>OX421870.1:10794957-12213722 GCA_949127965.1 Pandemis corylana | reverse complement strand
ACCTATACAAGTGTGTGTGATCTTTGAGCACAGATTTCAGTGTTTATACTATCCGCAAAACCCCTCAAACTAAGCTTAGAAGTCTAAAATTATCAATCTGTTCAAAAAACGGTATCCGAATTGGCTTATCAGTCAAGTTGCGGCGCCACAACTTATACCAACCTTTTATGCTGGATGTTAGGGTGGCAGGGGTGGCAAAATGCCACGGCTCCCTAACTCTACGGGGCCCCCAACTGGCTTGGTTTAGAGCACAGAAGGGACGCTGATGCACTTCTTTATATTGGGAAGGAGCCCCATCTGACGAATTTGCCGCGGGCCCCAGACGTTATAGTTACGCCACTGGGCGGACGTATAGTTGTTATAATTGTTTTATGTTTGAATTGTTTGTGTAGGTATTAGATTAATTTATTGTTCTTGATGGTTAAGCGGTTATTCATTTGTTAGGTTTAGATTTTGTATGTTTTGTTTTATTTGAAAAATAATGTAAAAAGTACAGGCAAGTACTGTGTGTTTTATAACTTATCTGTAACGTGTAATAGATTAAGGGGGCGTATTAGAGGCTGTATAGCGCCTGATAACACACTGGCTGAGAAATAATTTATTAATATACAAACCATTAAAAACTAAATAATAATAAGGATCACTAAAACTACGAAAGTTGATTCAAAGTAAATTATGTTAATAATTATAAAAAATTAACCTAAAAAATGTCACCCTGTTTCGTGCCTGGTTCAAAGGTTCCCATTATGCTGGCCGCGTTGCCTCTTTGTACTGCAATGGCAACCCTTTGAACCAGCCACGAACCAGAGCGGGGATCGCAGCCCCTGTCTCTTAGTCTGGCTGATAATGTAATCTATTTACATGTATGTTAGTGTTCAAACGGTTGTCTAAGCAACATAGAACGATGTGCTTAGACATGACATCAATAATTGCGTTTGTCGATTTAGAGACTGAGCTTTAACATGAAACTACCGTGAGACTTAATCATCATTACACATAAACGGATAACACACGTATAAAAGTCGAGTGATGCTCGACATGTTTCGGACTATTTCGTAGTCCTTTTTCCTTTACGGAGTGACGTGGTCAGTGTTGTGTGCTGCCCGACATTTGACAATAATAAAAATGACGATGAAAACAAGGGTAGTTGTGCGCTGCTGTCAGTTGCGTCGAACAGCCGCGCGAGCAGAGCGCTGGCGCGCAGTGTTCGTGTCGCTGCCGCCGGGGCGAGCGCTCTTGGAAAAAGGACTACAAAATAGTCCGAAACATGTCGAGCATCACTCGACTTTTATACGTGTGTTATCCGTTTATGTGTAATGAGACTGAGCTTTAATTCCACATAATCTCATTTAGCATCCACCCAACATCCAATCCGCATTCCAGCACTAGAGTATATAATGTGGCGATATTATGCGCCCGGGAGATTTACACGGCGGCTTACCGGCCTAGGTATCTAGCCTATTGAAATTTACGTCTTGCTCGCAAGCCCTGGATACCTAGAATTATTGTGGATTTTCTTCAGAAGATATCGCCTTGAGTATGGAAACTTTTGGATAGTTTTAGAGCTCCGTACTGCAAAGAATACTGCCTCTCTTTCGCTTCATCCACGTTCATCAATCTCTTCATACATGCTTGTCGGTTTAGGGTAGTTTTTAGTATAGTTACTTTGACATTGGCGAAGTTGTCGTCGCTATAACGACTTGATACGCCACAAATAAGAAGAAGAAGAAGAACACTTATTTCAATAAACAAAGGAACAAAGTCATTTAAGGAATTAGAATTGTGATTATACTTTTTACCAATGTTAATCGAGTTTCACTCAATTATGCCACAGAACGACTAAACATTAACTATCCACATTGATCATGCTTGCTGAACTCTAGTTTGACCTTCCGCTGGCCAATCAGAATGCATAGAATTATACATATAAAAACCTTCCTCTTGAATCACTCTATCTATTAAAAAAACCGCATCAAAATCCGCTGCGTAGTTTTAAAGCTCTAAGCTTACATAGAGACAGACAGGGGAAAGCGACGTTTTATGCTATACTAGCTTCTGCCCACGACTTCGTCTGCGTAGAGTTATACATAAAAACCTTCCTCTTGAATCACTCTATCTATTAAAAAAAACCGCATCAAAATCCGTAGTGTGGTTTTGAAGATATAAGCATACAAAGGGACATAGGGACAGAGAAAGCGACTTTGTTTTATACTATGTAGTGATATATGTGTAGTGATAAATTATATGGCATTTCCCTCTATTTGGCTGTCTTTTCTATGGCCAGAACCGTCCCAACACCCAAATATTCAACGCAAAACCTAGCTGTGCCGTAACACCGGTATTAACTGGTCATTTTCGGATCGGACATTATGTTGAAACCGGGTTATACCTTGGTATGGCCACATGCGTCCGGATAATTGGCCGTGTACAGCGATTCCATTCAATTCGATGGGCGATTGTGTTTGTCCGTAAATATAATTGGTGGTTTTGGGCCAGATGAGGCCATCATCGCCGTGAATGGTCTGTGATGGCTTCTGCTACATGCCAACATTAACTAAGACATTAGTTCTCACGTTACGGGCGAATGGTTATTGATTAAAATTGAAATTGTCTGGACTTAGTTTAAGGCTTCTTCCATGCTGGTCTGGGAGTAAAGAAAAAACATAGAATGTACCAGTTGCTTCTCTTCCCGCGCAGATGGTAAAAGCCCAGCGAGTGAGCGAAAATCATAGGAATCATGTTATAGGCGATGCGGCTGGCAACCCATCACTGTTTTGATTCCCCTTTCCACCTACACGCCCACAATCATGCTAAGCGTGGCCTTTAGGTCTTATTACCTTAGATTCTGTCTGCCCCGTAAGGGATAAAAACGTGATTTATGTATGTAGTTTAAGGCGTGCGTTTTGCTGCTGCATGCCAGTGCCCGATTTTTAAAAACATATCACGTCACAAAAGTAATATCGTAATTTTTTTTATTTGTTCCTATACCTTCTAACCCTATTACGGAGTGAGCTGATTTCGCTATATTTTAGTGTTTATTGTCAAGACTATGAAACTAAACGACAGATAATCCTACTAATATTAAAAAGGCGAAACTTTGTATGGGTGGATGAATGTTTGTAACTCTTTCACGCCATAACGGCTGGACAGATCTGGATGAAATTTGGAACACAGATAGATTATAGTCTGGAATAACACATAGGCTACTTTTTATTTCGGAAAATTGCGTAATCCCTGCGGGATAGCGATAAACGAATTCTATGCTGACGAAGTTGCGGGCAACAGCTAGTTATTATTAAACTAAAATTCTTATCCGCGGAACAATTTTGTCCTGGGGTGACCCGTTTTAAGGTACCAAAATTAAGGTTATCCATTCACCTAACCTACTCTCCTGGATCACCGCAAAATAACGCTTGAATCTACACAGTACACGCAAAACCATTTATCAATTTTCAAATTAAACAAATCCTATAAAGGTCAGGTCAGGAGTATCTGGTACCGACGAGCATGTATGAAGAGATGTGGATGAAACGTAAGAAGTATGTCAGGATCGTAGCAAGTGGAACAATGTAGTCTCTGCCCCCTGTGGGAAAGAGGCGTGACGGTATGTATGTATGTACAAATCCTATACAAAATGAACTCTGTAGGAACACAAACTGACTTCAATATTGGTATTGCTCCAGTCTTAATCCGCTTTCAAAACAATATTCTAAAGAAGCTACTAGAATCCAATCCAATCTATGCAGGAACTTGGTAAGTTTCAATGGCGCTTAAGCTATGCACTGTAATATCGAACACTAGTTTCGTAGTTTTGGAGTTGAGAGCTCAGATAGCTTCATTAAACCCGAGGTACAATTTATACTATGTTAACGACGTCCGCTATTTCTGAGACTCTAGTGCAAGTTTTTTGCAGGTGTTGGATGATAGGACCTCGTGCAAAACCATCCGAATCTCTACCACTGTCTTCGCTAATCCTGCCGCGAAGCAGCGGTGCTTGTATTGCTGTGTTCCGGCGTGGAAAGTAAGACAGGGTGATATTACTGGCACAAGATTCTATACTAGCCAGAGCCTAGAGCCTAAGGTAACAACACCTTAAGGCCATGTTTAGCATGAAAGGGCGTATAGGTGGAAAGGGTAATCAAAATAGTGATGGGTTGCTAGCATCGCCTATAACATGATTCCAGGATTCGTGTGAAATAATAGGGATTAAAGCTAGGAATAGACTCAATTAATTATATTTTCACCTTGCGTATGTTTGATGCGAAATCCCCATCTTACACCGAAGTTACAACGTGGCTCCTAGACCAGCGGAAAGTTAATATTAATACTATCAAATGAATCAAGAATTTTTACTTCTTGATTTTTTATGTTTACTTTTACGGTTTTACCGTTAGAAATTAAATTTCTACACGACACTGAAAATTAGAACACAGCAAAATCCGAAAAGTAAAGCTATGGCCGGGAATCGAACCCGGATCCACGTCATTCCGTGACGCGTGCTATACCCCTACACCACCCATAGCAGGTGGGTAAGCCTTTCAATTTCACACAGCGCCTTCCTTCGTCCCCAGTGAGCAGTAGATGTTCCACGGGAGTTTGTAATTGTGTCGTACAGACACACACTTGCGGGTGGTAGGGCCTTGTGCAAGGTCCGTCCGGATCGCTACCACCATCTTACTCGCTAATCCTGCCGCTAAGTAGCAGTGCTTGCACTGCTGTGTTCCGGTGCGGAGAGTAAGACAGCCGGGGAAATTACGGGCACAAGAGGCATTTCATCTTAATCCTCTAGGTTGGCAACGCATCTGCAATCCCTCCGGGGTTGCGAGTGTCTATGGGCAGTGGTGATCACTTACCATCAGGTGACCCACTTGCTCGTTTGCCTTCCTATTCCAATAAAAAAAAAAAAAAAAAAATAACATCATTCAAACAGATGACGCTAAGCGACAAAAATTCGCATAGTAACAAGGTCACGTGACAGCTGGTAACAGTTTAGTAACCTGCTATTTTCAGTGTTGTTTAGTATTAAAATCGCTACTTTTAAAGCCCAACTTAAAACCATTTACTCACACAACGAAGGACACGGTGAGAAAATTTCATCTGCTCTTACTTATTGTTGTGGCGTATTCCTTGCGGGAATAAAGATAAATACTAACTGTACATTAATAGTTATTTGCGTCACGAGGGAGCAAAATGATGTATTACGGCGAGGGCACTGCATTGAATCCAGAATGTAGCGAAGGATTCTACAATAGAATCCTGAGCGTAATGAAGGGTTCAAGTGTTCACGC
The DNA here is from genome assembly GCA_949127965.1 of Pandemis corylana. Lineage (NCBI taxonomy): Eukaryota > Metazoa > Arthropoda > Insecta > Lepidoptera > Tortricidae > Pandemis > Pandemis corylana. The sequence continues at coordinate 12,208,434 of OX421870.1, read as the reverse complement.
CCATAATTATAATTTTGCTCCCGAGTGATTTATACATCTTTTCACACCGAACATTAAAAAACCTGAAAAAAGAATTCTAAATATAATTGAAGGGCTACCAGCATAGAAATGGCGTGGTTTTACAATTAAGTATCAACTTCAAAAAACTGCATTTGCAATAAAAACACTTAGAAAAGCCTTGAACAGAAAAGTTGCACTTTGATCCCTCTCGACCCTCCCTCTCTCCCGTTTGCGTGCATATTTCGAATGATAAAGAAAGCTTTTCTATACTATTAAGTAGGGTAGTATTGTTTTCACCTGATTATTACATAATAACCACAAAATATCTAATGAAACTTCGCGTCTGTAATCAAAGTTCACAAAACTTGATAAAGAAAATTCTACGAGGGAAGTTATTTCAAAAGTGACGGACACTGAGTTTGATTCCATGATTGATGATCCTGAGTCAAGTCTTTCATTTGAAACAAAGGAGAATTTTATCGACCACAGAAAAGATTGCGTGGTCTTGAGTTCAATGTGCCTGCTATGCAATCCTTTACTTAGTAGTTTTGCAAGCAAGTCAATTAAAAAAGTATTAAACATAAAATTACTTACTTGATATTATCTATCATTTGAAAAACAGCGTGTTCTCTCGTCCCTGGTGTCGTACAGACACATCATTCAAATAGATGACGCTTAGCGACAATAATTCGCATAGCAACAAGGTCACGTGACAGGTAGTAACAGATAGAAAAATTCGAGGGCTTACCCACCTGCTATGGGTGGCGTAGGACGCGTCACTACAACATACATACATGCGTACATTATAATTCAGTATTTTTTGTAGTATGCTTAATTCAAATTGTATGACATGAAGCTCCAGATTTAAAATATTTATGTTGCTATGCCCTTGCAGGGTGTCACGTCTGTACTACTTTATGATTATGATTTCCACCTTTATACTGTAATGTGACTTGCAATAAACGATTCTATTCTATTCTATTCTATTCACTTTTCACTTCAGTGTCGTTTAGAAATTTACAAGGTGCCTTACAAATATACCGAAATATTTCAGAAGTTTGTATTTTTTTTTTCAAAATTAGGTCGCTCTTTTGACGCTGTTCATTTTGAACATCAACCATCAATCAGGTAGGTAATCGAACATAGTTAAAAATCCTGTTAAAACAACAGTAGTCAGTCTAACTAATATAATATAAGTATTACATCTACACTACTACGTATATGTATGTATGTACGTGTATGTATTTACTATACATTCGACGAACTCTTTTCCTGGCAGTCAAAGCCTGCGGCTTTATGATTGAAAAGAAAAATGTTTAATTATTTTATTGGTGCTCCAGTTTTATTATTTTAAATTGTAATATTTTTTTAAATTTCATGAGTTGTTCTTGACATGAAATGACATAAAATAATGATAAAAATGACATGTAATAACTGTAATTATTATGAATAAATGAGTACGAGTATGAGTTTCCTGATTCATTTTAAAACCGAGTGTATTAAGGAAAAGTCTTAACTGAAACCTTCTCTCTTCTTCTTCATCCTGTGGTCACCCAACGTGGGGCATAGGCCTCTTCACGAGCACGCCAAGTAATGCGGTCCCGTGTCATTTGCATTCAGCCAACTCAAACCTTACCATCGTCAAAATATTGCCTGTGAAATGCAGGGCATCTCTACAAATTCCCTTAACGAAAGAAAATGATGGAAACTATAGAGCGACCGCTTCAATGAGTCCTCGCCCGCGCGGCGCAGGGGCGCGGGGTGGGACGACCGCGGGGGCCGAGAGAGGTGCGGGCGGCAGGCGCACTGCCCGCCCGCACCGCTCTCATTTAAGCAGTCGGTATACATATAGAAGTAGAAGCCATTCTTATTCAACTGCCGCGTAAGTAACTTTCTCGGACCTAAATTGCTATGCTGCTATAGTCTTTCCAACCATTTATTTTCTCGATGACAGATGTAGTTTGATAGTTATAGTGTTGTGACCTAATAAGTGATCAGTAGATGCGATATCGATCCAATTTTATTATATATACGAGTAGTTGAGAAGTATTCAGCTATGGAGCCAATAAAACAACCGACTTGAATGCTAATTTATTACTAAGCGTGCGAAATGGCCGAATGACAGTATGTTTGTAATGAATAAAGTAAAAACTACTGGAAAAACAAAAAATATTTCACCATTAAAATGCTACGACATTATTCCTGAGTAACATAGGCTATTTTTTATCCCGGTAAAAAATTACAACGTGTACAAAGTCGTAGGAACACATCTAGTTCAATATATACAATACCGATACAATATCGATATTTCAATCATAACATCACTATTTGCATTTCCATAGAATGTAACTTTATTAAAACGTTTATTGTTTATCGTGCTTTAAAAAGATATTACTGCATATCTGGACTCAATTTGTCTTAGATGCATATTATATGGGATCAAGGAACAAAATTAGGCAGTCGTCATATTTTTTATACCCCGCATTTAAAAGTTAATTTTTGCGTAAAAAGCGCAGTTACATTCTACGGGAGCTGTCATCGAGAAAATAAATGATTGGACAGACTATAACACTGCATCTAATAAAACGTTCCTAAATCGGCTAGGCCGAAGTTAGGCTAGTTTAGGAAAGTTGAAGGGCCATATGTTTTGCATACAAGATGTGCATGTTGCATAATGTGCTCGTAAAGAGTCGGCAGGAGGCTGCTGCTGCAATCTGTCGAACGTCTATCACACCGTAACGTTGTGTGTTTATCTTAACACGTTCGTTGCCAAGCTGTTAAACCCGAGAGAAACATTTATTTACACACATTCAGTACACGTAGATATACATATAAAAGGAAGTGTAAATTATGATTAAGATGTGGTGTAAGGGGTGTGTAATGATCGATATAAAAATATTTAATATATTTTCTATCGATATATCAACATTTGATATAATTTCAAAGCGTATAATCACTCATTGTGTATAATAAACGTTTGATATAATTTTAAAATATATACATTTATTTCGTATATTTATCGTTCGGTATAACGCTTATTTCTTATAACGATTATATGGTATAACGCTCATTTTATATAATGAACATTGTGTTTTATTTACCTAACCTAACCAACTTTTTTATAGCAGTTCGTTTTTGTTGGGGGACGCAGTTCAAACCTAACCTAACCTACTTTTTGATAGCAGTTCGTTTTGTGATTAAATAACGTTATACCATAAGTTCATTATAGGAAATAAGCATTATACTTAAAGAATGTTATATTAAATGATATTATATCAAATGATCATTATAAGAAATGATAATTATGTCATATGTAAATATATTAAGTGTTGTTATATGATTTAATAATTATATCAAATGAGCGTTATTGCTATTAATATTATACCAAAAAAATTTATAGCCATCGATACGCACCCGTGGTGTAAGATGTGGCTTTCTATTGGTAAAAGAATTTTCATAACCGTCGTTCTGTAGATACCTCAAAAAACACACTAACTTTACCTCTTTATAATATACAGACACATACACATCTTCTCTAAGGGGTAGACAAAGCCTAATGTAACAAGACCTACAGGCCACGTTTAGCAAGATTGTGGGCGTATACGTGGAAAATGGAATCAAAATAGTGATGGGTTGCTAGCCGCGTCACCTGTAACATGATTCCTATGATTTTCACCCATTCCCTCGATGGGCTTTTGCCATCTGCACGGGAAGAGAAGCCACTGGTACATTCTATGTTTTTCTTTACTCCTAGCTCCCAGACCAGCATGGAAGATTTTACAATATTAGTATAGATTTGTAGACTATGCTTATATACAAACAAACCTTTGATTATTACGATGTCGAAATAACTTGTGTAGATATTTCTGTCACGTGTGTGTATTATTGAGTACCCTCACGTCCCTTTAGTGCTAATTTTCTCGAGTTATCTTCAACCAGACTTTGCACAAGAAAATGTGTCGACAATTTTGTCAGAAAGCGTTTTGAAGCTAAGATGTTTCAACGCTGCTAATATGGCGCGACAGTAATGTGACATCGTGTTTAATTTAGTATAAAATGAAATAAATCCTACTAATATTATAAATGTGAAAGTTTGTGAGTATGTTTGGATGTTTGTTACTTTTTCACGCCAAAACGGCTGGATTGATCTGGATGAAATTTGGAACATAGATAGATTATAGTCTGGAATAGCACATAGGCTAATTTTTATCCCGGAAAATTGAGTAATTCCTGCGGGATAGCGATAAACGAATTCTATGCAGACGAAGTTGCGGGCAACAGCTAGTATAAAATAAGTGTTTTGTGGCACTATGAGTGTTTTATGAAGGAGATATTGAAAGATAAAAACCAGGTATCACTTGCTTCACAGTCAGACGTATTAATAACTTAACACTTATCTCAGTACAGTACTTAACATTTATCTCAGTACAGTACTTAACACTTATCTCAGTACAGTACTTAACACTTATCTCAGTATAGTACAGCCAGCATCAGAAGTTGATAAACAGTCGAAGAGCTCAAAATGACCTACACACCGTGTGTTTATCACTTTGAACTCTTCGACTGTTTATCTACTTCTGATGCTGACTGTACAGTGCAAGTTAGCAACTTAACATTTATTTCAGTAGAGTACGTGACACTTATTGCAGTACAATTCCTATATTTAACACTTTTCTTAGTACAATACTTAACAGTAGGTACTTACCACTTCTCTCAGTATAGTACTTAACACATCCCAGTACAGTACTTAACACTTATTTGAGTACTACTTACACACTCGTGACTCAGTAGGTACCTGTCTTAAGACACAATCCTTTGAAGGACGAACGCAACCTGTACCATTATTTCTCTTTTCTCATGCCTCTATGTCCTGGTTCTTCCAAATTGCTAACTTTTTCCAAATCCAATTAATAAAATATTCATGAAATTCGTTTTAATAATTACGAAACTGAATAATTTGTTAAACTTTCGGTGTAACTGATTCCTGGTTTAGAATTTGCGAGGCGGCCTAAATATCCTGTGAGGGGGAAGTGGGGGTAAACGACCCTTAAGTTATTATGACCTAGATCATCATTATGGGGGAAACGCGCGTATTTTTACCTACCACGAATACTGAAAAGTTGACGTTAAGTTGATGGTTTATGTGGTTGTAGGACGTGAGGAAAAAATCATCACATAAAGGTAGATTTTTTTTTGGTAGGAGCAGGAGCTTAATTCTTTTTTATGATATTAAAATAATTTGAAAAATTAGTTAAAGTGGCAATGGGCAGTCCACATAGCTCGAAGAACAGATCGTTTGGAAAGGAATATTCTCAAGTGTCAAACATGAGCCGGAAGATGAAGCATGCCTCCGACTTGATTAATAACTCAATTAACAAGGCAAGATAAATAAATATAGGGGTCTCGGCACCGAATATAACTTTGTCCCTTTCGGTGTTGAGACCCTCGGTCCGTGTGGTCCTAGCGCTATTAGCTTCTTCAAAGATATTTCGAAGATGCTAATAGACGCTACGGGTGACCGCAGAGCTGGCAGCTTCCTTGGACAGCGTATTAGTATCGCTGTCCAAAGGGGGAATACTGCTAGCGTCTGCGGAACTATGCCTCGGGGGCCCCCTCCTTTTTTAATTATTTAATTTTAATATTCGTTTTAGTTTAGTTTTTAATTAAATAGTTTAATTTGTTTTATTTACCCTTGTATATGAAACAGTGGCGTAAATAGCCTTTTCTGCGCCCTGTGCGAGCTTCTATAACTGCGCCCTTACACAAATACGCTCGTGCGCTGCCAAAAAAAAGAGCGCGATGTTTTGTCTAATTGAATAGACGTTTTTGATGATACTGGCATGTAGGTATGTGTTGGAATCGAGCACTAGGGGCGCAGCGGGAACTTCTCAGGAGCAAACCGTATAAAAATTTATAGCCCAGCCTGGTCTAGCCATTTAATTCTTGCGCCCCCCAGAGTCTACGCCCTGTGCCTGGGCACCGGTGGCACCGCCCTATTTACGGCACTGTTATGAAATAAATATTGACTTTACACTCAAAACTCACTTTACGTGTTCTACAATCGCTATTTTCTCTAATAATCCATGTGTTCTACTCGTAGTAATACTATCGTGCTCCGTTCTTCGAAATACCAACCGCAGTTGTATCTAGAACTAGACAGCTCCTACAACTAACTGTGGAAGAGGAGACGTTTCAATTTGTACCGCTAAGGTAACACCTCGTGCGACGAAGGACTAACAGTATTTTGGAGAAGGTATCTATAACCATGTCCAAGATAACGAGTTATAGCGTTGTCTCTGTTGCACTTGTATGCAAATGAAAGGGACAAAGGAAGGTCGGTGGGCGTAAAAAAAAACACCTCAATGTTCGTTTATTCATCACACTGGGCATGTCAAAAGTCAACCTTTTAGACAATAATAGTTTCAGGTTGGCTGCGAGTTTAAGGCTTGAGGCGGCTATCGTTGAACCGTTGCCTTAGTGGCACTCATGTGGATCGTTTGGGTCACCACGGCCTCAGTTGCTCCAAAAGCTCCGGCCACCTGTCCTGCCACGCCTACCTCCATGATATAATCCATCGGGCTCTTGCCAGCATCAACGTGCCAACTCTGGAGCCAGCTGGACTGGCGCGTGATGATGGTAAGAGACCCGACGGCATGACACTCGTGCCCCGGCATATGGGACGGTCCCTCATTTGGGATGCCACGTGCGTGGATTCTCTAGCACCGTCGTTGCTTTCGACTCTATATAAATAAAAATAAATCGTCGAAATGTATGTACGCGCATAACCTCCAAATGACTGCACCGAATTGGATAATTATTCTTACTCCTCATTCTAGAAAGAGACGGTAGTCTACTTTACTACACACATTTGGCCAATTTTGCAGCTGTCTTCATATTCCAAGTTTAAAATACCACATCCACCCGGTTCACCATCCTTCTCGCACTTAGCGCAAGTCGCGGTACACACGTACCTCTGTTTCGAATTGCCTGTTGGTTTTAACAAAATATATCGTCGTTTAAATTCGTGTTGACTGTACTCGATATTAGATTGCGCACTCCAGCGTACCGAAGCTGTGGCCTGTTCAGTTTCGTGTCTACTCTGAGTATCATACTCAGAGTTTGGCTCAGAGAACATAAAATTAAATTCTTTGGGTTCTCTTTCTCTGTCGGAAGCGGCAATTACTCCACCAACAAGTAGTAATAATAGTAATAATAGTGATGATCTTAAAAATCAGTTTGATGTCTGTGTCTGTCTGACTGTCTGTCCGTCTCAGGAACGCGTAGTAAGTATAACACCCTGAAATCAATTCGCAATTTGAGGTCTGCGATGTCTTTGATCTGTAAATGAAAAATTAACTCTTTAAGTCTACGCAATCAATAGATACTGTCATTATCATAAAAAAAGGTGTTTCCTGTTCCATGCTGCCTAAATATGTGAAGTACTTCCAGTTGTATGTATGTATGTATAACTCTTTATTGTACATAAAACACATCAATTGAAAAATACGCCTAAAAAAAATAGTTACGTTCGTCTTTAAGGATTTATGTTGTCTTGTATTCATCTTTTTCTTGTGTTTTATGTACACATCATTTTACAGGTAATGAGATAAACAGATACAGAGACGAAATTATCCCTTAAAATCTTCAGAATTTTCTTCCAGCTGTCCCAGAATTTAGAAATTTGGTATGACGGTAGTTCTTATGCAACTAATGAAATATATCGAAATATTTCAATACAATACAATAAAATAACTTTATTGAACATCACATATAACAGCCAAAACAGAAAAAAGGTATACAGAATATTACAAGGTAACACAATATCTCTATCTGGCAACCATAATGGACTGGAGAACAGGGCAGGTCTTAGCAGGGTGGTTCAATTTAATTTCAATTTTTAATGTATCGTTTCAAAATCCCCTTTTATGCGCCGATTGCATAAAATTGTAAACTCTCAATTTTGATATCGCTCAATTTATGCGAATATCCCCAATTTTATCGAAACGAGCTCAATTCGTCGGCCTCCCTGTATTAAATTACATCCCCAGGCCTCTGCTGGCTTCAATGATATATTTCAACAACATAGATTTCGTAAACTGGATATGATTAGTCATGGGTTGCTAGCCTCCTCGCCTATAACACGATTCCCATTACTTTCGTCCATTCCCGCGATGGGCTCTTACCATCTGCACGGGTAGAGAAGCAACTGGTACATTCTGTTCTTTCTTTGCTCCCAGACCAGCATGGATTCACTATTTTGATTCCATTTTCCACCATATAGGTGCTATCTTGCTAAACGTGGCCTGTAGGTACCTGTTATCTTAGGCTCTGTCTACCCTGAGACGTGATTTGTGTATGTGTATGTATGTGGATATGTTTGGATTATTCAAAACTAACATGCTTGAAACACTACTGGGTATCGTCATGTAAAGCAAAATAGTCCACTTGTTTCACCTCTTTCCGTGGCATTCTCAGCGGACGTTGACGCTGCGACGGTCGGTCGAAGAACCTGATTGATCTTTGCAAAGCAACGCCAATCTACAGTGTTCTTACAGTAACAAAGGTCTTGACACTGTCATAGAGACAAACTGGAGACAGAGGACACAATAAATATAATAAACAATTTACAGTCGAAAGATATCCGACAGGATTTCATCCCCAGACCCAACTTTATGTCGTTGCAGTAGAAATGTAACAAAAAGTTACTTCCTAGACGTACTAGTTTAATTTACATGAAAATATGCATCTCTAGAGGAAGCTAAATGAGCAAAGAAAATGCTTGGCTACCAACTCTATAGGATAGAAAAATGCTCTTTAAAGAGAAATTTTATTATGAATGCGTTTTCTAGAAATAATATTGTGATGGTAAATAAACTGGCAAAGAACCTGCTTCCACGAGAAACTTTGAAAAGCATTACTCATCAGACTATTTTTTTCAAAGCGTTTCAATCAAGTTTTTGACAAGATATTGGTAAGTGGGCGAAAGTCTTAGGAATCATGTTATAGGCGATGCGGCTAGCAACCCATTACTATTTTGATTTCCCTTTCCATCTATACGCCCTTAATCATGCTAAACGTGGCCTTAAGATTTTGTTACCTAAGCTCTGTCTACTCCGCAAAGGATAAAGACGTGATATGTATGTATATTGTATGTATGTATGTTATTAGTAACTAAGTAAGTAAGTCATTTATTTGTGATACACACACACACACACACACACACACACAACTCACGTCTTTATCACGTATTTGTGATACACATGTAAATTACATAGGATCTACAATAAATACAACTAGGCTGCTCTGTGATCTACCATGAAGGTGTACAAATATTAAACTTAACGACTATGAATAAGGCTGATAGTCAATACTTTTTATACCGACCTTTTATCCCGTGGGAAAATTGGAAAATCCCTTTATAGCGCACCTCTTTGATCATCAAGGAATATTTACAATATAATTTAGTGTCACAAAAGTATTTTCACATTATGTGAGAGACTTCGCCTTTTCTAATGAATCAGAAACATGGACTCTCCCAACGTGCGTCTTATCTATTTATTTATTCATTGTCAAGTCATGTAAATACCTACATATGAAGATGGTAACATTGTTCTAAGTCAGTACATGACGCTTTGCAAGGGCATACAATAGCAGTCAATATCTAAATCTAGGATTGTATGGTATCAAAAACATGCCATGAAATTAATTAAGCACATTAAACAATACAATACAATAACTCTTTATTGAACACCACATATAACAACCAAAACAGAAAAAGGTATACAGAATATTACAAGGTAACAATAAGCGGCCTTATCGCTACAGAGCGATCTCAACCAGGCAACCATAATAGACTGGAGAACAGAACAGATCTGAGCAGGTGGTGCAATTTAGAATCTATATTAATATACTAAGTACTGAAATACATAATTATATTATACATGAAAACACATTTACAATAAATGGAGATATAAACTATACAATTAAGCACATTAAACTATACATCTTTGTGATAGTGGGTGGAAAAGTACAAAAAGGGTGTTTTATATTGCCGTCACATGGGCCTGTCACAAACTCAGACCAAGTTCTAGAAATCGCTAATCGCCTCACTCGCGACCGCATCCACAGCCTCAACAATCCGTGACATCTTTTGAATCTTCCCGTCAAACGAATCTATCAGCGAATAGTTGGGCTTAGCGAATCGCAATCCTTTACGAGGCTCGTTTTGATCCGGAGATATCCTCTCCAGTTTTCTAATCATTTCGCCGTAGGTAAACTTTCCGAGTCCGAGTTAAGAAAACTTTTAACCCCTCCCCCCCCCCCCTTGTTTGTAAAAGCTTGTTAATCTTGTGTTACTTTAACATTTTGTATCTGAAAAAGTTGGCATTCGCTTTTGCTAGACTCGCCGACCAAATAAACAGTAAAGACAAGATTCTGTGAACACAGTGAGGCCGGCTTAAAGTACGCCACAACATCATCATCACCATGTCATTCAAGTAAACACACACGTAAAACACAATTACAGATAATTCAACGTCGTTTTTACTAATTTAAAGTAAATACCTATTGAACATTTTCAACACGACCACAAAATTAAACTTAAAAAACGTAAAATTCCTACAGAGCACAACCACCCTTGATTCATCGATTTATACCCCACAATCGTATTCTGATGATCTTACATCCAAACGTTTGCAACAAAGTAGATATCCAATGAATGGAAATGACGGATAGCTTTTCATTAAATACACTGAGTCTCTGATGAAACGCTTTTGATTGCAAGCTTGGGGCTTGATTGATTTTGAGCTTTCGGTAGGGTAATGGCGGTCAAATTTTATCTATTGATAGATGATTTGGTGGTTTTGTGGTTTATTTTATGGCCCAGGAGCCCGATTCTAGGAAGAATGTTACTGGGAAATACCAATCGAAAGTAGCAAAAAATTGTGTTGAATTTGAGAGCGATTTATTTACGTTACCTGTGTAAGATGTTCTCAAAATTTTCTCATTACTGTACCTATTTCTAATGCCAAATTCTATGTCTATTCTTATACTGTTCAGGCTTTACTGTTGTGTTCCTTGCCTATAATCATTAGACGCGCAAAATCTTTACCCATATTTAAATCTATGTTGAAGGAGCACTGTCATCTTGTGCATGAATCTTATGATTGGCTTTTTAGGTATGTGTGTATGTGTCTATTTAGAAATAGAAATAGAAAAACTTTATTTCACCACAGAAGTTACAAAGTGCATAACAAGGACTTATTGTTAAAATGAAAATGAAAATGAAAATGAAAATTTATTTTTGCAAATTGGCCGCCAGGGGCTCTTTTACATGTCTTTTTGAAACTACCAGCACATTCGGAAAGACCATCATTGCCAAGAAGAATGCGCCGCAAGAAACTTGGCAGAAAGTCATTTTTTCGAAATAAAATACAAATAAAATACAGAATACTTAAGTTCTACTTAAATTAAATACATTTATAAAAGGGATGTATAAGGTCCCCGAGTCTTAAACTATATTAATCTATAAATAGTAGAGATGTATAAAGTCTCTACTGGTCAAAAAATAAAAAACAAAGAAAAGAAAATAATAACAATAAGTTCAGTGGAGTTAATAACAATAAGTTACATAGAGATAGGTAGATGACATTTTATGCGGTAAGTGAAACAGCGGCCTTCAAAATGCATGTTTTTACTCACCGCATGATTTTTTAAAACTAAATTTATTTATTTATTTATTTACGAAGATCCAACAGCTATGAAATACAGTGTGAGTTGATTACAGTAGTGACATTAAAGCCAATTATAGGCTCTCACAACTAGAGACAAATTAACAAAAAAACAAACAAAGTACGCGCGTAGTCGCAAACACACACCACGCAACCAAAGATAGAAGAGAATACAGTAAAACTTATACACTACACACCAACAAATTTAAAGCAAACAAATATCTAATTACTGAAGCTGCAGTCACTATATGTTAAATATGTAAAGCACACTCAAACCACCTCTCCGCCAACCGCCGCCGCACTGTAGAAATGTCACTGTGTAAACCAAATTGGGCGTGGCTAGAGCTACAAATAATAAATAAATAAACAAAAAATTGTACATTTGGAAATTATTGTTTATTGAAATATATTATTCTACTATTAGACACTATTTCGGCATCCGCTAATTTTTACCGTCAGTCAACTATTTATTTAGTTATTTGCCTTTATATACATTTTAATGTACTTACACTGTAACCCAATAAGAAGTTTAATTAAATTATGAAAAATAATAACATAAACTTGTAATTTAAATTTGTACGTCATATAGTGACAAAACATGTGAAACTCTCTTTCTTTCATACCACAATATTTGTACCATGTTTTATGCAAATAAATGATTACGTTTATGATTATGTTTATGAATACGCAGGCGAAGACGCGGGCAGACGGTAACAACTAATAATAAAACTACTTTGAACTGTTTTGATGACACGCACCATTCTCCCATATAAGCCACGTAACTCAGAGTTAAACTCCGTCGACATTCGCAAAACTACCCAATAGCAGCTAAGGACAGAATAAACTCAGGTGATCAAATACACTACACTACTATAAACAAGGGGCGCTCAAATTGAAGATTCTTGCGAAACGCGGGCAACGATGGAGTGTAGATGCGGCATTAGAATTTTTAATACTTACGACAGGCCTGTGCCCAGCAGTGGGTCATATAGCCTAGAGATAGTGACAGTATTTGGTAGCTTAGGTACTATAGGTTCTTCTGAACAGTAAACAGCATGGTGGGTCGGGTGTTTTGCATGCATCTTTTTATATAATAGGAAGGTCAACGAGCGAGTGGTCGCCTGATGGTGAGCGAGCACTACAAACTATAGACATTCGTAATATCAAAAAAATTAAGATGTGTTGCCAGCAAAGAGCTAAGACGGGATAGCTCATGTGCTATTAATTTCACCGGCAATTTTACTCTCCACCAGCGGCGAAAACAGGACCCTGAACAAGGTCTTGTATGAATACACACATGAGCCAGATTATGCAATTTTATAAAAAAAAAAGCCAAAAGTTTATTTCGCAAATAGGCCGCCAAGGGCTCCTTAACATCTCTTTTTTTGAAACTACCAGCGCATTCGGTAATGCCATCATTGCCAAGAAGAATGCGATGCCAAGAAACTTGCTTTTGCAAGAAATTTCCTAGCCATATCTGTTTCCTACACACTTCCCGGGCATGTGCGACAATATTTACATTACTAGAGGGAACCAAATAATTCGCGCCGCTTTCCTAGTCGTGAAACGTCAGAACTCACTTGCGACACCACACCACTAAACACAATACACAGCCAAAGCTTGAATTTATCGCATTGCTATAATATCAATAAGATAAATAAAATCATCAACGTAAACACAAAAGACGTCTACTGCTAAACAAAGGCCCCTACAATGTAAATAAAATAATAAAAATGAATATTGCTAGGCGCAAAACTCGAGAACGGTTAAACCAATTCGGCATTTTTTTTTATCATGTGTTTCTAAGCTCGAAGGAATGTTTTTAAGGATACCAAAGCTAGTAAATAAGATTTATTGGAAACATTTTAACGACTACAGTAGTCCCTAACTTTTTCGGGCGGGAAATGTCCTAGGGACTGCATTATGCATTCACGCCACTGGCCAGGTCTTCCTCCCTCGGAAGAGCCAGCGACAACTCGCTATATATTATGCTTCTCGCTCTCTCTTTAAGCCTCCCGCCCGAAAAAGTTAGGGACTACTGTAGTCGCTTGGACGCTTGACGGGTTAAGAGCGAGTGGTAAGTGTTCTCGAAATTAAATGATGTGAACATGATGGTCAAAGAACAGATCAAACCCCATTTTGTCAGATAATACCTTGCAATTTTCTCTAAGACCTTATCGGAAGAGGCGAGGCGTAGGATGAGGTTGACTGATGACTTGGCGAATGTCGCGGGAGTCTGCTGGATGAAGGCCGCTCAAGGCCAAGTCTTCGTGGAGCTCTTTGGGGAAGACCTATGTTCAGCAGTCGACGTCTTTTAGCTAATGATGATTGTTCGGTTTTCAACCTTGCTAGGAAAATACTCCTGTCAAATCTCTGACGTAAAATACTCTTCTTAGCTGTCAAAAGTGACAGTAAGCGGTCTAAATCGGTTGCTCGTACGACATAGCACGTATCTGATTGCTCCTGGGTTTCCTTTGGCAAGAATATAAGCTAATTTCAGTTATTTCGGGTGTTATTTATAAACACACACACACACACGCTCATCAGCATCAACAAGTGTCCTCAAGATCCAGAAGAAGCAAGCGCGATCCTGGGCCCGGCCGGCGCACGCGTCTCCTTCAGGTACACTTTATTCATCATATTATATATATTTATTTATGCCCCATAGCTCCGCCTAGTGCGGACGTATACAATGATGATGTTACCTAATTAGGTTATTTTCTGTAGGTACTGTTTAATCTGGTGTTCTAAGAGTTATTATATTGTGTCTATTGCAGTGCAGTTCCATCTTCTTTGTCAGTCGTGTTGAGCTTAGTCTCTGTTAGGCATTTGCTACTGTTATAACAAGACTCGCGATTATGCAGTACGAGAATAACGTTGAACGGTTAATAATTTGACTTTGACTGAAACGAGAATGTTTCAGGCAATTTATAGCAACATGCATTACTGAGTAATGCAATCACGCCTTTTCCACATCTCCCGGAGAGTCAAGCAGAGCTGGAACTTCGTCACAGTCAAATACCTATTTTTTCGTAATTAATATGGTTTTAGTCTAATAAGAAAAGAAGACGTTAATATATTATTCGGTTTTGATAGACACAAATATTACAGAAACAGAGTATGTCTTAGCAAAAGTGAAGCAGTCGCTGGCTTAGCATTACGCTGAGGCGTTAGACACCTGCAGCATTGATCAGGGGGTCGAGGTAAAATACAGTTTTGTGCGGTAAAAATACCGAACCTAACTTAACTTCTCTTGTAGAAAATCAGCCAAAGGCCGTTGCCCTGGATTCACCGGTCTCAACGCTACACATTACCCATTAATCATTATTTGAAGCATCATGAAATCATTTAACGGGAGTTTGAGCTATTTTGAATGACTCGACCTCACTATATCGCGGAGTAACAAAGTAAAGTTAGCCATTTATTTGTCACGCGCTGTTTCCAACGACTGCGTAGAGTTCTATGCGGTTTTCCGGGATAAAAACTATCCTGTGTACCAAATTTCATTATGTCGACAGTTGTTTAGGCGAGAGTGCAAAACAGATAGAGTTACTTTTTCATTTATAATATTAGTAGCGACAAAGCGAAGTCACTATAACATAATATCCCACAATTTCAAAGAAATATCCATCTTACTCTTCAGACCGCGACATGCCTCTATTTTCATACATCTTATTCGAATCTCAAATAAAAAGAGCGAAGTCACTTCTCAAAACTTTTCCCGTTACAATCAAGCAGTTTTTGCGGCGTTTCATCAAAAAAGTTGGGGAAAACAGGAAGGGCCGTTAGCACAAGAAAATAAAGCAATCAGTTATCCCTGGGTTTGTTTTAGATAAAACGTTGACTTTGCAATCTTGACTCGAATTAAGGTGCCACTCGGTCCACAAAGCGATGCTTTTTGTTCATTGTAATTGAACCTACGCAAAGTAACGCCTGATTCAGTAAATTACTTCTTCTTCTTTTTTCAATATGCCCCAAATATGCGATGATTGCGCCAATGTTAAAGTAATAAAAAAAAAACGAATCGGTATTGAAAAATCTTGTAACAAAAATGTCAGCAACGTTGTACGGTAGAACACGGTCAAAAGACCCCTCCCCCCTGTCGGGCTCTTAGCCAATGGATAATGATATCCCTCAGAATCTACCAGGAAATCATTAACCGATGTCCAGGGTGCACCGGACCAAGCACAGCTCTTCCCCTCGGACGGATCCAAAAACGAACCGCAGCTTCTTGACCACACGCGGTGGTAACCCGACTTGCACACCAGTAAATTACTTATTGTTTAACACCAATAGTGACAGACAGAGACGAAAGAAGTTAAGATAGCAAAAGCATAACCAGGTGATAACTAGTGAATGTAGATTTTGTACCATTTTTGGCGCAGTGCTAGGGTTGACCGTAGTGGCAAATATTAAATTATTTGAACTAAGAATCAAATAAAATGAAAGTGATTTAGGACGACTTAAATAATCATCCTCTCAGAACGAGGGAGCGTGGGCTATAGTTCCCACGCGGGCCCAGTGCGGATTGGGAACTTCACGCACACCATTGAATTGTTTTGCAGATGTGTGCTGTAGGCTTATTACCTAACTCGCTCGCAATCGCCATCGTGTTCATTTTGACAGTTCTTGTATGAATGTGACAGCTAGCTGATTCCGATGCCAATTGTCAGCCCATACATGAACTGTCAAAATGAACACGATGGCGATTGCGAGCGAGTTAGGTAATAAGCCTACAGGTTTCCTCACGATGTTTTCCTTCACCAAAAAAGATTTTCGCTCGGCTCAGTCTACCTATATAATGTATGTATGTCAAAAATATCGCCAAGTCGATGATTTATACCGAATCGTCGTACTTTTTTTCCTGACAACACCAATGCCGTATTTCGTGAGCCCCGCAGCGTATATCGCTTCTTCAGTAAGTAGGAAAGAAATTTACATTTTAATTTTCTTTCTTTAGCACCGACTAAATTTTGTTAGTCGTGAATGATCTCTTGATGAGGGCCTCTACCTTGTTGCTTAATCTGTGGCGTGAATGAAATTTATTAGAGTGAAATAGAGAGAAATTATTAACACACATTCGATACTCGTAGAGAAAATGAAACAGTACATTACAAAATTACATACATACACACATAGGTACATACATATATCACATCTTTATCCCTTACAGGGTAGACAGAGCCTAAGGTAACAAAACCTGAAGGCCACGTTTAGCATGATTAAGGGCGTATAGCTGGAAAGGGAAATCATAATAGTGATGGGTTGTTAGCCGCATCGCCTACAACATGATGGTTTTATATTTATTATTTGACATTTTAAATTGTTTTAAAATACGTTTTATTTAAATTATTATTATTTTCTCTTTTTATGTACCCATGACGACCTTTTTGTGAATTTACATTGACATTTCATTAAGCTTTGTTGTTATTTTGTTTTTATTTAATTTAATAATGATGGGTACTATCAAATGACACATTCAAACAGATGACGCTTAGCGACAAACATTCGCATAGTAAAAAGGCTGGCCATCGATTTTTTTAAGTGTCTTAATTTTCAGTGTCGATTAGAAAGCTAGGAATAAATTGTTTATAAGAGTGTATAGTCAAACTAACAACTCCACCTGCTAAAATATTCCGTAGGTAACAGTTTTAAGAGACCCCTGAATAATGCTTACATGCTTAGCTAGCCCTAGTCGTTAACCGTATCGATTACCTATAAAACTGTTATGGACTAGTAAAATAAAGCACAAGATGAAAATAATATATTCCAACATTAAAATAACGACGCCACAAAACCGAATTATGTTTGCCGGCAAAATTAACGGCAAAACATCCAGGAAATAAAAACTGCGGCGGAATGAGAAATGCTTTCTTGGAATGTGAAATAATGTGCATTTGTTTTTCAAGGAGTTGCTGTTAAATTTGTTCAACGTTTTGCGAGTTAGTTCTCAAATAACGGTTTAAGTTGGTTACGCTATCAAAATCTCGTTTGTAGTAGGTACTATTACGTTGAAAAATAATTAATTATAATAACCCCCAAATTCAATTACGTCCAAAAAATCCCTCTTTACTCGCAGTTGGCACACGCAGCAATTTATATTATTTTCCTGCCATATTGTTCGTAACGACTGCTCCACGAATGGCTGCCATAATACTGCGCTGAATGGTGCCGTAAAATAGCTATTGTCTATAATTAAAGGCTGTACCAAACGCACAAGGACTTCAGCGTTATTTGTTGACATTCATATCAGTACTAGCGACCCGCCCCGGCTTCGCACGGTATATTATGCATGTATTATACATATAAACCTTCCTCTTGAATCACTCTATCTATTAAAAACCGCATGAAAATCCGTTGTGTAGTTTTGAAGATATAAGCATACATCGGGACATGAGGACAGAAAAAGCGACTTTATTTTATACTATGTCGTGAATTCGAGAAACTTAGAAGCACGACACTGGGTTTGAACCTTGAACCCAGGACCTTCTGTTCATAGGCGTTGCCAGGCGACGATCAAGGGCGGTCTAGAAGTATAGCCTCTATCTACCGATAGACCTACCGGTGGAAAACATACTTTCAAGTTTGTAACAAACAGTTTAAATTACAGTGAATTATGCGTGTAAAAGAGTGTATAGGCGATATCTTTAATTTTGACATATTTCTGTTTTGTTTTGAATTCGAATCTATTATTACAGTCGTAGGGTTTATTTTCCACAAATGTTCGGGGTCTTTATGATCAGCCAGGTGCCCGATTTTTGAAAGTACATCACTCGAAACTGCCACGTAAAAGTCGTATAAATCTGTTTATATCTTTAAAACTACAGCTCTAATCAAATTTTTTACTAGTTCACAAGATTAATGAGAGCCATAAGTATATTCTAAGCTACTCGTATTTCAAATTCAGCACAATTATTCACCACTTTCGAGTGGTATTTGTACATAATGTGCTTTCACAAATCGGGCCCCTGACTGCGTCGATACCTTTGACGATCTGTGCTTCCTGATATTTTTCCTCATTGAACGTTCCGAATTTATTGAAAATTCGCTGCTTTTATATTTATGACGAATTGCGTGTTCCTAATGCTATTAACTTTACCTAGTGTAACAAATATTATTTTTTAGGTATGTATAATTCTACGCAGACGAAGTCGCGGGCAGAAGCTAGTACCTAATAATCTGATATGTAGTTCTTCCATGCTGGTCTGGGAGTAAAGAAAAAACATAGAATGTACCAGTTGCTTCTCTTCCCGCGCAGATGGTAAAAGCCCATCGAGGGAATGGGCGAAAATCTTAGGAATCGTCTAATAGGCGATGCGGCTAGCAACCCATCACTATTTTGATTCCCCTTTCCACCTATGTATACGCCCACAATCATGCTAAACGTGGCCTTAAGGTTTTGTTACCTTAGGCTCTGTCTACCCCGTAAGGGATAAAGACGTGATATATGTAAAAAAATGTGTAAAATGAAACAAATATATTGAAATTTAATGCTGCGCCGAAATGTTTGAGGACTTCGCCCGTTGCGATATATGTGATGGTGTGTACCTATACAGTTTCGTCCGTGTAGACTTTAGTATATCACTTCGTAAACAACTACCAATGGCCTAAAAATCAGCGTCCAATCACAGTACGCGTAAATCATGGACGAGACGTAATAATTCACGCCCCACCTCACGCTATGAAATATGTGTAGTCCATGAGTTGTGTCGGAGAAAGCTGATACGGGTAGAGAGAAGTGACCATTCTGTAAAAAGTATTCACTGATTTGCACTCATTTTACCCAGGACGGAGGGAACGGAACAGAGACGGTATATGCGTTTGGAGTTAGAGAATGTGTGTTTGTCTGTTACCATTTTTAGGGTTCCGTACCCAAAGGGTACTTTTATATGTATATAGGGCAATTGCTTATATATAAAAGTAGCTTCTGACCGCGACTTCGTCCGCGTAGAATTAGCAATTATATGTTTATCGCCTTCGCGTGGTGTGCTCGTGTGGTGGTTTGTGTGGTGTTTCGCGTGGCCTTTGGATCTTGTCACCTTAGGCTCTGTCTATCCCGTAAGGGAGAAAGACGTGATTTATGTATGTATGTATGTATATGTATGTATGTTTATCGCTATCCCGCCGGATCTTTAAAATTTTCCGGGATAAAAGTAGCCTATGCGTTAATTTAGGGTGCCAGCTATGTCCGAACCAAATTTTACCCAAATATGTCCAGTCGTTTCAGAGTGACATCCATCTATCCATCCTCACAAACTGTCGCATTTTATAATATTAGTAGGAAGTAGGATAATAAGAATTTGTCATTAATTAATTTGACAAACGCCCCTTTAGCTGCGTTAGAGAGATGGCGCTACTGTTGTGCACGGTACCAATGCCAAGAGCTCGGACAGTATCAGCGCCTCTAGTGGAAGTTTTCGCATATAAAAACGTCTCGAACGCGTTCACGTAAACGTCTCAATACGTGGAATAATTGGCAGCGCCACTAGCGGATCAAAACGGCAACAAACTTCTCATAGTATTTGACTTTTCAACGCAAACGCGTTCGAGACGTATTTTGTGACCAAAAACTTACACTAAGCATACTGTGCGAGTATTACTAACTATCCGCATATACAACATACATACATAAATCACGTCTTTATCCCTTACGGGGTAGAGAGAGCCTAAGGTAGACCTAAAGGCCACGTTTTGCATGATTGTGGGCGTATAAGTGGAAAAGGGAATCAAAATAGTGACGGGTTGCTAGCCGCATTGCCTATAACATGATTCCTATGCCCATTCTCTCGATGAGCTTTTACCATCTGCGCGGGAATAGAAGCAACTGGTACATTCTATGATTTTTCTTTACTCTCAGACCAGCATGGAAGCATCCGCACATACATACATACATACCGTCACGCCTCTTTCCCACAGGGGTCCGCAGAGACTAGGTACTTTATTCCACTTGCTACGATCCTGACATATTTCTTTCGCTTCATCCACAGTCATCAATCTCTTCATACATGCTCGTCGGTTTCGGGTACTCCTGACCTGACCTTTTTCCAAAACATCTCCTATTTGGTCTCGGAACGTCCGTCTAGGCCTTCCCCTCCCAACGTAACCATTCACACTCCCCATATAGATCTGTTTAGTTAGTCTACTTTCATCCATCCGCTCTACATGCCCAAACCAACTAAGCATACCTTTTTCTATCCTAGTCACTATATCCTCTTTCACACCAGCACGTTCCCTTATCACACTGTTCCTGATTCTATCTTTCAGTGATACACCTTCCATACTCCATCCGCACATGGTCTTTGTAAATAAGCTTACTATGATTGTCACTGTCTATTCTGTATGTTAAATATTCTGTGGCTTTAGTAAAAATATCGCCGAAAAAATACCGACAATACATTGTGTCACCTATCACTGGCAATAAAATTTCTAAGGGCATATACACATGGGCTATCGGCCGGTACAGGGGTCACATCCGCCCTCGACCCTCTCAGAGCGTGTAAGTGCCAGGCGAAGAGTAATTAACAGATAGAGCGGCAATTCTTGTATGAATGTGACAGTTAGCTTATTCCGATGCCAATTGTCAGCCCATACATGAACTGTCACAATTAACACGATGGCGATTGCGAGCGAGTTAGGTAATAAGCCTACAGGTATCCCTAGAATACAAGAAATCTCTCAGCATCTCCAGCCTATATAAGTCCCACTGCTGGGCACAGGCAGTGTGAGGGCTTGGACTATAGTTACCACACGGGCCCGGTGTGAATTGGGAACTTCACACGCACCATTGAATTGCTTCGCAGTTGTGTGCAGGTTTCCTCGCGATGTTTTCCTTCACCGAAGCTCATGGTAAATTTAAAATGAGATATCGCACAAAAATTCCGAAAAAAAAGAGTTGCGAGCCCGGAATTCGAACCATCTGGTTGAGCGGCCACAGGTCAAATCTACCACGGCTTTTTTCCTCTCATCTCACTATTTCTTTTCTTCTCTCATCATAAGAAATATAAATCTCTCTCTCTCACACATCAGTGAATTTTAACCTTTTCGACGCTATATATTTTTTTTATTGTCTACTTGGCCAATCAAACCGCAGCAATAGCTTTGTGATTTTTTTCTAGCAAATCGTATAGCGTTGAATTTGCACTCTATTGGTTTTACTCTATCGTACCAAGCCACTGTCTTCGATTATACGATCGTAAATGCGGCGAGCAAATTTGTAATACATTGCGTGTTTTGTCATTAAACCGTTTGGTGGTCAGTGTCTCAGCCACGCAATGAACGGCGAATTTGCTTCCTGCATCGGTATCAGTAGTCTGTAGTGGCTTGTAAGTGCACCCTAAGGGTGCTCTAACGATGTGAATACTTGGGTTATTTATTGAGGAAATTGTTTGTTCTTTGAGGTTAGGGTGGGCAGGTTTTTAAGAAATGGCTTCAGGGGTTTTTGAGAGGCAAGTGGAAGCAAAGAATAGACCAAGTGTGGAAATTACGGGTAAGGTTTATTCGAGTGATTCCGGAAATCGGGTAATTTCAGAAATCGGGTAATTCTAGAAATCGGGTAATTCCGAAAATCGGGTAATTCCGAAAATCATTTAATTCAGTCGTATTCCGTTATAATAAGAGTATCAGCGTTTTACACCTCCACTGAATTTAAATTATTGTTTTTTTTTCTCTTTCTTTCTTCTCATACTTTGTATTACATTCACTAGGTGAGACTTTATACATCTCTACTATAGACTAATATCATTTAAGGCTCGGGGACTTGGACATCTCTTTCATACATGTATTTAATTTAAGTAGAATTTAACTATTGTAAATGTATTTTATTTTGAAAAAATGACTTTCTGCCATGTTTCAGGCGGTGCATTCTTCTTGGCAATGACGGTCTTTTCGAATGCTCTGGTAGTTTAAAAAAGGACACACACATTTTGAATTTTTGTTTTTTTTTTCATTTCGGAAGTAATTGATAAACCGAAATGGGACTCTTATTACAACGGAATGTGACTGATTAGCTCTAAAAAACACTAGGAGTTTTTTAGACTATATTTATACTTTATAAGGACAATGACAATAGTAGATTGTGCCCGCGACTTCGCTTCCCGTGGTAGAATAAAAATAGGCTAGTTCCTTAGCCTTTGGGAATTAAAAAAACTTTCTTCTCCGGCCAAATTCGAAGCCTTCAATGGTTTAGGTTGTGTATTGCCTGTCAGGTAGTCAACAAACAGCTACCTTACTAGACTAGATTATCTCACGCACATTTAAGTACTTCGTCTAGGTTTTTTTTTTAAATTGGAATTGGACTGTAGTGTTGCCCTTTGCCTACAATTATTTTCCACTCAATCCACCCTTTCATTCACAAACATTCGCTCTTCTAAATACCGAATTTTCAAATATAGAACCTCAGAACAATAACTAAAGCATAGAACCCGGACTAAAATAAAAACTAATTATTATAGTGCGTTGCTTCTTATTCCAGTGTACTGAAACGATAAGTTAAAAAGAGAACAAACTTGTCAGTTTCTTCTTATTTTTCTGTTTCGTACCTGTCCAAACGTCAAACTTGGTTCCTTTACGTCACTTGGTTCCGATATATGATGCCGATTTCAAGAGTCAGATTTCTTAGCCCAATGACTTGTGTTGAGTGTCAACTTAACTTGTCTGTATGTGCTTATTGTGCTTCGGATGCGTGAATGACGGACAACTGTTGGAGAATTTTTTGTTTATTATTGTTAAAAATTGATTAAATAACGAATATTGGTAAAGCCAATTACTTAGTGAAACTAGAAAATGTCTTGTGCAGTGCCAGGATGTAAATCTAATGCGTCCAGAAAACAAAATGATAATGCGTTTATAAGTTATCATCGTTAAGTGATTTTAATCAGCTTCAGGGTCGCATTAAAATATATTGAGAGTGTGTTCTATAAAATAACACCATTATTGAATCCTGTTTGTCAAAGATATCCCTATTTACATTATTATTTTAAAGAAAATATGAAAACAGTATAGGTTATCTTAGTGATGTGCCTGTGATATCGACTAAACTGTCAATCGATATTAAATGTAAATATAGAGATATAATTAAATATGTTTAATTCTTTCAGTTTTCTGACTCCATTATTGTTCCATATTGTTCCCTTTCTTTGGCCATAACTTTACTATTTCACTTTTTTTTGACTTGGCAAGTTTTTACTAATCTATAGGTATGCATAAATGTTCCTTTTATAGGGTTCCGTATCCAAAAGGTAAAAACGGGACTCTATTACTAAGACTTCGCTGTCCGTCTATCAACAGGTTGTTCATGAGCCGTGATAGCTCGACAGTTGAAAGTTTCACAGATGATGTATTTCTGTTGCCGCTATAGCAAAAAATACTATGAATAAAACACATATGAATATAACAATAAAATGAATATTTAAGGGGGGCTCCCATACCCACAAACGTTTTTTTTTGCGATATTTGTTCGATATCAATAGCGGCAACAGGTAGACGCTTGAAATATTCAGTTTCATATTCACTTTAAAAATAGATAATTAAATCAAAATAAAATTAATATTTATCGGGTCCCATACAACAAACGTGATTTTTTGCCGTTGTTTTGTTACCAACCAATTCAAATACGAACGGACAAAAATGTGTTTTTGTTGTACGGTGAAACGGAATTCTCGGTGCGCGAGTCCGACTCGCACTTGGCCGATTTTCATAATAGATTTTTTTCATTATAATGATATCCGTTTAATATGTATTAATATCCACGACCGTCCCCATACCCATAAAAAATATCGATTGAAGACTAATCAATGACGGTTTGTTCCCTACACTAGCGAAATATATACATGTATAATTTAAAGCGCTTTGTATAGGTTACCCTGGTACGGAACAGACAGACGACTGTCTCGTGAATAGCATCTTTGTCTCTTTTTAACTTATTGTTTTAGTGCACTGGAATAAGAAGCAACGCACTATAATAATTAGTTTTTATTTTAGTCCGGGTTCTATGCTTTAGTTATTGTTCTGAGTATAGAACAGCACATTTTCCATTCGCTTCACTAAACTTACGACTTCCAAATATCAAAATCTGGGGGGCTACTCGGAAATTCGAATTTCAAAGTTCGTATCTTACCGTCGCCGTCGCTCTCACTCTCAGTTATTGACTATTAGTGTGAGCGGAACAGCATGAAACGAGCTTCGAAATTCGAATTTCGAAGTACAAGGCTTGTACACCGTTGCTAGTGGTTCGACCGCTAATTCTCGTAGTGGACATCGTCAAAGGATAGTACCGCGGTCACCGCCAGTTTATACTAATCCTAAAAGCAGCCAGAAGGTATGAAACTGGGCGCGATGGGTATAAAGAGTAGAACGCGGATATACAACTATATGAAGAGACGTGAACTTCTTTCCTAATAGCTATACTTAGGGCCTGTTTCACAACTCTCTGTTAAGTTCAAGTTATCTTAAGTGTCAGTTATCTATGATTCCTTCTCTATTTAATTCTACAAAACTGACAGATACGTCGTGTGTGCGTCGTGAGTAAAAAAGTCCTATAAGCAGACCCCGTACCTACCCAAATAATTGTCTAAAACTTTTCCAAACTACCCTTGTAGGGTGAAATGAGGCGCCAAGAAGTACACACAGAAGGTTTATTAAGTAAACTTACAGAACAAGTTAAGTCTTACTCTAGTCGAATACCCTAGCTAAGCAAAAGCATAACCATATGAGTTTTGGAATGGACCGCAGCGGCGTTCTCACTCCACTCACTTGATCGGTTTCCACTAGCTTGACCGCTGGCTAGCAAATGATGATAGTCCGGCTTTTATAAGGACCGCGCGCCGCGTTCGGAGATGCTCGGGTCCGTGTCGGTCCGCCGAGCGCGATAGATAGCGAGTGTGCGAGCGGGAACGTATTCGAGTCCGCGCGCATTGCGTAACCTAGTTGATGTGATGTTTCGTTAACTTGTCGCTTCACCCTTTTATTTTTTATTTTTTCTTGCCTGTCCTCTCTCAAGCCATAGTATCCATATAAAGTTGGCTAACGCCCTATCCAGCGCTAGTAAGTCCCTTTTCCATCACAAAGCAGGCTACACACTAGAGCACTGCGCTCCGCACAAACAGTGAGTACACGGCTCAATTTCATAGCGCAAACACGCCGGTGTGTACTCTGCTCGACACTATATCGCAACCCATATCCATACAGGGTGATGGTATAAATTTATCAGAGCCTTTTTATATTATTATGACATTAAGAAAATGGAAGTTTGAAAATCTCTCTTTCTGAACTCGAGAGCTCTCTTTCTAACCTTAGCGTAATTTTAAGTACCTACTATAATTGTAAATGTAAGTTTCTGTGCTTGTTACACCTTCGCGCTAAAACGAGTGGACCAATTTGGACGAAATTTGGTACGTAGATAGCTGGTTGTCTGGAATAACACAGGCTACATTTTATCTCAGCTTCCCGCTTCTCTTCCCGCGCAGATGATAAAAGCCCATAGAGAGAATGGGCGAAAGTCTTATAGACGATGCTACTAGCAACCCATCACTATTTTGATTTCCCTTTCCACCTATACGCCTTTCATCATCTTAAACGTGGCCTTAAGGTTTTGTTACCTTATAGGCTCTGTCTTATCCGTAAGGGATAAATACGTGATATATGTATCTATGTATGTATGTATGTACATTTTATCCCAATATTCTTACGGGATGTGAAAATTCCGAAACGTTGTACCACTAAAGTTACAGACTTGAAATTTGGCAGACATATTCCTTGAGTGTCACAAAGGAGCACTAAGAAGGTATTTTTTCTAATTGCAACGGAATAAGAAATTAATGGGATTTTTATGATTTCTGCAAATGCCTTAAAATATGGCGTGTCAGTATACACTACGAAAGGATTTTCTACATGTCACGCGGGACCAAAGATCGGGATAAAAAACAAAGACTTTACAATTGAAGACATGAGTGGTTGAAGGGGGTCACTTTCACGTTATTAGCGCGGTCGAAGTCGCGGGAAAAAGCTGGTTTAGCGTAACGGATAATCCCCCGGCTCTTAGAATGTGTAAACTCGTCCAAGTTCCCGGCGAGGGGGTGATTCCGTAACTAATTAATAAGCAGCTAAGTGCTGCGCTATGTCGCTACTATTAATTACCGGACACCGTACTATTTACTTAAAGTTCGCAAAGACGCTAACTGCCTTATTCATAAACATTTTATTGAATCAGGCGTTGCTTCCGTCGTCCAAGGAGGACTTGAGGAAGATGTGGCTTACACCGTCTCCTTAAATAGGTAGGTATTGTATGTGTGTAATGATATTTAGCAGATTATTTATGAATTGTTTGTTGTATTTTGAGATGTATTGTGGATTTCACTATATGGATATTTTAAACTCACTCTTTGTCGGTCTCTCGCTTAGTGCTCCTTTCATTTACTCAAAGGTTAACTGGTAGAGATCCCTTATAGTGATAAGTTCGTCTTTGTGCATATATTTAAGGTCTTTTTTGTGATTTGCCTCTGTTTCTTTATATTTGTACAATAAAGCATTTACTTACTTACTTACTTTGCGGAGGACAATTTCAAAGAACAAAAGATATTTAACACGATTTTGCGGGTGGTAGGGCCTTGTGCAAGGTCTGTCCGGATCGATACCACCATCTTACTCGCTAATCCTGCCGCTAAGTAGCAGTGCTTGCACTGCTGTGTTCCGGTGTGGAGAGTAAGACAGCCGGGGAAATTACGGGCACAAGAGGCATTTCATCTTAGTTCTCTAGGTTGGCAACGCATCTGCAATCCCTCCGGGGTTGCGGGTGTCTATGGGCAGTGGTGATCACTTACCATCAGGTGACCCACTTGCTCGTTTGCCTTCCTATTCATATAAAAAAAAAACGACTAGCAAGGTAATTATTTTTTGTTCATTATTCATAAACGCTTGGTAAAATCTTCTGTTATTATAGCTTAACTTTCATTTTGTAATTTTTTATGACCGAGTTAGTTCAATGACCATTTCAGTCCTTGCGAATTGGAACCATTTTAAAATCATGCTGTAATGCTCTTTAATGTACAAAAAACACGATAATATTACAGGTAACAAAACAAGATAAGCCTCTGTACAGAGGTGAACTTAATAACCCTAAGTATATACTTTACATACGTGCACACACACACTAATAATTATAAGTTAGGTACATATAATTTATTTCCTGTTATTGCACGTATTTTTCCTTCCATATTCAAATAAATATGGGGGAGACCCTTTTTTTAAGGATAATTTAGCCTTTGTGCTACTTTCAGCTTAGGTACGTTTTTTTGAGTGAAATAAAGTTTACGTACACAATCAATATTGATGAAAAAAGAAACGCAGAATAAACTCCCGATTATCTTGTTCAGTTATTCGTCTTTAGTCCTAAAACAAAAGTTGAAAAAAAATTGCTTTGCCGCCCTAAGGCCTCGACGCAACGAAGTCGCCGGCCCGCCCACAATGTGTCGCCGCCACACTTCGATTACTCGGCAACTTTGTTGTAGAGGAGCTTTAGCGTCCGAAATAATTTCGGTTCGTTGTTGAACATAATCCCGAAAGCAAGACCTTAAATATACTTTTTTAGGGTTGTTTTATACCAGTGATCATTTTTACCTAGTACGAACTCAGTCTATCCGTTTGACGTCAATGTCTCTCTCTCTCTCTCTCTCTCTCTCTCCCTCTCTGTGTGCGCGCGCGCGTGTGTGTGTGTGTGTGTGTGTGTGTGTGTGTGTGTGTGTGTGTGTGTGTGTGTGTGTGTGTGTGTGTGTGTGTGTGTGTGTGTGTGTGTGTGTGTGTGTGTGTGTGTGTGTGTGTGTGTGTGTGTGTGTGTGTGTGTGTGTGTGTGTGTGTGTGTGTGTGTGTGTGTGTGTGTGTGTGTGTGTGTGTGTGCGTGTGTGTGCGTGTGTGTGCGTGTGTGTGCGTGTGTGTGCGTGTGTGTGTGTGTGTGTGTGTGTGTGTGTGTGCGTGTGTGTGTGTGTGTGTGTGTGTGTGTGTGTGTGTGTGCGCGCGTGCGCGCGCGCGTGTGTGTGAGTGTGTGTGTGAGTGTGTGTGTGGGTGTGTGTGTGAGTGTGTAATGAATGACGAGAGTTTAACACTAAAAAAATCTTTAACAAGATTAATGTCAAGTGTCGGACTTATGCCTTATAGAAATGACAAACGTCCCACTCCAATCTCTAATCCCCCTGTATTCGGGTGAGCGACCGCCAACAATGCTGTAAATCTAAAATAATTCCGTTTTCAGGGTTCTGCAATTAAAGGACGGAACCAACCTATATCTTGAAGTTTATATCATATCGAAACCAACCGACAAGCATGTATGAAGAGATTGATGAATGTGGTTGAAGCGAAAGAGGTATGTCAGGATCGTAGCAAGTGGAACAAAGCAGTATCTGCCTACCCCTATGGGAAAGAGGCGTGACGGTATGTATGTATGAATCAATCATACGTCTTTATCCCTTACGGGGTACACAGAGCCTAAGGTTGGAAGACGTAAAGGCAACGCATGACTGTGGGCGTATAGGTGGAAAGGGGAATCAAAATAGTGGTGGGTTACTAGCCGCATCGCCTATAATATGATTATTACGATTTTCGCCGATCCTCTCGATGGTATTTTACTATGTGCGTGGGAAGAGAAGCAACTGGTACATAGTAAAATAAAACTTATGTTAAAAATTACACTGGTACATTCTATGTTTTGCTTTATCTACTTATTCTTTGCAAATAAATATATTCTATATTCTATATTCTATTCTATTCCCAAAACAGCATGGAAGGGATGCCAGCATGAAAAAATGCAGCTGTAACTATTCTTACCAGTAAACTAATCCAAATTGTAATCAATAAAATGTTGCAGTTACAAATGAAATATGAAAAATCAGTCCAAAGGGATATCACATTGCAATGAAAATGAATAAAATTGAATTTTTTTTTTTTATTTTAACTCTAGTTTTAGTAATGTCCTTTTAAAAACCGGGTCCGTGGTTGTACTGGCGCATGAAATTGCAACTCGCGCTTGACCATTTCCCTTACAATGGCGTTTTTCGATTCTGAGCAACAATGGCCGTTAAAAAATAACAATAATTGGAAGGCGACGGGGCAGCATTCAATTTGTAGGTCGCAATACGTTTCCGATTGCGCTGTCATGCAGCTGATAGATGGTGTTTGTAAAACGTCTTAGGACACGCACGGGCTAAGGTTGGGCGGTTTGTAGGGGCGTTTTTTTAAACGAGCTGAAACAAAAATAGACTCGATAGATCATTTTTTCATTCGTTAAAGCTGTAAAATTTTGAATAAACCTCCCCGTGACGTAAAGATATCTCCAATTAAGGTGTATTTGGGTAATTCCGAAAACGGGTAAATCCGGAAATCAATAAAATCAGTCATATTTCGTTGTAATAAGAGTCGCATATCAATTACTCGATTACTACCGAAATGGGA
Source organism: Pandemis corylana (assembly GCA_949127965.1). Classification (NCBI taxonomy): domain Eukaryota; kingdom Metazoa; phylum Arthropoda; class Insecta; order Lepidoptera; family Tortricidae; genus Pandemis; species Pandemis corylana. Next base: position 12,178,270 of record OX421870.1, on the reverse strand, counting down.
ATATTATGACAACGGAATAAGACTGATTTTATTGATTTTCGGAATTACCCGAATAAACCTTATGAGGTGTTTCGTAGAAAGTTTGAAAATATTGTATAGCCTATGTTCATCAGGGATAATGTAAGATTCTAACGGTGAAAGAATTTTTCAAATCGGTCCAGTAGTTTCGGAGCATATTCAATGCAAACAAACAATCAAATCTCTCCTCTTTATATAGTATAGATTACTATAGATAAAATGACTGTCATTGTTTATATAACAGCTTATTAATAAACACTTAACTTACCTTAACTTAAGGGATCTTTAAAAAGCGAGCCTATACTTTTCTTAAAGGGCCGGCACCACGCTCTTAACACCCTATGTTATGAGTGTCTATGGGCAGCGATGATTACTTTCTGCCAGGTGAACCTCTTGCTCGTTTGGCCCTATCAAATAATAATTAAAACATTTACGAATTATTGCTTTTTTCTGTAATACTTAGTACAACTAAGACATAGCTGTGACTGACAAACAAACAATAAAATCTTAGTATTACTGCCGCGTTTCTATAAATAAGTGCGTAGTAAACTATATATGATTCGTCTTACTTCTGTTCTTCTGTTCACGGGCAGATATCTAGAAAAACCGTGACACACAGATTGTTTGTCTTAAGCAACAAGTCCTCGGAAACGTGGCTGGCAAGTTTGTGCTGACCTATTGATGGGGCTCGTGTTTCACAGAAATTAGATGTATCAGCGTTTTTAGGCACAAGATTGATTGAGGAAAGGCTTAGTAAAAAATAAACATGCTTTATTTAGCTGTAGAAGCGTTGGGTACCTCCCATTTGTTCTATGGAACTGTGACGTCATAGAACTGTTAACATTTTTCTTTCCCAGCAGTTCCATGGTAGAACTATTGAAACAAAAAATGTGCTATTGGTTCTATAGAACTAAAAGCACCTCAAGTTTCCCATCACAAATTTGAGGTGCTTTTAGTTCTATAGAACAAATAGCACATTTTTTGTTTCAGTAGTTCTACCATGGAACTGCTGGGAAAGAAAAATGTTAACAGTTCTATGACGTCACAGTTCCATAGAACAAATGGAAGGTACCCGAAGCGTTGAATGTGGATCACATAACAAATCATAGTCTCTAGCCTATTACGCGTATGACAATAAATAATTGTAACAAGTGAGTATTAACGTCGAATAAGTCTATGTTAAAAATGAACAGCTTTGTTTTTCTGCACCTATGAATATTATTTTTGCATGCAATTAATCCATCTTTCCTTATTAGACAACAGTCGTTGTGTCATAATCTTGTTGGGCAACAATCTTAGAAATCATGTTATAGGCGATGCGGCTAGCAACCCATCACTATTTTGATTCCATTTTCCACCTATACGCCTACAATCATCCTAAACGTGGCCTTTAGGTTTAGTTACCTCTGGGTCTGTCTACCCCGTAAGGGATATAGACGTTATTTGTGTGTAGATGTAAGTATAGGTATCTACACAAAATCACGTCTTTATCCCTTACGGGATAGACAGAGCCTAGGGTAACACGATTAAGAAGGCCACGCTTAGCATGGTTGTGGGCACATAGGTGGAAATGAAATCATCATCATCATCAGCCTATATTAGTCCACTGCTGGACATAGGCCCCCCCTAATGAGCGCCATAGCGCCCTGTCTTCAGCTTGACGCATCCAGCATCTGCCTGCAGTCTTTCGCAGATCGTCATCCCACCTGGCCGGAGGGCGTCCTACACTACGTTTGCCGAGTCGCGGTCTCCACTCAAGAACACGTTTCCCCCAGCGGTTGTCGGTTCTTTGCGAGATATGGCCAGCCCACTGCCACTTCAGTTTGCTAATTTTATTCTTTGAGCTATGTCGGTAACTCTGGAAATGAAATGGGGAATCAAAATAGCCGCGTTGCCTAACATGATTCCTATGATGGGCTTTTACCTCTGCGCGGGAAGAGAAGCAATACACCCTGTGTTTTCCTTTGCTCCCAGACCAACGTGTAAGTGTTTATAATAAGTAAGCCTGTTTATTATCTTATATATAAAATTCTCGTGTCACAATGTTCGTTCCCGTACTCCTCCGAAACGGCTTTACCGATTCTTACCAAATTTTATATGCGTATTCAGTAGGTCTGAGAATCGGCTACTATCTATTTTTCATATTGAAATTTAGAAGAAAAAAAAACGGGAGCGAAGCCGCGGGCAACAGCTAGTCTTATATATAAAATTCTCGTGTCACAATGTTCGTTAACGTACTCCTCCGAAACGGCTTTACCGATTCTTACCAAATTTTATATGCGTATTCAGTAGCTCTGAGAATCGGCTACTATCTATTTTTCATATTGAAATTTAGAAGAAAAAAAAAAACGGGAACGAAGCCGCGGGCAACAGCTAGTCTTAATGTAGATCATTGCGAACAAAACCACTTACAAAGTTAGAGAAAACGAACTACTAATTGAAGGAAAAGCCATTGGCGCATCAATCTTTGTAAAGTGATCGTCCCGTTCCCATTTACGAGACAGATCGTCGCAAGTTTTCGAGCTTCCCTCTGATTAATTCCAATCTGTTTGCATAGAAATAATATTGCCTTCGTTATTTACATACATAGATACATAAGTCCTTCACAGTTCACTCTGCTAGGCTGTGGAATCGGTTACCGACCTCATCAGGCAGTCTGCCTCCGTGGCTTCGTTCAAGGAAGGCTTGAGGAAGATGTGGCTCACACCATCTCCTTAGATATCGTGTGTGTATTCTTATTGTATTTTGTATGTATGCATGTGTGTAATGATATTTAGTAGTTTTTTATGTTTTGTTTATTGTACTTAGATATGTACGCTCTATTGTGGCTTTCACTATCTGGAATTTTAAACTCTCATTTTGTCGGTCCCTCGTTTAATGCTCCTCTCATCTACTCAAAGGTTAACTGGTAGAGATCCCTTATAGGGATAAGTTCGCCTTTGTGCATGTATTAATGTTGTTTTTATTTTTTTGTAAATAGTATCTGTTTCTTTATATTTGTACAATAAAGCATTTACTTACTTACTTACTTACTTACATAGTGTAAACGATGAGGCACTGGTTCCAATTAAACAGACTTGCTACCCTGCGCAGTCGCATGAAGGCGTATTGGCTCGATGGATCCTCTTAAATGAATGTGATGTGTTTTGTAACTTGTGTGTGTATGTATATATTTATATATTACTAGCTGACCCAGCGAACTTTGTTCCGCCTTAAATTTGAAAAATTCCAGTGGTTTGGGCTGTGCTATCCCGCGGGAACTATGCAATTTTCCGGGATAAAAACTGTCCTATGTCCTTTCCCGGGACTCAAACTATTTGTATACCAAATTTCAACTAAATCGGCCCAGCGGTTTAAGCGTGAAAAGGTAACAGACAGACAGAGTTACTTTCGCATTTATAATATTAGTAAGGATGTAGTATATTTTGTTTATTGTGTATTAGTTTATCGTATTTATCTATTATGTGTAGTTTATTATTATATCTTACATTATTTAAAATTTAGACATTTAGGATTATTTTAGGTTAGGTACGATCGGTTCTTTTACTTCTTCTGTGTGTTTACTCTTGCTTAATACTTATGTCCTGTCAATCGTTCAAAGGTTAACTGGAAGAGATCCCATTTAGGGATAAGTTCGCCTTTGTGCATGTGTGTTGTCCTGTGTTTCATCATCATCCAGATTTGTCCACCCGTTGTGGCGTAAAAGACTAACAAAGGGGTGCGAGTCGGGTAACTCCACGTGTGATTAAGAGCTGCGGTTCCTTTTTGGATCCGTCCGGGGGGAAGAGCAGTGCTTGGTCCGGTGCGCCCTGGGCATCGGCTAATGATTTCCTGGCAGTTTCTGAGGGATATCATTGACCGTTGGCTAAGAGCCCGACAGGGGGGGAGGGGGGTCTTTGACCATTACCGTACAACGTTGCCGACATTTTGTCACAAGATTTTTAATAAAAAAAATTACATTGACATTGGCGAAGTTGTCGTCGCTATAACGACTTGATACGCCACAATTAAAAAAAGAAGAAGAAGAGTAACAAACATTCATCCATCCATTCATACTTACAAACTTTCGCGTTTATAATATTAGTAGCATTTAGCCACGTATTTTGTGTATTTATTTAGTTAAGACAACAGATACGTAATGAGAATGAGACAGAGATTTGTAAATTATACAGAATTAATGACTTCTGTCGTGTTTGGCAACTATCGTTACATTCTGCATAGGGTATAAAGAGAATTAAATGCGCAAACACAGTTTATGCCACACCCTCCAGCCACCCAAGGTCACTGAACCTCAACCCGACCACATAACTTTCGCCGCATATGCGTTATACTAATAGTATATTATACAATGTCTTTATAGCCCCAAGTTTGGGGCGGAAATGAAATAATACCCCCAGGAACTATTAGGAGGGTATGGGTACTATTTTCGTGATGGCGTGAGGTCACCTCTGCCATGGTAACGTCTTCTGTTACATTGTTAATTGCGGAACATCAAAGCAGATTGTGTTGACAATAAACTAACATACGTATATCACGTCTATCCCTTACGGAGTAGACAGAGCCCAAGGTCACAAAACCTTAAGGCCACGTGTCGGCGACTGACTGGGTTGGAGCCTCCTTTTAGTTCATAGTTTGTATATTAATTACTTAAGTTTCATTTTTAAAATACCTTTCCTTTGTGTTGACATCAACTTCTAAGAGAGTTGCTCTGTCAGGTTGCTAGCACAAACAGCTGTTTCGTATTAGGCTCTTAGTTTCTTTGTTTGTGTGTTAGTCTGTGTTACTAAACCATGTAAACCATAGCGGAAACATTTTTAAATTCCGTCGTCAACACCACGTTTTGCATGATTAAGGGCGTGTGGGGAAGGGAAATCAAAATATTGATGGGTTGCTAGCCTCATCGCATACAACATGATTCCTAAGACTTTCGCCCATTCCCTCGATGGGCTTTTACCGTTGCAGTTACCTCTGGCTGTGTCAGTTACCATTTTATCCAATAGAAATAAAGATTGAGTTGATTGAGATATCTATACATCTCTATTTCATAGATAATCACAACATCCTTACATTTCTATCCTATCACTGGCACGAGAACCCTGAAATCTTAATACAAATAGTACATTACTGCAGAGACCAGTAAGTAAGCCATGACTATCACGGTCGAAGCATATATAGTGCTTATCTTAAAAATGAAACGAGAAGATTTAGTAAAATAAAATTAAAAAAAAAAGAAATACTGAATGTGACGTTATTCATGTCATATGTTCTTTTTTTTTACTTCATAAGGCTTGAATTTGGTTCATGTGCCATACTTAAAAAATAATGTTTGCCCTTCAATTAAAATACGAAACTAATAAATTTGACTATTTTAGATTTTTGGCCTTGCAAATATGCAGCTTAAGTAAAATAGTGTTGAAACTAATTATACTTATTTTGATACCTGCACACCTCCGCATAACCTCTTTCGTTAATAAAAAAAACTGATACTGGACGGCCCTAATAAAGACGGGTACTTCCAAATTCAAATACAATGGTATGTTATGGATTTTCATACAACTTTACTGCACACTTTTTGATTCCAAATTCAAAATGACTAGTCATCCAGGATGTTCAACTTTCTGGCTCCTTTTCACTAATGTAAAGGCGGCATTTCATAGCATTTTTAAGAAAATTAATATAATGATTTAATCAAAAGTCATCTGTTCACATAAAGGCTTAGCTTGACAAAGTTTTCTCCATTACGGCTAACTACTTCCGGGCCTGGCCGCGTTTCCGGAAGCGGATACCGCCATTATTATAAGTATAAATCTGACGCCATCTTGTTTGCGTAGTAAAATTTAATATAATAATATCTTAATCTCAGCATACATACACATATCACGTCTTTATCACTTACGGGGTTGACAGAGCCTAAGGTAACAAGACCCAAAGGCCACGTTTAGCATGATTGTAGGCGTATAGGTGGAAAGGAGAATTTAAATAGTGATGGGTTGCTAGCCGCATCGCCTATAACACGATTCCTAAGACTCGACCATTCCCACGATTGGCTTTTACCATCTGCGCGGGACGAGAAGCAACTGGTACATTCTATGTTTTTTCTTTGCTCCCAGACCAGCATAGAAGTCCCATAGGGTGACATAATAATAATAAAGTTGTCTAAGCGAGGTTGGTATGGTTGCCTGGTAGAGATCGCTCTGTAGCGATAAGGCCGCCTATTGTTACCTTGTAATATTCTGTATACCTTTTTTCTGTTTTGGTTGTTATATGTGGTGTTCAATAAAGAGTTATTGTATTGTATTGTATTGTAAGCGAGCTAGTTGTCGAACCTGTGTGGTTAGACGTTCATTTTTGACTGTTGATAATGCTAAGAGAATAGTATAGGATTGACTCCTACGAAAGACCACGAGATCTAACGGAACAGGTACTACTCGCAAGCGTATGTCGACATCGATACGCTTCGGAGCGTTGTCACTTGTCACAACGCAGGGTCATAGTTTTATGAAAAAATAGATCTCTAAAGGCACTTTTTTATTTGCTTTTTTACTTTTTTCCCCCACCTTAGCCTAGAGGGCTTTATGACCTACGGAATGGCTTCACGTGTCAGCATTTTACTTGTTGTCTTGCTCTTTGTGTCGGAACTCAGTAACGCAAGCAATGCTGCTTGGCGGCAGGGCCAGTGATGTTAAGATGGAGGTACAAGTATTATTAAACCGCGATGACAATGAGAATGAGCTGACGGTTATTCCATATAAGTACCTACGTTAAATTGTATATAAAATGTATGTTTGTATGTAAGTATGTATGTATGTATAACTCTTTATCTAAATATATATAACTCAAAAGTGACTGACTGACTGACTAACTGACATAGTGATCTATCAATGCACAGCCCAAACCACTGGACGGATCGGGCTGAAATTTGGCATGCATGTAGATGTTATGATGTAGGCATCCGCTAAGAAAGGATTTTGATCAATTCTTCCCCTAAGGGGATAAAATGGGGGATGAAAGTTTATATGAAAGTTTGTCAATTTTAAACCGATCGGGCTGAGACTTTGCACGCATAAAGCTACATAGGCATCCTCTAAGAACGGATTGCGTAATTTCTGCGGGATAGCGATAAACGAATTCTACGCAGACGAAGTTGCGGGCAACAGCTAGTTGCACATAAAACACAAGATAAAGATGTATGAAAAAGAGAAATGTGATTTAAAAATTACGAGTAGCCATCCGGACGGCCTCGGACCGTGTTTTTTTTTAATGTAACGGAATTAAACTCAAGCCGTTTTCTGCCAGCGATAAAAAAAAGTAGCCAAGGCGAAGTTGTGCGAAAGCTCCAGCTTGCAAAAAGCAAAGCTTGCTTTTGCCACGGCCGCGTCCGGGGACCGAGGACTGCTTAAATGGCCCCGGAAAACTTCGGGTTAGGGCTTTTCCACACTGAATACTGAATACCTACTGGAACAAGTCAGCATTCAAATCCGGGGTCATATGCAAACGAGCAAGTTAGTCGCTTGAAAGAGAGGGAAAGAGATAAATATTTGGGTCTATATTTTGTCCCATAAAATTAAATTACCACCATCTTACTCGCTAATCCTGCCGCTAAGTAGCAGTGCTTGCACTGCTGTGTTCCGGTGTTGAGAGTAAGACAGCCGGGGAAATTACGGGCACAAGAGGCATTTCATCTTAGTCCTCTAGGTTGGCAACGCATCTGCAATCCCTCCGGGGTTGCGGGTGTCTATGGGCAGTGGTGATCACTTACCATCAGGTGACCCACTTGCTCGTTTGCCTTCCTATTCATATAAAAAAAAATGATTGATGCTTCCATGCTGGTCTGGGAGTAAAGAAAAAACATATAATGTACCAGTTGCTTCTCCTCCCGCGCAGATGGTAAAAGCCCATCGAGGGAATGGGCATAGGAATCATGATAGGTGATGCGACAAGCAACCACTCACTATTTTGATCCCACTTTCCACCTATACTCCCAGTGTCTTGCTAAACGTGGCCTTTAGGTCTTGTTACCTTAGGCTCTGTCTACCACGTAAAGGATAAATACGTGTTTTGTGTATGTATGTATGTATACAATAACAAAGCATACGCATAACCAACTTATAGGCTTAAAATCGCAAAGTAAAAAAATACAGCGCAAGCAATGCTGCTTGGCAGCAGTAAAATGGTTGCAGGGAATCTGACGGACATCATCTGCTATATTTAAGATAAGATAAGATAAGATAACGTTTATTGCCATTAAAATAAGAAATAAAGAAATACAGACTTAACTTAAGAATTAACATTACATTGTTTTGTTAACAAATAAAATTTTGTACACAATGGCAAAAGGAGCAGGCTCAGCTTATACTGCGCTTACGCAGAAGCTGCCAGCGCTGGTTTTCAGCCTGCCCCTGTGGCTCATGCAGGTGTGTCGAATATAGCGGGTTAATTGGCGTGCAATTGGCGTTGGGTTATTTGGCGGTAGTCTGCAAAAATATCCATGCACTTTAAAATTTATTTAAGTCGCGTTCAGTGTAAACGAGGCACAACTAACTACAGAGTCGCTATTTACGCTGTAATGGTAGAAGTTACATATAAAAGGGGAACTCCACACTGACGTACAAGTACACTTAGATTAATGAATGGAATAGTGTGGCGCGAGCCAAATACTAGCTAATTTATTTGGAGGCCTTTTGTTTCTAGCGTAAATTCGTTTTTAATGTTCACTTGTAAAAAAGAAGAAGACGTTCATTTGTTTTGAATCATCTTGAAAAAAGGCTCTGAATCGACTGTGATCATTGTACAAGTCGCATGTGCACCCATTTTAATTTTTTTGTATGCAGTAAAGAGTTTTCCACCTATGCGCCTACAAAAATGCTAAATAAAAGAAAGAAAGAAAGAAAAGAAAGAAAGAAAAAAAAGTTTATTCATGACAATCACAATCAAATAAAATATATAAACAAAATAAATTATCACAAGAAATAAATTAAAATATGGCCTTTAGGTCTTGTTACCTTAGACCTGTCTACCCTGTATGGGATAAAGACGTGATTTGTGTATCTATGTATAAAGAGTACCCACCTGCTATGAGTGGTGTAGGGGTATAGCACGCGTCACGGAATGACGAGGATCCGGGTTCGATTCCAGGCCATAGCTTTACTTTTCGGATTTTTCTGTGTTCTAATTTTCAGTGTCGCTTAGAAATTTATAAAGAGTATGTAAAATTTTAATCTGAAAAAAGATGTCGAAAGATTGAATCATAAGCTGTATTTTCCTGTTCTCTTAAATGTTGCATATTAAAGCTTGGAGTCTAATGTGCTACTGGAAAATAACTTTAATCTCAATTTGACGAATTTTTATAATCAAAACGGATCATTCGCAAATAGCAAAAGCGGCAATACAAAACAAAAACAGTTCAAAATACATTTTCCGCCTATTTAACAAGATAAAATTACAGCTTCAATTTTCTTCTCGTATTTCAAATTCAGAACAATTTTCCATCAACCAATCACGAAAGAGTTACTGGTCGCCATTATGCAATAAACCAGCGTTCACCAAGTTTGAGGAGGCCTAATTTATTCAAATTTCAAATCATCCACCGGCATTCCAACGGACAATGATGGCTTTGTCCCAATGAAATCAGAACCGGTTTTTGTCCGACGGATGAGCGAAAACCGGCAACAAATTTGGCTAATCCGTGATTTGTATGGACTTTTAAATGAATGAAGTATTTATACCTCATTTTGGATCTATTCGTTAGGGAATCGAATTGATTTAGGCTTTAATGGACCATCAAGTGATGAAAATTAGTTGTCCATCAAAATTGATAGTGTTAAAAGCGACATTGTTGGCTATAATAAAGCAGAAACAGTTTCGACACAACATGTTAAGGTTCTTTTTCCCGTCAGTCAAATACATATATACACAAATCAAGTCTCTATCCCTTACGGGGTAGACAGAGCCCAAGTTGACAAGACCTACAGGCCACGTTTAGCAAGATTATGGGCGTATAGATGGAAAATGGAATCAAAATAGTGAGGATTGCTAGCCGCATCGCCTATAACATAATTTCTATGATTTTCGCCAATTCCCTCAATGGGCTTTTACCATCTGCGCGGGAAGAGAAGCAAGTGGTATATTCTATGTTTTTTCTTTGTTTACTGGGGAGTAAACGTTTTTTTGGTAATTTGTGATTCAATATTTAATCACCTCTATGAATTGGATTGGATCGGATGAGTTATGGGCCAAGACAACCACTATTTGGAGTCCCAATAACTCAAAGCGGCGGCCCGGCAGACCTAGACGGCGATGGCGGGACGAGTTGGACACCTTCTTAAGGGACTGGACACGTACCGCAGCAGACCGGGAGCAGTGGAAGCGTTGGGGGGAGGCCTTTGGGCAGCAGTGGGACACAATAGGGTCATAATAATAATAATAAGGCGGTACTCCTGGACATGGCTCGGATAGTCAGGAGGTTCCTCTCTCTGTCGCCCTGATCACCGGTAGCTTAGGCCTCGCCTCGCTGCCGGCGGCACCCTAGGTTAGGTTTTTATAATGTTTTTATATTTAGTATTAATATTGTTATATTACTTTTTATATGAATATTGTAAGAACCTAACTTAAGATAAAAGAAATATACATGTAAGAAAGTTAATAGAAAGTTTCTGGAGGCCTGGAATAATGCAAGATCTGACTCACCAAAATCGATGAGCTGATGGTTTCCTGGGGGCCCCCGTCTGTATCTCCATAGGTCACTGGCTGAACTAGTCAGGGATTTTAACACTGCGGTGCTAATGAAAGTTTTCAGGTGAAATTATATTGAAAGAAAGGAATCGTTTTCTAGTAACGTGCGTGCCGCCATTCGAAGTTGCTAATAAGAGCCTTTCAAGACTGTCGCAGGGGGGCAGCACTGTCGCGTCGCTTCGTTCGGAAATCAGATATACACCATTCCAGTAACAATTTTGAAATATGACGTTTAGAAATGGGAGATAAAATTGTATGTACTATACGATGCGAAAGGTATAAAAAAAAACTAATTTAAATGTAGGAAAGTACGGAACAATACAGAATAATAATAATAATATGACATTAGTCTCTACCTACATATAAAAGAAGAGACAGGCGTGACAGTACGTATGTACGTATGCATGTTTAAAAGCGTTCATACGACCCAACATCCAACTCATAAAACAACCAAATGAAGTGATCTCTTATTTGTATAAAGATGATAAGGAAAATGTGATTGACGTTTTTTGGCTTGAAATAAACATTTCATTGGCGATGGAATATTTCCAAGCAGCCGCAAGGGACGCAGTATGAAAAATGCAAACGTAATTTATGCTGCCACAAGGTAGTAGAGAAAATACAGAAGGAACAATGATCCGTTTCTGCATATCTCCATGTACCGAAACCCACAACGACACCACTAAGCACGAGATAATCGTTTTGACAGTATTACGGAGACCGGTTCATCAGGGAACTGCTAAACCATGTTTTCATTTTCATTTACCATTATTTAAAGGTATTTTCAGTTAACTGGAACACGTTTTCTGCCTAGCTTTCTCATGACAGCAATTCCTGTAAACCGTTAAAAATTTAACTGTTAAAAGTTCCAAAAAGGATCTCGAACGCTGACAAAGAAGAGCGACTCAAGGCCTAAGACTATTGCTACAGCTATCACCCTTGTCTGTTTCTTTATTACCTAATCTTAATTCCTATTTGTAACAAGCCTACTGTTGTTGTCTCCACATTCTCTGCCAAAGGAAGCAGTGAAACGGAAGCGACTGGAGAGAACTCCTGAAATTCTTCTACATTCTTTAAGTTCCAAAGTTCTTAACGCCTTATATTTTTTAAGGAAACAGTAATTTATTGGCTTAAGTCCACAGCACTAGTGTACTTTAAATGATGTTAGACAGCGTTAGCATAGATTAAATAAAATATATTCGTAATAATACCTATCTATCAGTCTTGCAAGCTAATTGACGATCAAAATGACAGATATTTCTCATTTATTGCTTGTCTTTCCTTAATGAGTTTTGTGTAAAAGAGAGAGTGTGTTTTTGTCTCTAGGTATATATTTTTTGAAGTAGATGAGTTAGGATGATTTATTAATAATGGTTATACACACAAATCATGTCTATTATCCTTTACGAGGTACACAGAGAGTAAGGTAACAAGACTTAAAGGCTACGTTAGGTATGATTGTGGGCAATAATGCTCAATTTTCCTAAACTGTTGGTGTAGACAATGGGATCACCATGTAATTATTATTTTTGAAGTGTGGACCCTTAATAATGTCTGACTATAGCTGGGATAAGTGTAGGCATCAGCACAGCACATTCCATTCCATTTCATTGCACAGCATTCCTTTGACTTTCCCTTTAATTCTTCATCTATAACTACGAAATTTGCACATTTCAATGCCCAATGGCTGTCATTCCACACACATAATTCCTCCCCATCACAATCAAACTAACGCAAACCACTATTATATTCCTAGGTATGTAAGCGTATAACAATCGGACTATTACCGGCACGTGCGGTAATGTACGGTGCCGTGTTCCTTATGACAAAGCGGTGTAATTTATTACCCGCGGTGACGCATCGGCAGAGCGGCCATCTTGTTATGCGTGTATTCAAAATGGCGGATTTGAATGCTGACGATGCGGACGATTGAGTCAGGTATGCGTTGTGTTCGGGAACCGAGATGTACGTAAATTTATTCGACTTACTCATATTTAATAAAGAATTGTAATATGAAAGTGATTTTGGGTTTTTAGGATTACATTAAGGTAGTTTTTTTAACGTTTTTTTTATGTGTTCATGTGTTGAGTGTAAAAAAACAGTTTTGTTTAAATTTAATTCCTCATACTTAATTATTTTCTTGTATGGAGATAATTAATGTATTATCTGTGGCAAATGTAAGCCCTTTATTGCTACTAAAGTGACTCAAACGGTTTGTGCCAACTGTTACTAGGTATGAGCTTCATTTCACCGAGTATATCCATGCTTCCTAACTATCTTAAATAGGTCTAGTTTCCCAAAACCATTTCAGTTTTGACGTTCATTTCGGATATCCCCGGCCTTCCAAGCTTACAGCACTAAACCAACGGGAGGCGACGTGCGCACCAATGTCTGTACCTTCTGTCAGTCCCGATGGAGGAGCGAGGCAGCGTTACGTATAAAAATGTTAATGCTAGATTGCATGTCTTGAATACATTTTTCATATTCCGGCAACCTGTCCTGATAATTTTAGACACGAATATAGCAAGACTGTTTACCACGCACACAATCTGACTTATGAATGCAGATCTCATCTCACACATATTACAAGTAAATAAATGAGCTAGCCACTTTTATGGTAACTTTTAATTTTTTGACGTTAAATGAATGCAAAAAAAACCGTGTTGGCCTAGTGGTTTGACCTGAGGCCTCTCAAGCAGAGGGTCGTGGGTTGTAGTCCAGGCTTGCACTTTTGAATTTTTCGGAATTTATGTGCGATATTACATTTGAAATTTACCATGAGCTTTTCGGTGAAGGAAAACATCGTGAGTAAACCTGCACTTATCTGCGAAGCAATTCAATGGTGTGTGCCCAGCAGTGGAACGTATATAAGCTGGAGATGAAATGAGGTGAATGCGTGAGGTATCAATTTTGCCTGAAATATATTAGTATTTTTTACTGCTTTGCCATTATTTATGCTCGCACTCTCGGTCCATCGATGCCGTCTCCGGATGGTTTAATGCTCTAAGTTTGTAAGTGACTAAAGTTGCCAGCTTACAGCCGCTTTCATATTTCGTCGTAATGTTGCAAGTTTTCGGAATAGACTCGTATTTGCGCAAACGATGCAAATGAAAATGGAGGTATGAGACTAAATTATAATTTAAAAAGTTATGGACGAGTTAAATATGAAACCTTTTTCCGGGTCTAAACGTATAAAACTTAGTTTTTTATAAAAATGCTACTTACGTCGTTTTGAGTTAAGAAGGCGTTATGGCTCAACTTTTGGCGGAAATTCTAAGTTTACGTTACGGCGTGGTTTAGTTTTACGATAATTACGAGTATGTTTGCTATATTAATTTTTGCGGCAACGTAAATTGTAATCAGAAAAAAAAAAATATATTCCAGGCAGCTTGTCTTTTTCCAATACTACCAACAATTGTCGTTATATGTCAACGAATTTACACAAATCTTTGACAAAACATATACCTACTTACCTTCGTCGTGAATCACTCTATCTTTTAGTGAAAACCGCATGAATGAGTCGTTTAGTAGCTTTTGAGTTTAATCGCAAATAGATAGAAACACACTTGTTTTATAACATGTAGTGACAAGATTCGGTCTTTTAATTCATATTGCCGAAATTTTATTCCATCTGGGAACAAAGAAAAAACATAGAATGTATCAGTTGCTTCTCTTCTGCGCAGATGGTGAAGTTCAGAAGCTAATGGGCGAAAATCTTAGGCGATGCGGCCAGCAACCCACTGCCATTTTGATTTCCCTATCCATCCATTCGCTCACAATCATGCTAAACGTACCCTTTAGGTTTTGTTACCTTAGGCTCTGTCTACCCCGCAAGAAATAAAGACGAGGTTTATGTATGTATAGTAAGTTATTTTGATATCCACTGATATAGAGACCCGCTTCTAAATTTACGTCCTTTAGATTATGATGATTTTAAGGTAGGAGATTATGTTACTGCCTAAATGGGATAAAAACTTATGTACTTAATAAATAGATATTGAAAAATTCTATACATACATATACCTATCACGTCTTTAACCCTTACGGGGTAGACAGGGCCTAAGGTAACAAAACCTTAAGGCCACGTTTAGCATGATTAAGGGCGTTTAGATGGAAAAGGAAATCAAAATAGTGATGGGTTGCTAGCCGCATCGCCTATAATATGATTCCTAAGACTTTCGCCCATTCCCTCGGTGGGCTTTTACCATCTGCGCGGGAAGAGAAGCAACTGGTAAATTCTATGTTTTCTCTTTACTCCTTGACCAGCATGGAAGAAAAAATTATGTGCAATATATTATGAACAGGCTAGGAGACGTAGTAGCTTTCATATAAATTATTGGCGAATACAGCGTCCAGTTTAGCAATAAATCTCATACGTAAACAGATTACTCTTAGGTCTTTAAAATATTTTATATTTTAAAAACCAATGAAATGTCATGTACCGTACAGAGTGCCTGGGTGCGGCCACTGAATCAGCGTTTTTCTTTCATATAATTCGTAGGTAATGTGTATGGGCCTATAAAGTTGTATGGTGTGGTCTGATTTAAAATGGGAAGTGTTTACCACCCATTCAAACTCCGCGCGCGCGTGCTCTGCTTTTTGGCATGAAGTAGAGCAGAAGAAACAAGAATCCTTAATTGCTGTCTATGAGGACGACGCCGATAGCCGCTGCAAAATGCCATCCAATAATTGATTTTAATTGTAAACAAGCCAATTCGCAAGATATTTTATATAGGGGTCTCAGTACCGAATATAACTTTGTCCCTTTCGATGTTGAGACCCTTGGCCCGTGAGGTCCTAGCGCTATTAGCCTCTTCAAAGATATTTCGAAGAGGCTAATAGACGCTACGGGTGACCGCAGAACTGGCAGCTACCTTGGACAGCGTATTAGTATCGCTGTCCAAAGGGGGAATGCTGCCAGTGTCTGTGGTACTGTGCCACGGGGCCCCCTCCTTTTTGAATTATTTTATTTTAAAATTAGTTTTAGTTCAGTTTTTAATTTCATCATCATCATCATGTCAGCCGAAAGACGTCCACTGCTGAACATAGGCCTCCCCCAAGGCTCGCCAAACAAATCGGCCCTGCGCCATCCGCATCCAATGCGTTCCCGCTACCCTCACCAGGTCGTCGCTCCATCTCGTTGGAGGCCTACCTACACCGTTTTTAATTTAATCACAGTTTAATTTCTTTTTAATTCCCCTTTTGTACTTCATTGTTCTGTAAATTCTGCAATAATTGTTTACGTTTCAACTCTAGGCAGCTTCGACCTTTGACATGTTTATCGCTACCCCGCAAGAACTATGCGTGTGTCCGGGATAAAAGTAACCTATGTTTTAATCAAGGTTACCAGCTATCTTCGTTCCAAATTTGAACCAAATTCAACGAGTCCTTTCAGCGCGAAGAAGGAACAAACACACACACTCACTCACATCCTCAATGAATAACTAATATTAAGTAGGATTATACACGTGTAATTTGTGATAACACACGTGGAATGCGACATTTTGACATCAAAAGGGTTTTAGTGAATCAGCCGTGACTGTCGGACATACGCGTGAGATGTTGATGTGTTTGTTGTTGCTTTAGCCTCATGCGGATCAAGGTGACGAGGGTCAGATCTAACTGATGAGGATCATAAACTTACAATTTCGTATTATTAATTTTATTTATGTGTAAATTTTGGTGATAAACACTGCCGTAACATTTGGCTTAACACTTTAATTTCCATTTTTATGCAAGTTCGAGACTGAGCAACAAGTACATAAATGTATTTCAGGTAAATAATCTATTTTATAAGCCTTATCGAGGGAATGGGCTAAAATAATAGGAATCATGTTATAGGCTAGCAACCCATCACTATTTTGATTCCATTTTCCACCTATACGCCCACAATTGCTAAATGTGGCATGTAGGTACCTGTTACCTTAGGCTCTGTCTACCCCGTAAGGGATAAAGGCGTGATTTGTGTATGTGTATGTATTAGACACGAATTAAATTAAAGGAAACAATTTATCCGGTACGAACATCATTTTGTGGACTTATATGGACCCATCTAAGTCCACATAAGTTCGCTATGTATGACCGCTGGGGATCAATTATTTTCCCTCTTAACACCGCCGATCCTGTGGCCGCAAACTGAAAAATGAGCGCAAATATTTGGTTATATCTTTCCCATTTCGCCGGCGAAGTGACAGGAGACGCAGGCTTTAAGGGGGGATATTAAAAAGGTCCGAATTTTTTGTAAGTCGCGGTTTTACAAACCTTTGTTGGTGGTTGTAAAAGCAACAATAAGCTGGCAAACAAAGCCGCTCGTAAATCATTCGATATTTGACACCGCGTCAACATTGTGAACGGGACATTAATCAGGGATAATCGTTATTTGCATTAATTTTGTATTATTATTAAGGGTGTTGATTTTTTAGCACGCACTGCACGAGGCCGCGTTCACACCGAAAGCCACTGACAAGTTCGGAGGTTCGTTTTGATGAAGTTTATTTTATATCCCACTAGATGTCGCTGTATCATGCCTAAGCATTCCTGAATCGCGCTATTGAGATTTTTCCTAGCAAGTATAAATAGTTTGACTAACTCAATAAAATTTGTCAGTCTGCGTAAGACCGTCGTAAGACTGGGTACATAGGACAATTTTAAAATGTGAAAGGTGTAAAAGGACACCTGCTACGGTATGAAAACTTCCTCAAGAATATTATAGAATGATGAATGATGGAGGGAGAGGAAGAAGAAGACCAAGGAGAATTATATTCAGCAAATTGAGGAGAAAGTTTAATATACCCTACCAGAAAATGAAGCGATGGCTCCACCAATAAGAACGAAGCTCTTAAGTAAAGAGAAAATTTAAACACGTAAGAATGTTTCATCACCACCTTACTTATTCTGCTGCTAGCAGCAGTGCTTGCGCTTCTGTGTTTCGATTTGCGGTAAAATTACTGATACATGACGTATTTTATCAAATGTACATTCAATATTCAATTTAACGGTTGACATTTGACATATTGACACTGTCAGCATTGCGGACGGATTACATTTGTCAGGATAAGCATTCGCATTGAATTTGTATTTAATTTGAGGATATCACTAGTATGTTTAACGATTGTGACGATCAAAGTAGTCATGTCCTTTTTCTGAGGGGAAAGCACGCGTTGTCTACTCCTGTTGTTAGTGCTTCAATTCTGATCTATTTTACATAAAAACAAGAAGACATTACTTATATCTTAAATGCAAATGTAACCCTGTCTGTCTCTCTGTCTGTTACCACTGTTAACTATTAATCTGCTGAACCGATTAAGGTGAAATGTGATGTGGAGACAGTCTGCGTTTCGAACATAGATTAGTGATTTCCCCAGAAAATTGCAGTCATCATCATCTTCAGCCTACTCACGTCCTACTGCTGGTACAGGCTTCCTCCCAGAATGAGAGGTTATGGGCTATGGTTACCAAGCGCCCAGTTCGGGTTGGGAAAATTGCATAATTGGAATAGCTATAAACAAATTTTTCGGACGAAGTCGCGGATAAAAGCTAGTATAATTATAACCTCAAATGCCCGTAAATTGGTTAGAGTAGAGTCACCGATTAAGCAGGCCACAGTGATCCCGCAAACTGAAATCGGCAGTCAGTGGCAACCATGGAGTAATTAAGCAATAGAGTGGAAATGTCACACAATCTTTATTTTAAGAAATTTTGCCAAGGCAGTGTGGCGATTGCTGAGCTTTGTTTGGCCGGCTGAAGGTCAAGCATGTCACTAGAATCGGGCAAGCAGCTATTATGGGCATTTTCAAAAAACGTGTACCCTTTTTCCAACAAGATTACCTTAATTTCCCATACAACTTTTTTGTGTCAGTTTTGTGACGCCCCATATAAAGCGTATGAAAATAGTGTCACAAAACTGACAAAAAACCAATGGACACTTTTTTTCTTTATAAAAATAAATAGTGCTCATAATTCTGATTCAGAAAAAAACCCAAAATGTCATCATTTTGGAAAAAAAAGTCGAGGGTACATGTTTTTTTGAAAATGCCTTTATAATCGATATGGATTGTATTATTAATGTTTAGTCAACTCACTGATTTAAAAAAAGGTGATTAAAGGTAGGCACTCAAAGAATTAACTTAAATGGCTTTGTTATGTGTGAAATAAAGCAAAAAGCAGTCGTGAAAAATTGGTGTTAGTGTAAAGTAAGCAGAAAAAACAACCATTGGGAGAGAAAAGTTCTCGAGTGGCGACCACGAACCGGAAAACGCGTTGTTGCCAGCCTCCCACTAGGTGGACCGACGACATCGTGAAAGTTGCGGGAAACCGGTGGATGCAATCACTCACTTTTTTGGTTACCCTTTTCACCTATACCCCCCACCATCATGCTAAACATGGCCTATAGGGCTTGTTTCCTTAGGCTCTGACACCCCTGTAAGGGATAAAGACGTGATTTATGTATGAGTATGATTTATGTTGTTGTATTTATGTTTAACGACTGGATAACCTAGTGGTTAGAGAACCTGACTATGAAGCTTGAGGTTCCGGGTTCGATCCCCGGTCGGGGCAGATATTTGTATGAAAAATACAAATGTTTGTTCTCGATTCGAGTCTTGGATGTTTAATATGTATTTAAGTATGTATTTATCTATATAAGTATGTTTATCCGTTGTCTAGTGCCCATATTACAAGCTTTGCTTAGTTTTTTTATGTGAATAGGAAGGCAAACGAGCAAGTGGGTCACCTGATGGTAAGTGATCACCACTGCCCATAGACACCCGCAACCCCGGAGGGATTGCAGATGCGTTGTCAACCTAGAGGATTAAGATGAAATGCCTCTTGTGCCCGTAATTTCCCCGGCTGTCTTACTCTCCGCACCGAAACACAGCAGCAGCAGCAGCAGCAGCAGCAGTTTGGGGCTAGGTCAATTTGTTGTCAATTGTCCCAAGATATTATTATTATTATTATGTATATAAGTTAGATGACCCGTATCCGTCTCTATTTGGTCATTTCCTCTATGGCAGCCTATGATCCCATATCTAATAAAATTTAAAGCGTCCACACACTTCTCTTAACCCAGGGTACTTTATTAGGGTTGTCCAAAAAGCGGGAAAATTTAGGGAAATTCCAAATGACACCTTAGCCGGAAGTTGTAATTAAATTAGTGTCCCCCGGGACGAAATATGCGTGGGCGCGGGATATGTTGTCCGGCCTTTTTTAATTTAAAAAGTTCATTAGACCACACCGGACGTTAAACAGGGCTATCCAGGCTCGGATCGAACTAGATGTGATGTGCTAGTATATTCTATGGGACAAACCGCGATTGAGGGCGTATAGGTGGAAAGGGGCATCAAAATAGTGATGGCTTGCTAGCCGCGACGCCTATAACGTGCTTCCTAAGATTTTTGCCTCGATCTGTGCGGGTAATTATTATTTATTTATTTCTCGTTGAATGGTTACGTTGGGAGGGGAAGGCCTAGACGGACGTTCCGAGACCAAATAGGAGACGTTTTGGAAAAAGGTCAGGTCAGGAGTACCCGAAACCGACGAGCATGTATGAAGAGATTAATGACTGTGGATGAAGCGAAAGAAATATTGTCAGGACCGTAGCAAGTGGAATAAAGTAGTCTCTGCCTACCCCTGTAGGAAAGAGGCGTGACGGTATGTATGTATGTATGTATGTATATATACAACAATGTTATTTGTGTAGGTGTGTCAAGTATTGTTACATTAAGCTCTGTCTACCCCGTAATGTATAAAGACGTGATTAATGTATG
Source organism: Pandemis corylana (assembly GCA_949127965.1). NCBI lineage: Eukaryota > Metazoa > Arthropoda > Insecta > Lepidoptera > Tortricidae > Pandemis > Pandemis corylana. Next base: position 12,157,757 of record OX421870.1, on the reverse strand, counting down.
TATGTATGTAAATAGACCAATATTTTATTTCACGCTGTAACACGTAAAATGTTAGCTTATGCGTATCCAGTAACAATATAACATTGTACTTGTCACCCTAAATTTATAACGGGCTGGCGTAAAAACAGATTTTTCCCAGGCAGTTAAAATTTATAATAAGCTCTTTATAAAATCCACCAAATCTGCATTAAAATTCAACAGGTTGAAGGGAAAATACATTTTTATGAAAGTATTTTGGAGCGTTACGCATAGCGCATCAGGAAACTTTAGTCTTTCGTTCCAATTTTTATGAAAATAATACCTTAATTTAGTTTAGAGTATAGTATCTATGAATAAGGTAGTGATTCATTGCGTGTTTTACTATTTAAAGCCAAGAATATTTACGAAATAAAGATACATTACTCTAATGATTGTTGCTTATTATTAGGTACCTAACTTAACCCCAGTCTGATTAGTCATCGGCTAGGTAATTTGTGAATAAACTATTTAACCATTGTTGCCTAGGATGCATCAGCGTTAACAGTGAACACGCTCACACACGAGGTAGTTAACCGACTAACACCCTAATTAATTAATGACCAAGCTTAAACTACACTATTCCACAGAAACAATGACGTTACTCCATTCACCAGAAGCTGCAAAACAAAGAAGCTATTTTCACTGAATACAATATTTACAAAACAGCGCCTTCTCTCGTCCCTAGTGAGCAGTAGATGTTCCATGAGAGTTTGTAATTGTGTCGTACAGACACATCATTCAAACAGATGACGCTTAGCGACAAAAATTCGCATAGTAACAAAAGGTCACGTGACAGTTAGTAACAGGTAAAAAAATTCGGAGACTACCCACCTTCTATGTGTGCGCGTCACGGAATGACGAGGATCTGGGTTCGATTCCCGGCCATAGCTTTACTTTTCGGATTTTTCTGTGTGTTCTAATTTTCACTGACATTTAGAAACAATATTTGAATCTAAAAGAATATATTTCAGAACCTATTGATTGATTGTCTTAAAACCAAAGGACCAAAGTTAAATGAAACTTAAAACGACAAGAGTGTAGACACTGTAACGCTTTTTGAAGCAGCGTCAAATTTCAGGAGGATTTAAGATAATGTTGTTGAGAATAACAATGGAGTAGTTTAGGGATATTTTGGATCATGCTCTAAGTGAAATCTAAGTTAGAACCTTTAACAGCTGTAACGGATATCGCAAAAATACAGAACAAGAAATTAGGTTATATTATTATTTCACCCCAGGACAATTCTATACCGACGAAGTCACGGGCAACAACTAGGACTAGACTTAGGGCCTGTTTCACCACTCTTTGTTAAGTTCCAGTTATCTTTAGTTATTTATGATAACGTCTCTGTCTATTTCGTAGTAATAAATAGATACGGAATCATATATAACTGACAGTTAAGATAACTGGAACTTTACAGAGAGTGGTGCGACAGGCGCTTTATATTATTCCAACGCTCACTATCTAGGAACAGGACAAAAGCGACTAATCAACGCGGCATAATTAATTTTTAAAACCGCAATCTCAACGGAGTTAAATGACCGAATAAAGTGGGTTTAATTAAACATGTATACCTACTGTTAAAGGACAGCCCTTGGGTGCGTGACGTGAAATATAAATAAGTACTATGTTAGGCTTAAGCTACACTGGAGGTGATACGCTTAAAGCCGAGTTTACACCACCTTATAACTCATCGCCCACGACAGCGTACTATAAGGCTCTGATGTTTGTAGCCAGTTCTACCCCTGTCCTAGTCCCTGTCCTGTCCTGTTCTAGTCCTGTCTATTTGTTTCCGCCACCTACTTAAACTGTCTCCTACTTATTTAGCTTCTTGGTTGTCTGGAAGAGATCGCTATTAAGCGATAAGACCGCCTATTGTCTACAATGTTCTTTGTTTCTGTATTGTTTTGTACTGATTTGTGGTGTTCAATAAAGAGTATTTGTATTGTATTGTATTGTATTGTACAGCAAACTAATTGGATACTCCTGGATTTACGTGAGATGTATGGGATCTTGGCGCTCTGAGCCAAACCTTCATATTATGAATGAAATATGATGAAGATTTGCAACCGTATTTTATTTCAAATCTTTTCATATTCTATGTTACAGCAGCAATGCCTTCGGAGGCAGCTGTCCAGGTAATGACACAAAGAAACACCAGTTTCTTCCGATTCATCTTAAATTCTAAAACCAAATTGTAAATATTTGCATTACCTGCCAGCGAGTTGGTTTGTATATACAAACTTTTGCATACAAACTCCAGTTCCTACAGTACCATGCTATGCTCAGAATTTCTTTGCACGATAGCATTCGGGATGTGGGAATTCGCCGACAAATTAGTCACCGTCATAACTCGAAGGGTATGCAATTGAAAGTTGGGGGAGAAAGGTTGACCTCAAACAAATGCGCTCGCACAAAAGCGCGCAAGAGTTGACTGGCGCGCAAGATAGACCCCTCTTTTTAGAACGAATAGTGCGAAAAAGTCGGGCCACAAACTCTCGCGCACACTAGTGCTAGCCGTACAGGAAGACTTAGCGTTGGCACGCCTCCAGCTATAGAACGACCGCTTAACTGAGTCCTCGCCCGCGCGGCACAGTGGCGAGGGGTAGGCGACATAGGGGGGCGGAGAGGTGCGGGCGTTTATTACCAGTAAACTCGATTTGTTTAGTGTAGTGAGTGAGAAAGAATGTAAAATACTCATTAATGTTTTAGTAGGTTGTCTTTGGATTTTCGATTATACGCGATTTTAACCGATTACCTAATTATATAATAGTTGAATGACCATAGAACGTAACCTAGTAGCGCCTCGTCAGTAATGACATTTATTGAAAATTTGTACCTGAAAATTATGTCCTTAAACGAAAAAAAATAATCGCAGCGGTACTTTTTAGAACGTCATCTATGTACAGTATCAATTAAATTATTTCTATGTAATTCAATTCTGTATTTATTTTGCTGTCAAAACTTTCCTGAACGCTAACAGAATTCTATGGATCTGTCAACCATACCTTCCTTATTGAAATAGACTGTAATTTGAGTGTGAGAGGGACGGTATGATACGAACCGAAAATCGAATTATCGAGTACCCCCTTTGGTCCATCAGAACAGGCGATGATCTCGACCTTTTTTCTCTTTCTAGGATACGACATGGCTTGTAAATTGCGTATATGTTAAAGGGTTCGCTGTCATTTAACTGCATCTTTCGGTGTACCCTCACCGTTAGGGTTGGGCTTAATTTAAAACTTCATTATCCCCGAATATCGTAGGGCTGGGAAATACCGGTTTTAATAAATAATGGTACGTCACCTTTTACGGTTCGCGGTTAGAGTTGTTTGTGTCGGGGTTTTAGTTTCAATAGGGAATTTATTTAAGCGTTAAAGAGAAAAGGGACTGCAATATGCTACTAGGGCCTTGTTTAAAGTCTCTCTAGATCGCTACCACTATCTTTCTTGTGGCGACCACCTTATTATTGTATAGGTATAGTAATTTTAGTTAGCTAGTTTCGGCTTCGTAGAGCGCTGTCTCGCTCTAAAAACTCGCGCATGCGCGGTCTGTCGGTTGGTTAGGCTGGCATGGCGCGTAGCTGCGTTTTATGTCACTTCAACTTAATGTAATAGTCCTGGATGACCGATTTTTTTTTTGGTAAGTTTTCTTAAAATGAAACCTACAGTACTCGGCCATGAACATTGCACATCGGTCTTCTCGGCTAATTTCGGCTTTGTAGAGTGTAGTCTCGCTCTAACTTACGTGACGCTAATTGTCTCTTTCCAAAGGCCGAAGTGCAATCTTTATGGCCATTACTGCAGACCGGTTTATCGTCCCCGAAACCCTCTGCATATTAAATCGTCGGAGCCGTTTCTGAGATTCAGAGTATATGTATATAATATATGTACAAGAAATGCTCGTTGGCAAAAGAAGCATGAAAGTAGAATAAATGCAGTAGAAATGAGAGCGTTAAGGAGTATGGAAGGTGTATCACTGAAAGATAGAATAAGGAACAGTGTGATAAGGGAACGTGCTGGTGTGAAAGAGGATATAGTGACAAGGATAGAAAAAAGTATGCTTAGTTGGTAAACGATTCCTATATTCATATACTTATCCCGCTAAGCAGTGGAACTGGCTCATTTGATGTCATGTTGCACGCTATCCACACAATACCTACATGAATCACGTCTTTATCCCTTACAGGGCAGACAGAACCCGTGGTAACAAGACCTAAAGGCCATGTTTAGCGTGATTCTGGGCGTATAGGTGGAAAGGGTAAAATAGTGATGGGTTGCCAGCCGCATCGCCTATAACATGATTCCTAAGATTTTTGCTCACTCGATTTTCCCTCGATGGACTTTTACCATCAGCGCGAACACAAACAAATTAAAATAATTAAAATGATAACTTGTGCTATTATGTTCTACACTGACTCGTCATAATGGTGCAGAGGTCTTCACATAATTGATAGCTTATATTAAAACCTCGCGCTACCCTTACTGAAACCGTTAAAAGTTGCGCCTTAAAAAACGGCGCAAAAATATTTTGTCGGGCCCTCACAGGATGATAAAACGACTCGATAAATTTCAGTTAGCCGACATCTGCTTTCTCATTAGAGTTGATTTAGAAACGGAACGAAAGAAATTAAATTAGCTGGAACAGAATAATAAATAAGGGACAATTTGTTGTTGTTTTTTTTTAATAAAAGCCCGTGGTGATAATTAAAAGAAATGGTTAGCATAATTTCGGGATGGCGGTCGTTTATTTTGTTTGTTGCTATGATTGCTCGTTTTCTGTTGACTGCTATCACCTTGTCTAATGAACTTTATTAGTTTCTGTTGAAACGTCTTTATAATGGCCATTGATTTTGAATGACTTTCAAATACACAATAGGTTCTCCATTAATAAATTGTTTTTTTAGTTTCTTAGGGTAGGGATGGTGACTCTTTTTTCTTTGTCTATCAAATACATTATCAAAAAGAAAAAATATTATATTTATTACTATTAATAATGTAACAAAAAACGACAAAGATTTTTAGAACAATTTTAATTAGGTATATTAATGACTTGTTTATTAAAACAGAAAATACACATAATATCTAAAGTTGTAATTAAAAACATCGTGCTAAAGTAATCTGTAAGTCTAATTTCTGATTTCTGAGTCATTGCCTATAATTTTGGCTAGGAAGTAAGCTCGCGTTAGATGCCATCTCCAGTTCGAAAGTGCTCTGTGGATAAGGTGGATACATTCAAGTACAACATGTGCAATTATTGGCAATCCACTGCAGTTCCTGAAGCGTGGAGCGATGAAAAGACGTTCGCAGTAGGCGTGGATACAGCAGGCGTACTAACTACACTGACGAGCAAAAATAAGTGGTTACTTATGGATACACAAACGGATAACGCTCTCCGTAAAAGAGTGTAGTGTACTCTGTAAAAGTCTTATAAAATTTTATAAAATTTTATTTTTTATTTTTATTGTATTTTTGGATTTCTGATTAAATTTTTTTGTATTAATTATTTTTACTGTACCTTTTTGTTTTTATTCTGTTTACAATTGACGATCTTTTAGTGACTTTCTTATGTTTTGACATAAAAATATAATGCAATTTACAAATAGAAATAACTGAATCTAATCTAACTTACGTATTAAAGTCGGGTAATGCTCGACATGTTTCGGACTAATTCGTAGTCCTTCCTCCTGAAGCGCTCGCTCCGGGAGCGAAACGCGACAGCGCTCTGCTCGCGTGGCTACTCGACGCAACTGACGGCCTACTTTTGACAATAATAAAAAAGACGATGAAAACGAAGGTAGTTGTGCGCCGCTGTCAGGTAGCATGATTTGACATCACTATATCGCGGAGTAGCAAAATAAAGTTATTCATTAATTTAAAAAAAATACATTGTAAGGTTCCTAACGGTCGTACCTCCTACATTGCGAGGTCTAGATAGTAAAATTCTTTAGGTAGTTGGCAACTTCAAAAAACGAAATATCTCCTTCTGTATAGCCAACACCATTTTATTTCAGTTATCAGAATCGACAGTCGAACATAACCCTGTCATGGAACAGTTCCTGTTCTGCGCTTGCTTCATTTCACATCGAGATATAAATACTTTGTCATGTTCCTGTTTGAGTCGGACATTACTGGTTTGGTGCGGTTCGGACCGGATTGTTCTGCTTTTAAAAAGTGATGGCTGCGCTTTCTATTTGTAGGGTTATTTTTTTTTAAAAGACGAGGAAGGCAAACGAGTAACTAGGTCACCTGATGGTGAGCGAGCACCACCACCCATGGACAACAGACAACGACCAAAACGGCTAGGCATTTTGTATATCGCGGATTACTACAATCCGCGTGCGTTACACCGAGCGTCCTCTAACGGAGTTCATAAAACACAGTGGTACCAAGCCCTGCAACCGCCAAAGCCACATGAATAGGTAAAAAATGAAATTTACAAGAGAAATGAAGTGCGGGGAGAAAAGCAATTTCCTGCTGAGAACAGCGTAATGGCTACTTTGCGATGCGAAGCTGCATAAGCGATGGAGCCGGTAATTCTTAATGTGGGAACCCATTTCTTACCAGCTTTTTTACATTGAAGGATGTTATTACACTAATAGTAGTCAGAAGTTAATTTGCTGAAGTCTAAAAAGACCAAACACGATAAGTGTGAAAAGAGAACCGCTCAGGAGAAGAACAGTATTTCTACGATTTCCTCATCCAAAAAATAACAGGACAAATGTCTCTTAAAATTATTTTGTAGTTCAATTTAATAGGCTGAAGATTTTTTACATACATACATATATAAGTCACGTCTTTATCCTTTACGGGGCAGACAGAGCCTAAGGCAAGACCTAAAGGCCCCGTTTAGCATGATTGTGGGCGTATAGATGGAAAGGAGAATCAAAACAGTGATGGGTTGCTAGCCACATCGTCAATATAACATGATCGCTAAGGTTTTCGCCCAATCCCTCGAGGAGCTTTTACCATCTCCGCGGGAAGAGAAGCAACTGGTACATACTGTTGTTTCTTTGCTCCCAGACTAGCATTTTACCCCTACAAAGATTTGTTATTTCATTTTTGGATTCAAAATTTAGCCTCACCTTTGAAACGGTTCACTTTGGACGTCGATCAACATGGTAACATTTCTCAACTGCAATCCAAAAGTCCAGAAAAACATTTAAATATCTATTTAGTCGAGCTAACCTGCTGAAACATTCTAGAACAATTTTAAGAAGCCTTAAACGGTAAGAATTACACGTCGAGAATGATCCATTTAGTTTTGGTCTTTGATGAGCCGTGCCCGTCAAGAATCGCAATACCAGAAACATCGAAGATACATTGCCAACCCAGAGGGCTATGAAAGGCCTCCCTGTGCCTATATTTCCACGGCTATCTTATTCTCTATTCGGGATTACAATAGTACAAGCTCTTAACCGTTAGATTACCCAGTGAGATGGTGTTAGTGATTCAGACGGATCTTGTACAAGATTCCATCTGTACTAACCCGCAAACCGCTTAGTTTTTGATACTTTAAAGTCATGTCTACAGTTTTACGACGGGATTAGCTCGTAAGGATGGCAAGAGCCATCCAGACGGAACTTGCTCCAGGTTTTATTTCCAGCAACTCGCTTGGTTTTTGATAGTACAAAGTCATGTCCACGTTGGAGCAGCTCTGAAAATGTTTAACACTACAGCAGGGAAAATTGCACCGGTACTTTGCTTGCTTTGATATTTTTTATAATATTAATTTTTTTTGCAATATTACTCTAAATTTATAAAATACTAGCTTATGCCCGCGACTTCGTCTGCGTAGAATTATACACAAAAACCTTCCTCTTTAATCACTCTATCTGTTAAAAAAAACCGCATCAAAATCCGTTGTGTAGTTTTGAAGATATAAGCATACATAGGGATGTAGGAATAGAGAAAGTGACTTTGTTTTATACTATGTAGTGAAAACAATTTCTGGAGTTTCTTTGGTAATCAACAAAGGCATTGAAATATGTCCACCAACGAGATGGACGGATGACTCGGTTAGAGTCGCCGGTTCACGGTGGATGCAAGCCGCTTCCAACCGAGGCAACTGGAGGTCTATGGGGAAGACCTACACTACATTGTATTCTACAGTGGACGTCCTACGCCTGATGATGATGATGATTGAAATAGTCAGGTACTACCAATTGATTCGTGAATCTAGCTATACTTAGGTACCTCAGTTTTAGCCTGTACCTACGTGTAGCCAAAGTTTTTTATATTTTATTATGCTTAAAATCATAAAGAAATGAAAAGTGCGTATATTTCTAACTAGCTTCTGCCCGCGACTTCGTCTGCGTAGAATTATACATAAAAACCTTCTTCTTGAATCACTCTATCTATTAAAAAAACCGCATCAAAATCCGTTGTGTAGTTTTGAAGATATAAGCATACATAGGGACATATGGACAGAGAAAGTGACTTTGTTTTATACTATGTAGTGATATTTTTCAGGTTTCAATTGTTTCAGTACTTAGAAGAGTTTTACGTTTTAAGCTTACCTATCTATTAAGATATATTTCTCTTTAGGTATAAATTATGATTCCAGCGTAAAACCTTTCCGATCCTCGCATTAAAATAACCATCGCCCGACATTGTTAAACTCGAAAACTTTACAAGGCCCTCCTTACAAGAATATTCCAAAAATTATGTGTCAATTGCTGAAAATCAGAATGTTAAAGTGCCATTGACCGGGATCCTTAATGGGGCCCTAAGTATGGCTCGAGGGTCCTTCTGAGAGGCGGGGGGCCCTGAAATGGGGCCTCGCGTCAGCTCGGTTCGCTCTCGAGCCAAGGGCCGTCGGACACGGGGCGCTGCGTATAGTACACGTGTATAACGACCGATCCTTCTGACACTTCGAATATTTATGGAACGCTTGTTGTTTGCTCCGATTTGATGTTTCCTTGTATGACAATTCGGATACACCTCAACTGAATAGTTGTTTCTATAATAACATTTAAAAAATGCTAATAGAGAAACGTTACTACTCCGTATCTGATTTCTTAGACGATAAATTGTAACGTGTATAGTTACCTACTACCTACCTGTTGGTTGTTATTGTACCTACTGCCTATTGTATTGGTATACCCCACCGGGGTCCATGTGGATTTCTTTAGTATTAGTTACCAACAATGTACCATCTACCAATCTGTCGCCAGAACCGCAACCCATTGACGATTGCAGATTGGTGCAATGATGTCATGGAGCACCTGGTTTTGTACCCTTGTGTACCCTTCAACGACCAAGTCACACAACATTAACTATACCTAATAATAAAGAAATCGCAGTAAGGAGCCTTAGACTTGGCACGACTTTGTCTAGATTTCATTACTTTTTAGAGATAAACAAGCAGCTCCATCGTGACTTGGCTAGTTTTTTACAGAATGTTTTCGGTGGGATTCCTATTATTTTCGCCCATTCCCTCGATGGGCTTTAACCATCTGCGCGGGTAGAGAAGCAACTGGTTCTATGTTTTTTCTTTGCTTCCAGACCAGCATGGAAGACCTACCATCATCGTTCATTGCATCTTCAGCTACCTATTATTAAATTACAAAACTCAACACGTATCCCAGGTTGGTCCGCGGAGTAACATTTGCAAAGGCTGGCCAATCATTAACAGCGCCGCTGCAGCGCTGTGCAAACGGCCATTTATATCGTTAACCGCCGACGTGCTCACTAATCTTTCAAAGCGGGCCTGAGAGGCCCTCCACGCGCAGTGGACGCGATAAAAACAATACGCGGGATTTTTAAAATATTTTTTTAAATTTCTTCCATGCTGGTCTTATAGTAAAGAAAGCCCATCGAGGGAATGGTTAGCAACCCATCACTATTTTGATTCCCCTTGCCATCTATACGTCCACAATCATGCTAAACGTGGCCTTTAGGTCTTGTTACCTCAGGCCCCGTCTACCCCGTAAGGGATAAAGACGTGATTTATGTATGTATGTATGTATGTAAAATAAATTCTTACACTTATTTAAATCGTAAGATATAATACGTGGAGGAACGGTGTTCTGTTAGCACGAGTCAAAGAAGCACCAGCACAGACACTGTTGTTCTAATTTACGTTACTGAATAAATATTTTTTCATTTTTCATTTTTCATTTTCATTTGCAATCTCAAAGGTGTATAAATTCTTGAGACCAATTTAACCCGTCGAGAGTTAAGGGCAGCATTGGTTCCTAACTTTTTGTGCCCGTGGCGCCTTAGAGACAGCAATGGACCCTAAGCATTTCGTTTGCCTTTGGATTTATTTTCCTATTTGTGTATTACTTTTATATACAAAAAGGTGACAGTTTAAAGGTTTAAGTTGTTGTTTATTACTACTACATACTACTCAATTTAATTCGATCTATTCCATCAGTTAAAAACGATTGTTTTACTGTATTTGCTATGTATACTGTGCCAAGAGGCCCTCGAGTCAGCGTGAGGATAGTGAATATGCATCTGACCCTCTTTATCTGGCCTAAGTGCGAGCGAGACGCAACACCGTTTCAGCTTACCAAGCCATTTGAGTGTTTTTTCCTGGCACCGTGCTTATACAGAGTTTCGCGGAAAACAGGAACTGCAATAATCGTATGTTTTAAACTTTCAACATCATTAAAAGTATACCTGATAGCCTAGTGGTTAGTGACCCTGACTATGAAACTAGAGGTCCTGGGTTCGAATCCCGGTAGGGGCAGACAGTTGTATGATGAATACGAATGTTTGTGCCCGAGTCATGGATGTATTTATCTACATTATAATAAGTATGTTTATCCGTTGCCTGGTACAAGCTTTGCTTAGTTTGGGGCTGGGTCAATTGGTGTAATTTGTCTCCATGATAATTTATATTTAAGTTATAAGTTTATACCTACGATGCTGATTTTACCCGTTTTCTCGTGGTCCTGCTGTAGTCTTATTACCTAACTCGCTCGCAATCGCCATCGTATTCTTTTTGACAGTTCATGTATGGGCTGACAGTTGGCATCGGAATCAGCTAGCTGTCACATTCATACAAGAACTGTCAAAATGAACACGATGGCGATTGCGAGCGAGTTAGACAATAAGGTCAATAAGCCTACTGATTTGTTCTATCAGTAGGTCCACGAGGGAGAACTATTTCTGTCTGACATACTGTGTGCTATGCAGCGGTTGCCAATTATTTAAACCACCTGTATATTTCTAAGGAGCTTTGAAATGGCCATCCTGTAGAACTGTAGGTTAGGTTAGTGTTATAACAATCCTGAACAATATATAGGAGGTGGGTTTTGCATACAAATGTAAACGTAGGACAGATAGAAATAGGTCTCCCTTGTGGTCCTCAGTGGCGTGCACAGAGTTTTGAGACAGGTCAGGTACCAGTACAGGAAATGGTACACTCGCCTCTTAAACATACCCATGTCATAGCCAGTTGGAAAAACCCCAGCCGCCAGCCCATTCCAAGTTTTGCACGTACGGGGCAAGAAAGACCGCTTAAATCGCACGGTGTTGGAGCACCAACTATCGAGGTATGTATGTGTTTCAGTCATCTATCTATAACAAATCACGTCTATATCCCTTAATGAAAGGAAACTCTCATAATCGCCTTCCTATACCATAAAGGGGTAATAAAATTAGCAATTACCCATATTTAAGTAATTTCCCTCCATATTTCAGGTCATACAATCTTTGATCAATTTTTAATTAAACCGCGGCACTATACAAGATGGCGGGGGCGATAAATTTGATCGTAAAAGCATTTGGTTCATATTTAACATCTTGCCTCTTCTGTTACGAAACTTATAACAGAAAGGTTACTTTCATATAATTGCGGTTTAAATCAGGGATGTAACGGAGGTAGTTTTATCGGAACCGAAGGCGGTGTCGGAGTTTTTAAATTTGCTTTATCGGAGTCGGAGGCAGGGTCGGATAATTGACGATAGAGTGCACGTAGTGGGAGTCGGGGGGATTCCCCGCGGGACATGTATGAACCTGTTCATAACAGTCGACACAAGCCGCCGCCGCCGCTATGTTATGCTTCGACCTCCGATTAAAACCTTCGATTTAAAAGTGTCGGAGCCGAAGTTGGAACCGAAGGTATAATAATAATCGGAAGTTCCGGCTTAACGGAACAGGAGTCGAAGCTCCGTAACATCCCTGGTTTAAATCATAGCTAGCAGCCAAATAGCAGTACATAACCTAACGCGGCTGTGTACTGGCGTGGGGAATAAAAAAAAAACATTTATTTCATGTTTCCAAATGACTACTTTTTCCACTTGCTACATCTTTCGCTTCATTCACATTAATCAATCTCTTCATAAATGCTCGCATACTTGGATATTAGGGATAGATTTAGGATTCACCGATGTTTATTGTTAGTTCACTTTGGGGCCTAATTTTGTCGTTAAACTTGGCTACTGTGCGTAATGTCGTAAATTCTCGTGAAAAGAACTAGAAAGTGGACTGTTTACTAAAATCTTTGAGTGCACTATTTTTATGCTGCGTAAGCTGTGACAGTGTAGGCGTGAATATCATCCCACGTAAAATAATTGGTTAATATGAAATTATGATGCACTGTACATCTGTTAGACTTAATGGGTTTATCTTCAAACGTGAATTAATTATAATACATCTAAAGGCCAAGGTAATGTTTGCTTTACGTGACAAAGATACGAGATATTTATGTGGTTAATTTTGATAAAATAGGGACTAAAACTGCGCACTGGCACTGGAACTGGGCGAAAGTCTTAGGAATCATGTTATAGGCGATGCGGCTAGCAACCCATCACTATTTTGATTTCCCTTTCCAGCTATACGCCCTAATCATGCTAAATGTGGCCTTAAGGTTTTGTTACCTTAGGCTGTGTCGACCCCGTAAGGGATAAAGACGTGATATATGTATGTATGTATGTATATAGGGACTAAGATACACGAGTGTTTATTTTGAGCACCTTGTTGTGTCCACCCCTGAAGAAGGTCTTCTTAAAGTCCGAAACTAGCCGAGCCGGTTCCGACTTATTACTATTTTATTATTCACTAGCTGATGGATACGACTTCGTCTGCAAAATATATATATATTTTTTTTGCATGTGTAACAGTGTTGTGCTCATTCGGCTTTGATAATGATCCCATAGAGGGATCGTAACGCGTCAGTGTTTGTGTGGTGTAAGGGATAATTAAGTTTGTGGAATTTATACGTGTTTTAGGTGGCAGTAGTGGAGGGAGGGCTTGCATGAAAAACATAGATATTTCACACAGGCTTGGTTATCTTGCACGTGGGTAGCCGAGTAGCAAGGTCAATATTTTTTGTTCATTTATATATTAAATATTAAGGAACACTTCACACAAGTTAACCTAGTCCCAAAGGCTAAGTAAGGCTTGTGTTATGGGTAGGTAGTAGACAGCGATACACATAACTAGCTGTTGCCCGCAACTTCGTCTGCATAGGATTCGTTTATCGCTATCCCGCAGAAATTACGCAATCCGTTCTTAGAGGATGCCTACGTCATAGTAGCTTTATGCATGCTAAGTCTCAGCCCGATCGGTTTAAAATTGACAAAGTTTCATACAAACTTTCATCCCCTATTTTATCCCCTTGCGGGTAGAATTGATCAAAATCCTTTCTTAGCGGATGCCTACGTCATAACATCTACCTGCATGCCAAATTTCAGCCCGATCCGTCCAGTGGCTTGGGCTGTGCGTTGATAGATCACTATGTCAGTCAGTCAGTCAGTCAGTCACCTTTGAGTTATATATATTTAGATTAAAGATTAAATAGAGAAATACATACTTAAATAGATAGAAACATCCATGACCCAGGAACAGATATTAGTGCTCATTACACAATTAACAAAAAGATAAGATATAATGAATTTATTATTTTATTGAATCAGGCGTAACTTTGCGGAGGTCCATTTCAATGAACAAAAATATTTACCTTGCTACTCCGCGACTCACGTGCAAGATAACCAAGCCTGTGTGAAATATATATGTTTTGCATAGCAATATTTTTTGTTCATGTTATGAGGATCCGGGTTCGATTCCCGGCCATAGCTTATTTTTCGGATTTTTCTATGTGTTCTAATTGTAACTGACATTTCGTTTTTTTTGTTTTTTATGTTCATTATATATTACGGCGAACTTATATATACCTATAAGGGATCTATAACAGTTAACTTTTGAGTAGATGAGAGCACAATTATACTAGGGACCGAAAGAGTGATTTAAAATTACAAATAGTGAAAACCATACAGCGTACCTATACCTTAGCAATAAGCACATCGTAGTAATAAACAGACGTTCACTAAATAATCGACGCACAAAGTATTGCGACGATGATTTTAGTACCAGGATACGCCGTAAAGGCTAAGTGCGTGAGGTTTATGAAAGCATAACGCTGCGGTTATGATGTAAGGGTGGACAGACAGACTGATAAACAGGCGAGCATGTCGAGATTATTAATCTATGATCAACTGAATTTAGTATCATCAATTCATCACCTAGGTAGTTTCGAATTCTGATACTAGCAGGTACCTACCTAACGGTAGTAGTGAGGGTATAATACTACGCAGACGAAGTCGCGGGCAGAAGCTAATCCTACTAATATTATAAATGTGAAAGTTTGTGACTTTGGATGTTTGTTACTCTTTCACGTCAGAACGGCTGGACAGATCTGGATGAAATTTGGAACATAGATAGATTATAGTCTGGAATAACACATAGGCTACTTTTTATCCCGGAAAAATGAACGGTTCCCGAGGGGATATATGATGATGATGATGATGATGAATATATTACTACTAAGTGGGTACTATTACTACTATTACGTTGAGGTTTGTGATTGCAGGTAAGAAATCAAATTATTAGTAAAATTAGTAAAATATGTCCTACTAATATTATAAATGTGAAAGTTTGTATGGATGTTTGGATATTTGTTACTCTTTCACGCCAGAACGGCCGGACAGATCTGGATGAAATTTGGAACATAGATAGATTATAGTCTGGAATAACACATGGCTAATTTTTTTCTTTCTTATTCCGGAAAATTGCATAATTCCTCCGGGATAGCGATAAAGATAAAGCTAAAGCTATTTAGGATATATTTAAGGACAGCTTTATAGGTTAGGTTAGGTTTGTTTTATAAAAATCCTGCAATATTTAGTTTCAGAAAAATTAAGGCAGCGGGGCAATGCGTGGGGGGTTGCTTGCAGGTTTGCTTGAGCCCTTGCTTTGCATGCTTGATTGCATACTTGCTTTCATGCATGCTTGCATGCTTGCTTGCATGCATGCTTGCGTGCTTACTTGCATGCATGCTTGCGTGCTTGCTTGCACGCTTTCTTGCATGCTTGCTTGCCTGCTTGCATGCCTGCTTGCATGCCTGCTTGCATGCCTGCTTGCATGCCTGCTTGCATGCCTGTTTGCATACTTACATGCTTGCATGCATGCTTGAAAGCTTGCAGGTTTGGTTGCTCGCTTGCTTGATTGCTTCATGTTCAGGTTCATGCATTCTCGCTGAGTGCTTGCTTGCACGCTTCCTTGCATGCTTGCTTGCATGCTTGCTTGCATGCATGCTTGCTTGCCTGCTTTCATGCCTGCTTGCATACTTACATGCTTGCATGCTTGCTTGAAAGCTTGCAGGTTTGCTTGCTCGCTTGCATGCCTGTTTGCATGCCTGCTTGCATGCCTGCTTGCATACTTACATGCTTGCATGCATGCTTGAAAGCTTGCAGGTTTGGTTGCTCGCTTGCTTGATTGCTTGATGTTCAGGTTCATGCATTCTCGCTGAGTGCTTGCTTGCACGCTTGCTTGCATGCTTGCTTGCATGCTTGCTTGCATGCTTGCTTGCCTGCTTTCATGCCTGCTTGCATGCCTGCTTGCATACTTACATGCTTGCATGCTTGCTTGAAAGCTTGCAGGTTCGCTTGCTCGCTTGCATGCCTGTTTGCATGCCTGCTTGCATGCCTGCTTGCATACTTACATGCTTGCATGCATGCTTGAAAGCTTGCAGGTTTGGTTGCTCGCTTGCTTGATTGCTTGATGTTCAGGTTCATGCATTCTCGCTGAGTGCTTGCTTGCACGCTTGCTTGCATGCTTGCTTGCACGCTTGCTTGCATGCTTGCTTGCCTGCTTTCATGCCTGCTTGCATGCCTGCTTGCATACTTACATGCTTGCATGCTTGCTTGAAAGCTTGCAGGTTCGCTTGCTCGCTTGCATGCCTGTTTGCATGCCTGCTTGCATGCCTGCTTGCATACTTACATGCTTGCATGCATGCTTGAAAGCTTGCAGGTTTGGTTGCTCGCTTGCTTGATTGCTTCATGTTCAGGTTCATGCATTCTCGCTGAGTGCTTGCTTGCACGCTTGCTTGCATGCTTGCTTGCATGCTTGCTTGCATGCATGCTTGCTTGCCTGCTTACATGCCTGCTTGCATACTTACATGCTTGCTTGAAAGCTTGCAGGTTCGCTTGCTCGCTTGCATGCCTGCTTGCATGCCTGCTTGCATACTTACATGCTTGCATGCATGCTTGAAAGCTTGCAGGTTTGGTTGCTCGCTTGCTTGATTGCTTCATGTTCAGGTTCATGCATTCTCGCTGAGTGCTTGCTTGCACGCTTGCTTGCATGCTTGCTTGCAAGCTTGCTTGCATGCTTGCTTGCCTGCTGCTTGCATGCCTGCTTGCTTGCCTGCTTGCATACTTACATGCTTGCATGCTTGCTTGAAAGCTTGCAGGTTCGCTTGCTCGCTTGCTTGATTGCTTGCTTCTTTGAAATGCTCATGGTTCACGCGTGCGAAGCCGCGGGCAAAAGCTAGTGAAGTTATAAAAATACATCCGATGCCTCTGATTTTGAAAATAAAGCTGTTATGGGCAATAAGCTCCGTATTCTTGTGGTAACTTTTTGACTCTTGAAAGTGACAATAGACAGAGAGAGAGAGAGAGAGACATTTATTTACACACATTCGATACACGTAGACATATAATGTGGAGAAGTACAATATACTTAAGAATAGTACAGATATGGTGTCATACGGGCCGCAATGCTGTTTTTCAGTGGGATTCAATGTTTTTTCTTTACCCCCAGACCAGCATGGAAGATAAAAGATAACAATCATAATAAAGTTTGGAGGGGAAGGCCTAGACAGACGTTTCGAGACCAAATAGGAGACGTTTTGGAAAAAGGTCAGGTCAGGAGTACCCGAAACCGACGAGCATGTATGAAGAGATTGATGACTGTGGATGAAGCGAAAGAAGTATGTCAGGATCGTAGCAAGTGGAACAAAGTAGTCTCTGCCTACCCCTGTGGGAAAGAGGCGTGACGGTATGTATGTAATAAAGTTTTCAGCAGAAATGTTTCACAAAGCCCTGCACCGTATGTTTCCATGTTAAGTAAAGCTACTGGACATAAAACGCGTTCATCGCGATAAACTAGCGATATAATGGTTCCAAGTGGACACTTAATACTTCCTTGCATACTGAGCGATGATAAAAACCGACAATTTTACGTGTACTGTGCAGTATAAATTGTTTTATGAGCGATGAGAGTGTTAGAAATTGCTACATTGTCTGCAGACTTTAGTCGCGTAACAGTGTTCAATGTGACTGTTATAGGAGCTGATGAGGTTAATAACCTCTGTATGCGTACAAGAAGCAAGCAAAGAATTGATAAATAGAAAACTCAAAGAGATGTGTAGGCGGTTTGATGTATTTGTAAGCTTTAAGCTAAGCTAAGTCTTAAATTAAAAAAAAATATTTTGTACATGGACGCGTCTCTTTCACATGTTTCTCCTTGTATATTCTTCCCGGGATTTCAAAAAGACCATCTGACTAACTCAACAACGTCCATACTCCATGAAATAAGAACGAATTTCGCTAAATTTTCACTTATTATATCATATTATTAAAACATACGAGTAATTTCACTTTGAAATTTCACGAACAAAAGCTCACTGCAATTGCGGAGTAGATTCATAGCCTTTATAAACCCGTTCATAATTCGTAGTGCAACCACAACACCTTTATACGACTATTGCGTGCTAATACGGCTCTACACTGTAATCGGCGGATTTACACTGGCGTGCAATGTAACGCGCGTGTAACAATTAAACGAACGTTTGCGGCAGCTGGTGCCCGCTGTCTACGAATGCCGCGTAGCGATAATTTTGCACCTTATATGACTTTTATGCGGCTTACGCACCTGGGTTGTTGTAAATTAAGAGGTTCTGGTAGCAAGACTATTGACTGGCACCTACTAGAGGTCTATTTAAAAGTATTCATTCATTTGTTTTGTTTACTTTGTTTAAGACGCATTCTTTTCGGCAATGATAGTTTTTCCTATAGTCTTTGGGATCAAATCGATTTCAAAAGTCAACAAAAGGTTTTATTATCTACATTATAATGGTATATACTGGTCATGCTGCCAGCATCATGGAGACCTTGCCGCAGTCAGTGGGTTTAGGCGGGGTTATCTAAGTATAATTTTTTTATGTATTTTTGAAGTAAGTTGGTAATGAGTTTTCTGTAAATATTATTTTTTAGGGTAAGAAAGTGAATTTAAAAATGTGTATTATTTTTATTATGCTACCTATTTCAATAAATAATAGTGTCTTCTGAAAAAAAAAACACAGTATTATTTGTCGTGAACACTATTATCGAGTTTTAAACATAATTTCCGTATATAAACATAATAAAGAAAAATTTGATTCACATACATACATATACATAAATCACGTGTTTATTCTTTACAGAGTATACAGACCTAAGGTGACAAGACCTAAAGGCCACGTTTAGCAGGATTGTGGGCGTATAGTTGGAAAGGGGAATCAAAATAGTGTTGGGTTGCTACCCGCATCACCTATAACACGATTCCCATTTTCGTCCATTCCCTCGATGGCCTTTTACCATCTGCGCGGGAAGAGAAGCGACAGGTACATTCTATGTTTTTCCTTTGCTCTCAGACCAGCATGGAATTAATATACTCGACAGCAAATTAAGATACCTCACAATTTCTAGTAATCACCTGTTTAGTCACCCTGATTTTCTAGACAGTTTCTAAACAGCTATCTCACCTGATCTCATCTGGCCAAGCCCAGGTGTGCTACCCTAATTCATAATCTCAACGTCAGTAACGTCAGTCGGATATTAACTCTTCGTCAATTCGCGGGACAGTCGGCCCCGCCGCTCGTCATTCTGACAATTGCGGGATTAGGCGCGACGTACAGATTCGCTTTTGTTTATTTCTAGGCATTTGTTTTATTAACATTTACTTATGTGGTTAGAATTAGAATGACATAGGTATATTGAAATGGTTAGTTAGCTCTCAAACAAACTTTTAGAAGAATTTGTAATTTTTAACTCAAATTAAAGTGACCTGCTCGTGATTGGTTAACACCAACTTGTGTATGTATGTGTATATTCATATATATTATGTAGTACATTTTTTTATTGTGAATTAGTTTATCATATTTATCTATTACTAGCTGTTCCCGCAACTTCGTCTGCATAGAATTCCTATATCTACCCCGCCGGAATTAGGCAATTTTCCGGGATAAAAAGTAGTCTATGTGTTTTTCCAGACTATAATCCATCTATGTTCCAAATTTCATCCAGATCTGTCCAGCCGTTCTGGCGTGAAAGATTAACAAACATCCATACATCCATACTCACAAACTTTCGCATTTATAGTATTAATAGAATTAATGGGAAATAATAGGAAGTGTAGTTCATATCTTACATTATTTAAAATTTAGGCACTTATGATTATTTTAGGTTTCGATCGGTTCTTTTACTTTTTCTCTGTGTCTTCTACTCTTGCTAAATGCTGTCAATCTATCAAAGTTTAACTGGAAGAGATACCTTTTAGGGATAAGTTCACCTTTGTGCATGTGTGTTGTCCTGTATCCATCTTTTTCTTGTGTTTTACGTACAATAAAGAGTTATACATACATACATGCACTCAAAGGGTTTAACGACATAACTACCAGCGGGGTAGCCTAGGAAAATCCTACTAATATTATAAATGTGAAAGTTTGTGAGTATGTTTGGATGTTTGTTACTCTTTCACGCCAGAACGGCTGAACAGATCTGGATGAAATTGGGAACATAGATAGATTATAGTCTGAAATAACACATAGGCTACTTTTTATCCCGGAAAATTGCGTAATTCCTGCGGGATAGCGATAAACGAATTCTATGCAGACGAAGTTGCGGGCAACAGCTAGTAAAAAATAAATCTCCACTTTACAAAATTCCCTAGGATTTGACAAGCATTATGTCAACTTACAGCGTCACCATCAATTCTCGTCAGGGACTCCGGCGTATGCACAAGACATGCACCGCTTAACCTTGTACGTGACAAACAAACGTGCAGCGCGAGAAACGTGCATGCATCATGCATGTCATGCAGATGCATGCACGTGTCCCGGGCACGTTAAGTCTTGTAACGTATCCGTCAAGTACAGGCAAAGACATAAACGATAAGGTTGGTGGCACATATATTTGACATGCCGACTGTATCGATATTTATGGCCTTTTACAGTTGCGTTGTTACCTTATTTATTAGACCATAATAGTAGTGGGGATTTACAAGCCCATCGAGGGAGTGGGCCAAAATCTTAGGAATCATGTTAAGGCGATGCGGCTAGCAACCCATCACTATTTTGATTCCCATTTCCAACTATACGGCCGCAATCATGCAAAACGTGACCTTTGGGTCTTGTTGCCTTGGGCTCTGTCTACTCCGTAGGGGATAGAGACGTGATTTAAGTATGTATGACGTGCAGTCCGTGAGCTCGTAGAACGGCATTCGGGGTTGTTTTGCCGTCTCACTCACTCCTATGAGTTTCATATTTGAACCGGCCGATGGTAACCTGAACCAGAAAGTCGTTCTAAGAGCTCGTGGTCCGTAGGGGGTATGTACCAGTTGCTTCTCTTCCCGCGCAGATGGCAAATGCCCATAGAGGGAATGGGCCTAGGAATCATGACTTTCATAGGAGATGCGGCTAGCAACCCATCACTATTTTGGTTCCCCTTTCCACCTATACGCCCACAATCATGCTAAACGTGGCCTTTGGGTATTTTTATCTTAGGCTCTGTCTACTCCGTAAGGGATAAAGACGAAGTGATTTGTGTGTGTGTGTGTGTATGCTTGGCTAGCAAATTTTGACGATATTTTTTTTTACTGCATTGTGCATTACGTAGTTTCAACTCTTATAGAGGCTCGGACGTAATAAAAACTCTAGATGGAGTTTAGGAACAAAGTGAGGCCGGTTTACCTGAACTACGCCTTGCCGTGTGAGCGTGTGCGTGTCTCAAACAGTTTACTGACAAAGGTTGGTTGCACTTGTGTGCGTGCAAGTATACCCATACGAATCTTTATTCATACTCCTACAAGTTTAACGAAAAACCAAAACAAAATACAAACGCATTTGCTATATTCTTTTTGAAAGCAAAACAATGATGTATGGTGCTTTTATTTACATCGCATTAGAGGTTTATCCGTAGAACGGAATGGAAAATGTAGTCAAGTCTTTCATTCAATTGGGAGAGCAAATTTTATTCGTCTAGACTTCAGACACATTTGTAAACTGCTGCACCAAAATATCATAAAGTACGGAGACAATTTTTCTAAACGAACTTGAGTGTCACTACATAGTATAAAACAAAGTCGCTTTCCGCTGTCTGTCTGTCCCTGTGTATGCTTAGATCTTTAAAACTACGCAACGGATTTTGATGCGGTTTTTTTTAATAGATAGAGTGATTCAAGAGGAAGGTTTATTTATATGTATAGTACGTGCATAATATAGTATAGAGGGAAGAGGAACACTGATTGCACCCGTGCGAAGCCGGGGCGGGTTTTAGTATATTTTCAACGTTTTTGATTATGACAATTCAAGGTTAAGTGGATTTACTCATCTCCAGTGTGTTCGTTTACATGTCTGTGTTCGCTAATCTCCGAAACAGTTGAACTGATTTTAATGTAATTTTGCGTGGTGGTACCTTATATCCCTGGTCAATATTTAAAATACTTTTAATCACGGAAAATTAAAGAGTTCCCGTGGGATAACGATAAACATGTCAAAGGTCGCAGCTGCCTAATGTAACTCTAATTCTACGCGGACAAAGTCGCGGGCAGAAGCTTTCTTAATAAAAAAAAAGTCAAGTCACTGTAGCCGAAAACGGCTAGGTGGGATATATATATAGATATGTATACATACATACATACATACACAAATCACGTCTTTATCCCTTACGGGGTAGACAGAGCCTAAGGTAACAAGACCTAAAGACCACGTTCAGCAAAATTGTGGGCATATGGATGGAAAGGGGAATCAAAACAGTGATGGGTTGCTAGCCGCATCTCCTATAACATGATTCCTAAGAGTTTCGCCCAATCCCTCGATGGGCTTATACCATCTGCGCGGGTAGAGAAGCAACTGGTACATTCTATGTTTTTTCTTTGCTCCCAGACCAGCATGGAGGTATAGATATACATTAAATATAATAATTGAGTAAAATGAAGTAGCGAAAAGTTAAAGTTAGTACAAATGTTTTATCAAAACTTCGTTCAAACTGTGCTTACTTTAGAAATAATAGAATTATTTCGCGTTTTCTTTATGTAACGTAGATAAAGTTAATAATTTTAAAGTGATTTTTTAAACCCCCGACGCTATAAGAGGGGTGTTATAAATTTGACGACGATATCTCTGTGTGTGTGTGTGTGCGTGTGTGTTATGTATCTATCTGTGGCCTCATAGCTCTCAAGCGAATGGACCAAATTCGATGCGATTTCTTTCATCCGAAAGCCAGCTTCCTTGAGGTGTTTTTAGTTATGTTAAGTAAAAATTGGTTCAGCGGTTTGAAGAGTGTCAGCTCTTTAAAATGGTGTGAGGCAATTTTGGCAATAAAATTGAACGATTACTTAGCTATAAAAAACATAGAAAACATAGAATGTGCCAGTTGCTTCCCTTCCCGCGCAGATGGTAAAAGCCCATCGAGGTAATGGGCGAAAATCATAGGAATCATGTTATAGGCGATGCGGCTAGCAACCCATTACTACTTTGATTCCATTTTCCGTCTATCCTGCTAAACGTGGCCTGTAGATCTTGTCACCTTAGGCTTTGTCTACCCCGTAAGGGATAAAGACGTGATTTGTACATTATTCGATTTATGCGTGGCGGGTTTTTAATTTTTAAGTTATTTATAGTAGTTATTTATATAAGTAATTTTTAAGTTAGTTCAGCTCTTGCCAGCCGCCTTGCTAAGATCATCTCTCCAGCTAGTCTGAGGGTGTCCCACACTATATACTCTTGCAGTTCCACGGTCTCCACTCAGGATCTCGTCGAATTCTTTTGTCGGCTAAGTAAGATCTTATGTTTCTTTATAAAGGTGTTCTTGTCTGTTAATATGAAGGCTGCAGCATTAATTATAAGAAAGGATTAATTCCCGCGCCATCGCATTAAGAGCAGTTAATTGCTTGTCACATACCCTCCTCGCTTTAAGGCGAAGCCAACTGGTAACAGAAATTTTAATTCAATTTTTCCGACTGCTGACCTTGTTTTTGACATCTTTGCTTTAACCTTTAAGAATCCACGGACGACATAATGTCACCCACTCAAATTCGGCAGTAAATTTTTGTGAGTTAATTAAATTGAGTGCGAGTTCTGAAGGGAATCTTCTTTCAACATGAAACTACCGTGAGACTCACTCATAATCAGTACATAGTATAAAACAAAGTCGCTTTCTCTGTCCCCATGTCCCCATGCCCCTTTGTATGCTTATATCTTCAAAACTACACAACGGATTTTGATGC
Source organism: Pandemis corylana (assembly GCA_949127965.1). Taxonomy (NCBI): domain Eukaryota; kingdom Metazoa; phylum Arthropoda; class Insecta; order Lepidoptera; family Tortricidae; genus Pandemis; species Pandemis corylana. The sequence continues at coordinate 12,133,962 of OX421870.1, read as the reverse complement.
GGTTTTTTTAAATAGATAGAGTGATTTAAGAGGAGGGTTTTTATGTATGATTCTACGCAGACGAAGTCGCGGGCAGAAGCTAGTTACACATATACGGATAACGCACAGTGTTCATTTCAGTGTTCGTTTCGCTGCCGCCGGGGCGAGCGCTCCAGGAAGAAGGACTACGAAATAGTCCGAAACATGTCGAGCATCTGTCGACTTTTTATACGTGAGTTATCCGTTTATGTGTAATTATGGGAATCTTCTTCTTGCAACTAGTACCTAACCAATAATCAAAAGCAACTACAAGGTTAACTGCAATAACCATGAGGGACTTAATCACATCTGCGTCATGTAATTATTTCAAACTAGCTTCTGCCCGCGACTTCGTCTGCGTAGAATTATACATAAAAACCTTCCTCTTGAATTACTCTATCTATTAAAAAAAAACCGCATCCAAATCCGTTGGGTAGTTTTGAAGATATAAGCATACATAGGGACATAGGGACAGAGAAAGCGACTTTGTTTTATACTATGTTGTGATAAGCCAGGGATACACTTGGGGACGACATGTCAAGCGAAGCCGGGTGATTTCGTCCGTCTGAGTGAGTCTGGCGTATTTGGGTGACGTCTCTTGAATTTAAGCGTTTTCAAAAAAAAGTCCATGTGAACATTTTTTCCAAAAAAAGTATTTTGGGTGTATCGTACTCAGAATATTTGACCCTGTCGATTCTTATACAAGAAAAAATATGTCCCAAAATTTCCGTCCTAGTTCGTCACTTTTTTTAATATAGGTAGGTATGGAACGTGACGTACAGGAAAAGAAAATCCATAGCGACGCGGTTGGCCTAGTTGGTACTGATCCTGCCTGCGAAGCAAGCGTCCCGGGTTCGAATCTTGGTAAGGGCATATATTTGTGTGATGAGCACGAACATTTGTTCCTGAGTCATGGATGTTTCTATCTATTTAAGTATGTATTTCTCCATATAAGTATGTATATCTTTGTCTAGTACCCATAACACAAGCCTTACTAGCGCTTACTTTGGGACTAGGTCAATTTGAGTGAATTGTTCCCTAATATTTATTTATTTATTTATTTATTTATAGTAAAATCTGAGACACATTTTTTCTTGAATGAGAATCGTTCGTAAACCATTCTGAGTAAGAAAAACCCAAAATATTTAAATAAAAAAAAAAGTTCATGTGACTTTTTTTGGAGAACGCTCATTTTGACGTGTCTGCGAAAAGGTTAAAAAGCACCCCCTTAACCACTGCGACAGTGCATAATAAACAGGTCCAAGCGCGCAGCAGAGCAACCCTTAATTAAGAACCAGTTTACGACCTTTAGAATTACAACCTCAGAACTACTGGTGTCGTTTTAGTACACTCATACCCCCTTATTCACTAACGCTCTGTAGGCTGCTAACTTAGCAATCGTTTGTCCTTATCTGTCACTTTGACATTTACCTTTCACAGATAAGGACAAACGATTGTCGGGTTACCTCCACGTGTGGTCAAGAGCTGCGGTTCGTTTTTGGATCCGTCCGGGGGGAAGAGTAGTGCTTGGTCCGGTGCACCCTGGGCATCGGTTAGTGATTTCTTGGCAGTTTCTGAGGGATATCATTGCCCGTTGGCTAAGCGCCTGACAGGGGGGAGGGGGGTCTTTGACCATTACCGTACAACGTTGCCGACATTTTGTCACAAGATTTTAGAATTATATTTTTACCGCACTGACATTTGCCCAAGCCTTACGGCCGCCATTAAGGAGAGAAGAAGAAGACAAACGATTGCTAAGTTAGGAAGCCTATAGAGCGTTTATGAATAAGGGCGATAGACTGTAGGCTGTTACTAATAGGATAGTCAGCTTTTTGAATGGGTTGTAAGGTCGACGTACATACGTACACATACATAAATCACGTATATATCCCTTACGGGGTAGACAGAGCCTAAATTAACAAGACCTACACAGGCCACGTTTAGCAAAATTGTGGGCGCATAGATGGAAAATGGAATCAATATAGCCTATAATATGATTCCTATGATTTTCGCCAATTCCCCCGATGAGCTCTTACCAACTGCGCGGGAAGAGAAGCAACTGGTACATTCTATATGCTCGTCTGAATATGAATATCAAAAAGACCCCACTACCTACGTATGAATATGTTTAAGTGTAAACTTTCAAAGGATTTTCAAACTTAGGATAGCAGACCACATCTGGCTGATGACACTTATGCCTGGAATACACCACGCTAGTTTGTAACGCTAGGATAGCAAGCTAGTACAATTCACACGGCGATTCCTATCCTCCAGAAATATCACAGACTTACACAAATTACAGAACTCAAAAGACGTATAATTATACAGAAGTACAATCTTCATAAAAATTTCAAAGTTCGCCGCAGTTACAAAGAAATCGGGACGAAGGAAAGGGAGATAATGAAGCCAATTTAAATTGGACTCGAAACTTGGTAAATGTGCCTACCAAGGGCAATAATTACCCTTTTGTTAAAGCTCACTTTCATCTTGGGAGGGGTAATAAATCATCTGAAATTATGAAGTCTTTTTGCCAAAATTTGTTTCTTATTTCAAGTAATGAAACAATGTCATACGGGTCTCTTGGCACAATTAATATACGGTACTACATAAATCACGTCTTTATCCCTTACGGGGTAGATACAGCCTAAGGTAACAAGACCACGTTTAGCATGATTGTGGGGGTATAGGTGGAAAGGGGAATCAAAATAGTGATTGGTTGCTAGTCGCATCGCCTATAACATGATTCCTATTTTCATCCATTCCCTCGATGGGCTTTTACCATATGCGCGGGAAGAGAAGCAACTGGTACATTCTACGTTTTTCCTTTGCTCCCAGACCAGCATGGAATTAATTTACTCGACTACAAATTACCTCACAATTTCTAGTAGTCACCTGTTTAAACTTAGCCACCCTAATTTTCTAGACAGTTTCTAAACAATGCTATCTCACCTGATCTCATCTGGCCAAGCCCAGGTGTGCTACCCTCATTCATGCACATTTAAAATATGAAACAGAATTTCTTAAATCGACCTTCTTACGTCTTGAACATTAATAATGAAGGATCCTATCATAACGTAAATTACTTCGCGAATTTCGATGCCAAACTGCAATCCATCAAAAAATGTATCGGCTTATGAAACTTTTGATTGATTTCGCCATGAGGCGGAAGAACGTGTTGTTTTCCCATGATTAATATTAATTTTGCATTTCGAAAATGAAATATAATGTCGTGTGATGTTCGAAATTATCTGCGAGAAATTCACATCAAATAACTCGCGTCTCTGATTGTCATTTAAAAGTTAATTGCACCACTACAAGTTAACAATACAATACAATGAATAGTTAAATGCTTCGCATCATATTTAATATCGAATGGTCTGACCGAGTGCGAAATACCGAAGTACTGCGACAAGCTAAGGTTGGTGGAATCGAGGCTTATCTGATGCGTCGACAGCTTTGGTGCGGTCACGTATCGCGTATGGCGGAGAAGAGAGTGGCGAAGCGCATCTTTTATTCAGAGCTCAAGAAGGGCAAGCAAAAGCAGGGCGGGCAACTCCTCAGATATAAAGACGTTCAGAATCTTCACCTGAAAAGATGCGACATCGAGCCTTCCCAGTGGTTTCGCAGCACAGCGTCCTGAATGGCGCAGGTTGGTGCAGGACAAGGTTCGGGAGTTCGAGGAGCAGCGCTTAGTTGACCTCGACGCTAAACGCGATTAATTGAAGACTCGCCAGCCGGTTGCCATTCGCTACCATTATGTCAACGGTGTGCTCACGTGCATTCTTTGTGCGCGAAGTTTTACCGCTAAGATCGGCTACATAAGCCATCTTCGGGCGCATGAGGGTCATACTAACTAGGAGTCGAAGTGGTCGCCACGGCCGAAATCGGTCGAAAGGATCATCATCATCATCACAATGAATCCTTATTGTTACCTTAGGCTCTGTCTACCCCGTAAGGGATAAATACGTAATTTGTATATGTGTCCTTTGCACGTCGTAAAACATAACGATAAGACATGGCTGCCAACTTGAATGTACGAATTTAGCAACACATTCGCTAGGAAGTTGGATGAAAAGTGAAAGACCGAGCGCACAGAGTAAAACAAAATATACTCAACATAAATAAGTTACTGTAATTTTTTAAACAGTGATTTATCTACAAAAAGTCTTAATACGCAAAAATACCTTTAAGAACATAACTCCGGCTTAAAATAACATATTACCCAAGCCCCACATGAATTTATAATAACCAAACCTTACAATGCTAAAGCCGAAGCGTTTCAACAGACTGGAGGCCTAAACATCGCGTGAAAAGAAAACCGAGCCAGCCCCCAATAGAGGCTGAGGTCGACCCTCGTCAAATCACTTAAAGCTTGATATGTCCAAACTTTGGATATAATGTTTAACATATTATTATGGGGTCACGTCAAGCGGTTTTTAATTTTTTTTTGACGCGTTTAGATAAACTGTTTGCGTAGTTTTTAGGGTTTATGATCTCTTATACTTTATCAGTGCTGCAGTAGGCTTATTACCTAACTGGCTCATTTTGACAGTTCATGTATGGGCTGACGATTGGCATCGGAATCAGCTAGCTGTCACATTCATACAAGAACTGTCAAAATGAACACGATGGCGATTGCGAGCAAGTTAGGTAATAAGCGTATTTATGTGTGTGTATGTAATGCTGAGCCACTTTTGCAAAGACACAACGCTGATGATCTATTTTTTATGTCTAAAGGTAACAAGATCTAAAGGCCACGTTTAGCATGATTGTAGGCGTCAGTTGGAAAAAGGAATCAAAATAGCGATGGGTTGCTAGCCGCATCGCCTGAACAAAATCACACACATCGCAAATCGATTTTCACACGGAATATAAAATTTTGATTCCCAGGTGTGTCCGACACGTCCCTCTGCACGCCTACAAAATGGGATAATTGTTATGCAAATCTGACTCTTCGCCCTTATCACGTGAACCCTATACCGTCCCCTTAAAATCTATTTTGGAGTGCTGCAAACCAAATTTGTCCTGCATTTGATGTCTCGTTAAGCCACTGGAATGATGTAGGCATGAATGGAAATTTGGGAATTAAGCGTGTGAATATGATTTTTGTTGTGAAAAGTTTGATCGCAACTTTTCGCATATACTGTATTGAATTGGCATTTAATTTGTTTTTGAATGCTTACATGAAATTAACACAGTTGTACAGTTTATTTGGTTAACGTTAAATTTAAAAATAATTACACATACACAAATCACGTCTTTATCCATTACGGGGTAGACAGAGCCTAAGGTAACAAGACTTACAGGCCAAAAAAAACAAGACGACACTGAAAATTAGAGCACAGAAAAAATAAATCCGAAAAGTAAAGCTATGGCTGGGAATCGAACCCGGATCCTCGTCATTCCGTGACGCGTGCTATACCCCTACACCATCCATAGCAGGTCGCATTCTAGATCCATTTGATAATAGGTACCTAAAAACGCTCAGTCTGTAGCCTCCCTAACATCACCGCTGTAGCATTTTGAAACATTCCGCCGCAGGTAAGATATTAAAAATTCTCTGCCGCAGCTATTTCTAGTGCGGCCGCTCTATAGTCGATAATCGATATAGTATCGATAGTTAACGATACTATAAATAGGATCGATAGTATTGATCCTTGACGACGAACAAACTATGGATACTATAAATACTATTGATATATTTTATACATAATTGTTTTTCAGTCGTACATGAACTATTAGTACTAGTTAGTTTAGTTAAGTTTGTTATTCGTTTAATACATTATAATCTCCAGTTAATTTATTTGATGGTGGAGGCGTTTTACACCTCCACAGAACTTAATTTTTTATTGTTTTTTTTCTTATATTTGTTTTACTTTGTCTAGTAGAGACTTTATTCATCTCTCTCTACTATAGACTAATATAATTTAAGGCTCGGGGACCTTATACATCCATTTTATAAATGTATTTACATAATTTAAGTAGAATATTAATATTCAAACAGCTGACAAGTAACTGTCAACGAGCCTTAATATATTGACATTGATATTAACTTTACATTGCGGGCTGAATTATTTTGTATGGCAAATTTTTACGTTATAATATTAAATAAAAGTTATCTAAATATACTGTTTAGATCTTGTACTAACCATCATTTAAATATTTGCTCGTATTGGATTTATACGCTGTATAAAAAAAAATACATTAGTTCACATAAAATGTCAAGCAAAGATAATTAATATTGAAGTCTTCAAAACTTTATAGAAAATTAATACTAAAGGTCACAGAAATCTCACAAATTCAAGTACATAAGTTAACATAACAAAAAATATTTAGAAAAAAATATTAAGGTACTTAACAACTAAAGTAAAAATTGTATCAATAGTTGGTTCTTCACTAGGGATCGTCAGAATAAAATCAATTCAAAAGGAAGTAGGATATTGATGTTATCAACAGTTTTGAAAAACTATGGCTGCTTAACGACAAATTGTTTTAAGTAAGAGATACTACTTACATACTAATATATTACTAGATACTATCGATAGTATTAATAGGCTTATCGATATTATGGCATTATTCGATTAAAACTATCGATATTGTAGCAACTCTAGCTATTTCGGGCATACTTGGAGTTACAAGCGCTTTGCGTGCACACCTGGGGGTCTATTACTACCACCACGATCGACATTCGAAAATCGTTAGGTTACACTGTCCCTTTTTACCTTTAACGACGTACTATTAGTATGAGAGGGTTGGTGCGATCCCAATTTCTTTTTCGATGTAATAACAACTGTTGTGATCAATTTTTCTCTTCACTGACGAACACCAGTTTAGTTTAGACTAGCTGTTGCCCGCGACTTCGTCCGCACAGAATAAAATATGGCCTATGTCGTTCGGAGAAAGTAGCGTGTTAATGGTGAAAGTTTTTTTGTAATCGAGAAACTTAAAAATTTGAAAACTTACAGAAAATTTCGTACGCAACGCTATCTCTGATGACATGACAGAGACTGGTAAGGGGAAACAAAGTTTGACGTTTAAGCTAGTTACACATAAAACGAAACAATGCCCTTGAGATGAAGCTACAGTAGGTACGGGAAATATTTTCACGTACCACTGAAAAACCTTAACAATAAGACCTAGAAATCACATAGCTGTGCTAACTCGGGGCACGTTGTAGGGATTTGATATCGACAAAAAAGATATCGATGTTTCAAGAATGCCCTGTTGACCACTGTGAACGTTGAGAGACCGTTCAGTAAGTAATTTAAAGTGAATATTTTCATGTAAACGGCAATCTTTAATACCAACGAAAATGGAAAAATATTGATTGTATATTTATTATGAAAACTATGTTAAATACACGTTTTAATTTTAAATGAAGATAAAAACAACATAGACGCCGTTGACAGTAAAACATCGATATATTTTTTGTCGATATTACTCGATCCTTTTAGTATAGGTGCCCCGAGTTAGCACAGATACATCACTCGAATTTGAGTGACGGCGGCCCGGCAATTGCGACAGGGTTCCACAGTGGCATGTGAATACATTCCCAACGCTGTAAATACTCTACCGTTAAAGTTCGGACTCTCTCTAGAACTTTCTGACCTCATCGACTGTCTACCCACTTCTGCGAAAATTTTCACACATTGATCGCTCCCGATCCCTAAATAATGCCCCGACCAATGGGAGTTAATGTCCTTTTAATGGAGGTCCTGAATGCCTGCGTCGGTCGCAGGCGGGTTTCGGCGGAGCGATTTATTTTGTGCCCATATTATTAATAAAATTTTCTTTTGGGAAATCACCGGCTGATTTGTGAGAACTCTGTGAAATACTTGTGAATAGAAATTTGAATACGTATTTGTTGTTGCCGCGAATGTTTTCTTTTTAATCTCATCCGTTTTGTTAGTACGATTTTCTGTTTACGTACGTATTTTCTGTTACCGACCCATATGTTAAATGTATCGAAACAGCGTGTTAAGGCACAATAGAAGACAATACAAGTATTCTTTATTGAACACCACAAGTCAGTACAAAACAATACAGAAAAAAAGAACAATTTAGATATTGGGTATAAATAAAAAATAAAAAATATGTTATCGAAACTTTTTTGCCGAACGTAACGTTACCTCAATTTTTTTTTTGCTTCCATGCAGTTGCTTCTTTTCCCGCGCAGATGGTAAAAGCCCGTTGAGGGAATGAGCGAAAATCTTGGGAATCATGCTATAAGCGATGCGGCTAGCAACCCATCGCTATTTTGTTTCCCATTTCCACCTAAATGCCCACAATCACGCTAAGCGTGGCAACGCTTTAGGCATTGTTACCTTAGGCTCTGTCTGCCCCGTGAGGGATAAAGGTGCGATCTATGTATGTAAATTTATTTAAATTCAACGATAAAATGGCGAGTTTTTAAATTTCATGTTAATCTTTAATATTTGAGAAATTTTAACAGGTTTAACGATAATTATTTAGCATGTCTCAGAAACAGACATTAAATTTAAGAACACTTTTTTCGTCACAAATACTAATGGAAAACGCAATCCTAAGCGAGATATTTCAGAAACTTCCTCAAATTGCACAAAAAAGTAAAAACGGAAATGAAAATGCTCAACGAGCATGAAATTCAGAAGTGACGCGGTCAATTTTAATTAAATTAACATCGAACACAGCGTAAGTGTTTTATTATCATGCCTATAAAAAGTACATTAACCGTTTGTTATTTATTGCGAGCGAAATGTCCTTTTAAACTATCACAACGCCGCGTCGGGCGGCGGCGCTCGCCTGATCCATCTCCATCACAACCAATTTGACGAGCGTAAAGGCGATCGCATCTTGGGCAAAACGCCAGTCGGAAAATGTACTGGCTATTTAGTACCGCATTTGCTTCCATGCTGGTCTGGAAGTAAAGAAAAAACCCAGTTCCAGTTGCTTCTCTTCCCGCGCTGATGGTAAAAGGCCATCGAGGGAATAGGCATCGGAATCATGTCATAGGCGATGCGGATAACAACCCAGCACTATTCTGTAGGCTTATTACCTAACTCGCTCGCAATCAACATCGTGTTCATTTTGACAGTTCATGTATGGGCTGACAATTGGCATCGGAATCAGCTAGCTGTCACATTCATACAAGAACTGTCAAAATGAACATGATAGCGATTGCGAGCGAGTTAGGTAATAAGCTTACTGATACCCCTTTCCACCTATAGGTACGCCCAAAATCATTCTAAACGTGGCTTTTAGGGCTTGTTACCTTAGGCTCGGTCTACCCCGTAAGGGATAAAGACGTGATTTATGTCTGATGTGTGTGTGTGTATTTAGTACCAACTTGGAAATGTTTCCTTTTTTAAATTCGTACGTAACAGGGTACGTTTGTCGTCGTATTTACACAGTTAGCTCTGCTGTTTCAGCTTTCTGTAGTCCACAGGTGAAGATCTCTTATCCTTTCCAGATATCAACTATCCTTCGGAGTGAATTTAATGAAATAGTTGTTGGAACCTATATGCATCGCTAGGGACGACGGCAAGAGACCGGACGGTGTGACACTGATTACGTGTACTGTGGAACATGTGGCATGCAACGTGCGACACTCTAGCCTCGCATCACCTTCGCGGGACCAGCAGTAGCTAGGCGTGGCTGCAGAAGCGGTCGAATCAGCTAAGAAAAATAAATACAGGGGTTTTGTTCCTTTCGGTGTTGAGACCCTTGGTCCATGGGGTCCTAGCGCTATTAGCCTCTTCAAAGAGATTTCGAAGAAGCTAATAGACGCTACGGGTGAGCGCAGAGCGGGTAGCTTACTTGGACAACATAATTATTATCGCTGTCCGAAGGGGGAATGCTGCCAGCGTCTGACATACTATGCCACGGAGGCATCTCCTTTTTTTTTAAGAATCATTTTAGTTTAGTTTTAATTTGTTTTTAGTTAGTTATAATCTTAAGTTTAGGTATTACAAGAAAATCATTTCATTAAAAAAAAAGTTGAAATGGAATAGGCATTTAGTTTTGTTCTTTATAAATGACGTGTTCAGATTGATGTTTTAATATGTTGTCTCAGTACTTGATTAAGTATAGATTTTATACTAATTCTATAAGACACTAGACTACCTACTACTAAATTTTTACATCGTTTGCTATTTAGGTAGAGGTAATTTCAAGAAGAAATAAATCCATATAAAAGCACTCAGTGGCCTATCAAATTTGTTGAACAAACTTGACGATTTAATTTGATTTTCATTTACCACGCACAATTAACCTAATCAATACGTATCATGTCGAACCTGTTCAATTCAAATGGAAAAGAGAATCCTAGAAACACCCCTGATACAAAGTAAACCGTGACATAGATTGATTTGGAGTACGACAGAACAATTGCACGGACTATCGAATGGAAAATTGAAATTTCATAACCATTCGATCTTCGCGTCGGTACAAATATGAAACAAATCGAAATCTACACGAGAGTGGGAAGTTTTTTGATTGCGATCCAATCCATCTGCCACTGTTTTGTGTTCCGTTCGATTTAAAACACTTTTTTGTGCACAGCTGGTATAATATTTGTTGTAACGAACTGAAATAGCGATGGCGAAGGATATACCTGTTGTTAAAATACAATTCCTCTTAGTTCTTGCATTACTTAATTGAAGATAACGTATTGCTAGGATTAACCCTTAAAGGCTCTTTAACCTTTTTAAGAATGTACCTACATCAGTATGCTTAGTGTAAGTTTTCAGTCCCAAAATACGTCTCGCACGCGTTTGCGTTAAAATAGCAATTACTATGAAAACGTGAACAGCGCCACCAGCGGAAAGTTTGCACAACAAAGACAGCGAGTATAAGTTTTCGTGAACGCGCTCACCTTCGAATACGTTAACGCGGAACTCATCGAGCGCGTTTACTCGACAGGCTATGTTAAGTTCCAATCAGTGTTGCCAATTCTAAAGCAATTACCGTGATTTCATAATTAGAAATTAGAAACGTTTGTTTAAAACTGTGCTATTTTTATTTATAACGTATTATGCTAAGCAAAAAAAGAAATCTAAATGTAAACCAAAAATTGGGATAAAATTACTTGCTTGCTTACCATCAGGTGACTCACTTGCTCGTTTGCTTTCCTTGTATAAAAAAATATGATTTTTATGAGTCTTAACGGTATGTCCATTTCAAAAGTACAATATTATAATTAATGTTAGTATATTAATTTATATTTGTTATAATAATAATTATCATCTTCCAGCCTATATACCTCCCACTGCGGGCACAGGCCTCTCAAAACGAGAGGAATTTCGCTATAGAATAGGGCCCAGTGCGGATTCGAAACTCAGGATATTTTTCTTCACCGAAAAGCCCTGTTATTCCGAATTCGCAACAATTTTTCAGTACATGATGTCGTCACTGATTTTGTTTATAGATAAAATCCCGTAATTCCATCCATTAATATTGAAGAGCTTGGGCTATAGTTCCCACGAGGGCCCAGTGCGGATTGGGAACTTCACACACACCATTGAATTTCTTCGCAGATGTGTGCAAGGTTTCCTCAGGATGTTTTCTTCACCGGAAAACTCATGGCAAATTTCAAATGTAATTTTGCACTTAAATTCCGAAAAGCTCAGGATTTCATTCTACGACTCTCTGCTAGAGAGGCCACAGGTCAAACCATTAGACTATCACGGCATTTTTGTTAATAATTTATATTAATTCTAATAATTCTAACGTGCGCTGTGGTTTTTTTCATCTTTGTTTTTGAATTTAGTCTACTAGGTACTGCAAATCGTGATGTCTCTAGTTCAACCAGGGAAAAAACTGTATCAGATTGGCTCATGGCTTCCGCTATAAATACTTGAGTAGGTTCTTGTTATCATTAATTTTGACGATTTCATCAGAAATACTTATGTTTGTGACAAGCATGTTTTTATACATAGGTACATACACAAATCACGTCTTTCTCCCTGACGGGATAGATAGAGCTTAAGGTTGTAGACCTACAGGCAACGTTTAGCAAGACACTGTGTAGGTAGAAAGTGGAACCAAAAAAGTGATGGGTTGCTAGCCGCATCGCCTATACCATAATTTCTATGATTTTCGCCCATTCCCTTGATGGACTTTTACCATCTGCGCGGGAAGAGAAGCAACTGGTACATTCTTTGTTTTTCTTTGCCCCTAGACCAGCATGGATGTTTTTATACAATTTATTTTTTGTTGAGTAAATAAATAAATCTAATATAAATCTATACTGACCCAATAGTAATTAAAAGCTATTAGTAAGCGATAATGTACACCGTAATATCCGAACTTTAAATCCTTCAAGAAAGATCTTCATTGAACACGGCAATTGAAAATTGGGCGCTAGCAACACTTTTGAAATATTTTGACGTTTGACGTTTAATTTCACTCATATAATATTTTTATTATTTGTTGTACTAACAAATGAGAATGTGAGAATTATTTTGTTGTACTGAGATAAATAGTACAATAAAAGGAAGCATACCTAACAAACAGAATAAAGATGACAATCGTACAGAGTTGAACAACAAAATGGCTCGGCTGCATCGTCGCAGAACTAACCTCAAAGAAAAGGTTTGTGTGTTGGCTGATGCCTTATTTTCTTTAAAAAAACAGAACTTGATCAATCAGTTCCTTTAGAGTATAGGTACTTATTCAATTCAATTACCAAACGCAGAAAAGAAGTTTTTTTGATGTGACTACATCAACTACTGTTTTATAGGAGAATAACATACTTACATACATGCATACATTAATCACGTCCTTACGGGAAAGACAAAGCTAAGGGTAAGAAGATACATAGTTTAAGTAATATCTTTACAAACAACTCAAAAAAGTTATACGAGTTCTAAGTTGCCTATTAGAGCTAATGAACGTTTCCGAAAATGCCTGCAAGTTGTACAAAGAAGATTTTCATTGAACTAATTATTTTATGGATTTTGTTTCAGATTATTTTAGACATTGAGATGTTCATCAAATCGTTCAGATCAAAGCTGGCATAAAAATTGCAATAACATTTCATAACTATGACTGAGGCCCATGCTATACATATTTATCAGGTGGAGAGTTGAGAGTTGAGGACCAATAGCATTTTGCCCATCCTGCAACCCCATTTAATATGCCTCTGCAATAAATTAGCAATGTTAAAATAATACCCACACCAAAATAAATGTTGTTGCCTATTTTTATTTAACCGTGTGCTTTAATTAAGTTTTGTTTGTTTTGCTCTTCTCTGTGTACTATGGAACCAATTCCTGACTCACTGTGAAACATTTTTACAGTAAATATCATAGTGATGGTACATTTAATTTAAAAGGACAATCATTATGACTTTTGGGGCTTGATTCACCACACTATGAAAAGTTTCTGTTATCTTAGATTCCATCTCTATTTATTTGCCACGAAACAGACAAGAGCCAATTTTGTATGGGAAGTCCGGGATTTCTGTCTTATTGGTTGTCTGATAGTGATTGCTATTAAGCGATAAGACCACATATTGTGCACTTTATATTCCAGACATCTATACATACATGCATGGACATATTGAATAACATTTAGTTATTGCTTTCATGGTGCTTGATATATTTAGAAATTTTAGAATACTAACTGCTGTGAGATCTTGCATTGACAATCTAGTAGTATATTTTAAATCCCTGCGACATAAAATATAGAAAAATTAAAAGAATTGAACTAAAAACAAAATCCTTTTTATTCAGACCAAAGTCAGCATCCATTATGATTTGTTAGTTACAATGTCATACCCTTACTATTAAAATGGTTTGAGTTTACATAATATTCCTATGAAAAAAAAACACTTGAGTTATATACCTGTCATACATTTATGCCATGTTGCCATGTGCCTCATCCAAATCTATAAGGAATAATAATAATGAAATAATACACATTACATTAGAACACAGTAGGTACTCATGTCATGCCAATAAATACATTCATCATCTTTTATTAGGTACAACCACACATATAAATCACGTCTTTATCCCTTATGGGGTAGACAGCCTAACGTAACAAGACAAAAAGGCCACGTTTAGCATGATTGGGGGTGGACTGGGAATAGGTACAAGTTTTTAATTAATTTGCAATATATGTACCTATGTATGGTTGTATGTGTGGAATCTTGCAACTCAATTTTCAATTGAAGCAGATGTCTTCAAGCAATTCAGCTGAAATTTTGTAAACCAGGACCGCCTCCGCAAGAGGGAAATCTTCAACATTTGGTACACACGCTTAGGATAAAAATGCAAGTACTATAGTCAACAATGAGTAAAAAAGCTTGCATTAAAAATGTTTTTCTTTTTAAAAAAATCATAATATATCTATTTTAACTTATTGGAGGGTTCTACTGTAGTGTTGTTTATTTCCAGTTCAAATGTAAAAAAAAATTGAGGCGACCCATAATTAATTTCCTCATGACATGACATTTATTTATTTATTTCTTACAACACAACATATCTAACTTTATAGGTACCTATAGGGCCGGATTATCTATTAGTCGAGCAAAGCACGCCACTTGCTAAGGGATTGAAAAATGGAAATGACAATTTTATCTGATTGGTATCATAATTGTAAATGTTATTTAAGTAGGTAGTATAAATATAAACAAAATTACAATGTGCCAGAAATAGTATGTGGTTAGGTTACAATGATAAAACATTGCTGTTTAAAATTTTTCACCCCATTGAGACCATCCAATGCGAGCATGTATTGTAACAGAAACACATGAAGTAGAAGTATTCTGGATTTAGTTACTAGACTTCATTATTTACTTCTATGGGTGAACCTATTCGGTTTCAGTTTTTTTATTTGAATGCAGGTTTTCTAACAGTGGGTGGGTCTTAGACATGTATTATCAAAACTAGTTCAACTGTTTGCAAAAGATTTTCTATAAATCTACACAGTTTAGTTACTAATGTGTGTCCCAATTCCCTGATAACACAAAGAACTTAAATACAAATACATTGTATTTATGTCAATAATATAATTAGCCATCAAGATCTAGAAACCAAAGCACAGGACTGCAATGATTGGAAGTTCCTACTTCAAATCCTTCATTAACCTTGCTGTGGGACCTCAGGATATCATCATCATCATCATCAGATTATGTTAACACTTCTTGCTAGTGTTGTTTTCATGCAGCCTTCTCCTAAAAAAAAATACTAGTAGAGTAGCGGAATAGCAAGGTAAATGTTTTTCGGTGATTGAAATAGACCTCTGCAAGGTTATTTCTCAGCACTTAACAACTTGGAAATTGATAGAAGGTAATGCTTGGAAAACCTATTGGGTATTCAATAAATTAATTAAAATGAAACTTCAATTTTAATTACCTATTTCTATTAAACTAATGGTCAAGAGTGGCTGCTTGCAAGTGGGAACAGCGACAACTACTAGGGCCCTTTGCCAACTGCCAACCAGATGCAGAAATATAATTTTAACATAAATTGAAAAAAAGGGGAATAACCCCAGTAATCAAATAGTCTCACCAGTTTTAGCTATATTAAACCCGTATTTAGAGTTGTTTGCCAGCCTGATCTCCGATTCTAAGACTCCTAGTAGACTACAGGGATACGAAATCCATTTCATGTCACATTTCCGCACATATCCTTGCTATTGCTGTCAGCTTCGCATCTAGCGGAGACTAGTACCTACTGAATGGAAGAAGATCTTAAGCATCCTTGGCGTAATTCCTGTTCGTCCGTAAGAACGCCATAGTTAGAAATGAAGCAAAGTTCTGGTATTTCGCCCGAAGAATTTGATAATTTTTTCGTACTTTTTAGATTACTAATAGATTTCCGCGGCTTAAAATGGCGTAGAGCAGGAAGGATCAATCATAATATCACTTTTCACTGTATTTCTCCAACAATTTAATTCTTTAGTCTGTTTGCTTTGACAGCTGTAGCGGCAGCCATTTTGAATTAAATAAAACCTTAAAAACGTAACGTTAATCGATGTGAGGAAACTCATTCGAAATAGTTTTTCGAAACGCGGTGAGTTTGACGGTTTTGTGAACATACGTTCGTCGCATTCGACAGCTCCCTGCGACAATCGTAAAGTTGGACGCTGTTATGCAATACTATACCAACCCTCAAGATGTCCATTTTAAGAAAATCGTGTTTAAATATGACATCAACATATTTCTCAAAATGGGGCCTGATAATATAAATCGATGATTTCATAAATGTATTATAATAGTTAAGTGATCTGTGAAGATGTTAAGCATTTGTAAATATTGGAAATAAATACAATTACCTATTTAATAAATCGCATATTCGGTTTTAGAAAAATGTCGAATCAGCAATATTATATGATATAATGATTTGTCTCGTGACGCGTCATTATTGCAAAATTAGAAAAAGTTCTTGAATATGACCTGATTCATTTTAATACCTTGAAACATTATTGCAAAATTCGATACAAAGTACTATTTGAATATGATCTGATGAATCTAACCAATCGATTATTTAGAATATTGAATACCAAACGTTAATCAATGACGTTTACAATTTATGAATGTAAAAAAAGTTTTAAAATTAAGATAAGTTTTTAAAATTTGAAGGTTAACCTTACAAGTGGTTTGATAAAACCCAGTAAAATACGCAAAATTTGAACTCTCCTTCAATGTGTGCAGTAGACCATGTCATCCAAATTGATTTTTTAAATACCTAGTATTTATCCAACTAGCCATTAAAACACTGTATTAATTAATTATTTAAGCCAACGTCCGTTACTGCCACTCGGGCAAATATCCACACAAATTAAGCAATAATGTGTCAAGCCTCATAACTCATTTTTATCAAAACAGATGAAACAATTACCCACGAATATTTGTGTTAAGGCACTTGATACAGTATTGTAGATTATCCCGTACAGGATTTTGGCTATGCGTCAACAGTTTTTTTGAATTATTCAGTACTAAATTGATTTGAGTCACTTAAAACATTTTTGAAAGATTTAGTTTATTACCTAAGGAAGCGGATGGTATCAATATCTCGATGTTTGACATTTTGTGGGTTGACACAGTACTGCATAACAGCGTCCAGTTACTTAACGTTCAAATCCAGCAACTGTCAGCCAGACAAACGTCACTCATGCCATGTCGCAATGCAACAATGCCGGCAAGAACAAGAACCATATTTTGGAGGTATTAGAGCGAAAGTAACAAGAAAAAGTGGGTAAAGAATACAAAACAATATGCTCAAATACAGGAGGCAGTTACACATTATGAAATACTCGAAAGTACATGAAGAAAAA
The DNA here is from genome assembly GCA_949127965.1 of Pandemis corylana. Taxonomy (NCBI): domain Eukaryota; kingdom Metazoa; phylum Arthropoda; class Insecta; order Lepidoptera; family Tortricidae; genus Pandemis; species Pandemis corylana. The sequence goes on along the minus strand of OX421870.1, from coordinate 12,116,682 downwards.
TGTGACAAATAAGTGAAGTGTAACATAATTATGCCGCGGCCTTCCTGCCTCTCTTGGGCCGCTTCCGCTGCGCAGCAATACGCTAGTACTCTTTATTATACAGTGTTAACAGCCTCTGCAGGCATGACCGCGAGCCCACTGCCCCGGGCATGACATTCGGAATCCCGTGTAGCTTGGCGAGTGATACGATGCGATGCTTCTCGCCGCCACTATCCAGTACTAGCACAATGACGACACCATCTCTCATCCAACATTTGTCCACTTCGAACGTTTTCCTCGCAGCCATGAATGCGTAGTAACGGGGTTTGGTCAGAAACTCTGTTACTGCTACACCCAAACCAGGAGTGTGACATCTTTGAAGTGGACCAAGATGGGCCGCTTCTTGCCGGTCTGAGGACGCCCAGTTCAGAAGCTCCTGCTCACATCGGTATCAGACACATGGCACTTCACCAGGCACTTGCAAATATCCACTGCCAGCACAACAGTTTTCTCATATATCAGCGAGAGCCTCAGGAATGATCCATGAATCAGCAACATTTTCCGCCTCAACCTCACCTCTTGTTGGTCCACCTACCGAGATAAGCAGCTCACCTGTTGGTGCAGCACTCAAGAGCCTTTGAAACAAAGTTATTCAAGGCATTGAAGTCTGCAGCAATCAAAGATACTGATGGATTCCTCATATCTGCATTATCAAAATTACCTTGGAATTCAGCCATCTTAGTTCTCAAGAAGAGCCTAGCCAGGTTGTTCAAAGGTTGCTGTGAATTCTTGTTAGGCATATAGGATGAAAATATTATTCCGTTCAATTAAGAAGTAACTCAGTATGGGACTGATGAAGAGTACTAAGTGTAGAATTAAAGTAAAACTTGCATGAATTGGCATTGTTCATTTTTTTTAGTATGCTCCAATTCGAAAACCATTTCGAGGAAAACCATCAATTATCCGATTTATCTTGTCCGATTTCAAAAATACTTTATGATTGCAGATATTTTTGTAAAAGTACTTTGAACCTTTGTTTGACCGAACGACCGGGTTTTTAGACAGAATCCAGCATCGAATGTTTGCCACAAAAATGAAAAAAAAAGTTTTGCTATGGCAACTGTCACGTGTCACTGTCAAATCTAACAAAACCATAGACAAAGCCGTTTTTTTTATAGCCAGCCGAACGAAGGCGATTGGGATTCTGTCTAAATTCACGAATTATCAAACAGCGAAAAAATATTTATTGTTAATTAACAAAGCTACGTAAAAGCATAATATTCAAATTAGTTGCTTGAAATAGTCCATTTTATCAAATAAAGGTGTTAAAAGCACAGCTTAAAAAAAATGAACAATGCCAATTGTGAAAATAACTGCCTGTAGGTAAATTGCTTTAAACAAGCATTAATTCAAAACCAAAAAAGGCTAAGAAAAAAGTAGATAGATACTTATATTTTTATTTTTAATAAATAATTAAACAAATATGTGACTTTCACTTTCAAAGCCTACCCACCCTTTAAAACGAATAATTATAATTTATTTTACAAGTAAAAAATAATAATCTATGTGTTGTAGCATTTATTGAAGTAGCAATTAGGTAACATAAAAACAGTAAATGTGTCAATATTTGTAAGGGCCTATTATTATTAATATGTTTTTTTGTTTCACACGCATTAAGCTGAGCTACAAAATGTAAAATATAATGTAGGTAGGCAAGTAGTTTGTATAAAGCTCTTAAAATAAATGTTCAAAAAAGTGCCTTCTTCCTTATTAACCTCCTAATTGTAGATCATTTTGGTTCGTCGCTTTTAGACTACAAGTCCACAGCGCAGCATCGTTAATAAATTTGCTAAAGAAACTTGAACATTATTTTTACTTAATTATGAGAAGGGAGAGCCTTCTCACTAGTTCTGAGACGGCTGAGTTAAGTATGTACAGTCAAGTGTAATAATATGTATCTAGAAAAAGTTTCAAAAATAAGTACCATACGCTCTTACGCCAGCGTAATAAGGTTGTGGGACATATTTTTGAGAAGTTTCTATCGATACTTATTTTTGCACTTGACCGTACGTAAACTTTATCATAATCATCATTCACATTTGACGCCTTATTTCAATAGCAGTAGGGTCGATACTAATATCTGCTACCGTTTGCTACACATATTTTTTAGTATAAATATAATATATATACCCAGTTGTAAGTATAGAAGGTGTCATTCACAGCAACGACCAACGTGGCTCTTATTATTATGTTATTAAAGGGTAATTTTGATAAACGTCAAAAGATGACATTGGAGTAGCGGATACCAAATAACAAATTCAATTAGACATTCAAAGTAGCCGTGGTCCAACGGATGGCCTGATGGTCTATATTGAGTACGCATCTCTTCAATTTCGCGTTCGAACCCCGGGATCGGGAGGCCTCATTATTGCTTTTTTGTTTTTTTTTTCCTTTTTACATACACACACATATACACATGATACACATATCACGTCTATATCCCTTATGGAGTAGACAGAGCCCTTCCTTTTTTCCTTCTTGCTTTTTATTTAATTGTAATTAAGAACGTTTACGCTTTATTTTTAAGGAGTAAGCACGGTAAGTCGTTTTTTTATTCACACGTATTCGTGTGCGCGCATAATGTAAAATATATAAGTAACTAGATAGTTTGTAAAAAGGACTTAATATATGTTCAAAAAGTGCTTGATTCCTTAATTAACCTCCCTTACGTATTTGCGAGTCATCACAACGTGTAAGAAAGAGATACAAGATCGCAAGCACTTTGCTGCGCCGCGTTTAGACCGTTAATAAATTTGCTAAAGAAACTTGAACCTTATTTTTGCTGAATATGAGGAGTGAGAGCGTTCTCACTAGGTAAAACCATAGTGAGACACTCAACTACTGCGTTCACGTACGTTAACTGTCACGAAAGTGACAGTTGGAACTTATACTCGCGAGGAACTTACGCAGTCGAAGTGAACAGTGACATCTGTGAGAAACGCAACGCGAAGTGAAACGAACTCACCGAATTTGTATGGAATACGCGCCGCGACGTGACAACGTAACAGCGTTCGAGCGCATACTATTGTGACGGTGAAAAGAAACGTATCGTTATGAGTTAGCTCGTTTAACTATTTCGAAAAGTAAACGAAAATTTGTTGCAAAACTTACACTAGACGTACAGGCATTGAATAAATATTATACCTAATATTGAAAATAAATCTTTATTCTTTGCTTGTTAGCTAGTTACTAGTTCAAGCTTTTTTTGTCTCCATAGCGACTTAACAAATGAGAAGAAAATTATGTCGATGACAAAACTTGTGAGATGTATCTATTTAAGATACTAAGGCCGTCTTGTGGGAAAATAGTTATTTGTTTCACGAGGGAGAAAAATGACGTATTTACATTGAATCCAGAAAGTAGCGAAGGATTGTACCTACAATAGAATCCTGAGCGTAGCGCCCATTCTAAAGTAGAATCCAGAGCGTAATGATAGGGATTCAAGTGTTAACGCCCAAGATGAAAATGATTTTGCTCCCGAGTGGCTCATACAACTTCTCACACCGAACATTAAAAAATTTGAAAAAGAGTTCAAAATAATAATTAAAGAGCTACCAGCATAGAAAATGGCGTGGTTTTACAATGAACAACTTCAAAAAAATGCGTTTCCAAAAAAACCCACCCGGATCGCTACCACCATCTTACTCGCTAATCCTGCCGCTAAGTAGCAGTGGTTGCACTGCTGTGTTCCGGTGTGGAGAGTAAGACAGCCGGGGAAATTACGGGCACAAGAGGCATTGCATCTTAGTCCTCTAGGTTGGCAACGCATCTGCAATCCCTCCGGGGTTGCGGGTGTCTATGGGCAGTGGTGATCACTTACCATCAGGTGACCCACTTGCTCGTTTGCCTTCCTATTCATATAAAAAAAAAAAAAACACTTAGAGAAGCCTTGAACAGAAAAGTTGCACTTTAATCCCTCGCGACAGGGAGTAAAGTTTACTTTTCTGAATGAGAGGTGTGAAAAAATAACTATCGCCTTAATCGCTAAATCTGGTTTTAAACTTGACAGTTTTTCCGACAAGATGGCCTTACAGTACCTAGTCTTATTCGTGTAAAGCTTTCTATTTCCCACGCGTATGTATATTCATCAGAAATGATTAGTCAAACTGATTCGATTCACATAACGCAACTCAATTGTTTCTAAACCTCCATTTTTCATTTGCTTCCATTAGCCGTATCGGCGCTTCTCCCAAATCCGGAATAATGCGGAATAATCCGGTTTCCGGCGATTCGGCGCGTTTGCCGGCTTTGGAGCAATCGGCCTTTTTTTTCGCCGAAATTACTGGTCGCACTTTTAGCCGAACGCCGTGGTTGGCGGCCAATGTCAGTTAGCTGTGTTTTATAATCCTTGCGTCCGATGACATTTTGGATACCAAGTGATGCATGCAAATTTGTGTTGTCAAAATGCCAGTTCAATAAATCCTTACTAAATATGCATGTAAATTTATAAAATATACAAAACCGATTTTCCTTAAAAAAAATAATTCCAAATATTAATTCCTAAGAACCTAAATAAGTAGGCGGTAGTAGTAAGTAGCGATGTTATCCTACTAATATTATAAACGCGAAAGTTTTTTAAGTATGGATGGACGGATGTATGTTTGTTACTCTTTCACGCCAGAACGGCTGGACAGATGGATGAAATTTATAACATAGATAGATTATAGTCTGGAATAACACATAGGCTAATTTTTATCCCGGAAAATTGCGTAATTTTTTTGAGATAGCGATAAAAGAATTCTATGCTGACGAAGTTGCGGGCAACAGCTAGTAATTAATATTTTATCATTCGTTTAGCAGCAATTCAGTGAAATGTAAAAAAAAGTCTGATCATATTTTTTAGGCAACTCATTATCATTTAGAAACACATTATTTGACATTAAATAGTTTTCGTCCATTTATTAAATCGATGAAGAGCTCTAAGACGAGATCTTCAACAATTTTTCACTTGTATTTGCAGTTAGCCTGTCTACAAATAGTTTCGCATTTCTACCACAGCGCTCGCTCCAACTCTGACCACTACAAATTACAAAAAAAAAACTCTCAAGTTTTGTTACTAGTTTAGACGGTGTCTTTTTATTAAAGTAACTAGCTGTTGCCCGCAACTTCGTCTGCATATAATTCGTTTATCGCTATCAGCTGTCTCAGCCCCGTTTAAAATTGACAAACTTTCATCCCCTATTTTATCCCCTTGCGGGTAGAATTGATCAAAATCCTTTCTTAGCGGATGCCTACATCATAATATCTACCTGCATGCCAATTTCAGCCCGATCCGTACAGTGGTTTGGGCTGTGCGTTGATAGATCTCTATGTCAGTCAGTCAGTCACCTTTGAGTTATGTATATTTAGATGTATAGTTTTGGCTAATGAATGCCTAAAGTTAAGCTGCTTACTCCAACATGCACTTCTGAAAGCCATACATACTAAGTCGCGGCTTAAGTACTTAGTGTTCGCAAAGCCGCGTTTACGTGTTGCCTTTAAAAGTACAACATACTTGTGCTGCGTTATTTTTGCCTTATCTTCCTGTGTTTTATTTGTTCTTTTTTAAGGTATCTGTTTTGCATGCATCGTTTGGAGATCTTTCTCCATTTATACGTACATACACACTAATAACACGTCTTTATCCCTTAAGGGGTAGACAGAGTCTAAGATAACAAATCCCTAAGGCCACGTTTAGCATGATGATGATGATGGTGGTCTGGAAAGGGGAATCAAAATAATGATGGGTTGCTAGCCGCATCGCCTATAACATGATTCCTGAAATTTTCGACCGTTCCCTCGATGGGCTTTTACCATCTGCGCGGGAAGAGAAGCAACTGGTATATTCTATGTTTTTTCTTTACTCCCAGACCAGCATGGAAGAAAAAAATCTCCATTTAGTTTTCAGTAATGTCCCACTTCATTTAAGAGAAGTGTGTTGTGAAAAAAATGTTCTCGAGTTGTCTATGTAAATCATATTAATTTTGACACTAAAAAGAGGAAAATTTGACAAGATTTTTAAGTTTTAAACATCTAATGAACGACTGTAGCGTGATAGATAAAAGTGGTATTTAGAAAGGTCATTTTGTTTTGTCTGCTTTGTTTTACCCAAGTCTGTTAATCATATTTTAAAACATGAATAAGCTTTTTTTTGTTTTCTTCCATGCTGGTTTGGGAGCAAAGAAAAAACATAGAATATACCAGTTGCTTCTCTTCCCGCGCAGATGGTATAAGCCCATCGAGGGATTGGGTGAAAATCTTAGGGATCATGTTATATAAGCGATGTGGCTAGCAACCCATCACTGTTTTGATTCCCCTTTCCATCCATACGCCCACAATAGGTCTTGTCACCTTAGGCTCTGTCTACCCTGTAAGGGATAAATACGTGATTTATGTATGTATGTAATAAGTTTTGTTTTTTGCTGTCTGCACGTACGAATGAACTAATAATTATTGCGGTCCATATTCCGTTGAAAGTATATCTAGTGTAGACCGCAAATTATATAAAAATTTAAGATTACTCAGCATTAGTACCTCACTCAAGTCCGCTTCAAAACCGTGCTTGTTGACTAATCCCACTAAAAGTAGTGGAAATAGAGTCGTAGCAAAAACGCTATTCATGGCCTCCAAGACAAATGGAGCCCACCGGGAGAGGTTACCAGAAGGACATTTATTTTAGCTCTCTGGCTGGTTTTGGATGTTTTACGCACCATTTAATGCCCTTACTTTGACTGCAATGTCAATTTAAGGTGACGTTATTTACTAGGAAAAGGGAAAAATGCGCTGTCGTTTCAGGTCATGTCTGTTGAAGTGTTATTTGTGTTTTCCAGCTAGTAGGTCATCAAATCAAAATCGAAATAGTTTATTCGTTGAGTTGTAGTTTGTCTGCAGAGATAATTAAGAGTTAATTCTTCTTCTTTTTTTAACATGGGCCCATCGGTCGATGCTATTCGCTAATGTCAAAGTTTTAAACACAGTATTCAAAAAATAGGTATCTACTATCAAAATGAATCAAGAATTTTTATTTCTTGAATTTTATGTTTTACTTTTACGGTTTTACCGTTAGAAATTAAATTTCTAAATGTCAGTGAAAATTAGAACACGTAGAAAAATCCGAAAAGTAAAGCTGTGGCCGGGAAATGGATAAATGAATGGGGATTTTTCTACGTGTTCTAATTTTCACTGACATTTTTTTTTAGTATTCAAAAATCTTGTGACAAAAATGTCGGCAACGTTGTACGGTAGAACACGGTCAAAAAGCAAGAATTAATTTAAGGAAGACGATTTCAATGTCATGTATAAAGGTCACCTAGTTTTATTGTACCCGCGTTGAACTTAAAGATGAATCTTCGAAGGAAGCAATTAGCATAAATTTTTTCCGTATCTTTTTATAAGTTCGATGTAAACTATCTCTTTGAACATTGAGTTTTATTTTTCAGGTTTCATATAAGTTTTCATACATACATACATACATATATCACGTCTTTATTTCTTATGGGGTAGACAGAGCCTAAGGTAACAAAACCTTAAGGCCACGTTTAGCATGATTGTGGGCGTATAGGTGGAAAGGGGAATCAAAATAGTGACGGGTTGATAAGTTTTCAGACCTTAGCAATTCTTATAGTGTCAGCCCAGCAGTGGGATGTACGCAAGGTGTCTTAAATTTATTCCGTAATATATCAGCAGGTATAATTTTTAATTGACGCATTTACTACATACAAACATACATAAATCACGTCTTTATCGTAGAGACAGACAGAAACTGAGGTAACAAGACCTAAAGGCCACGTTTAGCATGGTTGTAGACGTATAGGTGGAAAGGGCAATCAAAATAGTGGGCTCCTCGATGGGCTTCGGATAAGTATTCCGATACAAGTAATTATAAGACAGTGTGTCCTTGATTACCTAAATAGGAGGTTTTACTAAGAAGGTATCTTCCATCCTGGTCTGGGAGCAAAGAAAAAGCATAGAATGTACCAGTTGCTTCTCTACCCGCGCAGATGGTAAAAGCCCATCGAGGGAATGGGCGAAAATCTTACGAACCATGTTATAGGCGATGCGGCTGGCAACCCATCACTATTTTGATTCCACTTTCCACCTATACGCCCACAATCTTGCTAAGTGTGGCCCATAGGTACCTGTTACCTTAGGCTCTGTCTACCCCGTAAGGGATAAAGACGTGATTTGTGTATGTGTATGTATGTGTATGTACTAAGAAGGCATTCTCGAAAATTCACTGCATAGAGAACAATTGGAGTCACGCCGAAGGCATTATCCAGTTACAAACATATCTCTTCCCACAAAATTGTATAAATCTGAATTCAAAAGGCAAATTTACTGGAACATACGAAATCCTCTTACAAGAGTGTATAACTAGTGCAGGGACATGACAAAATAAAAAAATAAAAATAACAAAATGGCTTCGCGGTTGCATTTCGCTTTGAGAAAATGTCGCCTTAAGCGTAACATGACAGGCCGCAGTAAACAGAGCAGGACAGTAAGCATGATTACTAATGGACGAACAATTTGATTATTGTAACAGTACGCTTGACTGTCATGTGTCAATATAATTATTATTTAAATATGCATGTGGGTAGTTGGAAGTGTAAGAGATAGCTGTCGTTATTATTGCCCGCAACGACACTTGACATGGCGCTGCCGGTAGGATTATAGATGCTTCATAATTCTTTCACTTTTCTCTCTTATTTTCATTCATATAGCATAAAATAGGAAACATGCTGATTAAAATTACAATGACAGCTAAAACCTTAAGATTGCCGGAGATCTTTGAAACAACAGAAACATCTGTCAGGAGTCAACCAAACCAACTTGGTGGTGAAGAACCAACCTGAACAGAATCTGGATGTAAAGATTGAACTATAATTTGGATTGGATGGGAATTAGCTACATTAGCCAAATGAAAGCATGTCACCGGAGCTCCATAAATTAGGACGCCGAAGCATTCGGGCAAGGGGGATGTTATCATCAGAAACAGTGTAAGTGGTAGGGAAAATGTGCATCGTTTAAACTATAAACACAATGGTTAGATGGAAACATGGATGAAATCTATATATATAAAAGAAAGTCGTGTTAGTTACACTATTTATAACTCGAGAACGGCTGAACCGATTTGGCTGAAAATTGGTAGGGAGGTAGCTTAGAACCAGGAGACGGACATAGGATACTTTTAATCCCGATTTTCCTACGGGATTGGAAAATTCCGAAATGTTGTACTAATAAAGCTACAGACATTAAATTTAGCATGCCTACACATTATTCCTTGATTAGTATAAAGATGCACTTACAAAGGAATTTTTCAAATTTCCCACGGGATAAAAACACAAGGTAAATAATTAAGACTATAATTAGTAGGTAATATTCCTAGAGGATCTGTAGGTGCTCTAAGAAGGGATTTTCCGAATTTCCCACGGGTTAGGCAATAAAAACCTTATACTTGGAGATATGAGTGGATATATGGGGTGTGTCGTCACTCTGGCGTTATGTGCGCGGACGAAGTCGCGGGGAAAAGCTAGTAAATGATAAACAGTGAATTTATCAACCAACGCCAGTTGTTGACTTTATTTGACGCTAAATAGTTATATTACTAATATATATTTTTTGCAAATAATATGACGTCAGTCGTGTCTATTTTGTCACCAAATGCTAAGCGGGTAGAAACACGATAGTAGCCAAACGTACTACATATTCTTTAATTTGTGCGTAAATTATTGACGTAATTTTTTTAATAGATGTGTCATTATCCTGTGAATACTGTTGGCAACACTGGGTACTGCAACAGTGTTACTAGCTCTCGGCTGGACGTGAAATTAGTTGAAACGAGCTCGCGAAACGACCTCTTTACAGGGCCTCTTAACGGCCAGAATCATTTGGTACAAGGCTCTTTTACGGGTGTTTAAGAAGGGTTTTAAGCATGCTTTGAATTTGAAATACAAAGTTGACGTTTTTTAGATAAGGCATGAGAAAGGAATTAAAGAAAATGATGCTACTTCCGTTTATCTAAATCTAGATTAGCTGAAAGAAAATGCATTCGTTAACACTTTTTTAAAATACTAGCTGTACAGTACTGGCAGACGTAGTTTTATTCAGAGCTATTTCATTGTTCCGAGCAATTTTCCATTTTTTTTTCTCGTCATAAGAACTTCGATCGGACTTTAACTAATATAAAAAAAATATCGAGTTGTTGATCCCGCTGTTCTCGAGTATTAGGCTTAACAATACATTTAGAAAGTAATTTTCATGTATAATTTCATTTGTAAAAAATGCCGTGGTAGCCTCGTGCTTTGACCGCCTCTCAAGCTGAGGCTCGTGGGTTCAAGCCCTGGATTGCACCTCTGAGTTTTTCGGAATTTATGTGCCAAATCTCATTTGAAGTAACCATGAGATTATCGGTGAAAACATCGTGAGGAGGCAAATTAACGGTGTGTCTGAAGTTCCCGATCCGAACTGGGCCCGCGTGGGAACTAAGCCCAAGCTCTCTCATCATGAAAGAAGACCCATGGAACGTATATTAGGCTGGAGATGGAGATTCATTTACTTATGAAGAGAAAATATTTTATGTGGATATGACGTCACTGGCCACGGAACAAGGAAAAGCTGAAAACAAAGCTATGCCTCAGTTAGCAAATAAAATGTGGTAGAAATCCGCAAAACAAGACAAGCAGAACTAAATCCTTATGTGTATTCACAATACTTTTGTATTACTAAAGCATGTCATCGCTGCTCACAAAAGCTATCACAAATTATTCTGACTTGCCCTCAAGCCAACGCGTTTGCATTTCATACGTTGCCTTTGAGACGCTATGCTAGCAAAACTCGTCTCGGGAACGATTTGCTGCGATTTGAACTGTTTGCATTCGAGTGACAGACTGGAATGGTTATGGGTAAAACGTTTAAGGCACTATTTATTCTGCTGTGTTTGTGTGAACATACTACGGATAGCTTGGTATGTGTGCAACAGATTGCAATAAAAAGAAAAGAACAACTGGCCTAGTCTACCTTGGAATAAAACTAAAGTATTACTCATGAAGTTTTCCTTCATGATGTGAACTAAAGAAAGACGAATTTCAGAAAATTTCCACATGATAGAGAGTCCTGGAATTGCTAGTTTTCCCATTTCATTCAATTGACCATACCTCCATTTTCACCTATCCTACAATAACTTTACTAAATTTCAATTTGTGCAGATTAGAAACTTTACACGTACCATTGAACTGCTTCACAACGTGCACCCAAAAGTACGATCACAAATTTTGAAAAACTTAGAGGTGTGACTAGGCTCGAACGCACTTTTCTCTGCATGAGAGGCACTTCAAACCGCTAGGCTACTATCGGAGTAGAAGGTACGTAATACCAACCACAACATGCCTAGATTGGATGGCTGTTCCATTTCTAAGATTATGCAGCTTACCGTCTGTTCAACTGAAACCTAGCTTGCAACTAAATTCCCATTTCCGTGGAAACACTAAGCCAGGGCATTAGAATATCAGATTTCGATGCCAATGGACTCGACTGTGAAACAACTGGTCCCGCATAAACCTCTGTAGCACATGTTCTAAGCTTAACAGTTAGAATTCGGAAGATGCGGGGTGCGCGTAAAACTCTTTTAATTTCATTTCTAAATGTCATTGAAAATTAGCAGACATAAAAAAATCCGAAAAGTAAAGCTATGGCCGGGAATCGAGCCCGGATCCTCGTCATTCCGTGATGCGTGCTATACCCCTACACCACCCATTGCAAGTGGGTAAGCCTTCGATTTTTTCTATCTGTTACTAGCTGTCACGTGACCTTGTTACTATGCGATTTTTTGTCGCTAAGCGTCATCTGTTTGAATTACAAACTCCCGTGGAACAGCTACTGCTCACCAGGGACGAGAGAAGGATCTGTTTTTCAAATGATAGGTATAACAAATGAATCAATAATTTTGTACTCGCATACTAACAATGTCACGTGACACCTAGTAACAGATAGAAAAATTTGAAGGCTTACCTGCTATGTGCGGTGTAGGGGTATAGCAGGCGTCACGGAATGACGAGGATCCAGGTTCTTTTGCAGTGTCGTTAAGAAAAAAAAAGCAAAATATTCTTAAAAGCTCGTTTAAGTTTTAAACACCTGTTTGAAACTTAAACATCGGTTGGTGAACTCGGCCCTAAGTCCCTTTACTATGATTTTAACTAAATTAAACCGGACAAATTTTGTAATTGCCTTTTTTATTTTCATAACGAATTGTAAAAGACTGCAAAATAGCTGACTGAGGATTTAATTGCCGGACAGAAGTATCGTCGTAAAAGTTAATGGTGTATTGAATTTATTTTTACGTGGCCGCGGATATCTGGTGTAAGGGGAGTTATAAAATGTGGGCACTTGGACTCTTGCCTGATATTTTTACTGTCTTGTTTTGGGTCAAACTTGTGATTAATATTCCATGCTGGTATGGGAGAAATGGAAAAACAGAATGTACCAGTTGCTTCTCTTCCCGCGCAGATGGTAAAAGCCCATCGAGGGAATGGGTGAGTCTTAGGAATCACGTTATAGTTGATGCGGCTAGCAACCCATCACTATTTTGATTTCCCCAGCTATACGCCCTTAATCATGCTAAACGTGGTCTTAAGGTTTTGTTACCTTAGGCTCTGTCTACCCCGTAAGGGATAAAGACGTGATGTATGTATGTACGTGTGCGTGTGTTTGTTTTTATATGTGCTTGTCTGATTATTAACTTGAAACATTGAAATCACTAATTTCACGTTGAATAGAACAATAACGGATACTAAATTCTGAAGAAAATTGAAATTTAAAGTACCTACAATACAATTTCTAGGCATGAAAAGCTGTGCGAACCTCGGGCTCGTTTCTGAGTAGTCGTATAATACAGCTTTTATGTAATAACTGCAATTCACCATCTGTTTCTATACAGTGTAGTAACCAGCGAAGTAGGTACTAATTTAAACTGAATTTTTCTTCCCCCGGGGTTCCGTTAAAGGCTTGTCACTGCAATGTACAGTATTTTGGGTAGGTAGAGCGAAAACTAAGTTTTTACCATAAGCGAAAAATAATCTGGGATGTGCCCGACAGGATTTGAATCCGCGTCTCTAGGCCACAGGAGCCAAGCGTCCTAACAACTGGACCATCTCTGAAAAACTAGCATCGCTTGGAAAAATTTGGTTCAAGATAGAAACTGCTCTAGAGCGTAAACGGCTTGCCAGATTTGAGCTTGAGATATATAAGTCTTATATCACTCTATCTGTTTAAAAACACCGCATCAAAATCCGTTGCATAGTTTTAAAGATCTGACCGTACATAGGGACAGACAGACAGACAGCGGAAAGCGACTTTGTTTTATACTATGTAGTGATTTGTAGTAATTTTATATTCGGTTCATACCGGTAAAGGTTTTAGATAACTCAATATAGGTAAACACAATAAACCCATTTTACGATAAACAGTTTTATGTTCAGTAGACCAGACCCTGAACAAAGCCAGAGGGATTTTGTTCGTAATCAATAACAGAGACAAGGTACAAAGATATTTCTTTTCTTTTACCGAAGAATAAAACCTAGAACCCTAATTGTCTACCTTGGATGTCCTCGTCAGACGGTAATAATGATACAAAATGTTCCGTTTTTTATGAAACAAACTTTACAGAGACGAAGCTACGGACTTCAAAGTGCTTTCCTTTATTTCGAGCGAATTCAGGCTCCAAAGTAAATGTATAGAAGATCATAATTTGTCAACAGAGTTTATTGTAATGTTACTTATTAATGTTTTCGGGCGTCTTTAGAAGGACGTTTATTCCGCTGTTTTATTTATTTTACATCTGTCGCTGCCCTGCGGTAGTTAAAATGTAATAAGAAGAAGAAATTTAGGAATTAGGCTTTTTTTGCTAATGTGTTTATTAGTTACACAAACGGATGACTCACGTTTATAAGTCGAGCAATGCTCGCCATGTTTCGCCGGTGGCAGTGAAACGAACACTGCGCGTCAGCGCTCTGATCGCGCGGCTACTCGACGCAACTGACAGCGGCGCACAACTACCCTCATTTTCATCGTCATTTTTATTATTGTCAAAAGTAGGGCAGCACACAACACCGATCACGTCACGTCAAGGTTCGCTCGCTGGGCAATATTCAAAACAGTTTTCCAACCCGGACTACGGATACCTGCACACACCCAAATCACGTTTTTATCCCTTACCGGGTAGACAGACCTGGTAACAAGACCTAAAGGCCACGTTTAACATGGTTTATGATGATTTATAAGTTCAGCGTTTGTACACTGAGTTGTCAAATGTTTGTTGTCCTTGATCGGATACCGTGAAATGTGTTTATTTAATAGGATACAAAATAGAATTAAAACGAATTAAACTATTAAATTAAAAACGAATTAAAAAAGCTAAACTAAAACTAATCTTAAAATAAAATAATGAAAAAAGGAGGGGCCCCCGTGGCATAGTTCCACAGACGCTGGCAGCATTCCCCCTTTGGACAGCGATCCTAATACGCTGTCCAAGGAAGCTGCCAGCTCTGCGGTCACCCGTAGCGTCTATTAGCCTCTTCGAAATATCTTTGAAGAGGCTAATAGCGCTAGGACCCCACGGAGCAAGGGTCTCAACACCGCAAGAAATTAGCATTTTATGTGAAGTAAGGAACTATTAAATCTTTGAAAGAATGTACATATTTAGTGCAATACAACGTGTACTCTGTTGGGGGTTCGTTTTACACGGCTTTCGGACAAGATTCCGTTTTGCATACGCTTTGCATACTGCCCGAGCGACGATATAAGTGAGTTTCAGAGACGATTCTCAACCAAATTGCTTGCTCGGACCATTCATTTCCATATGGATATTTTAGAACTATGGGAATACCGTTATTTTGGGGCACTAACTTATAAAGTTACTAGCTGTCGTCTGCGGCTTGAAATAATGGAACACACTATGTGCGAATGTGACCTCGCCAGACTCACGACAGAATGAAACTCCTCGGCATCGGATACCCTGAACCAGGAGACTTCAAGGCACTACCACTGCGCACAATCACCCAATTCATGAATGAGGAAAAGTGCGAAGGAGGGGTAATTACACAGAATATCCACGAATGGGTCGTTGGGACCCCTAGACTAAGCTAAGACAAGATACTGAGGGCGTATAGGTTGAAAATAGAATCAAAATAGTGATGGGTTGCTAGCTGCATCGCCTATTACATGATTCCTATGATTTTCGCCCATTCCCTCGATGGGTTTTATCATCTGCGCGGTAAGAGAAGCAACTGGTACATTCTATGATTTTTCTTTGCTCCCAGACCAGCATGGAAGATCACAATCATTTTACTAAAATGACAACTTAGGGATTGTACCCTTAAATTTAGGGGTAGATTATTTTGGACTTTTGAAAAAACCTGCGCTACAATACTAAAAGTACAATTCAAACCTGTATTTTGTGTACCTATCTGAAAAAAATGTAAGACTCGATTGGCATAGCTTAAAAAAGATCATTAAAGAAAATGGAGGTTTTTAGGGGATATAAAAAATTCTGGGAGGGTAAAATTGGCAACACTTTCGAGCAAGGCTCACTCCGCTAGGTTTCCACGGAACAGATGCTCATCTGTAATCAGTCTTCTCTCGATAAACAAAAATAGCACAGAGGCAGCACACGTTCCACGTCACCTGTTCTGACACAAACTTAATGCGAGGGCTAATGGCGGACATTTGGGGCATTCCGGCGCTGATTGCATGCGCAATGATGTCATCGCTCTAACGACCGAACCCCGAATTGTTGGACCCGCGCTTTGTTGCTATTTTTAAGTTAACACATTAGCGACGTGGACGTTCACCATTTTGTGTGTATTTACATACATACATACATACATACATAAATCACATCTTTACAGAGGCCAAGGTGATAAGAGCTATATCATTGACCGTTGGCTAAGAGCCCGACCAGGGGGGGTAGGGGGGTCTTTGACCGTGTTACCGTACAACGTTGCCGACATTTTGTCACAAGATTTTATAATTAAATTTTTTTACCGACATTGGCGAAGTTGTCGTCGCTATAACGACTTGTAACGCCACAATCAAGAAGAAGAAGAAGATAAGAGCTACAGCACAGTATGTTATATAAGCTAAAGTACTGTAGCTACAGGCCACGTTTAGCTAGATGGTGGGTCTATAGGTGGAAAATGGAATCAAATTATAATGGGTTACTAGCCGCATCGCCTATAATATGATTTCTATGATTTCCGCCCGTTCCATGGGCTTTTACCATCTGCGCGGGAAGAGAGGCAACTGGTACATTCTATGTTTTTCTTTGCTTCCAGACCAGCATGGAAGTGTGTATTCAAAAGGTCGTTATAAAAAATATCACACGGTACAGCCTGTGAGCTTTTAGAATAACATTCCCGTTTGTCGTGATGACTCCCTCGCTCAGCTGATTCAAATAGCAAACCCATAAGAGTGAGTGAGAAAGCTAGACAAACTGGAATGACATTCTAAGAGCTCACGGACCTTATGTATGTATGACTCTTTATTGTACGATCAAGTGCAAAAATAAGTATCGATACGAACTTCTCAAAAATATGTCCCACGACCTTATTACGCTAGTATAAGAGCGTATTGTTACTTATTTTTGAAACTGACTAGATACATATTTACTTGACTGTACATAAAACACATGGAAATGATGAAAGTATACATTGCACTTTGAAGTTATACACATCTAGTAATATTCTCCATAAATTGGTGTAGACAGTGACAAACCGCCCACAGACCAACCTGCTATTATCTCGCCTACGATCTATCGACAGTCTCACCTTCTATGATCTGTGGTCAGTTTACCTTTACAATATAGGAACGTAACACGTGCATAGCTAAGATGATCCACTCGGTCGAACTCAACGCTCGACCTACTCACGATCTCCGCATTCGGAATGATGGAGATTCAGTTGCCGGTTGAAACGTAGCTTTGTTGTATCTGTGGGGTTATATTTTGCATTGAGAGATTCTTGCTAGGAATCGCACAGACTGGCATGAATGGCGTGGATTGGTTAATTGTAGTGCCATGTTTGATGGTGACAGAAAGGAAGAGATCCAGAGCGTGTACTAATCAAATTTACAAGCAAAATTGATTACATTAGCGACATCAAAGCTCATCAAAGTGCGCACTACAAAAGCAATGCACAGCCGAGACTTGCAAGTTTGTTCCGATTTGCCATTTTTCAAATCACTATCACTAAATAGTAAAAGAAAGTCGCTTTCCACTGTCTGCTTGTACTTAGACCTTTAAAACTGCGCAACGGATTTGGATGCAGTTTTTTGTAATGGATAGAGTGAGAGGATGATTTATATGTTTTCCGGCAACGCACCTGTGATTCCCCAAGTCTTGCAGGTGTCCCTAGGCGATGGTGATTACTTTCCACCAGGCGACCCGTCTGTTCGTTTGCCCCCTCTTATATATGTATAACTCTGCACAGATGAAGTCTCGGGCAGAAACTAGTTGGTAATATTCCAAGTTCGCTGTATTCTGGTTTCGCCATACGCCTAATCCCTCGTATGTGAAATAGCCTGTGCCCATCAGTGGGATGTATGTACATACATACATAAATCACGTCTTTATCCGTTACGGGCTAGACAGAGCCCAAGATAACAAGTCCCAAATACCAAGTTTAGAATGATTGTGGGCGTATGGATGGAAAGGGGAATCAAAATACTCGTAGTAATGGGTTGTTAGTCACATCGCTTATAACATGATTCCTAATCAGCATAGAAGGTCGGATTCCATCAAACTCGCCAGATGAACTGGCCACGCCGTTCTAAGTTTCACCAACGATGTGCTACCCCCTGTGCACAGTTTTGAATGTGTTTGCTGACAAATACGGGTTAGCACCGCATGGGGGTCAATTGATTCGACCCCGACGCCATTGCTCCATCAGAGTTGACGACGGTATTAAGACGGTCTCAGATCAATTGAGCACGAGTGCGTGATCATTGATGGAATGATTACCTGGTGTGTGTTAGATGGATAGGAAAAACGTAGAATGTACCAGTTGCTTCTCGTCCCGCGTAGATGGTAAAAGCCCAATGGGCGAAATTTTAAGGAATCGTGTTATACGCGATGCGGCTAGCAACCCATCACTATTTTGATTCCCCTTTCCACCTATACGCCCACAATCTTGCTAATCGTGGCGTAGAGGTCTTGCCTCCTTAGGCTCTGTCTACCCCGTAAGGGATAAAGACGTGATTTGTGTATGTATGTGTAACTTATTAAGGTTCAACATGAAACTACCGTGAGACTCAACCATGATTACACAAAAACGGATAACTCACGTTTAAAAAAGTCTCGTGTAAGTGTTCGTTTCGCTGCCGCTGTGGCGAGTGCTCCATGAGAAGGACTACGAACTAGTCTGAAACATGTCGAGCATCACTCGAGTTTTATACGTGAGTTTTCCGTATTTGTGTAATTAATATAAGGCTTTACGATTTTTAAAAAAGGTTTTCGATCTACTAGATGATATTAGAAGGGATTTTTTTACGAGATAAAGAGAGAATTATTTTCGCATTTATAATAATTATTACGGATGTTTGATTGAGAAGATATTGAATCGAATATCGACAATTAATTATGATTATTTTTGAACGTCATTGAAATGAAAAACAAATGAAATTATGATGTGGTTTTAATTGAAATATATTAAAGCAAAAAACACCCAGAAGCGGCGAACCGGAAAATGAGTTTCGTCAAAAAATGAACAGAAGTTAATATCCTGGTAGGAAATTAATTTTAACTTGTGTTTCGACGTGCATTGTTCGACTAAACAATGTCGGTTCCCAGAATAACCCTACGCCAAAATTTTCTGAACGATGCGGAGGTTCTTTTGCCACTTTCAGAATTCTTAACCGAAATAAAAGATCCAATTCTTCCGAACGATCTTATAAACAGATCACTAAAGTTGAAAACAGGGTAAAATTCAACGAAATTTCATGGAAAAATTCAATGCACTGCACCTGTATGTATGTATGTATGTATGTATAAATCACGTCTTTATCCCTTACGGGGTAGACAAAGCCTAAGGTAGCAAGACTTACTGGCCACGTTTAGCAAGATTGTGAGCGTATAGGTGGAAAATGGAATCAAAACAGTGATGGATTGCTAGCCGCATCGCCTATAACATGATTCCTATGATTTTCGCCCATTCCCTCGATGGGCTTTTACCAACTGCGCGGGAAGAGAAGCAACTGGTACATTCTATGTTTTTTCTTCATTCCCAGACCAGCACGGAAGTTTGAAATCCAGTCTCTTCACTAATTCTTGATAATCCGCATACATTTTAAAGGTAAAGTTCTAGAGTCGTTTAACTAAATAAGTGCACGGTAGCTCAGTTAGAGAACATAACTCGGGCAACTCCGGGGGGCAGAAATTAATTAGAACTAGCACCAGCAAACGGTTATTGGGGGTTGAGCAAAAATTTATTGGACAACTATTACCCAAGTGGGCGGTGAAAGTTATAGGAGACCGGCGGGGAGCGGAGTGAGAAGCGGAGCGTGTCAGGCCATGTGTAGGGCAACTGTGGCGACAGTGACATTACAAGCGATCCCACCGGAAGCAAAAGATGGCATTAAAAATTGATGGGTACATACGTAAGTCTTATATTATTGATGACAGGAAAACTTCTGAGCTATTTGTGTTTTACTCTCACTGTTTCAACAATCGCCGAAGGTATCGAATTGAAATTGTTTTGGAAGTATTCTGACATACCTCTTTTGCTTCATTCACATTCATCAATCTCTTCATACATGCTCGTCGGTTTCGGGTACTCTTGACCTGCCCTTTTTTCAAAACGGCTCCATTTTGGCGTTTCAATCAGGGGTGTTACGAATATTCGCATCCGCATCCGTAAATGCGGAATATTCGCATCAATTCAGACAACTGCATCCGCATTCACATCCGCATCAATCAATGCGGAGTTTTTACGGATGCAGATTCACATCAACAAGACTCGACAAGTACCTACATGTTAAGAAAGTGGGTGGAGCCAGAGTGGCACGTGCTTCGCGTTTGTTTACATAAATACTATTATGCACTAATAAGTATTATTATGCATTTAAAATTTAAATATTAATCCTTTTAAAATCCCAAAATCCGCATCCGCATCCCCATCACATCCGCATCAAATCCGCATCCGCGGATGTGAACTTCTAATAATCCGCATCCGCATCTGCATTTGCGGATGTCTAAATTTTTGCATCCGTAACAACTCTGGTTTCAATGATAAACTTATAGTTATAAATACTAAAATGCACGATGAAAAAGAGTCATGATGAGCTGACAGAACTCTGTATGCAGACTTCTCTCGCCTGTCGCGGTCCGCTTGTAAAGGTGCTCTCACATCTCACACATATCAGTATTCAGCAACCGCTCGTATCTTATCCCTTGAGCCGCTAAGGGCGTGTCCTCACTGCGCCCGGAGCGAGCGGTAAGTGTTTCGGACGTAAGCCGCGTTACTGTGATTGAATGCGGTGGAATGGCGCCTCTGTCCTCCGCTTACATAAGAATGGCTCATGAAAACAAATAGAAACGGTGCGC
This sequence comes from Pandemis corylana, assembly GCA_949127965.1. Lineage (NCBI taxonomy): Eukaryota > Metazoa > Arthropoda > Insecta > Lepidoptera > Tortricidae > Pandemis > Pandemis corylana. The sequence goes on along the minus strand of OX421870.1, from coordinate 12,096,077 downwards.
TTTTCAGGGCTCACTGTACTAGGTATAGGTACAGTCAACATCAGATATATTATTGTAGCAGCGAAATTGTCCAAACATATGAACGGCTTCATGTCAAAAATGATATAATAATAATAATAATAATAATAGTCAGGAGGTTCCTGTCTCTGTCGCTCTGACCACCGGTAGCTTAGGCCTCGCCTCGCTGCCGGCGGCACCCTAGGTTAGGTTTTTATAATGCTTTTATATTTTGTATTAATATTGTTTTATTACTTTTTATATGAATATTGTAAAAACCTAACTTGAGATAAAAATAAATATACAATAATAATAATAATAATAATAATAATGATCATTTATTTCGGACAAAATCCATAGATGTTAGTTACGCACAAGAAATAATAATAACAAGTAGTATTAGTAAGTAGGACAATTAAAAAAAAAACATTTAAAAAGTAATACACGACTGACTGCCCAGCGGCGTCGACCATGGTCATGCGGTTGGGGCAGCATGCAGCCCCAGCCAGTGGCTCAACAGCGGGGAGTCCCACAGGCCGCCCAGCGTGCGCAGGACACTGTTGGATTATTATATACTCGAACTTATATTTGGCCAGTTTGGTCGCTACGGAATGTCTGACGCTGACTGTATTCACTTTAAAAGTGAACAAGAGAAGGAATCAACATAATTTGTGAACCATTTGATCGATATTTTGCTACGGAATTTATGTGTAGGTACTCACACGACATGTTTTTTCTTGCTTTTTTTCTATTCTGTTTGTTTATTCCGGTGTTAAAAATAAATATAATATTGAGTACATCAACAAAGCTCACTAACATAATTATATCGTAATCATAAGACATGCTTTCTTAAGAAGTGAAATGTTTATTTCTTTTGAGATAAATAAAGGTTCTTCCCGAGAATTACTTCCCAACAATGTTACCGGTTTCAAAGGTAGCTTAACTTGACAAATAATACAAATTTAATATATCTTTCTTTGTAGAAGGATTAGTGATCATCATGCTAAACATGGTCTTTAAGGTCTTGTTACAATGCCCTATCTACCCCGTAAGAGAAAAAGACGTGATTTATGTATATAGGATTAACGATTAGGTTGGTGGAAGCGATACGGACGGACCTTGCACAATTTCCTACCAAAGTTAACATTATCTACACGCCATGAGCTTAAATTGATTTAGGAGTGATCTCAAACGGTCTGATTTTTATCTTGCCTTCAGTACAGTGTTACCAATTTAGCAACTTTGTCGCTAGAAATGGCGGTTTCTGTCGTAGGTCCTAGACATAATTATTTGTGCGACTTTTTCTGGGGAAATTTTAGTCACTTACATTTCAGGGAGTTAAAGAGTAGTTACTGTTTTTGATAGTTTATCTATCAAAAACAGTTTTTAATACCAGAAAATTGTAAAATGAATTAGCATACCAGTAATATTTATGGGGGTCTTTGATTGCCTGTTTAAAGCAATTAATAAATAATCACTAAATAGTGTAAAACAAAGTCGCTTTCCGCTGTCTGTTCGTCCCTATGTATGCTTATATCTTTAAAACTACGCAACAGATTTTGATGAGGTTTTTTTTAATAGATCTACGCAGACGAAGTCGCGGGCAGAAGCTGGTAATAAATAAAATGAGTAAATAAATATCAAGGGACTAATTACAAAATTGACATAGTCCCAAATTAAGCAAAGCTTGTACTATGAGTACCAGGGGCCTTACCTTGACGTCTTAATGCGATTCAATTCCGATTCAGTTTAGGTTAGCTCGCTGTAGGATCCAAACTAAAAATGACAGCTAAAACCTGAAGACTACGGGTAGACATACTTACAAATGTGATGAGTAAATAAGTAAATACGAAAATAAAAACGACGGCGAAAGTCAAAGGAATCATGTTATAGGCGATGCGGCTAACAATCCATTTCTATTTTGATTCCATTTTACATCTATATCTAGCCCCACAATCTTGCTAAACGTGGCCTGTAGGTCTTGTCACCTTAGGATCTGTCTGTAAGGGATTAAGAAGTGATTTGTGTATTTTATTGTATTGTATAAAGACATATCCATACATCATACAAATGCCCCTACCAGCATTCGCATCCAGGAGCGCCATGGCCACTTCTAGCGGCTCGTGACTTGTAGTTTAGCGACTTGGATCTTTTTCAGTTGGTAACACCGCTCCAGCATTCTGTTCCAGGCCATATCTGTCAACCATAACTTTTTTACTTTCACGCCCCACCCTCGCATGCGAGACTTCATTGCTCTGACAATTATCCCTTTATTAGGGCCCGTAAAAGCTAATGGGGGACTGTGCAGCTGAGATATAGGCCTGCCAAGTGATCACATAAGTTCAGCTTAAGAGTTTCCTTATGGCTGGATAAACAATGGCGGTATGTATGTATGTACAGTCAGTGTCAAATAGTTCGTGACACCCAAAGTAGCCAAGTAGTTCGCAACACGTCTTTGTTACAGTTGAAATAAGGTCGTGTTGCTAACTTTTTGGCCACTTTGGGTGTCACCAACTATTTGACGCTGACTGTATGTAAACTCTTTATTGTGCTAACAAACAAGACAAATACAATTGACAAACACTGAGATACTTATCCCTTTAAGGGATCTCTTCCAGTCAACGTTCGTGTGGATGAAAGGAGATTATATTAGAGACGGATGAGTGAGTTTAAAATTTGCAAATACTGAGAGCCACAACACGTAAGTTTACCGAATATAAATTGGGGGAATTTTGAAACTCATGGATATCTCCTAAATGGGGAACAATTACATAATCTAGCAACGCTTACCTAAAAGCTCCAATGTCTTTGGCTTCTAGATAAACGTGGCCAGATTCTATTCCCAATAAATAAACATAGAGCACAATAAATAAAGGAATATTTACATTTAACTTAAGAAGATGGTGCGAGCCACATCTTCCCCAAACCTTCCCTGAACGACACCAAGGAGGGAGATTGCCTGATGGAGGTTGGTAGTTACACAGCCTAGTCGAGTGCACAGTAAAGGATTTGGAACAAGTCTTCGAAGAGGAAGGAGGACAGACCAAAAGGAGGTTAGAATTGGAACGCAATCGATGTTGGCGGCCAACAGACAAGTAACTGAACCTGTTCGGAAAAGTAGATTGGAGCTGAAGGATTAAAGAGAGCATTGAAAATTTGTCCCAAGATATTTATGTATTATTTATTTATTAATATAGAATAAGCCTCTTAGTAAATAATGAAAAAGATAACGATCGTAAATCGTAAAGTACGAGGACAACAAACATGCGGGAAAAAAAATCGTGAAATAAATTGTACCGACATTGCGAATATAATATATTATTTGTAAGAAAGAAAACACAGACTTGAACGTCGAAGTAGGAAATAGTAGCGTTCTTTTTTACAGCTATTGTTATTATTTATCGGACACACGGACCCAATACTGCTTTTTTATTATATTGAAACAAAACTTAGAATATTCCTAATGTCTGTATTGTTTTATTTCTAAACAATCCTGATAACTATAGACCGACTGTTTAAATGAGTCCTCGCCCGCGCGGTGCGGGGGTGCGGGGTGGAACGACCGCGGGGGCCGAGAGAGGTGCGGGCGGCAGGCGCACTACCCACCAGCACCTCTCTCGGTCCCCTTTGTCGTCCTACCCCGCGCCCCCGTACCGCGCAGGCGAGGACTCATTTAAACGGTGGGTTTATAGAACACATAGAAAAATCCGAAAAGTAATAGACTACAGGCCCACGTACAAAAAATGTGGGTCATATGAACCACCAGGTGACGTATATAGGACGATATAAGAGCATAAAATAATAAGATTCAGCACTATGCCGTCACTTGTAAGCTGTCCAACTGGGTGCTGGTGAGAATTCAAAAGTGCAACCCTCGATTTTTTCCCCTTGTCGCATGATTTTTGTACGGCGTTGCGGAATAATGGATTAGAAGCTGTATTGAAACAGTATGAAACTGATGCCGTACAAATGGTGCGCCACAAAGTCGGTAATTTTTTTTGATTTTCTGACCATTTCCAGGGTAAATTTGGTCATTTGATTCTGTAATATCCACACGGATTTACGCGAACATTTTATTAACACAATCTGAGCCGTGACGTATTGCCTGCGACATGCTTGCGTCAGATGTGCGTGAAGCTTAAATATAGTCGTACAGTCGCGAACCGGAATTGTTGAGCCACTCACCATAATCAACACGAAACTACCATGAGACTAAATCATAATACACAAACGAATAACTCATGTATAAAAGGCTTCTTCTTCTTTTTTTAACATGGCCCTATCGATCGATGCGATAATTTCGCCAATGTCAAAGTAATAAATAGAGTATTCAAAAATCTTGTGACAAAAATGTCTGCAACGTTGTATGGTAAAACACGGTCAAAAGACCCCTCCCGCCTGTCGGGCTCTTAGCCAACGGATAATGATATCCCTCAGAATCTGCCAGGAAATCAGGGTGCACCGGACCAAGCACTGCTCTTCCCCTCGGACGGATCCAAAAACTAACCGTAGCTCTTGACCACACGCCGAAATAATCCGACTCGCATCCCGTATAAAAGTCGAGTAATGCTCGACATGTTTCAGACTAGTATGAAAACGAGGGTAGTTGTGCGCCGTTGTCAGATGCGTCGAGTAGCCTCGCGAGAGCGCTGACGCGGGGTGTTCGTTTCGCTGCCGCCGGGGCAAGCGCTCCAAGAGGAAGGATTACGAACTATAGTCCGAAACATTCGAGCATTACGTTTGTGTTAGCCGTGCATTTATTGACCTATGTTGCCAGTAAGGGCGGTGCAAGACCTAAATTTTATGTGGGCTAGGTATATCTTGCAAGGCCCTCTGAGGGTGCAAGAAGAAGGGAATATAAAATAAACTTTGTGGCGTGTACTTTTGAATTTTCCATACTTTTTTAAATTTGTTTTCGACTGTGAACATCCACTTATATTACTAGTTTCTATCCGTGACTTCGTCTGCGTACAATTATACATATAAACCTTCCTCTTGAATAACACTATAAAAAAATCCGCTTCAAAATCCGTTGCGTAGTTTTAAAGATCTAAGCATACATAGGGACAGACAGACAGACAGCGGAAAGTGACTTTGTTCTATGCTATGTAGTGATTTGAGCTCATTATTCTTACTTAGAGAAAATAAATAGCTGTTAATTTATGGAAAAGGACTATCAAATGAATCAAGAATTTTACTGCTTGATCTTTTTTATGTTCACTTTTACGGTTTACCCGTTAGAAATTACGGACATAGCTTTAGTATTCTAATTTTCAGTTTTATTAGGATATCACGAAAAAAGAGTGTATTTTTTTTACTTTCGGTGTACCTACAAAAAAAGGACAAAAAATGTTATTTAAAAATTGAGACGATTTTTTTTCTTTATCAAAACCAATTTCCAAATTATAGAATAAAGGCAACATATTTAAATGTATATTCCAAGTAATATACCTTGCTGTAATTTGAACAAAATATTGAAATAGCTGAAGAGTATAAGAAACTATACGGGGCAGAAGGCGTTAAGTTTAAAATGATGAAAAACGAGTGTTAGTAAGTTACCCGACACAGTTGGCTACATTGTTCGCCTTATTAGAGTAGGAAGTTTGGCTCTCCGTACTAAAATCGTAATAATGTATTAATCTTCTGCATTATATTAAAAAAAATGGTATTACTTCGGTATGTTGGTATATTTGCCAATACTTTAGAAGAGAAGATTGGAGGAGACAAAGACAGACTGTACTAGCATACTAAAATTTATAAATGACTGGCGACTTATCAGAAATTCATATTTACTATTAATATTAATTGATTTATTATTTACAGATGTTCCGAGACCAAATAGGAGACGTGTTGGAAAAAAGTCAGGTCAGGGGTACCCGAAACCGACGAGCATGTATGAAGAGATTGATGAATGTGGATGAAGCTAAAGAAGTATATCAGGATCGTAGCAAGTGGAACAAAGTAGTCTCTGCCTACCCCCGTGGGAAAGAGATTATTTTGTTTAAACACTGCCGATCCCTAGCAAAAAAGAATTTAACCGTACCCAATTGTTTTATTGTAATTATCATTTTGTAATTTTTGTAATATTTAATTTATTAAAAATTGTTTCATTTCATTTAATATTGAAAAGAATCTTTAAAAAAAAAGCAATTAAGAAAGGAGAGGCCCCGTGGCATAGTGCGAAAAACGCTGGGAGCATTCCCCCCCCTTTGGGCAGCGATAATAATACGTCGTCCAAGTAAACTGCCAGTTCTGTGGTCTCTCATATCATAGCGTCAATTAGACTCTTCAAAATATCTTTGAAGAGGCTTAATAGCGCTAGAACTCCACGGACTAATGGTCGCTACGCCAAAAGGGACGACAATTTCAATCTAAATTTTCTTAACTTGACATTGAAATCAATAATCTATTTTAATCTATGACAGATTTCACTGTTGACTTTCTTGAGTAAATAACTGGGGTGCGAGTTGGGCTACCTCCACGTGTGGTCAAGAGCTGCGGTTCCTTTTTGGATCCATCCGGGGGGAAGAGCAGTGCTTGGGCCGGTGCACCCTGGGCACAGGCTAATGATTTCCTGGCAGTTTCTGAGGGATATCATTGACCGTTGGCTATGAACCCGACAGGGGGGGGGGGGTCTTTTGACCGTATTACCGTACAACGTTGCCAACATTTTGTCACAAGATTTTTTCAATTATATTTTTGTTACTTTGACATTGGCGAAGTTGTCGTCGCCATAACGACTTGATACGCTGTAAAAGGCGTGTGGCGTACTAGTTCTATTCCACGCTTGGTGTTGGGCCTGCTAGCTCTTCAGGATGTGGGTCCCAACAGAGCCTCCTCGACACCAGCCTACCAATAGACTAAACTAATATATAAAAACAAAAAAAAAGGAAGAGAACTAAACAGAGAAAAGAAGTAGGCGCCACAAGCTTTGAAAAATAAGAGAAAACCTAAAGCTTGAAAGGTTGTTAGAAAAATGGAGTAAAATAATAAGTTTGCTTTCACTCAATAAATTATATTGTAATAAAAAAAATACAACGCTCTTGGATCGGGTCACGGGAACAATGTTTGCTTAAAAATTAGAATACAACTTAGCGCTAAGACCAAAAATAAATTAAATCTAGTGTACAGAATTTCTTAGCGATAGGTCCGGCGATGGAGGTAATGAAATCGGCCTTTCTATTGGCTCGAATAATTAGACAGAAAAAATTAAAAGAAAGGTTTAAATGGTGCCTGACAAGGACGGTTTAAAATTGAATGGGTTGAAGAGGGTACCGACGTTACGGGAGCTAATCACGGTTCATGAAGTCGCAGAACATAAAGGAACGTGATCACCTGTTTGAATATGATGTGTGTGTGTGGGTAGACTGGCCCTACAGCGAGCCACGTCGTCAGCTGCTGTGCCCTGGCAGCACGCCGAAACGATACCCGGAGTCCACGGAGAAAGTTGGCCACGCCAAGCGACCGAACAAATAGTCTGTAAGCGAAACAAGGTCTTAGCATAGGAAACAGAGAGAAGAGGGTAGGTTTTAGGTCGCAGAAGATGAGTTTGCATATTACTTACTCGGAGAAAGAAATGGATTCGAAACAACTGTTGGATTTGTATTAGCGTAGCTTCAGAACTTCCCAGCAAGCAGCGGATTCGAATAACAAGGCGTCACACACTGAAACAAATCCTGGGTTAGGGATTTGTGCAAGCGAAATATGATGCCCACGATGCAAAGTAACAAATTTCAGGTAGAACTCACCAGCTCCCGAAGTAGGTACACCGTCACAAGCAGAAGAAAGGTTTGTATTGGATTATTTTAGACCCGAAGCCAAAAGAGACCGACCAGTGACCTGCAGTGATGTTATAAAGCATCAAAAGCCGCTAGTGCTGTGCCCTGGTCGACAATCTCTATCGATGGGTTAGAAATTTCGATGAAGTGCATTCTAACTAACAAATAACTGCAAGCCTCCTTGACCTGCCGGGAATAGTCCAACATTCTCGAAACACAAAACGAAACTTCCACGAAAGGCGTTCCAAAAAGATTTGGCAAGCAAAACTTAATAACACGGCACGCTTGATAAAATGATCGGATCGATGCCATGTCAATATCCAAACGTCACAGCCCTAGTGAAGCCTTGCCATAGACAAGCGCAATGGTACTGCAACAAATAGGAAGTTTCTTCGAAACATTCAAAGTTCAATGTTTATTTTGACATGTAAAACAATAATAAAATGTCCCCTCTTGATGCCCTAGTTTAAATCTAAATAATAAGTTGTAGCTTATAAAAATAAACAAATAAACAAAGCAATCGTTGCCTGCTGAAGAGACGATGAGGAGTCACACCAACACGCTAGATGGCGCTGAAAATAATGTACTTCGTAGTGTTTCCGCTTCAAGGTAGATGGCGTTACGTGTATGATACAACGAAATTGAATCGTTACATTACCTCCTTACCAAAAAAATTTGAAAAGAAAAAAAAAAAAAAAAAAAAAAATTTTTTTTTTTTTTTTTTTATGTTCGTGCTGAGTGACAACCCTAGACCCAAGCAGAAGTGTTAGGGTATGATAATACTATGATATATCAAAATTGTTGTGTTCTTTCCCTTGTGCAGGTGATGAAACACTAACTCTCCATACCAACTTAATAAAGAAAGGAAAAAAAAATGTGGTGATAAATGTGTATGCATGTGTGTGTGTGTGTGTGTATATATGTGTGTGTGTGTGTGTGTGCGTATGTGTGTGTGTATGTGTGTGTATGTGTGCGTGTATGTGTATGTATGTGTGTGTATGTGTGTGTGTATGTGGTCACAGTTTAAGGACTTGTCCAGGTCCTAAAAAAAGAAAACAAACAACCCGCTAATTACCTAACTCTGATTTGACAATATCCTTGACATGCCAAACACCAATAGGTTTGTTAGAGTCATGGTCCCGCAATTCATAGGTCACACTTGAAATCTTATTTGAAATAACACACTTTTTGAATTTAGGTGCCAGTTTTTTAGTGAAAAATTTTGAAGCGTCAGAAAGAGGATATTCTCTCTTCCACACTATCTGACCTACATCATATTCTACAATCCTTCTCTTCCTATTATAATAAACTCTATTTTTGTGATAGGATTCAGCTAAGCACTTGTTGACTTTGGCGAAAACTGGTTTCAAGTGAGGTAATAAAGAGGCATATAAAGTTCGGTCTGAAAATTGCAGTTCCAGGTCATCCAGTGATCGAGCTGGGTACCACTCTCCAGAAAGGATAGCTTCGCGTCCATGGTTTAAAAAATACGGACTATACCCAGTAACTTGATGCACTGCAGTGTTAATAGCAAACTCTATTTGACTTAACTGATCGGACCAGGTGCGATGGTTATCACCAACATATGATGCTAATGCTGTCGATAGAACCCTGTTAATTCGTTCTGAAGGATTATTTTGAGGTGTGAACCTACAATTGTAAAAGAAAGTCTTAATCTTGTATTTTTCCTTCAAAGACTTCATATGGTTGGAGATGTATTGGGGCCCGTTATCCATAGTGATACATTGAGGGATACCGTGCTTCATTAGTACTTCATTTTCAATTAAACGTACCACAGTCTTGGCCAATGAATTCCTCATGGGAAATAAACAAGTGTATTTGGTGAAATAATCTGAAACTACTAAAACATATTGGTAACCAGAATAACTTTTGGGTAATGGACCCAGAATATCGGTTGAAATCATCTGCCATGGTCGTTGGACCTTCTTGGGGTGTTCCATTAGCCCGGAAGGTGGTAAATTTGTACTTTTATAAGCCAGACAGATTGAGCAAGCTTTAATGTATTTTTTTATGTCACCGAGCATTTTTGGCCAAAAGTAACTTTGAGAAATCCTCTTAAAAGTCTTGAAGGTGCCTAGATGTGCTGCATCAGGTCTATCATGACATTCCTTTAAAATAGAGTTTCTCATATGTTTAGGAATCACTCGCTTCCACTCACATTCGACTGTCAGGGGGTTTTTGCTACGAATACGTTTTAAAAGGGTGTTATCTAAAATTCTAAAGTCAGGATGTTTTTGAGGGTCTTTTGAAACTTTCTCAAACAGTTTGTCATACCATAGATCTATGGTTGAGTCAGAAGGAGAGATGACATTAACATTGTCAGTTACAACTGGTGCTCGGGAAAGAGCATCGGCAACCTTATTCTCTGAGCCTTTCCGGTACTCAACATCGAAGTTAAACTGTGAGAGTCTGAGTGCCCATCGTGCCAAACGACCTGTAGGTGATTTCAGACTGACCAACCACTTCAGACTACTATGGTCAGTATAAACTTTGGTTCTGAAAGGGGAACCATCAATATATCCGCGGAACTTTTCAAGGGCAAATATTATGGCATTCAACTCCTTCTCTGTTGTGGAATGATTTTTTTCAGAGCTAGAGAGAGTTCTACTGGCATACGCCACTGCATGCTCGTAGCCTTCATCATCAAATTGAGACAGGGCACAACCCAGACCCACATCGGAGGCGTCCGTCGTGACAGTGAATGGCCGGTCGAACCTCGGCACACTCAAGATGGGAGCAGAGATAAGCAAGGTCTTAATGGTGTTGAAGGCTGCTAAAGCTTTCTCATCCAAACAAAATGAAACTCCCTTGGGCAACTTCTTAGTAAGCTTATTTAACGGTGCGCTCAGAGTTGAGTAGTTATTGAGGAATCTTCGATACCAAGAGACCATTCCTAAGAATCTGCGGAGTTCTTTCTGACTGGAAGGAGCCGGGAATTCAACTATGGATTTTACCTTATCACTATCTGTACGTAAACCACGTCTGTCAATAACATAGCCGAGAAACTTTAATGATGAGCGGCAAAAGGCCGATTTGTCCAAGTTAATGGTGAGTCCTGCTTGTCTCAATTTTGAAAGTACTTTATTTAATAGTGAGATGTGTTCCTCAAACGAATCAGATATCAAAATTACATCATCAACATAATAAAAGACGTTGTTGCTGAATTCAGGTCCAAATACTTTGTCCATTAAGCGCATCATTCTTGCAGTCGCATTAACTAAGCCAAAAGGCATTCGTCGGAACTGGAAAGCTCCTACGCCAGGCACTGAAAAGCAAGTTTTTTCCCTAGAAGAGGGCTTAAGTAAAATTTGAAAAAAGGCGGACTTAAGGTCCAGCGACGTCATATACTTGGCATTATTAAGTGAATCTAATATTTCCTGAACTCTAGGCATTGGATAAGTATCTACTTTAGTTAGGCTGTTTAGTTTTCGACTATCCAGACACATCCTGAGCTCACCATTAGCTTTAGGCACTAAAAGAATAGGACTATTCCATGGAGAACTACTTTTTTCAATAATACCCAATCTCAACATACTATCTATCTCGCGTTTGACATACTCTCTGTGGTGAAATGGAATTGGATAATATTTTTGTTTCACCGGAAGATGATCGCCCGTATCTATTTCGTGTTCCTCTAAGCTAGTACAACCCAAAGTGTCATCAGACGCTGCAATGAGCTTGTACCTATCCACAACAGATTTCAAAGCCTCTTTTTGTTGAGAAGTTAAATCTTCAAAGTCATGCAGATGAACCTCACTATTTTTAAGAAGGTTCATTCTGCCTGTGCGTACACATGTCGACTTAGAATTTAATATGTCACGACAAAGGTTGAACATTCTCAGAAAATCTACACCTAGAATAATTGAAATATTTATGTCTTTACAAACAAAAACCTCCATGAACTTCACCTGCATGTTAAACTCTATAGGAACAGAAACTTTACCTAACACCTGCAGTGTGGCATTATTGCCAACTGATAGTTTATTATCACATGTCTGCAAAGGAAAGTTTAGACCCTCTCTTTGCAATGAGTGGTATGCTAACTCACTCATCACTGACACGGATGAACCAGAGTCAGCCAATGCATTACATTCAAGTCCTAATATACCTATTGAGAGGTAAGGTCTGGAATCGCCAGCCTCCTCTTTAAATAGTGGTTTAGTTCTGTGTGTGCAAGTGAAATTCCTGTTAGTTTTTAAATTACGGTCAGAAGCATCAAGGGCAGCACTCGATGATACAGCTGACCGGACACCTAGTTTTTTGAACAATTGCAGGATCGCGAATCTACGCCTGGCTTTTTGCATCTAAAACAATGTTGACCTACATACACATTGCATCGACTATAGTGATGAGGGCCATTGCACTTTAAGCATGTGACAGTAGACCTTTGGTTGTTAGGCCTGGAATGTGAATGTGACTCAGTGACAGGAACTTGGTTTTGTAATATATTGGGAATGACAGAATTATCACCAACATTAGAAAAGCCTCTAAACTGGCACTTAAATTGAGCTACTTCTAGTCGAGAGCAAATGGCCTTGAGTTCCTGAGTTGAGTTGACCTCAGTTAACGCTAAACGGGAAATATAGAATGGATCCATGTTGGTCATGATAATGTCTAACTTCTCGGTATCTGTCAATGGCCTGGTCAATCTGGAGAATAAGCTTTCCATAATGTTTATGTAACCTTTTATGCTTTCATTCTGACCCTGTAGTCGAGCTCTAATTTGATTTAGTAAACATCGCTCATACTCTACTGGCTGAAATTCAATGGTTAAAGAGTGTTCAAAGTCAGCAAAGGAATTCATGTGTGACCCACCATTACGGAACCATAACAAAGCGTCCCCGGCTAACAAGTGTACAATGTTTCTCAACAATTCGGTTTCAGACACGCCTGACGAAAACATTAGTTCCTTCAACCTAACCAGAAAATCATAGACCGGAGATCTGCCATCGTAAGACAGATTCCATTTTAACACCTGCGAGCTACGTTTGAATGTACAATCGACAGCAGTTACAGTCTGTTCAGGAACATCTGCACTATGGGACGATGAATCACCAGGTTCCTTGCGACATTTCAAAGTTTGAAGGGACCCATAGGCCTTCGTAACCAATGCAATTTTCCGAAGCTGTTGTTCTTTGGTACTTATGTGTAGACGCTCTAACCTTAAAATGACATGTGACAGTCGAGACAGACAGCGACGCCTGCATGACAACGACGAGTGATCTGCGCCCAGCACTGCATTCAGCTTCTCCTCGCATGCCTGGAACTCCTCGTCAAGCGACAAAGCTGAAATGTAACCAGATGCTTTTGTGAGGTCTTGTTGTGATTTTGATTTTCTAAAAAGTTGCTGGAGTTCATCCACCGTTTGTACGTTAGGTAGGTCTATCCCTCTCGATTTCAACTCAAATATTAGTTCATCCTTGTTCAGGCAATCTACGTCCACATGAAGTGACATGATAAAAAAAACTAAAAAAATTGATGTGTGTATAAGGATCCAATGTCAGTACAAATAACCAGTTCAGTACTAAAGTGAAAAGCTAAACTGTTGAAGCTAAAACAGTGTTCCAAATGAGTTCAAACTCTAATGAAATTGCAAGTTCAAAAATAGTTCAAAAAAAAATATAAAGTGTTGAGTCAGGTTACATTAAGTGGGTAGAATTATTCTTCTACAGCTTAAATTACTGTTATACAGGAGCTTATACAGCTTAATCAAAGCAAGGCAAAAATGCAAAATGAATTGTTAAACAGGCAAGTGTCCAATGTGCTATAGCACTAATCAACCACAAAAAAAATTAAGTTCAAAACAGGCAGGCGGTACAAAAGGATAATTACTTACTGCCTTACACCCTCATTAAATAGACAAAAACAAAAAAAATGAGAATGAGGTGGCAACCAGGCCAGTGGATATGTGCTTTTACACATATAGAAAAAACAAAAAAAATAAAAAAATAGATGGCAAACAGACAAGCAGCAAGAGAAAAAAAAATTTAATGCCAAAGCTTTAAATTATCCTGGTAGCAACCAGAATGTAGGATAACTGTGTGCTTGTGCTGCTTACCCTCAAGGCTGAAATGTTAGTGCCTTATAGTGCAAGTGATGTAACCGGCTGTCTTACTCTCCGTACCGTTTCACAGTATTGCAAGCTACTGCTTGCGGTCGGATTAGCGAGTAAGATGGTGGTAGCAACCCGGACGGACTTGGCACAAAAGTCCTACCACCGGCAAAAGTGTGTGACAATGTACATAAAAAAAACAGTAGGGACAGATTTAAAGAAGATTGTGCGCTTTGAGACTATTACAAACCCAAAGAAAAAAAGGAGAAAAGAAAAAAAATTGTGGGTAGATTTTGCTAAAAAAAAAATAACAGCAAAATTTATTAAGTCACCAAAACGCACAAGTTTCAGGTCACACAGGCCTTTAAAACCTACCTAGTAGCAAATAACTACTGAGAGAAAGCAAACAAGGAATTAAACGTTAAGAAAAGAAGAGAAAAAAAAGAATGGGGTAGTTTTAGTCGAGGTGGCCCCACCGGTTGGGCGACAAATGTAAAAGGCGTGTGGCGTACTAGTTCTATTCCACGCTTGGTGTTGGGCCTGCTAGCTCTTCAGGATGTGGGTCCCAACAGAGCCTCCTCGACACCAGCCTACCAATAGACTAAACTAATATATAAAAACAAAAAAAAAGGAAGAGAACTAAACAGAGAAAAGAAGTAGGCGCCACAAGCTTTGAAAAATAAGAGAAAACCTAAAGCTTGAAAGGTTGTTAGAAAAATGGAGTAAAATAATAAGTTTGCTTTCACTCAATAAATTATATTGTAATAAAAAAAATACAACGCTCTTGGATCGGGTCACGGGAACAATGTTTGCTTAAAAATTAGAATACAACTTAGCGCTAAGACCAAAAATAAATTAAATCTAGTGTACAGAATTTCTTAGCGATAGGTCCGGCGATGGAGGTAATGAAATCGGCCTTTCTATTGGCTCGAATAATTAGACAGAAAAAATTAAAAGAAAGGTTTAAATGGTGCCTGACAAGGACGGTTTAAAATTGAATGGGTTGAAGAGGGTACCGACGTTACGGGAGCTAATCACGGTTCATGAAGTCGCAGAACATAAAGGAACGTGATCACCTGTTTGAATATGATGTGTGTGTGTGGGTAGACTGGCCCTACAGCGAGCCACGTCGTCAGCTGCTGTGCCCTGGCAGCACGCCGAAACGATACCCGGAGTCCACGGAGAAAGTTGGCCACGCCAAGCGACCGAACAAATAGTCTGTAAGCGAAACAAGGTCTTAGCATAGGAAACAGAGAGAAGAGGGTAGGTTTTAGGTCGCAGAAGATGAGTTTGCATATTACTTACTCGGAGAAAGAAATGGATTCGAAACAACTGTTGGATTTGTATTAGCGTAGCTTCAGAACTTCCCAGCAAGCAGCGGATTCGAATAACAAGGCGTCACACACTGAAACAAATCCTGGGTTAGGGATTTGTGCAAGCGAAATATGATGCCCACGATGCAAAGTAACAAATTTCAGGTAGAACTCACCAGCTCCCGAAGTAGGTACACCGTCACAAGCAGAAGAAAGGTTTGTATTGGATTATTTTAGACCCGAAGCCAAAAGAGACCGACCAGTGACCTGCAGTGATGTTATAAAGCATCAAAAGCCGCTAGTGCTGTGCCCTGGTCGACAATCTCTATCGATGGGTTAGAAATTTCGATGAAGTGCATTCTAACTAACAAATAACTGCAAGCCTCCTTGACCTGCCGGGAATAGTCCAACATTCTCGAAACACAAAACGAAACTTCCACGAAAGGCGTTCCAAAAAGATTTGGCAAGCAAAACTTAATAACACGGCACGCTTGATAAAATGATCGGATCGATGCCATGTCAATATCCAAACGTCACAGCCCTAGTGAAGCCTTGCCATAGACAAGCGCAATGGTACTGCAACAAATAGGAAGTTTCTTCGAAACATTCAAAGTTCAATGTTTATTTTGACATGTAAAACAATAATAAAATGTCCCCTCTTGATGCCCTAGTTTAAATCTAAATAATAAGTTGTAGCTTATAAAAATAAACAAATAAACAAAGCAATCGTTGCCTGCTGAAGAGACGATGAGGAGTCACACCAACACGCTAGATGGCGCTGAAAATAATGTACTTCGTAGTGTTTCCGCTTCAAGGTAGATGGCGTTACGTGTATGATACAACGAAATTGAATCGTTACAACGCCACAAGTAAAAATAAGAAGAAGAAGAGTAAATAACTCTTAAAAACTTCAAAACAACACTTCCACTTCGTTGTCCCGAGACAAATCCCGCACGTCTATTACACATTGAAAATGGAGATGTATCCAGAATCTTAAGGGTCATCTCGAGGCGGATGCAAAATGTAAATTTATACGGTAACATAAATTACTGTCCGGAAAACTTCCCCTTAACAAGACGTCTAGTGAATTCACCCACTGAATTACGCGGGTAGTTATAAATCTTTTCGTTTGTTCTTGTGGAAAAAGGAAAAAGTGAAACGTTGTAAGCTATGTAGTATGTGGAAAGCTGTGGGATATTTTTTAATGAATATCAACATCATATTTCAACATGAAACTACTGTGAGACTCAATCGTAATTATGCAAACGGGATAACTCACTACTGGCTAGAGAAAAGGTTGGTATCCCAATTTTAACCGTGATAGCGGATGATTGGTGCCCCTGGGTTGAAAAATGTTTTAAATATTGTCCAAACGGTGAGTGTGAGCGAACGCAGTGACGTGATCAGTGTTGTTTGCTACCCTACTTTTGACAATAACAACGACATCTTTTCGATAGTACTTAACATAGTTTAACCGTATCACATTAAATGTCATAGTGACGTTACATTGAATAGGCAAGGAAAATCATTGTGGCGTTTACTGCGAGAACGTTCTATGTGGGTTAGGAATCAACCTATTTGCTATCAGGAATACAATACAAATACTCTACCAGTGAATACAATTCAAATACTCTATTGAACACCACAAATCAGTACAGACAACCAATCAAAGGAAGAAATAAGTCCGAGACAGTTTAAGTAGATGGCGGAAACAAATAATAAAACAAATAAAATAACAACATACTTACAAACATAACAACAACAGAAATGACAGGCATCTGAAACTGCCTTCCGTTTCCAACGGTGCAAATTCATGTTTCTTGCTGCGCAGCATTTAAAATGTTACACCATTTTTTTCGCACACGTTCCGCGCCAGGTCATAAATCGCTTTAACCATAGTAAATGACATTTCAATAGAAAAGTGCCATTAAATACACATTAGGGTGAATCAGTGTTATACGTCATTAACCCTTCGTGTATTGTGGGTTTCCCCTATCATAGACAAAGGCTGTAAGGCCGCGGGATTTTAATATAATGGATTATGTAAAGGTCTGGAACCAACTTCCTGCTGCAACATTCTCTGAGCGGTACAATTTAGGGATATTTAAAAAGCGAGCCTTCCTGTTCTTGAAAGGGCCGGCAACGCACCTGTGATTCCCCAAGTCTTGCAGGTGTCCCTGGGCGATGGTAATTACTTTCCATCAGGTGACCCGTCTGCTCGTTTTCCCCCTCTTATATATAAAAAAAGGTCTCCGACACGGTGAGGTCAAGTAGAGGGAAAAGTGTGATTCAAGCGTGCGAAGCCGCGGGTAAAAGCTAGTATGTGTGTGTGTGTGTGTGTGTGTGTGTATAGAAAGTCCCTCAGAATTATTTCGGAATATTTCAGACTAAACAGATCTTTAAGGTGCTAGAATATTAGGTATACGGACATTTTCAGGGTATGTAATTAATAACATAAGAATCTATGAAACACATACATTATATAAGTACTAGCTGTTGCCCGCGGCTTCGCCCCCGTTCCAGTATTTTCTTTCTTCTTCTTTTTGAATATAGCCCCATTGATCGATGCGATAAAAAAAAATTTACACTGTTTATTTCGGAAAAAAAAACACTACATTTTATGCAGCAATATAACTACTTAATCCTTGATTTGTAGGATTGTTGAAATTAATATTAAAACTAGTTACCCACTCACTGTTTACCAAATCTTCAATACATATGCATTAATATCATAAGTCTTTTTTCGCCAATGTCAAAGTAATAAATACAGTATTCAAAAATCTTGTGACAAAAATGTCTGCGGTAGAACACGGTCAAAAGACCCCCCCCCCCTGTCGGGCTCTTAGCCAACGGATAATGATATCCCTCAGAATCTGCCAGGAAATCATTAACCGTTGCCCAGGGTGCACCGAACCAAGCACTGCTCTTCCCCTCGGACGGATCCAAAAACGAACCGCTCTTGATCACACGCGGAGGTAGCCCGACTAGCACCCTAAAAAATCTTTCAAAATTTTATTTTATACTAACCTTGTCAAAACAGTAACAAACACAACTAAAAAAGAATTATCCAATTCGGTGCAGTCGTTTAGAAGTTATGCGCGTACATACATTTCGAAGATTCATTTTTATTTATATAAGATTGTGTGGTAATTTTTTTTTGTTTGATACAAAAATAATAATTACTAATTACCATTAATTACCCGTCCAAAGAAAATCCCCTTGCATTAGACACTGTAATTAATTAAGTAGGCTTTAAACTGACTAACAACGATGCAAACAATCGATCCTCAAAATATTCGCATCTGATTTTTTAGCAGCCTGCATTTGGGGAGTGAAAATGGTAGCGTTGGGAGGGGAAGACCTAGACGGGCGTTCCGGGACCAACTAGGACATTTTGAAAAAAGGGCTGGTCAGGAGTACTCGAAACCGGCGAGAGATTGATGAATGTGAAGCGAAAGAGATTAGGATCGTAGCAAGTGGAACAAAGTAGTATCTGCCTACCCCTATGGGAAAGAGGCGTGACGGTATATATGTATGTATTTCAGAAAACGGTTAGGATAGTGTGACTTTTTGCCTTATACTAAAACCAATAGTGCTCGTGATTCTGAGCAGAACTGTTTTTTTTATATATATAAGAGGGGGCAAACGAGCAGACGGGTCACCTGATGGAAACTAACCATCGCCCAGGGACACCTGCAAGACTTGGGGAATCACAGGTGCGTTGCCGGCCCTTTCAAGAACAGGAAGGCTCGTTTTTTAAAGATCCCTAAATTATACCGCTCGGGAATGTTGCAGCACGAAGTTGGTTCCAGATCTTTGTCGTACGAGGAAGGAAATTGCGTTTAAAACGCACGGTACTAGACTGCCAACCATCAAGATCATCGACTCACCATCATCAACGTCATCATCATCATCATCATAGAAGTTGTATAATTTGAGGAAATGGGTGGATTTATTTTTAGAAAAATGCTCATTATGGTGGTTGAAAGAGGTAGCTACAAATTTTTATTCTACGCGGACGAAGTTGCGGGCAACAGCTAGTTCAAAACAATTCAAATGTCATTTTTGTAGAGAACAACGAGAAGTGAATTCTAATATTCTTGCTGCTGTAAAGAACTTGCCAGAAGCACTTCTGTGTACTCATATGAGTTTTCTATTTCCATCTTTAACATACATGTTTCATATTTCTCTCCTTCAGGGAATACGCGGTTTGAGATGCAACAAAATGCAAGATGACTCGTAAAAGATAAAATATTGTCAATACAAAGCCGCTCCATGCCGTCTGTATGTAGCTTCGATCTTTTAAAACACGTAACGGATTTTAATGCGGGTTCTATCAAACAATATGAAGATTAAAAAAAAATGATAACTTTACTTGATATAACGCGGAGTAGCAAAGTAACGTTATCCATTTAATTTGACATGGACCTCCGTAAAGCAACGTCTGAATACAGATAAGATGATTTCATACACAATACAATACACAAATCACGTCTTTATCCCTTACGGGTGATAAGACCTACAGGCCACGTTTAGCAAGATTAGGGGCGTGTAGATGGAAAATGGAATCAAAATAGTGATGGGTTGCTAGCCGCATGGCCTGGGTTACAATTGTAATTTGAAGATGACAACCATCTGGTCAATTCTAATCTTCCCACACGAATATTGAACCCTAGATTTGTAGTTTAACTATCCTAACCTACAAAAGAGTCAGCTAAACGAGAGTTTCATGGTTTCAGGTGGCGTGTGGCAATCAAAAAACCATTTCGTCTGACTGCCTCTACAATTGTTTGCCCATCAATATAGTGCCGTCTCGTTCCTTCCTTTCACCGAAACATGCAAAAGTGGGACAGAAAATGCGATACAGACCGCTTTGATACTCAATTGTTTGGTCAAGTTAAAAATGATTAAGGCGTGTGTCACGATGGGCGGGTGTGTTACACTATTTTTTTTTATTATACATAAACGGATGACTCACGTATAAAAAGTCGAGTGATGCTCGACTGTTTCGGACTATTTCGTAGTCCTTTCCGGAGCGCTCGCCCCGGCGGCAGCGAAACGAACACGTTTATGTGTAATTATGATTAAGTCTCACGGTAGTTTCATGTTGAAACTATTTTTTTTCTCCATATTTCACTGTCAATTTATGTTATTTTTATAGGATTTCTAGTAATTTTGTTGAATTTAATACACAAGATTTGTTTGTACGTGAAACACACTTTTCATCGCCGAGTAAAAATCAATTTAAACTCAGGCTTCTAAAAATAAATAAATAAATATTTGGGAACATTTCACACAAACTGACCTAGTCCCAAAGTAAGCGCTAGTAAGGCTTGTGTTATACCCATAATATAGCGCTACTAATACGCTGTCCAAGGAAGCTGCCAGCTCTGCGGTCACCCGTAGCGTCTATTAGCCTCTTCGAAATTTCTTTGAAGAGGCCAATAATAGCGCTAGGACCCCACCAATTGTAAATAGGTTTTAGTTTTCTTATACGGACTTCATCAACGCGATTCCTCATTCTGCTTTTAAGTATTGCTCTGTCTACCCCGTAAGGGATAAAGACGTGATTTATGTATGTATTTGAACCGCATTAACAAAGCAATAAATTAAATTTTCAACTGTCCTTCCTATTCGTTTGCCAAAGCCATTTGTTCCCGAGATCTTAAGCCAGATTATAAAAACATTCAGAGTTGAAGTTAAGCAGAGTCATCAACTTGAAGCTCCGTGCAACATAGCCATATATCCCAGCCTAAACAACAATCTGATTTCAACTTTATACCCTCAACAACAACGCTAAATGTGGATTATACCAAGATGCGTCATGTGATGTTTCTGCGTAGTCATCAAGTCGCGTCCGAGTTAGAATTCGGGGAAGCAAAGAAGTTTTCTCTCATCTGTTGGAGTTCTTAAGTGAGATTTGTATATACAACAGTGCAACTTATTAAGACTACGTTAGGAGGAAAACAAAGCATTTGTGAACCATTACAATTACATTAAATGATATTGCTTATAATTATCCGAATTAGGGCCTCGTCGTTTATAACTTGAAGACAAAAAGAACTCGCATTATTTCGAATTCGAATATTCCGCGGATCCAGGATAGCACCCCTACCATGGGGGATTTAGAAACTTAGTATCTAAGGTTTTACAAAAGTATTGTAATAATTCTCTTAGCACGCTATTTTAAAATACTTAAACTGTGCACATACATACATAAATCACATCTTTATCCCTTATGGGGTAGACAGAGCCCTTTTTAACGGAGAGAAAAATCTTTGTGGATGTCCTAGGCACGGGATTAACTAGGGTTACGTGGGAATACCAAAACCAGTGAAAAATGAATGTCATTGGACCTCACGCGACACTAGCGCCTCTAGTGGCAAATACACACGCGATAGCCCCAATTAACAGTACCTATGTATATTTCTCTAGAGTACCTAATAAGTTTAGACGTTGAACCCACAGTATGAGCTTTGCTCAGTTTCGGATTAATTCAATTGGTGTCACTTGTATAATGGTATTTAATTATCAAGGTCACCCAGGAGGTTAAGGTCTGTCCTTTGAGCGACCTTGATAAATCCGTCCTCAAAGTTTCTATGTGAGGACAACTTAGAAATCAAGATGCACGCAGGGGACCTCTGTCAAAGTAAACGACAAAGCTCAAAGACCAAGTTAAATTTGTTGCTATCCAGGTAACAGGGTGTCCCATAAGTAGTACAATAAATTAAAAGGGGATATTATAGGTGGGCAGGTCATCTACATAACAAAATATAAAAAATACGTAATTAATTTTTATGGGTATAAAAAGGGATCCTACTACGAAGTTTTTGCTGTCCGTCCGTCCGTCTGCCTGTGTCTGTATGTCTGTCCGTCTGTCACCAGGCTGTATCTCACAAACCGTGACGGCTAGACAGTTGATATTTTCACAGATAATGTATTTCTGTTGCCGCTATAACAACAAATAAATTATTAAGCACGCAATGCACAGTAAACAATGCAGTTAATATAAAAAGTCTGTCATGTGACAATCAAAATAAATTTGCGTTACATTGCTGCTCGACAGCATCTTTAAAAAGGAATTACGTAAGTTAGCAAATTAAAAAAATATGATTTAATATCGCTTGTACCGCTAAAGCTTATGTCTGCTACAGGTTTCGCCCGTATTCCGAATCCAAGCCGTGGTAGAAACGCGCTAATGCGTACCTATTTAACTAACCTACAATACGCTCCTTCAAATGATTCTTCTTTGTCTTCTTTGAGAAGATTAACAGAAGGCTTTGTCTATGAGATGTACAATATTTTTATAGCCGTTTCCCGTTTACAAACAATTCCTATTTGTCTTAATAAAAGGCAAATAGCAATGTCCGGGAACGAGACTAACTTTTTCCATTTATTTTTGGGATGACGGTAATGATGTTGTAAGTCATGCTATTTGTTGTCTGTGGCGATAAAGTGAAGATTGAGTTGTCTGTGTTTGTTTGCTGTGGTGGCTAAAGCACAACAATTTAGGAGAGACCGAGGAGAGTTGAGACAGAGGTGAGTTGATACAAAGCCGATTTCTCTGAACTGTGACAGTTTATCGGGCTGGTAACTTCGCTAATTCGTTGCTCTTTCTACACTCCACAGTTTGTGTGAAGTTGTGACCTCGCTAACTGTCATAGGTGCAGAAAAAAGGCTTTGTATCAACTTACCTCTGGCTCAACTCGCTTCGGTCTCCCCTACTAAATACAGCATTAATTGAACAAAAAAAAAAGGACGGCAGCGATGTAGCGCGATAAAAGTATTTTTTACTGTTTTGTTTATCGTATGATTTGATTAAACTGTCACAAGTATTTTTTTCAGATGCCAGAGGAATGCCGTTACAAAAATGTCCAAAATGTTTGTATCTATATCTACTTACTCTTTTACGTACCCGTATTTTGACCCACACTATACATTGGCCAATATCTTCGCCAACAATAATAATGTCGGTTGTCCAAATATGTATAATATACCTATAAATAAAATGGGCATATGTTCACCAGATTGGACCGATCCTTTGCCCTCCGTGGACAAGAGTCTGCCAGGCGATATCATAAGTGTTAAAAGTCGACTGAAGAAGTGGCACCTTTATAAGAAAGTTACTATGAGATCTTTGACTTACCACTCAAATATAGTTAAAGTAGAATTACCTGTGTCCAATATATAAAGAGAAACATAACATGGGCTAATGCCCATCGACGCTGACGTAGAGTCATTCGGGGTAACAGCACGCGGTGGGTAAAAGTACGCGGTGGTCCGATCTCCGACAGGGGTGGGGGGGCCGAGGTCTGTGGTTGTAAAACAGAGTGGCGCTACTGTCGCCGTTTAGGAGCCACACGCCGCGCCGACGCAATCTTAGTACTGGTCGCGACACGTCGCCGAATATTTGTAGCACGCTTATTTCGTTTAATTTTTGTGCCACGGAAAAGTGTGCTGTAGTTAAATGGATAGCTCTGTGCCAGTAAGTATACTATATTTCTATTGTTCATTTAATGTAGTTTTTATGTAAGTTTATCATATTCGTAAAAAGTATTTAACGTGTGTGTTGTGACTGATTATTTGGTATATTTGCCGATTGGGGTAAGAGTACGAGATTAATAGTACGCACGCGTACTTACCCCCGTTGCGTACTTATACCCCAAATGAAATAAAAATATCAAAAAAAATTCAATCTTTCAGAATACACCAAAATGCCGAGAAATTACATAAGGAAGGCCCCTGAGCGGACCCTCATCTCAGATGACCAAATAATGAAGGCGAAAAACATCGGGTCAAGAGTACGCATTGGAAAAGTTTTCAGTTAAGCCTATGTAGGGCTAAAACTAATTAATCTTGATGGAAAATTTTCTTAAATAGTGAAAATTTATTGAATATTCTACAGATTTAATATCATAACATGCCAATTATACAATTCTTTATAGGTCTGGGAGGCCATCAAAAAAAAAATGCGTGCTCTTGACCCGAATGACTGCGTACGTTTACCCCGCGTGCGTAACTTTACCCTAAGACTTGCGTAATTTTACCCACACATCGGGTCAAGATTACGCATTGGAAAAGTTTTCAGTTAAGCCTATGTAGGGCTAAAACTAATTAATCTTGATGGAAAATTTTCTTAAATAGTGAAAATTTATTCAATATTCTACAGATTTAATATCATAACATGCCAATTATATACTTCTTTATAGGTCTGGGAGGCCATCAAAAAAAAAGTGCGTGCTCTTGACCCGAATGACTCTAATCGTCAGTCTCTAATATACACAGATGTATTTCAATGTACGGGCTATTTTTGATCTCGATCTGATTCCTGCCACGCAGGTTATGGCCATGGCTCCATAGTTGTTGTTGTGTCCCAAAAAACAAGATGGCGACCGCAGACCCTGATATGTTTCCGTCTTCACCAGAATATACGCAAATTTGTTTGTTATTTCACCGGCCTCTACAGTTTGTATATTCAAATTACGGTGCCTCTAGTGAGAAGGGTCCGAATTATTAACATTGTCGTGTCTCGTTGAAATGTATTCAGGAATTAGCACAATTAGTTGGCTAGTTCCACTAATTTTCTGTTTGCCCCGGGTCCATTTTCGTGTATTTTAACGCGGCTATAAATCATTTTGGGGTAGATTTGAATTTGCTCTGGTGACCTTTACTTTAGAGTTTATTTCAATGGTTAGTTTAAGCTTGAATATCACGTAATTTACGAGTTGACCTGTATCACCGGGCAGTTTCAATGCCCGTGGGTGGGTGATACAATTTACTTGCTTTATACCTAATGTATGTTTATATCATTAAAATACTCGAGGAAAAATACAGTTAGATGTAAGTACCTATTATGATTTTTGAAACTCAAAACAAATGTCTTTTGAGGAATACCGCATGCAGGACTTTGTTCCGATATTCTCACGAGATCGGAAATTACGCATAATTGTTTCTAGCGCTAAGTCTATCCTTCAAAGTCTTGATATTTTTAACTTAGTGATATTATAGACCTGTTAAAATATAATATAGATCTAGATGAGATTTATTAGCTTTTTCAGCAAATGTACAACTTGTTACTGATTGAACAATTTGTTCTTTGTATAGTATATTCGGCAGTCATTCTTAGGCTATGTAGTATAAAGTATGCGAGGACTTAAGAGGCTAGAAACATTACGTTTGGCACGGCTCATTTTTATGTAACTTACATAAAGACCACGAATCTATTATCGGAAATTCCCATAGAATTATCAGAATTCCCGGAATTTCAACTGCTACGTTTAAAGACTCACGCGACCCACAATCAAAGCACTAAACTTTACTGGAGCAAGAACTAAAACTGCCTCCAGCACAATTTACAACTTAAGAGGCACGATTTTATCCAGAATTCTATCAAAAAACGACGCGTCGCAAGCGTCCAATGGGCTCAAATAGTCTCAAATAGGTCTCCGTAACGCCCATGATGAGCTTGAAATATTCCCGGAGTCAATAGACTGTAATGGTGAGTGCGTCAGCGTCATTAGTTCATTACGTCCGTGGTTACGCCCTGTGATAGGCGCCAGGGGGCGGTTACAGCGGGGAAGATTGCGGAGCGGGTAGCGGGGCGATTTTTTATCGGTAGGTAACAAGAACGTAGAATTTACCAGTTGCTTCTCTGGCAAAAGCCCATCGAGGGAATGGACGAAAATGTTAGGAATCCTGTTATAGGCGATGCGGCTAGCAACCCTTCACTATTTTGATTTCCCTTTATCATGCTAAACGTGGAATTAAGGTTTTGTTACCTTAGGCTCTGTCTACCCTGTAAGTAAGGGATAAAGATAAAGACGTATGTATGTATGTATGGTAACCGTAAGAACGTAGAATTTACCAGTTGCTTCTCTGGTAAAAGCACATCGAGGGAACGGGCGAAAATGTTAAGAATCCTGTTACAGGCGATGCGGCTAAATCCATCACTATAAGCGGTTTCTCCATATAAACGTATTCCCTTGTTTTCTCTCTGAATAATGGCATTAAAACGAATATTTTTTACAATAACTATACTCACTCATCTGTGAGATGTACATTATCGTCGTTGCGGTCATGGAAGTGGCTCGCGAGCCTATCGCAAGCGGAACGAATCGTCCACACTAGGGTTTTCTGTTACTTTAACGAGCAGTGTAGTTGTTGTTCGGTCACTAAGTCTATAGAAAGCTGAAATTTCGGCTGAATATACAAAAAAGGTCTTTAAGAAATTCCTGTTAGAAAAATGGATATACGCTCTCAGTGAAGCCCAACCTTTACCCGCCCCGCTCCGCTCATGACCACCTCACAGCCCGAACCAGTTAATGGAGCCTGCCAGTCTGAGATACGCCTGGGCCAAGTATCGGCAAAGCAGCCATTCATTGTGACTCTACTATTGCGCACGCAGCTTTAAACACTTGGTAAGTAGACGTGTTCATTCCCCAAGCTTGTTGGGGAATTTACTTGAAAACTGGGAAGAAATTGAGGGGAATAATTTTATTATTCTTTGAAGATAATTGGGACTGCGGTCAGAAGTAACTGGGACTAGTAATAAAAGTCCTACTAGTAATGTAGATGCGCAAGTTTGTTGGTACCTGGGGGTTTACCATGACGTCTTAATGCGATTCAATTTCGACTCAGTTCAGGTTTTAGCTGTCATTTTTAGTATGAATCAGACACCGAGCGAACCTAAGCTGAATCGGGTATATTTTTGTTTCTCTTTCTATGTCTTATTTCAGAAAAGTGTATAGTTCAGTATTCAGTATTTATTCAATTGCAACATTTTTTATAAAGTTTTGTACATAATGATGCCCTGTTAGGACGTAGCAACTTATAATTAATAATTATAGCTAGTTACCGCAGGCTTGCGATAAACGTATTCTCCGCAGACAAATTTTTATAAGAAGAGTAATACTGCTACACAACCATTCACAATCTTGCTAAACGTGGCATTTAGATCTTGTCACTAGGCTCTGTCAACCCCGTAAGGAATAAAGACGTGATTTAAGTATGTACTGCAAACACTTTTTAATTAACTAATCTATTTATAAATAAATAAATATACTTGACTATTCCTGCCCTACTCCCAATATAGCCTGCAGCACCTTAATCAAACCTAAACCCCGAACCTTAAACCTTGACAAAATCAAGCCGAACATAACATTATCATACCTTACGGGCTCTTCGCACGTTCTTGCCTCCTTAAGGGGCATAAACGGGGATTCTTGCCGCTTGCCTGACACCTCGCGTTGCCGGCTGTCTCATATATTTTTGCCTAAAGCCCAATAAGCGAGGCCACGGCAAGTTTGCCGCCGTCCTCTAATTAATTTCTACTCCGAGCCGCCATCCTTGCAGTTTGGTGCTCAAGTTGGGAAAGCCAGCGGATTGTGGATACGCTTAGAAAAATATTTCTGTTCATGCAAGTAGTCAAAAACAAAATCCAAAGTTGATTTTAGAAATAGGCTGCCAAGGGCTCTTTTATATGTATTTTTTCGTAATTACCCACGCTTTCGGAAGGACCATTATCGCCAAGAAGAATGTGCAGCAACAAACTTGGCAGAGAGTATTTGTAAAAAAAAAATTGTTTCTATTTTCGCACTATCTGATTCTTTCATTCATTAGCTCATGATTAGATTAGCTTATGTACGATTTTACTCATTTGAGCAATTTCCATTCTCAACGCTTTTGGCAAGACAGCGTTACATAGTGATGGCAATTGCAATTGAGATTGCGAGAGCGTTATTACTAGAACGTGATCGTAGTGGGATTGAAAGATAATGTCTGTGACCATGCGGGCGATAGGACTCAAAGCAAGGTCCATTTAGAATGCTTCGACCGTCTTACTCGCTAATCCTGCCAGCAAGCAGCAGTGCTAGCGCTGCTGTGTTCCAGCATGGAGAGTAAGAAAGCTGGGGTGAAATTATCCTTACATTCTATCTTAGCCCTGTAAGCTGCCAACCCATCTGCAGTTCTCTAGTGCTGCGGGTCTCCATGGGTGGTCGTGCTCACTTACAAAGGTCACCCACTAGCTCGTGCGTTTGTAAAAAAAGCCTTTAAAATGTGTATTCTGAAGTGAGAGATCTTTCAATTCCATGCTGATCGTATCCTAATAATATAACGGTCTCGGGTCTTGCAGGCCTTACTCTTACTTTAAGGGCCTGTCTCACCACTCTCTGTAAAGTTCCGGTTATGTTAAGTGTCAGTTATCTATGAGTCCCTCTCTATTTCTTGCATTAAAACAGACAGAGACGACATCAAAGATAACCGACATTTAAGATAGCCGGAACTTTACAGAGAGTGGTAAAACAGGCCCTAAGTGTTGTTAAAAAGCATGAAATAAAACCGCTATCTCTGGTGCCTTGCACCGTTTTCCGGCACTTACCATAAAACGATAGTGTGACTTCACATAGCTCTGAATTGGTGGGATTAATTTTGTAGCCGCGCTGTTTGCATATTTTTCATGCAATTTATTTCAATGCGGGTTAATTAATATTGCAATTACGCAGGTAGCTGAAATATGTTTGGTCGTGTTATTGCTGAAACGTGTTTATGTTTGTGGCGTGTTTACTTCATTCATACTGCACGGTACGGTCTACCCCGTAAGGGAAGAGACGTGATTTGTGTATGTGTATACAGCATGAGGGTGAAAATAAAATATAGTCAAGGAGCGACCACACCGCTGCGTATGCAGTGACGTGTCGCATGCGTCACGTTCTCTCACCGTTTCTTCATACATTTTGTAGCGTAAACGCACCGTCAACGTCTTTTACGCACCTTTACTTTACTTGACCTTTACTTGACGTTTAAGTTGCGGCCCGGTTAAAAAGCAGTAGCCTAGTGGTCTGACCTGTGGCCTTTCATGCTGATGGTCGTGGGTTCGAATCCCGAATTCGCACCTCTGAGTTTTTAGGAATTTATGTGCGAAATTATATTTGAAATTTACCATGAGCTTTTCGGTGAAGGAAAACAGCGCGAGGGAAACTTAATACATCTGCGAAGCAATTTAAATGGTGTGTGTGAAGTTCCAAATCCGCGCTGGGCCCGCGTGGGAACTATAGCCCAATCCCTCTCGTTCTGAGAGGAGGCATGTGTCCAGTAGTAAGACGAATATAGGCTGGAGATGTTGATGATGATGAAGTTGCGGTGACTGTTTTCGATGTTGTTTTGGTTCTGTATTTTGTCAATGGTGATTCGAAAATTCTGAAAAAAAGTACCAACAGAAAACATTGAGCTGAAATATTGTGATTTACGTTAAATTTGCCGAAATACAAGTATGTTTATACTCGTAGAATGTTACGGAGCAAAGATCACATCGGTGCCTGAAAATCGTATCCTCACTTACTTATAAAAGACCCCTGAATGCGCACAGTAGTGTAACTGAACCCCCACGATATTGTGCACCAGTAAGAATATTCAAAGGCAGTGGTTCTGTAACTGTATGTAATTGCCAAAGGAATTTCTTGTGGTATAAAAACGATACCACCAAACAGTAGCTGCGAACGGGACGGAAGAGTTTGCTATTATTTAGGGGTAACTAAAGGACAAACGGTTGAAGGTTTTGCTCTTGTTTTGTAGAATAATTAGAAATAAGGATATTGATAACGGGTTATTAAAACTTAATTGAATACATCTTAAACAGTGCTGAACGTAGTTTGAGTAGAAGCTCTAGCTAATAAGAATACGGTTTCTTGGTTTGCTCTGCTACCTTCTCGATATTTAGGATTATGAACGGCAGATGTTCGGATCGCCTGTTCCCCGTACATAACTATTTTACATTACCAGGACATTCTAAGATAAAATAAAGATTAATTCTAAATTAAAACAAACTAGACTACAGGCCCATGTCCAAAAAATGTGGGTCATATGAACCACCAGGTGACGTATATAGGACGATATAAGTGTAAAAGGCGTGTGGCGTACTAGTTCTATTCCACGCTTGGTGTTGGGCCTGCTAGCTCTTCAGGATGTGGGTCCCAACAGAGCCTCCTCGACACCAGCCTACCAATAGACTAAACTAATATGAAAAAAAGAAAGAAAACTAAACAGAGAAAAGAAGTAGGCGCCACAAGCTTTGAAAAATAAGAGAAAACCTAAAGCTTGAAAGGTTGTTAGAGAAATGGAGTAAAATAATAAGTTTGCTTTCACTCAATAAATTATATTATAATAAAAAAATACAACGCTCTTGGATCGGGTCACGGGAACAATGTTTGCTTAAAAATTAGAATACAACTTAGCGCTAAGATCAAAAATAAATTAAATCTAGTGTACAGAATTTCTTAGCGATAGGTCCGGCGATGGAGATAATGAAATCGGCCTTTCTATTGGCTCGAATAATTAGACAGAAAAATTAAAAGAAAGGTTTAAATGGTGCCTGACAAGGACAGCTTAAAATTGAATGGATTGAAGAGGGTACCGACGTTACGGGAGCTAATCACGGTTCATGAAGTCGCAGAACAAAAAGGAACGTGATCACCTGATTATATATGATGTGTGTGTGTGGGTAGACTGGCCCTACAGCGAGCCACGTCGTCAGCTGCTGTGCCCTGGCAGCACGCCGAAACGATACCCGAAGTCCACGGAGAAAGTTGGCCACGCCAAGCGACCGAACAAATAGTCTGTAAGCGAAACAAGGTCTTAGCATAGGAAACAGAGAGAAGAGGGTAGGTTTTAGGTCGCAGAAGATGAGTTTGCATATTACTTACTCGGAGAAAGAAATGGATTCGAAACAACTGTTGGATTTGTATTAGCGTAGCTTCAGAACTTCCCAGCAAGCAGCGGATTCGAATAACAAGGCGTCACACACTGAAACAAATCCTGGGTTAGGGATTTGTGCAAGCGAAATATGATGCCCACGATGCAAAGTAACAAATTTCAGGTAGAACTCACCAGCTCCCGAAGTAGGTACACCGTCACAAGCAGAAGAAAGGTTTGTATTGGATTATTTTAGACCCGAAGCCAAAAGAGACCGACCAGTGACCTGCAGTGATGTTATAAAGCATCAAAAGCCGCTAGTGCTGTGCCCTGGTCGACAATCTCTATCGATGGGTTAGAAATTTCGATGAAGTGCATTCTAACTAACAAATAACTGCAAGCCTCCTTGACCTGCCGGGAATAGTCCAACATTCTCGAAACACAAAACGAAACTTCCACGAAAGGCGTTCCAAAAAGATTTGGCAAGCAAAACTTAATAACACGGCACGCTTGATAAAATGATCGGATCGATGCCATGTCAATATCCAAACGTCACAGCCCTAGTGAAGCCTTGCCATAGACAAGCGCAATGGTACTGCAACAAATAGGAAGTTTCTTCGAAACATTCAAAGTTCAATGTTTATTTTGACATGTAAAACAATAATAAAATGTCCCCTCTTGATGCCCTAGTTTAAATCTAAATAATAAGTTGTAGCTTATAAAAATAAACAAATAAACAAAGCAATCGTTGCCTGCTGAAGAGACGATGAGGAGTCACACCAATACGCTAGATGGCGCTGAAAATAATGTACTTCGTAGTGTTTCCGCTTCAAGGTAGATGGCGTTACGTGTATGATACAACGAAATTGAATCGTTACATTACCTCCTTACCAAAAAAATTTGAAAAGAAAAAAAAAAAAAAAAAAAAATTTTTTTTTTTTTTTTTTAATGTTCGTGCTGAGTGACAACCCTAGACCCAAGCAGAAGTGTTAGGGTATGATAATACTATGATATATCAAAATTGTTGTGTTCTTTCCCTTGTGCAGGTGATGAAACACTAACTCTCCATACCAACTTAATAAAGAAAGGAAAAAAAATGTGGTGATAAATGTGTATGTATGTGTGTGTGTGTATATATGTGTGTGTGTGTGTGTGTGTGTGTGCGTGTGCGTGTGCATATGTGTGTGTGTATGTGTGTGTGTGTGTGTGTGTGTGTGTGTGTGTGTGCGTGTATGTGTGCGTGTATGTGTATGTATGTGTGTGTGTATGTGGTCACAGTTTAAGGACTTGTCCGGGTCCTGAAAAAAAAAGAAAACAAACAACCCGCTAATTACCTAACTCTGATTTGACAATATCCTTGACATGCCAAACACCAATAGGTTTGTTAGAGTCATGGTCCCGCAATTCATAGGTCACACTTGAAATCTTATTTGAAATAACACACTTTTTGAATTTAGGTGCCAGTTTTTTAGTGAAAAATTTTGAAGCGTCAGAAAGAGGATATTCTCTCTTCCACACTATCTGACCTACATCATATTCTACAATCCTTCTCTTCCTATTATAATAAACTCTATTTTTGTGATAGGATTCAGCTAAGCACTTGTTGACTTTGGCGAAAACTGGTTTCAAGTGAGGTAATAAAGAGGCATATAAAGTTCGGTCTGAAAATTGCAGTTCCAGGTCATCCAGTGATCGAGCTGGGTACCACTCTCCAGAAAGGATAGCTTCGCGTCCATGGTTTAAAAAATACGGACTATACCCAGTAACTTGATGCACTGCAGTGTTAATAGCAAACTCTATTTGACTTAACTGATCGGACCAGGTGCGATGGTTATCACCAACGTATGATGCTAATGCTGTCGATAGAACCCTGTTAATTCGTTCTGAAGGATTATTTTGAGGTGTGAACCTACAATTGTAAAAGAAAGTCTTAATCTTGTATTTTTCCTTCAAAGACTTCATATGGTTGGAGATGTATTGGGGCCCGTTATCCATGGTGATACATTGAGGGATACCGTGCTTCATTAGTACTTCATTTTCAATTAAACGTACCACAGTCTTGGCCAATGAATTCCTCATGGGAAATAAACAAGTGTATTTGGTGAAATAATCTGAAACTACTAAAACATATTGGTAACCAGAATAACTTTTGGGTAATGGACCCAGAATATCGGTTGAAATCATCTGCCATGGTCGTTGGACCTTCTTGGGGTGTTCCATTAGCCCGGAAGGTGGTAAATTTGTACTTTTATAAGCCAGACAGATTGAGCAAGCTTTAATGTATTTTTTTATGTCACCGAGCATTTTTGGCCAAAAGTAACTTTGAGAAATCCTCTTAAAAGTCTTGAAGGTGCCTAGATGTGCTGCATCAGGTCTATCATGACATTCCTTTAAAATAGAGTTTCTCATATGTTTAGGAATCACTCGCTTCCACTCACATTCGACTGTCAGGGGGTTTTTGCTACGAATACGTTTTAAAAGGGTGTTATCTAAAATTCTAAAGTCAGGATGTTTTTGAGGGTCTTTTGAAACTTTCTCAAACAGTTTGTCATACCATAGATCTATGGTTGAGTCAGAAGGAGAGATGACATTAACATTGTCAGTTACAACTGGTGCTCGGGAAAGAGCATCGGCAACCTTATTCTCTGAGCCTTTCCGGTACTCAACATCGAAGTTAAACTGTGAGAGTCTGAGTGCCCATCGTGCCAAACGACCTGTAGGTGATTTTAAACTGACCAACCACTTCAGACTACTATGGTCAGTATAAACTTTGGTTCTGAAAGGGGAACCATCAATATATCCGCGGAACTTTTCAAGGGCAAATATTATGGCATTCAACTCCTTCTCTGTTGTGGAATGATTTTTTTCAGAGCTAGAGAGAGTTCTACTGGCATACGCCACTGCATGCTCGTAGCCTTCATCATCAAATTGAGACAGGGCACAACCCAGACCCACATCGGAGGCGTCCGTCGTGACAGTGAATGGCCGGTCGAACCTCGGCACACTCAAGATGGGAGCAGAGATAAGCAAGGTCTTAATGGTGTTGAAGGCTGCTAAAGCTTTCTCATCCAAACAAAATGAAACTCCCTTGGGCAACTTCTTAGTAAGCTTATTTAACGGTGCGCTCAGAGTTGAGTAGTTATTGAGGAATCTTCGATACCAAGAGACCATTCCTAAGAATCTGCGGAGTTCTTTCTGACTGGAAGGAGCCGGGAATTCAACTATGGATTTTACCTTATCACTATCTGTACGTAAACCACGTCTGTCAATAACATAGCCGAGAAACTTTAATGATGAGCGGCAAAAGGCCGATTTGTCCAAGTTAATGGTGAGTCCTGCTTGTCTCAATTTTGAAAGTACTTTATTTAATAGTGAGATGTGTTCCTCAAACGAATCAGATATCAAAATTACATCATCAACATAATAAAAGACGTTGTTGCTGAATTCAGGTCCAAATACTTTGTCCATTAAGCGCATCATTCTTGCAGTCGCATTAACTAAGCCAAAAGGCATTCGTCGGAACTGGAAAGCTCCTACGCCAGGCACTGAAAAGCAAGTTTTTTCCCTAGAAGAGGGCTTCAGTAAAATTTGAAAAAAGGCGGACTTAAGGTCCAGCGATGTCATATACTTGGCATTATTAAGTGAATCTAATATTTCCTGAACTCTGGGCATGGGATAAGTATCTACTTTAGTCAGGCTGTTTAGTTTTCGACTATCCAGACACATCCTGAGCTCACCATTGGCTTTGGGCACTAAAAGTATAGGACTATTCCATGGAGAAGTACTTTTTTCAATGATACCCAATTTTAACATACTATCTATCTCGCGTTTGACATACTCCCTGTGGTGAAATGGAATTGGATAATATTTTTGTTTCACCGGAAGATGATCGCCCGTATCTATTTCGTGTTCCTCTAAGCTAGTACAACCCAAAGTGTCATCAGACGCTGCAATGAGCTTGAACCTATCTACAACAGAATTCAAAGCCTCTTTTTGTTGAGAAGTTAAATCTTCAAAGTCATGCAGATGAACCTCACTATTTTTAAGAAGATTCATCCTGCCTGTGCGCACACATGTCGACTTAGAATTTAATATGTCACGACAAAGGTTGAACATTCTCAGAAAATCTACACCTAGAGTAATTGAAATATTTATGTCTTTACAAACAAAAACCTCCATGAACTTCACCTGCATGTTAAACTCTATAGGAACAGAAACTTTACCTAACACCTGCAGTGTGGCATTATTGCCAACTGATAGTTTATTATCACATGTCTGCAAAGGAAAGTTTAGACCCTCTCTTTGCAATGAGTGGTATGCTAACTCACTCATCACTGACACGGATGAACCAGAGTCAGCCAATGCATTACATTCAAGTCCTAATATACCTATTGAGAGGTAAGGTCTGGAATCGCCAGCCTCCTCTTTAAATAGTGGTTTAGTTCTGTGTGTGCAAGTGAAATTCCTGTTAGTTTTTAAATTACGGTCAGAAGCATCAAGGGCAGCACTCGATGATACAGCTGACCGGACACCTAGTTTTTTGAACAATTGCAGGATCGCGAATCTACGCCTGGCTTTTTGCATCTAAAACAATGCTGACCTACATACACATTGCATCGACTATAGTGATGAGGGCCATTGCACTTTAAGCATGTGACAGTAGACCTTTGGTTGTTAGGCCTGGAATGTGAATGTGACTCAGTGACAGGAACTTGGTTTTGTAATATATTGGGAATGACAGAATTATCACCAACATTAGAAAAGCCTCTAAACTGGCACTTAAATTGAGCTACTTCTAGTCGAGAGCAAATGGCCTTGAGTTCCTGAGTTGAGTTGACCTCAGTTAACGCTAAACGGGAAATATAGAATGGATCCATGTTGGTCATGATAATGTCTAACTTCTCGGTATCTGTCAATGGCCTGGTCAATCTAGAGAATAAGCTTTCCATAATGTTTATGTAACCTTTTATGCTTTCATTCTGACCCTGTAGTCGAGCCCTAATTTGATTTAGTAAACATCGTTCATACTCTACTGGCTGAAATTCAGTGGTTAAAGAGTGTTCAAAGTCAGCAAAGGAATTCATGTGTGACCCACCATTACGGAACCATAACAAAGCGTCCCCGGCTAACAAGTGTACAATGTTTCTCAACAATTCGGTTTCAGACACGCCTGACGAAAACATTAGTTCCTTCAACCTAACCAGAAAATCATAGACCGGAGATCTGCCATCGTAAGACAGATTCCATTTTAACACCTGCGAGCTACGTTTGAATGTACAATCGACAGCAGTTACAGTCTGTTCAGGAACATCTGCACTATGGGACGATGAATCACCAGGTTCCTTGCGACATTTC
This sequence comes from Pandemis corylana, assembly GCA_949127965.1. Taxonomy (NCBI): domain Eukaryota; kingdom Metazoa; phylum Arthropoda; class Insecta; order Lepidoptera; family Tortricidae; genus Pandemis; species Pandemis corylana. The sequence continues at coordinate 12,059,874 of OX421870.1, read as the reverse complement.
AAAGTTTGAAGGGACCCATAGGCCTTCGTAACCAATGCAATTTTCCGAAGCTGTTGTTCTTTGGTACTTATGTGTAGACGCTCTAACCTTAAAATGACATGTGACAGTCGAGACAGACAGCGACGCCTGCATGACAACGACGAGTGATCTGCGCCCAGCACTGCATTCAGCTTCTCCTCGCATGCCTGGAACTCCTCGTCAAGCGACAAAGCTGAAATGTAACCAGATGCTTTTGTGAGGTCTTGTTGTGATTTTGATTTTCTAAAAAGTTGCTGGAGTTCATCCACCGTTTGTACGTTAGGTAGGTCTATCCCTCTCGATTTCAACTCAAATATTAGTTCATCCTTGTTCAGGCAATCTACGTCCACATGAAGTGACATGATAAAAAAAATTAAAAAAAATTGATGTGTGTATAAGGATCCAATGTCAGTACAAATAACCAGTTCAGTACTAAGGTGAAAAGCTAAACTGTTGAAGCTAAAACAGTGTTCCAAATGAGTTTAAACTCTAATGAAATTGCAAGTTTAAAAATAGTTCAAAAAAAATATAAAGTGTTGAGTCAGGTTACATTAAGTGGGTAGAATTATTCTTCTACAGTTTAAATTACTGTTATACAGGAGCTTATACAACTTAATCAAAGCAAGGCAAAAATGCAAAATGAATTGTTAAACAGGCAAGTGTCCAATGTGCTATAGCACTAAACAACCACAAAAAAAAATTAAGTTCAAAACGGGCAGGCGGTACAAAAGGATAATTAATTATTGCCTAAAACCCTCATTAAAAAGACAAAAAAAATGAAAATGAGATGGCAACCAGGCCAGTGGATATGTGCTTTTACACATATAAAAAAAAACAAAAAAAATAAAAAAAATAGATGGCAAACAGACAAGCAGCAAGAGGAAAAAAATTTTATGCCAAAGCTTTAAATTATCCTGGTAGCAACCAGAATGTAGGATAACTGTGTGCTTGTTCTGCTTACCCTCAAGGCTGAAATGTTAGTGCCTTATAGTGCAAGTGATGTAACCGGCTGTCTTACTCTCCGTACCGTTTCACAGTATTGCAAGCTACTGCTTGCGGTCGGATTAGCGAGTAAGATGGTGGTAGCAACCCGGACGGACTTGGCACAAAAGTCCTACCACCGGCAAAAGTGTGTGACAATGTACATAAAAAAACAGTAGGGACAGATTTAAAGAAGATTGTGCGCTTTGAGACTATTACAAACCCAAAGAAAAAAAGGAGAAAAGAAAAAAAAAAAAAATTGTGGGTAGATTTTGCTAAAAAAAAATAACAGCAAAATTTATTAAGTCACCAAAACGCACAAGTTTCCGTCACACAGGCCTTTAAAACCTACCTAGTAGCAAATAACTACTGAGAGAAAGCAAACAAGGAATTAAACGTTAAGAAAAGAAGAGAAAAAAAAGAATGGGGTAGTTTTAGTCGAGGTGGCCCCACCGGTTGGGCGACAAATGTAAAAGGCGTGTGGCGTACTAGTTCTATTCCACGCTTGGTGTTGGGCCTGCTAGCTCTTCAGGATGTGGGTCCCAACAGAGCCTCCTCGACACCAGCCTACCAATAGACTAAACTAATATGAAAAAAAGAAAGAAAACTAAACAGAGAAAAGAAGTAGGCGCCACAAGCTTTGAAAAATAAGAGAAAACCTAAAGCTTGAAAGGTTGTTAGAGAAATGGAGTAAAATAATAAGTTTGCTTTCACTCAATAAATTATATTATAATAAAAAAATACAACGCTCTTGGATCGGGTCACGGGAACAATGTTTGCTTAAAAATTAGAATACAACTTAGCGCTAAGATCAAAAATAAATTAAATCTAGTGTACAGAATTTCTTAGCGATAGGTCCGGCGATGGAGATAATGAAATCGGCCTTTCTATTGGCTCGAATAATTAGACAGAAAAATTAAAAGAAAGGTTTAAATGGTGCCTGACAAGGACAGCTTAAAATTGAATGGATTGAAGAGGGTACCGACGTTACGGGAGCTAATCACGGTTCATGAAGTCGCAGAACAAAAAGGAACGTGATCACCTGATTATATATGATGTGTGTGTGTGGGTAGACTGGCCCTACAGCGAGCCACGTCGTCAGCTGCTGTGCCCTGGCAGCACGCCGAAACGATACCCGAAGTCCACGGAGAAAGTTGGCCACGCCAAGCGACCGAACAAATAGTCTGTAAGCGAAACAAGGTCTTAGCATAGGAAACAGAGAGAAGAGGGTAGGTTTTAGGTCGCAGAAGATGAGTTTGCATATTACTTACTCGGAGAAAGAAATGGATTCGAAACAACTGTTGGATTTGTATTAGCGTAGCTTCAGAACTTCCCAGCAAGCAGCGGATTCGAATAACAAGGCGTCACACACTGAAACAAATCCTGGGTTAGGGATTTGTGCAAGCGAAATATGATGCCCACGATGCAAAGTAACAAATTTCAGGTAGAACTCACCAGCTCCCGAAGTAGGTACACCGTCACAAGCAGAAGAAAGGTTTGTATTGGATTATTTTAGACCCGAAGCCAAAAGAGACCGACCAGTGACCTGCAGTGATGTTATAAAGCATCAAAAGCCGCTAGTGCTGTGCCCTGGTCGACAATCTCTATCGATGGGTTAGAAATTTCGATGAAGTGCATTCTAACTAACAAATAACTGCAAGCCTCCTTGACCTGCCGGGAATAGTCCAACATTCTCGAAACACAAAACGAAACTTCCACGAAAGGCGTTCCAAAAAGATTTGGCAAGCAAAACTTAATAACACGGCACGCTTGATAAAATGATCGGATCGATGCCATGTCAATATCCAAACGTCACAGCCCTAGTGAAGCCTTGCCATAGACAAGCGCAATGGTACTGCAACAAATAGGAAGTTTCTTCGAAACATTCAAAGTTCAATGTTTATTTTGACATGTAAAACAATAATAAAATGTCCCCTCTTGATGCCCTAGTTTAAATCTAAATAATAAGTTGTAGCTTATAAAAATAAACAAATAAACAAAGCAATCGTTGCCTGCTGAAGAGACGATGAGGAGTCACACCAATACGCTAGATGGCGCTGAAAATAATGTACTTCGTAGTGTTTCCGCTTCAAGGTAGATGGCGTTACGTGTATGATACAACGAAATTGAATCGTTACATAAGAGTATAAAATAATAAGATTCAGCACTATGCCGTCACTTGTAAGCTGTCCAACTGAGTGCTGGTGAGAATTCAAAAGTGCAACCCTCGATTTTTTCCCATTGTCGCATGATTTTTGCCGTACAGAATGAAATAACCAAATTTACCCTGGAAATTGTCACAAAATCAAAAAAAATTACCGACTTTGTGGCGCACCATTTGTACGGCATCAGTTTCATACTGTTTCAATACAGCTTCTAATCCATTATTCCGCAACGACGTACAAAAATCATGCGACAAGGAGAAAAAATCGAGGGTTGCACTTTTGAAATCTCACCAGCACTCGGTTGGACAGCTTACAAGTGACGGCATAGTGCTGAATCTTATTATTTTATGCTCTTATATCGTCCTATATACGTCACCTGGTGGTTCATATGACCCACATTTTTTGGACATGGGCCTGTAGTCTAAACATGTTCGCGGCCCAAGGGCCTGGGCCACCCCCACCCTAAATTAATCACACTGGTAAGTGCTGGTTATGTAACTTGGTTATGTATAGGGAACAAGCAGTTTGGACACTTACGACGGTTTATTTCGTCCGTAAAGTAATCTGCTTCAAAAATAACTTGATATTCCCGCTCGTAAACATTATACGGAGTTTGATGTCTTGTTGTCAACGCCAACGCACAATTTACAGACTTTTTTTTTGAGAATAACACCCCTGGCCGCTACACTAGCCTTATCTGACAGTCACAATTGGAAGTTCTGTTCACATAAATAGATATTGACATTAGACTGAGAGGGATACGATACGAACTTCAAGGTTCGAATTTCAAAGTAGCCCCGTTATTGTCAGGGTAAAAGTAAAGGTTAAGAACCACTGTTTTAAGCGATGCAATGCTATCAGCGTCCGACCGCCATTCATTATGCAATTTTAATGAAAGGTGAACGCTGCGGGGCACACAACGGGTATTCTTGGTTACGTTGTTATTTGATATGGTAATTCTGTAGTTTGGACACTGAGTACCTATGGAGGGAATAGGGTAGGAGATACTTATTGGGTTTGTATTTTGCAGTTAAGGTGGCTATTTTAAATGTGTCTATTGGTATTGTATTAAACTGAAATTTAAATTGAACTTGTATTTAAATTTGACACTTACATACATATTATATATATTTATCCCTCACAGTGTATAGTGCTAGGTTTAGCCGCATCACCTACAACATGATTTCTAAGATTTTCACCCATTACATCGATGGGCCTTTACCATCTGCGTGGGAAGAGAAGGAACTGGTACATTCTACCGGGTGTCGCATTACACAAAGGCGCCTTTCTGAGCAGTGAGAAGGTGTCGAAGAAGGCGCGTCTGGCTGTTCACAGAGGGGTGCTTGTTCCAACATTAATGTACGGTAGCGAGACTTGGGTATGGCAAAAGAAGCATGAAAGTAGAATAAATGCAGTAGAAATGAGAGCGTTAAGAAGTATGGAAGGTGTATCACTGAAAGATAGAATAAGGAACAGTCTGATAAGGGAACGTGCTGGTGTGAAAGAGGATATAGTGACTAGGATAGAAAAAAGTATGCTTAGTTGGTTTGGGCATGTAGAGCGGATGGATGAAAGTAGACTAATTAAACAGATCTATATGGGGAGTACGAATGGTTGCGTTGGGAGGGGAAGGCCTAGACGGACGTTCCGAGACCAAATAGGAGACGTTTTGGAAAAAGGTCGGGTCAGGAGTACCCGAAACCGACGAGCATGTATGAAGAGATTGATGACTGTGGATGAAGCGAAAGAAATATGTCAGGATCGTAGCAAGTGGAATAAAGTAGTCTCTGCCTACCCCTGTGGGAAAGAGGCGTGACGGTATGTATGTATGTATGTATGTCGCATTACAGCCGGCCACGGAGTGGGGCTAAAGTAACAGGCGCTCGGCAGAGAAGCCAATATGGCGGCGCCCATAGCTCGCATCAGCTGACCATGGTAGTATTTACATTCTCACTTATAAATCCGTGCAAGTGCTCCGCGATATCCTCGTGTTTTGTTTTCAATTATTTACCATTCCCATGTTCCAATTGTTAAGTTAAGATTAAGAACGCGATTTTAATACCCTAAATCTATTATTTTTTCAAAAATGTTCAGTTAAATGCCAAAAAGTGTTTCACTTGTTTCGTGGTTTTATAAAACCACGCCATGTTTTTTTTTCTACTCTTGGCCACGGCCGCTACATCGTGGACGAGACGTCAAGATAAGTTACCTAAGTCCCGAATTTTGTTACAAGAGCTCACAGAGTGCAAGTGTGTATAGGATTACCGAAATGCTCACGGTAAACCAAAGTAATTTCGGACTTAAGTTCCCAAAAACTCAGAGTAGGTAATGAAAGTAATTAAAAGTATATTACTCCGTATTACTCGGGCTAAGTACCTTTGCGTCGCACAGCGGTACTAAAGCTAGAACTTGCGAAGGATATCGGACGCTTAATTAATTGGCTTTGAGAAACGCTGACCGCAAAGCTGCCGTGTGGTGCGGCCATTACACCGGCGTGTGATGGACAGAGCTAGCATGAGTGCAAGAGATAGACTACCCATCTTTTTCTAGAAGGAACAGTAAGAAAAAGACGGGAAGTTTATCTCGGCGCCGCAGCTTCTCGCGCCTGCTTTAAATTGTTCTGTAGGGACGTTTTACGTCTAAGCAGCTGAAAATTGTTTATGTCAACAATTCTTGTTGAGGGAAAACGCTGGAATCTTAATTATGTGAAAAGAAAAGGTAGGTATCATTGTCTAATGACTCACTAATGACGCTTGCGAGACGCTTTGGCGTTCCGTAAAATGGGGTAAGAAAGGGATAGGGGTGCGAGTCGGGTTACCTCCACGTGTGGTCAAGAGCTGCGGTTCGTTTTTAGAAAAGTCCGGGGGGAAGAGCAGTGCTCGATCCGGTGCACTCTGGGCATCGGCTAATGATTTCCTGACAGTTTCTGAGGGATATCATTGACCGTTGGCTAAGAGCCCGACAGGGGAGGAGGGTGTTTGATCAATACCGTACAACGTTGCACTGTGGGGTCATTTTATCTTGGTTATTGACATAGACAGACAGATAGGCAAATATATTCTATTTTTAGTATTTTGTTATTATAGCGGCAACTGAAATACATTATCTATGAAAATTCCAACTAGCTATAACGGTTCATGAGGTACAGCCTGGTGACAGACAAACAGACAGACAGACGGGCAGCGAAGTTGTAATAGGGTTCCGTTTCTACCCTATGTTGAAATAATCTCGAAAATTACTAAAATGTTTTTATAATGTTGGAAATCATGTGGGTTTATGATCATTATGTGCAATTGGCATTGTTCATTTTTTTTAAGCGGTGCTTTTAACACCTTTATTTGATAAAATGGACTATTTAAAGCAACTAATTTGAATATTATGCTTTTACGTAGCTTTGTTAATTAATAATAAATATTTTTTCGCTGTTTGATAATTCGTGAATTTAGACAGAATCCCAATCGCCTTCGTTCGGCTGGCTATAAAAAAAACGGATTTGTCTATGGTTTTGTAGATTTGACAGTGACACGTGACAGTTGCCATAGCCAAACTTTTTTTTTTAATTTTTGTGGCAAACATTCGATGCTGGATTCTGTCTAAAAACCCGGTCGTTCGGTCAAACAAAGGTTCAAAGTACTTTTACAAAAATATCTGCAATCATAAAGTATTTTTGAAATCGGACAAGATAAATCGGATAATTGATGGTTTTCCTCGAAATGGTTTTCGAATTGGAGCATACTAAAAAAAATGAACAATGCCAATTGTGCAGCTAGTCTAGGGGCTTAAACAGTTCCTAATTATACAGTTTTGGATCCTGCGAAAATTTTCAACCGCGCGAGAAGCTAAATAGAATTTGTGCCAATTTCTGAAGCGGGCGTTAGCCGAAGTTTCGAATGGGATTAATAATTCCCCTAGAGCACCTCCAGGTATCGATTATTTTGCATCCAACATACATACATTCAATTCAATGCGATTCAGCTATTTGGCTGCCGGTAGCCAGCATCGGCTACGGTCGAATGCTAATCTTCTTTTGGCCTGTCCTCCTTCATCTTCCAAAACTTACTCCAAATCCTTCACAGTTCACTCTGCTAGGCTGTGGAATCGGTTACCGACCTCCATCAGGCAGTCTGCCTCCGTGGCGTCGTTCAAGGAAGGCTTGAGGAAGATGTGGCTCACACCATCTCCTTAGATATTGTGTGTGTACTCTTATTGTATTTTGTATGTATGCATGTGTGTAATGATATTTAGTAGTATTTTATGTTTTGTTTATTGTACTTAGATTATGTACGCTCTATTGTGGCTTTCACTATCTGGAATTTTAAACTTTCATTTTGTTGGTCCCTCGTTTAATGCTCCTCTCATCTACTCAAAGGTTAACTGGTAGAGATCCCTTATAGGGATAAGTTCGCCTTTGTGCATGTATTAATGTTTTTTTTTTTTTTTTGTAAATTGTATCTTTATATTTGTACAATAAAGCATTTACTTACTTACTTACATACATACATAAATCACATACTATCTCTTACGGGGTAAACAGAGCCTCAGGTAACAAAACCTAGATCACGTTTAGGATAATTGTAGGTGTACCTATAAGTGGAAAGAGGAATCAAAATAGTGATGGGTTGCTATCCGCATCGCCTATAACATGATTCCTAAGACTTTCACCCATTCCCTCGATGGGCTTTTACCAACTGCGCGGGAAGAGAAGCTTGGTCTTAAGTAGGTACCTAATGTAGATATGGTTTCCTCTAAGGCGGACAACAGACCGGTGACTCTCCTCGGATTGCTGTCATGGGTGTCTGTGATCGCTACCATCAGGTGGCCCGCTTGCTCGTTTGTGTCCCTCTATCCATATAAAAGTAAGAATACAGTAAGTATTAGTATTTCACCGGTTGCCTCCACTCCGGAACACAGCAGATAGTAGGGCCTTGTGCAAGGTCCGTCCGGATCGCTACCACCATCTTACTCGCTAATCCTGCCGCTAAGTAGCAGTGCTTGCACTGCTGTGTTCCGGTGTGGAGAGTAAGACAGCCGGGGAAATTACGGGCACAAGAGGCATTTCATCTTAGTCCTCTAGGTTGGCAACGCATCTGCAATCCCTCCGGGGTTGCGGGTATCTATGGGCAGTGGTGATCACTTACCATCAGGTGACCCACTTGCTCGTTTGCCTTCCTATTCATATAAAAAAAAAAAAAAAAAAGATGCTAGCAATGCTGCTAGGTGGCAGGATAGCGAGCGAAATGTTGTTTATCGATTATCCCCTCGTAAGTGGGAAGTGGAAACAAAACAGTGTTCTAGTCTTGCTTTTCTGAAATAACATCAATCTTGCTAATTGAAATTTCATGCTGGTCTCGGAGCAAAGAAAAATCATAGAAAGAGATCAAAACAATTTCCAATCAAGCCTATTGCCAAAAGAATAATCGGCTTGTGTGGGAAGTTTTGATGTTACATTAGAAGGATTAATGAATCACACCGCCCACACCATACTTAGAGGGTGGATAAAATACAACGAGACTTTTATAAGCAAACGAGGAAACTTGATCCTTATCTACACTAATAACGGATGTATTGGAGAAGGTCCATCATGGAAGCAGCATGGAAGGCTCTTCCATGCTGTTCTGGGAGCAAAAAAGAAACATAGAATGTACCAGTTGCTTCTCTTCCCGCGCAAATGGTAAAAACCCATCGAGGGAATGGGCGAAAATCATAGGAATCGTGTTATAGGCGATGCGGCTGGCAACCCATCACTATTTTGATTCCACTTTCCACCTCTACGCCCTGTGTCTTGCTAAACGTGGTCTTGTTACCTCTGTCTACCCCGTAAGGGATAAAGACGTGATTTGTGTATGTGTGTATGTATGTATGTTGGAGAAGGTGAATCTCCGTGTTTCAAATGGTTTGGCGACGCGCCGCCACCGGCTCCCGCTTCTGGCCGTGCCGCATTCTGCGCGGAGAATTTGCATTATATGTAGCTTTACTTATAAGTCGATTATAGATCACTCAGATAACACTAAACTTTCCGATCACTCTATAGATATAATGGCTCAAGGTGACACATTAAAGCCCTTGTTGGATTCTGTAACCAATAGGCTGGGCAGCTACGGGAAACGTTGAAGAGTACATGCTATATCGCACCCTGAAAATCAAACCGTCACTAACCAAAAAACGCATTTTTTGGCAACGGACGTTTAAAAATCCAAAAATCAAGATATTTTTTTAAATTGGTTATTTTAAAGAAAAATACGAGTTTATTCATTTTATTAGCTACTTTTATGTACTAGCTTTCTACTAGAAATTAATTGGGTCTAATATATGTATTAAATACTGTAAAGAATCGAAATTAAAAAAATATAGTGTCATTTTTCCGTTTATTTTCACTAATCGCCAGTTTTCTGCTAATTTTACCAGTTTGTATCATTTGTGTTGGAAGTAAAAATGACACTATAGTTGTTCATTTTGGATGTCTTCATAGGAAAAACTGATTATTTTAGCAAGTAATTGTAAACAAAAGATCTTATTCAATTTTAGAGATTATTTATTAAGTCTAGCACCTAACACAGCCAGTAAAAATAATTCCACCAGTTTAAAAAGTAACAGAGTTTATGAAGTAAGAAAATATTACCGACTATAAATATCTAATAACATAGTTTTCTTCTAACAGACGCTCTTGGCCTCACGGAGGGGGGAAAATTAACGCGTAGGCCGGTGCACCCTGGGCAACAACAGTTAATTAATTTCTTTTGTAAGTTAGTTAACTGTTGGCTAATATCCGACTGGGGGGGAGGGATGGTAAGATGAACCCGCAATTCGTTGCGGGGGATCCAGCAATGAGCCAGCGGGTCCAGAAATGGACCTGCAGTGAGGGCGGCGCCTCTGGGCGCCTTTTTGACAGAGGTGAACCTGAGCCAAGTACCTGCAGGGAAAGGTGAGGGCAAGCCTTATTGGACGGGGCGAAGGTTCACCGTCGGAGCGGTGCGACCAAGGGTTGCGATCGCGGAGCGGAGTGACTTCGGTAACTGCCGGTCAACACGTAACCCAGCTCGTGGGGTCGGACCCTGGGCCGCTTGTCTTTTTCAAGACAGGGGGCCGCGAGGAGTAAACCTCTATAAAAAATCCAGAGGGTCGCACCCTCGGGTGCTTTTGGTGACGGACGCGATCATGCCTTCGGTACCGCACTTCTTTCAGAGTAGTACATGAGGGTGTGAGAGCTGACGTGAGGGTCGGCGGGCATAAGCCTGCCGTCGGAGCGGTGCGCCCCGTAAGGGACGGGATCGCGGAGCGGCGTGGCTTCGGCCACTGTCGGTCAACACGTGACCTGGCCCTTGGGGTCGCAACACGGGCCGCTGTCTTTATCAAGACGGGGGCCGCGAGGAGTAAACCTCTATAAAAAATCCAGAGGGTCGCACCCTCGGGTGCTTTTGGTGACGGACGCGATCATGCCTTCGGTACCGCTCTTCTTTCAGAGTAGTACATGAGGGTGTGAGAGCTGACGTGAGGGTCGGCGGGCATAAGCCTGCCGTCGGAGCGGTGCGCCCCGTAAGGGACGGGATCGCGGAGCGGCGTGGCTTCGGCTGTCGGTCAACACGTAACCTGGCCCTTGGGGTCGCAACACGGGCCGCTGTCTTTATCAAGACGGGGGCCACGAGGAGAAAACCTCTATAAAAAATCCAAGCGGCACCAGCGGGGGAGGGCGGGTTTTCCCAAACCTGCATTGCACAGGTGCCGCGAAGACGGAACCCCATCCCGGGGTGGTCGTGGGGTGTCGCGGTGACACCGAGTGCTCCCGTAAAGCCTCACATACGACTGAATAGGGAATCCGTGTGGTTTTTACTGGGTATGCCTGCCGTCGCGGGAGAGACCCACCCACATACACACGGTAAACCCGTACCATACCAGGCGGATGCATAAGGCGCATTTTCCACACCATAAAAAAAGGCGAAAGCTTCTAAAGATATTGATTTACGCAGGCCATAATATATGGAGCTAGACTGGAACTGGAAAGACGTATCTTGAAAATTTTCAGCAATTTCCGGCATATGTTTTTCTTCAGACGATGATGACTTGAATCGAGGTTCATTACAGTCTACCTTGAAGAAAAAAACTGGATTAATACTTGTACGAACAAAATTACCTTGCTATTCCGCTACACACGTGCAAGATAGCAAAGCCTGTGCTAAATATACATGTTTTTATACACAATCCCTTCCTCCTCTACTGCTACATAAAACATAGGTACATAAAGTCCACAAACTCAACTACCCCTACAGCACACAAAACACTGATGCGATTCAATCCCTCTACTAATAATAATTGTGAAATCTGTGACAGAATATACCTTCACATCATATCTTAGTTTCTGCAGTTGTGGTTGCATTAATTTCTTTAATGATTGCCCTAAATTTCTGCGGTCTTGAGTTCCGTTGCAACGTTTTTAACTGTAAAAAAATATATTTATACCTACACCCTTTAAAGTTGAACTCTGATGAGGAAAAATGACATTAAACGGTAAAAACATTGTTGCATTTAGTTACTCAAACAATGAATCAAATCAACGCAAATTGAAATTAACTTTTCATTTGAACCTTGCTGACACAATGATCAAAAGTCAAATTCAAATGTACTGCTTAAGTAAAATCGGCGAGAATTTAAGAATACCGGCATTATTCTCTAAATAACAAGTTTAATAAGATAAAACGGCCATTATGACGAAAAATATTGAAGCAAAATTGTCATTAAACCGTTAAAAACGTTTTATTTCATTACTGTCTTTCCCAAATACTAGACGAAAATTGTCTTTAAACGTAAAAAGTCAGAAAAACATTGAACGGAGACCGCGTTATGGTACTGAATTAAATGCAAAAATGTTATTAAGCACATTATCCCACTTTACTTTCAACTAAAAATAACAAATACTTGCGAAAAACTGGCTCTAAAATGAAAATAACACTGTTGCTTTAAGTAAAAACTTTGTTATGATACTAGATTAAAAAATGAAAATGACACATTATTGATAGAAACATTAGTCCATTTAGGAATATTATCAAATACTAAAGGAAAAACGTTACGAAACAAAAAAATACGCTATTGCTTTTTGTTAAATCAACATGTTGAGTCTGAATTATAAATCAAGAGTGACACATTATTCATAGATACATTATTCCGTAAATTAAAATCGTACTTACCGATCAATTTCATCGAAAATCGTCGCTAAACCAAAAATGACAGACTTCCGCATAGTACTCGGTGTAATACGTTTAGCATCCCCGCCACTAATGACAATATGTCGCTGTTCCCATGCCGCACTCGCGCATCCCCTCCAATATCCAAAACGACACTAGTGCCCTCTGTGGCAGCTAATGGAGTTAGAGCGACGGGTGTCTTTGCATTGCACGCTTTGTGACTTGAATGGCTAGATGGCGTTGATAACTCAAAATATCGAAATTTCGTATAGTGACGGTTTGATTTTCAAGGTGCGATATTATAACATTAACACCTTGGTGCGGTCACCGCCTTTCAACGGCATGTTATTCGGGTACATCTTGCATGTCTTCAGAGGAGAGGATTAAGTTGTCACAGTGGTCCGCTCAACTGTTCCTTTCGCTATGGCTGTGGAAGTCCCAGGCGCGCATCTCCTACGGGATCTTTCTTTTTCACATGACTATTCTTTTGATTGCCATTATTCTTGTTCCTATTCTTGTATGTATTTTTATATTGTTTACTTGTAACTTTTGTTTTAGTTAATAAATATAGTCTATATCATCTTCTATAGAAATGTTCCCGCCTGAATATTACAACGAAACTTACTCTATTACCGTCAACCAATTACTTGAACGCCCACATAAGTAACGTTTTTCTCAATTTTAGTCCAAATTAAAACTGGCCAGAATTCCCACGCGATTGTCGAATAAAATAAAAATAAAAAGCGGCATAAATCCTTGATATTCGTCTCATTAGCCATAATTCAGTGCGAGTAGGCATTTCTCCGTTGGAATTTGAGCCATATTTCAGCGCCCAAGCGGTCGTTCAATTTAGAATGTGGAACAAGCCACAGAAGGACAGCGATGGCTGGATGGACCTTTGTAGCGACCCCTAGCGCCACCTAGTTGGCCTCCACATAACTACTATGACGCACAAGTAGCTAGCCCAGTTCTAATGACAGCTGTCACATCGTTCTACATCCCGCTAACGAAGTTTCTCAACGCGGATGCATAAATACAACTTTCAACTCTCGTCCTTCGGACTTCGGTCCCTTGGCATAACATCTGCCTGGAGAGAGATCTCTCTATTGTGGCACTCTCCACACCTTCTTCTAGCCAAATGGCGCTGGCCATCTTCCACACATTGCCTGTATCTACAGGGTCTTATTTTTTGTAAACTCTTCACTGCACATAAAATAAAAATAAATAAATAAATAAAACACAGCAAACAGAAAGAAGTTTACAAACACTTGAACAGTTGTTGTTGTTTTAGTCTGACTATGACGATAGCCCTGTAATGTCTTCAGGGTTTTGGAATCATATCTGATATTTCCATAAATTGATCGACGTTCAAAGTGAACCGCGCCAAGGGCGAAACTAAATTTTGAATCAAAAATTTTAATGGAAAATCTTTGTAGTGCTGCGCTTATCGTTATGTGGTGATGAAATTAAAACAAAAGTGAACAATTAACCGCATTTATTCGAAAACCAACAGTAACGCGTCGCTAGCACACGAGTTAAGTCGTAGGGTGAGGGTAGATTAAGCCGATCTGATTTTAACACCCCGGAAAAGAGTCGTTGCACGCCACAAGCACTTCCCTGCTGCTGCCAACGCCGTGAAGATGGAGTAGCGACGGTTCGTCCGCCAGGCGAAGCCGGAGACAACAGTACTGCAGTTGTGGGCTCGAGCCGTAACGAGGAACCCTGGAATTTACGTCCGCTGTTATGAGTGCTCATTAGGTGGGCGGCTCCGTTGACTGTGACCGGCATTAAGCAGAAGCAGGTAGCAGCGCTAAGGCGATAGGAAATGGCTTGGTGATTTGCGGATGTCACAGTCAGACGGAGTTTACAATCGAGATAGTAAAATCGAGATGGTGCAATCGAGATGGCAGGCGCTAAGCAAGTAATTAACGACAAAAAAATAACAAGTAATTAATTTTACATTACTGTTGCGAAGTTCAATTAAGCCTGCATTAATTAATAAAAGGAATAAACGAGTAAGCATTATCATTATTATAATTACTATCAAGCAAAATCAAATTAAATACAATTGACAACGGTTAAATTGAGACCGTTATTGCAGCCGTTTATATTTAAAACATTTTAACACATTGCTACCCACACAATTAAAGCATAAGAAATGTCCAACACTTACCCAATATCGGGGTTTGACACTGATTTTAAATAAGTAATGAGTGAAGATAATTTACTAAATAAGTTAGTTTTAAATTAGATCGATAAGATCGCGCGGGCGACGTGTGATGACACGAAAGTGAACGTGCGCCTGCGCCGGCGTCAAAATCTGTGTGTGGCGTTTCGCCAGCTGGCCGCGCCAAGACGACCGCGGAACGCGCGGTCGGGGTAAGGGGCGAGGCTGGCTCTCGAACAATAGGACTCGAGTCGAGTACGATCGGCGCGAGGAATAAGTAACAAGCTCGCTGTACATTTTACCCCAATTTAGTATAGTGTTGATTATTCTTTTGTATTTATAAATTTGTATTAAGTGTTTTTATTATTTATTAGGTAGTATTAAGTGTTATTGATAAGGTTTCTTCTTAATTTTTAAAATCTTTTAATTGTGGTTTAATACACTAGTTATATAACGTATCAACGTTACAGTACCCCGGCGCGTCGGGAAGGATTTTAGTACATCTGCATGTAATAAAATCCGCATGGCTCAGTACCTACATACCTAAACACTTTTATAGTACTCATCCATACTTCACGCTAACATGAGTACGTTAGTATATTAATTACTACATACCAACGCCTACTTTCAAAACATAAGGAGGTGAACCGTTACAAGAACTTGAAACCTCTAGGTACGCGTTATTGAAGATGTTAGGACGCCTGAGTAAGTGCACAAGAATAACTGTGATTAAGCAAAGGAAAGAATAATTATTTATTGAGACCAATTAATTTGAGATCCTTTATGTGCCAGGTGCCAAGATCTTTCCCTGATAAATCCTGTAACACGTAAACTAATGGTGATTTCTTTGCTACAATTTTTGCTTTGACAAACTTCGGTGCCAATTTTTTGGTGAACCTTTTGTCTTTATCACTTAAGAAGTAAGTGCGCTTCATAACAATATCTCCTATATTAAATTCTGCCGGCTTACGTCTGAGATTATAGTGACTTGTGTTTTTAACATGGGCCTGCCACAGACTAAGCTGTACCTTGTCAAAAATCGTGGACAGACTACCCAAATTCTCAGCGTAGATATCACGAGGCATGAACAATACCTCCTTGCCGATGTCGGTATCGGTGTAATGTGTTCCACACGTCACAAGCTCCCTGCCAAACACTAGAAATGCAGGCGTAAAACCTGTGGCCTCATTGACGGAACTGTTGATGGCAAATTGAACCTGTGGAATATACACGTCCCATGACCTGTGATCGTCATCGACGAAGGTAGAAATGCATGTAATTATAGTTCTATTAAAGCGCTCGACCAAATTAACCTGTGGTGTGTACCTAGGGCTATAATAAACGTTAGGAACATTATAGCGTTTAAATAATCCATCCATAACCCTTCCGGTGAACTGCGTAGCGTTATCCATCAATATTGTTTGTGGTACACCATGTACCAGGAAAACAGATTCTTCTAAAATGCCCGCTACAATTTCTGCTGTTGCTCTTTTGATGGGATAAATCAGACAAAATTTAGAAAAACAACAGGTGATGACTAAGATGTAGTTGTTGCGTTTCCTTGTCGTTGGCAATGGGCCCATCAGGTCGAAAGAGATCATTTGAAACGGACGTGAGCACTGCTTGGGCCTCCCCATCTCCCCTAAGGTTTGATGATTCTGGGCCTTATACGATAGGCATTTATCGCATGCCCCTACGAAGTCCACGACATCCCGATACATACCCGGCCAATAATAACGTAGCGCGAGTCTGCGGTAAGTTTTAAAAATTCCCATGTGACCTGCAATAGGCTCTGAGTGATTTTCGAAAATGGCTTTATGACGCAACTCGGCGGGAACCACCAATTTCCATGAAAATTCCGATGTTAACTCATGTTTGTTCTTGGTCAATCTATACAGAGAATTATTTTTAATGATGAAATTTGGAAAATCCACCGGGTTATGGAGGCAGCCGTTATAAATGTTGGTGTACCAAGTGTCCTTTGAATGCGAGTGTGAGTTGGAAGTGGTAATTGTGCTTACTGGAACCCGAGACAAGGCGTCTGGAATGACGTTATCGACGCCTCGACGGTGTTTAAGAGTGAAATTAAATCCTGACAAGCGAACGCCCCAACGAGCTAGCCTACCGGTTGGGTTACTAATGGACAGGAACCATTTAAGAGCACTATGATCCGTGTATACTGTAAAAGGCTGCCCATTTTCAATGTAGCAACGCCAATATTCCAAAGCGGTAACTACGGCTAAGGTTTCGCGTTCCGTGATGCTATAATTTTTCTCGGCCGCCGACAAGCTTTTAGACATGTACGCGATCGGGTGTTCTTTGCCGTCGATAGTCTGAGTCAGCATCGCGCCTATTCCATAATTGCTGGCATCCGTATGGACCTCAAACGACTTCGAATAATCTGGACAACAAAGGACCGGTGCTGATACCAGACGCTCCTTGAGCTGCTTGAAGGCAGACTCAGCCTCAGAGTTCCATTTAAACGATGGAGAACCCTTTTTTGATGAAGTTAACTTATTTAGTGGGCCTGCTATGGTACTAAAATTAGGAACAAATCGTCTGTACCAAGTAGCAGTTCCTAAAAATCGTTTAAGGTCCTTACGACACGTGGGTGTAGGGTAATTTAATATGGCCTCGACCTTCGCAGGATCAGTGCGTAAGCCGCAACCATCGACCACATAACCGAGATACCTAAGTTGGTTACTGAAAAAACTGCACTTTTCCAAGTTAACTGTTAGGTTGGCCTGCTTTAACTTGTCCAAAACGCGCAAAAGTAAGGTCACGTGACTATTAAAATCCTTCGAAACAACGATAATATCATCCAGGTAGGCGAACACCTTAAGGTCGAACTCTGAGAACAACAGGTCCACTAATCGTTGCTGAGTAGCAGGAGCGTTGGTCAGGCCGAACGCAGTTCGCTTAAAGTGAAACGTCCCCCTACCAGGTACATAAAACGCAGTCTTGTTTCTGTCTTCTGGTGCGATTCTAATTTGCCAAAAGGCTTTGGACAAGTCAATGCTGGTCAAGTAACGAGCATCTCTAAGGTTATCCAAAATCTCGGAAATGTACGGAAGGCTGTAAGCATCGCGCTTCGTTACTGAATTTAGCTTGCGGCTGTCGAGGCAGAAGCGAGGCTGACCGTTTTTTTTAGTAACGAGCAGTACGGGAGATGACCAACTACTCTCGCAGGGCTCAATCACATCTAGAGAAAGCATCTCGTCCACCTGCTCTACCAATATGCGTTGTTTTTCCGGTGATAAGCGGTAATAACGCTGTCGAATAGGACCAGAGTCCCCTGTATCTATACGGTGTGTGATGAGGTCAGTGACACCTAATCCCTTCTTTTGATACGATATATCCTCGAACTGTCTTACGACGTTATCGGCTAGTTGTTTTTGAGATTCTTCTAAATTGTCATAACCCTGAATAAAGCTCGCCACATTGGGTACAATTTTGCCATCAACCGAATCGTCATTACCACTCAAAACAATACTACTTAAATACTTCGGGCAGATCTTAAAGGCACGCCAAAAATCTACTCCTAATATGAGATTGTTATGTATTCCTGGCACAACAAAGGCTCTCAAAATATGGAATTGATTATCAAATTGTAAAGGCACCTCTATGTAACCTTCACTCTGTAACATCTGTCCCCCTGCTGCGGTGACAGTGATAACGTTATCGTTAACTAATTTAAGGCCACTATTGACAAGTACTGAATGAGCACCATTGCCCAGAATAGTGACGGCTGAACCAGAATCCAATAGTCCTGTTATTGTTATCCCATTAATAAGTACTGAGACATAGGGTCTATTATCAAAGCTATGATTTTCTTTCAGAATTGCATCAACTTTATAAGATCTGAAAAATAAACTTACTGTACGCAACCAATTCTCCCAATCCTTACAATCGAAGTTATTCTGAGTTAGTTCATTGATACAATTCTGGCCAATCAGTTTTTTGGATGAGATTTACCTTTATTGCAATCTGGACAATCTGGCGTCTTAACATCTTTACGACCGCAAACAAAACAAACAATAACATCCTTGTTTGCCTTACACTGCCGCAGGTTATGGGTATTAACACGACATCTCGGGCAATAACGTGTCTTAGAAGCAGAGGTATCAATTGCATGTACATAATTAGGGACTGTTTTATTTGTAGAATTATTGCTATTAAATTGATTCTGTGAGTTTGTTTTGTTGTAATTATTATACTTAAATCTATTATTATTATTATTGTAATTTGAATTATTATATTGTACATTATTTTTATGATTATAATTTGAATTATTATATTGTGTATTATTTTTATTACTATAATTTGAATTATTATAATTTGTACTATTACTAAAATTAGGCCTACTTTTTAATGAGCCACCCGCATAAGCGAACTCTGGTGCCAGAGTCTCCGAATTCGGACGAGGCGGTTCCTTGAATTGCGACAAACGAGACTGTACACACTCATAATTGCGACATAAGGTCTTTAACTGTTCGATAGTTGTAATTTCCGAAACAGAAGATAAGGTGCTTGCATAGCAAGGTCTGATATTATGCAGCAAAATCTCAAGCTTGTCGGCTTCAGACAATGTATTTGACAAACGTGCAAAAAGACCGGACATAATGGAGAGATATATTACTATATTTTCTGTTTCGCCCTGTGTACGAGACCTGATTTCGGAAAGCAATCGATAATCAAAATCGGCCTGGCCAAAGTCTCTTTTCAACAACACTACTAAGTCATCCCAGCTTGTTACAAATTCCCTGACGCTACGATACCAAGGAATTGCGTCGCCTGTAAATATCTCTGTAGCATTATGAAGCAGTTTATTGGTTGACATTCCTTTAGCACTGCAAAACTCCGAAACGCGTTGAATGAATGCTCTCACACAAGTTTTACCGTCGTAACGCAACCTTGACAACTGGTTATTATTATTGCCATCGCAAGTCACTGTGATATTAAGAGGCGCTGGAGCACTGACGGGAGGTGGAAGAGGAACACCTCCTGATGGCGCTAGAGGATCAAATATGAGGCTGGTTGTCAATGAACTAGCACGTTCCGAGCAGAGCTTATATAAGGCGACGCAATTTTCGTAAGTCCTTTTTTGTTCATTATCCGCGCAAACAATACGGTTAAGCCTATGGTATAAGTGATAAATAATGTTTTCAGCTCGGAGCAAGGTACTCTTATCCAATGGATCAGTGTCCAAGTAAGAATTAACCTTCTCTAGCACCTCAGAGACACTATCTAAATCCTCCCCAGGATCAAGTGGACTAGTGAGAATGTCCTCAGATGGAAGTAAAGCGGACAGTTTAGTTATTTGCTTACGCAACTCCATAACTGTGGATGCCGGTGTCTCTCCCCTAATAGCGACCTCATACTCCAATTCAGCCTTTTGTAGCGATAAGAATTTAATAGGCCGAGACATGACTACAATAATTGTTTAAAAAAAATGTAATAAAAAAAAATAATTGTGTTCCAATAATGCGGGTAAATGTTGGACAATTTAAAAAAAAAACAACTAAATACTCCGTCCGTTACAGTAGTTATTAATCAAAAAATAACGTTTTGGTTGTTTTTCTTTAAGCGAAGTAAGCGCTAAAGCACAAAAAGCAAAAAAAAAAAACGCAAAGAAAACACACTAAAATAAAAAATAAAAAAGCGTTTTAAGTGCAACTAATGTGTACGGAAGACATTAAATATAACAAAGTATTCAACAGCCAGTTAAGCAAAACTTTAAAATTTAGCACCAAAAAATGTGGCCAACTGTACTTGTGGTATTAAGTTGTTTACTACGGAATTTGCACAATAACAACGGAAATAAATATATGTTTCGTACACACCAGCTGCTAGCAACCAAAAATAAAAACGTTTCACAAACAAAAAGCAAGAAAAAAAAAACACCAAACACCAAAACCACAACTACCCACCAAGATGCTAAAATCAGATCTTATATTTTTTATAGAAAATAAAACCACGGTGAGGCGCCAGTGCTGCGCTTGCGCCGGCGTCAAAATCTGTGTGTGGCGTTTCGCCAGCTGGCCGCGCCAAGACGACCGCGGAACGCGCGGTCGGGGTAAGGGGCGAGGCTGGCTCTCGAACAATAGGACTCGAGTCGAGTACGATCGGCGCGAGGAATAAGTAACAAGCTCGCTGTACATTTTACCCCAATTTAGTATAGTGTTGATTATTCTTTTGTATTTATAAATTTGTATTAAGTGTTTTTATTATTTATTAGGTAGTATTAAGTGTTATTGATAAGGTTTCTTCTTAATTTTTAAAATCTTTTAATTGTGGTTTAATACACTAGTTATATAACGTATCAACGTTACAGTAGGGATGCTTAGTTGAACTAATTCAACCACCTGCCAAAACATTCCGGAAAATTCTGAAGGAACTGGTATTAACCAGAGCTGTGTAAAGCAGCAGTAGTAGATAAACATCGTTTTCCTAACCTCATTCGCAGAAGCTAAACTATTATTGAAGTACTGTTGTAAATTTATTTTATCCTGAAAAAGATACTTTCTGCCAAGTTACTTGCGGCGTATTCTTCTTGGCAATGACGATCTTTCCGAATGTGCTGGTAGTTAAAAAAAGACATGTAAAAGAGCCCTTGGCAGCCTATTTACAATAAAAAACTTTTGAATTTTAAAATGTTAAATTCGATATTATTATAAACCGCACGCTTGCCTCTCCTCACTTGTACCACAACGTCACGCCTCCGCCTGTGTTTGAGAAGATAATTTTCTTCTTAATTAACCTGCTTTGAATAGCGCATTTAATTAAAGCATCGAACGTGAGTGTGACGAGCGACTTTTTACAATTGGGGCATGTCAAGAGTTCGTGTTATTGGATCTGTTGTTAGGACTTTGTCGCTTTGAAGTGATGCTCCCTAGCATACATACATACATAAATCACGTCTTTATCCCTTACGGGGTAGACATGTAAGTAGCATGACGCTATTAATATAAGATCAGAAAGACTGTATTAGCTAAGTGACGGCTGATCACTGATCAGGTCAGTAAAAAAAAATTCAGGTCAGTAAAGAGAAAATTTTTAGTCGTTTACTAGCTGTTGCCCGCGGCTTCGCTCCCGTTTTTTTTCTTCTAAATTTCAATATTTTCTCACCGTTGAAACCTTCCCTGGGCTTCCACAAATATTTCATGACTAAAATTAGACAAATCGGTTCAGCCGTTCTCGAGTTTTAGCGAGACTAACGAACAGTAATTAATATTTATTTATATAGATTTTTTCCAACAGCCAACAGTAGGCAATTTCATTTTGGTCTACATTTGAGAAAATACTGCATTCGATCTGCGGTACTCCAGAAGCACCGAATTAAAAAGATGGAGAACACTCAACTAATAGATGGAAAATAGGATGGGATTAATAAAAATAACCAAAATCACAAGTGTAAAAATAAAAACTTTATTAAATAATAGAAAGAGTAGACGTGTAAAATTATCGACAACCATTTTTACTCGATTTCCAAAGTGGGTTTCGCGGAACTCAGGGATTCCGTAGTAAAGTCAATACGGTCCCGCGAAATCATTTAATAAGTACCACGGTCATTAAGTAGGTAACAATGAGGTTTCATAATATAAAAAGTATTTGGTCGGTGTTCCGTATCTTAAAAGTTTGGGAGCCCCTAATTTAAAGAAACAATCAGCTGAGCTATCGAGAGCGACTGAGGGAACCGACCCAGCCATTCAGTACATACAATCTGATCTCTGCACTCATGGTAGAAATTAACAATTCCTACCACGACAAAACAGCCCGCCTAGTTCCCTCATCCGAAACCACCCGAGTAATAAGGAAGGTCCTCCACTTCATCCAGGATACAGTGATGGCTACCCATAGTAAGACTATCCAAGAACTTTGGCATAGGTAGAAGAAGTGGGTGTTCAAACTCTGTCCCCAGAAGAAAGGGAAGGTATCGGTGAAGAGTAAATGAGCGGCCAGGGTAGCCGTAGCAGCTCTACCTACATACGATATTGTCGTACTGGAGAATTCGCGGACTTCTGTGATGTAGTAGACGAAAGAATAGAAGACGATGGTGACTGATGCCAGTATTAATATTACTGCTATTGGCCTGAAAAGAAAAAAAGAGATTATTTTTCTTTGAGAGCACAACACTGTTAGGTACACATGCAGAGAACACATGCATGGTCTGCATGTGTAACAGTTGTGCTCATTAAACTTTGATAATGATCCTGAAGTGGGATCGAAACGCGTTAGTGTTTGTGTGGTGTTAGGGATAATTAAGTTTGTGGGATTTATGTGGGTTTTATTGGCAGTAGTGGATGGAGAGTTGCATGAAAAACATAGTTCACACAGGCTTGGTTATCTTGCACGTGAGTAGCGGAGTAGCAAGGTAAAATTTTTTGTTCATTCTGTTTTTTGTTAAAGCGGCAACAGAAATATAATCATCTGTGAAAATTTCAACTGTCTAGCTATATCGGTTCATGAGATACAGCCTGGTGGCAGACAGACAGACGGAGGGCGAAGTCTTAGTCATAGGGTCCCGTTTTTATCCTTTTGGTACGGAAGGATAAAAAACAGCTAGTTGCGACCTGTCATAATATGGCAATGTGCTATAATTTCAAATAATAAACTCTGTCTGGGTTATTCCCAAAGGTCAACCTTACCCTTCAGGCCGAAGTTACCTTATCTTACGGGGTGATACCCACTATTAACGATATTGGCATTGCGACCCCTAATTGGCACACATTCGAAACAAAACTTCCCTGCTGGTCTGGGAGCAAAAGAAAAACATAGAATGTACCAGTTGCTTCTAGTCCCGCGCAGATGGTAAAAGCCCATCAAGGGAATGGGCGAAATTTTTAGGAACCATGACATTGTTATAAGCGATGCGGCTAGCACCCCATCACTATTTTGATTCCTTTTTCCATCTATACGGCTTCAATCATGCTAAACGTGGCCTTTAGGTTTTGTTACCTCAGGCTCTGTCTACGACGTAGGGGATATAGACGTGATTTGTGTATGTGTACGTATGTATGTCGAAACAAAACTGCAAATATCCGTTTCTAAACATAATTTAATTAGTTAATTTTAGGTACATTCTAAACTTTGCTTTCAAATTTGTTTGTGCCAATTTGGATAAAACTACGGTTCGAATTCGCAAATATTAGTTTGTCTGTATTGTGAATCTGTTTGGGATCGTAAACAATGCCTGTGCCCGAGGCTTCTGCAAACGCAATAAGATAGTTGTTTGTTTATTTTGGTTTAGATAATATCGCTTCCTTGTTAATAAGGAACTAAAACAGTTATTATGCAAAATATACGAATATAAGTCGAGACCAGCACAGCGAGATACTTCCCGTCACTTTATATAGCGGCAATGGATAACGTGATTTTAAAAGATATTCTGGAGAAAATATAAAAAAATGAACTTTATACTTTAAAGAACTTAAGGTACTATTTTATACACCTTTACTACCTGTTACCTGCCCAAGTAACCCCAATCGGAACTCTGTGTTGGAGACTTACACAGAGAAACTTTCATACATACATACACAAATCACGTCTTTATCCCTTACGGGGTAGACAGAGCCTAAGGTAACAAGACCTACAGGCCACATTTAGCAAAATTGTGGGCGTATAGGTGGAAAGTGGAATCAAAACAGTGATGGGTTGCTAGCCTCATCGCCTATAACAAGATTCCTATGATTTTCGCCCGTTCCCTCGATGGGCTTTTACCATCTGCGCGGGTAGAGAAGCAACTGGTACATTCTATGTTTTTTCTTTACTCCCAGACCAGCATGGAAGAAACTTTCAGCTTTTATAAAATAACGAAGGTCTGGCCGTCGCGGGCTCTTGGTCTAAAAGTCTGTCTGTCTGTCTGTTACCTTTTCTCGCTTAAGCCGCTGAACTAAATAAGTTGAAATTTAATATACAAATACTTTCAGTCCCGGGGAAGGACATAGGATAGTTTTTATCCCGGAAAACAGCATAGTTCCCCCGGGATAGCGATAAACGAATTCAGCGCGGACGGCGTCGCAACATAGAGTATTAAATATTTCGTTAATTACTACAGCCAATACGTACCAAAGATTAAAACTTGTTGCTTTCGACATGACAGCCAAAGTGATCCCTGAAGAGCAAAGCAGGGAAGCCCAAAAGTACCACAGACGTGTTCGGTCGGAGTGCTCTTGGACGTAGACAACACCCGCAGTGAGGCCGATTAACGCTGCCAATATTGAAGAAAAAAAACCTGTGAAAACAGAAAAAAAAGTGACCAAGTGGTCTTTAAGGCCAAAGTGAAGACACCTTCTAGGCAAACGTGTACCATCTTAGGCCTCATCGTCGCCTTCTATCAAGAGGTAAGATTTAAATTACGTAAAAAAAAGACGACAGCTTTTATTTGAGCGATAAGTTCGTTATTTTGCTGAATGCCCTTTCAGACAACGTCCGTTGTCTGACATGTTTTATTCAACAGTAGCTGATGCAACGCTAAGATTTTATAATTGATTTTTTAAATTTACAATTATAAAGAGTCACTGGCTAGAGTGGATAGCGAAAATTCACAAACTCACTGTTGTGATAGTACGGAAACACTGTATTGATCATTACACTCTTTTCAATACCAATATCTATAATTTAATGTATCAATACAGTATTTGCGCACAATATTGTTACAACTAGGTTTGCCGACCGTACTCTAAAATAGAGCATTGTACTCTATATCATGCAGGCGTACTCTATAATCTATAACACTCATAGAGTATGCTAAAATACACTTTTTAAAACAATGTTTACTCTATACTAGTGCTAGTCATGTAATATTATGCAAACCCATTATAAATATACCTATAAAATATACCACATCACTATTTTGATTCCCCTTTCCACCTATATGCCCACAATCATGCTAAACGTGGCCTTTAGGTCTTGTTACCTCAGGCTCTGCCTACCCCATAAGGGATAAAGTCGTTATTTAGGTATGTGTATTGTATAAAATATAATGATACTCTTTTTTGTAAGTCCTTTGAAATCAGATATACTCTATTTCTTTATTAAAAGTTGGCAACCCTAGTTGCAACAGTCTCCTAGCCATTATTTTAAATTCGAATCAGTCTTATTAAAATTTCCCAGTTGGATTCATAAAAATACGTTATTAAAAATGGTAAACTATATTGTCTATTATTATAATTGTTTTTTTTTATTGTCTACCTTGTTCTTTGTTTCTGTACTATTTTGTACTGATTTGTGGCTCAATAAAGAGTACATATTTGTATTTGTATTGTTGTATTGTAAATTTACATGGGGAGTGTGAATGTGTGCGTTGGGAGGTGAAGGCTTAGACTCTAGACGGGCACGTTCCGTGACCAAATTGGGGAAGTTTTGAAACAAGGCCAGGTCAAGAGTACTCCAAAACCGACGAGCATGTATGAAAGATTGAATGTGGATGAAGTTAAAGAAATATGTCGGGATCGTCGCAAGTACAAAGTAGTCTTTGCCTACCCCTATGGGAAAGAGGTGTGACGGTATGTATGTAAAGGCGGGGGGTCCAACATTATCAAGAAAACCCAGATGTAAGGATGAGTTAGACTTTATTTCCACTAAATAATCAAACTGGATGAACACTTCAGTAACGTAATAATTACACACTTGATCAAGTACCATACCACACTATAACTTAACTATGTAATAACAGCATAACGGCGCTACAACATATGCATGGCCAAAACCAAGCGAGAACTAACCCCCATACCGCTGTGCGCCGGCCTTTATAGGCGGGTGTAAACAACTCAGGTAGCACGACCTAGTAACAGAGATCCAGGTAGTGCACCTGGGCAGCGGTAGTGGCGTGATCGGCTGTTGCTGGGCCCGGTGTAGGTGCTGTGACAATGTTATGGCGTCATCGTCTCCACTTATAATTACATATTGACGTCGCGCCGTCATATGTATGAACTCACCCATCAATCCTTTGGCAAAGTAGTAGTAGTAGTCGACATGAAACGCCTCGTCTCTGTTTACAAAAAGTAAGTTCTTGTTGAACACTTCGCTAAACACGTCTAGATCGCATTCGAGACCTCTGGCTTCCATCGCCCAGCTCATCTTCTCTGGCAATTCTCCTCCAGACCTTAAAAATAGCAGCGCATTAGAATAATTATTAAAATACTGTAATAAACACTGCAACACTGCACTGTAAAAACAGCGCCTTCTCTCGTCCCTGGTGAGCAGTAGATGTTCCACGGGAGTTTGTAATTGTGTCGTACAGACACATCATTCAAACAGATGACGCTTAGCGACAAAAAATTCGCATAGTAACAAAGGTCACGTGACGGTCGGTAACGGGTAGAAAAATTCGGAGACTACCCACCTGCTATGGGTGGTGTAGTGGTATAGCACGCGTCACGGAATGACGAGGATCCGGGTTCGATTCCCGGCCATAGCTTTACTTTTCGGATTTTTCTATGTGTTCTGATTTTCACAGACATTTAGAAATTAAATTTCTAACGGTAAAACCGTAAAAGTAAAACATAAAAAATCAAGAAATAAAAATTTCTTGATTCATTTGATAATACCTATCATTTGAAAAACAGCGCCTTCTCTCGTCCCTGGTGAGCAGTAGATGTTCCACGGGAGTTTGTAATTGTGTCGTACAGACACATCATTCAAACAGATGACGCTTAGCGACAAAAAATTCGCATAGTAACAAAGGTCACGTGACGGTCGGTAACGGGTAGAAAAATTCGGAGACTACTCACCTGCTATGGGTGGTGTAGTGGTATAGCACGCGTCACGGAATGACGAGGATCCGGGTTCGATTCCCGGCCATAGCTTTACTTTTCGGATTTTTCTATGTGTTCTGATTTTCACAGACATTTAGAAATTAAATACTGTAATGTTAAAATGAGTATATATAGAAATAGAAATAGAAATATATTTACTGACCATGTAACATACATTACATTTAACAAGTCATAATTTTACAATTTTTGAGCGATGTAGTCATGCATTACATAAAATATTTTTCTCTTCTTTTAAAAGATCCATGTATTCGTTGATGGAGTAAAACGGATTTTCCTTGAGAAAACCCAGAATTTTGCTTCTGAAACTTTTCATAGGTAGATAAATAGGTAGGTAAATTTTCATAGGTTTCATAGGTTTTCATAGGTATATCCAGGGTATGTCTTATAAAATACCGCATTTTGGTTTAACAGAATGCAAGCAAGCATTTAAATTATTTTACCAACATTTTTGAGTGCTGTCAAATGAATCAAGTTTTTTTTTTACTTCATGATTTTTTTATGTTTACTTTTACGGTTTTACCGTTGGAAATTAAATTTCTAGAAGACATAGAAAAATACGAAAAGTAAAGCTATGGCCGAGAATCGAACCCGAATCCTCGTCATTCCTTGACGCGTGCTATACCCCTACACCACCTATAGCAGGCAAAAGGAAAGCTATGGCCGGGAAGTGAACCCGGATCCTCGTCATTCCGTGACGCGTGCTATACCCCTACACCACCCATAGCAGGTGGGTACTCGACTTTTTATACGTGAGTTATCCGTTTATGTGTTATTATAGATGGGTAGTCTTCGAATTTTTCTACCTGTTACTACCTGTCACGGGACCTTGTAACTATGCGAATTTAATTTATTCGATTATTTAATTATTATAGAACCCAAATAAACGTTTGTTCCTTTTTAACAGAAATTAAGGGTGCCAACCCTAATACCCTTCATTAAGTGTAGCTAGTTACTTTAAAACAGGCCTTACTAGCTGAGATAGCGCTAACTAAACAAAAAGCTTATCAATTTTACAAAAAATAAATCGACAACCCTAACGCTCTATTGAAGTGTAGGTATTTATTTCAAAAAATGAGCCTAGTTTCCATACTGCTCTATTTATTTACTGTAGCCTTGCACGAGGTCCTACTACCCACAAATGTAACTGTTTACAATGTCACACTACTCAGAATTTCTGCAATTATACCTCTCCTCAGCTAAGAACAGCGCTGTGTTACAACACGAGCAAGTTTCAAACTTAATCTATTAACAATTGTTCAAGAAAATAACATCATTCAACTAACCGTTGTTCAACAGTTTAACCGAGTTTAAAATTGCTTAGTTTAGGGAGACGCAAACAACAGAGCGTAGCGCGTGTCACCGTCAACACTAGTAATTACTCTTTTTATAAGAAAAATGTTTTGTCTTTATCTGACACAGGTAAATAGATAAAGATAAATAAGTATTACGGGCTTACGGTCAAATAGTGTGATGTAGTGGGTCCATAGAGGAAATACGCAATTAGAGTGATAATACGGGCTATCTATTTATGGCAACACATCAGTCCTTTTTGACTTACACCATACTAGTGAACATTTTTCGCGATTGATGAAGCAAACCCATTTATGTAATTAGGATTTTGATTACATATTAACATTTAGATTGTTATTAAAATTAATCTAGTTTCGTTTCACTATGCCGAACAACGACGAAATATTAAGGACCTGTATCACTCACCACTCTCTGTTAATTTTCTGATATTATAGGTGTCAGTTATCTATGATTCCTTCTCTATTTATTACTAAGAAACAGACAGAGATGACATCATAGAAAACAGACACGTAAAATAGCAGAGTGATGAAACAGCCCCTAAATATCCACATCCATCATATTAGCTGCATAACTTTCCATACCTTTTTGACCTTCGGTTTGCCAGTCAGAGTGCAGTAATCGCCACTTTCGGATAGGCGTAATTTTATTTAATACTAGCTGACTCGGCGAACTTTGTTCCGCCTTAAATATGAAAAATTTAAATATGGTTGGGCTGTGCTATCCCGCGGGAACTATGCAATTTTCAGGGACAAAAACTATCGAATGTCCTTTCCCGGGTCTCAAACTATCTGTATACCAAATTTCAACTAAATCGGCCCAGCGGTTTAAGCGTGAAAAGGTAACAGACAGACAGACAGACAGAGTTACTTTCGCATTTATAATATTAGTAAGGATGAATTGCATGACGTTTCCACTCTATTAAGGTTGTTTTCTCTATGAGTGGGGTAACGAAAAAAAACTTACGGTTTACACTCCGTAGAGTAGAAAATGGCAATGGAAATGATCATTAGCGCCAAAAGTAGTCCTGCCAGCACCCAGCTCCAAAACAGCATCTTCACGTTACCGCAAGCTTTAGAAAGTAAGGTCTGAAAAAAAAAACATAAACCAAAACGCGTAAACTTCTTCGTCTTTTACGCACTGGTGTTGCACTTTATCCTATAAGCGTTCCGTTTTTCCCTTTTAAGCTTTGGAAACCTAAACGCTGAAATTGGCATTGTTCATTTTTTTTAGTATGCTCCAATTCGAAAACCATTTCGAGGAAAACCATCAATTATCCGATTTATCTTGTCCGATTTCAAAAATACTTTATGATTGCAGATATTTTTGTAAAAGTACTTTGAACCTTTGTTTGACCGAACGACCGGGTTTTTAGACAGAATCCAGCATCGAATGTTTGCCACAAAAATGAAAAAAAAAGTTTGGCTACGGCAACTGTCACGTGTCACTGTCAAATCTAACAAAACCATAGACAAAGCCGTTTTTTTTATAGCCAGCCGAACGAAGGCGATTGGGATTCTGTCTAAATTCACGAATTATCAAACAGCGAAAAAATATTTATTATTAATTAACAAAGCTACGTAAAAGCATAATATTCAAATTAGTTGCTTGAAATAGTCCATTTTATCAAATAAAGGTGTTAAAAGCACAGCTTAAAAAAATGAACAATGCCAATTGTTTTACTAACCTTGGCGTTCGGATTACGATCCCTCGCGAACAAGTAAGCCGTGGCTGCCACGAGGTACGCCACGCCGATGCGTGGCAGCGGGGCGAACAGTGGCGTCGCGGGGAACCTAGACCGTGGCGCAATGCCACTGATCAGCAGTCCCAGTACACAGAGGAAGAATGACTTCTGTGATTAAAAAGTATAAAAGCACTATTTACAGTCTACAATGACATCAAATTTAAATTTAAAAAAACCCCCTTCGCGTTAACAATAATTAATTCAATTTATTACCAAAAATACCTCACTTAATTTTAGGCACATCTTTGTGTAGATTTAACTACCGGAAAAAAACTCGTGTTATGAAAAAAAATGCATGCATCGGATTCTAAGGAGAATCTTACCACAAATATTGTTCCGAAAACAGTCCTTTTCGTCATCTTTCTTTTGGTTTCTTCATCAATCATTACCGGTACTGCGAGTCCAAAAGTCAGAGTGAACGCAAAGAAGAAACACTCCGACATTGTCAGACCCCCAAAAGTTCTGAGGAAAATGGGGTACCCCCCTCCGCCCGTTGTCGCAAATATTATGAGAATTAGTAGTATGCTGAAAGGTTTAATTAATGTAAGCATTTTCATTGCTTCCTTAACAAAAATGAAATTTTAAAAATGCATTTTCTATTTGTATGAAGTAGGAAATTCTGTTGGATCTACCTGATTTATTTTATGTACCGATTACTTTGAAAACTGTAGTTCGATTTGGAGGATATATTTTGTCGCTTTCCGTGTTGAGACCCTTGGTCCGTGGGGTCTTAGCGCTATTAGCCTCCTCAAAGATATTTCGAAGAAACTAATAGACGCTACGGGTGACCGCAGAGCTGGCAGCTTCCTTGGTCAGCGTATTAGTATCGCTGTCCAAAGGGGAAATGCTGTCAGCGTCGGTGGAACTATGCCACGGGGGGCCCTCTTTTTTTAATTATTTTAATTAAAGATTAGTTTTAGTTTAGTTTTTAATTGGTTATTAATTTAATCATAGTTTAATTTGTTTCTAATTCCCCTCTTGTATTTTTTAATGTAATTTTTTGAAATGTTTCTAGACTGCGTTATGAGGTGGCGTGTATGTGTAATATTTTTTCCTAACTATTTATATACCTTTTGTTGTTGAAAAGATTTGAAGCCGACCCATAATTTTTCTATCGAGATTGCGTTAGCAAATTAAATTTTATTTCATATTAAACAACGATTAACCCTGACAATTACCCAGTCAATTTATGTGTTTAGGTAGTCTGGGAAATCTAATATCAGGACCTAAATTAATGCTAAGGTTAATTATTTATTCATAGTATTAAATGTGATCCAAATTTTACCAGTAAAAGTACAAATACATTTTGATTTATTTTTAGAAGTAAGACGTAATAATTTACGTAAACAGGCAAGCTTGTTTTTGAACTCTGTTTTACCTGCGTATTTTCTAAAACTATGCAAAACAATCCAGGTATTTTTCCGTATACATTATATTTTATTTCATTTATGCCTCTTCACTTTTAATTAGCCAGCTTCCAAACTCCGGCCCTCTCATTATTTTAACGCCGGCATTTTCCTTAAACAGCCCTTGACACAGGATTAAAAGGCTAATAAAATTTCTAAACAGGTCTCTTGTTACGGAAAACGTAATAAATACGCAACTCTACCTTTTTTACTACGCACTTACCCCCTTAGGAAGTGAAGACTCGGCATTATATCTAAGTTATCTCGCCTGGCAGTTAAGTTTAAGCTCTCGTTATGTTTTGCCTCATTATTCCGCTTTCTTAGAAATAATCTTATGAGCCCGTACGTAATTACGGCGCCAAGTAAAGTCGCGCTGAAGAGCAGCAAGGCTGAAAGAAAATGTCACGTATAATTTTGCGTTATCATTACGCCTTTAGCGAGCTGAATGCCGGTCTTCTAATTGGAATTTGTTTTTCGTTGAAATCTAAATATATAAGTATTATGAGAATTACCGCCACGCCGAAACTACGCCTCTCTCTCTCTCTCTCTTACGTTTTCTCTTTTTATGGTGGATTGATTTAGACCCAGTGTCACTTTAACAATGTTGCAATTTCAATCCGAGTAAAGTGAATCGTAGAACCTTGTAATATTGGACACGAAATATGTTTCATTATTCATATTACCACTAATTAGATAAGAAACCACTGCCCACTGACATTTTATTCAACGTTTTAATCACAATTTACAAAATTTCCGGCGTTGGTTTCCGCCGAAACTATAATAAAAACCGAACCTTCGGTTTCGGCTTCAGTCAGCAAACAACAAGGTCTTAGTTGAACACATAACTATGGATTGACGTTTGTTAGTCTCGCTAAAACTCAAGCACGTTAAAGTCCAAGGAAGGGTTTTAGGTGAGAAAGTACCTATGCATAATACTTATGACACTAACGCCAGTAAGGATTGGGAGGCGGGACCAGTTCCTCCAGTTCGCACAGGCCTACGTCCAGTCTGTACACGCCGTAACCTCCCAAAGACGGCCTCAGTTCACAAATCAATCCACTGAAATGAAAATAGTACGTTATTTTCGTTTCTTACAAACTGACATGAAAGTATTTCATTGCTTAAAAAAATAGACCAGTCGGGGGCTCGCAAACAAAGGATGCCTCAAAGAGAGTTGGGACACGTGTTTGTAGTATTTTTTCGGCGATTATTTCATTTTCTAATGAAGAGGGGGTTATTCGTGGAGTAGTAAGTATTAGACTAGATATATACTGTTTAGGTTTATTCAATCATCTACACTCTACAGTCATTTCTAGATCCATGGAATATACTCTACACTTTCAAAATTCTAAATTCAAAACTTTATTTTGCAAAATGCCGCCAAGGGCTTTTTTACACGTCTTTTTTTTCAAACTACCAGCGCATTCGGAAAGACCGTCATTGCCAAGAAAAATGCGCCGCAAGAAACCTGGCAGAAAGTCATTTCTTGAAAATAAAATACATTGACTACAATATTTAAATGCTACTTAACTTATAATAGGTTTATTTATAAAAGGGATATATAAGGTCCTCAAGTTAAGTAAGTACCTTGAATTATATTAGTCTATAGTAGAGATTATTTGCAGGGCTGACAACGCACTGCGCTGCGGGTGTCTATGGACAGTGGTGATCATTTACCATCAGGTGACCCACTAGTTCGTTTGTCTGGCCTCTTTAACATAAAAAAAAAGATTATTTTGTGATCTTACCTTCTATAGTTGGGCTGTAGGAATTCTTTCATGTTGTTGTTCAAGATTCTCCACGTGTAGGGCTCTCTGGTATCCACCATAAAGTTTTCATTGTGCATAAGAGAATTGAACGCGTGCTCTTGTTTGTATGGACACTGAAAAAGAGGGACAGCTATTAATACAAAATGCCTAAATAATTGATCTGGAATATTTCATAATCCGATTGAGTTATTAAAAAAATCCTATCTATGTTCCCATCTACTAATTTTATTTGTTTAATAGCATGTCAACCCATTCAATTTATAATTACATACATACATACCATCACGCCTCTTTTCCACAGGGGTAGGCAGAGACTACATTGTTCCACTTGCTAAGATCTTGACATACTTCTTTCGCTTCATCCACATTCATCAATCTCTTCATACATGCTCGTCGGTTTCGGGTAGGTACTCCTGACCTGACCTTTTACCAAAACGTCAACTATTAATTTAGGTCTCGGAACGTCCGTCTAGGCCTTCCCCTCCCAACGCAACCAGTCACACTCCCCGTGTAGATCTGTTTAGTTAGTCTACTTTCATCCATCCGCTCTACGTGACTAAACCAACTAAGCATACCTACTTTTTTCTATTTTATTCACTATATCCTTATCACACTATACCTTATTCTATCTTTCAGTGATACACCTTCCATGCTTCTTAACGCTCTCATTTCTACTTCATTTATTCTACTTTCATGCTTCTTTTGCCATACCCAAGTTTCGCTACCGTACATTAATATTGGAATAAGCACCCCTCTGTGGACAGCCAGACGCGCCTTCTTCGACACCTTCTCGTTGCTCACAAATAATTACATGACACTTAAAAATCTATTAATATGAATATACAAGATAAATTAAATTAGACTAATACTATAATATCTATATCAAAAAAAGTTTTTTATCCCTACTAATTGGTGTTGAACGACGTAATTTTCGATTTCAGCAAAAAGTCTTTAAAAGTCAGAGTTTAATTAATGAAAAAGTCAACGATAAACAACTTAGGCGCGGGTAAGTCCAAATCAATACTAATTCCGAATACAGAAAACAAAAATCGAGGCTAAGTCACACCAAACACACTTTTCGTTTTAAACGCGAAACACAAAAGGAACGATGGAAAGGCAATTCGTAAAGAGGCATCGACGGCAAAGAGTCCATATCGGATTAAGCGAGTCACTTGATCAGAATAAAGCGTTCAATCTTTTCCTGTTGTGATTTGTAGGGTGACCGTGAGGGAGGGGAAGAAGGGATCCCAGAAAAGTCAGTTCATTTGTCGATATTGACTGTTTTGCTGCATCACATCATCTGCTTCAATCTATACTAGCTATTACAACTTCGTCCGCACATAACTAAATATAGCCTATGTTCATCAGGAATAATGTAGAATTCTACTGGTGAAAGATTTTTTCAAATCGGCACAGTAGTTTCGGAGCCTATTTGATGCAAACAAAAAAAAAACAAAATCTTTCCTCTTTATAACGTTAGGCTGGATTGTACAATACGATATACACGAATACAATACAAAATAATTTATTTACCCAACTTACATTATTTAATATCATTATCATAACTATCAGTCAGAGGCCAAACTAGGCTGAGCCTGTATCTTGGCCGTTTTATATCATATTTTAAACAAATAATGAATCTTATCTTAAAACGATGTACCTATCTGTTCTTATCTTCTTTTTGCTGTCGAGATTACCGGAGAGAGATCGATTTATAATTCCTTACCTTGTAATTCTTGTTTTATAGAGCAGACTACAAAATACCCATGAAAAAGCGAGACCTGATAAATCTTCATTGGTCAAATAATAAAAATATTGATGTTTATTGCTATTTACCAGAGCCATGTTAGGTGAAAACAGTGAATTTCAAACAATTTTGATATAATTTTCATCCTTGACTTTTGTGATTAGTTTAAAAATATTCGTAGAGTTAAACAATCATGGTCACCCTAACACAATGCACGAAATTTAAGCAAAATCCGATTTACGCCTACTGACTTCGGATTATTGCTCGATCGTAATTGAAAATTGACCCTTTTTGCTTTTAAAAAGGCTCACAATACCGCAGAATAATCATTAACTTACGACTCCAGTAAGTCCTCTCCTTTTTATTGACAAACATGGTTTGTATGATGACAAATTTTGGAATAAAAAAAAAACACAACCGAATTGAGAACCTCCTTCTTTTCTTCTTTCTTCTAAAGCCGGTTAAAAAGTGAGAAACACTGCAACGGGGAATGCAAATGTAAGTACGAGTTTCGCACATCTATATAAATAAAAATGAATTGCTGTTCGTTAGTCTCGCTAAAACTCGAGAACGGCTGAACCGATTTGTCTAATTTTATTCTTAAAATATTCGTGGAAGCCCAGGGAAGGTTTAAACGGTGAGAAAATATTTAAATTTAGAAAAAAAAACGGGAGCGAAGCCGCGGGCAACAGCTAGTTATTGCATGTTTTTATCTAGTAAGGTCTGTGTGTCTGTGTCTGTTGATAAACACTTTTATCTAGCTAAATGGAACACAATAGGTATACGTGAAACAGTATTTTTTATGGAAAAAGGGAAGCAAACAGACGTTCTTGAGTTCTCAGCAACATCCATTACAATTTTTATAGATTTTTTACATCTTCGATACCAAATTGTATCGAAAATCATCTTACACACGTCAATTCATTGTTCAACGGGATATTAGTCCTCTCATTCGTACATTGTCTGTCTCATTCTCACCCCTCTTACGTTTCTTTTCCCACAATAATGTTTAATAGTGTGAGAAAAATTACGAATTTCTTACTTCGGAGTAAAAGACTTAAATATAATAACGCAATAAAATTTTTGCGATCATTTTGAGAAGTGCGCTGCAGTTATTGTTACAACGTCTATGAACAAAACAGGAAAATTGAGGAGACATTTCCAAAGACAGCGTAACATGACATTTTAATTTGGTCGCGTTACACGCCAGCTTAGCAGCTGATTCACACAAATTACACAAGAAATAACACTTAACTTACTTTATAACAGTCATCTTTGACGCTGTAGACACCAAGGTGATCCCAAGTAGTATTCAAAACTACATAAGCACTATTTAAAGGTAAATAATTTAGATGAATATCCTCGTAAACATCTACTAAAGGTTTACCTAACAACGTAGCCATCGCCATATTGGCGCCCACTGTCTCCCTCTATCAACCGTTATCGCCACAAGCGCGAATGAAATAGCTAATAACCACTGCCAAGGACGGACGAAAGAAAAATAGGGCGTACTCGGATTCTATGCCGCAAGGTTTAGAGACTATAATTGCACATTTTTGTTAAAAACTGTAAAAAAGTCGTTGCACTGACTGGACTGTTTGGTTAGACGATTGATTCAGAACTGAGCTAAAATAATCTACAGTGTTTATATGAACCTGACCTAAAGCGGGAAGATAGAGTATTCAACACAATTATGACATTAATTAACCTTTATTCCCAATAGATAATTACAGAGTGGTATTACAAAATTGACCCGTTTATTTGACTGTGGCTCTGTATGCATTTTCAATGAGAATTGAAGACCTGATATTTGAAACCTATGTGAAAATTAATGTACGGTAGCGAAACTTGGGTATGGCAAAAGAAGCATGAAAGTAGAATAAATGCAGTAGAAATGAGAGCATTAAGGAGTATGGAAGGTGTATCCCTGAAAGATAGAATCAGGAACAGTGTGATAAGGGAACGTGCTGGTGTGAAAGAGGATATAGTGACTAGGATAGAAAAAGTATGCTTAGTTGGTTTGGGCATGTAGAGCGGATGGATGAAAGTAGACTAACTAAACAGATCTACGTGGGAGTGTGAATGGTTACGTTGGGAGGGGAAGGCCTAGACGGACGTTCCGAGACCAAATAGGAGACGTTTTGGAAAAAGGTCAGGTCAGGAGTACCCGAAACCGAAGAGCATGTATGAAGAGATTGATGACTGTGGATGAAGCGAAAGAAATATATCAGGATCGTAGCAAGTGGAATAAAGTAGTCTCTGCCTACCCCTGTGGGAAAGAGGCGTGACGGTATGTATGTATGTATGTGAAAATACCACTCGAAATTGGTTAAAAATGGTGCTGAATTGGAAAGAGGAGTACATAAGAAGAAAATGACTCTGTCTGCTTCGTAGTAATATATAGAGACGGACCCGATATTTCAAAGCTATTTTTTTTTTTTTTTTTTATATGAATAGGAAGGCAAACGAGCAAGTGGGACACCTAAGTGATCACCACTGCCCATAGACACCCGCAACCCCGGAGGGATTGCAGATGGGTTGCCAACCGAGAAGACTAAGATGAAATGCCTCTTGTGCCTGTAATTTCCTCGGCTGTCTTACTCTCCACACCGGAACACAGCAGTGCAAGCACTGCTACTTAGCGGCTATGTAAAAATACCACTCAAAAGTGGTCAAAATGATGCTAAATTTGAAATAGGAGAAAATTACAGCTTTAAGGCCTGTTTCACCACGCTCTGTTAAGTTCCAGTTAAGTGTCAGTTATCTACGATGACGTTTCTGTCTGTTTTGTTGTAATAAATAGCCCGATTTTTGAAACCTATGTTGAACGCTCAGAAATGACGGCATAGCGCTCAGAGTTATTTTATGACACAGTAACAGCCTCCTAAGCTTCATTCACGCTGGTTCATTTCACATATTTTTTTCGTTCATGGGCTTGTAGTCTATTAGACAATAGATATTTGTTATGCAAGGCTGCAAAGTGTTTGTTTGGCGCGAGTGCCTGAATTGAAACCCGAGCAAGCGAAGGATTCTATGATTGAACCCGAGCGAAGCGAGTGGTTCAAAAGAAGAATCCTGAGCGTCGCGAGGGTTTCAAGGCACGAGATACTAAACAACTTTGCTGCCGAGCGAAACACACAATTTTTCACCTCACTACAGCGAGAAAAATGGTGGATGAAAGAAAACAGTCTAATAGTAAATCAGTTTTTTTATTATTTTTCTTCTAAATAAGAAAGGTAAAAGGATCTAAGCCCATACAGCCTAGTCTAATGATCTAATAAGTAAAACATTTTTTTCTGATTGTTCTATCACATTAATTTCTTGTGTACTTTTCGGTTTCCCGACGAGCAATCTCTAAAAACTTTTTTTTTTTCCTATCATAGATATATTTTTAAAAAGAAAGTTAAAAAATCGCACTAACTAGACTGAATTAAAAAAAATGGGGCGCGTTCTGAATTTGTATCATAATATCTGTTTTTTCCTGCTTGGTTGCTATTTTTGTGGTTAACCACAAATTAAAATAATTAATAAAAACCAATATCGTTTTTTCTTTTAGCAACGAAAGTTAGCAAATCTTAAAAATAACTTAGGAAGTAACGGATTTTAAAATAAATTAATAATGGATACCGGATCGCGTTTCTGAACGTGAAATTATGTTTTTTTTATCGGATGAAAAAGTTAGGGGTCTGATAACAAGTTTGACATTTGAAGTTCGTATTATTCCATCCTTCTCGTTCACCTAATTAAGTACTATTCGTATAAGCGAAACGACAACATACGAAGTTCAGTTCTAATTTCTGAGTATATGAGTAGGTGGGCAATGGTGGTCATCGTCACGTTCGAATTTCAAAACTTTTTCCACGCAAGCGCGGAAAAAGCACTTTTCCACGCAGATTTTGAAGGAGAAAGACAGCTTTTTCGAGCAAGTGAGGTGAAAAAAATATTTTTGACCGAATTTGGGGTGTCTAAGATTACACCAGAGAGACCACAAAAGAGTGAGCTTACTATTATCGATACGCTATGCTCGTAGCATTCGTGTCGAGTGACAATGGAAACAAACTTACCAAAGGCTTAACCTAAATAGCTAAAGAGTCGAAAGTTCCAAGTTTACGAGTTAGGCTTTAACTTGAAGCAGTACAAGCTCACGACTTGTCCTAAGATTAGGTTTAGTTGCCGAACTTGGAATCGACAATTAAATCGTCTAATTAGCTTTCTCGAGTATTTGGAATGTAATTGTGTGACGTCACTAGGTTGAGATTTGTTGATTTTGAATTTTGGAAAATACATACATACATTAATATATCACGTATTTATCCCTTACGGGGTAGACAGAGCCAAAGGCATAAAAACCTTAAGGCCAC
Organism: Pandemis corylana; assembly: GCA_949127965.1. Lineage (NCBI taxonomy): Eukaryota > Metazoa > Arthropoda > Insecta > Lepidoptera > Tortricidae > Pandemis > Pandemis corylana. The sequence continues at coordinate 12,020,253 of OX421870.1, read as the reverse complement.
GTTTAGCATGATTAAGAGCGTATAGGTGGAAAGGGAAATGAAATAGTGATGGGTTGCTAGCCGCATCGCCTATTTATAACATGATTCCTAAGACTTTCGCCCATTCCCTCGATGGGCTTTTACCATCTGCGCGGGAAGAGATGCAACTGGTAAATTCTATGTTTTTTCCTTACTCCCAGACCAGCATGGAAGAATTTTGGAAAAGACATAGGTAATTAATTACATTTTGGAACCGGTGTCTTTATGGGAGGTTTGAAATAAATGGCTAACCCCTGTATTTACAACCTCTTGTTAAAACTCTGTATATTCATTACACATAAACGGATAACTCACGTATAAAAAGTCGAGTGATGCTCGCTCGTTTGGGCGCAGTGTTCGTGTCGCTGCCGCCGGGGCGAGCGCTCTTGGAAAAAGGACTACGAAATAGTCCGAAACATGTCGAGCATCACTCGACTTTTTATACGTGAGTTATCCGTCTATGTGTAATGATGATTAAGTCTCACGGTAGTTTCATGTTGACTCTGTATATTAGCTAGAAACAGGAAAAATAATAAATTCTGTAGTCTATATAAAGTTTTTATTTAACTTACTGTGTTTGTTTGTTAGTATTATTCATTATCATCATCATGACCATTACTTCCATACTGGTCTGGGAGCAAAGAAATAACATAGAATGTACCAGTTGCTTCTCTGCCCGCGCAGATGGTAAAAGCCCATCGAGGGAATTGGGCGAAAATCTTAGGAACCATGTTGTAGGCGATGTAGCTAGCAACCCATCACTATTATGATTCCCCTTTTCACCTATGTGCCCACATGCTCACCGTGGCCTTTAGGTTTTGTTACCATAGGCTCTGTCTACCCCGTAAGGGTAGACGTGATATATGTATGTGTGTGGATCATCATGTCAGCCGAAAGACGTCCACTGCTGGACACAGGCCTCCCCCAAGGCTCTCCACTCAGACCGGTCTTTTGCTTTCCGCATCCGCGTCCGCGGTCCCGCGATTTTAATCGGGTCATTGCTCCGTCTTGTTGGAGGCCTACCGCCGATTATTATTAAAAGTTTTGTACAAGCTTTATATTAACTTGTAACGTATGAATGTATGTTTCGACACCTCCTACGCATAAGGTCGTATCGCTAAATCGACGACTTTTCAGGAGAGCGATTATAAGAATTTTTCATGTATTTTTTCAAGTTGAAATATGTCCAAAGCTTAAAGCAGTAGTTAAATCTGTCCGCGGCGGTTTAATTATCACGAAGCAAATCTGTTTATTAAAATAAATATCATAATTTCAAAATTATGGCAAAAAACCTGAAGTTACGACTTTGTGCTCGTTTTCAAAACGTCGTATAAGAAAGTTACAACCTTTTGCGATTGATCACGTCCATTGCATAAAGTCGTATGTTATAAATACGACTATATATAAAAGGATATACCATCTCACTAAAGCAACGCATATAGTCGTAAGTGCGAGTTACGACCCATGATTGTAAAAAAACTGCAACAAAAAGTCGTACCTAACTATTATTGTTTACGCATAAAGTCGTAACTTAGAATTTAAGACTATTTGCGTGGGGTGTAATGAACACTAATGGAGTGGCGCAAATCGTCGAATGTTGTGATGCGACGATTTGCGTGGAAAAGTTCAAATGATACGACTATTAGCAATCACAAAACTCCATAATTATCAAAAATATTTAAACTTGAGTTTTAGGAAGTTATAGCTTGGATTAATGGCTTTATGACGATTGAAAAATCTCATTTTGCATAAAACACGGGTTACGACCTTTTGCGTCGGAGGTATCGGTTTGTCCGGGTGCAGGAGTCTTGCGACTCAATTTTGAAGCAGATATCATCATCCGATTCAGCCGAAATCTTGCATACAGCAGGAGAGCCTCGGCAGGAGGGAACACTTCAACGGTTGGTTCGTATATAATGTAGGTCGTATGACAATGCAAGTACAGTCAACAAAAAGTACAGTCGGCAAAAAAGCTTGTGTCTAAAATTACATTTTTAGGTTAAGTTATTTTTTAATCAAATATAGCAAGTCATATAGGTATTATTAGGTATATGTTTTGTTTTCCTAGTAGTTGGACTGACAACTATAAGTAGTACCTATGTAATGCATAATATTAGGACCAATGATAAGTATCCTATTAAGTATAAACGCGAAAGTTTGTACCTAAGTATGGATGGATGGATGTCTGTTACTCTTTCACGTAAAAACTACTGAATGGATTTGGATAAAATTTGGAACGGAGATAGCTGATACCCTAGATTAACACATAGGCTATTTTTATCCCGGAAAATTGCATAGTTCCCGCGGGATAGCGATAAGCTAATTTTTCAGACGAAGTCGCGGGCAGCAGCTAGTTTGACATAAAACAAAACAAAACTCCCTTTTGAGCGCTTCAACACTAAAGCTCTCAAAAAGCTAGTTGCGACAAAACTAGCAACAAGCTTTCTTACTTTTACCACTCTTAACATCTTGACCCGAAACTTTTGCATGAAACATCGCCGTATTCCCGTAGAGTGCATTGTCACAATAGGATCAACATATCTTCTAAATATAATATAACTCAAAGGTGACTTACTGACATAGTGATCTATCAACGCACAGCCCAAACCACTAGACGGATCGGACTGAAATTTGGTATGCAGGTAGATGTTATGACGTAGGCATCCGCTAAGAAAGGATTTTGATCAATTCTACCCTCAAAGGGATAAAATAGGGGATGAAAATTTGTGTGAAACTTTGTCAATTTTAAACGCTTATGCGTAGTAGCTTTATAGCTACTATGACGTAGGCATCCTCTAAGAACGAAATTCCACCCCTAAGGGGATAAAATAGGTGATGAAAGTTTGCAAAGGTCGTAGCTGGCTAGAGTCGCGACGTCAATAATTATTGCAGCTTATAGATACTATCAACATCAGTTCTTAAGTCTAATTCTACGCGGACGCAGTCACGAGCAGAAGCTAGTTCAACATATAACTCAGTGGTCGTAAAGTCTTCGAATCAGCACACGGTTCTTACGGGGACAGGAAAAATCATGGCCGCATTTTACGATCCGGAAATATGTCACAACGTTATCCTCTGTAAAGTGGCTTTATAAAATGTTGGCAGCAAGTATTTATTGCTCTTGCCGCTGAATTTGTTGACTGTCAAACAGCGGGTATACGGTTGCGTAAAATACTTTTTTTTAACCTAAACCATCCGTCATCTTTTACCGCTGCGACGATAATGCGAAATCGCCTGAAGAAGTATTGGCTTGATGAATCTTCTTAAGTGGACTTAGTATGTTTTGTGTGTGTATATTTATGTAGTTTATGTGTAGTATATTTCTGACATATATTAGTCTAACGTATTTTTTTATATGTACCTGTATTGTTGTGTAGGTTATTATTATTATTTTAATGCTTTATTTGTTCAGGTTAAGTTAGGGTCTTTGATCTTAGCTTTTCAGTATGTCTACTCTCTATACTCTGGTTTCAGTTGTTGTTCTGTCAATTGTTGAAGGTTAGCTGGAAGATATGCCTTTAAGGGATAAGTTCGCCTTTGTTCATCTGTTTTTCTCATTACTTGTAAAATTTAATGTTTTATGTATAATAAAGAGTTATACATACATACATAATAGCGTTGCGGCTTGCCGCAACATTATGCTGAGTGGGGCCCATTTTACACCATATCGGTACTATTCCTGAGGATATTGTATTTCTTCCTATTATATGAATGTGTGTAAATAAATGTTTCTCTCTCTCTCTCTCTCTCTCATAATATTCTTATATTTCTAAACAATACAGAAACCTAGAGCACAAAAAAATCCGAAAAGCAAAGCTATGGCCGGGAACTGAACCCAGTTCCTTATCATTCCGTGATGCGTGCTTTTGCCCCTTCTCAACCCATAGGCAAAAGTCAATGTCCCGGCGTGGAGAGTAAACAGACGAATTAGTGACGTGAGTTTTATCTTCGCTCTAATTGGCAACGCATCTGCTATGTCCATAAGCACATAAGCAGTGGTGACTTGCGAACATCAGTGTGGGTAGCTTGCTTGCATTCTTTGTTATGTATTATGCAAGGTCTTTCAGGATTATTCCGGTATAATTCTTCAGCAGATGGACGAGTTAGTGTTATTGAACTCCCGTCCAAATTTTTCATCGCAAAAATATTTGTCAAGCATAATTGAAAACTCGTGAAATACATTTCCTAATTTTTCTTGCATGCTGATCTGGGAGTGAAGAAAGAACTTAGAATATACCAGTTGCTTCTCTTTCCGCGCACATGATAGACGCCCATCGAGGGAACGGGCGAAAGTCTTAGAAATCACGTTATAGGCGACGTGGCTAGCAACCCATCACTATTTTGATTCCACTTACCACATATACGCCCACAATCATACTAAGCGTAGCTTTTAGGTCCTGTTACCTTAAAGAAAGAGCGAAAAAAGGCATTTATTCGTTTTTGCAAGACACAGAAATATAAGAGCACACACAAAAATTTTATAGAAAAGAATTAAAAAATACCGACATGAAAAATAGATTATCAGCGTTGTGTGTCTTCGCAAAAGCGAAACGGTCGGTGGCTCAGCATATGGCTTAGGCTCCGTTGACCCCGATAAAGACGTGATTTTTGTATGTATGTTTGTATGAATATACCTTGATGAGATACCTTGTACGTAAAAGTGTTTTTGGTTGTATTTTTGTACAGCTATGTGTCACTCAGAGGTAGCTGTTTTCCACATTTTTTCGTGGAGTTTGTAATACACAACTTTCGAGCTAGACTGTACGGACTTTGCGGCACCGCTCCATTCATAATGCGGCAAATCCTCGCATCAATCAGTGCGTAATTCCACGGATAATGCAATCAGATCGAAATGAATTTCGCGATCGCGTTTTGTTTTAATTCCTCAGCAATATAACTCAACGTCGGGACGCCGCGTCGGGCAATCGCTCGGAAAGGATTACGCCATAAATATTTTATCCACCACAGGGAGTCGTTGGGTTATTTTTGGCCGGCGTGCTGTTCGGTGCTTATGTCTTCTTGTGAGTCGCACCAAGTTACTCGAACAATAACTTTAATCGGACGGCTATGGAGCATAAATCTCTGCCGAGGTCAGTTTCCTGAACGCCGTAATCTGGGCATCTTTAAGGCCAAAGCGAACAGACACCTTCTTGGCAAACGTGTACAATCTTAGGCCTCATCTTCGCCTTCCATCAAGCGAGATTGAGGTCAAACGTAAGCCTATTTTATGTAAAAAAAAAACGGGTAGCAGCATTGCGTTAGGCCAAACAATTGTTCCAAACGAAGGGCTCCCATGATGAGCTCGCGGCCTTATCCCTTGGAATTGTCAAAGTGACTCCAATATGTGACGAATCGTCTAATAATTCATACGGACTCTTAGCGTAACCCAATGCCGTCGAGATTCATGGGCCCTGGCTCCCGCGCTTCACACTCCACTGTATGAGCATCAATCAAAGTCAGAAGCAGGGTCCGACAGACGGACATACGGATATACGGGGTGCGAGATTGGGTCTCTGATTATGTGATGAAAGGTTTTCTGTATTTATCTCAAATGCGAGGACGTTGTGCTAAATGAAAAGTTATAGGGGATCATCGGAACTGTTTTGACGTGACAACGTCTTATAAATTGGTTTGCCGGGTGACACTTCAAGAAACTGCGTTACGCTCCGCTCACGTTATGAGCTCACAATGAGAGCGAGTGAGAGGCATGGTTAGCCCGCCTAAGAGCGAGAGAGACAGACATAAAAAGTGAAAGGCACGCGTCCCTTCCACTCGAGCACAGTTAGCCCGCCTAAGAGCGAGAGAGACAGAGCGAGAGAGAGAGAGTGAGAGAGATAGGCATACACACCGGTTCATGTCTTTTTCAAGTGATTTTGTTTTTTCGGAAATAGCGGGTAGACTGATTTCGCTAATTTTTTAACCCCTGACGCAAAGAGGGGTGTTGTAAGTTTGACGTCGATGTCTGTGTTTGTTTGTGGCGTCACAGCTCGCAAGCCGATGGAACGATTTCAAAGCCAGTTTCCTTGCGTTGGTTCTTAGCCATGTTTAGTAAAATTTGGTCCAGCAGTTTGAAGAATCTCGCGGGTCACCCAGGGTTTTATTTTTGTGTTTGGAAAATGTTTTCGTTTCGTTTAATATTTAAAGTATACGTCGTCAAAGAGATGACTTTGAATCTAAAATAACTGAGAAATATCTTTATAGGGTTTCCAATCATTTTTAGGGTTCCGTACCTCAAAAGGAAAAAACGGAACCCTTATAGGATCACTTTGTTGTCCGTCTGTCCGTCCGTCCGTCCGTCTGTCAAGACCCTTTTTCTCAGTAACGCGTGGAGGTATGAAGCTGAAATTTATATCAATTACTCAGGTCTACTGTCCCTTGAAGCTGTGAAAAAATCAAACTTCTAAGCCAACGCAATCAAAAGATACAGCCGTTTATGCCGCAAATTTCCGCAAATTTTCAACTCTCAAGGGAATCAAAACCTACAAGGTAGTTCCCGTGAACGCAGAATCTTGAAATTTGGTATGAAGGTAGGTCTTATAGCACAGATTAAAGAATAATTGCGAAAACCGTAAATGTGTATGTATGTCTGTATATAGCAGTGACCAATATAAAGTAACCCCACACTGCGTACATTTTGCTTTGGAAAAGGGCTCTGCTTACACTGGTTTTAGATATTTATAGATAATGATACGGAACCCTCGGTGCGCGAGTCCGACTCGCACTTGACCGGGTTTTTAGTTAATTTTTTAGCTTGAAATATAAGTTGACAATTAATTGATAGGGACCTCCGTGTCTGCAAGTTTAAAAAAAACTAGCCGGCAGCCATTGGTGCGCAGAAAAAATGCCTAGTGCGCTCAAATCGCGCAATAGAGAAAAGAGAAAGAAGAAATAAAGAAGACGTTTTATTCCTTTTTGCAAGACACAAATATAAGAGAATATACACAATCGAAAAAGCGCAGAGCGGGAAAAGAAAGACAAATGTAACAAATATTAAGTGCAACCGTGCGACGTTATTGGAATTTGTCATAATACTTTCTTTTACTTTCCTCATATTCGAAATGAAAAGTAGAGTATTCAAGTCGGTTGAAATCACCCATTTCACCCTCGAACTATTGGCGCTCTCACTTTGTTTGAGCGCCAGAAATATCTCAGGTGAAATGAGTCAATTTCAACCCTTGTTGATCAATGTACTATTGTTCAATATAATGTAACAACCACTGCTAACTTCTCTCAGCATATTTGTGGCAGAGTAGCTCTCGCATTGGTTTGTATAGCCACAGAGCGTTGTCTTTCAAACGATACGCCCTATATGCATACATAAATCACGTCTTAGTCCCTTACGGGTTAGACAGAGTCTAAGATAACAAGACCTCAAGGCCACGTTTAGCGTGATTGTGGGCGTATTGGTGGAAAAGGGAATCAAAATAGTGATACGGTTGCTAGCGCATCGACTGTAATTTGTCTGTAATTGACGAAAAGACTGTGTGTAAATTATATATATGCCTATTATATTTTTTCGAGATGTAGTTAACGATCATACAAATCATGTGAGAATGATATTTTGTTAGTAACTTTTATTATTGAAACGTAATTAACTTTTTAAAGTTTCTCCAATTCGATGTATAAAAATTCCTTGTTAAATTATTACAGTATGAAAAAATTAAATTCTACTTATGTTGCTGTTACACATATTTTTGCGTTAATTAGTGTGTATATTATCAGTTTTTAAAATATACCCATGCCCGTATGAAATTGACACACTGTACCTGTTAGTTGGCTTTCCCAGCAGTGTGTCCGGGGCTCTATGTTATTATAGCTGGCCATGGCATTTGTGGTCCCCGTGATGAATCTGGACACAACGTCCGTCCGCGTTGTCATTGCGTATTAAATTTCCCCCATTATCAAAGATGGAAAAGATTTTCAACATGCTGGAGGAAAAGCGGCGAAATGGTTCCTGCGAAATGCTTATGCAATTTGGAGTTTGTACCTATACACAATAAAAACGTTATTTACGATGTAGGAAGTCAGAAAAATGTGACTGCTAATTCTCTAACAAATCTTTAATTGATGTCATAGACTTAAAATAATGCTTTAATGAATTTCTCATCAACAATTGACTGACCAAAAAAAATTGGGGGGTTTTATCCAAGACTAGCTGTTGCCCGCAGCTTCGTCTGCATAGAATTCGTTTATCACTATCCCGCAGTTTATAATATTAGTATGATAATGAACTCGATTGCTCGGCTTGTGTAGAGATATCAGAGTTGGGCGTTATCTAGATAATTTCTTATCTAGATAATTACTTCAAATAAATTTATTCTAAGATAAATTTAATCACAAATAGTGCGTTGACAACTTTTTTATTTAGATAAATTATCTAGATGAAGATAACCGATCTCGTTTGTTATTGAATTAAGCTTAATAAATATATACAGAATGTCAAGTCGGGTCAAACCGTCACACTGACATTCATCATATTTAAAACCCCAACTAATTTATCTAGATAAAAATGAAACTGATCTAGATAAATTCAAAATAACAGATGACGGATTATTTAGTTACTTCAAATAAAAGATGATTTAGGTATCTTCCCGGTTTTTTGTAAATAGATAATTTTTGCCAAACTCTGAGAGATATCCATCCCATGTCGTTTAGGTTCCCACGGATATGAGAATGTCAGGTATACTGTCGTTTTACTAGGTACAGAGTTAGCTTTTTGAATTCGTCTTATGAGTTGGTTTGTCGTCATCCACATGAAATGTTCGAGCCCTGTAAGCTTATTACCTAACCCGCTCGCAATCGCCATCGTGTTCATTTTGACAGTTCTTGTATGAATGTGACAGCTATCTGATTCCGATGCCAACTGTCAACCCATACATGAACTGTCAAAATGAACACGATGGCGATTGCGAGCGAGTTAAGTAATAAGCCTACTGGTCATTATGTTTCAAGCGTCTTGCATCAAACGGCATAAAAACGCTAACCGCAAACGTAACTCCATCATAATAAGAGCCAACTTAGTAATTCTGGTTGTTCGTAAACATTGTAATTAAACCGCGTCTCTGAGTGGGATGAATAGCTCTTAAATATTCATACACAATTAGATCTGCAGCGTGCTAGAATGTGCTGACATTTATCTTTGCCGTGCAAGGCGGGTCAGGTCAGGTGGCAGTGGAATGGGCTTCTATTTCTCATTTTTATAACATACTAGCTTCTGCCCGCGACTTCGTCTGCGTAGAATTATACATAAAAACCTTCCTCTTGAATCACTCTATCTATTAAAAAAACCGCATCAAAATCCGTTGTGTAGTTTGAAGATATAAGCATACATAGGGACATAGGGACATAAAGGACATAGGGAGATAGGGACAGAGAAAGCGACTTTGTTTTATACTATGTAGCGATGCTTCTATACAAATATACATACATACCTGTAGGACGGGTCATAATAAAAGATTCATTAAACTCTTGTAGCACTGTATTAAATAGAAATATTAAATAAAATCAAATAAACACAAATCAGCGCTCTCATGGCCGCCGTCCGTCCTCTTGACATAATCTTTTCTCCCACATTCACTCTCTCATTCTTGCATCTCTGTCATTCCGCGCACTCCCACATACCAGTAGCATGGCGTCCATGGAACTCGATTCCGACCGGTTTGCCAATTTCAAGACAGTTGGGACGTTTATTGTGCAGAATTAGAGGAAAAGGCTAGTTAAATATCCTTCGGCTTGCCTTCTGATATACTTGACGCTACACCACTAATACATACATACATATATCACTCTCTGTCATCTTGTATATGTATGTTTGTATGTAAACTCTTTATTGTGCAAAATAAACAAGATAAATACATCTCATCTCTCAAAAATCTTGATTCATGTGCATGAATCTTGTAGCTGGCTTTTTTAGGTATGTGTGTATGTGTCTCCATTTATTATAAATGTGTGTTTCATGTATGAAAATGAAATGAATGAAAATGAAAATTATTTTTTGCAAATTGGCCGCCAAGGGCTCTTTTACATGTCTTTTTGAAACTACCAGCGCATTCGGAAAGACCATCATTGCCAAGAAGAATGCGACGCAAGAAACTTGGCAGAAAGTAATTTTTTCAAAATAAAATACAGTAAAAATACTTAAATTCTACTTAAATTAAATACATTTATAAAACGGATGTAGAAGGTCCCTGAGTCTTAAATTATATTAATCTATAGTAGAGATGTATAAAGTCTCTACTAGTCAAAATAAAAAAAAATAAGTTCAGTGGAGGTGTAAAACGCCTCCACCGTCAAATAAATTAATTGGAGATGTCTCCAATGTCGAAGAGAAAAAAAAAACAAAATTATGAAATATACATTTCATGTCACGTAAGTAACCAATAAGGTTTTGGATTCCGAAGGCAAGCTTACGTCTGCCGCCCCCAATGTTGGCTTTCATTATAATATATTATGTATTTTCAGTACTTAGTATAATAATATAAATATTCTAAATTGCAACACCTGTATTGTATATCACGTCTATATCACTTATGGGGTAAACAGAGCCTAAGGTAACAAAACCCACGCACTTGCACGCAAAGGCCACGTTTACGATGATTGCGGGCGTATAGGTGGAAAGGGAAATCAAAATAGTGTTGGGTTGCTAGCCGCATCACCTATAACATGATTCCTAAGATTTTCACCCATTCCCTCTATACCTACCTTAGGTATGCTTCTATAGCTATGTTTAAAAGTGAATTATCGCAGGGTGTTTGTTACATCCATACAGTGTAGCTTTCACTGTGTCGATCATCTGGGACAAAAACAGGCTAGATAACTATCGATACTAAATCTATCGATACTTATACATCACTAGTGGAAACACTTAATTTGGCTGCAGGGAATACATTAACGCTTTTAAGACAAGCGCAATGGCAAACAACGGGGTGTGCCTGCAGCTGTGCGCTGATCGAGGAATAATGGATCGTATTAAACATTCGTTAAGGTTCTAAATCAGTTTGATAGTTCTGAATTTAAGTGGTGTTTAGTTGCTAAACAATTGTAGATTTCGATTTAAGTCTATTCCTTTATTAAATGGGTGGTTTGGATTCACAATTGAATCCGGTTAGTAGCGCTATGGTTCTATAATCTATCTATCTCTTTTTAGGATAATATGGTCCCATCGATGCGATGATTTCGCTAGTGTCAAAGTATTAAATATATTCCAAAATCTTGTGACAAAATGTCGGCAACGTTGTTCGGTAGAACACGGTCAAAAGACCCCTTCCTGTCGGGCTCTTAGCCTACGGATAATGATATCCCTCGGAGACCGTCAGGAAATCATTAATCGATGCCCAGGGTGCACCGGGCCAAGCACTGCTCTTCCCCCCGGACGGATCCAAAACGAACCCGACTCGCACCCCTGGTTCTATAAGATGAGAAAAAACATACTCATTTGACGTATAGGGAGGTATCCTAAAAAAACTGTTTTTATCGATAACTTTGTCAGCGTGTTTCTCATGTTCACCCTGTAACTCTCTGGTACTAAGGGTGTACATACAGACCAGACAGCATGCTGAATGTAAGTCATAAGACATAGAATAGCAATCTCTATCCACGGTATAAGTGTTAGTTCACAAAATACGTCTCGAATGAGTTTGTGTTAAAATGTCAAATATGAAAACAGTTTGTTGCCGTTTCGATCCGCAAGTGGCGCTGCCAATTTTTTCATAGTAATTGAGACGTTTACGTGAACGCGTTCGAGACGTTTTTATATGTGAAAACTTACACTAGAGGCTTAGTTTGTTGCCGTTTCGATCCGTAAGGGGCGCTGCCAATTTTTTCATAGTAATTAAAACTACGTTATCCCGTTCAAGATGTGTCAAAACAATGAGTGTTCTATTTCTGCCATTTTGACTACGAAACCCTAAAAGTTATTGAAATAACTATTATTAATAATAACAAGGATGAAATAGAAACGGTTCCACCTCCGTCCACGTCAGCGCAACTGGACAGTCCATTGCACCCTTGTCACAGCAACTAGTTAATATTTAAAGCCCGCTCACCATTTCCGATGTAAATCTTACTTACTGACCCTCGTCCACTGCGCTATAATGACAGGGTGGGTTAATAGTAGCTTTGTTACAAACTATGCAGTTTTGTAAAATAACATACTAAGGGCCTGTTTCACCACTCTCTGTTAAGTTCCAGTTAATTAAGTGTCAGTTATCTATGAATCCGTCTCTATTTATTACTACGAAATAGACAGAGACGTCATCATAGACAAAACTCCGCGAAATTGAGATTAAGCAAAGTAACGTACATACATACAAACACATACACAAATTACATCTTTATCCCTTACAGGATAAAAAGAACCTTTTTTTTTTGGTGTGGAAAATGCGCCTTATGCATCCGCCCGTTACGGGTTTACCCGGGGTATGTGGAGCTCTCCCGCGACGGCAGGCATACCCAACTAAAAACCACACGGATTCCCTATTCAGTCGCATATGAGGCGTTACGGGAGCACTTGGTGTCACCGCGACGCCCCACGACCACCCCGGGATGGGGTTCCCTCTTCGCGGCACCTGTGCAATGCAGGTTTGGGAAATCAAGGGTAGATAGAACGTAGGTAACAAGGCATAAAGGCCACGTTTAGCATGATTGTGGGCTTATAGGTGGAAAGGGGAGTCAAAATAGTGATGTTGCTAACCTCATCGCGTATAACATGATTCTAATGATTTTCGCGGGAAGGGAAGTAACTGGTACATTCTGTTCTTTGCTCCCAGCCCAGCGTAGAAGTTACTCAGTACAAAAATTCTTTGCATCTTTCACGATTGAAAGTGTTTTTTTTTTACCTGTTGCTGGACCCGACGGTAACTAGATGAACGGGAGATAGAAGCGTGATGCAATTACGCTGAGATAGAACCGAGGAGGGTGCCTAGTTTTACCATTCAGCGCTGATTGTTTTAGCTTCCACTTTTTTATAATGGAAATTGTAATGTGTTACGGATAGTACATTCCATCTGTCGGGGGCATTATCGAAAAAGGGGTACCTACCTACATTAATTTTCCGTAAAATTTTTGTCGTGACTGTTTTTTGACGATCCATGGAAATCATAATAAAGAAGTGTCACTGTTGACTGTGGACGACGATATTTAAAAACGTTTCCGCTATGGTTTAAGTGGTTTAATAATACAGACTAACACACAAACAAGGTAACTAGGAGCCTAATACGGAACAGCTGTTTTTGCTAGCAACCTGACAGAGCTACTGTCTTGGAAGTTGATGTCAGTAGAAAAGAAAGGTATTTTAAAATTGGAATATACAATATTGAAGTAGTTAATATACAAACTATGTACTAAAAGGAGGCTCCAACCCAGCCAGTCGCCAACAGTTCCAAACTGACAAAAAACTCAATGATCACCTCTATTTACACACACACACACAAATCACGTCTTTATTTATCCCTTACGAGGTAGACAGAGCCTAAGGTAACAAGACCTACAGGCCACGTTTAGCAAGATTGTGAGCGTATAGGTGGAAAATGGAATAAAAATAGTGATTTTAGGTTGCTAGCCGCATCGCCTGTAACATGATTTCTATTTACAAAAATGAATAATTGAATGTGTTAAATTTACAAACATTTTTAAAACATACTAGCTTCTGCCCGTGACTTCGTCTGCGTAGAAGTATACATATAAACCTTCCTCTTGAATCAGTATCTATTAAAAAAACCGCATCAAAATCCGTTGCTCAGTTTTAAAGATCTAAGATAGACAGCGGAGAGCGACTTTATATTGATTCACAAAAGGGACAAATTGATAATAATTGATCTACTTAACTTAGTCTCAAATTAGGCAAAGCTTGTGCTATAAAATACTAGGCGATGAATAAAATAACAAAGACTAGAATCGTTCCGGCCTGAAAAATATTCACTACATAGTTGAGTCGATGCTTTGACAGTTCGGCATTGTTATTTTAAAAGTACAGAAATAAAAGAAAAGGAGTAAAATAAAGGCCAAGCTCAAAGCATGAGAGCAAAAATTAAATTTCGCGATGCCTTTAAGTGGCCTCTTAAGCCTCGTAATTAAGAATTTCCCTCGGTAACCTCGCCCTACTACTGATTTACTGCCTAAATTATGGGCAGCACATTTTTTTTAGGGATCTCTAAGTCAACATTAATAACCTAACTAATCTTTTTGATGTTTTCCGACTTAAAAAGCTTTTTTGCACGTATCAATGAGATTTTTGTGTAAGAATAATGTTTCGCTAAATTGATAATACTTTGTGTATAACAAAATGATTTAAGACAGGTTGAGGTTTATTTTTTTCTCGAGTATTATGTACATGTTTACAAAATATTAGGAGGCCCCTGTACAAGAACGATTCTCACAAAGTGACAATTGACATTACTTCGTTCAATCCATCTTCCAGCTCAATCCAGCTCTTGTGAATCGACCTGTACTGCCTATTTCAGTTGAATAGTCGAAAACTGTAAAATACCTTGGTGAATAGCTAATTTTTATCTAAAACCTCGCGAATACGTGCAAAGCATTTACTTCGCGTGTCACTTATTTTCAATCACACAGAATCCAGTTGTAACCAACGTCACATAAGACGTAACATATTTTTGTCTTTTGTCTTATTTATGTTCGCACACTTTTCCTTATTTTGACAAGCCTCACTGGGCGTAGGACAATAAAACTACATCTCGACACCTGTCTTTCGTGTCGAAAGTTGGGTCAAGTGCATTTGCCATCGATATTATAACGTGGATGGTAAAATCTTCCTATAAGTACATACATACTTACATACATAAATCACGTCTTTAGTACATGAAGTTAGTAAAGTTATTTCGATTGAATATTCATGTCAAAGTTTACTCAAAACTAGCTGTTGCCTGCCGACTTTGTCTGCAAGGATTTGTTCATAGAAAAAAAGAAAGAACCAAAAGTCTCACCACCTTATAATAAAACTAGCGACCCGCCCCGGCTTTGCAAGGTATATTATGCATGTATTATACATATAAACCTTCCTCTTGAATCACTCTATCTATTAAAAAAAACTTCATCTAAATCCGTTGACTGGTTTTGAAGATATAAGCATACATACGGACACGGGGACAGAAAAAGCGACTCTATTTTATACTATGTAGTGCAGATGTATATGTATGTATTGATTAGGTACAATAAACATAATATTACACCAGTGGTAACACAAAAGGACACCTAAAAACGGTCTCCACTCAGCATGTGTCGCTACATACCAAGTGCAGCAACGCTGGTTTTCTGTGGAGCCTGGAATTGAACGAATTCGAATAAACAATTTACCATGCCTCTTTTTCTTGTGTTTCATGTACAATAATAAAGAGTTAAAGTATACATATATCCTAATAAGCTTTTTCTCACCATTTCAAGATAAACTCCCAAGAAAATGTATAAAATGGCGAGCCTGAGAAAAACTCCGAACAATCGATCATACTTTTATTGGATAAGAAAATTCTTGGCGAAGAACTCAGGTGCTTGTAAAAAGTACTTAAAAGTTGACAAAAGGCTTTTAATGGGAGAGCGCGCATGCTTAAAGTGGGGCTATGTACGGGATGTTACAAGGCTGTGTACAGAATTAAATGACCAAATTTACCCTGGAAATGGTCAGAAAATCAAAAAAAATTACCGACTTTGTGGCGCACCATTTGTACGGCATCAGTTTCATACTGTTTCAATACAGCTTCTAATCCATTATTCCGCAACGCCGTACAAAAATCATGCGACAAGGGGAAAAAATCGAGGGTTGCACTTTTGAATTCTCACCAGCACCCAGTTGGACAGCTTACAAGTGACGGCATAGTGCTGAATCTTATTATTTTATGCTCTTATATCGTCCTATATACGTCACGTTCATATGACCCACATTTTTTGTACGTGGGCCTGTAGTCTATAACTCTCCACGGGAGTTGTGACTATGGTTTTTTATTAAGAGCTAAGAATACATGTGCTAGTAATTTCTTACTTTCCATGCCGAAACACTCGCAATCATTAGCTTATAATATTATTGTATTCGCGCAGAGGCTGCGATATACCACACCAAGGAGCCATCCTGTAAAATAGCGCTGAGCATTTGAGCCCAGCACGCGCTGAAATTAGTACCCATTGCTAAACTTGTGTACATACTGTTACTTCTAAGTTTATAGCATTTTTATTGAATCAGGCGTTACTTTGCGGAGGCCCATTTTAATGAACAAAAAATATTTACCTTGCTACTCCGCTACTCACGTGCAAGATAACCAAGCCTGTGTGAAATATATTTCGAAGAGGCAAATAGCTGACGGATTCCTTGGACAACGCATTAGTATCGATGCCCAAAAGGGAAATGCTGCCAGCATCTGCGGTACTATGCCGCTGGGACTTTCCTTTTTGAATTATTTTATTTTAAGATTAGTTTTTAATTCGTTTCAAGTTAAGTGTCTCTTTCCAAAGAAGTGCTTATATTACAATACAATACAACAATACAAATACTCTTTATTGAACACCACAAATCAGTGCAAAACAATACAGAATCAAAGAACAAGGTAGACAATAGGCAATAGGCAAGTGCTTATATATTATACTGTACCTATATATAGTGTTTTATTGTGAGAACGTTACACGATGTCTTTTAGACAGAATTGGCTGAGTACCAAACATTCTGTTTAAATTTACTGCTACTGAACCCTCCTACAGTACCTGTGTACTTTATTTGGAGACATTTTTTGTTTTCAGATAAAAGAGCACCAATTTATATCCGTTGGTAGTTAATTTCAACTCTTCTTATCACTTAACTCTTTGTAAGAGTAATGTGAGTTAACATTTTAATTCTTACCTGTTAAAATTTTGGTTTTCATGCAAAAGCGCGAATGCTTAAGGAATATCAATGTCTTTTGAGTTCCTAGCTCAACTTTGTTAAATACTATTGAAATTAGTACCTAATTCATTCTCATACTCGCGGTTTTTGTGTGTTTAAGTGTTTACTTTTGTGGTAGGGGAGCCCCCCTAAATTTTTTTTTCAGTTTTTAATATTTGTTAATATAGCCGCAACAGAAATACATCATCTGTGAAAATTTCCACTGTCCAGCTATCACGGCTCATGAGATACAGCCTGGTGACAGACGGACAGACAGCGAAATCTTAGTAATAGGGGTCTGTTTTTAACCTTTGGGTACGGAACCCTAAAAATAAACTGAGCAATACAATACAATAACTTTTTATTGAACACCACATATAACAACCAAAACAGAAAAAAGGTATACAGAATATTACAAGGTAACATAGGCGCCAATAGGCGGCCTTATCGCTACAGAGCGATCTCTACCTGGCAATCTTAATGGACTGGAGAAAAGAACAGATATGAGCAGGTGGTGCAATTTAGTATATTTATTAATATGCTAAGTAGTGAAAATACATAAATTATTAATTATTATACATGAAACACACATTTACAATAAATGACACACATTTATAATAAATGGAGATGTGGGGTGCTACGTAGGTATACTACAAGGAAACAAGGCACTCCACAATAAAATATTAAACTCTGTATTAAGAAGGAAACACTGAAGAATAAGGTGTACAGGAAGGAAATGGCTAGATACACAAGTAATAGGGAAACTAGGAAACAATAAGGAATATGCGTGTGGTAAAGATGACAGATCACCACGGCAAGAAGTGTATGACAGTTGCTCTTTGAAACCGCACATGCGCACTCGACCATTAGGTCGGCAGTCCTCGGCCGGCGCTCGGAAGCGCTCGGCTTTGTCAATGAAAATAGTTTCCTACTAAAAAGTCTAGCTAACCAATAAAATAATAAGTAGCTATGTATAGTCGCTACAGAGATATAAATAGACACATACACATACCTAAAAAATCCAGCTACAAAATAAAATAAAAGCCTTTAAAAACAAACATGGCTTTCAAAACTACTCGTTAAAGTAGCAACATAATTGAAATAAACAGGTTTATTTGCACATCACGTTTTGAATAAAATTTACGTAGATTCAGTTACTCGGAAAAGCGGAATATAAACCAGAATTCAACAAACGGCCTTTCAAATTGACGCAATTTAAAACAAACCTGCGAATGAATAGCCATCCCTCGTTAAACGGGCTCATTTTGATTGCATGTGTTTTGTTTCGATTTATGGCGAATCCCGAAATTAATTGGATTAAATTCAATTAGCGGATACAAATCAGTCGGTCAATGTAAACGGATCATTTGCCAGCCGTGATGATTCATCATGAGCTATTTAAATGAGAACCTATTCGAAACATGCAAAGTACCATCTAATTTATTGCTCCTGTGATAATTTCATTAATTAGATGAAGCATCAATTCAATGGTCTGTGTGAAGTCCCCAATCCGCACTGGGCCCGCGTGGGAACTACAGCCCAAGCCTTCATTCTGAGAGGAGGTCTGTGCCCAACAGTGGGGCGTATCTTCTTCTTCTTGAGGTTCCATCTCCTACCGGAGGTCGGCTATTATCAATGCTATCTTTAATGTCGACACAGCAGCTCGGAACAGTGAGCTTATGCAGGTTGAACCATGTCCGGAGATTCTTAAGGCACAAAGTACGCCTTCTTCCGGGTGGTCGCTTTCCCTGGATTTCCCCCCGCATGATGAGTTGAAGCAAGTCGTATTTATCACTACGCATTATGTGACCAAAGTACTGCAGCTTGCGTTTCTTGACAGTTTTCAACATCTCTACCTCTTTGTTCACCATCTGCAAAACCCTTTCATTCGATATTCTATCCGCCAAATGTCAAGATATCTGATTCCGTGTCTTGCCTGCGAGTAAATAGGTCAAGTCATGAGTCTCCCAAGCGAAGTGTTCAGTTCCCTGACGGGGTTTTATAGAAATTAATACGACTTCAAGCCATTAAAGTCATCTTGTCTTTCTTTCTAAGCTTTTTGCCTCTTTCGTTATCTTAGTTTAAAAAACCAGCTAAGTGCGCGTCAGGCTAGGAAATTCGGCAAGTGAATGGAAATCCAGTGTTAACAGACCCCTGCCTCCTAAGCAAAATGTAGGCAGTGTGAGGTCATTTTATATTGGTAACTTATATAGACAGATAGGTAGACAAACTATTAAGATAAAAATAGTATATTTTTTGTATTTATGTATGTATGTAAACTCTTTATTGTGCAAAATAAACAGGAGAAATACAGTTGACAAACACTGAGATACATGCAGAAAGGCGGACTTATCCCTTTAAGGGATCTCTTCCAGTCAACCTTTTTTATTATTATAGCGGCAACAGAAATATTTCGTTTGTGAAATTTCAACTGTCTAGCTATCACTGTGCATGAGACAAAGTCTGGTGACAGACAGATGGACTATAGATTCTTAGTAATAGGGTCCAGTTTTTATCCTTTGGGTACGGAACCCTAGAAACATGGTACACACTTGAATTTTGTTCGCAATGCGTCAAAACTTACGGCTGTAACCTTCAAAAACCTTCCACCATTTTGAGTTGTCTTAAAAACTAACAAAATGGCGGAGGCGTGGGCCTAAAACGGCAAATATTTATGTAAATGCGTTGCACGAGACAGGTGCGCCGTTACCATATAAACTGTCTGCCCTTTGCCGCAGTACACAGAATACCAGCTGTGTTAATCCGAGATTGATAGCAGTAAGTTCTTTTGCCCTCTAAAAATTCCAAAGCATAGAGCCTACATTCTCTTATTGATCATTTAACGAATGAAATACAGTTTTTGCCTGCATGAAATCACGGAATGATACCTAGCCATAATGATCTAGGTATATCAAATTATTTATTTAACTAATTAATTATTTTATAATAAACCAGAATGAAAACCAAACCTAAGAAGCAACAAAATGTAAGCAAATCTAAATAAAAATTAAAAACAACCAGAAATGAAAGACAAATTAAAAAGAGAACTTATTTTTTCCATTTAAACTTGATAATTTAGAATACCTTTAATATGCAGGGGTCTTCTCAAAAATTGAAAAACAGGCATAGGTACATGATCTTATTTATTTCATAGCAAATGAACTACGGAAAAAAATAATCCGGAGACCTCTGGAGTACAAACGATGTGCATCTTCTGGCCATGGCCACCACGAAATGGTCATATTTTTATTAAATCTTAATTTTTATTTAACGAAATATATTTATATTTATATTTGATTGAAACACTGTTATAATTTACCCACTGCGACGCTGATTAGCATAAGTTTGCCAGTAGTCGGGGAAAGGATGTAATTTAGTGAAACGTGATGATTTAGGAGTTCTGCCGCGGGTAAATATGCTATGTATATATATACATATATACATATAAGCGAGGATTATGTACAGACAACATAGGGGCTGACAGATACAAGCCGTGGCTGATATTCGGCAATCTTGCCCGGGTAAAGGTAGTTATAACTGTACTATAATTACAAGGGGTCATAAAAATAAATGATCTTGAATCTTAAGAATCATGTTTTAGGCAATGCGGCTAGCAACCCACCACTATTTTCATTCCACTTGCCACTTCCACCTATGCGCCTACAATCATGCTAAGCGTGGCCTTTGGGTCTTGTTACCCTGGGCTCTGCCTGTAAGGGGTAAAGACTTGATTCATGTATCATCACTAGGTACTTAGTATAAAACAAAGTCGCTATGTCCCTATGTATGTTTATATCTTCAAAACTACACAACGGATTTTGATGCGGTGTTTTTTAATAGATAGAGTGATTCAAGAGGAAGGTTTTTATGTATAATTCTACGCAGACAAAGTCGCGGGCAGAAGCTAGTATTTTATATGTATGTAAAAATCCTAAGAAACATTTCACAGTGGCGTTTATATCATATTGACTCAACCACCTGCAAAAAATGGATTAATTTTATTTTATTATTCGGCATTTTAATAAGTGCTATTTAAGCTAAAGCAACATTATGTTTATTCCAGCGGTTTTCTTATCCAGCCAAATTAATGTAAATAACAAATTATTGCATATTTCTTCCATGCTGGTCTAGGAGTATAAAGAAAAAACGTAGATTTTACCAGTTGCTTCTCTTCCCGCGCCGATAGTATAAGCCCATCGAGGGAATGGGCGAAAGTCTTAGGAATCATGTTATAGGCGATGCGGCTAGCCACCCATCACTATTTTGATTTCCCTTTCCACCTATGCGCCTAGGTTTTGTTCTGTCTCGGGGTAGGTAGTAAGGAATAAAGACGTGATATATGTATGTACGTATATATATATTTATGTAACAAATTATTGTTGTATCTAAATAGATACAGCAGGTATTTACCCAAAGAAGTAACTTTAAACCAGACACTGTGAAAGAAGTGGGTTTGTTTGTTTCTCCCATGCACTTTATGTCATTTTTCATTGGACCCAATCGAACATTATTGTTCCGTTAGTGTACTAGAGTGCAGTAAGCAGTCAGGATCATAAAGTATTCACGCCTGGAGCAGGCCACGTAGGCTTTCCCTTTATTGAATCAGGAGTTACTTTGCGGAGGTAAATTTCAATGAACAATAGTAATTTGTGTCACAAGGGAGCAAATTGATGTTTTTACGGCGTGGGCGCTACATTGAATCCAGAGCGTAATGAGAGATTCAAGTGTTAACGCCCAAGATGAAATTGATTTTGCTCCCGAGTGGCTCATACAACTTTTCAAACTAAACATTAAAAAACTTGAAAAAAGAATTCTAAATATAATTAAAGAGCAGTAAAGTACAATCATCAAAAAGCTTGTTAAAACGCCTTTTATGTCCAAAATTTATATTTTATTTCGATCTGTGCCTTTGTAGAAAGAAACGCAATAATTTTTTTATATCAGTGTTCGTAATACCTAAACGTGATTTGTACGTATCCATACACGTCACCCTCTTCGAGAAATGGCAGAAACAGCTAAAGGCATCTCCGGTTTTAAGTACTCTGCGCTTAGTGCAGTCAAATGTCTCCTCCCATTACTGCAAGACATTTATCCAGTACGTGGAGACTGCAGCTTCCGCTGAATTGCTAACGTTCGATATTTCATTTGAAAAACACGTCGTAGATAAAAATAGGTAATGTATTTTTCTTTAATGCTCAGAGAAATAACAGTACAAGGGTTACATTGTAAGGAGGCTGATATAGCTCAGTACAAACTTTTACCTTTTTATTATTTAACTTAAAAAAAGCATATTTTGTATTCGGCTCCTTTTTCAAAATTTAAAGTCAAATTGTGGTTTTCGATCTATCAGAGCTGCCATTTGATTCGCTCTCCAGTTCTGCCAGCGCGCAGTCGTGCCTGCCTGTTTGCCATATTTATTTTGTTCAGATCATTCCAAGTCTTTATAATATAAAGTGTAAAGTACTACAATCACTTTGTGAAACGTCTTTAATTAGTGACTCGTGTTTTATATACTGCAGAAGTCACAATTGTGCCTTACAAGGGCGAGAGCCCGAAATGAATTGAGAGTCCTTGTATGAGAATACAAGGGTTCTCAATTCATTTCGAAATATTTCGTCACGTGGTTCAGTTAGCTTCGATGAACACCGCTTATGTACATGTTTTTACGAGTCACTTTGCTTGTTAGCGCGAATGAAAAGCTACGTTTTATTCCTCAAATCTGGGAGCAGACCAGGAAATTAATAATAAGCAAAAGATTGTCAAACTATATAATAATCTTGTACTTTTAACGAAGTAAGGCGCTGTAAAGCGAAGTTTTAATACGAAATGGGCAATAACAAAGTTGAACCGTGAAAACTTGTTACGATTAAATTTGTATGCGCCGCTTTACTACCGAAGATTTCCGTGAGTCTGCCATCCGATTTCATTCTATTCTCTAAATTAAAATCTTTCTTTTTCTTCGAAAAAAACTTACGCAGCATAATAATTTACACCTAGCGCTGAGTAAGACAAAACCAATAAAAGCTAAGATAGCGCTGTAAATATTTATTGGATAAAATTGACTTTATAACATCAGCGATAACAGTAACATAAACGAGAATTGTAAGCTAAATAAAGTTACATCAGAGAGACTGGACGAAAGTTACCGAAACATACATACATACATATATCACGTCTTTATCGTAACAATACCTTAAGGCCACGCTTAGCATGATTAAGGGCGTATAGGTGGAAAGGGAAATCAAAATAGTGATGGGTTGCTAGCCGCATCGCCTATTACATGATTCCCAAGTCTTTTGCCCATTCCCTCGCTTTTACCATCTGCGCGGGAAGAGAAGATAAAGACGTGTGTACAAGTATTGTATATCTTGTTATGCAGCAATGCACGCGTAGCTTACGTTAACTTTATTTAATGTCATTCACGTTGTTTAGTTTTATGTCATTTTAAGTATATTTTATAATTTCATTCCTGTGTACGATTGACCAGCTTGACCAGCACCTCTACCATATTCGCGGTCTTTTAATCCTCGGCACTCATCCTCAATTATTTGACATTGATAATTATTATCAAGATAATATTATTATAATATCTTATTACATTCTCATACAACGTGCTTCAGCTTCACTATAAAACACGTCAGAGATTCGCAACAGTTTAAATTCGACACATTTTCACTAGAATCAACGAGCCATTGTTATTCAAATCGGTTTCTATCAAATGGGTCCATTTTGTTTTAGAACGGGAAGCTCCATTGGATATCCCGCGCCGTGTATCCGTGTCCCGTTTATGATTTACCTGAACATTGAATTTTTATGACACCGGTGAAGGCAAAGCCGAGCGCGGGCGGAGGAAAATTAAATTTGCATAGCTAAAGATTGGGTGCCACTGTCTAGCATGGAAAAATTTTCAACCAAAAAACGTATACGTGCTTTACCTAAACGGACACGCTTGCTGCAGTTTTGGAGAAATTTTCTCCCGCGAACTCCTCGGGTGTTAAATGTGTGGGGTCTATTCTAGCGGTGTTGATAGAAACAAGAACTCCACATATAATAGAAGTTGTATTAAAGTTCAACTGTACAAAGGTGCTATGTTCGAGCGCGAAGCTATATAAACTAATGCAAGCGCGGGCGTAAGAATGGTGCAAAGCGGCAAGCGGGAAAGGAGCACAGGTCCAGCGCGTGTGATGCTTCGAGGTGCTCTGTCTCTCCGCGCCGCCGACTGGGAGCGGGCCGCCGCGCGCGCCCCTCGCGCGCGCCCGCGCACCCCGCTGACGCCTGGACAGGTTTCGGCGTAGGGATGTGCGCATGATTTAGTGATGCGCCACATCACCCCCTTTGGAGATTTCAAGTCCATCTGCGGAAAAACAATCAGGAAATTTGACTTGCCGTCCAGAACGCGTGGTCCTGACAGATACAGGACGATCTGTGCCTGCAGTAGTTTGCTTCTCCGAACGCACCGGCTGATCTGCTACCATAAAGGCAGGTTTGACGCGGTCGATTGAGATTGTGACTGGGCCCCTGTTAAACTCTACAGTTATAGTTTTGTCAGTTCTTGATACTACTTTATGTGGCCCAGTGTACGGTTTCTCTAATGAACGACGCGCAGCGTCCTTGCGTACAAAAACATACTGTGCTGTTTTTAAATCTGTATGTACAAATACTGCTTTAGTAGAGTGATTGGATGTCGGCTGCGGCTTAAGGTGACTCATGTGCTTTCTAAGCCGTGTGACAAAATCATCAGGCTGCAACATATTCGTGTGAGTGTGTATATTAGATTGGAAAAACTCACCGGGAATCCGTAGTTGCTCACCGTACACCATCTCCGCAGCCGAGCATCGTAAGTCCTCCTTCCACGCTGTACGCAGGCCGAGAAGCACGACGGGGAGGATGTCAGACCAACTTCTCTCGTCGTGGGCCATGAGGGATGCCTTGAGCGAGCGGTGCAAACGTTCCACGGCACCGTTAGCCGCAGGGTGATACGCTGTG
Organism: Pandemis corylana; assembly: GCA_949127965.1. Classification (NCBI taxonomy): domain Eukaryota; kingdom Metazoa; phylum Arthropoda; class Insecta; order Lepidoptera; family Tortricidae; genus Pandemis; species Pandemis corylana. The sequence continues at coordinate 11,995,388 of OX421870.1, read as the reverse complement.
GTGTGACGTAGTTGTACGCCGCAGAGGCGCGTCAGGTGCTGGAACAGCTGTGAGGTAAACTGACGGCCCTGGTCTGTAGTCACTATCTGCGGACAACCAAATCGTGTTACCCAAGTTTCGCAAAATGCTTTAGCGACTGTTTCAGCGGTAATGTCACGTATTGGCAGCACCTCCGGCCAACGAGTGAATCTGTCTATAGCTGTGAAACAGTATCTAAATTCGTGCGACGGTGGTAGAGGACCAATCAAGTCTATATGCACGTGACTGAATCTTTCCTCTGGCATCCGGAACTGTCCCGGCGGTGAAGAAGTGTGACGATGTACCTTTGAGGTCTGACAGGCGACGCATGCTTTAGTCCAGGCACGGCAATCGTTCCGTACGTTGGGCCAAACATATCTGTCAGTGACTTGCTTGGTAGTAGTCTTTACTCCGGGATGACTCAAAGAATGCACGGTGTTAAAAATCTGCCGACGCAGCTCCCTTGGTATATAGGGACGAGGCCTCGGCTTAGAAACATCGCAGTATAAAGTTGTGCTGGTGGCAGGTACTAGTACTTGTTGAAGGTCCAATGATGAGTTCTGCTCAGCTAACAGGTCCTGCATCTCCTGGTCCGCTTCCTGAGCACGTGCCAGCGTCTCCAGGTCTGGTGGCTGTGTAACAGCTTCCACGCGAGACAGAGTATCAGCTGTGATGTTGTTCTTACCCGCAATGTGTCGAATATCGGTAGTGAACTGTGAAATATAGTCCAGCTGATTGAATTGGCGAGGTGAGCAGTGTCGATCTCTCTGCTGGAACGCGTACGTGATGGGTTTGTGATCTGTGTAGATAACAAAATGCCTACCTTCTACCATGAATCGGAAATGCTTGATACTTTCGTAGACTGCGAGTAGCTCCCTGTCATACGCGCTGTACTGTTGTTGTGATTTATTCATCTTCTTAGAGAAAAACGCTAGGGGCTGCCATTCGTTATCCACGAGCTGCTGAAAAACCGCGCCCAAGGCCAAGTTTGAGGCATCGGTCACGAGGGCGAGCGATGCGTTCAGCACTGGGTGTGACAGGAGAGTACATCTGATAATACTGGCTTTGCAGCTTACGAATACCTTCAGCAAATCAGGAGTCCAGCTAAGAGGATGTGCGCCTTTTATCTTCGGTCCGGAGAGCATCTCGTGCAAGGGTGCCTGCTCTTCTGCAGCGTGCGGGATGAAACGCCTGTAGAAGTTCAACATCCCGAGGAACCTACGTAGTCCATTTACTGTTTTTGGCGGAGCAAAATCCTGTATAGCCTTTATCTTCGTGTCCAGAGGTCGCGTGCCTTCGCCAGCTATTGTGAATCCTAGGAAAGTTACCTCGTTCTGTCCGAATACACACTTCCCTTCGTTCACCAGTAGGCCGTGTTCACGCAATCGCTCGAAAACTTGCTCCAGGTGTTCCAGGTGCTCGGTGTGGCTTCTAGAATATACCAAAATGTCATCTATATAAGAATAACAGAAATCCAGGTCACGTAGAACACCGTCCAGGAAGCGTTGAAAGGTCTGTGCTGCATTCCTCAACCCAAATGACATAAACGGGAACTCGAACAGACCGAAGGGCGTGGTGATAGCGGTCTTGGCTATGTCTTCAATGAACACCGGAATCTGGTTATATGCTTTAACTAAATCGATTTTAGAAAATACTGTGCAACCTGCTAACCTGTGAGCGTAGTCTTCGATGTGCCTTACAGGGTACCTGTCTGGAATGGTACGGGCGTTGAGCGCTCGGTAGTCTCCACAGGGCCTCCAGCCGTCGCTCTTAGGGGCCAGGTGCAGTGCTGAAGCCCAGGGTGAGTCAGATCGGCGAGCCGTGCCGTCTCTGACCATTTCTTCAAACTGTTCCTTGGCCACCTTCAACCGATCTGGAGCGAGGCGACGGGGTCTGGAAAATACTGGAGGGCCAGGTGTGGTACGAATGTAGTGAACAGTATCGTGCTTTACCACGCGCGTTATTCCCGATGGTTTGGTAAGTTGACTGTACTTAGACAATAATTTGTGGTAATTGCTGCTACCCGATATTGTTTTAATACTCTGAACTTGACATTTTATAACGGATGCAGCTGAAGAGAGGGTAGTTAAGCTATCAAGCAATCTGTTGTTCTTGCAGTCGACGAGCAACCCATAATGAGCGATAAAATCAGCTCCAATTATCGGTTTGGCAACGTTTGCTACCACAAAATTCCAGACGAAATCACGGCGTAATCCCAGGTCCAGGTTCAACCTTACAGTACCATACGTGTTTATAGGAGTACCATTTGCAGCAGTAAGACGATATTCGGTTGGCTTTCCATCCGGGAATAGTCCACGTGGCAACACGCAGAGGTCGGAACCGGTATCTATTAGAAAATTCAATTTCGATCTTTTATCGGTGATGAAAAGGCGGCTTGTGGCGTGGCAATCAGCTGCCGCATCTACTGATTGCCGCTGGCTTTTACCGCAGAATAATTGCACGGCATTGTGCACCTCCTCGCTTTTTCACCAAAAATAGAATGATACCAGCACATACCTGGAGTTTTGCTGCGGCTCCGACCCCTACTTTTCGATCTTACATCGCGATCGCCGTGGCTCTGTCGAAATTTAGGACGTCCTCTTCCTTGGTTCAGAGACATTTGAGCAATTTGGTTGCTCAACTCAGCCTGAACACGTGTCAACTCGTCGATCCGCTTCACCAAACCGTCCAAACCGGAAGCAGTGTACGTGGCGTTCGTGGCAGCAACATGAAATGGCGGCGCCGGTGACGTAGCTTCAATAATTTTGTCGGCTAGCTCTCCTAGTTGTTCCAAAGTAGATGACGTCTGTGAAATTAAAATTGGTTGAACATGGGCAGGTAATCGCTTCATCCATATGGATCGCAAAAATTCATCGCTAACGCCGCCGTCCGCCGTAGCCGTTAAATGTCGTAAAAATTGCGATGCCTTGCGGTCCCCGAGCTCCTCGTTAGAAAGCACCTGAGTAATTTGCTGGTAGCGAGATATAGACAGACATTTCGTCAGCTCAGATTTCAGCTTCTGGTACTTATTAACAGGTGGGGGATTTTTGATCAAGCTTTTAATTTCCTTGGCATACCTGTGATCCAGTTGCGCAATCACGCAATAAAATTTCGTAGCATCGTCCTTGATACCCGATACGACGAACTGTGCTTCCGCCTGTCCAAACCAGACATCAGGATCGTCAGGCCAAAACGGTGGCAATCGAATTGCCACGCGGTCGACGGACACGGGCGCGCCGCCATCTTGCGGTATGTCGAAAAATTCTGATGACTCGCCGGCCGCATCGCCTCGCGCGGCCGACGCGCCGCCCGCCATGTCGCCGCTATTATTCTGCATCGGTACTATTATTTAACGCGCGATTCTATTGCACTTCTCGGGTCACCACTATGTGGGGTCTATTCTAGCGGTGTTGATAGAAACAAGAACTCCACATATAATAGAAGTTGTATTAAAGTTCAACTGTACAAAGGTGCTATGTTCGAGCGCGAAGCTATATAAACTAATGCAAGCGCGGGCGTAAGAATGGTGCAAAGCGGCAAGCGGGAAAGGAGCACAGGTCCAGCGCGTGTGATGCTTCGAGGTGCTCTGTCTCTCCGCGCCGCCGACTGGGAGCGGGCCGCCGCGCGCGCCCCTCGCGCGCGCCCGCGCACCCCGCTGACGCCTGGACAGGTTTCGGCGTAGGGATGTGCGCATGATTTAGTGATGCGCCACAAATGAACTCCCAGACGGTGTTTTCCCGGGAAAATATGGTATGGAGTTCTTTAAAAACGGAGTGTTAAGATCTTTCTCTCGAGCTACAACACTACTTGCTCACTGCTCGGAACCCTCAGACGCCCTCAGGATAGGTGGAGTGATGATCCTAGCAAGGTTGGCAAGAGCTGGATGAGTGTAGCCGAGGATCGTGCACAATGGCGTGTAGTTGGAGAGGCCTAACTCCAGCAGTGGACTGGTATACGCTGATGATGATGATCAATCGAAAGACGTCGAATGGTGGATTACCACGGCGATAGGTTTAGTACCACCGGAGCCAATAGTTTTCTGTGATCTTCCACCTTCACCGAAGGTGTTCGGTCCATCTTACTGGGATATCAACAGCTGGTCTTTTGGTGCGCGGTCGCCAGCGCCACAGCGGAACCTTGAAATCTCAGTTGGCACCAATTTCACGAACTACAGTTCTAAAGATCTCTTCATTTCTTGTTCGATCTTGCAGAAATACATTTTGTTTAATTCTGACCTGCCTTTGCCCAAATGCTTTCGTCCTTATACTTTTTGTAATCTGAGGTTCCGATATAATATTACAGCCTATCCTTATCATTTCATACTTAGAATTCTTGTCAAATTCGTTACGTAGTAACTGTTATGACTGTAATTACGTAACTTGGTGATGTCTGAGAATATAATTTAAAGTATTTACTTAACTTGGAGATCTTATACATCCCTTTTATAAAATGTATTACAAGTTAATTAGAATTTAAGTATTGTTTTAAATTTATTTTATTCTGAAAAAATTACTTGATGCCAAGCCTCTTGTGGTGAATTCTTCTCGTGGCAATGATGGTCTTTCCAAATGCACTGGTAGTTTCAAAAAGAGACATGTAATAGACCCCATGGCGGTTTTGAATTAGGAAACTTTTGAATTAAGAATTCTCTACCTAACAGTTTTTACATGCGTCGTTTTATAAAGAAAAAACAAAACACTTCGCTGTTGTAAATATTTCTGTTATTATTATAGATAGCACAATTAGGTACAGACAATATTGACATAATAAAGAAACACAAGGTCAAGGTTAAATTTCATTGACTAGGATAAGGCTAAAGTTGAAGTGAGATGTGTCTCCGATAAAGTAATTGGAACAAGCAAAAATGATAAAAAATAACACAAAATACTGAGAAACTGTTTCAAGTTGGCCCCAACCTTTGCAAAAGGAATTCTCCATACCAATTCGCTGGCGCATAAATCTCGAGCGTTCGAGCCGCGTATTGCGAAACTTATCACTTTATATTTTGGCGTGCCAATTTCTTGGCCGGACTATACATAGTTATGGTTGTACCTACTCTACTTGGGAAACTTAGCTAAGTAAAAGAGGCCTTGGAAGTCGAGCCAAAGAGGTCAAGAATTTGCGTGGTGTGTTGAAACGTTTTTCGACACTTTTGGAAAACTTGCTTTACATATGTTTTCATAAGTCAGTCTTTCTCTAGTTTCTGCTGTTTTTTCGTGGAAAGCTCTGTTGTACAGCGGTACGCTTTTCGATTTGACAGATATTCCTCTCATTCTGAGAGGTCTGTTCTCAGCAGGGGGACGCATGCATAAATTGGTACATATAGGTAGTGAAGATGAAATACAAAAAGTTGAAGGTAATTTTGTCGCTCTACGCGATAACCTCTTGCATGGTGAGATATATTTTTTTAGTTTTGTATTTTTAATACAATTCGGTTTTTTAATCAAACCTAATCCACAACAGGAGCAACAAGGCCATTAATTCATATTTCCTAACGAAAACGTTAAAAGTTAAAGTGATTTGCATCAAAAAGGAGGACCCGGACAAAGTTTGCGAATTAAAATTAAGAAATAATTCGCTCCCACTTTTATGGGGCTAAGTTTAAGAAAAGTTACAAATAATGATTTCTTTTGTGCTGCCTAGGTAAAAGTAAAGTTATGGAAATTTACTTGTGCTTGCACTTAATTATTCAATATAGGTTTTCATTAAGTACCATCAGCAAAATATGTAGTCTGCCACCCCTAAGATTCAAAATCCTTGGTACATATATACATACATACATATATCACGTCTTTATCCCTTACGGGTTAGACAGAGCTTAAGGTAACAAAACAAAAAGGTTAGCATGATTAAGGGCGTATAAGTGGAAAGGGAAATCAAAATAGTGACGAGTTGCTAGCCGCATCGCCTATAACATGATTCCTAAGACTTTCGCCCATTCCCTCGATGGGCTTTTACCATCTGCTCGGGAAGAGAAGCAACTGGTATATTCTATGTTTTTTCTTTACTCCCAGACCAGTATGGAACGTACGTCATAAAATTATGTCAATAAAAAACAGCTGTCTGCTCAAATCTTCGTGTTGTTGTTTTTATTATCCCTGCGTTTCTCCTATTTGTTTCTTACTTTTATTAGTTGTCTGGTAGATATCGCAATTAAGCGATAAGATCGCCTATTGTCTACCTTGTTGCTTGTTGCTGTATTGTTTTGTTCTGATTTGTGGTGTTCATAAAGAGTATTTGTATTGCATTGTAATGTTAGACTGTAGCGACATTTTCATTTGAAAGGAAGTCGGATGAAAAGTATATAACTATTTATTTGGCCGACCATAAATTTGTAATGGGAAATAAGCGTGTGATTCATGGCTCAAGCAGTTGACTGCAGCAGAGTAAAATGCATCCGAACGTTCATAAAATTTTCAACGTACACACAGCAAAGCTATTCGGTATGCACCCTGGTTGCCCATGTGTGTATACACACATCCGCACCTATCCGCTGCCTTAATTACACACACAACACACATTTTGCGGGTGGTAGGGCCTTGTGCAAGGTCCGTCCGGATCGCTACCACCATCTTACTCGCTAATCCTGCCGCTAAGTAGCAGTGCTCGTACTGCTGTGTTCCGGTGTGGAGAGTAAGACAGCCGGGGAAATTACGGGCACAAGAGGCATTTCATCTTAGTCCTCTAGGTTGGCAACGCATCTGCAATCCCTCCGGGGTTGCGGGTGTCTATGGGCAGTGGTGATCACTTACCATCAGGTGACCCACTTGCTCGTATGCCTTCCTATTCATATAAAAAAAAAAAAAAAAAAAAAAAAAAAAAAAAAAACAACAAAAAGCTTCGATATCCACACGAGCATTCACACTAACATGGCCAATGTGTGCTAATCGTGTTTTAGTACCTTCACAGATCTCGTATTCTATAGGTTACTAGCAGTTGCCCGCAACTTCGTCTGCGTAGAATTCGTTTATCGCTATCCCGCGGGAATCACGCAATTTTCCGGGATAAAAAGTAGCCTATGTGTTATTCCAGACTATAATCTATCTATGTTCCAAATTTCATCCAGATCAGCCCAGTACTTTTGAGCCTATTCATTACAAACATACAAAAATAGGTACAAATCTTTCCTCTTTATAATATTAGTATAGATATAGATTTAAACGTTTTGTTCAGTGGAAGAATAATTTCGTCGCGTGTATTGTGAGCGTGGTGGCTCAGTCGCACTGATACGGCTATGAATGTAAAAGACCTCGGTTCGAACCTTGCACCAGTCTAGCTTTTTTGTTTTTTTTATAATTTTAAATGAAATGTCGTAAGAGATGATTAAATGTTTCTCTTCGTATGAAGTGACAATTTGCCTAGTATACGTACGAGTGTATACGCAAGTTAATTTGCTGTATAAAATTTCTATCAATAAGCAGGACTGAGGGTTTGTATAAAATGGAAATATATTCCCCTATAAGTCTTAGGCGTGGGCCCTTAACGAGATGCCTTGAGACCTTTGCTTTCCCCCCAATTTGCAGTTATAAATGGCCAGTGCCTCTCGGTTGTTTATTTTGCGAACATTTTTTCTGACTGTACGCAGTAGATCTTTTACGGTTGAAAGAAGATGGATGCAGATTTTTTTGCTGTCCTTCGTTTATTTCAGCGAAGTCAGAAAATATGGTGTGTGGGAGGAAAATGTTGACTGTTTATTTTGTGTCATTCAGTTAATGGTGAAGAATAGAATTACAGAATAACACAATGCAATATACAGTCGACCAAGTAAGTGCTATAATTTTTATGACTGATTCTAGATTCTATCAAATGGATCAAGATTTTGACTCTTGATTTTTTGACACACACACAGTAGTAGTGGACAGGAGATGTTCCACGGGCGTTTGTAATTGTTTTATACAGACACATCCTTCAAACAGATGACGCTTGGCGTTAATTCGCATAGTAACAAGGTCACGTGACAGCTATGGATGGTGTAGCGGTGTAGCACGCTTCACGGAATGACGAGGATCCGCGTTCGATTCCCGGCCATAGCTTTATTTTTCGGATTTTTCTGTGTTCTAATTGTCAGTGTCGTTTAGAGATTCTGGGTTAAAAAAAAGACTAATTGTCACATGTACCTACTTATAATTGACGGTAGTCTTTAATGTTTTGTACTGTTGAACTTTGAGGTGAAATGAAGTTTCTTGGTGGGGTGCGAGTCGGGTTACCTCCACGTGTGGTCAAGAGCTGCGGTTCGTTTTTGGATCCGTCCGGGGGGAAGAGCAGTGCTTGGTCCGGTGCACCCTGGGCATTAGCTAATGATTTCCTGGCAGTTTCTGAGGGATATCATTGACGTTGGCTAAGAGCCCTACAGGGGGTCGTTGACCGTGTTACCGTACAACGTTGCCGACATTTTGTCAAAAGATTTTTGAAGTATACTTTTGTTACTTTCACATTGGCGAAATTGTCGTCGCTATAACGACTTGATACGCCACAGATAAGAAGAAGAAAAAAAAGAAGTTTTTTGACCGACTATAATCCATTTAAATATGTATTAGACTATTTTATACTTTAGTGCTTGGCAAACGTAGTGTAGGACGCCCTCCGGCCAGGTGGGATGACGATCTGCGAAAGACTGCTGGCAGATGCTGGATGCGACAAGCTAAGGACAGGGCGCTATGGCGCTCATTAGGGGAGGCCTATGTCCAGCAGTGGACTAACATAGGCTGATGATGATGATACTTTAGTGCATTTTTGATACTCGTTTTATTTTTGTAGAAAACCTGTTGCTAAATATTCGTCGATAATCTTTAAAAAAGCAATTACATTTTCGTGAGACTAAGGGCCTGTTTCACCAACCTCTGTAAAGTTCCTGTTATCTTAAGTGTCAGTTATCTATGATTCCCTTTCTATTCCTTACCAAGAAACAGACTGAGACGACATCATAGATAACCGACACTTAAGATAACTAGAACTTTACAGAGAGTGGTGAAATAAAGCCCTTATAATCGTGAATTAAGCCATTTATTTTTAGTTTAAGAAAACAAATAAGTATTAAGTATCCCTTTTTGTAGCAAGAGAGTATTTTCCATGGGAACTTAAAGGATTTAATCCTATTTGAAATTTCTGTAAGACGATAATTGCCAGGCGATTGGGGCTCAAACAAGTATTACTCGAGGTACTCGTTACTGAGCAATTATAACAAAATCCTTTGTAATCCTTTTCGTACGAAACGTCGAATTATTTTGGAGAGTTCATCGTATTAATCGCGTTTAAGATTTAAGGTATACGGCTTGAGACACACTCCTCACGTGATTTTATTAGATCTAGAAAATTCTACCATATGTACCAGTTGCTTCTCTACCCGCGCAGATGGTAAAAGCCCATCGAGGGAATGGGCGAAAATCATAGGAATCTTGTTATAGGCGATGAGGCTAGCAACCCATCACTATTTTGATTCCATTTTCCACCTATACGCCCACAATTTTGCTAAATGTGGCCTGTAGGTCTTGTTACCTTAGGCTCTGTCTACCCCGTAAGGGATAAAGACGTGATTTGTGTATGTATGTATGTATGTAGAAAATTCTAAGATTTCTACGTTAACATTGGCTGGGAAAGAAAATACATAGAATGTAGGTACCAGTTGCTACTCTTAATGGACGAAAATCATAGGATCTATGTTACAAGCGATGCAGCTAGCAACCCATCACTATTTTAATTCCATTTGCCATCTATATGCCTACAATCTTGCTTATTGTGGCCTACAGGTCTTGTGAACTTAGGCTCTGTCTACCCCGTAACACATTGGCTTAACCTACCAACGAAACGGTTGAATCTTTTAATCGCGTACACTCAAAAATCAGCTTTCTACAGTTGCACGAAAGTCCTTTTCTTTAATTTGTTTATCGAAGTAATTGAATACTATTCTGTTAGATGATTAAGTAAAAACCCTACGTACATACACAAATCACGTATTCATACCTTACGGGGTAGACAGAGCCCAGGGTAACAAGACCCTATATGTACGCTTGTGTGTAAAGTTTGAATTATATAGTCTTCCCTTAATTGTGAAAGAAGATATGTGCCCAGCAGTGGGACTTAGAAGGCTGGAAATGATTAAAATAAGTCAAGAGTTCGATTGCAGTTTTGAGTGAACATGTGGCATTATGAAGTGATTCCACATTATAAAACTTCTGTATATTCCTCTATCGGTTAACCCTAAACGTTAATAAAACTAATTAAAAACCGTTTATCAAATTGTGCCTATGCAACTTCCGCTTCTGCGAAACTAGTCTTTGGCGCTGTGCACCGAAACGAACTAGCTGAGCTTGCTAACCGCAGTACGAGTGCACCACTGTGCACCTAACGACGCAGTAAAACCCGAAAGCACGGCCCGTGGACAGTGGTGACTCCGTGAGATTTATGCAGACAAATATTTTTGTCCCGCTAGACTGTTTTAGGTGAAGCTAAATAAAAGCTTAATACTAAAGGAGGTTTACGAATCGTCGCGATTTCAATACTCTATGCACTCGAGCGTAAAAAGGCATTTTATGCAGCCTAAGTAGATACTAACTTTTTTGAGCATGTGAAATGAAAATGTTTATCACCCGTACGGTGGAAAGCGCTATGCTCGGAGTTTCTCTGAATGATCGAATTTGGAACGAAGTGATCCGACAGAACCAAAGTCTCTGGTATAGTGAAGTTGACTTTATTTAGAGCTTACTGTCAAAGTTTCTACACGTGGGCTAGTTTCAGACTGAAGACGTATAATACCCTGCATATCTAATATAATAACACACAGAATGCTGTTTGAGTTTCCTCGATTCTGCTCATAGAATACTCTGACATCGCTCTTGGAACAGACAACCGTTGGGGGAGAAAAGTTCTCCAGTAACGACCACGAATCGGACGACGCAGTGTTGGCAGCCCTCCCACTAGGTGGACCGACATCGTGAAAGTTGCGGGAAACCGGTGAATGTATGACGAGTTGTCGGTCATCATGGTATACTAAGGGGCCTTTGTTCAACAGTGGACGTGTTCAGGCTGATGATGATGATGACACTTTGGTCATCGTTTTCAGTTCAAACTTTTTTATTTACCAATCCCGCGTTTGGTGTTACGTAAATGTTTGAACAATGATCCATGCGGGTGTGTCGCATGAAACGGATTTATATTTTAACCACAAGTATTTGAACCATTTGGTTTTGTTTCTGTCTATGTAAAATGGTAACCTTGTTCAATATTATACTACCTTATCCTGCCGCAGAGCAGCAATGCTTGCGGCTGCTGTTTTTTGTGGCGGTGAGTAAGACAACCAGTAAAAAAACCCCATGGGTGTCTAAGGTATTTTATCATAAGTAGCCCTCAGTACTGCCCACCTGTTTACAATTTTCTAATCACTATCACGTGATCTCCATTTAATTTTCTTTACTGTCAAAATGAATCAAGAACTTTTCTTTTTAATTTTTTATATTTATTTTTACGGTTTTACCCGTTAGAAATTATACACCTAAACGATACTGAATAATAGGACACAGAAAAATCCGAAAAGTAAAGCTATGGCCCCTTTGGCCTATTGCCTTAGCTATTATCTGCTATAGGTGGTGCAGGGGTAAAAACAAGCATCGCGGAATGATGAGTATCCGGGTTCAATTCCCGGCCATAGCTTTACTTTTACCTGATACGGGTGATGTAGGAGTAAAAGTACGCATCGTGGAATGATGGGGATCCGGGTTTAATTTCCGGGCATAGCTTTACTTGTCAGATTTTTTAATGTTTTCTAGTTTTCAGTATCGTTTAGAAATATCCATTTGTTTCCGTTTTAATTAAAAAAAACTTAATCTTTTGACCACTTTGACTTTTTGTGCCTAATGTTATCGACTCAGAGTTTGGACTATTATACTACTGTAGAATGTGGTGGGAGGATGTTTAAAGTAGCAACAGAGAGGCATCGTTTTCATCGCCTCTAACATGTCATAAACGAACCGTTTCATCAGCTCTAACATGTCATAAACAAGGAGTCAGAAGTAGTTAAGGTCGCGAGTTTTTAGGCCGTTGACCCCTTGGTTAACACCCATTACTAAAGTAATTACTAAAATTATGAACTAAAGTTCATAGCTCAATTTACACACGTTATCCTATTCTATTCTCTTGAACAAACTCTCCGGTGACGAAACGTAATCCTACAATGCTTATGTCAGTCGAAGGTGAAAATCTCATAAAGATATCACAAAACAGCAAAACTGGAGCAGAACATTGTCGGTTTCCTACTAACGCTGACTCGAAACAAAACGAACAAGTGGCTGTCAAAAGTTTGCAATAACATTTAGATAGAGAAAAAAGATGGTCGGCTCTGCCAAGAAACTACGCCAAATAAACTGGACTAAAAAGTGAGATAAAGATTTGCGAGTTTACCAATGGTTATTGTTGTGTTGGATCGCTTGGAAATTAACACACACCACACACACAAATCACGTCTATATCCCTTAAGGGGTAGACAGAGCCTGGTAACAAAACCTAAAGGCCACGTTTAGCATGATTGTAGGCGTATAGGTGGAAAAAGGAATCAAAATAGTGATGGGTTGCTAGCCGCATCGCCTCTAACAATTTCCCTCGATGGGCTTTTACCATCTGCGGGACGAGAAGCAACTGATACATTCTATGTTTTTCTTTTCCTCCCAGACCAGCATGGAAGATGCAGCATGGAAATTAACTTTTATTTTAATAACTTTGAGACTCCCAGGGGAAATGAAAATAAAGGAGTCCATTTTGGATTGTCACTTGTTTTTATTGCGCAATAAACTTTATGGTGGTTTTCCAGAATTCAACACCGATTAACCACTGCCAAGCAAGGTAATCGATTCTAGTTCATGGATAAATAATTCTGCAAGGTATCGACTGAGGAAATCATAAAAAGACGAGTTAATGGGGGAATAATGGAATGCTTCAGCTTTCATTATTATCATCATCTCATATTTCGATCCTTTGTTGAGTTTATCGACTAATTCCGACGCAGGTGCATGCATTATGATCACGCAGAACTAACCGTGAAATTAGAAACTACAAAAAGCAAATTTACAAGTAGAAATAACTAAACTAGAACTAAAGTAAATCTATAAAAGACCGCCCCTGCGGCATAGAATCAATGATACTGGCAACATTTCCTCGCTGTCGCGATAGGTGTTGGCTTTATGCTCCGAAAATCGATTTCGTTCGTTTCACACTCACACTAATAATCTTTAATTTGGAAATGAGAAGGACGGCATGATACGCAATTCGAAAATCGATTTTTAGGGTTCCGTACCTCAAAAGGAAAAAACGGAACCCTTATAGGATCACTTTGTTGTCCGTCTGTCCGTCCGTCCGTCCGTCCGTCCGTCTGTCAAGACCCTTTTTCTCAGGAACGCGTGGAGGTATGAAGCTGAAATTTATATCAATTACTCAGGTCTACTGTCCCTTAGAACTGTGAAAAAATCAAACTTCTAAGCCAACGCAATCAAAAGATACAGCCGTTTATGCCGCAAATTTCCGCAAATTTTCAACTCTCAAGGGAATCAAAACCTACAAGGTAGTTCCCGTGAACGCAGAATCTTGAAATTTGGTATGAAGGTAGGTCTTATAGCACAGATTAAAGAATAATTGCGAAAACCGTAAATGTGTATGTATGTCTGTATATAGCAGTGACCAATATAAAGTAACCCCACACTGCGTACATTTTGCTTTGGAACAGGGCTCTGCTTACACTGGTTTTAGATATTTATAGATAATGATACGGAACCCTCGGTGCGCGAGTCCGACTCGCACTTGACCGGTTTTTGGAGTAGCCCCCCGATTTGTTTTGCGAGGAAGCTGCCAGCTCTTCGTACTAGAGTACTAAGTCATTCCAAATAACTACATTTGTAATGTCTCCTCCATATTGAAGAATTATCTTTCCAATGGTAGTGGAAACAAAAGTTTCAGGCAACCGTATAGTTTTAAGATAAGCAGAGCTAACTTTATATTTTTGTAGAAAAACCCTTTTTCTGTTGAAATGTTGTTCCTATCTCTGTGTAGCCGGTCAACAAGTTCTGCTAATTTAGATTTTTTTTCGTATTTTAATTTAAAACATAAATTCAGGGAGTGATCTAAAATTAAAGAACAAGGCACGTTATTTCTATATATATTCTATTTAAAACACTTCCATGCTGGTCTGGGAGCAAAAACAACATAGAATGTACCAGTTGCTTCTCTTCCCGCGCAGATGGTAAAAGCCCATCGAGGGAATGGGCGAAAATCATAGGAATCGCGTTATAGGCGATGCGGCTAAAGAGCAACCCCTTACCATTTTCATTCCACTTTCCATCTCTACGTCCCAGTCTTGCTAAACGTGGCCTGTAGGTCTTATTACCTTAGGCTCTGTCTACCCCATAGGGGACAAAGACGTGATTTGTGTGTATGTGTGTGTGCGTGTTCTATGCTATTCGTTACTCTTTCACGCCAGAACGGCTGAACAGAACTGAATGAAACTTCTTACAAAGATAGATTAAAGTCAGGAATAGCTCATATAAATGGCGTTGTTACCGTAACGAACAAACTAATTCTTTTCAGATTAAGTCGTGGGCAATAAATAGCCAGTTATTATCATATTTTTTGCTAACTCTTCCTTGCCGACATCCCATGTTCGTTTTGGCGATAAAGATTAACAAACAGCCATCCATCCATTCATCCATACATCCCCACAAACTATTATTTATAATACTAGCTGTTGCCCGTGACTTCGTCTGCAAAGAGTGCGTTTATCGCTATCCCGCGCTAACTACGCAATTTTCCGGGATAAAAAGTAGCCCATGTGTTATTCCTGACTATCTATTTATGTTCCAAATTCCATCCAGATCTGTTCAGCCTTTCTGGCGTGAAAGTGTAACAAACATCCATTCATAGTCACAAACTTTCCCATATATGTATATAAGTAGAAGGAGGATACATAAGACAAGTAGACAGGATTATAAGATTATTAAGTGCTCAGTTGTATTCTTTCTCTTACGAAGGGTCCGTAACGTTTACGATACAAATGTGGCTAAGTTTTTTTGCAGCATTTTGATATAGGAACACTAAGGTGCGTACATACAAGGCAAAAGGTAGCTAAGTACATCAGACATTTTCTTTGAAGTGTCGTTTAAGCGTGCTCGCTCAACTTAAGGACATGGCAATTAAGTTAATTATCTATATAAATGCTTTAAGTGCCATGAAGTGCCCTATATTTCGCCGAATTAATTAAATTAACAAGACACCTTGGGAAGGAGATTTTGTTTAATTTCTCCTGTTTCATGTTACCTCGCTAAATATTAAATTGATTCTGTAAAATTATTTCATTACTTAAATCTTATGTTGGATAGAAGAGTGATTAGTGAAACTGACTTTTGCCTTTCCTACAAGTTTCGAGTACCAGTTTCTTCCATGTTGGTCTGGGAGTAAAGAAAAAACATAGAATGTACCAGTTGCTTCTCTACCCGCGCAGATGGTAAAAGCCCATCGAGGGAATGGGCGAAAATCATAGGAATCTTGTTATAGGCGATGAGGCTAGCAACCCATCACTATTTTGATTCCATTTTCCACCTATACGCCCACAATTTTGCTAAATGTGGCCTGTAGGTCTTGTTACCTTAGGCTCTGTCTACCCCGTAAGGGATAAAGACGTGATTTGTGTGTGTGTATGTATGTATTCGAGTACCAAAAAATGACGTTTGGTAAGTTACCAACCCGTGGTCTAACTAATTTGTCCAACCAGGAAAACATGATTTCATTATTTTGAATAACATAAAGACAATGTTAGTACAATAAAGAAAAATATATGAAATGCTAGCTGTTGCCCGCAACTTCGTCTGCTCATTCATCGCTATCCTGCAGGAACTACACAATTTTCCGGGATAAAACGTAGCCTATGTGTTGTTCCAGACTATAATCTATCAATGTTCCAGATTTCATCCAAAGCTGCTCAGCCGTTCTGGCGTGAAAGAGTAACATACACCCATCCATCCATACTTACAAACTTTCGCGTTTATAATATTAGTAGGATAATTGTTGGAACTGCCATACAAATTTTAATTCTGCTCGGACGAAGTCGCGGGCTACTGCTAGCGAATAAATAATTTTCACTTTCATTCAACCTTTAGTATTATATAAGCTGTTTGAACTGTAATTATTAGTTATTGCGTCTAGCCTTCATAAACACTTACGTTGCGAATAATATGACTGTAACATGTGATCTTTTATCTGTCTGGGATTATGTCCTAACCAGACGTACTCGTATAACTTTTACTAGCTTACTAGTATCTGCCTGCGACTTCGTCTGCGAAGAATTAGACATGTAAACCTTCGCCTTGATTCACTCTATCTATTAAAAAAAACCGCATCAAACTCCGTTGCGTAGTTTTAAAACTTAGCGACAAAAATTCGCTTAGTAACAAGGTCACGTCGCAGTTAGTAACAGATAGAAAAATTCGAAGGCTTACCCACCTGCTATAGGTGGTGTAAGAGTATAGCACGCGTCACGGAATGACGAGGATCCGGGTTCGTTTCCCGGCCATAGCTTTCCTTTTGCCTGCTATAGGTGGTGTAGGGGTATAGCACGCGTCACGGAATGACGAGGATCCGGGTTCGTTTCCCGGCCATAGCTTTCCTTTTGCCTGCTATAGGTGGTGTAGGGGTATAGCACGCGTCACGAAATGACGAGGATCCGGGTTCGATTCCCGGTCATAACCTTACTTTTCGGATTTTTCTGTGTTCTAATTTTTGGTGTCGTTTAGAAATTTAGTTTTAAAAATCTAAGCATACAGGGGCAGACAGCGGAAAGCGACTTTGTTTTATACTATGTGAAGCTTGTGGTGTCTCTATGGAAGAATACAAAAAGACTAGCTCTCTATTCCTAGGTAATTTCCATACATTCCTCCTTAATTAGCAGTCTCAGTCGGTTGTCGTTCTGCGGAATTGCTTGAGGAAGTATTGGCTTGATGAGTCTTCCTGAGTGGTTCATGTATGTTTTTGTGTATATATTTATGTAATTTATTATGCCCGCAACCTTGTTTCTGTTTTCCTGTCAATCGTTCGATGGTTAACTGGAAGCGATCCCTTTAAGGGATGAGTTCGCCATTGCACATACATACATAAATCACGTGTTTTACGGGGTAGACAGAGCCTAAGGTAACAGGACCTAAAGACCACGTTTAGCATGATTGTGGGCGTATGGATTGAAAGGGGAATCAAGACAGTGATGGGTTGCTAGCCACATCGCCTATGTAGCATGATCCCTAAGATTTTCGCTCAATTCCTCGATGGGCTTTTACCATCTGCGCGGGAAGAGAAGCAACTGGTACATTCTATGTGTATTCTTTGCTCCCAGACCAGCATCGCCATTTGTACATCTGCTTATCTTGTACCCTGTAAAATAATCGTGTTTTTTTTTTAACAAAGACTTACACATACATGGATACTTTATCTGCCAAACTTCAAGTCTCAAGCACATGATGGCATCCTTCACTCATCATAGTTATTCTGGGGCCTGTGCCCAGCAGTGAGACAAGCAGAGGATGATAATGAGACCGAAGTATTCGCCCTTGTCGATCAACATGCAGCTATTTACGCCGCGCGAACTTTTTCCGAGGCCCCCGTTTTCCATTACGCAAGCATTGCCCGGGAGACCCCCCTTCCGCACCGATAATTGACTGGAGGGGATTAGTCCGGATCACCCGGATATCAGGATAATAATGCCTGGTAATGTTACCCGGTACGATATGCTTGCGGTTGCACGCAATTTAGAGCGAGAGCGAACGCCATGTTGAGCACGATGTAATGTAACTAACTACTTACTGTTACCTTGTACTAATTTACTGAAGAGGTAACTAACATAGGTACATACATAAATCTCGTCTTTATCCCTAAGGTAACTAGGGCTAAAGACCACGCTTATCATGACTGTGGGCGCATAGGTGGAAGTGGAAACGAGAATCAAAATAGTGATGATTTGCTCGCCGCATCGCCTAGGGACTTTGCTTTTATGGACAAAAAATATTTACCTTTCTACCCCGCTTTTTACGTGCAAAATAGCCAAGCCTGTGCGAAATATATATGCTTTACATGCAATCTCGTGTATGCCAACGACTTCGTGGTTTTTATGTATGTTTTATGTGGCAGTAGAGAGAGGGATTGCATGTTAAAACTTATATATTTCGGACAGGTTTACCTATTTTGCACGTAACCCCCCACCCCCGACGCAAAAAGTGGGGTGTTATGAGCTTGGTGACTACGTCTGTGTGTGTGTATGTGTGGCATCATAGCTCTCAAACGGATGGACTTTCTTTTGCATTCGAAAGCCAGTTTACTTGTGGTAGTTAAAAAAGATGAAGAACGCGATGGCGATTGCGAGCGAGTTAGGTAATAATACTGGACTGTTTCATTTCACGTTTCGAATATAGAAATTCCGACTCGTAAGGATAGAGCCACTGGCCATCTGTTGCCTGGGCATAGCACCGGCATTACCGCCGGGGGACACAGCCTGGCTGCGACAGTGCCTTCAAAACCACATCGCGGCAAACTGATAAGCGAAGCGGTATACGATGTCAACGACTTCATTTGTACTTAAAAATGACCACAGTTGCTACCTATTTTTACTGTCTTTGTGACGAAAAAAAAATTTACCTTGCTATGATCCCTCTACGGGATCATTATCAAAGTTTAATGAACACAACTTTGATAATGATCCCGTAGAAGGATCGAAACGTGTTTGTGTGGTGTAAGGGATAATTAAGTTTGTGGGATTTATGTGTGTTTTATTGGCAGCAGTGGAGGGAGGGATTGCATGAAAAATATATATTTCACACAGGCTTGGTTATCTTGCACGTGAGTAGCGGAGTAGCAAGGTAAATTTTTTGTTCGTTGAAATGGACCTCCGCAAAGTAACGCCTGATTCAATAAAATGTCTTTGTGACCTCATTCTGCTTTAAGCAGTTGTTCGATTTCTTTAGTTTTGTAGCATTATACGTTTTTATTGTTGTTAGTCTTTGAATTTCTTTATTTCGATTTTTAATTAGTTTGTTTTTTACCCTTATGTATAATATTATTTCCTACACAATTGTCAGTAATGTTCAGTAACTAAACTAAGTAAATATTTTGATTCCCCTTTCCATCTATACGCCCACAATCCTGCTATCTTGGCCTTTAAATCTCGTTACTTTAGGCTGTGTCTACCCCATAAAGGATAAAGATGTGATTTGTGTGTATGTGTGTGTGTATTTAAAGCTACTGATTTTTATCTTCTTCTTATTTGTGGCGTATCAAGCCGTTATAGCGACGACAACTTCGCCAATCTCAAAATAATAAAAAGATAATTCAAAAATCTTGTGACAAAATGTCGGCAACATTGTACTGTACAGTAATACGGTCAAAAGACCCCTCTCCCTTGTAGGGCTCTTAGCCAACGGTCAATAATATCCCTCAGAAACTGCCAAGAAATCACTAGCCGATGCCCAGGGTGCCGCCGAATACGAACCGCAGCTCTTGACCCCACGCGGAGGTAACCCGACTCGCACCCCCTGATTTTTATCTACTTACATCTAGATAAGCTACTGTTATTTAAAGAATTTACTGCTACTGTCAGATTCTATCTGGCAACACTGCGTTGTCATAGTCTGTGGCACTAGTAGCTGACCGAGGCATGACAGCGCAGAAAGCATTTTTACCGCACCGTATCGGTTTTCCAGCTGTACTACATTTTTTATTAAGCTTGAGTGGGTTTAGAGACAGATGTTCATGTAAAACTATTGCACGCCGTTATACGGTTTTGGTGGAATTTAATTCGAGTGCTCGCGTATTGATCTGCGGTGAGAGCTGCTATTTGGAATGGATTCCCGTACAAAAAAGTAGGGTGGAGGACGAAAATATTTCCATACAAAAATGTTTCCATATTATACCATATATATAAAAACCCGGCCAAGTATTATTCCGGTTTTTACTATTTGTTGTTATGTAAAAATTTCAACTGTCTAGCCTATTACGGCTCATGAGATACAAGCCTGGTGACAGACGGACGGACGGACAGCAAAGTTATAGTAATAGGGTTCCGTTTTTACCCTTTGGGTACGGAACCCTAAAAAGTGACTAAATAATGACCACATACATAAATCACGTCTTTATCCCTTACGGGGTAGACAGAGCCTAAGGTCACAAAACTTAAAGGTATAACATGATTTCTACTAATTTCGCCGATTCCCTCGATGGGTTTTTACTATCTGCGCGGGAAGAGAAGCAACTGGTACATTCTATGTTATTTCTTTCGATTCAAAAAAAACAATTCAAAGCCACATAGACCTATGTAGATGACTTTTATCCAGGAAAACTGCAAAGTTCCCGCGCGAGAAACAAAATGCGAGAGCTAGTTCCCTAAAAAACGTCTTAGAGAGGCAATAAGAATTATAACTTCTATTAACGGTCTAGGGTTGTAAAATCGGTTCAATTACTTCCTGCCCAATAAAGGGATGCTGCCCTCAGCTGATGACGTCACACGATAAGGGTGCACGTGCCCGTGGCAGCCGTAATCAGTAGTTTTGCTGGGCTTGTCTTCTTCGATAAGATTTGATTTCGAGTTAGTAATTGGTCGTTTTATGCTCATGGGGCTTACCATGACATCTGCGATACAATTCAGACTCAGTTCAGGGTTTGGCTGTCATTTTTAATATGGATCTGACAGCGTTCGAACCTAACACCACACAGACACACACACACGCACAGACACACACACACACACACACACACACACACTCACTCACTCACACACACACACACACACACACACACACACACACACACACACACACACACACACACACACACACGCACGCACGCACGCACACGCACGCACGCACGCACGTACACATAACACGCGCGCACACTTTTGGATTGTTATGTTATGTTCACCTTTGCGAACCTTCTCTCTCTTTATTATGTAGTTGTGTTCACCTTTTGCATGCACTTCACCGTTGTTTTTATAACGCCCATTTGTTAATGTATCTTAGTAACTACTTAGTTACTAAGATACGCTCTCGCAGACGCCCAAGATACAGGCTCAGCCTAGTTTGGAGTCTGATAGAAATGTCATTTGTAAAAACCGCTTATTTAAATAAAGTATTATTATTATTTTTATTTGTATATTTATTTTCATCTTAGGTAGGTTTTTACAATATTCATATAAAAAGTAATAAAACAATATTAATACAAAATATAAAAACATTATAAAAACCTAACCTAGGGTGCCGCCGGCAACAAGGCGAGGCCTAGGCTACCGGTGGTCAGGGCGACAGAGAGAGGAATCTCCTGACTATCCGAGCCGTGTCCAGGAGTACCGCCTTCTGTATCTGGCCCTTGACCCAACCACCTAGCGAGAGCCTTTTAAGGTGATGGTCAAGGCTCTTCGCTATTAGACCGTTCGCCGAAACGACTATCGGGACAGTGATCGTGGAATCAACAGGCCACATGGCGGTAACCTCGTGAGCCAAGTCAAGGTACTTGCTGACTTTGTCCTTCTCGGCCTTCACGAGGTTCACGTCATGGGGGATCGTGATGTCTACGAGCACAGCCTGGCGTTTCGATCGATCTAGCAGCACGATATCAGGTTTATTGGCGACAATAGTCCTGTCCGTGATGATAGATCGATCCCAATTTTATTTTTATTATTATTATTAATTGAATCGCACTAAGACGTCATGGTGAGACAGCTCGGCTTTGTAATGTAGGTGAAGTGTTATCTACGTCAATAGAAATATCGATACCTCCGACGCAAGAGGTCGTAACCAGTGTTATATGCAAAATGAGATTTTTCAATCGTCAGAAAGCCATTAATCCAAGCTATAACTTCCTAAAACTCAAGTTTAAATATTTTTGATAATTATGAAGTTTTGTGATTGCTAATAGTCGTATCATTTGAACTTTTCCACGCAAATCGTCGCATCACATCATTCGACGATTTGCGCCACTCCATTAGTGTTCATTACACCCCACGCAAATAGTCTTTAACTTCTAAGTTACGACTTTATGCGTAAACAATAGTAGTCAGGTACGACTTTTTGTTGCAGTTTTTTTACAATCATGGGTCGTAGCTCGCACTTACGACTATATGCGTTGCTTTAGTGAGAAGGTATATCCTTTTATATATAGTCGTATTTATAACATACGACTTTATGCAACGGACGTGATCAATCGCAAAAGGTTGTAACTTTCTAATACGACGTTTTGAAAACGAGCACAAAGTCGTAACTTCAGGTTTTTTGCCATAATTTTGAAATTATGATATTTATTTTAATAAACAGATTTGCTTCGTGTTAATTAACCCGCTGCGGACAGATTTAACTACTGTTTAAACTTTGGACATATTTAAACTTGAAAAAATACATGAAAAATTCTTATAATCGCTCTCCTGAAAAGTCGTCGATTTAGCGATACGACCTTATGCGTAGGAGGTGTCGATATAGGAGTATGGAAGGTGTATCACTGAAAGATAGAATAAGGAACAGTGTGATAAGGGAACGTGCTGGTGTGAAAGAGGATATAGTGACTAGGATAGAAAGTGTGCTTAGTTGGTTTGGGCATGTAGAGCGGATGGATGAAAGTAGACTAACTAAACAGATCTATATGGGTAGTGTGAATGGTTACGTTGGGAGGGGAAGGCCTAGACGCACGTTCCGAGACCAAATAGGAGACGTTTTGGAAAAAGGTCAGGTCAGGAGTACCCGAAACCGACGAGCATGTATGAAGAGATTGATGACTGTGGATGAAGCGAAATAAATATGTCAGGATCGTAGCAAGTGGAATAAGGTAGTCTCTGCCTACCCCTGTGGGAAAGAGACGTGACGGTATGTATGTAAGTATTGTATAGAAATATAATCAAGTCATGATTCAATTCCGATTCAATTAGGTATGCTAGAAGCTTGAATTAAATATATGTAATAGTTAATTAAAATTGCTATGATAAGTAAAAAAATTGGAGTTGTCTCTATCTTATAAGTAATATAATATATCTATTTTTTAATGTCAACACATCTATTTTTATTTTTTTATATAGAAGTCATGCGGCTAATAGTGACATATTATGTGTCTTAGCTAAGTGTATTATATGTATGAAGCACGAAATTATTCGTTCCATTAAAGCGGAGATATTCATAAAAAATCATTAATATTATTTATTTATTTTCTTCAAAAATAAGAAGAGGAGAATTCTGAAATTTAGTATAGCACTTACTAACGTCGCGACCTATCATCAGAAAAAAAATCAAGCGGAAAAGCTATTAAGGCACAAGACCCCTTACCCTGCCATGGCCTTTGTAATCGAAAAGCACTCTCTAAACTACGTGAAGATCTTCTTTTGAAGCAAGTGCTATGCGTTTGTTAAACGTTGATTCGATTTCTAATATCCAAGGAGCTGTAAAGGAACAAACATCTAACAGCAAGATAAGCGCGGCTCCATTGTTTTGACCACTCGCAAAAACTTCGCCGTCTTGGAGTGCCATCAACTAATTAATTGGTAGGAAAGTTCGTATCAGTTGAATTGGTGGCCATTGCGGCAGCGGTATCCATAAAGCTGTTAGCAGTAAAACTTCCGTTAAGAACCCGATTTGACAATACTGCGGGGAGTGTCACAAGACATAGGCAGAATAAAAATAAAAAAAACCATCCATTGTTTTGATTGTTAGTGCGCTAACTTTAAAAGGTCAATCAGTAGTGTGCTACGGTTTAGGCAGTCTTTCGAGATCGGTCACCGGTGCCATATGTGCACACTGAGTGATTTTTTAATATTATGTCTGACTTTGAGGATATTCCTTGAAATTAATTAAAAACTTCCGAGGTCAATATCAATAACAAAGCGGGAGCAACGTATTTTACGGATTTTAGGTTTTGGAGATGCTTTCCATGGTTTTCAGAATTCAAAATTTCAAAATTCAAATATGTTATTTGTCAACACAGGTTTACAAGATGTTCCAAGTATAATTCGTTATGTATCACCATGTTTCACCATCAGTCACACAAATAATAGTTTTCAGGTAATTTGAAAAAACATGCATCATTAATTTTACCTAAACTTAAAACTGACTGACGAAATGAAGATTTTCAAAAACATTGTAAGTAAAACATTCAAAATTCAAAACAATGATATACAATTTCCACAGCGCACAAAACTTCTTCTTCCACTTAAAGTCAATGACTTTTCACGTAGCACGTTAACAGTCATTATGGCTCATATAAAACGTAAAATTAAAATTACTTTATACATATCCTCGCGTGAACCACATGTGTGTAAGTAGAGCCGCCTGCAATCCCGGCCGTCCGACAACGCCCGTTTTACAGCCCAACTTCAAAATTGGAGGCAGTAAAACAGACCGAAGGCGTATCTCACTCAGCCTTAACGTTAGTGTTCAACTTAGAACTTTAGAACTAGTGCGGTTTTAAATCTGCATTGGACTTCGGCATTGCGTCGAGTCATTTTGGTAGTCCAAGTAAGTACGCCGTAAATCGAAGCGTTATTTATTTTGGTCTGTGAAAAATTTGGACACTAAATGATAAATTCTGCTTTTAAAATCTGACAGAACTTTTTTATGTCACTACTAGCTGTTGCCCGCAACTTCGTCTGCATAGAATTCGTTTATCGCTATCCCGCAGGAATTACGCAATTTTTCGGGATAAAAAGTAGCCTATGTGTTATTCCAGACTATAATCTATCTATGTTCCAAATTTCATCCAGATCTGTCCAGCCGTTCTGGCGTGAAAGAGTAACAAACATCCAAACATACTAACAAACTTTCACATTTATAATAATAGTAGGGTTTTACACAGCGATAGATTTATTTATGCTCATGGCTTTCCTAGACTAAAAATAACAGGCTAATTTTCCTAGTATCCTATGCTGTAAAAGTGAATTTTGTAAAACGCCTTTTTTCACTGCACCACTATGATAGGTATTCAAGGTATACACGGAACTTGGCTTATAATTTTTCTCTGAACTCTTTTTCTTTATTGTTAATTATGTACGGTGTTAAGTTTTATTTTACTGTAGGTATTCTATTGTTTAGTATTGAGGACCTTCGCACGGCAACCTTCACAGCGAACTAATCTAAACAACACTAATTTAGATATGCAACAACAGGCAAGATAAAGCAGCCAAATACCTCATATTAGGGTAGGTTGAAACAGCCAAACTTTGTGGGTCCCAACGACATTGCCCGAAGATCCCCGATTTCCAACTTCTGTGTTCCGTGGCTTAGGGCTGTCACTTTGTAGGACGTCAATACTCCAGTCTTGAAAACCACGAGTTACAACAGGGTCACAACCTTTTTACTGGTACTTTTTTGGTTGTGACCCTCGCGTAACAACGCTGATCACTTGCCACCTCAACTGTCAACTCTGGTCTGGTCATTACATCAATCTTAATTTGAGCCTGCTGGAATTCTGGAAGACGATAGCAAGAGACTGGATAGTATGACTTTGATTTCATAGAAGTTGAGTCTGTTATTGGTATATATGCCACTTGTACTGACCTGCTTGCTCCGATTATGTAATTTTTATACGCTGGTGCAGCATTTGAAGTGGCCGAAAAAGCTAAAGCTTTTTAATAGTTTGTCTAATTCGGTGTCGAGACTCTCGGTTCGCGGGTTTCTAGCGCTGAAGTTTTGGAATCTCAACACAACGTATGACATAAGACATACTACCCTTAGCTATTCAAAGAGGAAACGCTACTAGAATATTCGTCACTATGTCCATGGTAACTTCTTTAAAAATATAATTTCATCTTTTAACTTCACGTTTAGGATGGTGAATTGAAGTTAGACTGAATTAAATTCCAAAATGTAAGGTATTTCTTTTTTATTTTACTCAAAAGGTGAGGGCAGCCCTACGCAGGCCGGATTACGAATTAATTGTCCTTAACTCCGAGTAGTTATAGAAACCGCTTTCGAATTTGTTCTTGTTTAGAACTATCTTGAATATTTAGTAACTTTTGTCGAGTTTGATTAAGTTGTATTAAGTTTAGTAAACGTTATCGGATATCGTTAATCGGCTTAGACAATATCCGCATCCCAAGAAACGCGTTTCCCCTGAAGTATCACTTCTATTTTAATAAATATTAAAATTGTAGTGAGTTCAACCACTTAGTTTTAATTGTCTTTCAAAATCTGGTGATCAGTGGCGTAAATACTTGCCATTTTACTTAAAATCTTCGTCCAATATGACGATTATCGTTCCCTTACAGATTTACAGTCTGCTAAGAGTTCATACGCATTTGTACACCGCCGAGACCCGTACCGGGCAGGGTGATACACCGAAGGTACCCTGTTCTTACATCCAAAGTACCTAAGAGGATGAATTTGTATCGGGCGATGATGTAAAACATTGTGTGTTCAAATCTACAGATTCATCGTACACGACGCATACTGTGCTTTGTTTTTGACAAATCTGATACCTATCTTAAAAGAACATCACTTGAAAATAGAATTAAAAAGCCTGAATTTGAAGTAAAATTAGACTTTGTACCAATCAACAGATTCTCATCACTTTCCTGAACAAGTGCCCTGATGCGTACCTAGTTGGTTTCAATTAAAAGCAATTAGAAATATGCTGTGAATTATAAATTATAAATATCTTGGACAAATTACATCAATTGACCCAGCCGCAAACTATAGCAAAGCTTGTACTACGGGTACCAGGCAACGGATAAACATACTTACATAATGTAGATAAATCCATACATCCATGACTCGGGCACAAACATTCGTATTCATCATACAACTGTCTGCCCCTACCGGGATTCGAACCCAGGACCTCTAGCTTCATTGTCAGGGTCACTAACCACTAGGTTATCCGGTAGTCAATTGGATTAGTGACTGTTCTCGTATCATACGATTTGACTGGCCGCTGGCTGCATATAAACCTATAGTAGAAAGAAAGAAAGAAAGAAGACATTACACCATTTTATAGAAAAAAACAAATATAGATCATCAGCGTTGTGTTTGTGTGTGTCTTCGCAAAAGTGAAACGGTCGCTGGCTCAGCATTAGGCTGAGGTGTTAAACACCTGCAGCACTGATTTTCAGCCAGAACCGTCTATGACTCACGAAACGATACACAGATAAAATGTACTACATAATCCACAAACTTTTACGTAAACAAAGCAATAAATAGATAGAACCCGAGTTATGTGTAACTAAAAAATAAATAAATTAATTAAATAGTTTACAATAAAGAAATAATAAAAAGGAGAGAAAACTAAATTTTTCAAAAACAACAGGCATATTCGCAATTTTTCCCGGTTTCTGTCTCTGCATTACCATAATATGCGTAATAGATGTTCACACACTGCTTATTTACTCCATAATAACTATAATGGGAAATTAACTAATTCCGCTAAATAATTCACGATTTCCCGCACCTAATCTCCACCTCACGCGTCAACTGATCTCATACTAATCCGCTAATCACAAAATGGCGTTACTTAACTAACACACGGTAAATTGCGCGGTAAAATTATAAAGCTATCGCGACAGGAGGTGCTAATGCGTGCTTTTCCCGCTAAAGAAAATATTACAGGTAATGGGTACACGGGTCATTAGATGTTTATTTGTGTGTTTAGCATAAAAACGTTATAAGTAGCGAATTTATGTGCAGTTAAGTTACTTTTATGCAGTATGCCTAAGGAATTCAAAAGCTTAATGTTATCATCTTCAATCCGTTGCATTAACGTTTTACAATTGAACGTAGATTTGTTATATTAGTAGTTAGGTACCTAATAGTTAGTTGTCTTTTTTTTTCGAAAAATTTATGCCAACTTTTTTTACTGCATATCGTTCCTAGCAATGATGGCTTTTTCGAAACACTAATAGCGCACTGGCTAAAAAATGCAGGAAAACACCTTTTGCGGTTTACTTCTAAAAGTTTTTCCTTTTGAGTTCTTGCGTTTATTGCTTTGATCACTTTAACCTCTAGTATTGGTTTTTCTCATTGTATTCTAAGTAACAGAACACGAAAGACCTTGTTGACGGCCGAATTACGTTGCAGGTGTGATTTTCTGACCAGAAATCGGATTGATGGACTGTTTTTCATTTGTTTTCAACTTTTTAAAAGCCAAAGAGAATATCAAATAACAGCAATGTCATACAGCCAAGTCAATGGCCGAGGCAAACGGGGCAAACGTTTTTATCAATGTCTCAAATAGCTTACGGTATAAAAAAAACTTCAGAAAAAATGCGGGGACGTGAAAACCACCTAAGTTGCGAGAAAGTTTAGTGCAAAATTTATTTTTATTTCCTCTCAATATTCTGCCTCAGCTGGAAGAGCAATTGCTGGATTCGTAATTTAAAAAAACACTCATCTGCGGTTCGTGTTTTTAAACAAGTTGCTCATCCAGCAATTAGCTACTTACCAGGCCTCGGCATTAATTTACTATTACTATCCATTTACGAGCAGTTAAGTCAACTCCCGTTTGAGTTGCTTTATTGCGAGTGGGTAAAATCGATGGCCTACTTAGGAATTATCAACTACTGTACAAACTTTCAGTTCCTGTGTATGACGTGTTTGTTTGATAGAGGTATGGTTGAACATTTGAGGAATGTTGGTTCTCAATTAGAGATGCGAGATTGCCCTACATCATTTTAGGAAAAAAAATACAATAAAGTTATGTGAAACTCATTTATAGCTTTACATTATTATTGATCTTAATTTTTTATACAGTACAGTGGATGTACAAATATAATAGCTAGAGGGAGTATTTTCTGTATAGTCAGCGTTAAATAGTTCGTGACACCCAAGTAGCCAAATAGTTTGCAACCCGTCATTGTTACAGTTGAAATAGCTAGTGGAATAGCTAGTGAAATAGGTCGTGTTGCTAACTTTTTGGCCACTTTGGTTGTCACGAACTATTTGACGCTGACTTTATCTATCTATCACGTCAACTTAACCTAATCGTATTTTGGAAAAACTAGGTACCTACAAAGGAATACACTCGAGATTGTATCGATATGCTTTTTTTATTTCACGAAATAAACGAATGGCTTAACCAGTTTTTTTTTAATGTGTAGTGTTCGTAGGTTTCCGTTAAAGAAATAAAAAAACGGGGTGAACCCGCGACCAACAGTAACTTTACAATATTAATGTGATGCACTCTTACTTTTAACGTTAATTTAACTAATTTAACGTTTCAATTGAAACCTTGAAACTCCTAGCCTAACGCAATAAACGGTAATGCATGGGGGAACAAGAAACGTTGGCTGTGGCTAGTAAACCCACAAAGCGCCGTAATGTTTTGCCATCTTCACAAATATTAACCAAACTCATTACCCCACTTTACGAGGTTAAGTAGTACTATAAATTGTACCCGCCGCCCGAAAATTCTAAATTTAGCTACATCTGGCCTTGATGATATTAGTTAGGTCCTTTAATTAATTTCTACTAGAGAAGGAGGGATGGCAATTCGAGAATGTTCCTTTGGTTTGAAGTTTTACTTTTAATTTTTTTTTGTCGCGTGATATAACTAATTAAGGATAAATTTAAAAATAACCTGCTCCATTTTTAGAATGAGTTATGATAGTTTAATTATTTCTTTCGTTTTCTGAAAAAAAAAACAAATCGTAAATGGTTACGCTTCGTTTCGTTACGTCTACGGAGGCCGGGAAGAAAGTGGTTGCCGGCCTTGGCCTGGAATATTGTATGAAATCCCATTAAATACCTCTCGTCTCACACCTAAACACAAGCAGCAGCCTAATCAATATTTCGTAATAATTTATCAGAAAGCAAAAAATATGATGTAAAAGCCATCATAAAAATGCTAAGCTACTGATTCAGCTTTACACTGATTTCAACTCTAAAACCGCGTCAACGGATTCCCGAACAATTGCGGTTCGAAATTCAAATTTTCCAAAATAGAAGACTCGGCATCTGGCCAATCAACGCCGGCCCTAGCCAGCCAGCGATATTGCCGCAAAGTTCGCCCGCGTCCGAATAGACCATTCCGAGGACGTCACGACTTTTGTTTTAATTAAAATTAACAAGTGCTCAGTTGTCAGAGACTTCGTCCTAACGGAATTCGAAAAAGGTCTCGACGTTTTGTGACGTAGTATTTGGGTTTTCTCTGCTTTTAGTGTGAACGTTAAAGAAATGTGCCACTACTGTTTACAGCCATAGATATTAAATTAATTCACGTTACGCGCTGTAACAATAATTTATAAAAAAATGCAAAAATGCCAAGTTTTCTTTCGACTTTCAAAAATTTCCGGCATTAGTAAAGTAGGCCTAAACACACTAACAAGATTAAATTATTTTAAGCTTAATATGCCAATGTCTTTGAAAGATCTATCGTCATCTCTTAACATTAATTGACGCACAGGTATGGCACGATTTGTTTTTTTTCAGCATTTTATTGTGGCGCCTTGTCATCGTGATGCTAAATTAGAGTTTTCTAGTATAAAGGGTCTCTGTGGGACTATAAGAATTCCGTTTTGCCATTTTGACAAAAGAATCCTAGAAATGGGATACTTATTCTGTGGATGTGTACCAAAATCCCTTACACTCGTATCTGTAATTTTGCTATTCAAACTATTATGCTTATTAAATTTTAAGTAATAGATTCAATTGCCGAAATATTGTTTTTCAACGTCGCGCTGCACAAAAGCTGTTATAACAACAATGTTTATTCAAAATAAACATTGTCAAACTCGAAACAAAGTGAATCTGTCCATCCCTTTCGCCCCATTAAATAATTGCTCGAGTGCGAAGATAACGGGAATATGTGGCACGCGCCATTGACTGCGGCTGAGATACTGCATTTAGGGGCTTTCTTGGGACGCGAGTTGTAAAATAAAGTGTCGGAAATATCTGTGCACCTCGTTTGTTCAAATGCGGTTTTTATTTGGCTGCCTCGTAGCTAATTTGTTTTGTATTTGTGTGTATATAGTATCAGTAACAACGTAAATTTACACTAATTGATGTTATTATTTTAATGTGAAATTATTCGTTGACTCTGTATTCTATTCAGCGTAAAACAGTCAGGTGGACAGATGTTTCCAATTCTACAACAATGGTTAAAAGATGGCAGCATGGAAGTTCTTTCATGCTGGTATGGGAGCAAAGAGAAAACATAGAATGTACCAGTTGCTTCTTTTCCCCGCGCAGACGGTAAAAGCCCATCGAGGGATTGGGCGAAAATCTTAAAGATCATGTTATTATATAGGCGATGTGGCTAGCAACCCATCACCGTTTTGATTCCCCTTTCCATCCATACGCCCACAATCATGCTAAACGTGGTCTTTAGGTCTTGTCACCTTAGGCTCTGTCTACCCCTTCACCAGCGGGGGAGGGCGGGATTTCCCAAGCCTGCATTGCACAGGTGCCGCGAAGAGGGAACCCCAGCCCAGGGTGGTCGTGGGGCGTCGCGGTGACACCGAGTGCTCCCGTAACGCCTCACGTACGACCAAATAGGGAATCCGTGTGGTTTTGGTGGGTATGCCTGCCGTCGCGGGAGAGCCCCACATACCCCCGGTAAACCCGTACCGGGCGGATGCATAAGGCGCATTTTCCACACCATAAAAAAAGGCTCTGTCTACCCCGTAAGGGATAAAGACGTGATTTATGTATGTATGTTAAAAAGAAACGGCTCTAGTGAAACTAACCAAAAGCGGTGGGAGCTAAATTCAACAGGTTACTCCAAAACAATTTTTATTATTTGTGTAGGAAATCGTTTCTTTGATCTCACAACATAAATGATACAAGAGACCATTGTCTACGTATCCATCCTGAGTTCCTGACAAAGCAACTAACAAACGGTTCCTCTGTTAGTACGACCAGGGCTAATTTTAAAACCAAAACTACTCCAACGGAAGGTTTTAAGGAAACCAGTCGCTAACAGTTGCACTAATATAATCAGAACAATGATCCCGCAAGACAAAACGCAAACTAGTTTAAAGACCTAACTAATTTGTGCGCCAACTTTCCGTTTAAACTAAACTAATAATATCTAGTGTAACTAGAAAATATATTAGGTTTGTTTAACCATTCGTCAGATACGAAACGTAATTACATTACCTCAGTGAATGGTACATAATAATTACATACGCGTTTACTCGTTTCCACTTTGTACCCAACAAGTTGACTCGCTAAATGCAATGTAAGTGTTAAATTAGAAGTACGTACGTATAAATACATACATACATGAATCACGTCTTTATCCCTTACAGAGTAGACAGAGCCTAAGGTAACAAGACCTAAAGGCCACGTTTAGCATGATTGTGGGCGTATGGGTGGAAAGGCAAATCAAAACAGTAATGGGTTGCTTTGCTAGCCACATCGCCTATATAACGTCATGATCCCTAAGATTTTCGCCCAATCCCTCGATGGGCTTTTACCATCTGCGCGGGAAGAGAAACAACTGGTAAATTCTATGTTTTTTCTTTACTCCCAGACTAGCATGGAAGAAACATTTAAATAATATTTAAAAAAACAGACCAACTTTATTGGCAAATTATTTTCTTAACTCAAACTCCCAGACATTAATATTAAGGATCCTCTCGGTAGCTAAGGTACAGCATTATTTAATCAGTCCATCCCATTAAGACTATAAAATCCAATCCCCTAACATTTCCTCGTAAATTCGAAGGGAATCCTTTATTAAATCCGCTGTAAGTTATCACTAGATTCCGTCTGTTACCAAATAATTAGCAGGTTTATCTTCAGGGTCTGTAGAATTTCATGGCTTTCCGAATATCTCGCCAAGATTGCTGGGATTTGTGAAATCTTTAAATTAATACGCCGATGGTCCGTGTCACGGAATAATAGACTAATCTATTCTCACGTCACGGGTTAGAGATGCGATGAGATGCGGTTTAGAGTAAGCGCTTTGTTTGGCCATTCACGGAATAAGCCGAGCCATTCACCCAGAAATCTTGGAACTTCTTTGACAGTCACTGTAGAATTACCTAATATTCTTCTTCGCACACGCTTTCATAGGTCGACCAGAGGCAGACAGCGTGACATAGACAGAGCATATAGCTATAACTATAACGAGTTGGTAACATATACGGTTTAATTACATGCTAATGAAAAAACTTAAGCACCAAGATTTCCGCTAAATAATGTAATTTGTGGCACGCGATAACGCCACAGAATTTAAATTATTAACGGCAAGACTTGAATGAGTGCTCAGGTCAGATTAAGATATTGAAATTCACGCCTTTCCGTCAGCATTTATTGGTCTGGATTTCGTATCGTCAAGTACAAATACCGCTAAGACCGAATAGGTACTTCATTAATTTTACTTGAATTTTATTTCAGTAAGTAGGTAATAAATTAATAGGAAACATCGCTTCGTATTCATTCTTAGCATATTAAATTACCGGGAATCGACCAAGTTCGACATACTATGTATACTAAGCACCTAGTCAATCAGTGTGCACGTCCGGCACAGGTGACCGATATCGAAAAACAGGCCCTTAAACAGGGCTAGGCAAACTACGGCTTGCGGGTCACTTCCGGTCCGTGAAGGGCTTTAAATCCGACCCGCCGACGTTTCTTCTAAAGAATGTAAGTAAGGCCTGAAAATATATAGTTGGGTACCGTTACCAACTCATATAAGGCTGTAGAAACACAAGTGATGCTATTATTACACATAAACGGATAACTCACGTATAAAAAGTCGAGTGATGCTCGACATGTTTCGGACTATTCCGTAGTCCTTCTTCCTGGAGCGCTCGCCCCGGCGGCAGCGAAACGAACACTGCGCGCCAGCGCTCTGTTCGCGCGGCTGCTCGACGCAACTGACAGCGGCGCACAACTACCCTCGTTTTCATCGTCATCAAATGTAGGGCAGCACACAACACTGATCACGTCACTCCGTAAAGGTTCGCTCACACTCACCGTTTGGTCAATATTTAAAACAGTTTTCCAACTCGGGGGCACCGACCATCCACTATCCCGGTTGAAATTGGGATACCGACTTATTTCAATGGCTTCACGTACTTTCCGCGGAATGAAAAACTTTCCTCTCGCCAGTACTGACACCTTATCAAACCTGATATAATGCGTCGAATCAGATTCCATCGAATGTTCAGCGACAGCAGACCCCTTGTCATCCTGTTTCTTCATACTGCGTATGTGCTCCGCCAATCTCGTGGATATATTACGCCCGGTCTCTCCGATATAGTTTTTCCCGCAGGAACAAGGAATCATGTACACCCCGGGAACATTAAGGGGCTCTTTATCCTTTGGTGAACGCACCAGCTGCCTGAGCTGCATATGGGGACGGAAAAACCGACTTGATGCTATACCTCCGGCGTAACAAGTTACTGATCTTATCCGTAACCCCCTTTATGAACGGCAAGTATACCGGCACCCTCTCTACTACAGCCGGCCGCTGCCGGCGCTTTTTATACGTGAGTTATCCGTTTATGTGTAATAATGATTAAGTCTCACGGTAGTTTCATGTTGACAAGTGATGCTTATTTATTTGCAATTATTTCACTTTGTGATTATTGAAATAATTCTGTAATGTAAAGGCAGTTTGAAATAGGTATCTACCTCGCCAAGTACGTACACAAGTGTAACTAAACTTTAAACGAACAAAAAATATTTACCTTGCTACTCCGGTACTCACGTGCAAGATAACCAAGACTCAGTGTGTCACAAAAAAACAGGTTCGGTTATCTTGCACGTGAGTAGCGGAGTAACAAGGTAAATATTTTTTGTTCATTGAAATGGACCTCCGCAAAATAACGCCTGATTCAATAAAACAGGTAACTAAACTGTGTCTAACTAACTATTTCGGCTCCGCACTCACGTAAAACTAACCTTGCTTTCCTGGACTTACTATTCAGAGGGTCCCTCTGATTTAAAACTACCTAAATCTAATCATAAATACCTACAATATTTATAAATATCACCCAGTTGCCGTTGGGTAGGGTTCCCATAGTTCTGGCTGCGTTTCCTAATTCTACGGCAATCCCTATACGTTGCCAGATTAAAGAACCATCCTGTGGATTTTATCAATTATTTTGATAAAATCTTCTCGTTAGTTAAAACTTCAATTTTAGCTGTTGAAAGATAAAGTTATCATTAACGTAGTTATCTGCATCGAAAGAACCGGCTAGCTCCCGTTTCCCAGTTCCCACACGGCAATGTAAACCCTTTCCTAATCGCTATATCCCGTGACCCAATTCCGGGACCTCCAACACCTACAGGATGCCATATTTGCATTGGCACTAGTGACCTTCCACGGTATTGTGTGCTTTCCGCATTATTATGTAAACCAGCCTGTGACAAGGGTTCTCAGGGGAATATATGAATAATCCTGACTTGTTGGCTGGTGTAATTATATGTTTTTAGGAAGCGTCTGCGAGTCGAAACGTCAAGCGCGAGAAATATGTTAGGCAAGCGTGCTGTCTCAGCCGAGGATGAAAGAGGCCTAATGTTCTATCGCTGACGCTGGCATCTGCCATCTCTTTCTACCCTCATTCTTTATCGTCTGACGGAAAGGAATGATAAATGCGATTAGACAATAAGGTCTCTGGTTGTATAGTTGGCCCGAGCAAGGCAGACGTGACAAAAGAACGACTAGACTTACTTACCCGCGTAATTAAATAAGATTTACAAAGGAATAAATAGGGTTGGGCTGAAAATCAGCGCTGTGTGCGCGCGCGCTCCCGCGGTGCGCACCCGCAGCACACGCTGCGCCCATCCAATTGCCACGCTTAGTTTTAAGTTTGATTTACTTTATATTAATGTATGTATAGTCTATTTGTGGTAATAAAATTATATTCTATTCTTCTATTCTATTCTAGATCCCAAGGACAAAATATCTACTATCAAATGAATCAAGAATTTTTACTTTTCGATTTAACTTGGCGACAAAAATGCACATAGTAACAAGGTAACGTGATAGTTAGTAAAAGTAATGACGAGGATCCGGGTTTCATTCCCGGCCATACCTACCTTTAGTTTTCGGATTTTTATGTGGATTTTTCTAATATTCAGTGTCGATTAGAATTGCCATGAAATAGCAACAAACATCCAAACTAACCAACTTTCGCCTTTATAATATTATTAGAATTAGTAAGAGTAAGATTATGTGACATATTGCAATTGCTGATAGGAACTTAAAAGATAAAAATACTATTTAAATAACAAACAACATAGATCTTATTACATTTGAATAAATAAAGAAGTAGGATACTGAAGATCTTTTGGTTGCGCCCAAGCAAACGACGGCAATTACATGAATATGAATGTATCTTAAAAGTATTGCTTCCTTAGCGAAGACGTTTGTGATAGCCTTATACAACTAATATGGCTCGTGCGCCATCTTAGACCCCATTTTTGGGTCTATATCGGACCATCATCATAATACATCTCTACTATAGACTAATATAATTTAAGGCTCGGGGACCTTATACATCTCTTTTATAAATGTATTTAATTTAAGTAGAATTTAAGTATTGTAGTTAGTTTAACGTGTTTTATTTTGAAAAAATGACTGCCAAGTTTCTTGCGGCGCATTCTTCTTGGCAATGATGGTCGTTCCGAATGCGCTGATAGTTTCAACAAAGACATGTAAAGGAGCCCTTAATTTTAATTGTTGTTTGTACGGTCTATGCAAACCGCACATTCCACATGTCAGCATTTTACGTTAAGTTGTATTATTTCACGATTTTATTAGTATTAAGCAGTGCAAGCTCAACTCCCGCAGAGTGCATCGGTGTATCATTTACTCAGTTATCAAATAAATCATCAGTACAGTAAAATCTGCAGTGTATCACTTCTATCAGTATCAATTATCATCTAAGGAGTGTACGAGACCACACTGTCCCGTACATCTTTATGGTCCTTCGAACAATTTTGACTTAGTGCGCGGTACAGTTCAAACAGGGCCACGTGTCGTTGCAACGTGACTTCGGTGCATAAAACGTAGTTCCTGTGACTTTACCAATCCTGGACTTAATTATCAATCATCTACAAGATTGTGTTTTAGTGATTCTAAATGTGGTAGCGAATCGGTTTTGACGGCTTCCCAAAAGCGGGTCCCACCGTTGAAATTGAGAAGGCGCATGTGTCACATAAGGGGTTCTGGAACACAAGATATCAAAACCAACATCAATATCAACAGCAGCATTAATATCAAAGTTTAAAGTTATTATCATCGTTTCTAATTATCATTTCATCAAGAGAGTTAAAAAATGGAAGATATTTTTAAGACTCAAGGCCAGCTTGCAGAAGCAATAGAAAAAATACTTATCAATTTTAAAAAAGATGCGGCAGAACGTAAAAATCCGCAATATATCAAAAGACGATTAGACACTCTGGAGCAATATTGGCAGGAGTTCCAGAATAATCATATCAAATTGTGTGAGTTCGAAAATCGCGAGTTTGTCTACTTCGCCGAGAATCATTATCAACGTGTATCAAGCATCTATAACGAGACACGCAAAGCATTACAACAGTCCATGCCCGCAAATCAAGAAGAAAAACCTGTCATAAGACCTGCAACTCCAATATTCAATTTGAACATGGACTGGCATACTCAAGGACAAGCTTCTTCGTCAGCAAGTGACGGAGCAGGATCCGCAGCAGCAAGGCAGCCATCTAATCCTCAAACAGCGGAAAGAGGCAATCAAAGCAAATTGGAAGAAATGTATCGAAAACAACAAAGTAATTTTAAAGCCTTCCAACGTGCTATCAACAACATCAACACAGAAATACTTACTGAAAGGTGGGAATACGAAGATGCTTTACGAACCCTTCTGGCCCGGTGGTCAGTAGTCGACTCACTACATTGGGAGATTGACAGTGAACAGATAAACGAAAGACCACAATATGAAGAAACATATAATAAATGCGAGCAAAAATACAACGAAGTGAAAAAATGTATCAATAGCGCGATGTGGGCCTCATCGCATCGCGAAAAATCTACACCAGCCATGGAGATTCCAACATTTAACGGCAATTATCATCAGTGGACATCATTCAAAGATTTATTTACGGAAACAATACATAAAAATAATTCAATGTCAAACGCGCAGAAAATGCAGTTCCTGAAAAGTAAGGTGAAAGGTGAAGCAGAAAAGCTCATTCAGCATTTAAATATCAGTTCGGAGAACTATCAAGTATGTTGGGATATTTTAAACCACCGCTTCAATAACACCAAACTTATCTTCAGCTCTCATATCAACATCTTACTCGGCTTACCAACCATGCAACAGCAGTCAGCTCTGCTTATCAAAAAACTTCACGACACCACCAAGGAATGTTTACACGCGGTTGAAAATTTAGGTGTGAATACCTCAACCTGGGATCCGTTAATCGTCCACTTATTGACACAAAAACTCGATGCAGATTCTCATAATGATTATATTGAACATTTGGTGGACCCAAGAGAGTTACCCACGCTATCAGACTTCTTAAAATTTTTGGAAATGAAATTTACCGCTTTAGAATCATCTCGACGCAAACAAGAGTTGGTTAAACCTCTTCCGCAGCAAAATTATGAGAAAAAATTGAATTTTCCGAGAGCTTCATCATATCAAAAACCTCAATACGAACAGCAATATAGAGAAAATAAAAATTATCAAGCAGCAGCTAGAAGAAATTATCAAGCATCTCCCAATAAATATTATCAAACCGCCGCAACAAATATCATTAAATGTTCGTACTGCTACCTAGAACATGATTTATTCCGATGCCATAAATTCCTAGGCATGACACCGGAAACCAAACTTGCAACAATTACTTCGAACAAAATATGTCCAAACTGCTTATATAAACATTACGGCAACCCATGTAAATCGGAGAAGCGGTGTAAACAATGTAATGGCGAACACAACACGATTCTCCACGAAGCTTTTGTCGGCAAGAACAAAAGAACCGCCAATGAACAAGGTGCCGGAAAAAATACCGGACACGTATCTCAAGACGAAGATACCGAAACTTTACTATCAACAGCACAAATCAAGGTTAAATCTGCAGATGGATCTTATATTCTTTTAAGAGCGTTAATTGATCAAGGTTCCCAAATATCACTCATTACCGAAAATGCTGCTCAACGCCTTGGACTACAGCGACAGAACTATAAATGTTCAGTTTTTGGAATCGGAACCAAAGAAAACAGCTGTAAAGGAGCTATGATTATCACGGCTACATCAATTTATAATGAATACTCATTCAGCACGAAAGTCTTTATCATGAATCGTCTTATCAACAACCAACCTAATCGATCATTCACCAAACCATCATGGTCTCATCTTGACGGCATACAGCTAGCAGACCCTACATTCTATATCAGTAGACCCATTGATATTTTATTGGGTGCAGACATCTATTCAAATATCATATTAAACTCTATTATCAGAGAGAACGAATCTTTACCCATAGCACAACAATCGCGCCTGGGATGGATTCTGTGCGGCAATATCATGAAGTCTTATCATTGCAACGTCGTTGTACACAACCTAGAAGATATCAGCAGATTTTGGGAAATAGAGGACATTCCGGAAAACTCGGATGACTTATCGTCAGAGGATCAATATTGCATCAATCAATTTAAGACGCAAACTACGCGCCAGAAGGATGGACGCTATGTAGTCCGACTACCATTGAAACCAGATATTGAGGAAAAATTGGGAGAATCAAGGCACAAAGCGGTCGCACAATTTTTGCAACTTGAGAAGAAGTTTAGCAAGAACCCACAACTATCACATGACTATAAATCATTTATCAACGAGTACGAGGAGCTCAGACATATGCGCGAATGCGATAGAAATACAACACCCAGTAATTTCTTACCGCACCATTCTGTGCGGCGCGCTGAATCAACTACTACATCATTACGCGTTGTATTCAACGCGTCATCACCTACGTCATCGGGCTATAGTTTAAATGACATGATGTACAGGGGCCCAAATTTACAATCCGATTTACTATCACTTATTTTAAAATGGAGGCAGTATAGAATCGCTTTCACAGGCGACATAGAAAAAATGTTTCGGCAAATACTATGCCATGATCAAGATCAACTTTATCAAATAATCATATGGCGAAACCATCCAGAACAGCCCTTACGAGAATACGCCTTGACCACTGTAACCTACGGAACCAAGGCGGCGCCATTCTTAGCCATGATGACGCTGAAGCAACTGGCCATCGATGAAGCCCATCAATATCCTGAAGCTGCAAGAGTACTGGAACAAGACTTTTATATGGACGACCTGCTGAGCGGCAGTCATAGCATAGAAGCAGCAAGAAAAATTCAAACTGATCTTATCAGCCTACTTAAAAAAGGAGGTTTTAACCTACGAAAATGGTCTTCTAATAACACTGAATTACTAGTAGGTGTGAGCACCGAAAACAATCAGCAATCATTCGACTTCAAAAATCAAGAATCAAAGAAAACGTTAGGCTTACGATGGAATCCAAAAGAAGATGTATTTACCTTCCAACTGAAGATGCATTCACAGACTTCAAACCGAACCACGAAACGCTCACTCTTATCAGAGATATCAAAAGTATTCGACCCACTTGGTTGGCTGTGTCCGACGACAACGAAACTAAAACTGTTATTTCAATCTGTTTGGAAGCGGAACTTGGGTTGGGATGATGAAATTCCTGAATACATCGAAAACGAATGGAGAAAAATGAAGCAAAATTTAAATGATATCAACAATATAAATGTGCCAAGATGGCTACAAAACAAAGAAAACGACACTATAGAACTTCATGCCTTTTGCGACGCTTCAGAAAATGCGTACGCCTGTGTTATTTATACCAAAATCAGAAAAGAAAATCAAACTGAAGATCATCAATCGTCATCAAAAATCACCATCGTCGCTGCCAAATCAAAATTAGTGCCTGAAAAGAAACAAGTATCATTACCTCGGCTCGAATTACTCGGAGCCCTGTTATTATCAAAGCTGATGAAGCAAGTCTTACAATGCTTATCAAGCCACAATATCAAACTCTTTTGCTGGACAGACTCCACAGCTGTTCTGGGTTGGCTACAAGGCGATGTCAATAGCTGGAAAGTATTTGTATCAAATAGAGTGCTGAAAATCAAAGAAGTTATCCCACCAGAGTGTTGGCGTTACGTGAAATCCGCCGAAAATCCCGCAGACTGTGCGAGTCGAGGAATCACCGCAGCACAGTTAAAAGAAAATAAATTGTGGTGGTACGGACCCAACTGGCTGCCAAACTATGAAGCAAAGCCGCAAGATACCATTTATACCACAGAACAAGATATCAAACGATCACAACAAACAAACGTCACCACTACTCAACACAGTTGTGACGTAATCGGCGATCTGATTAATAAGCACAGCAATATCAACCGTATGACGCGAGTGCTCGCATGGGTACTGCGCGCGATATCACGTGACAAACAAACCGTGCCTTATATCACCGTACCGGAAATGCGACGAGCTAGAAACATGGCAATAAAATATGTGCAAAATGAATCCTTTCAAAACGAGATTGAAAGCATTAGTAGAGACTGTAGAGTTAATTCGAAGAGCAGTATTCTGGCACTTAACCCATTTTTGGATCAAGATGGTCTTCTAAGGGTCAATGGCAGAATACGAAACGCCAATATCGATGTAAACATGAAACACCCTCTTATCATTCCTCACAAGGGTCACATGACCGATCTACTGATTGAAAATGCCCACAAAATGACTCATCATGGAGGGGCACGCTTGACGCTGCAACAACTCAAATATCACTACTGGATTTTAGGCGGAAACAGAGCCGTTAAAAAACATATCAATCGCTGTATTAAATGCAGACGGAATCAACCAGTCAAACAAGAGCAAATCATGGGAGACTTGCCGGCAGCGCGTTGTAATCCAACGCGTCCCTTTTATCACACCAGCGTCGACTATACAGGCTTCATAGATATTAAAACAAATAAAGGGCGAGGTGTAAAAACAACAAAGGGTTATGTCGCTGTTTTTGTGTGTATGGTCACGAAGGCCATACACTTGGAACTAGTATCAGATCTCAGTAGCTCATCATTTCTAGCAGCTCTTCGCCGATTAGCAGCTCGTCGAGGCACCCCGCGTCACATGTACAGTGACAACGGAACTAATTTTGTCGGAGCCAACAGGCGACTAACTGAAGAATTCATAGATTTGAAGAGCACTTTAGACGTCGAGTTTTTCACAGTAATAACAGAGATGGAGATAGAATGGCACTTTAATGCCCCAGCCTGGCCAAACGCTAATGGTTTAGCAGAAGCCGCAGTCAAGAGCCTAAAACATCACCTTCGTAGAGTCATCGGAGACCAAAAACTTACATACGAAGAGTTTTCCACCCTTCTAACGCAACTGGAGGCATGTCTCAATGCAAGGCCATTGTGCGCTATCACTGAAGATCCTACCGACTTGGACTTCTTAACACCGTCTCACTTTTTATCAAGTGGTCCGAATTTAACAATTTATGAAACCGAAAAGGATGAACGAACTAGGTGGCAACTAGTGCAAAAAATATTATCAGATACATGGAAAAGATGGAAATCAGAATATCTGTGTCAACTATCAAAGAGAAGCAAATGGCGGCAACCCCAAGAAAACATAAAGATCGGTGACATAGTCATCATCCATGACGTCAGCCTACCAGCTGGCAAATGGCCTCTTGGGAGAATCATAGATGTCCATCCCGGACGCGACGGCTACGTTAGAGTAGTATCAATAAAAACAAAAAACGGCATAATGAAAAGGCCGATCATAAAGGTATCAAAATTGCCAGTGGACGAAGAAACAAACTCTATCAAAACAAAATCGAAACCGGAGCAAGTAAGGGGTGAACAAAGGAAAAGAACATGCAAACCATCATGTAATTTAATTACATTGGCGTTATTACTGTTTGTCACATTAATAGCTTCTGCTCAGTGTGAACACAGTCTAACGAAAATAAGTACACATCAAGGTATTTATTTTGACAAAATATCAGATATGCATCTTATACACGACGAATGGAAATTAATCGTGTACTACGCCATGGACCCTTACTGGCAAGGTCAACAATTTCTTCAAAAATATCTTGAAACTCTAGACAACATGTGTTTAAAGGGGAATAAACAATCACAATGCGAATTAATTCTCACCCAGCTACGTCACAACTTCGCGGAACTTGAGTACTACAACAGCCTAATGCTCGGTCAGCAAGTCACACGCTCGGGTCGACTACGCAGAGGCCTTATCAACGGAGTCGGATATATAGCCAATTCACTATTCGGAATGCTCGATGAACATTTCGCCGAACAATACGAGAAGGATATCAATTTAATCAGGGATAATCAAAAACATCTGGCCTTATTATGGAAAAATCAAACATCAGTAATAGAGGCAGAATATAATTTACTTAAAAGAATGGAAGATGTCATGAACAAACAACATAAAGCTCTTAATCAGCATATCATCAGTTTAGAAAGAGCCTCCAATATTCTAGCAAAAGAAGTCGCAGATATTGAACACAAAAGCGAATTTATGTTAGCAACAATTATCGCCAACTCCTTATTGGTCGATCTCAAAAACATTCAAGAAACATTATTGGAGCAAATTACCAATGTTCATCATGGAAAATTTAACATTCACTTGTTAACACCAACGCAACTAAGAGAAGAATTGAATATTATTTCAGGACAACTATCAAAGGAATTGGCCATTCCAATCAACAACATTCAAACCGAACTACAAAATATTTATCATCTACTTAAAGTTAAAGCAAGAATGACGTCACAATATCTTATTTTTGAAATAAGAATCCCGCTTACGAGTCGAGATACCTTTGAAATCTATAAACTCATAGCCGTGCCAAGACAAGTAAAGGAAAATATGATCATTATACTACCCATATCAGAGCACGTAGCAATTAACATACAAAAGGACTCGTTCATTCCGCTATCCGAAAAAGAGATGGAGAGTTGTATGCATCAAGATACGTCTACAAACTTATGCCCGTTACAAAAACCGATCTTTCACATGAAAGCTGACGACAGCCTATGTATCAAGGATGAGGAAGCATATAAATGTAAAACTAGCAACTTGACATGCACAGATCAATGGGAGCAGATGGAGAAACAAAACACTTATTTATTTTTCATTTGCGGTCAACGGACGATTAGAATCATATGTGAGAGTCAAATTACCGCCGAGCACGTTAGCGGAGCCGGCATTATAACTCTGGGCGACGGCTGCGTCATCAAGGGCGAAGCGTTTACGATTTTTGCACACAAGCAGAATGTGAACAGTTTAAACACTCAACCAGATTTTGTCAAGGCCGAAATACCATCCATCAATAATATCATCAATTTATCAATAGCAATACTTGAAGACAACCCTGCCGATAATAACAATGAATTACAAAAGAACCTTTTGGATATTGGAAGACAAGTCGAAGAAATGAAAACAAATGAAATCAGGGGAGTCCTGGCAGACCGCATGACAACGCACGACGTTCATCAGTTTGTGGTTTTATACATT
Source organism: Pandemis corylana (assembly GCA_949127965.1). Lineage (NCBI taxonomy): Eukaryota > Metazoa > Arthropoda > Insecta > Lepidoptera > Tortricidae > Pandemis > Pandemis corylana. Next base: position 11,950,882 of record OX421870.1, on the reverse strand, counting down.
TTATTAGGCGCAGCAATACTTGGCGTCACAATTTACCTATGGCGTCGCTCACGTCTCCGCTGCTCCGCGCAGCTCCCTCCTGTGCCCCCAAGCGACCGATCAAAGAGTATCAAAATCCATTATTCTCCAAGAGATGAAAAGCTTGAAGAATTACGATTAGAACGCGTCCAGGAGAATAAAGCTAGTCCTTCTACCACTGTGGAAGTTCATCGGTCAAGTACACGTCTACGCAACACGGCGACGTCACCAATTGTCGGCAGCCGGTCTTTACTCGAGTGAATTAGTTTTAAGCAATTCATTTAATAAGTTTAATGTGTTTATTGGGATTGTATTATAGTTTTTAAGATCACCGCCATTTCCTATCTCGCCCGCGGGAGCATGTACGGTCTATGCAAACCGCACATTCCACATGTCAGCATTTTACGTTAAGTTGTATTATTTCACGATTTTATTAGTATTAAGCAGTGCAAGCTCAACTCCCGCAGAGTGCATCGGTGTATCATTTACTCAGTTATCAAATAAATCATCAGTACAGTAAAATCTGCAGTGTATCACTTCTATCAGTATCAATTATCATCTAAGGAGTGTACGAGACCACACTGTCCCACATTTTTTTTAATAGTCGAATAATTGTTTGGTCTAATGTAATTTTTGGTAGAATGCTCGTTTGGTCTAAACCAAACTTTTACTGACAACATCGACTTTTCAGCAAATTTTTCCACCTTTGTGACGATGTGAGTGAGTGAGGGAGTGTGTATGTTTGTTCCTTCTTCACGCTGAAACTACTGAACGGATTTGGATCAAATTTGGAACGGAGATAGCTTGTACTCTAGATTAAAACAAAGGCTATTTTTATCCGGGAATATTGCATAGTTTCCGTGGGATAGTGATAAACACAGGTTAGCTGCCTAGAGTCTCAACGTAAATAATTATTGCAGAATATAATTCGCTGGTAGTTAATTAAATATAATATTAAATGATCGATGGTGCCAGTAAGCACATCAGCTTTACTTTCCATGGTAAAACCCAGCAACGTACATTAATACGTTTATTTCTATTCCCCTTTGTTGTCTATGCAATCTGGAAACAACCTCACGAACCACAAAAACCGCATCACAAATGGCTGAAAGAATACAAGCACAATGTTTACATATTCGCGAAGTCTATGAATTACATACTGGATTTATACTATGATGCCGGGGGTGTTATTACTTGGTGTTATATTGGATTTGGCTCGTGCTCGGATTTGCGTGCATATCTCCTGCTTTACGGACGCTGAGTCCTCTGAAGCCACTGTTCCACTTTTTATTTACCTAATCAAAATGAGAAAGTCGATATGGACAAGTTCGACATTCGGTGGAAAAAGTGGGATTGAAAATAGGCCCCTAATATTTATATGACAATGCGCAACATTTTTATTTTATACATTTATAATAAATCATATCTGAAACCTTACAGGTCAGAGCCTGAGGTAACAAGACCTAAAGGCCACGTATAGCATGACTGTGTATAAGTGGAAAAGGGAATCAAAATAGTGTTGGGTTGCTAGCTTTATCACCTAAGATCCCTCGATGGGCTTTTCTCGTTTGAGCGGGTAGAGAAGCAATTGGTACATTCTATGTTTTTTCTTTGCTCCAAGACCAGCATGAAAGTATTTTATGATCCAAAATCGATTGTCTTGATTATTCGCCAACTAAACAATGCGTACCTTGCTCATAGTAGGATTTTTTCGGTAAGTCATCGAACTATTGAAATAAATGAAAAAAAAATTAAGTATCAAAACACGAACACATTTTTGTCGGAAAAAAATCAAACATGACATCCAACGAAAATGTAGCAGTATATAAGTGCAAAAATTCTGCCTTTACACAGAAGGCTCAAAAAGTTTATTCATCCGCAACGAAGTGTGTTGTCCCGGAGCTCAATCGGGAAGGTAGCACCATGCCCCGAGAGCTGACACTGCAATAATACAGGTCATTTCGAAAGAAGAAAAAACAACTGAATAGCTATTAGGAATCATTATATAGGAGACGCGGCTGGCAACCCGTCACTATTTTGATCGTACTTTCCACCTATACGCCCACAATCTTGCTAAACGCGGCCTTTAGGTCGTGTTACCGTAGGCTGTGTCGACCCCGTAAGGGACAAAGACGTGATTTGTGTATGTGTATTCATCAGAGAAACTTCTATACTGGTCTGGGAGCAAAGACAAAAGATAGAATATACCAGTTGCTTTCTTCCCGCGCAGATGGTAAAAGCCCATCGAGGGAACTATTATTTAGATTCCCATTTCCACTTATATGCCCACGATTGTGCTAAGCGGTGTTTCACGGTTCGGATCGCTACCATCGTTCTACTCGTTAATCCTGTCACCAAGCAGCAATGCTTGCATTGCTGTGCTTCGGCGTGGAGAGTAAGACAGCCGGTGAAATTACTGGCACTAGAGATACCCTACCCTAGCCCTCTAGGCTGGCAACGCATGGCAATCCTCTTGTGTTGCGGGTGTCCAAGGGTGGTGCTCGCTTACCATCAGTTGACCCACTTGCTCGTTTGCCTTCCTTTTGGTGTAAAAAAACATGGCCTTTGGGACTTGTTACCCTAGCATAAGTGGGTTTGGTCAGTCATTCAAGAATTTTGTTTGAGTCATCCATCAAAACGTGGATGACAATTTTAGGGCACCCACTTAAAGATTGATAACGCGCGCTCACCGCTCTTAAGTGTATGTGGCAGATTTATTAGCAATCAGCATCCTACTTAAGCCTTGCGGACTTTTTGCCTATGATAGGATGCGAGTTTTACGGCGCAACGTGGTGCTCCCAACTGCATTTCATGGCACTTTGCTTTTTCAATACAAATATTAACTTCGAAATTTTCAATTTGCTGCGGCAACTCCCGCGCTAATTTTTTTGGTTACATCGTTATTACGGGCGAGGGAGGCAAATTGCACGGAAACTCAATAGAGATAACCCAGTGTTCGCGGCACTAGAATACCGCACTTAAATATGCGCAGGACATGAATGCATCGGTTCTTGAAACCTTTTTTTAATTAATGTTTACCAGTGTAATTTTAAAATTTCTAAATGTCAATGAAAATTAGAACACATCGAAAAATCCGAAAAGTAAAGCTATGGCCGGGAATCGAACCCGGATTCTCGACACCACCCATAGCAGGTGGGTAGTCTCCGAATTTTTCTACCTGTTACTAACTGTCACGTGACCTTTTGTTCCTATGCGAATTTTTGTCGCTAAGCGTCATCTATTTGAATGATGTGTCTGTACGACACAATTACAAACTCCCATGGAACATCTACTGCTCACCAGGGACAAGAGAAGGCGCTGTTTTTCAAATGATAGTGTAATTTTTACTAGGTGGAATTTAACTAATTAAATACCAAAAAAGTATACTTCGATGTGACGAGCCACAGTTTTTTTGTAACTTGTGAACCATGCCGCTCAGGCGCTCATCGCAATATTGTGCTCGGCCTTTCAACGCATACTCGTCCGGCAATCGTCTGCGTGCTGGCATGTGTAATTTATTTTTAAAATTTAAATACCAGCGTCAGATTAAATGATTATCTATCCGGATACTTTGGTAGGATTTATCAAAAAATTGTCATTTTTTTTTAAGAACATCCAGTAAATATTTCGTTTCTCCGTGGCAGCGTGCTTCAAAAACCGAGCCGAGCTACCCACGGCCACAAAATTATAAAACGAAAGGATATAAAATGTAACGAATTCGGCGTCAATTAGAGGAAGTTAATTAAAAATTGGTTTTCAAAGGGATTTCCCTCGGGGAACGTTAATATCATGCTAAAATAAACAGAGATCTCTTCGATCTGAAATTCAAATCTCGAAAGTTGGGCAGTGACGCGAAATATCTCGGCGGGTGAAGCTCTAGGAATGATGAGGGTTCCTTTTTCCATTTTACATTGAACCATGTCTAGTCCAATAAAGTCAAAATTCAAAAGTCAAAAAGGGAGGGTAGGTGACTGTCATGAAGTAAACATCTTTAATGTAATGCTCTCAGTTGTTTAAAAAGAAAACAAGTAGAATCTAAAACTATTGTGCTAAAGTTGTACATATGTGCGTACCCTGTGAAGTGTTCAGTGACTTAGTGTAAAGATATTGATAATAATACACAAGATCGTGCGTATAAGTCGATTAAATATTTATGCAAACTGTTAACACCTATAAGTACCCGAAATTATTGTTTTTTCTTGTCTCCTGCTGCTGTGCGCGCGCTGCTTTCTGCAAGCCCTTGCGCAACGAGTTACGCACCCACGCAAGCGACGCCGCGCTGTGCATACCTACTCGTGCCCCGTTTGCGCGTCCTAGCCTTAAAGTTAAAGCGCCTATATTAAAAGTCATAGCAAGCATATACTTAGCCATGAATTGTTTGGCATGCAATAGAAAAATAGTAAGGGGAGAAGCCCTGCATTGCAGTCAATGCAAACACTGCTTTCACTACCAATGCCTTAATATGACTTCGGCGTACTACAGGGAGAATAACAACACCCTAAACAGATACTGGATGTGTCCTTCCTGCGAGAACAACACGCGGCGACTTCGAACCGACGACACACCTGCTTCTCCGTCAAGCTTAAGATTAAAAGAAATGCGGTCGGCAAATGAAGCAAGTAACTTAGATGACGAGCTAGACGGGACGCAAACAGATGGGAACAATGAGGCAAATGAGACACAAACGCATTCTAACACTCCGGATGTACAAATATCAAGGATGTACAAAGAGCAACCCAATGACTCTAAAGAGGAGGTACGGGTGTTGCGAGAGGAGATGAGCGTGGTGCGCGCCGAGATGGATGAACTCAGGGGTATCGTGTCAAGCCTCACCAATGCTCTTGCAGCATGCAACCAAAGGATTGATGAACTAACTGCCCGAGTGGAAGGCGCCAAAGATTTTCAACGTGAGGCAGGTACCTGTGTCTTTGACGATACTATGTTGGAGCACACAATCTCAGAACTTAAGTCAGAGTTGAACGACCGCGATCAAGAACTGTTGTCTAATGACTTAGAAATTGCTGGTATACCGGAGGAGACTGCAGAGCGTTCTGTACACTTGGTGCTCAGTATTGCTACCAAACTAGGAGTAACGCTGGAAGAACGTGATCTGGTGAGGGTGGAACGCGCGGGACCAGAGCGACGGGCTGAGGAGGGCGGGGCGGTGCCGCGACCGCGGCCTATCGTCGTACGTCTAGCGCGCCGCATGCATCGCGACCAGCTGCTGGACGCAGCACGAACCCGTCGCGGCGTCAATACCGAGGGACTTGGTCTTGACTCTGTTGCGCAGACTTTTTACGTAAACGAAAGACTCACACGTTTCAATCGTCAGTTATTCTACAAGGCTCGGGATGAAGGCTCACGTAAAAATTGGAGATATGTGTGGACTCGAGACGGGAAAATATTTGCGCGGAAAAGGCACGGTGCACCGTGTTTCCGTTTACGCACACAGAATGATATCGTGAAAGTTTTTGGGCTGCCGTAATGTTGGCACTAGTGTATGATTGTTTGGTTCTGGTAATTGTGAAAAGCGCTTCACGCAGTTTTATATTAGAGCAGTCATGTAGCATGTATTTCTGTTTATATTGTCACTGTAGTATTCGTAGCACACTTTACAGAGCACATATAATTATAACACTCATTCTACACATTTCTCATACATTCAGCACATTCTTAGTATCTCTTGGATTTAGGAAATTTAAAGATCATCGACACTTATCGCTTTTCTGTAGGTATTTGTCATACTGTAAGACGTTGTTAATCGCTGTCTCGTTTGTTTTGGAATTCATTAAATATAAAAAGTTATCAGTCGGTCTTTTGAATGTTGGCTCTCTGGGTACGCGGCACGATGAGTTCTTGGTGGCGATGGCTAGATACGACGTGGACGTCATGGCCATCAACGAGACGTGGCTGCACGAAGGGCAGGAGGCGCGCGCGCCCTCGCCGCCCGGCTATCGGCTGCGTCACGTGCCGCGTCCCGCCGGTGCGCGCGCCCGCGGCGGTGGAGTTGGCTTTTACATCAAGCACGGAGTCCAATATCGTGTGATTACCCATCCGCCTGCTCAATTAGTTGAGCAAATGTGGTTGGGACTCAATAGTCGGGGCCGCAGGATTGCTATAGGTACAGCTTATCGCCCCCCGTGGTTAAACGTAGACACGTTTATTGATGCCCTCAGCGAATCCCTCTCAACACTAGGAAATTATGATTGTGTGCTACTGGTTGGGGATTTTAACATTAACCTACTAAACACTCAGCAAGCAAATGCGAGAAAACTGTCAGACTTTTTAGAGTGCTTTAACTTGACACAATACGTGGACGAGCCTACCCACCACACGGATCACAGTGAAACCTTAATAGATGTCATTTGTTCGGATACACACTTGTCGAAACTAGTTGTTAATTACTTGCCTAGTCTAAGCAGTCATTCATTTATCACATGCGAGTTAAATATAAAAAAGGAGAAGTGTTATCCAAAGCAAATAGTATGTAGACCGCTAAAAGATATAGATAAAAACCTTTTCTATGAACATGTAAATTGTACACCTTGGGAAAGTATTGTGGTGGGTGATGTTAACGATATGGTAAATTCGTTCAACTCTCTTCTGATAGACGTATTTGATGTACATGCACCGTTCAAGATGACACGTTGCACACAAAAGAAATCCTACCCCTGGCTTACATCAACAGTCAAACAAATGATGAAACTGCGAGATGAAGCGCACGTCAGATGTAAACGTACAAAACTTGAGATACATAAAAGATATTACAAAGAACTAAAGCACGTCGTTGATAATGCGTTGAATGCTGAAAAATCCGCGTTTTTTAATCAACATATTAATTCAGTTAAGGATCCCCGCAAGCTATGGCAAAACATTAAGCAGAATATTGCAAATTTTAAAAAGAAAGACTCAGATTTGCCCTCCCATTTAACTGATCCAAATAAAATAAATGAGCATTTCCTTGATTTACCTGGTAAAAATGAAACTGACACATCCCTTCGGAGGAGCTATGAGTGTAATAAATTTGGTGGCCAAATTTTTAAACTATCCCCTGTAAGTGAACTGGCGGTGTCTAAAGTTATTCAGTCAATCTCAAGTAATGCTCAGGGAGACGATGGTATTAATTTGGATATGCTCTTGTTGACATTACCTAGAACTCTTACTGTAATAACTACGATAGTTAACAGATCCATAGAGACTGGGGTCTTTCCTGAGGGATGGAAGACGGCAGTCATTAAGCCTATTCCTAAAATTCAGAACCCCATTACTTATAAAGATCTTCGTCCCATAAGTATATTACCACTTTTTTCAAAAATACTTGAAAAGTTAGTTAGTGAACAACTGATGAAATATATTGAAGCCAATAATATTCTCCCATCGAGACAATCTGGGTTCAGAAAGGGTCGCAGTACATCCACTGCGCTGATTGATGTGGTAGACAATGTGCTTGCGGCTCAGGATGTTGGGGAGGGTTCCTTACTTGTGTTACTTGATTTCTCCCGTGCGTTCGATACCATTGATACTTCATTGCTTATCTCCAAATTAGTCTACTACGGATTTGATAACTTGGCGTTAAAGTGGTTTAGTAGCTACTTGACCGGACGGTCGCAGTATGTCAAAGTATATGGGGGGGACGGGTCTGAATTGCGGTCTCCTTTATTACCCGTTGTGAGAGGGGTACCGCAGGGTTCCATATTGGGACCAATCCTATTTATCTTGTATAGTGCTGACATCATAAACAGCATAAGTTATTGTAATTATCATATATACGCTGACGACATTCAGCTGTACATATCATTTAAGCCCGATTCCACTGATATGGCTGTCACAAAACTTAACTCTGATTTGAGTGCTGTATTTGACTGGTGCCACAAAAATAATTTGATGTTAAATTCAGGCAAAACAAAATTCATGATTATGGGTACCCGAACAAATATAAAGAGGATTGAAATGCAACATCCAAAGGTAGTCATAGACGGAGTTCCTCTGGAAAGGGTTTATCAGGCTCGTAACTTAGGTGTAATAATGGACGGAGCCTTACGCTTTGAGAGTCATTTTGTTGAGCTAATGCGCAACTGCTTCTACAGACTTAGAGTCTTGTACCGAATTCGGCAGTATTTGTCTGTGGACGTGCGTGTCAATTTGTGCGAAACGCTTATACTGTCCAAGCTGAGTTATGCAGACACAGTCTTTGGCGGATGTATATTGGCGCGAACTAGGAGAGTCATACAGCGGATTCAAAACGCTTGCGCACGGTTCTGCTTTCCTATCCCCCGACGAGGGCACGTAACACCATTTCTAAATAAAGGTAATATTATAAACATGGAGGCTAGGCGTACTCTACATTTCGCGACATTACTATTTGGAATAATAAAAAACAGGCAACCTTGCTACCTACATAAAAAAATAATTTTCTCCCAACGTCAGATAAGACAGGCTTTGCAACTACGATGCCCACGACACTACACGGCTGCTTTTAGGGGTAGCTTTCGGTTTGCTGCCTCAAAGTGCTGGAATGATTTGCCTCCCCCGATAAGGAATTCAAATACAATAGAGTCATTCAAACTGCGTCTCAAGAAATTCCTGACGGACAAGCAAAAATCCCTATAGGCAGTCACCGAACTCACTAGCTGCCCCTCCACCCCAGCTACATGTATCCACACACACAAAGACACGCTCACACACACAAACACACACACACACACAACACACACGCAAACGCACACGCACACTACACTATACACTAACATTAATATGTGTTGAATTATATACATTTTTGGTACTATAGAGCTGATTTAAATAATAAAATTGTAATCATAATTCTTGTATAAGGTATGGGTATCGGGTGATTTCGTAAACCAGTATGAACTGGGATGTGTGCCTGGTGACAGCCACCTCCGTAACTGTGTAACTGGCGTCACTGAAAATCAGCGTCACGATATTATCCTGGATATTATCGTGACACATAGCTGAGTGGCGGCCATTTGGCTGGTTGGAATAAGTACCCATATTATGTAATATTCTGTTTGTATATATCAGTCAATAAAGTTTTCTTATTCTTATTCTTATTCTAAAATTACTGGGTGCTGTAGGGACGGATGTAACGCTGGCGTATTTGCGACGTTTCTTTAGTCCAAATACACCAATAAGAGAAGTGTACCTACCGTGACAAGTGAAATAAAAAAAAATTGCAAGTGTAAAATATCTCAAACTTTCAACATTCAGAGGTCTAAACTGGCTTTCTATAATTTAATTTATTATAAATTATCATCAAAATTGCAACTCAATTCTTCTAAAAAAACATAGTGGAATAAAATAATCTAGGCTAGATTAAATTTACGATCTTGTTTGTTGCATTTTTTTAATCTTTTACAAATTGAAAAATAAATTATGATTTATACCTACGTAATTTATTTTTCAATTTGTATGTATTATTATATGATCTTTTAAATGTTAGAAGTTACATTTTTTATGAATTTTTTACTCCACAAAATACCTAATGCATGAACAGCTTTCACCAGGAAATAAAGCAAAAAAAAAAACAGTTGAAACTCCTGACCTCAAAATTAATTCCCCGACATTTGGGGGAAATCTCGTCTCCCGTCTAATATAAGACGAACTAAAAAAGACGCCACGAAAATAACAAACAGCCCTAAAATTAATTCAACGCCGTATCTTCGTAGCTCATTACGGCACCCTTTGCACACCTGTGAAAGGGATGCCAAATTAAATCAGAAGTTCAAGGCACGGCCACCATGTACCAAGGTATTGAAGTTGGTAACGACTGGAGTTGGGGACGCCTCGTGTTTTTATATTGCTGCAATCTTGTTACGCGGCTTGTAGACGTTTAGTGGTGAAGGTTTGACGGTATTAATGTTACAAGCACAAACAAATGTACACATGTTACCGACAACCGCTGGGGTAAACGTGTTGTTGAGTGGAGACCGCGACTTGGCAAACGTAGTGTAGGACGCCCTCCGGCCAGTTGGGATGACGATCTGCGAAAGACTGCAGGCAGATGCTGGATGCGTCAAGCTAAAGACAGGGCGCTATGGCGCTCATTAGGGGAGGCCTATGTCCAGCAGTGGACTAACATAGGCTGATGATGATGATGATGATGAATGTTACAAGAAGTTGGCGCATAAGAGAGATGAGTGGAAGGATCCTTTATTTTTTTTATCAACAAAAAATATTTACCTTGCTACTCTGCTACTCACGTGCAAGATAACCAAGCCTGTGTGAAATATATGTTCTTCATGCAACCTCCCTCCACTACTGCCACATAAAACACATATAAATCCCACAAAATTAATTATCCCTTACACCACACAAACACTGACGCGTTTCGATCCCTCTACGGGATCATTATCAAAGTTTAATGGGCACAACTGCTACACATGCAAACCAACGTCGTACCGTACGACACGTAAAATGTGTTTAAATAAATGTTTCTCTCTCCCTCTAATTCTATACTAATTTTTGCGCGCTCTTCGCAGATTAAATCGCGGGCAACAGCCAGTAATTATGATAAAACAGCCTTCATTTTACAAAATCAAATCATATTTGCTTAAAATACAGCTTGATTCCGAAACCCCTTTAACCTCTCGTAAAATAAAACCGTTCCGAATCAACCAGAAAAGTGAGATTCGCTTGAAATTTATGAGATAAAACGTTCGCTTTGCGGGTGATAGATCCTTTCCAACGGAATGCACTGAATCTGAGCCATTAGTTCGAGTGGACCGGTTATCAGCTCCATATCATAACCAGGCAAAACACTTAACCCAATTTTCTATTTACGAGTAGGTATTTTAAAAAATGTATACCTGCCTGGAACAAAATGTCGATGATTTCCAATAACTGAATAGCCAAAAAAACATAATTTAACCAAATCGTAAAAAAAATAAAAGTGTTATACGTAAAGTTTACAGTTTAGTACAAATTTATACGTCAGAATCTATTTTATCACATACAAACTGTTGCCCGCAACTTCACTCCCATTCCAGTTCTTTATTTTCAATACAAGCTTCTGCCCGCGACTTCGTCTGCGTAGAATTATACACAAAAACCTTCCTCTTGAATCACTCTATCTATTAAAAAAAATCGCATCAAAATCCGTTGTGTAGTTTTGAAGATATAAGCATACATAGGGATATAAGGACAGAGATAGCGACTTTGTTTTATACTATGTAGTGATTTTGTTTCACGCAAACCTCGTCCTAACAGAACCAAATACAAGTAGGTGCCAAATTGACTATAAACTCCAGAAATAGCGCCCAACACGCGGATATCAACTTTACAAACACGTCAAGTTAAATTTGAAACAAAATATTGTTACGTACAGCGTTTAATTAACTAATTAAGGTGCCGGGACAGCTTGCGAACATCATTCACCTGGTTTATCATTCCCCCAGTTTATCACGCCGCTTCATCAGTCCCCTGCAATGTACACTAATATTCTGAACCCCAATCAATCTCAGTTTAAGGCCGTAATGTCAAATACCGGCCGTGCTTCCCACATTTTTACTGTGGCTTCCGCTATTTGATTCTGTTTTTTGGGATTACTCCGTCGCTGTGATTAATGTTAGACAGCGTTGCAGAATTTGGAGAATTCTTAGTGTTTTGTTGGCAATTTACTACAGTTACATATTTTCTTGCGAAACTTCTTGCTACGCACGGAGAAACTCTGGAATCAGCTTGCAGCGCTATTATTTTCGAACCGACACAACTTCATCGACTTTAATCGATCGAGATCTCCAATAACAAGCTCCTTTCAAAGTGTCCGTAACAGTGTCATCCCTGGGATATAAATACGGGTACACAAGAGCAAACGGTGATGTACCCGTTCGTTTTCCGCCTATGATATACAAAGATCTAGCTAGCTAGATCAAGAACTAAATATTTCTTAAGTAATGACTGTAGTTATTAGTGGCGTGGCGTCCATAGAACTTGATTCCTACCGGCTTGCCTATTTTAAGGCAGTTGGGCACTTTTATTGTGCAGAATTAGAGGAAAAGGCTAGTTAAAGGCCCTTCGGCTTGCCTTCTGGTATACTTGACGCCACGCCACTGAAATATTTGACTATTCCAGTATGATACGACAGTTAGTTTTCCCGGAGAACTGACTAGAAAAAAAACCGGCATATTCACACATGACAAATTTGAGTGTTTTTTAAAATGAAACTTCACTCGTAAATTTTAGACGTTTTTATAAAAACGATACGAGTTTTGAACTACACTGACGCCCGTTATTTTTGCTCGTGAGTATATTGTAAAACCTTAAAATAGAATCAATCAATTTATGTATCCACGCCTTATAAAACGTTTAAAACATTGAAAGGGATCCCCGAATCCTGTTAATATTTTTACGACTTAGATGCGTTTATCAACTTTTATATTTTCAGACCTAAATCTTTCATTACAACGTTTAAAAGAGGTTAATGCACTTTGATGCTTTCTTGGATCTGTTGAATTCTGTTCAAATAAACATTTGGTATGTTGGTGGACAAGCTTTGATGAAATGATTAACTAAAATCCTCACTAATGAACGGGAATGAGTATTGGTTTGTATTTAGATGGGAAAAACAAGTGAATTTGTCTGGTTTTATTTTTTTATAAGTTGAAAAATATTCGCTTTGTAGGGAAAAATTCATTGCCATACTTTTTTTCATTCTAACTAGGTTTTACCAATACTAAGAATAAGTCCCACTATTCCGCGGGAGTCCTAAAGTATCACTTCTTAATTTGCCTGTATGATAATTCAATAAAATAAATAAATACTATTTGAAAGCTCCATTAGGCATATCTGCCAAATTATTACAATGTCTAGTCATTCATGGTAACGTTTTCTAAGTATAGATAAGCACAATACAAAAACTACAAATCAACAAATTTTGTGTAGGTACATTTTGGGATCAATCTCAAAAACAAATGCACTTAATTTAGTGAAAAATTGTTCCCCAGATACGTCTGGCAGGAGACAACTTTTAACTAGAATGTTTTTTTTTTTAAAGTCAACTGAGACCAACCCGACGGCAAAGATTAGTCACTGCTCTGTTTAGCTTACACACCGCAAACTGATATGTTAATAAATATGTACCTACATGTATATTTACGCCACGTTTTTATGTTGTAAACATATCCGAATGACTGACATGATTGACTGACGGTTTCCAAGCTAAGTTCGGGATAATATTAACGTACACTGATGATTGAGAAGTCCGGTTAGAAACTGTGAGAGATCGTTACATGATTTTGATACACAACAAAATTTCTAGACCAGTTTTTTTCTACACGGGCAACAATTCAGCCCATTTGCGTCATAGACGACAAATTTATGACAACTAGCTGTTGCCCGCAACTTCGTATGCATAGAATTCGTTTATCGCTATCCCGCAAGAATTACCTACGCAATTTTCCGGGATAAAAAGTAGCATATGTGTTATTCCAAACTATAATCTATTTAAGTTCCAAATGCCATCCAGATCTGTCCAGCCGTTCTGGAGTGAAAGAGTAACAAACATCCATCCATCCATCCATACTTACAAACTTTCGCGTTTATAATATTAGTAGGATTAGTACGATTTGGATGCCATACTGCGGGATGTCAAGTAGAAAGAGTAATATGGATACGCCATCCCGCGAGTTACATTAAAAACTGTTCGAAACGTTCATTAAATAAACGACATTAAATGAACAGTGTTGGGTATCATATAAATAGGAATTATTAAAAAAAAAATAAGTTGTACAAAAATGTATTTATTTAATTATTTAGGTGCAACATAAACAAAAACCTTAAAATTACTTTTTTTTTAATTAAAATTAACTCTTTTGTTTTAACTGTTATAAGCTTCGTAGGACGAAAGTTCTTAAAATTACTTTAATCTAAACAACATATAATCTAATAATATGACAAAAACTCTCTTCTATCCACACAAATCCCGCAATCCCGCGGCACATCCATACTAGCATAATGATTGAGGTCATTCCCCCGTGAGGCAACCAAATCCCAGACCACTGCTTATTAGCCACGATAGCAACCCGAAATAAAAATGGTATTCGATATTATTCCTTTACGTAAATAAGGATATAAACGACGGTATATATTATGTGATTACATATAAAACACCTCGGCTCCAGCCGCACTAAAACATCGAACACACAAGCGCCGTAATTGATTCCCGTAGCGTATAATAACGTTCCATCAAAGGACTCCTAAAAACCCAATTAACATCTTAAAGAAACGTAATGTGGAAACTAGAGCGAAATAATGAAGACAGGACACCGTAATAAAATCCTCTCGGAGGAAGGCGCTTCCAAAGTTATAAAATAACCTCTCCAGTTTACCGAGGCGGTGGTAGGATCATGTTTTTTTTGTAAGTGACAGCGTTGTTGGTAGAGGTCGATTTTACTGAATAATATTTTAAGAGAGAGAAAACTTTGTGTGATCAAATAACTATACTGCTCAAAAGAAGATAAGGGCCACTTCAATTTCATACGAAAAATTACATTAAATTGTGTGGTAATTAATATTTTTTTTTAAATAAAAAAATAGCAGAAATACATATGTTTATTTCCCTTGTTCTTCGTACATAACCAAGTTACATTACTACTTGTACTTTTCTAAGGTAAAATAAATACTATTTCTAATAAAGTAAAGCAGTCATGTTCGCTGCTTAAAGGTGGGCCAAGGGCCATCCCGCGGCTCCTAAACCTAAATTAATCATCTAACGTTGGTTTTATTAGTGCTGGTAATGTAACATGGTTATGTACGAAGAACAAGCTGTTAATTTATATATTATTATTTTTAACCGGCTTCAAAAAAACGAGGAGGTTCTATGTTCTACTGTATGTTTTTTTTATGTACGTTATAAAACTCAGGGGTTCCTTGTAGTTCTTTTGCATGGTATATAATCTACCCTATCTCTATGAAAACGAAATATCGGGAGACGGAGATGGCAAGGAACATCCACTTGGAATTCGATTGCTTAGCAAATGAGGTCAACTTCAGGGTTCCTTGACCTCTCACACCCTGGATATATCGCAAGGTGGGAAGGTGTGTCAAAGATACGCGTATCTACTTCGTAACGAGTGGATTATATCGACACCTCCTAAGTATACTGAGGCAACTGCAAAATCTTGATTTTACAGGAGAGCCGTGCAAAGGTAAAATCATTTGTAACTTTTTTATCTGTAAAGTCAATTCCATAAAACTTTGGATTCGCTGGAACAAAAGTACCTCTTTTCAGACTACATATATGGAATTCTGAAATTAATGTTAGTATTTGAGAAAATGGTAGATACACTAGTGTACGCGTATTTTACGTGTTCTGATTTGTGGTATACTGAGGCAACTACCCCTTGATCCAGTATACACCGTACTAAGTTAATTGTTATTTTTTTCTATTTTTCATTTAATAATTAGATAAATATGTTACATAAATCCAAACTGTTTAAAAATAAATACTTAGCTCATGCTCAAATGCCCTTTATCATTATTTGGTCGACATATTAGTCACTTGCACCAGTATACGCTTAAATTAAGGTAGCTTACACCTGTATACTGTTAAACATATTTAATGTTTTGCTGTTTAAAACGGGTATATATATATATATATTTTTTTTTATTAATGATAATAGAAAAAAGTTTTTTTTTAATGAACAAACGTAAATTTCAAATAAAATCTGTTTCTATTATGTTCGTAAATCTTTTAATCATAGTTCCATCATTCCTAAAAGTAACTTATTCAACAACCACAGTTTGAGCAATATTCGTTTTAGTTTAAAAAATCAACATAAATATATCCAAAATAGTCTTCTTTTCTTAATTATTGAGACTGTACTATTAAGTACTACTTATAAAAAATATAAAAACTTAAGTCGCTTCTTCTAAAGGTTCGATTTATCATTAGCAAGGATTCATTCTTTATTTTTAACGCCTTAGTAGGATTTATCATTGCACCTTTCATAATTTCTAAAATTAAAAAATATTTATTTAAAAATTACAATATGAGGGATTACTAATGTTTGGCAAAGAATGTTCCCCAAAGCATCACATCGCAAATTTTGTTTCCCAAATTTTTATTTGGCAAAAATTCAATTGTCAAAACTACTTATCGCAATATTACAGTTATTATCGCAGAATATTTATCATTTAATATCAAAATCACAATTACGAGTAAATGCCTTTATTCCGAATTGACAAGGTACTATTTCCTTTAGTCATCGTTTTTTGTGATCAATCTGTTGTAAAATTCAGTGTGTTGCGATGGTATTATATTATACCACAATTGTGGAGCGCAAAACCGTAACCGGATTGTATTTCTCATGTACATGTATGTACGCTTGTTGGAAGTACATAACAATGACCTCATAATTGGCTTAAGAAACATTAAAGTAGCGTACCACGAACGTTTGCCAATTGACAAACAAAAATTTAAAGATCTTAAGATCATTAATGATAACTATAATAGATAACTAGAATAGAATAACATTAATGAATTTGATAACATCAATGTATAGCTTTAATGTACTTAATTAATTTGAAGGCATGTTTTGACGTTATATTACAATCCTAGATTTAGATATTAACTACTATTGTGTGCCCTTGCAGGGCGTCATGGACTGACTTAGAACAACGTTACCATCTTCATATGTATGTACATGACTTGACAATGAATAAATAAATAAATAAATAAATCTTTGTCGAAGTGGTATAATACCATCTCAACACACTGAATTTTACAACAGGTTGGTCACAAAAAACGATGACTAAAGAAAAATAATAGTACCTTGTCAATTTGGAATAAAGGCTTTTACTCATAATTGTGATTTTGATATAAAATGATAAATATTCTAGTGCCATTATAATTAAGAGAGAAACGATTAAGACAGTTTTTTTTAATTTGTATCAATTTGGTAAGGTCAGTTGAATAACTTGTCAAGAAAAGCTTCATTTTGCAAGGTTACAAGTATAATAATCATTAATTTTACGGAAAGCACAGTGCATTAGAAAATAAATGGTTGTATCTTAGACAAAATAATTTAATTTCTATCGTAAAAGGTATATTTGGCGTACGCCGCGTCGTTGGTTTCTCGCGTATACTGAGGCAACGTCAGGTTACACCACGCTTGTGCCGCCCCTCCACAATATCTGTACCGCGTACAGTGGTGCAAGCGACTTGCCTCAGTATACAACGTACTGATTTACAAAATTGTGTTGTATACATTTATATACGTCACTTTATTTTCGAAACTAACAGGAATTTTACCATGAAATTTTTGTGGCAAGTAGAAATTAGTATTTTAGTCAAAATTATGTAAAAAACCGAAAATGTCAAAATGGTCACTTGCCTCAGTATACTTAGGAGGTGTCGATATATTGAAAAGCGTAGCTATCGATTTATTTAAGTAATGTTTGATGTGATCGCTTTGATACTGATAGAAAAAAGATACTAAAGTGTGAATGATCTTGTTAGATAACTTTGTATAAAACAAAAAATAAATAAATTGCCATGTTAGTAATGATAAAGATGTACAAATAGCAGAATAACAATCTATTGTCTCTGTACAGCCAAAGAAGTAAATTATATATACGTTACCAAGATCAAAAACAGATATACACCTTTGTGCTAGAAACAATAAGGCCCATGATACATATATTTGAGATAATCTGAATTGATATTAAGTATTCTATAGAAAGTATGAACATGTAACAGCCTCCTTGGAAATCGGTTAAAAATAGGCTTTGAGTTGAAGCCAATAATTTCAAAGTTACGCTCAACCGCAACCGGTGGTCCGCCGTTGTCAAATCTCTAGTTGGCAAGTCTTTGATACCCATCTGAATTACGCGCGTCACATACTTCATTAATAGAAGTTCATTGAACTGGGTATTCTGTAATTAATTGATATAAAATTAGAAGACATAGAGGGAGTAAAACTACTACATGTTTTGGGATATTTAGAAATTTTCTGTTCACTTTTCATTTTAATCATAAAAGCAAATGCTTATTTTTTTTGAGCTTGCTTTAGTAAAAACTTAATGAAAATTAGCGAGAGATTAAAAATGTCTTTAATATGTCTCTAAATATGCCAATCTTATATATTCAGGAAAAGCAAGCATACTATAATTACTATATTAACTCAAATTTTAAAGATTCAAGTACTCTATGGAAAAATATTAAGAAAACTATTGATTTTAAAAAGCGCGACACCCTTCCTGACCAATTTGATGATGCCAATGTAATCAATGACAATTTCCTTAGTGTTCCCGGAAGTGGGACGGTTCCGTTGTCGGAATTGACCTTCTTTGAATTTCACAGTTTTTGTAATGCTCGTCTTACTTTAAAGCCGGTTAGTGAAAATGAGATTGCCAAGATAATTGCATCAATTACGACAAATTCTGTTGGAGTCGATGGTATTGGGAGAGATATGGTGCTTCTCACGCTGCCACGTACTTTATCTGTTATTACGGAGTTGGTGAACAAGTCCATTCTGACGGGCGAGGTGCCTGATCAATGGAAATCGGCGCTAGTTACTCCTTTACCTAAGGTTGACAATCCCGCTGAGCTGAAAGATTTAAGACCCATAAGCATTCTGCCCTTTTTATCAAAGGTGCTGGAAAAGGTAGTTTACAGACAACTGTCTGCATTTGTCGAGGCTAACAGTATCTTGCCACTTTTCCAGTCTGGTTTTCGTAAGGGTATGGGCACTGTGACTGCTTTGCTGGATGTAGTGGATAATGTACTGTCGGCACAGGATTCGGGAAATGGCACTGGACTCGCGCTTTTGGATTTCTCTCGTGCCTTTGATAGTATTAATATCCCATTGCTGCTTTCCAAATTGTCATTTTACGGCGTTGATTGTAAATCATTGACATGGTTCGACAGTTACCTTAAAAACCGCTATCAAGCCGTTAGGATTGTCAGGGAGGATGGCTCGATTCTGTTGTCTGATCCTAAACCCTTGACACGTGCAGTCCCACAAGGATCTATACTGGGGCCATTACTTTTTATCATTTATAGCGCCGATATAACCAAGGCTATCAAACATTGCAGTTATCACCTATATGCGGATGATGTCCAATTATATTTATCTTCCCATCCTCAAAGTTTTGATGATGTAGTGCGTAAGATGAATGAGGACCTTAGTAGTGTATCAGCATGGGCGAACCGAAACGGGCTCATCTTAAACCCTCATAAATCCAAGTTTATGATTCTCGGCTCAAAGCATCAGATCCGTAAGATTTCGAATATTAATCCAGTGGTTACTATTGATGGTCAAATTATTGAACGCGTAGACGAGGCCAGAAATTTAGGGATTGTATTTGACAGCGAACTGCGCTTTGAGAATCACATAATCGGTTTAGTAAAATCGTGCTTTTACCGTCTAAAAATTTTATATCAAATCCGTAACCTCCTTTGTGAACGAATGCGAATTACACTTTGTGAATCATTGGTCCTTTCTAGATTAAACTATGGAGATTTGGTATACGGGCCGAGGTTGCAGTCAAAGACTCGTCGTTTGGTTCAGCGTGTCCAGAATGCTTGCTGTCGTTTTTGCTTCGTTATTCCACCGAGAAGTCACATAACACCTTATCTTAACAGAGCTTCTATGTTGAACATGTCCTCGCGGAGGCATCTGCACCTAGCATGTCTTCTATTTGATGTATTTAATTTCAATAGGCCTAATTATCTTTTTACTAAGACAAATATTTCCACCTTTCATAGCAGATACGGGACCAGATCTACCCGACATTGTCTGTTGGAGTGTCATCCCCACAAAACTGTAGCATTTACCGGTAGTTTCCGTTACCTTGCGACCAGGTGCTGGAATAACATTCCCCCACCGATAAGACGCCTAACATCTAAGAGCTCTTTTAAAAAACACCTTAGATTAATACTTTTGCAGAAGCAAGATGGTTGCTCGGTACTCAACTTTGAGTGTAATTTTAAAGTGTAAATTAGGGAATGGGGTAGTTACATGCTTTTGTTTCGAACTCAAATAGTAGGGTTGTTGTGAGTTGTTGCTTTGAAGTGTCATGAACCACCGTACCTATACAATTTTGCACACACACACACACACACACACACACACACACAGCTACAGTTTCATTACACTAAACTCTAATGATTTTTGCACTGTTTGCTTTATTTTGGAACTTATAATATTTGCAGATTAATTTAATTCGTTTTCGGTCCTTGGGTTGTGGCAGAATATCAGTGTTTTGCTCCCACGAGCAATGTTGACCACTGAGCCATAGCCCTTTTGCACTGCTGCAACGCACACAACAAAATACTTGTAAGTTAAGTCTAATGTGTAATTTCTTGTTTTTCTTTTTTTTATTGTTATTTTTATCTTGATTGTGTGTATTGCAGTATCAAATAAACGATTTATCTATCTATCTATCTATCTATCTATCTATTGACCAGATAAAAGCGCCAGTAAATGGCTCGTCATCACGACATGAATGCACGAGGAAGGCGGCCAACAAAGAGTAGCGGCGTGTTGTGAAGCTTGGCACAAATACCTGAAGTGATGACCACGACCACTCTCTCAAGAGTGATACGGACAAGGAAGAAGAAAAATATATTTATTAATATAGACAATTTTTTATCGACTATCGCATGTAACAAAACGCCACAAGAACCAGCCTCGATTCACAGCGAGTTATATTCAAACAAAAGTTTAACGGAGCCATGCAATTTTTAAAAACAAATGCACCACGACACCTTAGCAACAACTTCCTCCGCAAACACGAGAATTCTCATTCCATTCATAAATACAAACAGGGAATGACGGATCGAAACAGTCAATCAATCACATAACGGCGCGGTCTCAATTTGAATATTTACATTCCCCCTTACCTTTCCCACCGAACAACTTTATTGCATACGAGATCGGGCCGTGTCCTTGGCACGGTAATAGAAAATCAGTAACACAACCGAAGAGTTGACTTAAAAAAACGATGTTTTTTTAAAGTCTCTTCGGTTGTTTTACTGGTTTTCTATAAGTTAGAGACATTTTAAAGGCGGGTTTAGACCAAACGAGCGAATGCATATTCCATCCCCACTCTGTGTGTACACACAATACATTTGGCAGAGTGGGGATAGAATGAGCATACGCCTCTCCTATCCGTCTCCATCCCGAACGGTTGCCCATTTCCCTATTGCACTGGACCTGCTGTCTCCCATATGTCACCGGACTATCGGGCAGGTGGTCTGCCTACACTTCTTCTGCCTAGCCGGGGTCTACAGTCCAGAAAGCGCATGTCCTCCGTTCGTCGTGTCGTCGGCACAAATGGCCTGCCCACTCCCATTTTAGCTCGGCGACTGTGCACCACGCTACCCATTTTCACCTAACCTTAACCTAATAAAAATAAAATAAAGAAGTTGTGCTATGTCATATGGGAAAAACAAGTGGGTAGTTGGTGGTTTTTTTGAATACCTATTTTCTAGTTAGTACGCCGTTCGTTTGCTTAAGATATGGTCGTGGTCAGTGTTTATAGTGTGCTCTTGGTAGCTTTGAGAATGAACTCGTACAAGTTAATAAGTTTTTCCTCAAACTATGTGATGGTACGGCTGTGATCGTCTATATATTTAAGTTATTGAATGTATTGAATGTATTTAAAGTTATTCAGGATAGTTCATAGAGTCGGAACACATCTCAGTATCAAGAAGGCAGCTTTGTTATTGAGTTTTGAGACTTCACACGGTACATTGTGATTGAGTGGTCTAATACCCATACTGTCAACCATTCCACCCGCTTACCTATAGCTTTGGCACATCGAACAAACTAGGATTAGTGTTAGTGAGACTGGCTTCATTCATATGAGTTATCGAGACTTTCAACTGTAAATTATTATTTAAGACGGCCAAAAGGTAAGTGCTCGGTTGGCGTAATGGACAGTAAAATATCAGCACGGGTACGCCCGAACGATTCTGGCCAACCTCACTCTGACACAGGGACTCCCTACACCGGTAACCGGTTCTGGCATCTCAGATTATTGGGGGACAGTTGACCTCCTTTCGCTGCGAAGCGTTTAATGTTTCCACCATCCAAGGACGGGTACTTTTTAGTGCGGCCAGACGGGCCCCCCCTTTGTTACCATGGATTTATGATTATTCAATAATATAATGTGATATGGTTTGGCCAAACCAGGTCGGAGGTCAATCTGTAAGACATGGCGTGTATTGGGTGCCCAGGGTTGCTGCCAGTCGCCACCGAATCATGTACTCGTTTATATGGCAATACTTTCTCAAACCGGTCTGAAAGCTGGAACCTCCTGTAACTTTGATGCTTCCAATTCTGCGAGCTTAACCTCCCAGGGTTAAGGAAAACTCATAGATTCACTGTCTTTAGAGTTAGTACAAATGTGGTCTATACCTAGCTAGGTATTGACGTTAGGCCTCCGCCTCTGTTTCAATCTGGTCTTAGTAAATCACCCAACTCTACAAGACTCTCATGTAATTGTAATAAGGTAACTTTATTTGAGATCCAATTAGATTTATAGATAAGTTAATTAATGGTTTAGTCACTTCAACACAACCGCTAAGGTACTCAATTCTAATAATGCTTGGAAGAAGCTAAATTTAATAATCAGAACTAGGATTACTTTAGTGACCATAGCCTTTCTCAGTTAAGACAAAACTAGTTAGTTAGACTGTCCCAATAAATTTAGTTCAAGAGAAACAATACTAAATTGAATGAGGCCATTCGAATAGATGAATGATTAGGAAATCATGTTTGAGTGTATCGGTGGAAATCTTCAATACTGGAGATTAGTTTGTATGAAAACAGTGTCTCTACGTTATGTCACAAGATCCAATGTGCTAATACAATCTCGAGAATACTCAGATAGGGAAAATCTCCATTATTAAATATCTCTGAGGGTATAGAGGTTTATTTATGGTAACATGAAAACATAAAGTTTAATAATCAATAGTTTATTTTATTCAAATAAGGTTTTAAGGCACTTTTGAGCGTCAAAAGAATCTGTTAGATTAATTAGATTGTCATTGATAGTATGATATTCAATGACGACCGGATTTTCCATTCCTAACTGCCATACTAAGTATAGGGAAAACGGGAAATCCGAACGAAAAACCCTATAGGCATTCTACACACTAAACACACATGCACACGTTATATTACACCAATAGAATCACTTCTTATTAATATACTTAGGAATTTTACACAATAGGTCAATTAATTTCGGGAGAGTTGGTCCCTCATAATAAAGTGAGTTGTGAGTAAAACTTCTGTGACTACAAGGTTTGACAAGGTGATGAGGCCAATTACATTTGGGTATGATATATATAATGAATGCTCTGTCAAGTGTACAACAATGCCTCAGCTCTGTGTAGTGATTTATCTTTATTAATTCGAGCGGAATTTTCACAGAGATACTCCTTCGCTCGTGTGAGGTCTTGCTAAATTTACATAGAGTAGCCACTGGTTTGGATTCGAACCTCACACAGTTTTACATGGGTAAATTAAACTGCCTTTAATTGACACAGATCTTACCTTTATAGAGATATGAATGTGACCCCACTTTCACTACTTGATTACACCAGATTTACGTTATAATTAATTACACTTGACATTACACAGATTTTCTTTAATAGTGAACACTTAAAGGTTTGGAACACTATAACAAAACTGAGGTTCTATAATTTCATAGGATACTATCTCAAAACTAGAACACTTCTAGTTTATGCACAGTTTTACTCACAAATTTAAGACGTTCAAGGAAAAGGTTTTATTATCCAGGCAAGGATCAGAACTCCCTCTTTAAGTAAATCAGATTTCCCGCTCATCCTCGTGTACAGGCGGATTGGGATCATCCCTCACGTCTTCTCCCTCAGAATAACGTTCCCAACATAATACCGCTATAACCCACATGAACATTAACAACCCCATTAACCCAATTATTATTAACTCGGCCCACGTCCAACCACCAAGCTTTCCTCTCTGCGAGAGGTAGACTAGGGTCTCAAACGCTCCTTCTGGGTCCATATTAACAACT
The DNA here is from genome assembly GCA_949127965.1 of Pandemis corylana. Classification (NCBI taxonomy): domain Eukaryota; kingdom Metazoa; phylum Arthropoda; class Insecta; order Lepidoptera; family Tortricidae; genus Pandemis; species Pandemis corylana. The sequence goes on along the minus strand of OX421870.1, from coordinate 11,926,843 downwards.
ATATTTTAGTATATGGAAATAGAGATGAATTAACCCGGGAAAATTTCCTCTTGCCTGAATAGTTAGTTTTACAACAAAATTGGTACTTTACCAGATTCCTTGTACTGCCACAAACACTATTACTCCTAATTTGAGTTTACTGTTTAACTCTAAATTTTAGTTAAATTCAGACAAAGAGACACAGATTTTATTGTCGACTTGTTATTCCAGGAAGATTCCCTTGATTTCCGTTCTGTCCGTTAGGCGTCCAGAGCTCGAATTTCCCTGCGTCCTGCCGATCTACTCCCACGCAGATCGTCCATCGTCCACGCCCACCTTGACATCGGATTGGTCACTGGAATTGTAAAATAGATTCCCGCCAGTAAGTCTGCATAGATATTGGTTGTTGAAATGGTGTGTCTCTGCAATTGGTCTATTGCAATTTTAACTCCGCCCTCTACACTATCTGTTGCACTCTTACGCTGCGTTCTTAACTACCCCATCTGGAACACATTACTTAGCTTGCTTTCTAAGAATCATTGTAAGGACAAGGAAGTTTCATTCGTATTCAAGTGTTGGTTGCATAGTATACTTCTTAAAACTTTAGTTTTTATGAAGTGTGTCGAATTTCTTTGTGTCTGGACATATTTATGGTCTTGGCTGACACTGTTAGGGTTGTTTATGAGTTTTGTCTGCGATAAATTCTTAAGAGTTTCTGAGTAAATTTTAAATTGCAACCTCATGGTGTTCCTTTAAATTGTAAAGATTTAACAAAAATTTTAATACTTGATATGTGAAATAATGTTATGAATAATGTTGACCATCTCACACTCCCCCAAATAGATTTTGGAACATCTAGTACTAGCTTGCTTTCAAAATATATTTCCCCCCCTCATTCAACCAAGCTTAACATTTCCCTCAAACTCTTTTACACCACGATTCCCACGCTAAAGTTACATTTCTCACGCACGTTGTTGAATCTCTCACGCCTATCTATTGTGCATCCCGAGTGGTAATAAAGTTCTATTCTACTCCGCTCCTTTGTTCCCGTCCCTTTTTTTTTCGTGGCGCTAATATTCACTACCTTTTATTTTCCCAAGTCAAAAAAAACTAAATTCTGGGTGTAAGGGTATTTGAAAATACGCATTATTCAAATCGATTAAACTGATGTAATTTACCCTATGAAAGGATTGTAAAATATCGGATGTAAGCGGTGGTGCGCCCGCGTTCCCCACCATTTTCTTATTGAGTTCACGCGCATCTAATAAGAGTCTTATTGACCCGTCCTTTTTCTTAGTAAACGTAAGCGGACTACAATACGGAGTCGCCTCCTGTCGGATAACGCCTAACCCTTCCAATTCTCTTAACTTCTCCTTAACTTGCTCTCTATACATGAAAGGTACCGGATAACTATGTTTAACGAAAGGTGTCTCGTCAACTAGCTTTATGACATGTTCGTATTTGTCAGTCAGTCCCAAATCATCCGTGAACACTTTACGGTGTTTGTCTAGTACAGGTAGCAATAGCGCCTTTTGTTCGTTATTTAAGCCTGACTCATCTAAACAATACTTTCTATCGCTACTGTTACGGTCCGTTATCTCATAACTCTCCTCCGCTTGCGCATTTTGTCTTAGTACTGAGTTGATAATGGCAGCGTTGGACTCTCCCCCTAACCGTTCGACTTCACAATCCGAATGTAACCTAATATTAGATTTGACCCCTAAATGTTCGATCGTCAATGTCCGTTCTCTACCGCAATTAATGACTCCCTTCATTCGTTCTAACCAGTCGTATCCTAGTATCAATGACCTAGGTAATCGTCGCATGACTAGTACAGGCGCTTCTACAAAAGTACTTCCCAATCTGAACTCTATTAGCACTAACCGATTCGCACTCTCACTTCGCGATCCGAATGCTCCCTGTACCTGTATAGCTGGAATTGCGACCTCTGACAACTCAACATTTTCTCTCTGAATAGCATCATACAACTCCCTTGTTATCCCGCTGATCTGGCTTCCGGTGTCGATGAGTGCATTCATACTTTTCCCGTACAACCACACACATACTTCAGGTAGCCTAGGTAACGAATAATCCTCGCCTATATCAATAACCTCATCAAGTTCGTGAAATATAGTGTACACCTCTCTGCCCCTTCTCTTGCAAAATTCACACGCTGAACCCTTCTCGTCGCACTCAACTATGTTACTGAACTGATTTTCTAATAAGATTCCTACACTACTAGCTACAGACAAGTAATCGACGCTGACTTTGCTCGTGCTTCCTTCCAATGGCCGCTTCAACCCTACTCCGTTGACTCCTAGTCTCTGCCCTGATCTCCAACCACTCCTAGTCAATATCCTATAGCCTACGCTTTCCACTCTATGTCTCGAAGCCTCCTCGTTCCCTGCGCTACACAACAATAAACAATCAGGCTTCGACTGTGTAGGGAACGCTAGTTTTTTGACTGGCCCTCCCCCACTGCCTGCGACAAAGCTGAATTTTCGCCCTCCTTCACAAACGCGATAGCGGGTCGGTTGCTGACTTCCTCTCGCCCACTTGCTGACGGCGCGGTCCTGTTGAAATTCGACCTATAACCAGTACGACCCTGATAATAACCTCGACCTCTAGCTGAACCTCTCCTGTTATGCCACCTGCCCGCCGAGATCATAGCTGTAATTGGACGAGTTATCGGCGCCCTGTTGAAACGCTCCTTCCGAAAACCGCCGCCAACAACGCCCACAGCGACTCCTCCCCGCCTCACAACGACATTCTGTTCCATGCTCCTGAGGAAATTCGCCCCACTCATCACAGTGGGCTCCTCAACCCTAGTAAACCACAATCGTTGCACATCTAACGAATAATGCCTCATGATAGAATTCACCAAATCTCTCTCGTTAAAGGAAATCGTTAACGACTGCATCGACTCAACCTGCTCTGCGAAATGCTCGGACATAGATACTCCCGAGTCACCTGAATACACCGCGTTAATGAGTCTATACCTGACAGATTCCTGAATCTGCTCGGTCCAATAATTACGTCTGAAATCCGTTTCAAAGTCGGCAAATGTAGCCCATCCTTTCGAATACAACTCCATAACCTTGCGCGCATGTCCCGTAATACATCCTAAGGCTATATCTACCTCGCGATCCTGTCCATTTACCGCCCTAATATACTTTTTTAACCGCTTTAAAAATGCAATTGGGTTATTTAACGGTTTCCCGTCAAAACTCGGTTTGCTAACCGAAGGTTGCACTACATACAAATTCCGCGTCTCCGAAGACATCGTGTTAATGCTAGTAGATTCGCGACCTACTGAATCCTGCCTAACGTTCTCAATGCCGCTCCTATTCTCACCTTCGTTCGTCGCGTGCGAAGGGCCTGCCTCACTTACGTTCCGTCCGTTGTTATCGTTAGCGTTCGAACTCAATTGTTGTAACTTTTTATCAAATTCGTTCATCTTTTGCAAAATCAACTCTAAAGTCGCGTTACCTACGGTTTCCATCCGCTCTTCCGTCTCTCCCGCGTTATTATCGTTTACAACCGACCTAGTCTGTCTTGTGACACGCTTTCCTCTACCTGTCAACATCCTTAAGCTTACCCGGTACGTCACGCTACAATAGCCTATTTAAGCTTAGTTGAATGCTTGGGTTTTATGATATTAACGCAAACTTTCGTTCTGTTGTTATTGAATGCACAAAAATACGAGTTTATAGACCAATCGCTTTGAGACTGTAGGGATATTTTATGGGATTCAATGTGAGCACAAGAAAATAAACAAATTGGTTCAAAATGCACAGTAAAATACAAACAAATGGTTTAAAATCAAACAGTAAAATAAGCAAGGAGTAATAGTTGAGCACCCGCTCCAACACAACTTTCTCCTGGAATCCCTGTAAAGTTCACATTTATAAGCAAGATGCTCTCCGCTCCCCCTCAATCTAGGATAAATGTGTTAGACAATAAAAGATACATAATTTATACTCGTGTGTGTCCACTCCTTTCGCATTTTCCTGAAATTTTCCCTATACACTCAACCACGGTTCCTACGTTGTTTTTTTTTTTTTTTTTTTTTTTTTTTTTTTTTTTAAATTAATTATTAATCCAATCGTATCGTTATTTCGAGTACGTATTTGGATCCTGGGCACTCGGCATCAAATTCTGTGATGGTACGGCTGTGATCGTCTATATATTTAAGTTATTGAATGTATTGAATGTATTTAAAGTTATTCAGGATAGTTCATAGAGTCGGAACACATCTCAGTATGAAGAAGGCAGCTTTGTTATTGAGTTTTGAGACTTTACACGGTACATTGTGATTGAGTGGTCTAATACCCATACTGTCAACCATTCCACCCGCTTACCTATAGCTTTGGCACATCGAACAAACTAGGATTAGTGTTAGTGAGACTGGCTTCATTCATATGAGTTATCGAGACTTTCAACTGTAAATTATTATTTAAGACGGCCAAAAGGTAAGTGCTCGGTTGGCGTAATGGACAGTAAAATATCAGCACGGGTACGCCCGAACGATTCTGGCCAACCTCACTCTGACACAGGGACTCCCTACACCGGTAACCGGTTCTGGCATCTCAGATTATTGGGGGACAGTTGACCTCCTTTCGCTGCGAAGCGTTTAATGTTTCCACCATCCAAGGACGGGTACTTTTTAGTGCGGCCAGACGGGCCCCCCCTTTGTTACCATGGATTTATGATTATTCAATAATATAATGTGATATGGTTTGGCCAAACCAGGTCGGAGGTCAATCTGTAAGACATGGCGTGTATTGGGTGCCCAGGGTTGCTGCCAGTCGCCACCGAATCATGTACTCGTTTATATGGCAATACTTTCTCAAACCGGTCTGAAAGCTGGAACCTCCTGTAACTTTGATGCTTCCAATTCTGCGAGCTTAACCTCCCAGGGTTAAGGAAAACTCATAGATTCACTGTCTTTAGAGTTAGTACAAATGTGGTCTATACCTAGCTAGGTATTGACGTTAGGCCTCCGCCTCTGTTTCAATCTGGTCTTAGTAAATCACCCAACTCTACAAGACTCTCATGTAATTGTAATAAGGTAACTTTATTTGAGATCCAATTAGATTTATAGATAAGTTAATTAATGGTTTAGTCACTTCAACACAACCGCTAAGGTACTCAATTCTAATAATGCTTGGAAGAAGCTAAATTTAATAATCAGAACTAGGATTACTTTAGTGACCATAGCCTTTCTCAGTTAAGACAAAACTAGTTAGTTAGACTGTCCCAATAAATTTAGTTCAAGAGAAACAATACTAAATTGAATGAGGCCATTCGAATAGATGAATGATTAGGAAATCATGTTTGAGTGTATCGGTGGAAATCTTCAATACTGGAGATTAGTTTGTATGAAAACAGTGTCTCTACGTTATGTCACAAGATCCAATGTGCTAATACAATCTCGAGAATACTCAGATAGGGAAAATCTCCATTATTAAATATCTCTGAGGGTATAGAGGTTTATTTATGGTAACATGAAAACATAAAGTTTAATAATCAATAGTTTATTTTATTCAAATAAGGTTTTAAGGCACATTTGAGCGTCAAAAGAATCTGTTAGATTAATTAGATTGTCATTGATAGTATGATATTCAATGACGACCGGATTTTCCATTCCTAACTGCCATACTAAGTATAGGGAAAACGGGAAATCCGAACGAAAAACCCTATAGGCATTCTACACACTAAACACACATGCACACGTTATATTACACCAATAGAATCACTTCTTATTAATATACTTAGGAATTTTACACAATAGGTCAATTAATTTCGGGAGAGTTGGTCCCTCATAATAAAGTGAGTTGTGAGTAAAACTTCTGTGACTACAAGGTTTGACAAGGTGATGAGGCCAATTACATTTGGGTATGATATATATAATGAATGCTCTGTCAAGTGTACAACAATGCCTCAGCTCTGTGTAGTGATTTATCTTTATTAATTCGAGCGGAATTTTCACAGAGATACTCCTTCGCTCGTGTGAGGTCTTGCTAAATTTACATAGAGTAGCCACTGGTTTGGATTCGAACCTCACACAGTTTTACATGGGTAAATTAAACTGCCTTTAATTGACACAGATCTTACCTTTATAGAGATATGAATGTGACCCCACTTTCACTACTTGATTACACCAGATTTACGTTATAATTAATTACACTTGACATTACACAGATTTTCTTTAATAGTGAACACTTAAAGGTTTGGAACACTATAACAAAACTGAGGTTCTATAATTTCATAGGATACTATCTCAAAACTAGAACACTTCTAGTTTATGCACAGTTTTACTCACAAATTTAAGACGTTCAAGGAAAAGGTTTTATTATCCAGGCAAGGATCAGAACTCCCTCTTTAAGTAAATCAGATTTCCCGCTCATCCTCGTGTACAGGCGGATTGGGATCATCCCTCACGTCTTCTCCCTCAGAATAACGTTCCCAACATAATACCGCTATAACCCACATGAACATTAACAACCCCATTAACCCAATTATTATTAACTCGGCCCACGTCCAACCACCAAGCTTTCCTCTCTGCGAGAGGTAGACTAGGGTCTCAAACGCTCCTTCTGGGTCCATATTAACAACTATATTTTAGTATATGGAAATAGAGATGAATTAACCCGGGAAAATTTCCTCTTGCCTGAATAGTTAGTTTTACAACAAAATTGGTACTTTACCAGATTCCTTGTACTGCCACAAACACTATTACTCCTAATTTGAGTTTACTGTTTAACTCTAAATTTTAGTTAAATTCAGACAAAGAGACACAGATTTTATTGTCGACTTGTTATTCCAGGAAGATTCCCTTGATTTCCGTTCTGTCCGTTAGGCGTCCAGAGCTCGAATGTCCCTGCGTCCTGCCGATCTACTCCCACGCAGATCGTCCATCGTCCACGCCCACCTTGACATCGGATTGGTCACTGGAATTGTAAAATAGATTCCCGCCAGTAAGTCTGCATAGATATTGGTTGTTGAAATGGTGTGTCTCTGCAATTGGTCTATTGCAATTTTAACTCCGCCCTCTACACTATCTGTTGCACTCTTACGCTGCGTTCTTAACTACCCCATCTGGAACACATTACTTAGCTTGCTTTCTAAGAATCATTGTAAGGACAAGGAAGTTTCATTCGTATTCAAGTGTTGGTTGCATAGTATACTTCTTAAAACTTTAGTTTTTATGAAGTGTGTCGAATTTCTTTGTGTCTGGACATATTTATGGTCTTGGCTGACACTGTTAGGGTTGTTTATGAGTTTTGTCTGCGATAAATTCTTAAGAGTTTCTGAGTAAATTTTAAATTGCAACCTCATGGTGTTCCTTTAAATTGTAAAGATTTAACAAAAATTTTAATACTTGATATGTGAAATAATGTTATGAATAATGTTGACCATCTCAACTAGTCGATGTAAGAACAACTTGTTACTCGGTCATAGGAAGCTTGACGGGATTTTGCTTCCCGCGTTCCAACGGAGAGCGAGTTTTCTTTCAGATTATAAAAACGACTTCTTTAAATGTTATTTAAAAACTTACTAACAATTTTTTGAGATATTTATACAGGACAAGAGTTGTGTAAACTTAAAGAATGACTAATAAAGCCTTCCATAACTTAAGTTTTATCGAAGTAATAATTTAAACTTTGCTCGATCGGTAAAATAAAATTACCCAATCATTTCTTCCATGCTGGTTTGGTAGTAAAGAAAATACATAGAATGTACCTGTTGCTTTTCTTCCCACGCAGATGGTAAGACCCCATCGAGGGAATGTGCGAAAATCTTAGGAATCATGTAAATCATAGGCTTCACTATTTTGATTCCCTTTCTACCTATACGCCCACAATCATGCTAAGCGTGGCCTTTAGGTCGTGCTACATTAGGCTCGGTCTACCCCGTAAGGGATATAGACGTGATTTATGTTGTTTGGGTTGATTTCAGATAACCTGCTGGCCTTAAGTTACTTACGGTTTTACGCGTTTACTGTGGCCCGGTCTCCAATACTCATAATGTATTAAACGTATTATTTGGACGCTTGATAGACGCACTGACGACGCGGCTTAGGCTCTCAGCCTTGTTTGTTTGTTGTTAGAAACGCGAGATTTTGATTGAAACTCTATTAAATGTTCTATGAAAGAAATTTAGGCTGGCCTCGGAGCGACCTTTCTAATATTACCAATTTCGGGGACTCAAATTAGAGTCGAGTTTTGTAACCGAATATCTTAATTTGTCTGTTATAAATAATGAAGGTATTTTAAGGGACTGTCTCGCCACTCTCTGTAAAGTTCCTGTTATCTTAAGTGTTAGCTGTCTATGATTTCCTCTCTATTTTTTACTACGTAACAACAACATCATAGCTATCAAACGAATCAAGAATTTTATTTCCTGATTTTTGTATTTATTTTTAGGTCACCTGCTATGGATGGTGTAGCGGAATGATGAGGATCCCGGTTCGATTCCCGGTCAGGTTTTACTTTCGGATTTTTCTGTTATAATTTTTAGTGTCGTTTAGAAATAGATAACCGACACTTAAAATACCAGAGTTTTAACTGAGAGTAGTGAAACAGGCCCTAAGACTAAACGCGATAGCTGGGAAATAGCTTGCCGCGCCAATAGTCACATCATCATCATCATCATCATCATCATTGTCGGCCTGAAGACGTCCGTTACAAGATGTTTTTAAGTTGTTCGGGAATAATTTAGCAGATTGAGTTAGATGTTTTACAGTATTTTAAAACTATGGTTTTATGAAAACCAGATGTACAAAAGCGAACTTATAGGGATAAGTAAAGGGATCTCTTCCGGCTAACCTTCGAACGATTGACAAGACAACAGAAACAAGAGTAGGTATAGAGTGTAGACATACTAAAAAGCTAAGACCAAAGACGCTAACTTAACCTAAACAAAATTAAGCATTCAAATAATAATACAGGTACACCCTGATACATAAAACTCGTTTAATAAATAAAAGTCGATGTTTAAGGTGTATGGCCTCAAAGGGCTAATTGAAAATTTATTAAAAAACGACGATGAAAAATCTTTACACAGGTTTCAGTCAAATTAACTCAACCTACGGAAATATTCCGAATTAATGAATCCGCGTACAGACACGGTGTACATACATACACAGAAAGTAAATACAGATGCGCAAAATCCTTTTCCATCGTATCTCGGGATTGTTCGTATTTGTATGGTATTTGTACAGTCAGACTCATAGACACGTCGGCACCATTCCGAAGTAATCGTGTGTTCCCGATGGGAAAGGATTATGTTTGATGGGTGACAGATAAATTAAAATGCACGTCGTTTATACAGCACAAAAAAGCAACGTTTGACCCCATTTTCACTTTTCATCAGATGAGGGTGGAAGAACAAACGAACTTTTTGCTAACTGCTTCATCCATCCAACATAATGTATCTACTTTCAACATGAAACTACCGTGAGACTTAATCATTATTACACATAAACGGAATACAATAATAAAAATGACGATGAAAACGAGGGTAGTTGTGCGCCGCTGTCAGTTGCGTCGAGCGGGAGCAGAGCGCTGGCGCGCAGTGTTCGTGTCGCTGCCGCCGGGGCGAGCGCTCTTCGAAAAAGGACTACGAAATAGTCCGAAACATGAGGAGCATCACTCGACTTTTTATACGTGAGTTATCCGTTTATGTGTAATAATGATAATGCATCTACCTCAAGTCCTCGAGTCAATTGGACTTGAAATTGATCAAATTTCTACTGCAATATTTGACTCACACATTAGTGCGACTTGCAAGCTACTTTAGCAATAACATTAACCATGATTAACAATTTTGACATTTATGTACACACAGCAAAGCGAATCGGTGAGCACCCTAGTTATCCACGTGTGTCATTCTATACCTACACACATCCGCACTTATCCGCTGCTTTATTACGCACACAACAAAATGCCCTATCTGTGCTAATTGTGTTTTCTGACTACCTTCACGCATAGTTATTCAAACCTGCTGGTATTTTGTTCAATGGAAGCATAATTTTGCCACCAGTATTATAAGCGTGGTGGCTCAGGTGTATTGACCTAGAGTTATGAAACCTAAAGAACCGGGTTCGAATCCTGCACAAGTGTATCTTTTTCGTTTTCAATTTTAAATTACTAATCTCAAAATTAACTCATGTTTACCTAAAACAAGAAAAAAAGGACGTAAAAGAATAAAACAATAAAATGCAATTATTGGTTCAAATTGTTTATTGCAACATTAAATTTTTATTGTATTAGCCTCTATTTGTGTTATTATTATTATTACCAAAAGTAATTAAATTAGCTAAATAAAACTGCACACTTTTCCTTATAGAATAATATTCATAAAATAACACACACTTTAGAGGCCAGTATGATTTTATGTTTACTAAAAAGTCTTATGTCACTAACATAATAATCATCTTGCAAATTGAATACACAACCATAATAGGGCTATTTTTAAGATGACACATAATTAATATCTTAAATTCTGGTTTATTAGGTTTAAGTCTGATAAAGATGAACGAAACGTTTTATTTGCGGACGTGTAAGTCAGTGGTGAAATGAATAGACATGTTAAATGACAGCCATTAACAATAACATCATTTCACACTGGGTTATAATCTCCACTTTGAAGCGACTAAGCTACCTATCTCGATTTGGTTTGGATTTGGACACCAGGGCCCATCGATGACATCCAACCCCATAGCCTAAAGTAACACTGCCACTCGTTCTGCACTGTAAAACATTACTGTGTTTATATATTTAATTAAGTTAATATATTTCGTCTTCATCACTAAAAATCACTACATTTGATTTTGATTGATGTAATAATCAAAGTCAAGATATTCACGAGCAAAGGTTTCTTCTATGCTGGTCCGTTAAAGCATGTTTTTTGCTGGTCTACGGCAATGCAATCCTGCAGCATGCAGATGGTTTCGGTTTCGCACAGGTTGCAACGTAGCATTGTGTCTTGTTGCTGTGAAATGGGTCACTAGCGGGTGCGGCAACTACAATGTCCAAACCAAATGGCAGGAGATGAGGCTTCAGGTTTAGGCCCAGAACGAATATTTTTATCGTGTCCGAAGTCTGCGTAAGGGTGAATCCATAATTGCACAGTCTTCCGCTGCAAAATAAATGAAGTTTAAATAAAAACATTTTTCGTCAAAGAAAGTTGTTTAAAACATTACCGATAAAATAATAAGTCATTGTTTTTAACACCGTTTGTCTACTTACCCATATCCAAAAACGCCTAGCGATTCCTTATATAGTTATATTGTTTTGCTCTTTTCAACAAAGATAAATGAAAATCCATGTTTTGCAAATCACAAGGTATTCGAAAGGCAAAATTAAACAGTTCGTAAGTATAACACACGGTTCATCCAGCAGCTAATAATGGCTGCCAGCGGTGACAGTTGTTTGTTCACAAAATCATATTATTAGAAATTTGAGGGTAGAAAACATTTTATATTGTTTAAGACGATAACGACCAAAATAGCCATCAGCTAGCAACTTTTAAACTCCAGTAAAAAGAGTCATACCTATTAATAATTATATTAAAAGAAAACACAATACGTTTGCGTTTTTAACATATTATTTAAGAGTAAAATTAAACATACAACAGACTGCAACCACCATAAAATTAAATAGTTACGGAAAAAAATAAATTATAATTTCAACCTTATTTCAAAGCTCATAAAACAGCTATTTACACAAATTGCAATACAGTAGTCGCAGATTGAACATAATTCATAAATTCACCATGTAACTTGCATACCTCGGTGGCCTAGCGGTCAAAGACAGGTCGAAGATTTGACTTCTGCTTTAGTGAACCGGGTTCGTATCCGAAGAAAACGGAATATAAAATAGTAATAATAAAATGACATTTTTGGATGTTATTTCAATGGCCATGCTGGTTGTGAGGAATATTGCTTTGGAATTGGAATCTCAGACTTGTTGAGAAATAATAATATAACATCGTCGCATCAGTGAGATGGTAACTACTCTTCGCTAGTAATAATAGTTCAATGCGTGGGATTGCATAAATTTGAAGATTCAAGGTCGAAGGAAGCTTCGATTCGGTTCTCTCGCTTACACTGGGGATGACAATATCCAATGTAAGATTAGGTAAAATATTTTTAGGACAGTCTAAATAAAAAAAATACTTTTACATTATTTTTGTAGAAGTAACTGAAACCGGAGATATTGCATTTTCAGCCTTTGAGTGTGACACAATACCGGAGGGGGGATTATTTTCATTTAATTTGTAATTATTTTTTACTTAATTTATTATAAACTAACTTAAATAGTTGTAACTTTCTTCATTGTTATTTTATAGTTAGTTGTTGTTTATTCAATAAACAGGTAATTTACAGCGATTTGCTCATTCATCTTGTTGCTAAAAAATCTGTACTTAGGGGGTAGATTTTATGATCGAACTCACTCACACATTCACATGTCATAGATTCTACTTAACGTTCACGTCGATACTCAACACGCATAGACGTGTGCGTGGCTGTGCTAACCGCATTATTTTGCTGTGTGTACCTATGTATGACTCTTTATTGTACATAAAACACACTTATTCATTTATATACCGAGCGGCAAAAATGTGGCCCTCATAAGCAAAGATTTGTTCGACAAGTTTCACAAAAGCATTTTTTTCACAGTACCTACCTAAATTTCCATTAGCATTGTTTTCCAGGTGATTTTTTTCCCATCATGGTTTTTTACTGAAATTGATTTTCGCAGTAGCGATTTTTCAGTGTCCTTTTTTTCCACAATCGCGTTTTTTTCCCAATACCAATCGACGCAGGAACAATGTCAACAGCGTGGCTTAGGCCCTTCGGGAAGATGCAATACTATATTAACCTAAACCTAGGTACCCATGAGCCAATAAGCCTAGTGGTGTGGTTTAGTAGTGCGATACATAAGACTCGATGGGGAAAAAGGAGCTCTGTGGTGCCAGGGTTTCATCGACACAATTTCTGTGTCTATTGGAAACGGGTAAAAACGCGACTGTGGAAAAATGCGACACTGAAAAATCGCTACTGTGAAAATAAGCTTAATTAATAATAAACTTGGGAAAATTGCATTCATGAAAAAAAGCGAAAAGAAAATTTGCTACAAAGAAATAATGATTTTGGGAAAATAATCTAACAAGCCACGTCTAAATCGTCGGTTATCGGTTGAAGGTATCGTAAAAGTAATTTGATTCAACAACGCACACTAACACACCGCGGCAAGTTTTGGACAAAAGCTTGTGGAAAAGGACCCTTATTCGTCCAAATTGATTTGACTTCTTTTCGAGTCAAATTATGCAACATTCAATTATTTTGCCAACCCATGCTAAAGGAATTTAAATTTCCCTAAAAAACGTGGATCAAAAACAGTAGAATAAACATTTTTCCGTCGCGAACGCTCGCCGTCCACGTCTGCATTCGCCATTAAACATTTTTGCTAAACCTTTCTCACTTTAATTAATCCCGTCCTAGAATAATATAAGCTATTATTTTTGACATTCCCTTTTCCCTCTAGCCCTTTCAGAAGGCGCCTGTACTTTATAATACAATAAACATTAATTTTGAGCCAAGCCATGAAATCAAAGATTATAACTGTCTAAGTATTAGTCAAGTGGTTTTGCGGGTGTTTGGACCTCTGGAAACATGTGGCAAACGTTCTGCAGTTACATTGCAAAGGCCCGTGTAAAGGCGGTTCACTTGGGGATTCGGGGGTTTTAGGTTTTTGTTTCATTATGGCTTAAATTTTTATACCTTTGATGTGACTGCACTAAATTAATATATAGGACTAATATGCGATCAGAATTCATCTTTTTTGCTGCAACACTTGTCTTTAACAGGTTTTGACAGTCCCCAACTAAAATGACATAGCGCCCCAAATAGCTTACTAGGAACTAACTCATTGCGTTTTCATGAGTTATGATCGGCAATTGACATTTTTGGCGACTCCGAATAGCAAATCGAACCTTAGGCTCTGCTAATGGTCGGTATTATCGCTTCCTTGCCAATTCCGAATTGCCTTTCGGACCTTATCATAACACTAGAGTGTAATAAAGCAACTACAAGCAGAATTAGATGGTAGGCATTACTTGTAGATGCACTCACAAGTTTCAATTCATCTAGGGGCACGGCTGTGACCCCAAGTCGAGTAAAACAAAGGCATGTACGGGTGTACCATCCTTGTCTCGAAACCATTCAGGTCATTTTCAACTTCCTGTAATTTTGTGCCGGGTAAAGCTAGAAACCTGAATTTTCAGAGACATAAAAGATATTTTATGACTTGGGTATATTAGATGAAAAAAAGGCACATTACAAACGTGTCGACGAAATTTATAATCATAATAAATTTTGCAATTATGTTATTAGACACTGTACGTATTTAGGAAAGTTATATCTGTAATTTATAACACGATTCTCTCATAATACCTAACTTTAAAAAATATCTTGTTAGAACTTTATGCTTTCTACACACAGATAATTTTAATCTTCCGTTCCCACCACGGGACTCCGGTTAAAAAAATCGTGGTATCACTTCTCTACGTTTCTTCTCAATTCGTCAATAACCATGTTTGCAGATTTTATTAATTCGATTAGATACTAAATTTATGTATAACGCAATACGGGGGAACATAAATATTTTTATGGGATCGCGGGGAGCGGGGATACGCCGGGACACGCTCCATACGCTGGCTGGTAGCCGCGGCGGCCGACCGTGTCCCGCGCTCCGACGTGGCATTCGCAAAGTTTTGTGGTGTGTGATACCTATGTGACGCATGTGTAAGGATATGTCGGCTGATTAGGAGAGCGGTAAATGGTGAGTAAGATAGTTAATTAAGAAAAAAAGAAAATTTTAGTTTTAAAAACAAACGCTGGCTGTCGTTTCAGTGTGGTGTCCTCGATAAAACAAAATTAGCTGGTTATTTAAGTTTTAATTTGAAGGGCTGTAATAAAATTATATGTGTCAAGGTGATTTGAGGTTAACTTTTTTACTGACCAAGAAATGTTTCAGTAAACTTGAAAATATTTGAGGAAATTGTTTTTCATCTGTTTTTAGACTTAACTCAGATTGAATAAGAGAATGTTTTTAAGTAAAAAGACTTCTGTTTATTTGCTACTTCTTAGAAATTTGACAGTTTAAAAAATTCATAACGTTAATTTGCAGTCTTAAGAAATAATACCTACTCATCTCCAGAAAAATAATGTCTTGACATCTTGGGAAAAAAGGAAAAAAAAAGTCAGCCCACCGTATAATACAAAACAGCCAAATATATTTCAAAGATCAACGAAATAATAAACTTCTTATCTTCTAAAAATTGTCTAACAAAAAAAAAATAATCATTGAAAAAATCATTAAGTTTTCATTGAAACTTTGTGACAACTTGAAGTATTTATCCATTTTTATACTCACAGACAGGTCTTTTTGCGTTCTTTGGCTACAGAACCATATAGTATCCTGACCTAAATAATAAATCTAATTCAGTTTATCTATTTCCGTGACACGTTTCATTAAACTAATGACACGCATAGGGTGTGAAGCTCTTCCGTATAGCTGAACTTATTCTTGCACTACGCAACATAATTACGTTATAAATACTCGTATGTATGCGTTTGCGTTTGTATCAGAAGAATAAGAATTAAAATATATCTTTCCTGTAAAGATAACGATTTCGAGTCATCAAATTTATGATACATATCTTCGCTACATGCCCGTAAAAGAGAATGTTCTTTGTACTTATTTTTTATTTCTGAATTTATTTTACATTTACTTCGTTTTAGTTGTATAAGTAATAAAATAAAATTTAATATTTTATATTTTTTTATATATTTAACTTATATTTTTCCAAAAAAAATCACTAGAACGCAAAGTCGACTTTTTGCGGCCTTTTTGCAAATGATAATTAAGTACTAAGTTGATAAAAAAATACTGGCTATATGCAAGTGTCTTATACTATTATAATGCTACAGGAAATACGCTAACAAAATTTTATATAACCTATAATTATGACTCAACATGATAACTCAATTTTTTCAGAATATATGATGACGGCATAGTGATGGATGATATACAATGTAGGGTAATTAATGGAGAAAGGCGTAAAACCAGGAAAAAACAAGAAAAAAAGGGCTTCTACCAAGCCAGAGAGGCTCGATATTTTCTGAAAGTTATTGCAAAGCGTATTGTGGATTTCTCTTCCATGTTTTTTTTAGTTCAGTTCAGTTTTATTTTAGATCTTTGCATATTTAAACACAGACTATCTTGACGCCAAAATGAATGTACATAACATGCATACATACATATATCACGTCTTTATCCCTTACGGGACAGACAGAGCCTAAGGTAACAAAACCAAAAGGCCACGTTTAGCATGATTAAGGGCGTAGGCGGAAAGGAAAGTCAAAATAGTGATGGGTTGCTAGTCGCATCCCCTATAACAATGATTCCTAAGACTTTCGCCCATTCCCCCAATGGGCTTTTACCACCTGCGCGGAAAGAGAAGCAACTGGTAAATTCTATGTATTTTCTTTACACCCAGACCAGCATTGAAGAAATATTACAAAAACTGATCTCAAACTGTGAATATTTTTTATTGCTGAATCAATTTTGATATTTATAGACTACGGCAATCCATAGTCGCAGGATTCACCTCGCAAATAAAAAAAGGAGTCTATGGTTAACTGCCAGACAAAGGCAAATGCCAAGGTAGCGGACAAAGACTAACAATAAGAAAATATAAGCATAAAAAGCGTTTTGGATCAAGAGTAAAACAAACAAAACAGTGCCAAAGTTACCGGTGAGTTTAAAGAAAAAATTAACTCAAAAACGAACCTCCTTCTCCTTAGGAGTCGGTTAACCCCTCGTTCTAGCAGATAAAACTGAACAACATATCGACGTCACAAACATACAATTTGTGAAGAAATTTAGCCAAGAACAGTATCTTCACTCCACGGTAATACAAATCAGTGCACGGCGCGGCACACGTATTTAATTTAAGCGGGAAACACGTTTTATCCATCTACGGAACATCTCTTTTATCTCAATTTACTGAACGACCTTCAGGAAGTGTGTCTGTTTCTCATTCATTATGTTTTATTTTTTGTGTAGATTTAGTTTTTACAAAATAACTTGGCAAATGAACTTGCACCGTTTGATCTAATTGTACGGTAAAAAAACAAATTTAATTACTATTTCATCTGCATAATTTTTGTAGTTATTTTTGGTGGTTATCCGTCAGTAAATAGATCACCGGAAACCTGAACTCCTAGTTTGCTGGTACATACACACAAATCACGTCTTTATCCCTTACGGGGTAGACAGAGCCTAAGGTAACAGGTACCTACAGGCCACAATTAGCAAGATTGAGGGTGTATAGGTGGAAAATGGAATCATAATAGAGATGGGTTGCTAGCCTCATCGCCTATAACCATGATTCCTATAAGTTTCGCCCATTCCCTCGATGGTCTTTCACCATCTGCGCGGGTAGAGAAGCAACTGGTACATTCTATGTTTTTTTTCTTTGGTAACAGACCAGCATGGAAGAAGTTTGCTAGTAGATCTGAGCTAAAATCGTCTGGAATGCTTTCATTCGCTCTAACGTCTCAGGTACTATGCGCAAATATAGCGTCTCCAGCAATGCGCATCAGCATAAAACTGGCCTCGTACCGTGAAATTCGATTTTCGAATTTCGTTTAGTACCGTCCCGCTCATACTCATACAAATTCATTAATTTGAGTGAGAGGGATGGTTTGAGACGAACATTCATGTTTTTTGATACCTTTACGCGAAAACATTTGCGACGTTTTTGTCACTTTCATCAACGGCTCCGATGTTTTTTTGGTTATTGATTCGACTCGCCCCTATATATAGATGACAGTGTGGTAATGGTCAAGCGAACGTAACTTATTTCATTTTATTTCTTCACAATGAAAATAATCTGTGCTGAACTAACAAAAAAAAAAAAGGATTTTGACCAGGTATTAAACAAACGTGAATCTACAGCCTAAAAACGCTTGGAAAGCTCCTTACATTTCGGAAATACGGCGTCAACAACCCTCGAGAGGTATTATGTTACACGTAATGAGAAAAGGATGAAAACGCTGATAAGCGATGTACAAGAGCACGTCTAGATAGCCTTAGTAAAAGTATAGCATTTCCAAAGGGTTTTTAGACAACAAATACTTTTCTTACAACCGGTTCATGGAAGACTTATCTTTACTTTGCCTTTTTGTGGAAAGTAGATCGAGCGGCATTAACAAAATTGACACAAGATATTGATGTATTAAAAAAAATGACATAACACAGAAACAATTCGGAAACACTGTTCCCCTGGCAAGAAAGTGGAAATTTTCGCGGTAAATTATTACTCACAGCCCGGGGCGACGTAAATAAATTGAAACTTGAAACTACAATTCCACGTACAATTAATCTAAAAAATAATTTGAGCTTTACTTTAGAAAACACGGATTTTGACGTTCAAATATTCAAGTGATATTCTTTCCGGGATATCTGAAATATCAGGTTTCAGCAAAACATTATTCGCTCGTGCCTACTTTGGAGAGAATGAATTTCAGACTGAGAAAAAGAAAGACGTTTATCTTAAGTAAAGTAGAGATAATAAGATTACCTTCTAAAAGATTGTCTTCTAAAAGCGAGAAAAACCGGTTCTTCTACTTTACTATTTGTTAGTACAATTAAACGTAGTAATTAAGTATACAGCTCATTAAGTATTAAATCGCACTGTGCTAGAAACGGGTCTATATCGGATGGTCGACTAATTGTTTCGTCTAATGTAATGTTTGGTCGAATGAAACAGTAAATTTATAAAACAAAACTAACCAACCTAACCTTTTCTACGTAGCTTGTGCAAAATATTTTCCGAAATAGTTAACGAAACAGTTACCGCCGGAATAAGTTTAGAACAGACGACGATCATTTGACCCAATACTTTAAACAAACATTTTCATTTCCATTTTTCATTCAAAATTTAGCCCTGAGCTTGACGCAGTTCACTTTAAACGTAATCTACGTCGACTATGATTCAATTTTTTTTTTTTGTAATGGCCTATATTTATATGTATCCCAGGCTGGGCAAAGGCGTCCCCCTCGATCTCCACATCGCCCTAATTAGAACTCAAAAATCTTGAAAATATTTACAGGGCTATTTAATTAGTCAGACTAACGTAATAACCTGCTGATATTCCGGACCAATTTTAAGATCCCTGTTTATCCCTAAGTTGGAAAAAGACTCGTAGAGCCTAGTCCATCCATAAATAAGATTATGAAGCTAACCCTCACAATGCTTTACATCTGATTCGTCCCGCTTTATAACCTGGTGACTTGTACCTCTTATACGTCTATACACAACAAAACCCTTTCACAGCGCTACAGCTTCTATCCAATCAATAGAGCCGGACGTTTACCGTTCACTCTATCTGCCCTATAAACCCTTTATACGACATCCCTTAGTACTATTAGCCCTCGTTTTGCAATACAAATAACTCCACAGCACTCCTTCTACAGTGAAAACGGGACTTTAGGCAACTGTTGGAGGGTTAACTTTGGACACGCGACACAAACTGTAAACAATTTATGGTAATTAATGGGATAATCTTTATTGTTTTTTGTATTGGCGCTTAATGGGTTATTTGGCTTATAAATTGTTTGTTTGTTCTCTGAGTTACTGTGAAACGAAATGGTTTCTGATAATTTATTTTTCTGTGCGTTAGATATGCGTTTGTAGATAATAAGAATACAAAGCTATGTTTCCAAATAATTTTATAGCTGGGATAAAATGAATAATAATAACTACCATTTACTCAACATTACGGTTAAGCAAAATTATTAATAATTTTTGTAAGTGTGTTCATAACGTCACAAAAAATAATGTCCGATTAGTTATCTTGGTTTGTTAGAAAGACACGAATCCGTCGCTAAGATAAACTACCTACAAATATAGTTCAAAAAACAGGCTTACATACACGTACCGAGCTAATTAACACTCTTGTTACCTTTTCCACAGGGTAAAGGCAATTTTATTATTCACCCATTTTCAACAGTCCGATTGACTTTGAACTTGGTAAGATTGTATAATAATGTACGTCTCAAGAAAGGTTTTATTCAAAAATGTTATTTTTTCAACAACATGTTTATTACATTCTTCTCACACGGCATAATTTCAGTTTTTGTAATAAAAATACTACCTTCTATTATGTTACTGGATTTGTTCTGACAATAGAGATTCAAGTCAATAAACCATTGAAAATTAATACAAATCCGGTTGCAAAATCTGATTTATTACTATTGAAAATTAAATAAGGCTGATAGTTAATAGCGATCAAATAGCACATCAAAATAACACTGATGGTTGGACAAATTAGTGTGAACGTAACAACGTTGACTTAAGGCTGCGGTACATCAGTTATTTGTCACAGTTAACCACCGATCGAGTGAAATTGTACCTCCTTAAGCTGAATAGCTTTATGTTAATTAATTGACTTGAAGCCGTTTGTAACGGAATAACGCTTAATGTCACGATAATTAAACTTTAAGACTTAGTGGATACTATTTGATACGTTATACGCGAATTACTGGACGATGTTACTAAAGGAAAATGAAATTAACAAGGACTATAAAAAAGATAATCAGTGAAAAACAATATTCTAAACGACACTGAAAATTAGAACACAGAAAAATACGAAAAGTAAAGCTATGGCCAGGAATCGAACCCGGATCCTCGTCATTCCGTGACGCGTGCTATACCCCTACCCCACCCATAGCAGGTAAAAGAAAAGCTATGGCCGGGAATCGAACCCGGATCATCGTCTTTCCGTGACGTCATACCCCTACACCATCCATAGCAGGTCCGCCACGAAGACTAAATAAATCAACAATCAAACAGGCGCTGCCGTGTACCAGAGGACACACGAACTGGTAAAGACCGCGGGAAGCCATTGCATGTGAGTAGCAAAAGACCGATTGTCTTGAATGTCCTGTGTCCAACAGTGGACTCTCGATTGATTGGATGAT
Source organism: Pandemis corylana (assembly GCA_949127965.1). Lineage (NCBI taxonomy): Eukaryota > Metazoa > Arthropoda > Insecta > Lepidoptera > Tortricidae > Pandemis > Pandemis corylana. Next base: position 11,905,802 of record OX421870.1, on the reverse strand, counting down.
GAAACAACCATTGACTCCAAGACTTGCACCGATTTATCTTGTAGGACTGCTTTTTTGAGCTATTTCTTCAATCGAAATTCTCGTCACGTTTCGTGTCAAATTAATGTCTTCACTACCCAGCTTACGTTATAAGGCAAAGGGTTCCAAGTTCTAAACAGAACGTGGTCTAATAAAATATGCCCTGTTTGATTAATTAACCAAGTTCAGCCGTCGACAGGGCTTTTGTAATTATTTAGATATGCTCTTGGGATACCGCTGTGTCATCTGGCTTTGCCTGGGCCCCGTTTAATGACATGCGGATTACTTTGAACCCGGGTCCTTGTTTTAGGGTGGTACTTTTTTGTCGATTGATAAAAATCGAGGGTTAGCGTGAAATGATTATGGATGCAGGGTTTTTGGGAAAACTGAATGGGGTTTTAATGGACGCGTACCTAGTTGAGAATTACTTACGTAAGACCTGTTAAATGTGAGTCTAAGTTCTGGTGGAACTAAGTGTACCAATGAAAAAGGGTTTTCAGCGTTTATTAAAATATGCTGGTCTGGAAGTAAAGAAAAAACGTAGAAGGTTTCACTTGCTTCTCTTCCCGCGCAGATAGTAAAAACCCACCCAGGGAATGGGCGAAAATCTTAGGAATCATGATATAGGCGATGCGGCTAGCAACCCATCACTGATTTGATTCCCCTTTCCATCTATACGCCCACAACCATACTAAACGTGGCCTTTAGGTCTTGTTACCTTAGGCTTTGTCTACCCAGTAAGGGATAAACACGTGATTTATGTATTAAAATATTTTCTAATTTTTATTTGTTTGTGCTATGGATGCACTACCGCTGCAGAATTCGCTTATCGTTATCCCGCTGGAATTATGCGAACTGCCGGGATAAAAACTATCCTATGTGCTTTCCCGGGACTGTAACAATCTCTGTACAAAATTTCGTTGAAATCGGTTCAGTGGTTTATTCATGACAGCGTAACAGACAGACAGCTAGAGTTACTTTAACATATAATATTAGAAGGGATTTAACAAGAGCTCCGATAACCTTCTTCACGGAATCACGCTAAGCCCTTAAACATTAAAAAAAACGCAATGCTCTTTATTTATTGAAAACCAAATTAGCGAGTGCCGCACATAATACCTCCCAAAGAGAATAAACACACAAAAGACTAAGAACAATAACTGGGCCGCTAAAATCCTCCCTCATTTTTGCCATTTTAACAACTTCGGGGGTACATTTTTATTAAATAACCAAAAGCACTTTTAGGTGGAAAAAAACCGAATCCTCCCCAAGGGGTGAATTCTCACGGAATAAAAAAGGTCCGATGAGCAGAGATAGCCCGCCCATTACTTGGGACAGGATTCTTTCGGCGTTTTGACTTGAAATTGCTTCTAAGACCGACAAATTACCCACTGTATCGCATGCGCCGCGAGCTGTGCATGAATGGGTTTATTAGTTTGAATCTAACGCCCTTATTCTTCTTATTTCTGGCGTATCAAGTCGTAATAGCGACGACAACTTGCCCAATGTCAAAGTAACAAAAATATAAATAAATAAAATAAATAAATATCTTCGGACAAATTACACCAATTGACCCAGCCCCAAACTAAGCAAAGCTTGTACTATGGGTACCAGGCAACGGATAAACATACTTATATAATGTAGATAAATACATACTTAAATACATACAACATCCATGACTCGGGCACAAACATTCGTATTCATCATACAACTGTCTGCCCCTACCGGGATTCGAACCCGGGACCTCTAGCTTCATAGTCAGGGTCACTAACCACTAGGCTATATAATTAAAAAACTTGTGATAAAATGTCGGCAACATTGTACGGTAATGGTCAAAGACCCCCCTCACCCCTGTCGAGTTCTTAGCCAACGGTCAATGATATCCCTCAGAAACTACCAGGAAAACATTAGCCGATGTCCAAGCACTGCTCTTCCTCCCGCAGCTCTTGACCACACTTGGCGGTAATTCGACTCGAACCCCAACCCCATTATTCATAAACGCTCTAAAGGCTGCTAACTTAGCAATCGTTTGTCCTTATCTGTCACTTTGACATTTACCTTTGACAGATAAGGACAAACGATTGCTAAGTTAGCAGAAGCTTATAGATCATTTATGAATGAGGGGGTAATGTTTTAAATCTAGATAACAAGTTATAATAGGTCTGCTAATAGCAGATCTAGCTGTGTTCTGTCGGTTTTGTTTTGAATCGTTTTTTGTTTATTTCATTACATTCTCTTATTTCACTATAAAGTCATGTATTTCGATATTTACACTAAGATTTTTTGTTTGTATTTCTCGTTTTTGTTAAATATATAAGATTACGTTATGAAATTTAAGGTTACTAGATATTAGTTATATATACATAACGGATTGATGTATGAATGTGGAAACGGAGGTTAGGAACTGAGAATCATTTGTCACTTAAATCGGTGACGAGACACATCATTTGCAAAACAAATGGTGCTGGAAATAAACATAGCCTCTGAATCATGCCACTTGTTGCTGCGGGACTAGAGTATCATCATCATCAATTGTCTTTTTGTATGTTCGTTTTGTTACTTCTTGACAGCCACATCACGCTATCAATGTTAGTGAAATATGGTAAGCAGGTCTATAATTTGCCTTAAAAAAAATTAGTTCCAAATTTATTTACACATAAATCACGTCTTTATCCCTTATAGGAGGTGCTTGCACTGCTGTGTTCCGGTGTGGAGAGTAAGACAGCCGGGGAAATTACGGGCACAAGGAGGCATTGCATCTTAGTCCTCTAGGTTGGCAACGCATCTGCAACCCCTCCGGGATTGCGGGTGTCTATGGGCAGTGGTGATCACTTACTATCAAATTTCTAAATGTCAGAGAAAATTATAACACATAGAAAAATCCGAAAAGTAAAGCTATGGCCGGGAATCGAACCCGGGTCCTCGTCATTCCGTGACGCGTGCTATACCCCTACACCACCCATAGCAGGTAGGTCACTTACTATCAGGTGACCCACTTGCTCGTTTGCCTTCCTATTCATATAAAAAAAAATAGGGTAGACCAAGCCTAAGGTAACCTACTAACAAAACAAACAAAACCTACTAGCCACGTTTAGCATGATTTTTTTCAAAATTTTCGTTAGTCATGAAGCACTTTATTTCTAAAACATTATTTTTTTAGGATTGATAGTACTTTTTTTATGGTGTGGAAAATGCGCCTTATGCATCCGCCCGGTACGGGTTTACCGGAGGTATGTGGGGCTCTCCCGCGACGGCAGGCATACGCACCAAAAACCACACGGATTCCCTATTCGGTCGTGTGTGAGGCGTTAAGGGAGCACTCGGTGTCACCGCGATGCCCCACGCCCGCCCCAGGATGGAGTTCCCTCTTCGCGGCACCTGTGCAATTGTATCTAAACTAACCTGACTTAACCTACTGCATTATGATGACATCCGAAATTCCTGAATAAATCACGATTTCATGTGTTATAAATAAATAACTGTTGAATATTGTGGCCCATAAAAATTATGGGACAAAAAGGAATCCAATGGGAAAGAGATAGTTTGAAATTGAAGATAACAATTGGCAATTTTTTACCCGTTATAAATGGCAGAGTTGCCTTTGAATAGTGACTAGCGAATTCGCAGGCAATAGCTAGTATTTAAATACATTCTTGACGGACTTACCGCAGACTCAGGGCGAAGCATTTTTGCATCACATTTAACTAAAGTATATAAAGTTAGTGTTTATTTTGAGAGCAGTGTCAAGTCTAGACTGCGCCATGATTAAATAATAAAATAAACAGAGCATGAACTTTGCTGGTAAATATTTCTTAAGCGTTGCCAACAGGGTGAAGCTTAGAACATGAAACTAGAAGTTAAAAATGTATTATGCGCTGTCATGACATTTTTCAATTAATGTTTTAATTTTTAACTCAACGTCGCTGCGGCTACAATGTGTTTATATATTTTAATAGTGAGTTTCGATAGTTTGTTTATTGACAAGAGACAGAAACGACACAAAAATGTAAGCAACATAAAATATGTGGCTTAGTCCCCAGAGTCTTAATTCGAATTTATTTAATTTCAATAGCGTCAATGTAATTTCAATCTGCTAAAAAGTACCGCTGTAAAAATCCGGCGCTCAGTATTTTTTGGAAGTTCTACAAAATTCATGAAGAACGAAAGACAATTATTTATTCAAGTTATTCCTTTGTGCGCTGAAACTAGCTGTAAATCGGGGGAGGCTTGTTTGCCAAACCGCAGTTCTGCGCTGATTAAATCTTTTGTGGGCACCGACTCGACGTTCCCGCGACCTTGCGCAGTTACTTATTGTTTAGTACTTATGACTTAGTAACTTGCCCGCAATTTTCTTTATGTTCCGCGGACACTGTGCACTTATCCAGGAAATTTTGTAAATGTACCTATACGCTGTGTTTGTGCATTGCGAGAGATTTGAACAGTATATTCCTGAGATGCTACATACGTCCCACTGCTGGGCACAGGCCTCCTCTCACAATGAGAGGGTTTGGGCTATAGTTCACACACACACCATTGAATTGCTTCGCAGGTGTGTGCAGGTTTCCTCAAGGTGTTTTCCTTCACCGAGAAGCTAATGGTAAATTTCAAATGTGATTTCGCACATAAATTCCTGAGGTCATAAAGAGTAAAAATGTTATACAAACGTAGGTCGAATTATGCGTATTTAACGTGTTATACCACCCACTGAAAACCTGTAAACATAATAAACATATTCACATCTACATTCACAAACACACACATGCACGCACGCACGCACACACACATGCACGCACGCACGCACACGCACGCACGCACGCGACAGCGATGGACAAATTCTTTGCAGACGAAGTCGCGGGTATCAGCTACTTTTGAAGACACTGCACATTTGTTTTATATGTGCAAGCAACGAACACAATGAATACTTACCCTTTTATTGGATGAGCTGTTGGCGATCTTAACCCAGGCCTCGTATGAGACGGACCACCGAGTTAATTAAGGTCTCTGGGTAGTGGTCGATGCAGATGGCGCGTTATCATTCGTAAGGGAAGCGCTTAGAGACCTAATATCAACAGTAGAGAGAGAAAATTATTTAGACAACATTCGATACACAAAGAAGAGAAGCTTTACACTTAAAAAAATAACGGCTATACTCTAAATAAATGGTGTGTTCATCTATCTTCACTACCACTACATAGTATAAAACAAAGTCGCTTTCTCTGTCCCTGTGTCCCTATGTATGCTTATATCTTCAAAACTACACAACGGATTTTGATGCGTTTTTTTAATAGATAGAGTGATTCAAGAGGAAGGTTTTTACGTATAATTCTACGCAGACGAAGTCGCGGGCAGAAGCTAGTTATAAATAAAAAATGAATGTTGCTAAGCGTAAAACTGAAGACCAATTCAGCTAATTCTTTTTTTTATTATATTCCTGAAGTTCCGCGAAATGTGGGCGAAGCCGCGGGGAACAGTTAGCAGATAAAACAACTGGTCCGGACAGGTTTCAAATAAGCCCGACACAGCACTCAGCAGAATGTTGCAGCAAGCCGACACGCTGTTTTTCAGCGGGATCCATTAAAAAGAAACGACAAAACATCAAATGGATAAATACTATCACGAGCAAATGACGACCGGGTAGCCTAGTGGTTAGTGACCCTGACTATGAAGCTAGAGGTCCTGGGTTCGAATTCCGGTAAGGGCAGATAGTTGTATGATGAATACGAATGTTTGTGCCCGAGTCATGGATGTTGTATGTATTATAAGTATGTATTTACCTACATTATATAAGTATGTTTATCCGTTGCCTGGTAGCCATAGTACGAGCTTTGCTTAACTCGGAGCTGGGTCAATTGGTGTAATTTGTCCCAAGATATATTTATATTAATTTATTTAAATCTACGGGGTTGCTTTCCATAGAAGTGTACAGAAAGTGACCCATTATTATTGCTCGTCAGTGTAGAAGTCCTGGGTCAAAAAGAACAACAACCAAAAACAAGTTTTGACATACATACATACACAAATCACGTCTTTATCCCTTACGGGGTAGACAGAGCCTAAGGTAACAGGTACCTACAGGCCACATTTAGCAAGATTGTGGGCGTATAGATGGAAAATGGAATCAAAATAGTGATGGGTTGCTAGCCTCATCGCCTTTAACATGATTCCTATGATTTTCGCCCATTCCCTCGATGGGCTTTTACCATCTGCGCGAGTAGAGAAGCAATTGGAACATTCTATGTTTTTTCTTTGCTCCCAGACCAGCGTAGAAGTTTTTACACTATTAAATAAACCCAAGAACTAAACCAATCTCCACAGCAAAATTGGTTTCAGTTTACGCATTAGGAACACAGTTCTGAAACACAAATTTCAGCATTTCCTGTTGAAGTTAAATTTTGAAACAGAATAGTTGGACGGAACACACATTTTTGAAGTAAATATTTGTATAAACTGTTGCGTTGGACGGTAACTCCCGAACTAGCCGAAACAAAGCTTACCAACATTTTGTTCATTCATAAAGTTAAGTCAATAGCGTCAGGCGGCATGAAATGTTAAAATTTTCAACGAGAATGCAGAAAATTTCTTGTTTTTTTTTGTACGAAAAGCAAATAATCATGGTTAAAACTTCAATTAGCAGTGAGATTAGTTTTGACTTTAGCATAAACTTAATTTAATACACTTAGAATTTGAACTTCTGTGGTATAAAATATTAAATTTAAGAACATCACATTTGCCGATGAAATGATGCCTTGCCGTTCTTCAAAAATAAAGAAAGTAAGTAATTAGAATTACCAAAGAAAATATACAAAACAGCTTCTACTTAAGCACTAACACGGACAAAACCTTCAACCCGTTTTATTTCTGGAAATGGTAAAGAAATTTAAATTAAACGATACCGATTACTCTTTTATATGCTTCCAATGTGAAAATAAACTAATTTTTCAATGTTGTTTCCCTTTGCCTCACAAAAGTACGAAAAAAAAACTACGTAATATCATACTAACTCGCTTGACGCTCATATATTTACAACCAGATGCTTTAAATAAGTTGCATGTAAAGCTGACGTGATAAATCCGGACGTCGAGTGAAAACTAAACGTTTGTACAAACATTTGTGGACACGTTTAATTAAACATGACAGTCATTCACCGGCTGTGTGATGAATCTTTTGTTTGTCATGAGTTCGGAGTTTGGACTTGTGTAATATATGCAAACGTAAATCTGTACCTATAAAAAAGTCCAGTACCGCCACTAACTTATTAATTGATACACAGCGCTCATATTAAATCGCTAATCCTAGTGACTTGAAATTTGGCTAACATTTAGCTTGAATACGAGTATCTGAGAGGTATTTTTTTCATTAAAAATTTATTACGAATCGCTGTCCTCGCAAGAGCTACACGTAACTGCAATTTTATAAACATAATTGACATTGATTTTAGTGTAATGATTAAGATAAACGAATATGACTTACAGTCCATGGTAAAGACGAATGACTTGTCATAAAATACCTACACAAAGCTGTTGTTTTAACAAATATAAATACAATACAATACAATGTGACAGTGTAAAAATTGACATAAAAAGGGGGGATCAACTATTTCTTGCTTGAAAAAAGTAGTACATTTTGTTAGCAGAAATGTTGTGTCTCACTATACTAACATGCTTAATAGATGACCATAGACTTAAATGCACCGCAAAAATACATGTTAGGCGAATTTGAAACCTGTAAACTTATGTTTTAAAGTGTGAGCGAGAAGTGTTTAACACTTTCTTTTGATCGATTTTACATCAATAATCTACATGAAAATGCAAATTTCTTCATTATCTAATAAGGGGCTGTATTATGAATTATGAATGAACATTATCGCAAAAAAATATTTCATCCAGTGACACTGGAGCCAACAACTCAACTGTAAGTCAGTCTTAACGAACTGACTGATCAATTTAACGGCGTCCAGTAAATTCATACTTTGCGGCAGTTACTCACGTTCAGTTAATTTTAGATCGCAGTAAATCTAGTTTTATAGTCGCATAGTCACATAAATTATTTAGATTGAACTCTATTTAAAGTTGAATAGCTAGACTCAGTAGCAACCAAAGTTCTTGATGGTGTTTGAACCTTGTACATTTGCATAGCCATTTTCAGGAGGACCAATGTTAAAATCTAATCTTTTCTAAAAAATCCCAAAATGTACGTAATTAAAAAATATATATACATACGAGTACAGGGTAATTTTTTAATAGGTGCACAAATTTTCGCCAAAAATTCGCATAGTAACAAGATCACGTGACAGCTACTAACAGATAAAAAATTCGAAGGCTTACCCACCTGCTATGGGCGGTGTAGGGGTACACGCGTCACGGAATGACGAGGATCCGGGTTCGATTCCCGGCCATAGCTTTACTTTTCGGATTTTTCTTTGTTCTAATTTTCAGTGTCGTTTAGAAATTTTATAAAAATGTAAATTATACGCAAAAAATGCAAATTCTAAATTGTTTTGATTCTGCTGTTGCTTGACTAAACTATGTAGGTATACCAATTTTGCAACTTTGCGCGACCTAGACTAAATATTGTGAACTTTTCAAAATGTCGAAGCGAAATTTTGTTAATACTTGAACTACGGTATCACAATGAAAATTTCCAGTGAAAATTTTCCACACGCGGTCTCACCGCACTGAGCGGGCGAAATTAGTGAAATTACTCGTGCAATAAACGCTTTTATATTTTACCGTTTACGAAAAATCGTCGACGAAGAAAACGTGGACTTCCTTCAGACCAAAAATGAAAATGGAACTGCAAAATGAGGCCAGCAAAATAACGAAGACGTGTTTATATTTTGCATTAGCTAAAAGAGGAGTTTTCACCACTTTCGAAGTTGAAATCTAAGTCGAACCATAACTCGTCAGTCTAGACTGTTTCATAGTATTATTACTTAGGACAGACGATAAAAATAACCTCGCTTTTCGAAGTCGTTTAAAGCAGCCAATGCAGTGCAGGTCTCGCATGCCGATGCGGTATTTAGTAGCTTACGAGGCAGTAACTTGCCAACTAGCAACTTCAAAGAGCGTAAACTGTTCTGAACCAGTAGCAGGCTTGCAATATTCTGCTCTATATTACGGTAAGTTTGGTTTGGTTAGTGTTGAAATATGGGGGGTATTGTGAATTTATTCACTTGGAACATTGGTACCAATATGTTACAAGTTTTCTTACAAGTATATCCTGTAAGATTATTATAGATAGCTGTTGTCCGCAAGTTTATCTGCATTATCTGATAAAAAGTAAGCTAAACAATGTAAATCCGGCGTTGCGTCCTTAGCTTTGTACTAGTGAAAGAATTATTAGAATCTTTTAGTTATGCCCAAAGATTGTAACCTAGGTACAAATTTTACATCTTTGTTATATTATTTTTGTAATTACTATTTAGATCAGCTCAAAGCTATACATTTACTATGGTGACATAATTATGTAAAGAACCTTTGAACTGATAGTAAGAAATTCACCCCTTGTTTTTATGAAAGGTTAAGTATAATCTGTTATAATAGCGAGTACTGCCTCGAGTAGTTGTTTTTGCACGACTTCCAAAAGAAAAATATGTGTTTTGTTTCTTACCTCTTTTTTACGCAATTATAACTTCATAAAAAAACATTTTTCTGTCACTAAAGTATAAGAAGTGAAATTCAGGTAAACATAACAAAAACACGGCAATATAATTTTGTCTGTGTTCAAGCAAAGCTGTCCCATAACACTCAATGATATTTTAATCAAGAATGCTGCTAATTAGACCTACACATAAATTTACTTGGAAATGTAGACATAGATTACCTTTAATTAGCTCCCGTGCCGATAATCTGTGAATCATTTAATGTATTTATTGTACAACGTTCTAGTAAATACACCACCAGAACAAGCTTTACTAATTTCTAACGGTAAAACCGTAAAAGTAAACAAAAAAAATCAAGAAATAAAAATTCTTGAATAATTTGATAGTACATATGATTTGAAAAAACAGCGCCTTCTCTCGTCTCTGGTGAGCAGTAGATGTTCCACGAGAGTTTGTAATTGTGTCGTACAGACACATCATTCAAACAGATGACGTTTGGCGACCAAAACTCGCATGACAAGGTCACGTGACAGCTAGTAACAGACAGAAAAATTCGAAGTCTTAACCACTTGCTATGGGTAGTGTAGGGGTATAGCACGCGTCACGGAATGACGAGGATCTGGGTTCGATTCCCGGCCATAGCTTTACTTTTAGGATTTTTCTGTGTTCTAATTTTCTGTGTCATTTAGAAATTTAAGCTTTACTAATCAACTCTTCTAATCCACTTTGCAGCACCTTCTAGCAATAATCCACTCCAAAATGACGGAAGAATAAACAGAAAAATACTTAACACTCCCGATTAACTGCTATTTATACCCACAATATCAGCGTCCGCAAACAAACCATTTAATCAAATGACTATTAAACCCAACCCCGAATTAAAGTCCTTCGGGAGGCAGTTGATTACGGACAAAGATTTATTAAGTCAATAGGAGATTAACCTCTTTTGTGGAATATCGAGGGATGTTCTCTAATTGAGTGAAGCGTGGAGTGCACGCGTGTGCCCACCGCAGGCCGGGTCGAGGGATGAGAGACACGCGGCGTGAGGTCTCTATACTAACTAGGTCTAACTAGGTCTGTAACTAGACCCAGTTGCTCATCTGCGAGCTGTAACCGTAACAGTTGCACGTTAAATCAAAATCTAGTGTGAACGTGGAGTTGCGTCCGCTCATCATCATTGTATAAATTGAGATGCTTGGGTTGGATCCCACGCAGGCTGAATATGGATTGATAGTTTCACACTCAATATAAGATCGCAGTATCTGACGTGACAAACACAAGCCGCCACGGTCGACAGACCAATGTGAATCTAACCATCCTACTAGATGTATGAAATCGATAGCGTTCAGATGCGTAATGACTCACGATGTCTCCTTCCACTTGAATCACTCTATCTATTTAAAAATCGCACGAAATCCATTGCGTCGTTTTAAAGATCTAAGCATACAATGTATGTCATAGGAACAGACAACGGAAAGCGACTTTTTTTATACCATGTAGTGATATACAAATTTAAATGAACTTTTTAATAATAATGTAATCACTTTTAAAAAAAACCGGTCAAGTGCGAGTCGGACTCGCGCACCGAGGGTTCCGTATCATTATCTATAAATATCTAAAACCAGTGTAAGCAGAGCCCTGTTCCAAAGCAAAATGTACGCAGTGTGGGGTTACTTTATATTGGTCACTGCTATATACAGACATACATACACATTTACGGTTTTCGCAATTATTCTTTAATCTGTGCTATAAGACCTACCTTCATACCAAATTTCAAGATTCTGCGTTCACGGGAACTACCTTGTAGGTTTTGATTCCCTTGAGAGTTGGAAATTTGCGGAAATTTGCGGCAAAAACGGCTGTATCTTTTGATTGCGTTGGCTTAGAAGTTTGATTTTTTCACAGCTTCAAGGGACAGTAGACCTGAGTAATTGATATAAATTTCAGCTTCATACCTCCACGCGTTACTGAGAAAAAGGGTCTTGACAGACGGACGGACAGACGGACAACAAAGTGATCCTATAAGGGTTCCGTTTTTTCCTTTTGAGGTACGGAACCCTAAAAAGTAACGACAGACTATGTGTGATAAGTAGTACCCACCTCATCACTATAAAGTGAGAATGCACTTCATGTTATCGAGTAAAGGTTTATGGAGATGTCTCTTTAATCTCATGAATTGGGCCACAGCACTTGCGGCCTGCGGCGTAGGTGAGATTTACGGTTCAACTAAATTAGTTGGGGGTAGTTTAATAGCTTTTACCAAAATAAGAAAATTCTATTCTATATCAAGCGTCAAGCGGAAAATTGGCTATTTGAAGGATTTTAGACCCATCTCAAAAACCCGTGTCAATCCGTGTTTGGTAAAATTCGAATGAACTAGTCAATTTACTTTGAGGTAACCTCGTATTTCACGATATACGAGAAGAAAGAAAACTTATTTAGAAAAATATACATCTATGAAGCATTGTTGTGATTTTCAAAAATTGGTTTTTTATAAGTTTTAAATTTAATTTTTGGTTTCACCTAATATCATGCTAAGTTACCTTCCAAAGTTACGCATAGAAAAGTGTATTTAAGTAGTGTTGTCGAGTGGAACCCCATTCCAGTACGAGTTACAAATATAGCACATTATTTAAGTAATCCTCTTTTACATAGAAACTTACAAACTTTACATAGCAAACAAATACAGACTTCAAACAATTTTTTCTTCTCAATTAGGTTTGTCTTTTTTTCTTGCTAAAGTTTCTTAAAAACTTGTTTGAAAAATTACTTTCTTTTCCATTTAAAAGGATGGATTGGTTCCTAAAAAAAAAAAAAAAAAAACGGATCGGTAGTTTGGTTTTTATTTAAAGACGGGTTAAAAAAATTTATTGCATTGGCATCCCAATTGACGAAAACGCTATTTAAAAAAAACAATTAATTGCGAGCCGGACTTACACACAGTAATCCTTTGAAAAACAAAGGGAAAATTAATTCTAAAAAAATATATAAATAAAGAAAACAATTACAATATATACATACATACACATACACAAATCACGTCTTTATCCCTTACGGGGTAGACTGAGCCTAAGGTAACAAAACCTACAGGCCACGTTTAGCAAAACACTAAGGGCGTAGAGGTGGAAAGTGAAATCAAAATAGTGATGGGTTGCTAGCCGCGTCGCCTATAACATGATTCCTATGATTTTCGCCCATTCCCTTGATGGGTTTTTACTATTTGCGCGGGAAGAGAAGCAACTGGTACATTCTATGTTTTTTCTTTGCTCCCAGACTAGCATGGAAGTATACTACAATATATACTAAAACTAAAACTATTACTAATTACAAAACAAATTGTCATAAAACTATAAATAAAAAAGTTGCCCTAAATCTCTGCCCGGTGGCATGGTGCCCATAAGGCTGGCAGCATTGCCACGTTATATGGCAAAACGTCTCTTACAAGTGGAGTACATTAATTTTCGCGTTTTTCCTTTACTCTATGAGTTCTTACTTCTTGCCGAGTTCGTAATTCTATGCCAGTGTTTTGATCAGACATTTTCTCTAAATCTTGACGTGCACAAAAATAATAAGAACAAAGAAGATTACCACCTCAGCATTATTGAAATCTCACTCCAGATCAATAATTTTCCTGTTCATCATCCCCATAATCCCAAGATAAATACGACTATTTATATTTAACTAACATCCTTACTCCTAACATGGGTTAGGAGGAAATGACGCGAAAAGAACCCTTGGTAGATAATAAAGACCATTATCAGCTCCGAATCAAGAGGATATGTCCTCGGCAGAGCAAGACCAGTACTTAACCTTTTCGTATAAAAACAATAAGATTTCCGGGACAATAGGCTCGAGGAAAAACTTTGTTCGTGGAATCGTCAGTCAGTAAGCATTTAGCTGGAACGAGACGTGTTCGACACGACTGTCCGATGAGTTCATGCGCTTTCCCACGGATCCGTTAGAAGCGGATAAGAATATTATAAAGTTTAAAATGTATAATGGGTTAAAATGTATAACAGGTTAAAATGTATAATGGGTTAAAATATATAATAGTATTTTCTTTTTAACTATTAGCTGGATGAACTTTTTCGATCTCAATTTCCTCAATTCACTCAATTTTTAAACCTTGACCTTTGACCTTAGGCTCTGTCTCCCCGTAAAGGATAAAGACGTGATTTGTGTTTGTATGTATATTTTGAGCTATTATATCTTTTAACTTTAACCTATACATTTTAAACTTTATGTATTTTAATTTGTACCCATCGGTGAGGATTACCATACCTGTATCTGTATCTTATCGTATAGGATACCGGACAGTATCTCTGTAAGCTGATCGCATTTCGTATGCCGTTCTGCTGTAAATAACCAAATAGGGCTAAATTGAACGGTAGGCTGAAATTTTTTGATTCTAGCAACATTTTCTGTCCAGTCGACGCCCCGTCCCGTATAAACGGGGAATGTTCCCACTGTCTCCAATGATTGCTCCAACAGGGTAAATTGAGAGATCGCTCTTGTTCCGCCGACAAACAATGTACGGATCATCGGGGAGCGTATCAGTGATAGCATTAAGTTTATGTCACTTGTTTATTTTCCGCCTTGATAGGACGCTCTGTGAATAAATTGTTGTATGCAAAGTGAATGTTGTAACAGCGCAGCGTATCTGATGAGAGCATATTTTCAGTGCTCATTAAAATTTATGCTTGCCGATTGGATACAGAAAATTTCTTTCCTTGTACCTATCTTGTGTCTGTTTCCTTCCATAATTAAATATGTATGTATGTATGTATAACTCTTTATTGTACATAAAACACAAGAAAAAGATGAATACAGGATAACAAACATGCACAAAGGCGAACTTATCCCTAAAAGGGATCTCTTCCAGTTAACCTTTGAACGATTGACAGGACATAAGTATTAAGCAAGAGTAGACACACAGAAAAAGTAAAAGAACCGATCGAAACTTAAAATAATCCTAAATGTCTAAATTTCAAATATAGTAATTTTTAAATATAGGGTTGATTCGTATTATTTTCATCGTGCGAATGGGCGAAAGTCTTAGGAATCATGTTATAGGCGAATTGGCTAGCGATCCATCATTATTTTGACTTCCTTTTCCACCTATACGCCCTTAATCATGCAAAACGTGGCCTTAAGGTTTACCTAACCTTAGGCTCTGTCTACCTCGACAGGCATAAAGACGTGATATATGTATGTACGTAAACTCTTTATTGTGCAAAATAAACAAGACAAATACAATTGACAAGCACTGAGATACATGCACAAAGGCGGACTTATCCCTTTAAGGAATCTCATCCAGTAAACCTTTGAGTGGATGAAAGGAGGATGTATGTATGTATGTATTCTTATTATTTCCTTAAACTGTTTGTATTATTAAAATTTTAAGTTTTCCCTTCTTTTATGTGTTTATTAAACTGTGAAGTTAAAAACGCAACCTTACCTTCGAAATCTTTGCAGCTTTGATATTTTCACATGTCTAATGATATAATAGTAGACTAACAAAACAGATCTATAATATGGGGAGTGTGAATGGTTGCGTTGGGAGGGGAAGGCCCAGACGGACGTTCGAGACCAAATAGGAGACGTTATGAAAAAGTTCAGGTCAGGCGTACCCGAAACCGACGAGCATGTATGAAGAGATTGATGAATGTGGACGAAGCGAAAGAGGTATGTCAGGATCGTGGCAAGTGGAACAAAGTAGTCTCTGCCTACCCCTGTGGGAAAGAGGCGTGACGGTATGTATGTCATAAGAATTTTGTAAAATAAAAAAAGTAAAGGTAGGTAGGTACTCTATTCTAACGCGTCAATGGTTCAAAGCCGCCACATGCATAAAACCAGACAAAAGAATACAATGTAAGCTGAGTCATGGAAAAACCGAGCAGCAAAGGATTCTATACATAGCTCTTTATTTTTGGTTGAACCACTATATCGAATTATCAAAATATCCAGCATCTAAGCTCTTTAGATCTCATAAATATTTCCTTTATTCTCCGTTGAACCGCACGATAAATAATGTATTATGTCTCTGATTGCTTTCCCACAAATACTAACTAACTCAGACCCTGATTCGAAATTCCCAAAGGTCACGAATCAACGACCAATCCAATCCTAAACTTTGGTATTATTTTCTCCACCAATTCTGCGCCCAAAGTATCTTCATGTGGGATGTACGTGCTGCTATTATCCAATTATTTTCTCTTGCTCGGGATCCTCAGCTGACCTTTAGCTTAAGAATACATCTTTGTAGAACGATTTCTTTGAAAGGTCAGGAATCGAGTAAAGCTGCGGTAGCTCAAAGGTTCGAGTTACTTGAGCAGCGGGCCGCGGACGCATCTCTAAGCTTCTTGGATTTTTTGCTAAATTTACTCAAAAGCTACTTTTACGAAGTATCTATTGGCCATCATTAAGTGCCGCCGCTCTATCGTCACTTACCATCAGGCGTGGTCAAACATGCCTATCAATCCTATCATTACACAATAAAAAAAAATACTTACGTTTACAGCTCAGATATAATAAAATAATCTACGCCTTGGCATGTGCGCGTATGCGTCTTAAACAATTTGTTTGGCAAAGTTTGGCTGCGCTTGTGTGCGTGCAAGTGTGACACGCTGTGACGTAGTAACCGGCCTCACGTCGCCGTTCACAGGACTCCATATTGAGTTTTTATTCAGTCTGAGCGTTGACCGTTGACGGCATTTAACCTTTTGTACGCCAACGCCATCATTGTTTTTCTCGCTAAAACATAAATATTTCAAACTAACTTTACTAATTAGCGAAGCTTGGCGTTCGAAAGTTTAAAACGAATTCCAGGAACGATATTTTTTAACAGTTTTTACAAATTGTATTTGAATTTGTCGTGAACATAAACAGAAAATAGCGCACAATGCTGAATTCCGTACCGTAATT
This sequence comes from Pandemis corylana, assembly GCA_949127965.1. NCBI lineage: Eukaryota > Metazoa > Arthropoda > Insecta > Lepidoptera > Tortricidae > Pandemis > Pandemis corylana. The sequence continues at coordinate 11,889,259 of OX421870.1, read as the reverse complement.
CCCGAAAAACTTTTCGTCTAACGTTTACATGCTAAATACAAAATATATGAATAAATAAAGCGGCAACTAACAACTAACCTTTGCCTTCGCTACACATATTTGCCTTATACCACCTCCTTCAAACGTTGCGTCTTAAATCCAACTGTATTCCGCTAACGTAAGGCTTGCTTACAAGAGTGTGCGCGGAATTAGTACAACTGGATATTTGTGTAGCGCTGTAGAGAAATTTACTTTGAGAGGGAAAAGGTCCGAGAGCTAATCCTTCAACTTTGTCAAAGAGATTTGTTCCGAGCGATCTAATTGTAACTATTTCTTTGATCGGGAATGTCAATGGTACAGTAAAATACGTCTGTGAAGCATGGAATGCCTGGGTACAACAGTTCGAATAACAATGCTTCAAAAACATTTAATTTGATTCTTTAAGTACGTACCTTAGGCTCTGTCTACCCCGTCAGGTATAAAGCCGTGATTTATTATGTATGTATACATATACATACATACATAAATCACGTATTAAGTACGTTGTTGACGTAGAGATGACATTAATTTCAGGCTGGATAAAAGAACCGTTAAAACACCCATCTTTGTTTCATGACGCCATTTTTTTTTCTCAGTCACGAAATAAAGCATCTGCTTTATTATTCATTAGCCCATGTTTATAATTTAACGAAATAATTCATAATACAGTGATACGGCAGTCCCGTCAGAACTGAAAGCTACACACAGGCACATTCGCGCAAAAAAACATAGCAAAAAATTCAAAAAGAAAAAATAAAACTTTATCTATACGCGATTTGAACAGCGGTCACCGAAACGAGGTGAGACGGGCGGACGGACGGAGAGCGAAGTCTTAGTAATAAGGTTCCGTTAAAATCTTTCCAGCTTTTGTGGTACCTACTTACATAAATTACAGTCCTAAGAAACAAAGAATGATCAAAATAGCAACAGAACAATGCCTTCCAATGAGCATCTCCAAGCTTACAAGTCAACAGTCTCCAAAGATCCCAGACAATACGACGTGACAGCCAGCTCATCCCGAGGGAACTATTGATATTGTCCCGTTCGGTTATGCCCATTGTTTACTCTGTAATCTAATAAGCGGGGATATTTACAAGTCTATGAGCGTTGTGACTGCCTAACGACCGACCGAAGGCTCTTGTCGATTCATTGAGTATGAGAAATATTCAAATCAAATGTCATTGAACTCGCCAGAGCTACTCAAATAATCTTTGTGCAAGTATTTTGGATAACAATAAATTTTTAGGGTTTCAACCTTTTTGGCTGTTGGTGGCTGATTGGCGCTAGTCCATTGCCACGCGCCGAATAAAAGAACAGTAAGGCGGCTGTCACTTGTTTTGTAAATTTTCGGTGCACGGTAGGTATTTTGTGCGGATTCATGTTTAAACTGTTTTAAGTGTTAATTAATTTGGTATAACAGTGTAAATAGTGTATATAACTTTACGGATATTCTTTGTGAGTGACATGAACTTAGCGGCGGCAATGGCTAAAATACTCTACACACGGACTCTACACAGCGTCGGTCGAAGCCGGCTTTCTCAAGAGTTGTGACTCTGAAATTGATTGCTAGACCTAATACTGCACAAGGGACAGCTAAACCACGGCCTTGGTAACAGTCACTATTTGTCCATTGAAATCTTACTAAATTAAAATGCAAAAATAAGTGTGTCAGAGTGAATGTGTTTATTATTCTTTCACCCTGAGATGGCTGGGTGGATTCTACTGCACTGTTAAATAGGCGAAATAGGCATCAACTCTCGAAGAACACATTTCCTGTATGGAGCCTTGAGTGGGCCTTTACCAACAAGGTTCCATCGGCATGGAATCCTGAAAACTTTGAATTACATTTTCACCCGGAACTGGATGAAAAATGCTTATACTTTTAAGCTTTAACATTTTGTCAAAACAAACTGTATCCCCGGGTCAACTCCATCAAGGAAAATATAGAAAGAAATATTCATTGTTACGATATCCCGAAGTATTTTCGTCTTAATAATTTTTTTTTTTTTTTTTTTTTTTTATTGTTCTCTTTTTCTAGCGAGCTGTCTTATCGACATTTAACTAGATTTTAAGCAATTTTAAAGATGGCGTGTATGGCACCACATCCAGTGATATGGCCATATAGTCATTTATCATCTCTTCTTACAGAAGATCCTGGGGGGCTTGTCTTTTTAATCTTTTAAATGTGTGTCTTGGTTGAGTCCTCATCAAGTTTTTTGCCAGTAAGTTAGGATGTGATTTTATTCTTTCACAATAGGAAAACAAAGAGTCCTTGACTTGTTCTTTAACTTTTTTGATTTTTAAATCCCGGTGTAGTTGATTATTAGTCATATAAAATGGTGCTCCAGTTATCATACGAAGAGTCTTGGATTGAAATCGTTGCAGAATTTCTATGTTTGATGTGGATGCTGTACCCCATAGCTGCAAACCATAGGTCCAGACGGGTTTCAGGATACATTTATATAAGAGGAGTTTGTTTTCCAAGGAAAGTTGTGATTTGCGACTCATAAGCCAGTAAAGCTTCCTTTGTTGGTGGTCAAGCGCTTTTCTTTTGGTCCATATATGCTTTTTCCAGGTCAGACGTCTGTCTAGATATACACCCAAATATCTAACATCGTTGGACTGTGGTATTTTAATTTGGTTTAATTCTACTTCTGGGCAAGTCTCCCGTCTCAAGGTGAAAGTGACGTGGACTGATTTAGTTTCATTGGCTTTTATCCTCCAGTCCTTCAACCATTTTGATATTTCCGTCAAATTTCTTTGTAGCTTCGCTGAGGCACCAGAGGTGGTCTCATCAACTGCTAGTATTGCTGTGTCATCAGCAAATGTTCCCGTGAGTACATCATGTGTGTTCGGTAAGTCTGAGGTATATATTAGGTATAGTGTCGGGCCCATCACGCTACCCTGCGGGACACCAGCTTGGATTCTATGTAGACATGTAACATTATCACCATACTTAACATAGAAGTGTCTTTGGCTTAGGTACGACTGTATAAAAAGGTAGTAGTTTATAGGTAGTTTCTTGCGTATTTTGTACAAGAGCCCATCATGCCAGACACGATCAAATGCCTGTGAGATATCCAGAAAGGCAGCTGAGCAATAGGATTTGCTTTCAAACGTCCGATTTATTTCTTCTACCAGCCTGTGAACCTGCTCAATAGTGCCATGGGCCTGTCGAAATCCGAATTGGTGGTCGGGTATAAGTTTGGAAGCTGCGATTTCTGGAATCATGCGTTTTAGGAATAGACTTTCCAGAATCTTGGAAGGAACTGGAAGAAGACTGATGGGGCGGTGAGATTTTACATCAGACGGATCTTTCCCAGGTTTCGGAATTAAAATAATCTCGGCAACTTTCCACTGCGGTGGTACAAAATTTCTCCGGATACATGCGTTAAATATTTGGGTTAGGAACTTGATTCCTATTTCCGGTAGTTCTCTTAGGATTTTGGAAGTAATAAGATCATAACCCGGTGCCTTGTGAACCTTCAGTTTCTTGACTGCAGCTAGTACTTCCGCCTTTGTGAATTTTTTGATTGGGATGTCTAGTTGGTGTGTTTGGCCTAATACTGATGCGGTTTCTTCAATTTTGGTAGATCCATAGTCGTCATTTGCAGTGAATATCCCAGTAAGATGTTTAGCAAAAGTTTTAGCCTTTTCATCATCGGTCTTTGCCCATGTTCCATCTGGTTTCTTAATAGGTGGACAGTGTGCTATTGGTTTTTTAAGTTTACTTGTCGCCTTCCACAGTGAGTAATCAGTGGCCAACGTTGTATCCAGGTTTTTAAGATAATTTTCTACAGCGTTATTTCTGCGAACAGTTAGTTTTTGCTTGAGCTCTTTTGCCAATCTATTAAAAATGGTTTTATGTTCTGCAAACTGCGTTACTTGCCAAAGTTTTCTAGCTTGACGTTTCTTGTTTACTAGGTTTAAGATTTCTTTTGGGTAGTAAAAGTCAGATTCGTTTACTGTTTGATCTGGTGTAACACCCCAGGCTGCTTGTTGTACGGTTTCGTTAAAATATTCTACAGCTCTCGTTATGTCTTCATCTGAATTGAGAGGTATGTGACAGTTTAGATTGTTCGTAATAAGGGTGCGGAAGAGACTCCAGTTTGTTTTTTTTGTATGTAACTTACATCGATTATTGACTTTCTGGGCATTACAACTAACTTGCACTTTGACTGGTGAGTGATCCGATGTCAGTTCGAAGCAGGAGTTACACTTTATAGAAGTGCGGCACAAGCCCTTACTAACGACGAAATCTACAAGATCGGGTTTTTTATGGACATCAGTAGGCCAATATGTCGGTTCCCCAGAAGAAGACACAGTAAGTCGGAGATCTTTGACCGATTTTAGGAGTTCACGTCCCTTCACAGTAGTGAGTCTTGAACCCCATTCCGTATGCTTGGAATTGTAATCTCCTCCAGCAATAAAACGTGGACCCAAGGACTTAAAAAAGTCTGTGTAATCCTCAGTCTTCATATTGTGTTTCGGAGGCATGTAAACGGCAGAGACGAGCAGGGAACCAATAGGATCCTCAATAATTATGCTAGTGGCTTGTATTTTTTCCGTGCAGTATGCGTCAGCAACGTGGTGTTTCAGATTTTTCTTGATGAATATAGCAGAACCCCCATGTGCTGTACCATCAGGGTGCATTGTGTGGTACATTGTATATCTTGGGATGTTGAAGTATGTTTTATTTGTAAAATGAGTTTCAGAAACTAATAGCATGTCTATGTCGTTTGTTGTAAGGAACATTTTGACTTCTAAGAAGTGTTGTGTCAAGCCATTGGCATTCCAAAGGACTAATTTGAGCTGATCGAATGCTTCGACATCACTGTCATTAGGTTTGTTAGTAGATTTGTCATTATGCACAATTGGTTCATTATTTGCTTAAACATTTCTAATAGCTCCTTCATGTCGCTAGATTTGTTTGAATTGTTTTCTGGGATTGAGCTGTTTTCATTTGTACCGGTTTTGGTTGCATCTGCGTAGGTTCTTGCATTAAGCGGCGCATTTGTAGTCGTATTAGTTGGTTTATTTGGCCCACTAGTACTTTGTCTGCTTTCTTGATATTCTAATTTCTTAGCACGTAAAGGAGGGTGTTTTTGTTTTTGTAGTTCTTTAAATACTATACATCCTTTGTAATTTGCCGGGTGGTTTCCATCACATAGGACGCATTTGACTGACGCAGATCTTTCTTTTCGCGCACAATTTGCAGATGTGTGGCTTCCAGCGCATTTAATACACTTGGGTGTTCGATGGCAATAAGTTTTTGTATGCCCATATTGCTGACAATTTGCACATTGGGGTGAGTCACGCACTGGTCTCGGCGGTTCAAATTTAATGCGGCAGTTTAAAATATTGCGTACATCATAGATCTGTTTATTGTTAACTTTTGGAACTAGTTCTATGATGAACATGTGTAGGGGTTTTTTTGTTACTCTCTGTTTGACATTCCATATGTTCACGGTATCATGACCGATTTCTTTTAAAGCTATGGTTATATCTTGTGTATCAATGGATGGATGTATGTTTTTCAGTATAACTTTAAAGGGGCGTTCTTGCTTAGGTCTATATGTGTAGAACTCAGTTTTTTTAAGTTCTAGTTGTTTGACTATCTCTTTAAAAGTATCGGTCGTTTTGGTTTGAATTTTAACTCTGTTGTCATTCAGAGCTTTTAGCTCGTAGTTTTCTGAAGCATGTTGGTCAAGCAGCATTCGTAGTGGTCCCAAGTTTTCTACCTTGTCCACAAATATTGGAGGAGGTCTAGGATTTTTTTCAATGACCTTTTTATTTGTTTGTTCATCCGTATGGGTTGGGTTTTGTATTGGTTCGCTATCAAGTGGTGAGAAGCTGTTGAAAATCTCTATCGGCTTACTTAGCCAGTATGTATTTAACTTAGTCTGCTTAGATATTCGTGATGTAGATTCTGGGCTAGGTAGAGTTCTTTTTCTTTTGTCTCTTTGTTCTTGCCAACCCTCATCTTCGTCTGAGCTTTCATTTGTGTGAACCAGCTGGGTGTTGTTTAAGTTCGCAGGTTTTTCTGATTGTGGTTCTGGGAGAGACGGTGTCCGCGTTTTGTTCTCGAAGAGACTTTTATGGAAGATTTGCTGCGTATAGGTTTTGGTACGCAGCTGGTTCGTATTAGTCTCCTCCGGGTTTTTTCCAGAGGTATTTTCTGCCGTGGTAGCCTGGTCACCCACTTCCACGGCAACATTTTTCTGGGAACTTATTTTTATCTCACTGGCAACATCCGCCGAGGGATATGCAGGAGGGTAGTTTGTAGAGTTCTCTTGACAGTTGTCACTTGTCAAAGTTGTTTTATTGATGAAGTATAAAGAGGGTAGTCTTGAAAACGCAACCGATCGTCTGCAATAATGTTTGTGTTCACTTTAGTATTTTGGCTGTAGTCCAAAACGTTTTGTAAGGATAACAGTCACACAAGTCCCACTAAACACCAGCCACAGTCCGGCAATGCTTCCAAGCACCTCCAAACACTTAACACTATTTTTGGCGTATATTTTCACGAGCACAATGGTTTACCCGCAAATTTGACAGTTAGTGTACGTCTTAATAAATGAATGAAAGAATGTTTCCAGAAAGTTTCGATTCCGAGATTATACTACGCGTTGCGATTTAAATCGGTGGTTAAAAGGGTGACGCGATCTACGGTTAACTTAACTCCGAGTTAAGGTTATGAGGTGAGGTTATGTAACGTGAAAATGTATCTAACTGTCAAGCCTAACCGCAACCTGGGTTTGACCGGCCGAATTTCATACCACCTAGGAATTTGCAAAAAAAGTCTTATTACGTTTTTATTTTACAGGTACTTAATGTTTTGTCAATTGCACGACACCACAATTATAAAACAATACCCTTACCTGACTTGTAGTAGTAATTATTTTTTAATTTTGCTTTTCTTGCTGACTGTATCAAATTTCAAGTCTGCGGAGACGATTCTGGTTACCGGAACATCACTCCATAATTATAGTATTGTCACCATTATTACATAGTATGCCATTAAATATTTTGCTATTTCAATTACTAAGTAATTCTAATTAAAGCACTTAATAGTAAAGTATTTTAATTGATGGCATACTAGCTTCTGCCCGCGACTTCGTCCGCGTAGAATTAGACTTACATTAGGCAGCTGCGACCATTGTCATGTTTATCGCTATCCCACGGGAACTCTTTAATTTTCCGAGATTAAAAATATTTAAAATATTGACCAGGGATATAAGGTACCACCATGCAAAATTTCATTTAAATCGTTGTAACAGATTCCGAGATTAGCGAATACAGACATAGGTAAATGAATACATCCATACATACATACATACAGACAGATAAAAATGATGAAATCTACTTTTTTGTGTTTTATTACTCTTCCCTAATCATTAGCACTCTATTTTTGATGAATTTATTTAATGTACTAACACGATATTTTATACTGATTTATTATATAGCTAGAGTAATCGTAATGGTTATAGAATTAATAAACGATATATAAATAATTAACGATATCTTACCTCGTGCTACCACCTTAGAAAACGACACCCGCTAGACTCTCTCTGCTTGGTATGAATAACAAAATGGAAATCATGAATTGAATCTTTTCACGGTACACGTTTTTCATGTATCGTCAAATAAATATTGACGTACATAATTAAGTATTTCATTTACCCACAATTTTACATGTATCAGACGCAATTACGCGTAACGTCGCGCGCCAGTAAAGAATGATACGCCCCAGATACTTGCCGCTACAAGATATTTAATACCAAATAAAGAGCATTTCCTTCCAAATACGAAACATAAACAGTAAATGGCTCAGAAGTAGCGGCCGTATACAGCGGGATGCGGAAAAACAACGATAAATAACTGTGCAAAGCGGCCTAAGCAAATGAACGGGGCCTTTTTGAAATCAAACCGCAGTCAATGAACTTTCTTATAAAGCAAATGGTTATTTACATTAATAGGATAAGATTGGTGTACCGCCATTGATGGATGAGTGAACTTTTGGTCAGTATCTATCTACATCTACCCATTGATCTTGCAAAAACACTTTTAAATGATACATGCAAATGTCTAAAGCAGTGATCTTATCTGCTAGTGATTTGACTCTTGTTCTCTCATACATGGTTTCTTACTAAATTACATTTGAAATTTACTACGACGTTTTTGATGAAGGAAAGCAAGTTCAATGGTGTGTGTGAAGTTACCAATCGCTCTGAGCTCACATGGGAAGTGTAGCGACATTTCTTACTAGCTTCATTCTGAAAGGGTACTCTACTAGGTTACCTCAATATTTTTAAAAGTATTTTTTTTCATCGCCTTAATTTTTTTCTTCCTTCTGTCGAGCGTTGCGTTACAATCGGCCGCGGAGTGGGGATAAAGTGACAGGCGCTCGGCAGAGCAACCAATGGCAGCGTCCATAGCTCTCATCAGCTGACCGTGTCGCACTTACAATCTCACGTATTCTTGCGTTTAGTGCTCCCATTTTCGAATTATTAAGTTAAGATTAAGAACACGATTTTAATACCCTAAATTGATTAATTTTCACTAAATAAACTTTCACTTGCTTGACGGTTTAATAAAACCATACAATGATTTTCCACCTAACTTCAGTTTTCTTCCGAGTGCCAATTTCCAGCAGTCTACATCCAATAATACTCCTAGTATTCAAACAGAATTCGAAAACACTAAATCGAGTTAATTTATTTTTATTAGGCCGCTGCAATCAAGCCGCATACAATATTGTAACATCAGAACAACAAAATAATAAAAAAAGCTGTTCTCACACGACAGTCGAGTCGTTTTTCACATTTTAACAGAAAAATGTTCCTTCCAACCATTTCTTGCCTCACGTACGCTAAGTGCAAATAAAATTGCAACACGGTTCATTTCTTTGTTTTTCTAAATAAGATAAAGGATACATCTTGAGATTAAATTCGTTTCAGATTTCAGTCGGCCGGCATTTTTGATTTCCCTCGAGTTTACTGCTTTTCTAAGTTTGTGCCTTACTGCCACCGCGCTCGTATGTGCTGGTACATTCATGTCTTTGTGTGATGTGCATAACAAAGTTTATGCTCGCATGATTTTCATACTTTCATCTTTCTTGTAATTACTATTTCTCTCGGGACTTAATCACTCCTTTTTTTAAGTCTGTTAAAAATACATATATACACATACACAAATCACGTCTTTATTCCTTACGGGGTAGATAGAGCTTGAGGTGGCAAGACCTACAGGCCGCGTTTAGGAAGATTGTGAGCGTGTAATATAGATGGCAAAAATGGAATCAAATAGTGATGGGCCGCAATGATTCCTATGATTTTTGCCCATTCCCTCGGTGGGCTATTAAAAATATACATACATACATACATACATAAATCACGTCTTTATCCCTTACGGGGTAGACAGAGCCTAAGGTGATAAGACCTAAAGACCACGTTTAGCATGATTGTGGGCGTATGGATGGAAAAGGGAATCAAAACAGTGATGGGTTGCTAGCCACATCGCCTATAACATGATTCCTATGCCCATTCCCTCGATGGGCTTTTACCATCTGCGCGAGAGGAGGAGCAACTACCTACCAATAAAAAAACCCAATAAAATATACCTTTATTATAATAAAATAAAGATACAAAAAAATGACAACCATTAAGAGCGGTAAACCGCAAAAGTAAGAACGTTAAGATTATATGTTTAAATGTAAAAGGTGAGATTATCCCATTAAAGGATCTCTACCAGTCGTCTAAAACAAGAGACAGCAAAAAAGTCTCAAAAATTATAAAATTATACATCTTTTTTAACAAAAACTTATCAGCTTAGAAGAATGTACACGGCATTTAACTAGTCTTACTTGGAACTACCAAGTTAGTATGCAACTGGATTGTTGCGGAAGATGAAGAATGCGAGGGAAGGATTTAGGATAGTTCTGGAACTACTGACTTACGTTGTGTTAACATAAGCATGAAGTTGCAGCTACAGGGTTAACATAGCTGCTATTGTTTGTTAAAGCTTCAAACTTTGGCTGAGACGGTGGGAACTCATTGCGCAGTACTATGGTTACTTGTAAATTAGTATGAGTGGCCATCCAAGCTGTTAATGGGACGCTGCATTGGAGTACGTTTTGATGCATATCCTGCTAGTGTTGTGAGTGTGTACACATACATGTTTGTTCCTTCTTCACGCTGAAATGACTGGGCCGATTTGGTAAGGAGACAGCTGGTACTCTAGATTAAAACCACGACCACTACCCACCACCTCCTGCCACCAACCACCAACCACCTGCTCAGATCTGTTCTTTTCTCTAGTCCGTTATGGTTGTCTGGCAGAAATCGCTCTGTGGCGATATGATCACCTATTGTTACCTTGTAATATTCTGTATGCCTTTTTTTCTGTTTTGGTTGTTTATATGTGGTGTTCAATAAAGAGTTATTGTATTGTATTAAAACAAAGGCTACTTTTTATCCCGGAAAATTACATTGTTCCCGCGGGATAGTGATAAACATGTTAAAGGTCGTAGCTGCCTAGAGTCTTCTTCTTTTTATTTCTGGCGTATCAAGTCTTCTTCAACTTCGCCAATGTTGTGTTGTGTGCGTTGCAGCAGTGCAAAAGGGCTATGGCTCAGTGGTCAACATTACTCGTGGGAGCAAAACACTGATATTCTGCCACAACCCGAGGACCGAAAACGAATGAAATTAATTTAATCTGCAAATATTATAAGTTCCAAAATAAAGCAAACAGTGCAAAAATCATTAGAGTTTAGTGTAATCAAACTGTAGCTGTGTGTGTGTGTGTGTGTGTGTGTGTGTGTGTGTGTGTGTGTGTGTGTGTGTGTGTGTGTGTGTGTGTGTGTGTGTGTGTGCGTGTGTGTGCAAATTGTATAGGTACGGTGGTTCATGACACTTCAAAGCAACAACTCACAACAACCCTACTATTTGAGTTCGAAACAAAAGCATGTAACTACCCCATTCCCTAATTTACACTTTAAAATTACACTCAAAGTTGAGTACCGAGCAACCATCTTGCTTCTGCAAAAGTATTAATCTAAGGTGTTTTTTAAAAGAGCTCTTAGATGTTAGCCAATGCCAATGTCAAAGTAATAAAAATATAATTAAGAAATCTTGTGACAAAATGTCGGTAACGTTGTACGGTAATGGTCCTCCCCTGTCGGGCTCTTAGCCAACGGTCAATGATATCCCTCAGAAACTGCCAGAAATTCATTAGCCGATGCCCAGGGTGCACCGGACCAACTGCTTTTCCCCCCGGACGGATCCAAAAACGAACCGCAGCTCTTGACTACACGTGGAGGTAACCCGACTCGCACCCCCCTGCCTAGAGTCGCCGCAATATTAACAATTATTGCAGAAAGTCGTGGGCAGAAGGTAGTTGAAATATAAGTGGACTCCAAATGTCAATTATCCAGCCTATTTACGCACTGCTGGGCACAGACTTCCTCTGAAAATGAAAAAGCTCAGTTGTACGTTCTGTAACTAGGCGTAGTCAGGTCGTTAGCTAGTATTTCGATACTTAATCTTAAATGTTCAATACATTATATTCGGATCACGTCCCACGCGTTATTCGAGTCTCAAATAACACAGCTTAAGACGTAATCTGAGAAAATCTTATACAATATTTATTTATTTGCGTGGAATAAGTATTATTCGGTAGGTAGTGCTTGTCATGCCTACCGCGCTCTGCGCAGCTAAATCCATTGAATAAATACAATAAATGAATGATGAATACACACAAACATACATAAATCACGTCTTTGGCCCTTACGGGGTAGACAGAGCCAAATGCCACGTTTAGCATGATTGTGGGCGTATAGGTGGAAAGCGGATTCAAAATAGTGATGTTTTTCTATCCGCATCGCTTATAATAATGATTCCTACGATTTCCACCTCCCTCGATGAGTTTATACCATCTGCGTGGGAAAAGAAGCAACTGGTATATTCTATGTATTTCCTTTGCTCCTAAACCAGCATGGAAGTTATTTGTTTTTGAAAATAAATATTCTCCGATTTTCTTACTCTATACGTCTATACATACATTGTGATACGTTGTTCTTCTATTGAATCACTCTGACTGTCTTTCTCTCACTCATACATTGTCTGTCTCATTTACACCCTCTTACGTTAAAGACGTGATTTGTGTATGTATGTATGTATGTACGTTCCGTTTCCCACAGATTACTGCTGTAAATTGGATAACTTGTTTGCCAGATCACGTGACTTTTCAATTGTATACAATTTGATTCAACAGGAGATACTCCTTGAGAATAAAAAAGCGACTTCGTCTTGTCTCTTTATATTGCACCGTTAAGACCGCTAGAAGGAATATGAACCGCTTCGTATTCGAAGTTCGTGTTTCGTAGTTCTAGAAATACCCTCTATATTTAGCGAGTCTGTGTACAATAAATTAGTGTATTTCTATCTCGCTTAAACTATTCGTTTAATTACCACTCTCCGATGAAGCGAGCTGTCACCACTTCGTTTATTTTGGGACAAAGAATTGTCTACACTCTTCACTGTCTAAAAATTAATTCGGAATGTTTCGGCAGGTTTAGTTAGTTTGAATGAACATCGCTGTAATTTTTTTTCTGAATTCTTTAAACTGTTGTTTCGGTATATTGATGATCGTTTCAAGTATATACGCTTAATATGTGTAACCGACCTTATTGTTTATGGCATAAACGTGCAGATAGATAAAAAATTAAAAAAAAAAAAAAATACACTGCAGTAAAATTACACTTTCAGTGTTGTCAGTTTTTTTGCGAAAAGTATGTGACTTAGTGAGTGAATAAAATGACGAATGAATTTGCGTCATATATGTTGAAATAAAGAATTTTCAAAGCGTATTTTAATAACATTATTTGTTCAGTATACGGCGTAAAAAGAGTGTCTTCGTTTAGAATCAAATATCACAATGGAATACCTTAGCAGCTCGCTCAAATAATGAAAAATCCAATTAAAGTATTTGTATTCGAATTTTAACAACCAACTTTTTTCTTTTTATGTTAGAGAGGCCAGACAAACGAACTAGAGCGTCACCTGATGTAAAATGATCACCACTGGCCATAGACACCCGCAGCGTTGTCGGCCCTGCTAATCAATCACCTGCTAAAATCATCATCATCATATCAGCCATAGACCTCCCCATAGACCTCCCCATAGACCTCCATTTGCCTCGGTTGGAAACGGCTTACATACACACATATTTAGATAAAATTTGGTACAGAGATAGTTTTAGTCCCGGGGAAGGATGTAGGATAGTTTTTATCCTGGAAAATTGTATAGTTCCCGTGGGATAGCGATAAGCTATTTCTGCCGAGACGGCCGGTAACCGCCAGTACCGAATAAAAAGGTTGGCCGCTATTTCTCCGTCGGTTTATTTCGGTTTATGGCCTTTAGGTCTTGTTACATAAGGCTCTGTCACCCCATAAGGGTGACGGTAAGAGGTAAGGTAGGAATGTATCACTATTCCGCGGGATCTATGCGATTTTACATAAATACATAAATCACGTCTTTATCCGTAACGGGGTAGACAGCGCATAAGGTAACAAGAACATGTAACATTTAGCATGATTGTGGGCGTATAAGTGGAAAGTGGAATCAAAATAGCGATGGGTTGCTAGCAGCATCGCCTATAACATAATTCCTATTTTCGTCCATTCCCTCGATGGGCTTTTACCATCTGCGCGGGAAGAGAAGCAACTGGTACATTCTACGTTTTTCCTTTGCTCCCAGACCAGCATGGAAGACTATGCGATTTTTACGGACACAAAGTATCTAAAGTACAGTAAATATGTACATAGTAATTTACTCGCTGTCTTGAAATGCTCTCCGATAAAACCATCCTTCAGCTTAGTACTGATTAAGATAAAATATACTCTTACCTAAGGCGAGGGTTGAAATCTATAGAAATTGACGAGCTCTCAATAGGTTGAGTCTTAAAATATGATGCTTTGAACGCTAAGTACTATAATCCGTCATTTTACGAAAATTATTTTATCGGTTATCAATTTTTCTACCTCTCGTTTCGCAGAATTTTGTAATCTACGCTCATTCATTTAGTATAAAATCAACTGATCAAAGACCATGTAATTCCACGCTTACTCGGCCCTTACGCGTTGGGGTCAGCGGTTTTTGTGAACACCTCTTATAAATCAGAAATCAGAAATCATTTATTTGTCAAACATAGGTCAATAGATGTTACAGTAATGAGTAGGTATCACTATGTCTCGCCCCAGTGGCATACAAATAGCTACAGATTCACATGCAGCATGCATTAAGTAATGGTACACAAAAAACGAACTGCAATAAGTACTTACTAAAACATTAAAATATTAAAAGGAGTCTGTCAGATATTCCTGGATGGAATAATATACTTTCCTGGTAAGAAATTCAAAGAGCGCTGCTCTAAATTGAGTAAGGTCTACTAGTTCCAGTATTTTACTTGGCAATTTATTATAAAGTTTCGGCGCCATTCCATATATACTCTTACTGAGAAGCGCCGTTCTACACAACCTGTGGTTAATTTTGTAGTGGTGTCGTCGGCTATTTAACTTAGTAAACAGTTCACAACTTTGTTTTACATATGACACTTCGTATATATAAAGACACGTTAAGGACATATAGCGAGGGTTCTTTATCATCGTCATCATCTATTGCCTCAAGGAGCTTGTACAGAGTATCAAAGTCCTACATTGTTACACTTCTATATTTTGCAAGTTGGCCATAAAGGGCTCTTTTACAAGTCTTTTTTTTAAACTACCAGCGTATTCGGAAATACCATCATTGCCAAGATGAATGCGCCGGAAGAAACTTGTCAGAAAGTCTTTTTTTTTTCAGAATAAAATACATTAAGCTACTACAATAGTTATAGTCTACTTAAATTAAATACATTTATAAAAGGGATGTATAATGTCACCAAGCCTTAAATTATATTAGTCTATAGTAGTTAAAATCCCATCGAGGAAATTGACCAAAATCCCATCGAGGGAATGGGCCAAAATATTACGAATCGTGTTATAGGCGATATGGCTAGCAACCCATCACTATTTTGATTCCCCTTTCCATCCATACGCCCACAATCAACCTAAACGTGGTCTTTGAGTCCTGTTAACTTGGGCTCTGTCTACCCCGTAAGGGATAAATACGTGATTTATGTATGTATGTATAGTAGAGATGTATAAAGTCTACTAGTCAAATTCTATTGTAAACTGTATCGCCAACTGCTCAACTTTTTCTTGTTTTACTCCTCTATATTCTAATTCAAACTAGTTTCAACTCGTGCGACTCGCACTCCACCTTTTTTTTTACAATAGCCTTGTTTTCCCTTTCCGCTTCCCGCTTTCATTCCCAAAGAGCCATGTGTCATATCGGCTGTTTTTCTATTTTGTTTGTTATCCAGTATAGGACAGCACTAAATTTTATAACGCGCGTGGAAAGCGGGGTTCCGTACTAAATTTATATGGGCGTGTAAGATACTGGCAGTTTTATTTTATTCCTTTTGTTAGAGGGGTCAAAGTTACGAAAACACGTTTAATATTCTGGCGGTGATATTGAGTCAAAGTTTGATAGTTTTTTTTGTGTGCTCAGTCTTGGTTGAAACTGGGTATAGTTAGGCTTTGTCTTTGACGCAGAATAACTTTACTGTGAGTTAGGTTAATTTAGAAAGGAAGGTTTTGTATGCACAATAAGGTACCTATGTGGGTATATATATTTTTGTCACTTTGGGGTGCATACATAATTGGTGACCTTGAATGTATGTTAATAGACGAATTTAATGAATCTTATTTTAGTCCGACGGCATCGCAATATTAACAAGAGACTTCTGTAAATTTGTATAAATACAACAAAAATAATCTTTACAGTATAAGTTGGAACTTTATAGAAGTTTACAACATTTATTCAAAACAATTACAATAATATAAATAAATAATACATGCACATACTAAAACTAGAGATGCGCCGAGTAACACTTTTGCCGAGTAACGAGTACCGAGTTTTACTCGGCTCAATTTTTTTTCAACCGAGTACTCGGCCGAGTAACTCGGTTCAATCAAATTCGCATTTCGTGCGCGTAAACAAGTACAAACAGAGGGGCTACTCCGAAATTCGATTTTCGAAGTTCGTTTCGTTCCGTTCCGCTCACACTAATAGTCATTAATTTGAGAGTGAAAGGGACGGTATGACACGAAGTTCGAAAATCGAATTTCGGAGTATAAGGCCAGGTTTGCGCCGGTCAAGACGTCGGCTCGCGTTGATGCACCCCTCACCCCGCCCACGCCTTTCAACTACTAGTCACTTGATTGTTTGCAAACAAACACGTCACGTTGCGCGTCATAGTAAATAAATATAAATATATTGCTTTTCTTAAACAAAGTATGTATACTCGTTACTCGTTATCTAATAACCGAGTTATTCGGCCGAGTACGAGTATCAAAAAACCCGCCGAGTACGCAGAGTACCGAGTATCAAACGAGTACTCGGCCCATCTCTAACTAAAACTAAAACTACTACTAATTATAAAACAAATTGTCATAAAACTATAAATAAAAAAGTTGCCCTAAATCTCTGCCCGGTGGCATGGTGCCCAGAAGGCAATGCTTACCCTTTGTGCTAAAAAAAACCAGCCCTCTGGTCACCCGAAGCTTCATTTAGCTATTACATTAATTCCTTTCATTTACATTATTGGTTTTACAAGTTTCATTACCAATTTCAGGATTAAGAACCAGAACGTTTGCTAAATGAAACTTAAGATTTCATAAAAATCAAAAAAATATTTGCGTTGTGATGATACCGTACTAAGTAAATTAAATTAGATACAACGCGACCCCGACCCAACTTGAACCGCTTCATAATTTGTTACTATTACAAGTCACGTCTTTTGCATTCCAAATGGCTTTGAAAGGCGTACTAATCTTTTAGCAATACATCCATTTTTTCATCAAAACGTCAAATAAACGTTTCTTATTTCTTATTTCGTCTTCTTTTGTACCAGCTTCAACTTGGCAAGCACAATTAAGATTTTTATTATACTTTAGTTTTCACAACTTTTCATCTATAATTTTTACGTGAAACCTCTACTCGGCTTCTCTGTTTCCACTAAACTTGCCGGCATTCATATTTAAGCGTGGCCTCGGAGCGCCTACCTTTATCAAAATATTCCGACAGCATTACTCATGTTTATTTAGGTGTAGAAAGGCTTTCGGCAAAAACTTTCCAAAATGTCGCTGTATTAAAATTCAAAAATGTTAATTTAGACCGCAACCGGCTTCGTCAAATAGCAAAACGGTGTATTCGCTAACTTTTTGAGAAGGCGATTCATGACGGCTGGGTAGATTTATTGTTACGTTTTGTTATGAAAGCTACTTGGGCTTATTTAATGTGGCTGCTCGTACAACGCCATCTAGGTTCATCAGCGTGCTGTAACCGTAACACTTGCACGTCACATTAACCATAAATCCTAGTGTGGACGCGGCGTTTCTGCCGCTCGCGGGCTTAGTACACACAAGGGTTTTTGGTTACTGTGACGTGCAACTGGTTACAGCTGCCAAATGAGTACGCGGTTTCAGAATAGTTAACCGTGTAGTCTGTGGACAATTAAACACAGTCAAGGGCATAAAATGTACGTCACCAAGACGTCAAAAGCATCTGTACATCTTTATGCCACAATAAATAAGGTCTGTGACAAATATATTGACATGATGGCTGTATCGATATATATACCCTCGATGGTACCTACCTAATTAATTCTAAAATGCGACACAATTCGTAGTGAGTGCGTTGTAACGGTACATAGCGTATTTTACCGTTAATTTCACAAATATATGTTTGGGCGTTGCCCATAGTCAATTAATAATATTAGAATTATACAATTAATATATTATGTAAGCCTTTCCTTTTCCTTTTTATAAGATGTATAGACTAAATAATAATTAATCTGGAATTTCTGTACGAGGGTGATAACTGGATGAGTAGGAATGTACTAAATATTACATAAAGGCTGAGTAGACTATACAGGTAGTACATGACACTAAAATGTTCGATAATTGCGTAAACAGCATCGTACGCGCTTCCTCGCAACTAGAATGAATTGACGTAATTTTCATTGATCGTGTTGTTTCATGTTGGTTGTATCTGAGGTGCGTTCTATCTCTTTCGCACGCTAGACTAACCACAAAACAGGTATGTATGTAGTTGTATGTATACGGTCCGAGACTCACGGGGAATAGCGAAATTCGACCTTATTGGGTAGAGCGTAAGGATCGTTTTGGTTCAAATGTCGGAAATGTCGGAGATGACGCAGAAAACGCAGAAGAGGACGGTGTCGGAGATGAGCCTTATGTTGCTGAAAACGCTAATGTCTGAGAAGATGCAGAAAACGCAGAAGAGGACGGTGTCGGAGATGAGGCTTATGATGCTAAAAACGCTAATGTCTGAGATGATGCAGACTTAGCGGTATAAAAGGGACGTTTCTTCAAGGAATCGGGATTAGTTGTTTTCGGAATTTCTTCAAGCGAGGTCTTGCTGTTGTAAGCGATATCGGTTCGCAGTTTATTTACTTTGACAAAGTTTAATTATTTAGTTTAATTATTTAACGTAATTTAATTGTTTAATTATTTAACGTAGTTTAATTGTTTAATTATTTATCGTGTTTCGCAATCAGTGTTCGTGAACCAATTACCATACCAACCTCACCAGTATCCTTGATCCTTCCCTAATCCGATTTCTCTGCGGCCAGGACACCTTTAGCCGTCAGTATCATGATCGGTGCCCTGAGTCCGGGGTATCGGCAGAGAAATTACCTCCATCATCGTCATTGTCATGACGTATGATTATTGGCCATGAGTTCTGATTGTGTGTTCTAAATTTGTCACGCTTGAAGTAGGGACTTTACGGGACGAGGTTCCCGGCCCCAAGGCAACCTGGCGGTGTTAACAAAGCTTGGGGTTTAACGTCTTTCGGGACGGAGTCAGGCGTTGGGGATCGACCTGGCGCTCGTCTGCCGTATGGCAGTCGAGAAACTTCCCCCTAGCGTTATCAGGCTCTGTGTATCTGCTGGTCAGTGCATAGGACTGGTAGCGTTGGTCTCCATATCTATATATTTATTTATTCGCACAACTATCTCTCCGCCCTACTCCATTCGCAACCTGGTTTCGGCCAGCGGATGGGGTTATTACACATGGCGTAGGAAATAGGGTTAGGAACACACCGAGGATGCCACCTCAACCCCCTAGTTAGTTCAGATTAGTCACATTACACACCACGCAATTAATGTAAATGTGAGGTAACCATCACCTCTAGCTGTGAGATATACAAATGTCGTATAGATTCTTATTAGACATGGTTAGGATTCATAGGTTATTAGGGTGTATATTTTCAGAGTTCCTGATCTACGCAGCTGTCACGGAGGAAATACTGAGTGAGTGATTTCTTTTGTTTTGTGTTACTTTGTTTGTGATATGTGAGCTTAGGCTGATATTATGCAGTCTTACTTATTCATTATGTCTGTATTCAACGGTCATATGAATTACTTACTTTTGAATCATTTACTTTCACTAATTGTTGAATTTGCCTTGGCTGGATTGTTTTGAGGGTAGATTAATCAACACCTCATTTGAAACTAATTTTACGTCGTCAAGACTCGCGGGTAGTTGTTTTACCTAGACGGGAAGCGCTACAAATGCATTGAGAGTCATCATCATCATCATCATCTGAATTATGATCAATTAATAGTGGAAATGGAATCTGCTATCATCATCATCACGATTGGTTTACCTTGTGAAACTATTCTTTGCTATCGCAAAGTTATTACAATAACAGTGTACATGTTATTTATTAGACTTGTGAATTGAAGTCTTTATTAAAGTGAGTAATTTCATATCACTATTGAACCATGGACGGGGAGACCATACCTCATCCGGTAGCGCATTGGTTTGGCTAGTTGCCTATATCGAAGTACAGTATGAAGTCATACAGTAGTGAAATAATACTACTCGAAATCAAACTCAGACTGCTGTTCTCTATTAAAGGGAACCCAAACTCATGCCTATTAAGGTCTACTGTGACGGTCGGGGATAAGGGGGGGAAATAAATAATATATCACATATCTTTTATAACTGTGTTTATAGCGTGCACTTCTATCTTCTATTTTCCACTGACAATCTGATTTTGTGTACATACTTACTTCCTAACAGCGGATTTCCTTAAGTTGATCATAAGTTGATCAGTATTTCAGCTTAATGTCTAATAGACTAATTTACAGGTTATTTACATTCTGTTAGATCCATGAAAGCACTTTTTATCTTAAAGTATAATTATCATAAATGCAAGCGCGTGTGTAGTAAAGAATTTTGTGTTTACATTCCATAGTTCCCCATGAAACTTTAATCATAACGTGTTTCCTTGCTACGCTATTAGCCATCGACTTACTTACTTTACCGTATACTACTATTATGACGAGCTTCATAATTTATTAATTAATGTTCGACTTATTTCCATACTTGCTCAAATGATCACCTAACTATTATACTCTTACTTCATTAACTCTGCATAAACTTTCTTCCAATCGGATAACTTAATCGTCATTTCCTTTAGTCACCGTAAATTAAAATCCTTTAAGTAATGTGTTGCTAGCCGTCGCGTATATATGATAGTTTTAATTTGTAGGTAGATCAATCTTTACTCGTCACTAAACGTTCCCAGGGTTAAGTAGGATGCGGACACAACGAAGGGTATTTAATTTAATTACTAGACGATTCACACACTAGACGATCACATGGCCATATCTTCAATATATCACGTATCACGACCAGTATAGTTTTGTTAGGCTTTCACGACATATATATTTTATTAGTAGGCGGTTTTACTTACCTCATATATTAAGTAAAGCGTTGGATTGAGCTATGTAGCTTAGGTACGTTAGGCGCGTTATTAGGCGTTATTAGAATTAATTCGAAATAAATTTAAATGTCTGTTTTTTTAAATACATATTTTTAATATTTAAGAAAATTTAGAGTAGGGGGGGGGATGTTTTGTTACAGTGGTTCGCGTGACCAGGATTTAGGATTATCTTAGGTCCTGGTTTATTTAGGTCGTATATCAATACTCGTTAGCTGTTAATACATAGCTCAATTTATTATTTCGTTATAATTCCTTATTGTAATAGGATGATACTTGCTCGTATTTTACAAGTCTGTTAGTCTTAAACTTTCAACATAGGTAGGTTACCTAGGAATTGTCCAACAGTTGCCTTTTTATTAAAAGCAATTGTTGGACACAGTGTTGCCGTGTAATGGAAAAGTGAGAGTAAGGATTGGTATCTTCTATAGGTTACTAAAATATATTATTAGTCGGATATAGTTCAATAAAACAGTCTACTTTAGAATAAAATTGTAATATTGATCTTTACATAATTTTCTATATTATTATTGTAGCATTTTATTTTCATGACACTTACTATAAGCACTCATAGTTCAAGTTCTGTTATGATATTTGGTAGTCACGTTTTGTCATGATGTTTTCACATTCTCTTGGTTCACTTTGCACTTAACGTTACCTTATCACTATTGTCGTAAACGTTCATTGGTCCACTTCATTCCATAGTTCCATTGGTTCATGATCTCGCTCATTCATTGCGTTCCGTGAAGATCTTTGCTATTTCTTATCCACTTCGCACTCTTACCTTTAGAATATAAACAATATCCGTTGTAGGTAGGATACTACTAGCTAACTAACAATCATTTTTGCATTTTAAGATGTAAACTCTGTTCTTTTTCACTAAACTTGTTCAGTCCACTCGTAGTTGATGTAAGCACTTATATATTACGTTCGGTCATTATTGTTGTAAATTTATTGTATCCACTTGCACCCTTATTTTAAACGACGTCCGTTCTAGGTAGGATACTGCTAGCCAACTAACAATAATGTTAACATTTTACGTTGGTAGGATTATATCTTAAGGAGGAATTACACTGTTGCGTTCGCCTTATTGAGTCGCCGAACTTGTCTCAAATTAGTTTAGCCAATAAAAATGTTGTTACCATTTTTGCACTTACGTTACTTTAGGTTTATCTGATCTTAATCTAGGGGTCCTACGGTACAGTTTCACCCATTCGTGGATCTTTTGTGTAATTATTTTAGGTTTATTACTATTAAGATAGGTGCTTTTGATGTTTTTAGGTTGTGTTTTTTTACTATCATAGCATATTATGATGATTTAATGTCTTTCTCTAATGTTGCAATAGGCTCTGTTTACCCCGTAGTGGTATAGACGTGACTTCCCGTGTGTATGTAATGTGTTTACAGTGCATGTCGGATGCAGCGATAGAATTGCCCCTTAATTGGAAGGATAGATATAAGCCGGTCAAATATAGGTAGACTTCTCGAATTATCGATTCGTTTAGGGTAGATTTTGGTTTGGTTAATGTGATACCTACCTTCTTTGTAAAAGTTGATTTAGGGTTCCCGGAGTAGATACAAAATATTTTCGTGACTTAAAACGGTGTTAGAATATTTCAATGGTTTGTAAACGAATTGCTATTTTGGATGTATTATAAAATTGAAGCTGAATGTTCATTTGACTGTAGATTTATGATTACAGTGTTTTGAATATCCAGATAGGGAATATTAAATTACTCTGATGCTTTTATAGGTAACATTGCTTATAATGTACGCTAGATTTATAAGATTGTAAAGTCGGGGGGGTGCATAGTATTTTAGAATGATTTCCGTTAGGTTGAGAGTACTAGTAAGGTTTTAAAGATTGCAAGGTCGGGGGGGTGTAATAATAGTACATTATGATACAAGTGTGCTATGTTGGTAATTACACACGAGGCGTATTGTACGCGCGAGCGCAAGCGAGCGCGGGTAAGAGAGCCGAGATGTGTAATTACCAAAGCACACGCGTCGCATACGACGTTTTTCAACACATTTGCGAGGAAAAATAAATAAAATTTAGTTAATAAAAGGACTTTAAGAACTTTAGTTTACCTTTGTTACCAGACATTGCTGACCTGGAGCTGCTTTAGAACTTTACTTTATCATTTGGTAATTAACACCTTGGATTTCTTACTGATATAACTGTCCGAACATTGTCCGAACATATTTTAGTATTTCCAGCGACGGACACTACATTTTTTTATTACTTGAACTAGTAATTTTTAAAGTAATAAAATAACAAAGCCTGAATCTACAATATCAGTGAAAAATGGCGGCAGATATTATTTCTCCGCGCCAATCCGCACGCAGCACTCGCGCATGCGCGCTGTGCACTTTGCACGCGCGTGACGAAGACACTGACAACAGACTGCTAAACAGCCTAATATTAAAATTATAATAAAATAATTAATCAATGTCTTAAATATGCAAATTATGGTCCCTTTTTAGATAAAAATGAATAATTTGTCGAAATTAAATGTTTATTTATCATCTTTAAACTAAAATAGTTTAATATTCACGAAAATATTCCTTGTTCCTATTGATACTGAACCGTTTGCTGAGATTAAAAAAAAGTTTATATTACCGCACTCGTGCGGTAATATTATTACAGTACTTGTGCGTAATAAGCTGTATTATGAGTTTAAATGCGGTGCAATAAGACTCAATTTACGAGCAACTGTGTTGAAAATATACTTTTTAATTACGGTGATAATACTAAGTCAGCGAAACGAGTAGTCTTCTTGTGGGTCAAATTTATAATTTTAATAGGTCTTATAGAATAGTTCGTGGCCGGGGCTTGACATTGAGGAACCCTTGTCTTGTTTATTAGGAATTTTTACTACTAAGGCTCTGGCTCATGTGCTAATGCTAAGGCACTTAGGGTAGACAGAGACTGTAAAAATAAAGTATGTATGCTCAGTTATAGCAAACTGATTAAGTTTTGAACGATAGTAATGACTAGTATGAATGTCGTGTTTACAAAATAAAAATAGGAATGTTATATAAATTGAGTTCGAAAATCGGTGATGAAGAAATTACGGCTACGGCTGTGAGAGGTTTTATGTTTAGTGATAGTTGTACCTATCTTTGAGCATTTAGATTGATTTACTGTATTAGTGAATATACTCTCATTAATTTTGATTTTTCATTACGGTTGTATGAGCTTTGTAGGTACCTGTGTATACTTGGCGATAGTAAGTTATGTGTGTGATGTATATAATAATATTTAAGTCAAAATATAGAAGTAATTTCTTGGGGTTAATTAGAGTGCATTATTTTATTACATTGCGTAATAGTTGTGAGTATGTATTGAGTGTGAGTTATAGTTTATCTTTCTTAGGCCTCCCAACAAAGACTAAGGATGTCTAGAACTTTTACCATCTTCAGTTTTAAAATAAAACACAAAGGTAGATCTATGATATCATTAGGGAGGAGTATCAACTGATGACGAAGTTATATAATAGTTTGACTCTGTTTAGTGTACGTAGGGGTTACACTATGTGGAGGCAGGATGACTAGCGTTGGTCATAGGATTGAATTTTGACTTACGTAGTGTATGTATATAAGTATAGTTCAGTTAGTGTTTCTCTGTAGGAGGTGTCGGTTGATAGGACACGATCATGTCATTGTTTACTCTGGAATACTATTAAGTCTACATTAAATTTATTGTAGAAATTTGGACAAAGGCAGGCCTTTATGTAAGTTTATAGCTGGTATTGAAATGCTTTCTTGTCCATCATCGAAGCTTTCCTTTCTTATTTTATGCTGTCAGTATCATTAAGAAATACACTGACTCTAAGCTCGTATGTATTGGGGTTATTTTTAAATGTTGATTTTACTAAGATTTTTATAGGTACTCGTAAGATCAGTAAATTAGGTATGCAATATGGTGGGTAGGCCCGTTCAGGTGCCTTGGTAGGCGTCCTCTCATTCGGACAGGGGTTCTGTGCCCAGCGGTGGGACGTGTGTGGGCTGATGATGATTATGATGACGTTAGTTGTTAGATAATGATGTTTATGATAGTGGATAGTGATAATGGTGATGATGATAGAAATAATGATGGTAGATAGGTATGTTAAGGAATGTGTATTACGTTCCTATAGGTACAACTTCATATTGTGCAAGCTTTTATTTATCTTGCAAATTTCATATGCTTGTTTGTTTGTTTGTTTATTTGTTGGGTAGAGTCCAATAGGTTGTGGCTCGTTCACTTCAGGTACCTACTTGGTTTTCACATGTATGTATGTTTATGTAAATGAGTTGATTGCACAAGGTATAGCCAACTAAAGTCAGAAAAAGAAGCTTCTATTAAAAGTGTACAATCTTATTTGTTAATCCTACCGCCAAGCAGCAGTACTGGCGCTGCTGGGTTCAACTGTAGAATAGTCGATGAAATTACTGGCACAACACACTAGGTATTTTACCCTGACTCACTGAACCGGTAACGCATCTGCAAATGCTTCGGTGTTGCAGATGTCCATGAGCAGTGATGGTTGCTTACTATCGAGTAACCCACTTATTAGTTTGTCTCTCTTGTTGTACATTTTAAGTAGGTGCCGAAAAGACTAGCTGCATCTTGCGGCTTTGTCTGCAAAGAGTTTGTTTATCGCTAACCCGCAGGAATTACGTATGTTTAGGGATAAAAGGCACGCGTTATTTAAGTCTATAATTTATCGTTAGTTATGCCAAATTTCATCCAGATTTATTCAGCCGTTCTGATGTGGAAAGAGTGGTATGCATTCATACGTCTGTGCCACCCATACATCCATATCAACCATGCACCCATGCGAAACTGTGGTTTTACATTTTTATTAGTAGGATAGTAGAATAGAATAAAATAGGGTAGGATAACATTTTGATGTGATTATATCAATTGACTAATGATTCACGTTTTCTACCTCCTTTTCACAAATACGATTGATAGTAGATCACGCTTTGGTTCTAAATACGTAGCGGTTATTCATACCGTAGATAGGTAAAGTAGTTTATATCTAACTACCTAGTAGTGTACTTACAGCAGGTAGCTTCAGATATATTTGTATTGACAATAGAAGTTTATGTATATTCATTAGTATGCAGGAGCTTCATATAATGTATCAGTTAAATTCTAAACTCAGTGGAGCCGCAGCCTTAATGTGTTTTTGTTACGGCTTTTCCAGATTTCATACAATCTCATACTTAAACAACAAATATTATCATTAAAATTGGTTCAGCAGCTACTACTTAGATTTTAGGTGCACAATTAGTGCCTTGTTTACGTCACGACTTTGATAATTGGGGGTAGATAGGACTCGATACGATTATGCCTTGTTTCGCTTGCTACAATTCCATAAAGATGATAATAATAATTTTGAGCTTTAGTTCAATAGAATTTAGAAATTCTTGCCTTATTTAATTAGTACGAGTATGCTCTGTTTTGTTATTGTGAATTTGTCGTATGTTAAACATTTTCGTAGCCAAATATATTTCATGAAAAAAATAGGTACCGTTCATAATTGTAAGTATGTCATTGTAATTGTGTGTATGTATGTAGGTATGTATGTAAGTAGACTAGTGAAAATAGCAATCCAGTGTTAATAGAGCCCGGTGCCTAAGTAAAACGAAGATAGTGTGAGGTCGTTTTATATTTGTAGATTACGAAGACAGATAGATAGTCATGAAAACGTGTCTAGTGCAAGTTTATAGGTATGCAGGTACATGGTTAGGCTGGTATCTAGTGTTCACTATGAACGGCCGTATCTATGATAGTCCAGTGACAAAAGATCCCTGCCCTTAAGCAAAATGTACGTAGTGTGGACTCATTTTATATTGGTTATTGGCATGTAAGCACATGTGTTAGGGATCTGGTAGGTCGCTGCAGTCAGCCTCAGGTTTTGCTCTCCCTTCTCAGCCTCTATCAACTCCTGCCTATATTGGGGTCTAGTACAACGCAGGGCAGAATGACTGGTTATTATTTGATATTTATAACGATAATTTTATTGTGCCCGTTACGATTAAGCGAATGCTTGTCCTGAGGAAACGACCCGATATAAATATGTACAAAAACTTAAAACTAATCGATAGGAGGCAACATTAGTACAGCATGGTCCGGCGCAGTTCCAAGAGGCTTACAGCTTTCTTGAACTATGTTCAGTATTACGGTTGATAGTTCGTGTGACGTTCGCTAGGTGGCGCCGCGGTGCGTGAAGCACATGTTTTAACAAATTATTTCAGCTACAATTTTTTTTTAAAACTTTTATAGATTTTCCTGTAATCAATAAATAGAGTACCTAATTACGGTGTGACCAACGGACACACACACTTGGAACTCGTAAAACTCGACACTCGAGTCAACTTTACAATTTCGTTGTTTTCTTTTCGTGTAGAATTATCATTCGCAATTATTTTCTGCTTCCAGAAATAATTCTAAATATTTTATTATCGTTCAGTTTTTATTTACTAATGCAGTTCTTGTTTAACAGTTTACCAAGTAAGCATTATTATAGCGTATACGTTCACAGAAATAAGATGCGAACAGACGTAGCAACCGATTACTCAGGTTTTCCTTTAAGGTACAGATAGTACGGAACTCTATAAAAAAATGAGCACACTTAGTAGGAATCTACCACTCGCATTCAACTTTAAGATGTTGACTTCCTTTGCATATTGTAATTCAATTCATACTTTATAGTTTAATTCTTGAGGAAATTTACTCTTTGATAACATTGTGTCAGTTACGTAACAGTATATTAAGTTGGCTTTTGCTACATAGCGTAGTCATTCACAAATACGAGAAACGAACATAATTTAGTAACCCAGTATGGCCGTTACTTAAGGTCGAGTTTTGTCTAACAAAATATTGACTCAACACCGTGGCAGTGCGCTCACATAAAAAAGTGAAGGGTAGTTTGATCAGACCGGCGCGGTACAGCGCATGCCTACCCTTATTTTAAATGATTACTATTGAATTGTTGTTGCGTTTCGTTTTATGACTTTCGATTGATAACTTACAGTAGGCTAATTTTAAACAAAATTAAAATACCTTGTTGTTCATTTGAAACGTACTTAACGCGTAGTGAAAATAGTTAAGTATACACTTTGAAAGTTGATATTATGAAAAGCTCGATACGCATTAACGTAAATTGTTGTATTTTTGTTCATGGCGCCCTCTAGTGTGCATAGTTGATTATAGTGTAAACTCGGTTGACGGTAACTTGAGTAGTAGAAATTTTGAATATTTTAGATAGATCATTGCGTTGACTGATTAAATAATAAATAAATAAATAAATATTATATTATTAACTATCACAATATCCATTTGCAAAAAGAAAAATATAACTACATGAATTTGTGTCAACTGTAGGGAAGTAATGATTATTTTGACGAAGAGGTACTAGCAGGAGTATTACACTCACTTGTTCTTTTTTGTTCGTAATCTTGTTCGTAAGCGCGTACACCATATGCACGCACTACCTATCGGTTTCATACGTTATCTACCTATAGTCTATCTGAGTTTATGATTGAGTTGGTGGTTATTTGGGCATAGTACCTAAAGTATTTTGAATGGTTTGTTCTGAATTTAATTAGGTACTTTATTACTGGTAATGTAGGTAAGTGCGGATGTCTTGATCTTAGCGATTATCTTTTCTGGATATTTTACATTAACATTTTCAGGATTAAATATTTTTCTTAAGTATTTAGTTAAGTCTATCCAATTGTTCAACGACATCGTCTAGGTTCTGCACGGGCTTTGTGTGGGTTGGAAACTTCACCTATTGATTTGCTCCGCGGATTCGCGCGGGTTTTCTTACGTTACCCTGTTTGAATTCTGGAAGACTCTGGGGGGTGCGAACCCTGCCACGAGTTGGGTCGCAGGCTAGAACACTGAGCTACCACGGGTTTAGTCTAATTATAAGTCTTAGCTTTAAGATCATAGAATTAATGCATTAAGTTTATCATAAGGTTATGTTATGCTAATTATAGGATAGAGCAGATATAAGTGCGGGAAAATAATTTAAAGTTAGTAGATTTGACTTGTGCCGGTGGAAAGCGATTGGCTCTTACAATAAGTAGGCTGGATGGATAAATTATTAAATTAAGTTAATTTGATTTAATTAGGATGAAAACGGTTGCCTTGCTACTCCGTAATATAGGGTGTTGGACGGCTTTGCCTGCGTGTTTTATATTTCCGAATTTCAAGTTGCGTGTCAGTGCGCATATTGCACAGACAAGGTTGTTTTGCACTTGTTGCGAGATGTGGTGATGTAATTGTTTTTATCCATATGTATGAATCTTCGAAAAATAACTACTGATTCAGTCCGTTATATATATTCCACTTACGTCTAAGTTACCTGATAAAATTGCTGATTTGGTGTATCTAGGTATGAAATTGCGATTGGAATGGGGAAGGAAGAACAATGTTGTGTATTGATGTTATGTTGACTTCTTGACGAGACCAAAATGACGTTATGCTATAGTATGAGGGGCTGCAGCAACTTAGCAAATTTGGGGTTAATAAGGACGGTTTATTGGCATTCAACCCCTGAACAGCACACTACAAATGATTTTCCAGTGCGAATGGAGTTAGGTTAAGTCAAATTGACATCAGCTATGAGGCTGGCACCAGAATATCATTACTTTACATGTGGTGCAACCAAGCAGAAGCTAGGATGCAATGCTTAAATCTTCACACACTACACACTCACCGAAGGAATAGCGATTACTGTATTGAAGGGACCTTTCAAATGAGACTATTGATTAACGGATGGTTATGGCCCAATATCTATTAACGTAGTCTGGTTTTGGAAGGGATTTTTCCGGAATTTCCATATTCGGTCGATATGCAGGAGCAAGACTGGTATGGCGGGACTGGTCATACGTGCTACTAGAGCCGTGGATTGTTCTCACAAAACAGTCTCCCTATCTAAGACTAGACTGCCTTGTGAGGGTGATAATCGTTCATAATTATTTAGTCGTAAATTTGATGGGTTCAATTTTTGCTTTAGTTACTACCTTTCGGTTTAAATACACACCACACATTCCAAATACACTCATGGGAAAAATGCTAATAAATTAAGAGTGATCAATTTTGAAGGTTCATATATTTGTGAATACAAGAGAGTTTAACTGTTTACTTCAGTTTATCAGCTTGTCAGCTTTCCACTTGCGCAAACATTGGGGGGTGGTTGTAACGGTACATAGCGTATTTTACCGTTAATTTCACAAATATATGTTTGGGCGTTGCCCATAGTCAATTAATAATATTAGAATTATACAATTAAT
The DNA here is from genome assembly GCA_949127965.1 of Pandemis corylana. Taxonomy (NCBI): domain Eukaryota; kingdom Metazoa; phylum Arthropoda; class Insecta; order Lepidoptera; family Tortricidae; genus Pandemis; species Pandemis corylana. Next base: position 11,859,023 of record OX421870.1, on the reverse strand, counting down.
ATATTATGTAAGCCTTTCCTTTTCCTTTTTATAAGATGTATAGACTAAATAATAATTAATCTGGAATTTCTGTACGAGGGTGATAACTGGATGAGTAGGAATGTACTAAATATTACATAAAGGCTGAGTAGACTATACAGGTAGTACATGACACTAAAATGTTCGATAATTGCGTAAACAGCATCGTACGCGCTTCCTCGCAACTAGAATGAATTGACGTAATTTTCATTGATCGTGTTGTTTCATGTTGGTTGTATCTGAGGTGCGTTCTATCTCTTTCGCACGCTAGACTAACCACAAAACAGGTATGTATGTAGTTGTATGTATACGGTCCGAGACTCACGGGGAATAGCGAAATTCGACCTTATTGGGTAGAGCGTAAGGATCGTTTTGGTTCAAATGTCGGAAATGTCGGAGATGACGCAGAAAACGCAGAAGAGGACGGTGTCGGAGATGAGCCTTATGTTGCTGAAAACGCTAATGTCTGAGAAGATGCAGAAAACGCAGAAGAGGACGGTGTCGGAGATGAGGCTTATGATGCTAAAAACGCTAATGTCTGAGATGATGCAGACTTAGCGGTATAAAAGGGACGTTTCTTCAAGGAATCGGGATTAGTTGTTTTCGGAATTTCTTCAAGCGAGGTCTTGCTGTTGTAAGCGATATCGGTTCGCAGTTTATTTACTTTGACAAAGTTTAATTATTTAGTTTAATTATTTAACGTAATTTAATTGTTTAATTATTTAACGTAGTTTAATTGTTTAATTATTTATCGTGTTTCGCAATCAGTGTTCGTGAACCAATTACCATACCAACCTCACCAGTATCCTTGATCCTTCCCTAATCCGATTTCTCTGCGGCCAGGACACCTTTAGCCGTCAGTATCATGATCGGTGCCCTGAGTCCGGGGTATCGGCAGAGAAATTACCTCCATCATCGTCATTGTCATGACGTATGATTATTGGCCATGAGTTCTGATTGTGTGTTCTAAATTTGTCACGCTTGAAGTAGGGACTTTACGGGACGAGGTTCCCGGCCCCAAGGCAACCTGGCGGTGTTAACAAAGCTTGGGGTTTAACGTCTTTCGGGACGGAGTCAGGCGTTGGGGATCGACCTGGCGCTCGTCTGCCGTATGGCAGTCGAGAAACTTCCCCCTAGCGTTATCAGGCTCTGTGTATCTGCTGGTCAGTGCATAGGACTGGTAGCGTTGGTCTCCATATCTATATATTTATTTATTCGCACAACTATCTCTCCGCCCTACTCCATTCGCAACCTGGTTTCGGCCAGCGGATGGGGTTATTACACATGGCGTAGGAAATAGGGTTAGGAACACACCGAGGATGCCACCTCAACCCCCTAGTTAGTTCAGATTAGTCACATTACACACCACGCAATTAATGTAAATGTGAGGTAACCATCACCTCTAGCTGTGAGATATACAAATGTCGTATAGATTCTTATTAGACATGGTTAGGATTCATAGGTTATTAGGGTGTATATTTTCAGAGTTCCTGATCTACGCAGCTGTCACGGAGGAAATACTGAGTGAGTGATTTCTTTTGTTTTGTGTTACTTTGTTTGTGATATGTGAGCTTAGGCTGATATTATGCAGTCTTACTTATTCATTATGTCTGTATTCAACGGTCATATGAATTACTTACTTTTGAATCATTTACTTTCACTAATTGTTGAATTTGCCTTGGCTGGATTGTTTTGAGGGTAGATTAATCAACACCTCATTTGAAACTAATTTTACGTCGTCAAGACTCGCGGGTAGTTGTTTTACCTAGACGGGAAGCGCTACAAATGCATTGAGAGTCATCATCATCATCATCATCTGAATTATGATCAATTAATAGTGGAAATGGAATCTGCTATCATCATCATCACGATTGGTTTACCTTGTGAAACTATTCTTTGCTATCGCAAAGTTATTACAATAACAGTGTACATGTTATTTATTAGACTTGTGAATTGAAGTCTTTATTAAAGTGAGTAATTTCATATCACTATTGAACCATGGACGGGGAGACCATACCTCATCCGGTAGCGCATTGGTTTGGCTAGTTGCCTATATCGAAGTACAGTATGAAGTCATACAGTAGTGAAATAATACTACTCGAAATCAAACTCAGACTGCTGTTCTCTATTAAAGGGAACCCAAACTCATGCCTATTAAGGTCTACTGTGACGGTCGGGGATAAGGGGGGGAAATAAATAATATATCACATATCTTTTATAACTGTGTTTATAGCGTGCACTTCTATCTTCTATTTTCCACTGACAATCTGATTTTGTGTACATACTTACTTCCTAACAGCGGATTTCCTTAAGTTGATCATAAGTTGATCAGTATTTCAGCTTAATGTCTAATAGACTAATTTACAGGTTATTTACATTCTGTTAGATCCATGAAAGCACTTTTTATCTTAAAGTATAATTATCATAAATGCAAGCGCGTGTGTAGTAAAGAATTTTGTGTTTACATTCCATAGTTCCCCATGAAACTTTAATCATAACGTGTTTCCTTGCTACGCTATTAGCCATCGACTTACTTACTTTACCGTATACTACTATTATGACGAGCTTCATAATTTATTAATTAATGTTCGACTTATTTCCATACTTGCTCAAATGATCACCTAACTATTATACTCTTACTTCATTAACTCTGCATAAACTTTCTTCCAATCGGATAACTTAATCGTCATTTCCTTTAGTCACCGTAAATTAAAATCCTTTAAGTAATGTGTTGCTAGCCGTCGCGTATATATGATAGTTTTAATTTGTAGGTAGATCAATCTTTACTCGTCACTAAACGTTCCCAGGGTTAAGTAGGATGCGGACACAACGAAGGGTATTTAATTTAATTACTAGACGATTCACACACTAGACGATCACATGGCCATATCTTCAATATATCACGTATCACGACCAGTATAGTTTTGTTAGGCTTTCACGACATATATATTTTATTAGTAGGCGGTTTTACTTACCTCATATATTAAGTAAAGCGTTGGATTGAGCTATGTAGCTTAGGTACGTTAGGCGCGTTATTAGGCGTTATTAGAATTAATTCGAAATAAATTTAAATGTCTGTTTTTTTAAATACATATTTTTAATATTTAAGAAAATTTAGAGTAGGGGGGGGGATGTTTTGTTACAGCGTGAGTGTTGAAAGTTTATAAGTTGGCTTTTAAGATCATGTGGCTGTTTCATTGCAACAGGCTTCAAAATATAACTCAAAAGAATTAATATATAAAATCAATAATTTAGCCAACGACCTTCAAAAAATGTATTTCATCTGATGTGCGAGTGCGAAAAAGAACGTGGGATCATTTTGAACAGTAATTAAAACATTTTCAAAGGGAAACGTCGCGAAAAGCTAATTCCTTGTTAGCGTTATTATATTTTGTGGGAAGACTCCTACATGGTTTTGTTGAAGTTCTTCAAAGGCTTCTTTGTGTAGACCTTGTTAATTGTAAAATTCTCGCTTTTGATAATGACAATGATGCCGCCGTAATGATCTGAAATGCTTTTTGTAAAGCCGGAAAATAATATGAATTGGGCAAAATGTTGTCAAACAGAATTTTTCCTAACAACATTGTTAGGGAAAAAATGAGATTTTATATCAATAAAAAAGAAATAATTGTAGGAAAACTCCTACTGTACGTAGGTAGGTAGGTTCTTACAGAGAATTTTTTATCAACTTTCGGTGCGAAAATACCATCGCAAATAAACATAATTATCCTTTAGACGACGACCTTATACAAAAAAAATAAATTGAATATGTTTTTTTATTTACATACATACATACATACATAATAATATATCACGTCTTTATCCCTTACGGGGTAGACAGAGTCTAAGATAACAAAACCTTAAGGCCACGTTTAGCATGATTAAGGACGTATAGCTGGAAAGGGAAATCAAAATAGTGATGGGTTGCAAGCCGCATCGCCTATAACATGATTTCTAAGACTATTTTTATTTTATTTAACTAAACATGAAAGTACTGCTTGCATGATACTTTTAAGCATATTTGCGTAGAATATAATATTGATGGATATCTAATCTAAATACATATATAACTCAAAGGTGACTGACTGACTGAATCTATCAACGCACAGCTCAAACTACTGGACGGATCGGGCTGAAATTTAGTATGCAGGTAGATGTTATGACGTAGGCATCCGCCAAGAAAGGATTTTGATTAATTCTACCTCCAAGGGGATAAAATAGGGGATGAAGGTTTGTATGAAACTTTGTCAACTTTAAACCGATCGGGCTGAGACTTTGCATGCATAAAGCTACTATGACGTAGGCATCCTCTAAGAACGGATTGCGTAATTTCGGCGGGATAGCGATAAACGAATTCTATGCAGACGAAACAGCTACTTAATAAATAAATGTCACCCATTCTTCCCGAGGGATTCAAAGTTAATTTAATCAGGGAAAATACACGCGTTTTCTAATCGACTCGATAGTTACAGAGATTATACTCTGTATAAAAACAAACACAACGTACATCTTTATCATATTGTAGATTAAGTTGCATGGGCAAAGGAGCAAAAAAAAGTATTTATTCCTTTTCTCACACAAAGTTCGCGTAATTGACTTAACGCCGCTCAAGAGGCCCCTGCTGTTGTCTTTCTCATTACACCATCCTTCTCTTTCCATCAAAGCTCATCCTGCCTACGACACCGCTCGAGTTCAGATAACTTCCCTTTTGTGTTGTTCTTGAAGACTACTCGTATTTTTACTGCATATTTTTAATGAAGCAGTTGTTTTTGTTTGAAATTAAACCATTGTACTGTTATGAAGGCCGGCACACAAAATTTGGCTCAGTCTGCATATAACCTATATTGCATACCTACATATGTGGGTCACATTTTTTGCCGCTGAGTATTTAATATTTTCTTTAACAAACCCTTTAATATTCACATTTATTGGTTACCCTTAGCCTTTTCGTTTTAACAGGAGGCCTGAGCCCAGCAGAAGGACGTATATAGGCTGGAGATGATAGGTTACTAGCGAGTTCCTCCGCGCAGAAAGATTTTTTTAAATCAGTCCAGTATCTTCGGAATTTATTCAATGCGAACAAACCAACAATCCAATCTTTCCTCTTAATAGTATAGTGTAGTCGTAGTAGAGAAATAAAAAGCGAACAGTCCAACTTTTGCATATTCAATTGTCCAAATTTTAGTTCAGAATGCATAACAAGGAAGCAAAGCTTTTTTAATGCTGACAAAGAGAATTTGATAACCCCTCTCAGTTACCAAGCTAGCCTCATTTTCCACTCTACGAGATTATAAAAATGCCAGCTTGTTAGTGTAGGTACAGTGACAAAGTCAGGTTTGAAGTAAATAATGTTTACCAAAGAAAATATAATAGCAAATTTAACATTCTACAAATTGTTTGTGAAGAAAATTTAGAATGAATATAAAATTGAATATAAAGATTGTAGTTGTTGCTTTGAGAATCGGGTAACTGGTAATTTTGGTGCAAATGCCAAAAAGTACGAAAGGTCGTTTTTTTTAATATTTTAAGGGCATACAAATATGCTATGGCCAACATGCACTTTTATTCAAAATCTTTCCAAGGCAGCGTTCACTATGGTCTAGGTCTAGATGTCCTTGTGTCTCTAAGTTTTCAGGGCCAGAAACTCTGGAGTCAAAATGTTCAAAATGCCATTTGACTAATTTTGTCGTTCGGCCTAACACGCATGTTGACATTAATATACTTTTTGACTTTTATACATTTTTACAAGATAATTTTTGAACCTATTGAACATTTTGGGATCTTGACCATTCAACTTCTGTTCGTTTTTCTATGATACTAGCTGTTGCCCGCGGCTTCGCTCCCGTTTTTTTTTCTTCTAAATTTCAATATGAAAAATAGATAGTAGCCGATTCTCAGACCTACTGAATACGCTATAAAATTTGGTAAGAATCGGTAAAGCCGTTTCGGAGGAGTACGGGAACGAACATTGTGACACGAGAATTTTATATATAAGATAATGAGGCTCTTAGATTTTTGTGGCATCTAATTGATTTGTCTTTTGTTCAATATAACATGTTTACATTTACGTACTTCTTGACCTTAATACATTTTGATAATGAGTCGTTTTGAAACATTGTGTATTTAGACATTTGTATCAAAATGTCCTGTAACCGAGAAACGGGCCATAGTCAGCGAATGCTTTAAGGAGGTTCTTACCCAATCATTTGTAAACGAGCAATCAATGTAAGCTTTGTAACGCTCAGCTCAACGACCACACCACTCGAATATTCGACGCCAAATGCTTAACACGCGAATGCTCTCAATGAGGACGCTCCTATACATTCGTTTTTTTTACGTAAGACTGTCCAGTGACTTGACCCCTATCTCATGTGATGGAAATTGTGGACAAAGCCGACGGTGTAACTCACTAATTCAGTAACGCCTATTCACTCAGACCTTGAAAAGCCTTAGGTTATCTAAATATAATAATAATAAAACAGCTAAATTCCTTCTATCTATCTACAGCCATTGTCCGTCCACTGCTGGACGTAGGCCTTCTTCATATTGCGCCAAATTTCGCGATCCTGGGCTTCCCTCATCCAGCCACTGCCAGCTATCCTCCTACATTCCTTATGACGAAGTTATTTTGTAATAACATTTCAAAGGAGATAATCCAAATGAGATGTCGCTTTTCAATTCTGAACCATTTCAGAAAGCCACAATATTTGCCCTTTAGGAAGCTATGAATATCTGCAGATAGGTTCAGAGATATCAGTAAATTTTACGCCTAGATACACAGGTATCTAATGCTACACAGTTCCTTTGAAGCTTTGTTCAACTGAAGCTTTGGAGCTTTGAACTATGTTTCAATAACCAATTATCCTCTACTGTAACAGAAACTGGTTCATTGATTACATTATATTTTTTCATCTTTTGCCTGTCAGCTCCACTCGCAATTAAACTTTATACAAAAAAAACTTTAGTAGGTAGCTAGTTTTTTGTATTCTACTTCAAAACAAATTCCTCCGCCGCATTCGTCTATCTTCTTTCTTCTTTTTTCTTAACGGGAGCACTTGGTGTCACCGCGTCGCTCCACGACCACCGGATGGGGTTTCTTTCTTGGCGGCACCTGTGCAATGTATGTTTGGGAAATCGTCGGTCCACCTAGTGGGAGGGCTGCCAACACTGCGTATTAAATAGTAAAACTGAATAAATCCGGTGGATCTATACAGTAGTTGAGCCGTGAGCATCCAGTTCCGCATCTAGACTATTAGTGCATGCGGAATCAATCGTGCGGCAATTCTGACTAAACTTTAGTTCAGATTTAGCATAGCCTGCTAATCCGCCAAAGCCCTTGGCCAATCGCAAGCTTCCTAGCCACAGTTGCGTAAAGCTAGTTCCAGAGTTGGCACGCAGCCATTTTGGCTATTCCGGGCGTTGACCTCTTTAACTCGAAAACAATGCGTTTTTATTACTGACAGACAATGAATTACCTGACCCGTTTTTTTGGCCTTTTGGTGGTGACAATCGCTTAATGGGTGGTTTCTTTTTGGTTTTAGAAACTGCAAATCACCGACTGATGACTTTATTCGGGTCCCTTTTCGTCCCATACTAATTTGCGTTGGTGAACACATGAAATCGTGCATTTTCAGGAATTTTGTGATACTCATCAGAATGTTTTATTGAACCAGGCGTTACTTTGCGGAGATCCATTTTAATGAACAAAATTTTTTTACCTTGCTATTTCGCTACTCACGTGTAAGATAACCAAGCCTGTGTGAAATAAATATGTTTTTCATGCAATCCTCCCTCCACTACTGCCAATAAAACACATATAAATCCCACAAACTTAATTATCCCTTATACCACACAATCCATCGAGGGAATGAGTGAAAATCTTAGGGGTCATGTTACAGGCGATGCGGATGGCTACCCATCACTATTTTTATTCCTTCACTACCTATACGCCCACAATCAGGCTAAACTTGGCTTTTAGGGCTTGTTGACTAAGGATCTTTCTACCTCGTAAGGTAATATATATGATTTATGTATGTAATTTGGTGCAACTCTGACTTAGCGTACTGGAACCAAGCAGAAGCCTAGTTCAGTATGCATTGCTACACGTAGTTCACGAGCCCAGAGTCCGATCGTTCATGCATTATGCGCAAATTAACCATGTGAGGTATGTAAGTGGCATGCATGTCGAAGACAGTAACGGTTACTACGTAGTACATTCGCCATCAGATGTATATAGCGGGAGAGGTCCTCAAATATTTCGGAGCAACATTACATTTCAATAAATTCGTTCAATACATACATACATACACAAATCACGTCTTTATCCCTAACGGGGTAGACAGAGCCTAAGGTAACAGGTACCTACGGGCCACATTTAGCAAGATTCGTTCAATTCAAATTCAAATTCAAATTCAAAATATCTTTATTCAGTTTAGGCTGTACAAGCACTTATGAATGTCAACAAAAATTCTACCACCGGTTCGGAAAACCCCTGTTGAGAAGAATCCGGCGAGAAACTCAACAGTGTATTTTTTTTAAACAGATTACAATAACTTACGTTAAAGACTTACATCCAAAGTATTTAACACAACTAGATTTCTTAGATACTCTATTTGATTTGCAGGGATCGCCAAAGCGGAGCGGGATTATTACACGATAAACACACACGATAAAGCCTCCGCACACACAACATACATTCATCTACTTACACTCTTTTACAAAAAGCTGTATTCTTATACATGCCGCATAGTACGCAAAACTCCTTTCAATATAGGCAAGTAGGTATAGTTACAGAATAAGTAGGTTTAAGTAAACAGACTCAGAGAAGCGCTTGGCTTAGGCCCGCGCAAAAGTTAACCTCCTGGCTTAGGAGAGAAAAAAATGTATAAATATAAATAATAATAATACCCTAGGTTAGGTTTTTATAATGTTAAATGTTTTATATTAATATTGCTTTATTACTTTTTATATGAATATTGTTAGAACCTAACTTAAGAAGAAAAAATATACAGAATAATTATTATTTATTTCTAACATCAGTTCATATTGTGTTAGTAACTAAAAAATAGAAAATACGGATAACATACATACAAAATAATAAGTAATACTGTTTAGAAGAAGTTGTGTTCCTGTTGTTGAGAAGCCATGGTAGCCTAGTGGTTTGACCTGTTGCCTCTCAAGCACTCTACAATACTTATAAATGGTCAAAGATAGAAGAAGACACATAAACGCAACGCTAGCAGCTCCGCAAAGCCAAAAGTTAAAACATTTTTAATTAATAGTGTAACGTGAAAGCTACCTGCAAATTTGCAAAGCTGACGCGTTTAAGCTCTGCAGCTTTAAAAGCTCAGATACCTGCGCTAATTGGGAAAACTGCTCTCGCGACACTCAAACTGCAAATTATTGCAGTTTCGGACACTATAATAGTGTCGCCTGAGTGTCAGCTGAGATAATTTTTAAAATACGACACACGGGTCAATCACATGTGTTCGACCCGTTTCGTACTAATAAATGGTTCATCTTCAAGGTGATCTCAAACGGAAAGCCAACCGAGAACTGTTGATTTTGTTTTTGTTCAGGAAAATTGCGAAAATTGGGATAGCGAAAAACGGATTCTTTGCAGACGAAGTAAAAAGGAAGACAAGTGATAATTAGGAGGATTTTTTTTCTTTGAATGTGTTGGTAATCAGACAGTACTATAGAACCCATTTTAAACATAGTTTATCTGGTAAAAAACTATAAATCTCTGAATTGCATAGCTACCAAGTAGCCTAATCCTTAAATTAAATTATTGTAACGCAACGTAATAAACGTGGCCTTTAGGTCTTGTCACCTTAGGCTTTGTCTACCCCATAAGGGATGAAGTCGTGATTTATGTACATATTAGTAATGAAATAGAATCTCGTTTGAAATAATGCATTAAACCACAATAAGATGTTATATCGTGTAACAGATTGTATGTAAACTCTTTATCGTGCAAAATAAACATACCTACTTGAATCAAATACATTTTGCAAAGCACAAAGACGGATTGTCATGGTCAATGATATTTATCATTATCAACAGTTACCAGCCAGTAGTATGAAGAAGGTTTAATTAAGTTAACAATTCAATAATACGTAGGGTGACCAAAAGTTATGGCAAATTATAAAATTTAACAAAAAATAATTTTGATAATTTAAAGTCGACAGATTCACAAAGTATATGTGCAAGTATTTATACTAAGGGTTTATACTTTGAAAAAGTTATTTTTGTTCGCGACTTAGAAGTCACCCGTAGATTAAATTAATGTTAGTTAACGAGAGAAATTCCGTTCACTCGTGTAATTATTCTTACGACCTAGTTTTAGGATTGTTCCAAGAATTAGAGTAATTAATTTAGTACTCATAATTGTAATCAGTATGAGATTAGTACGTAATACCCTTCCAACCCTTACTCGTACATTAAACACTCATTAAACATCAATTAGCTAAGAACTGTCTGTTGATAGATGAAGTTCTCATTACTTGTCGTCATTTATCATGTCATGAGTTTGAAGCACAGAGAGTTCCATAACCAGTAGGCTTATTACTTAACTCGCTCGCAATCGCCATCGTGTTCATTTTGACAGTTCTTGTATGAAGTGACAGCTAGCTGATTCCGATGCCAATTGTCAGCCCATACATGAACTGTCAAAATGAACACAATGGCGATTGCGAGTGAGTTAGGTAATAAGCCTACAGGATCTCTTAAAAGGCGGCTGGTATCGTTTGACTATACATAGGTACATATATCACATCTTCATCCCTTACGGCGTGGACAGAGCCTAAGGCAACAGGAACTAAAGGCCACGCTTAGCATGATTGTAGGCGTATAGATGGAAAGGCAAATCAGATAGTTATAAAGGTGTTAATATTTACAAAGAAAATAATAATAATATCTTGGGACAATTGACACCAATTGACCTAGCCCCAAACTAAGCAACAAGCTTGTAATATGGGTTCTAGACAACGGATAAACATACTTATATAGATAAATACATACTTAAATACATATTAAACATCCAAGACTCGAGAACAAACATTCGTATTTTTCATACAAATATCTGCCCCGATCGGGGATCGAACCCGGGACCTCAAGCTTCATAGTTAGGTTCTCTAACCACTGGGCCATCTGGTCGTCCAATAGTAGATGATGGTGGATGGTTATTTGTAAACGCACTGCTTTTGTGGTAATCAATAAAGAGTATATTTGTATTGTATTATTATAATAACCTTAATAACGACATAAGCTTCTTTCTTCTAGTAAAGTAATGGCTAATTTTATTTAGTTTCAGTTTAAGCCATTGAACCTGAAAGTATTTTATTTAGCGTTTCAAAGTCTAATCTTTGTCCTGAACGCTACGTCAAGTACGGAAAATACAATAAACGAAATGTCCTAGGCAATGGTGTTTTATTTGTGTCCGGAGACTCTGCCCTTTGGATGTCGCGACACTTTTTTTAATGTAAGCCGTCAGTTGAGAGGAATGAAAATGCCGGTTTTTCTTATGAAGAAGGTTTCAAGGATTTTCTTTTGTTTCAGATTAACTTCAAATATTTTTACCTACTACAAAAATAAACGAAATTGTCAATTACGATTTGTATGTTTTGTGTGCTGACTTTCCTTTTTAATTTATGATCGTTGACATTGTTCGCTACTTTTCCCTAATTTAGATAAAATTTTTCACGAATGAATATTTCTATTCTGTCAGCAAAAAACATCCGTGTATATTCAGTAAAACGACGTATTTTTGACTGTCGGACCCCTATTTCACCAAAGCGATAATTGTCGATGACAAGTGACAAATATGTTCACTACAAACTCGACGAGATTCTACGCCGGTTAGCTTCATACTGACCACGCGTTAATATTCGCGTAGGAGCCAGATCTAATAGTTCAAGCGAGCGAAGTCACAGATAATAACTAGTAGATAAGGTATCTCAGTTTTTTACCGGAATATATCAGCAATTAGTTGGGTTCTTCCATGCTGGTCTGGGAGTAAAGAAAAAACGTAGAATGTACCAGTTTCTCTTTCCGCGCAGATGGTAAAAGCCCGTCGAGGGAATGGGCGAAAATTTGAGGAATCATGTTATAGACGATGCGGCTAGCAACCCATCATTTTGATTCCCCTTTCCACCTATACGCCCACAATCATGCTAAACGTGGCTTTCAGGTTCTGTCTACTCCGTATGGGAAAAGACATGATTTATGCATGTATGTATGTATGTTATAATCAAGTTCAATTGTGACTAACTGAGTGCAATGCCGTGCAAAATCCTTTCCCATCGATTTATCTCGGAGATATTCGTATTTGTCATGCTATTTCAGTCACTAATAGACACGTCGGCATCATTCGAAACTAATCGTGTTCACGGTGGGAAAGGATCTTGCATGACACCTGTAACTAACTAATGAACAAATTAAGCTAATTGTCTGGTGAACAAAAATGTTTACCTTGCTACTCCGCTACTCACGTGCAAGATAACCAAGCATGTGTCCACTACTGCCAATAAAACACATATAAATCCCACAAACTTAGTTATCCCTTACAAACACTGACGCGTTTTGATCCCTCTACAGGATCATTATCAAAGTTTAAAGAGCACAACTGTTACACATGCCATGGGTTGGGTTGGCACAGGCTTGGTTATCTTGCACGTGAGTAGCGGAATATCAAGGTAAACATTTTTGTTTATTGAAATGGACCTCCGCAAAGTAACGCCTGATTCAATAAAATAATTCTCTGGTGACAACGCATCTTTGCTAACCATGAGGCCTGATTGTGGTTAAAGGCAAGCCAACACAAAAAAGTTACAAGATACAATATGAATTATATTTCAAGACTTACCTTTGTTGAAAGTTGAGGCAACTTTCGCCAGCAATTCAATCACAAAATGGAATTAAATCGAAATCGATCTGCTTTCAAATTTCCTCTGCATAACCACTTTGTTGAAAACGGATCCTTTCTCAATAGCTAGTTTCCAACTGAAAACCGCAGACCGCACCACAATTTATGCGAGATGATTGAACTAATTCATTTAAATTCAAAACAAGGACAATGTGAACTATTTTTCGATTACCTATAATTTGTTTGTTGTCTTTTGTCTTTGTGCTCCCGATAACATATACCGAAGGTCAAGGATCCAATTTAACTTTCTTGAGTCTTATTTTATTCGCTTATTTTTATTCATGCAAAATTATAATTGACATTCCCAATTCGGAAACTTATTAGGCATTTGTCATTTACACTGGCATTTGTTTTTGCGATCCACTTTAGTTATTAAAAAATATTTATCTAAGAACTGTTCGGAAAATTTCAGGAGAACAATCCTGTAAAGGTTTTCGTTGTAATTTTGGATTCATAATAGTTACCTTTTCGTCACTGCACACTTAGTACATCGACCAATGCATAGGTGAAAAATTTAAGTACCTAAATAACCGGTTGTATGTAGTAGTGTATAGAACTGATATGGGACTTTAGTCATTTTTCTCATTTGGATCGTCAATTTGTCTATTCGCATTCGCGCACATTACTCACACATACAACAGGTTACTTAAGTTTTTCATCTATACAGTTTTTTTTGTCAACCAGCAACATCGGTGGATCGACCAATGAAAGACAATGATTACTGTTTCTCAGTTTTTTTTGAAACATACAAGTAACTTTCTCTTAATTGACAATGTCATGCCAAAACGAGCTATTTAATAACAAGAGACAATCGACTTTTGATAGAAAAATTATCTTTCAACATTTTATTTCGATGCTCGTTGTTTAGTTTGCTCAGCAAAAATATATTTGTCGTTTGGAAAGTGTTTTAAACTTTCCAACGTGTTCACAAATACGTATAAATGGAGCAATGGCGGATATTTACGCGAGACAAATAGTGAAGAATCGTAAACAATATAAATCACTTCCCTGTGCAAGTTAGGAACAAAGTATTTATTTGATGAAAATGTTTGCAGCGACTTTCGAGTAAGCTTCATTGTTAGATTTGAAAATATTTGAGAAGATAAAAATAAGGGAAGAAATAAAATGATAGAAACCTCTCGCTATAAAGTATTGAAAATGAAATTATCTATGCTTTCAACATGTAAAAATATGATATAAACTTCATAAAAGGCTGAAGTGCATTTTTTTATTATTTTAGAAAAAAAAAGAGTTTTCATCAAATAAATACCTATTAATTATGATTGGCAACATTATACGAAAAAACTTTAGAGCATTTGGAAGTTTAAAAGTTATATATAAATGATACTCTCAGGGAAAGGAATTTTATTACCATTGATTCTATCTATACTAATTTAAGGGGATAATATGGCGTGCCAATACTGTATTTTTGACAAATCACTAAAGGATCCTAAATTACCACTCTGATAGTATTTTATTTTTGCCTGTACCTACCAATATAAATCGAACCAGACTTATTTCCATTATCTCTATATTATATCAAAGCTATACGTACCCACAATGACCGGCAAGGGAGCACACAATCATCCACATACATAATCGCTAGATAATTTAGTGGCTTTGGGGAATTTTGCCGTGTTGTTTGACCGGCGCATGCGACCGCTGTGCACATATTTGCGGTTAAATGTATAATTTAAACTCATTATTGGTTTGAAACTCAATTACAGTTGGTTTAAATCGGATATTAAATAAGAGTTGTGAATATTTCATATGAGTGCTCGTTTCTGTTGCAAATAATATTTTGTTTCGCTTTTCGCTGTTTGCTGCTAGTTTCGTTATTCACTTTCAAGAATAGTAGGTAAAAGGTTAAAACTACGCAACCGATTTTGATGCGGTTTTTTAAAATAATTTGTGTAATTAGTAATTTAAGAGGAAGGTTTATATGTATAATTGTACGCAGACGAAGTCGCGGGCAGAAGCTAATATACTATAAAACAAACATTTCATTACTAAATACAACCAAAATGAGAAACTCCTTTTTATAACAGTCAGTGAAAAACTGGCCATGTTTTTTGTATTTTTTTATTTATTCAAATCAATTACAAAGAAAAACATTATGTGTGAACAGCGAGCGAAAACCGCGATCGGTTTATCTGCTACTGTTGTCGCACGCTTACAGCGCGTTATTTAATTCGTTAGTTAGATCAAATGGTCCGAAAAAAATCTATAGTACAGGTTTACTTGTATCCCCAACGCCTACGAAATATCGGCGAGTCAGATCAGCGTGTAATAAAAACATGTCGCGTTTTGGGAGTTATTTCAGCGACATTTTTTCTCTGACAATAATAAGATCATGACCGAAATAGTCGTTTTATTAAAAGTTGTAGAGACATTCCTTCTGGTCAGATTTCATCATAGTATTATTTTCACTTATTCGTCGACCTCGTAATGGGAATCGTACCGCCATGATAATGACAGTCTTTGTTGTTTTGGATGCCATGTTTAACTAATGGTTAATGGACAAAATAGTTATTACCAGACAAGACGGGCGTGAATTGGTATTTTTACAAATCTACAAAATCACTTGTTTCACTAATTTTTTTCCTCATTTTCTACTTCGTCGTCATAAAATTTACGTGTGCAAATGAATATAGAAAGCTAAGTTGTCATTTTCTGAAACCTTTTTCTTCTTCATTTTTTTAATATGGCTCCATCAATCGATGCGATGATTTCGCCAATGTCAAAGTAATAAATACAGTATTCAAAAATCTTGTGACAAAAATGTCGGCAATGTTGTACGGTAGAACACCGTCAAAAGACCCCTCCCCCCTGTCGGGCTCTTAGCCAACGGATAATGATATCCCTCCAAATCTGCCAGGAAATCATTAACCGATGCCCAGGGTGTACCGGACCAAGCACTGCTCCTCCCCTCGGACGGATCCAAAAACGAACCGCCGCTCTTGGCCACACGCGGAGGTAACCCGACTCGCGCACCTTCCGAAACCTTAGTAATTAAAATATTCATGACTTTGACAACTGACTTTTAGTGTTGCCAAATAAAAAAATCCACACAACTCTCACACAGGGTCATTGGTTAGACTGACTGCGGCACAACATAGCTATTATCAAATTGATTGTCATACGGCACCCCACACCGACGCTTAACCAAATCGCTCAAATTATACAGCACATATATCCAGCAATTTGCGAGCAAGCTATCAATTGTAGCGGACCGGTATGGCTAAGACAAACAACCGGTCCTGCACCATTAATCCTGTTCGCCAGGATATTGCCTGTGGAGGTGAATGGCAAACCTATCTCGATCAATGAGTTATCTCACTGTTCCGGAGATAGGATATCTGAAGCTTTGTCTTGGGATATACCATGGATCTCTGTTCAAGTAGACACTCGCATGTCATAAACGCGCTCCAAAACAGCTTTGTGAAGCGTTTTCCGAGGGCGTTTTGTCGTCACAGTGTGTGTATGTTTTGTGTTTAGTTTTTTTTTGGGTCGTCACTATTCGTCATTACATAGTATAAAACAAAGTCGCTGTCTCTGTCCCCATGTCCCTATGTCCCTTTGTATGCTTATATCTTCAAAACTACACAACGGATTTTGATGCGGTTTTTTTTTAATAGATAGAGTGATACAAGAGGAAGGTTTTTATGTATGATTCTACGCAGACGAAGTCGCGGGCAGAAGCTAGTTTACTATAAGATCATTGATAGTTTGTGTTCTTTTCACTTTATTTTTCTCAAATGTATTGTATCTCTTCCTTATATACAGCGTGGGTATCCAATACGAGCAAACAATTAAACCAGACAGGGTTTAGTGAAGTAATCATTAATTAACGGCATATTTTAAGTTACGCTTAAATGAAAGCCGTAATTAATTTTTGAAAAATAACCGAACAGCAATGTAACGCAGACATGACGTAACTATCAAAACAGGATATTCAAACAGCTGACAAGTAACTGTCAACGAGCCTTAATATATTGACATTGATATTAACTTTACATTGCGGGCTGAATTATTTTGTATGGCAAATTTTTTGTGTTAAATTTTTTAATAAAAGTTATCTAAATATACTTCTTAGGTCCTGTACTAACCAACATTTAAATATTTGCTCGTATTGGATTTACAGACTGTATATCTATTTGCATCTAATATGTTTAAATTAATGTTTCTCTTTCGTTCTCTTTCTCAAAACCGATTTATGGATAAAATGGAATTTAGGTAAAGCAATCAGTCTCGCTTGTTGCCATTCGGCTATTACGTTATACAGAATCGAAAATGGTGAATTGTGGGAATCAGAGTAATTTGAACAGGCAGACAGAACTTAGATAATTTTTGGACTAGTGTGCAATTAACAATTATCGAATGAATCAGACGTTGCTTGGGAGGTCTGTATTAATAAACAACATTTACCTTGCATTTGTTGTTAACCAGCTAATTTTTCATTTCCTCGATTTTATTACTTCAAAAAAAAAGAAGACACAAAGTTGAAAATTTATGAACAACGCCAATGATTAGTTTTTTGCCGGCTTTGGCCAGCAACATAAGAATAAAAATCCAATTTTTAACCGCAGCGTCCATTTTTATTAACTTTTGAAATTCAATAAAAGTGTACAAAGAATATTATTTTTTGACAGTCTGGCGGTCTTTGTTGCTAGTAACAGCAAATGGAAAAAAAGTAAATTTACTTAATAGATGTCACTTATATTATTACAATATAATGCTCAAACAAGGAAAAATGCTTCGTTTTTTTCTTGAACTCGTATAATACAGATGGCGTCACTGGCGCTCGGTTTCTAGCATTACTCAACTTCGTAATATAACGGCCTCTAAAATAAGGAATGAGCAAAATGAACCTCTTTTCATATTTACTCCAGATATTCCATATCTATAGGTTCTCTAAACAATGCAGCAAATCTCTCAAAAGAATGCAAGAGCAGCGAATGAATTTGGAATTATAATTGATAAAAATTAAATCAAAAACCTCCACGATGATGTAAACTTTTTGTGTTGTAAACCTATAAAGATTGTTATACTCGCACGAACTGACATATTTAAAATAACTCGAGTTAACATTTTGAGAGTAAATTCGAACCATAACCAATTTTATTTAATTGTTTCAACGTTTTATCAAGATATTCTTGAAAGTTTTTGACGTGATAACGTCTTATAAATCGAAGAACGCCGGCTGCACTCACGAAAAAGCATGACTCATTGCGTTACGTTCCACATAACGTCAGTGTGCAAGCGAGAGCGCGGAACAAGCGATAGAGAGGCACGATCACTACACTACGTCTGAGCTAGCAGTTCGAATGTTTCTTTATGACGTTATCACGTAAACTTCGTAAACCGACTTTGCAGACAATCGGTTTTTTTTTAACGACTTTGAGTCCGTAGTTAACTAATTTTGACGGCTAAGCTAACTAAGACAACCAAACCCTTTTTAAACTATTTAATTAAGACTTGAATCTCAAACAAATATTAAAACTTGGAAATATTAATTCAGACATTTCTGCAAGTTACAAGTTTCAAATTCCATTTCAGAGTAATTCGTTATCTACCTTCTTTGCTCTACAATTTTATCTGTTTCAATTGCGTAATAACAAAGAAAAGTAATATCGGGTATCGCTACGCTTTGTTAGGCTTGGGAATATTAACGCTGACTTAAAAGCCTATTATTGGTTTACTGAGCTGAATGAACGGTTTGTTTTTAATAACTTCAAGTTTTGTAGAATAATCTCAACGCCATCATAATTCCGCAGTTTAAGATAATATAGCGTTACATTTAGAACCTACGGGCAAATATCTGAGTTCTGTGATGATTTCTGGCAATTGCTTTTGAAATGTATCTTTGCAGGAGGGCGCCAAAGTGAAGCGGGCCTTTGTAAGCTGCTAATTACAAACCGATTCGTACGTTCTAGCGCCTTTTACAATTCAAGTATTTAAATCTTCGAAGGGTTGAGTATTAGCATAGGTAATTCCAGTTGTTAGATTGAGCAAAAATGGCCGTTACATTCACAAAAGTAACGAAAACCAACAGGTACTTTCAATTGTCTTAGAAATTTGAATGAAGTAATTCTAAAAATCTGATTTGTTAATGTTAGTAGGTAACCAATATAAAATGACCTCACACTGCCTACATTTTGCTTAGAGGCAGCTGCTAACACTGGATTATATTCACGAGCCAAATTTGTTGGGAACGCTCGGTACGCCAGTCAGACTCGTTCTTGGCCGGTTTTTTAATAGTAGATTAATGCCGAGGCCTGGGAAGTAGTCAATTGCTGGATGAGTAACTTGTTTAAAAACACGAACCGCAGGTGAGTGTTTTTTAAAGTTACGAATTGCTCTTCCAGCTGCGGCAGATATAATTTTTTTCTCAAACATTGAGAGGAAATGAGAATAGATTTTGTACTAATCTTCCTCGCAACTTAGGTGGTTTTCACGTTCCCGCCTTTTTTTAAGATTTTTTTTTTATGTCATCTGTCACCTTAAGGTATTTTAGACATTGATAAAAACGTTACACTCGAACAAAACGCGCACTCCTGGGCCATCGATTTGGCTGTATGACATTGCTGTTCATTATTCTATAGTCTCTTTGACTTAAAAAAAGTTAAAAATAAAATAAAAAACAGTCTAGCAATCCGTTATATAGTCAGAAAATAGCGCCTGCAATGTGATTCGGCCGTCAACAAGGCCCTTCGTGTTCTTTTACTTAGAATACAATGACGACATTTACGACAATGTTTGAGAAAATAAAATCCATAATAATAAAATTTCCATCCAGTGCAGTGCATAATGTGATTTTTTTTGCCTTGGTGGTACAATTGGAAATATATATAGCCCAACGATTTGGTCGGATAGACGGACTGAAAGGCAGGCTTCTGAGCTTCAGTTATTAGTCTTTTGTCCACTCTCACAAACATTGCCCAGTCGAGTAGCGGTCCTGAATACAAGCTATGTTAATACACAGCTAAGCGAGTATTGTAGCTCTCAGTATTTGTGATTTTTAAACTCCCTCGTCCGTCTCTAATATAAAACTCCTCTCATCCACTCAAATATTGACTAGAAGAGATTCCTAAAAGGGATAAGTGTTTTATGTTTATTTGGCACAATATTACATACATACATACATACAAGCTGATTTTTATTACAGCAGCACGATTAAAAAAACAATTTAACTCCCGTCACGTAAATGCCACGCAATAGGTTGAAATAAATAAATGTTGCCACAAACACACGCGTGTTTAAACTGCAACCAATTAAGGCCACTGTGGCAACACTGGCCGTAATTTAATTCTGTCGTGAGTAAAGGAGGAGTCCCGTCTATAGCCGCTAGTATATATTATATATAATTAACGTTTAGAGGCGGAATTATTGTAAATTGTTTTGTAATTATTATGAACAAAATAAAATATCCTTCTCTTGTGTTTATTATATTAATAGACTAGCTTCTGCCCGCGACTTCGTCTGCGTAGAATTATACATAAAAGCCTTCCTCTTGAATCACTCTATCTATTTAAAAAAACCGCATCAAAATCAGTTGTGTAGTTTTGAAGATATAAGCATACATAGGGACATAGGGACATAGGGACATGGGGACAGAGAAAGCGACTTTGTTTTATACTATGTAGTGATGTTGCTCGCGACACCGTCTGTGCAGAATTAACCAAAATCCCAGCTGAATCAGTTCAGTGATTTGGGTGTGAAAGCGTAACAGACAGAGTTACTTTTGCATTTATAATATTAGTAGAGATTTAATTGCTAATCAGAAAAATAATGCCCATTTATTTACAGAAAATATTTTTACGTTGCCCCGGGCCGTAGAAGTCAATTTACTGCCCGCTTCGCGTGCGGAAATTTCCACTTCCTGGCGAAAGAAATTCTCAGGTCGCATATTTATCGCCCTCACCTTTGGCTCGTGCGACAAGTTTGCGATCTGAGACATTCTTTATTTCACCACCATCGGGAGCGTAATGTACTAAAACGTCCGGCATCTTGGTCGCCAGTGACAATTTATACAGATCAAAAGTTTTCATGTCACAAACACCTTGAATCTTGTGTCATGTTTTATTAGTTATCGACTTGAGTAAAAACTGTTTCGTTATTTATTTTAAATCAGTCCATATTTGTCGCGTATTCCGGAGTGCCAGTTAATTTAACTGACTCACTCAGGCTCGGTTAATTAAATCGTCAGTGCAGATCACTTTGCAAGCGACTGCGTATTAATTATGGTGACTAACGAAGTGGCCGGCCCTGAGGAACTAATTCTATTAAAACAGATTAATTTCAGCTACGAACTTCACCCTTTCTATTTTAAGGAATACTTTAATAAGAAATAGACACTTTAGAAGTTAGTTCTTTGATCGAATTCAATATACTAAAATAACAGCTGTGGGACATAATTACCCACTTCTGTGTTAGGGAGTTGGTTGAAATTATTTCTTGTGATTCTTCTCAGCTAAATTGCTGTGATGACCAGTTATAAATATTCGTCACTCTTTTTAATTCTTAGATAACACAACACTAAATTACGCAACTGGAATTATAGTACCTACATTCCTTTCAACATTTAACTATGAATATGGTACTCACCTTAACAATATCAAATGCACGTTTCTTTGTAACTGTATTTTTAGCCACTGTGTGATCAAACGAAACGAACTTCCTATTAACGTTTGCCTTACTATAAATATCTTGGACAGCCACGTGTTACTTTGATCCGCTCAGTTGTCGAACGCTGACAAACTCGCGTTACGCCATCTGTTACTCGTCCCGTCGGATAGTTTACTAAATCATTCGTTACACAAATATCGGTTAAGGTCGCCACAGAATAACGATAGCCAGCCATTGTTCCGAAAACCCCGTTGTTTAGTCGATTAACACGCCTCTTGTTGTTTCAGGCAGCCTGCCGATGTAAACACACGCCCGAAATGAGATGAGCATGCGCGTGGCGTGGGCCAGGTGGTACTGGATTGTTATATTCACGACGTGCACTGCGAGGACTGCCAGCGACTGGCTCGATTGCGCCGACATCGCCGCCTGCGTCTGCAAGTGGTCTTCCGGCAAGAAGACCGCCACTTGCGCCTCCAGTGACCTCCGCCGCCCCCCGCCGCTCTCATCGGAAATCCAAGTCCTAGACATTCACGATAACCCAATCAGAAACCTGCCCCAGGAAGTTTTCGCCAACATAGGACTACCAAACCTTCAGAAAATCAACCTGAGAGCGACTAAACTTCGATCGATACATGCAGACGCGTTTCTCGATTTAAGGATTCTGATTGAAGTCGATCTAGCCGACAACGACCTTTCCAATTTACCCAGGGACATATTCAGAGGAAACGAAAGACTACGATTGGTAGTACTAACCAACAACCCTTTGATAGCGTTGATTGCGGACCAGTTTCCGCCGCTGCCGCATTTGCGTATGCTTTTATTAGACGGTTGCCGGCTGAGAGCGATACACAGAAACGCTTTGCGGAATTTAAAGTCGCTAGAAAGGATAGATTTACGTAGAAACCAACTCACATTCCTTCGTTTGATTACATTCTCTTTGCCGACTTTGAAGACGGTTTCTTTGTCAGGGAATCCATGGCGATGCGATTGCAGGCTTCGAGAGTTTAAAGATTGGTTTTTAGAAAGCAAGTTAGGTACTGAGGATTTGTTGTGCGTGGAGCCTTCTTCGAAGGCCGGGAACAAGTGGCGGAACGTGAATAGTGATAGCATGGTGTGCGCACCAGAGGTACGGTCTAGCACATTGGTTGTGAGAGCTGAGGTCGGGGTGGCCACTACCTTTGGCTGCTGGGTTCACGGGATTCCAAAACCACAAGTGACATGGTTATTTGATGGTGTAGATGTACATAATAGTAGTGTAGATTGCGATTTGGAAGAAACGCAGACAGACATAGAAGACGATGATTCCGACGACAGAGTTCCAGGTAGCGTAAGATGGGTGAATGTCACACTTTTAAATGTGACATCAAGTGCGGCAGGGGAATGGACATGTTTGGCTAAAAGTAATGCGGGTGAAGCGAGAGCTATTATCAGTCTTGTACTACCAAGATCACAAACAGCCACAGCTAGAACAGCGCCAGGGATTCCTCAACTCTTAGGCGTTGTTTTTGGTGCCTTAGGAGCCTTGGCAAGTCTTGGATTCCTTGCAGCCGTCGCTTGCTGGCGCTTGAGGCGGCGAACAGTCCCACCGAGTAGAAGTTTCACGGACCAAGAAAAGAGATTGCTAGAAGCATCTGTTGTCGTCAGCTGCGACAGATCTATAGGCGATATGGCATCGCCGTGCGATTTCGAGCTGAACGAGAGATCAGGAGACGATCAACCAAGAGGGTGTGGGTTCGATCCTGTACATATAACAATAGAAGGCACCCCTGGGGCTTTTCCACCACCACCAGCAGAGTTTGCTGTACCTGTTCCGTATGGGAACATCTTTATATCTGTGCAAGTGGCTGGAAGAGTGGGTGAGCCGGGAAAGTATCCCGATTTATTAAGTGGGGGAGCGACGTTGCCACGCAGGAGTAGGACGTGCTGTACAGTGCCAGCGTACGATAACATGGGACCTAGGGTTACGGCAACTGGGAGTTCCACTTGGTCTTTGCCAGGCCCGAGCTCAGAGAATGTAGATAATACAGAAACTCCAGTGCTGACCCTACCCCCTCCGCCGCCTGAGTTCGTTTCACTTTAGCCAAGGCCTTTGGTACTCGACGCCTCGGCTCTGAGGTGACCTGGTACCACACGAACTTTCAGTCAATTAGACATTTCTCCAATTAATTCTTCATTATACATTTGAAGTGATTATTAAGTTATTGTAAATAGTTGCGCTAAGTGAGGACGATGTGTGACATCCTGTGAGATTTAAATACGTAAGGTTGTTATCATTATTGGTTAGAGTAAAGGTATCTTGTTACTGGTGCGTTGGGATTTTATTGAAGCGAGAACGTCGTTTAGTTGATTAATTAGATGATTCTTTTTAAGTCCTTCGCATATGTGTGTCTTCCCAACTTTTGTAAATATAATTGTTTATTACTTGTAAACTTCCCAAACATAAGACTGACCCTTTTGTCTTGTTTTCGTCTATCTTTAAATCTTTAACGAGTATGTAAAGCTATATACTCCATCTAGTCATACAGGATAGCTTCTAAACAATTTCTTTAAAAGCTAAAATAATGTAAAAGAAAATAAACTGATCACAAGCATAGCAAACGGTGGTTTTATTCAACACTCGGAATTTATAAATAGGATTATACGACCGAGCTAGCTGATTGCGATAAAAATATTGAAATATGCCGCATATTTGCATTTAACATTATTTTTCTGCAGTGCGTTGTACTGATTATTAATTCGATTGGCGGTTATTGATAAAAAGCATGCGAATGCGCATAAATAATAAAGTTATGCTTCTCCAACCTATATAAATCCCACTGTTGGACTTATACAGATCCCTCTCGGAATAAGAGGACTTGAGCAGTTCCCACGCAGGCCCCGTGCGGATTCAGAACTTCAAACACACTATCAAATTACTTCGCTGATGTGTACAAGTTTCCTAGCTATGTTTTCTTTTATCGAAAAACTCATGATGAATTTTAATTTTGCACATAAATTGACAAAGAAGAGGACCCGGGATTGAACCTACGATTCTCTGTGAGGCCATAGGTCAAACCGCTAGGCTATATAAAACTTGACACTTGTGTAAATGCAACTGTGTGAACACAGTGTAGCATTGTTGAAACCGGCCTCACTTCACCGTTTGAGGGATCCTGTCTTTATTCTTTACTCGGTTTGATGTTCAAGAGAATGTAAATCAATGTATCCGCACCTCGTTACACGTACTTCTGTGTATGTATATATATGTTGCCGAACTTGCTAACCAGCCTCGAGAGGAGCTACATTTAGGGACGTGATTTACAACACTGCTTAAACTGAATCGCGAAGTGGAGAGACTTAGCAAGCCTGGTTAATAATAAACCAGTTCACACTCGCTAGGCGTCATATCCCGAACTTGAGTTAGTGAATTATTCATTATGATATGTGTAAGTATGTTTGTTAAAGTATATAAATCTATATTTTACATGAAGCACCGACAGATTAGATTACAGAACTGAAAATTAGGCACAAAGGTGAATTCATTTTTTCGCGCATCGTCGTCTTCAGCCGTCAGGTATGTACCTTACTTCTTTTATTATTGGAGGTTAGATTTACTTTTATTGTAATCAAATATATTGTTGATAGTAGCTTAGATGATTTGACCTTACCATGATGTTTTAATTCCGATTAAGTTTAAGTTCGATCGCTGCCAAATATCGACTAAAAATGGCAGCTATAACCTGAACTGGGTCGGAATGGAATCCATTAAGACGGCATGGTAAGGCTCCAGTACCTACAATACAATACAATACAATACAATAACTCTTTATTGAACACCACATATAACAACCAAAACAGAAAAAGGTAAGTATACAGAATATTACAAGGTAACAATAGGCGGCCTTATCGCTACAGAGCGATCTCTTCCACTACTCATTCTCTTCTACTACATAGGATAGCAGTGTTTTACCTTCGCTTGCAAGTGAATACTTGTATTTTCTGTTACGCAACGTACAGTCGAGGGCATAAATATCTATACAACCGTTACGTCAAATATGTGCCACCGGCCTTATACACTATGGTATAAAAGTGTATAGATGTGCATTTCGTGGCCATAATTCTTACCTAAAATCAATCTAACCGAAGTAAAAATTTAATAACAATATCATGTAATCCCTAATTTTGTCTCGGTTCCGGTGTTTACTCCTATTCTATGCGTTAAGGGAATAAAGCCAGTTAACTACTTGAAGTTCCATCCCCATAGGAATTTATCGTCGTTGTGAATGGACGAACGCGACGTCCGCGGCGGTAAACAGATTTTATGTACCGGCTACGGAAGGAAGTTAGCTAGTAAACTATGAATGGTGTCTGCAACTTTTGAAAGGAGGCGATTCGCTTTTATTCATTACTGTTCAAACATATAATGTACTAGTCGCCTCTCTACCCGCGCAGGTGTTAAAAGCCCATCAAGGGAATGAGCAAAAATCTTATGAATCATGTTATAGGCGATGCGGCTAGCAAGCCATCACTATTTTGGTTCCACTTTTCACCGATACGCCCACACCACAATCATGCTAAACGTGGCTTTTAGGTCTTGTTACCTTAGGCTTTGGTTATTGCGTAAGGGATAGAGACGTGATTTATGCATGTATGAGTTAAAATAATGCGACGAATTGAAGTTAAGCAGCTGGTTGGGTTATTTTGGTTGAACAAACACCTCTAAAAAGTCAAAGTTTTTCATAGTAATTTTGAATTTAATATTAAGTCGCCCCCTTGACGTAGTATACACATTTACCAACCACGATTATGCATTTCTAAAAAACCTATACAGTGGCGTTCAGTCAATTTAATTCAACCACCTGGTGAAGCATTTCGGATTAATTTTAACAAAATTACTGTGAAGAAAGGTGAGTAGATAAAAATTGAATATGACACAAAAAATCTCACTACATAGTATAAAACAAAGTCGCTTTCCGCTGTCTGTCCCTATGTATGCTTAGATTTTTAACACTACGCAACAGATTTTGATGCGGTTTTTTTAATAGATAGAGTGATTCAAGAGGAGGCTGGCAGTAGCTAGTTAGTTGGCTAGTGTGCCAAAAAGAACGGCTAAACGCAAGAAGATAGATTTTATCAATACTGGTGGGCAGCCAACGTCGATAGCGAAATATATAAATCGATGAAAGCTCTGCTACCATCCCTCCGTAATACACCGTCCTATTTCTAGAGAGATTGTGCTTTACAATACAATACAAATACTCTTTATTGAACACCACAAATCAGTACAAAACAATACAGAAACAAGGAACAAAGTAGACAATAGGCGGTCTTATCGCTTAATAGCGATCTCTTCCAGACAACCAAAAAGCTAAATAAGTTGGAGACAGTTCAAGTAGGTGGCGGAAACAAATAGACAGGATAAACGCAGGGATAATAAAAACAACAGTACCAACATAAATATAAAACATAGCTAAATAAATAGAATAAAATAATACATACATATACACATAACATAAAACTTAAGATAAAATAAATGTGAGAAGCAATGAAAAATAAGAAGGCCATACAGCAGAAAAGGATTTGATCAGAAGTTTTGTTAGTTAAGCTCGTCCACATAATTATGCAGCTGATGCCAGACTATGATATTGTCAGTGTAGTTTAGAAAATTACTCGTGTAGTTACATAGAATGTCGTTAACCCTGTCTTAAAGATAAGATTACCAAAACGGAACTGAATAGCCAACATTATTATAGGAGTTTTATTGTTTTTCACCAGCTTCAGATGTTGTTGAAAGGTAACTTGCTTCCTAAATTTTAAATTCTTTACTGTATAGAGGTGTGCTTGTTCCAACATTAATGTACGGTAGCGAAACGGGTATGGCAAAAAAAGCATGAAACTAGAATAAATTCAGTAGAAATGAGAGCGTTAAGAAGTATAGAAGATGTATCACTGAAAGATAAGGAATAGTCTGATAAGGGAAC
Source organism: Pandemis corylana (assembly GCA_949127965.1). Classification (NCBI taxonomy): domain Eukaryota; kingdom Metazoa; phylum Arthropoda; class Insecta; order Lepidoptera; family Tortricidae; genus Pandemis; species Pandemis corylana. Next base: position 11,831,492 of record OX421870.1, on the reverse strand, counting down.
GTGCAGGTGTGAAAGAGGATAGTGACTAGGATAGAAAAAAGTATGCTTAGTTGGTTTGATCACCTAGAGCGGGTGAGCGGGTGGATGAAAGAAGACTAACTAAACAGATCTATAGGGGAAGTGTGAATGGTTACGTTGGGAGGGGAAGGCCTAGACGGACGTTTCGAGACCAAAAGGGAGACGTTTTAGAAAAAGGTCAGATCAGGAGTACCCGAAACCGACGAGCATGTATGAAGAGATTGATGAATGTGGATGAAGCGAAAGAAGTATATCAGGATCGTAGCATGTGGAACAAAGTAGTCTCTGCCTAGAGCAGTGGGAAAAAGGCGTGACGGTATGTATGTATAAAACTTACACCAGCCACTAAAAACCTGAAAACAGTTTGTTCAAAAAAGTCAAAATTTTACAAAAATGCAACATTCGGCACACTAATATATTTACCAATAATAGATGATCCCATCGAAGGAATGGACGAAAATTGAAATCATGTTTATAGGCGATGCGACCCATCACAATTTTGATTCCCCTTTCCACCTATATGCCCCAACGTGGCCTTTAGTTTAGGTCTTGGTACCTTGGCTCTGTTATATATGTATGTATGTATAATACATGAATTTGAAAAATAAATACTAGACTTAATAATATCCAGACTAGCAATAAATCAGTTGGGGTGTCGGAGATTCCCAGTAGGTGGTGTAACACGTTGTTATACAAAGACAAATGCTAGAGCTATTCTCAGCTATTTTAAAAATGTTTCCCTCTAAATAGATAACAAAAGCAGCCGTGGCATTTTAAAAAACGATCAACCGAATTAAATTGGGATCAGATTGGATTCCATTCATTTGGGCAACAATCGAAAAACGGTTCGTGCACTCGGAGAGCAGCTACGGAACTGCTAAACAATCTGTAATTAATCGTTATCCCTTTTGACCTGTTTTCTCGGCTGACCGATTTCGGGTTGTTTATTATTTTAAATTTCAGCTGTCTTCCTTGTAAAGGCTGCGGTATAATATTTATTGCCTCCAACATGTTTTCACACGTTGTTTTCATTACATGGAAAAATGGGGGAGTAATTTGTAATAATCAGATATTTAATTTTTATAACGGGTCTATTATTATGTCTCATAAAATTTAAGGAATTGAGGGAATGTGCGAAAATCATAGGAATCATGTTATGGGCGATGCGGCTAGCAACTATTTTGATTCCACTTTCCACCTCTACGCCCTCAGTGTCTTGCTAAACGTGGCCTGTAGGTCTTGTTACCTTAGGCTCTGTCTACCCCGTAAGGGATAAAGACGTGATTTGTGTGTGTATGTATGCATAAAATTGAAGCTCCGGGTGTACGATTTGCCATAGTTTTCGTTTGTCATACAGCGTTTTATTTCTTTAACAGTAAGTTTTTTTTAGTACTGATTGTAACATAACCTGGTCCACTACATTCTGATGACATTTCCAAAATTCTTAAAAAATAAACACTATTTCATGTGACCAAAAACATTATGACTACCGAGTTTTATGACCAATGAAAATTACGAAATAAAGAGGGAGCTGTTTTATAACAAAATATAAGATTTAAGTATACTTAAAGAGCATAGTTACTAATTATCTGCATCATTTCTCAAGGCAGCGACGTGGGAGCGATATTGTTTATTGCTTAGTCATTTATAAAAACAAAATTACGATGTTACGAATTAATGGCACTTGCTTCGTCGCCCGTTTGAGCTTTATTTAACCATTGGACGCGACGGTTGAAATTCGGAATTTCACTGAATTTCTTTGGTACTTTACAGCAATTGCTAGGAAATTTCCAAAAATTACGTGGTAATTTTTGTTTCTCGCGATCTAGCATTCTAATAAGCAAGGCTTTAGTTTCGCCAAACTTAAAACCCTTCAGACATGCAATAAAACGTATTCACCAACAAATCTCGTGAAACAGCGATTCCTGCACGTCAGAATGGGCAATAAAGAAAACAATGTGATACGGCACCCGCGTCACGGACGTACGCAATGCGGCTCGACTAATGTTTTCTTATTCCACGAGCATAACATGACTTTTAATGCCATGGGGTTGGATTTGTGGACTGCACAGATTGGTTTACAGCTTGGCATTATAACGCCAAAGCTTTAACGCTAGTCAAACATTATTCGCATTTATCATAGCATTGCCTTTTTCCATTCCTAGAGACGAATAATGTGCAATTTTTAGCTTTTGAGTAATGTTATTGTTCTTCCAAGCTGGTCTGGGAGTGAAGAAAAAAAAATAGAATTTTCCATTTGCTGCGCAGATGGTAAAAGCCCATCGAGGGAATGGGCGAAAGTCTTAGAATCTGTCGTAGGCGATGCGGTTAGCAACCCATCACTATTTTGATTTCCCTTTACAGCTATACGCCCTTAATCATGCTGAACGTGGCCTTAAGGTTTTGTTACCATAGGCTCTGTCTACCCCGCAAGGGATAAATACGTGATATATGTATGTATGAGTAATGTTAGTGGGTCAGTGGATGAGGACGACAGTAAACGTTCAATGGTTTTAATTGCCCCATTCGATGCCACGTCACTATGATATTTATTGCGAGAAGGTTCCACAATGGGTCATGAATCAATTTGTTCAATAGTGCAAGTATGTATTTTTTCGGTTAAAACTTTACACCCACGAGGAGATTTTTAACTTCTCATGTATTACAACGTCAAAACTTAAAATTTAATTTAACTGCCTTTTAATCTCGTTTAGATTAAGTCTTTGGCTTCCGACCATAAACAGTAGAAAACGAATGAAAAACGAAGTAATAACATTTAAGTGATTTTTTCACAATAGCGAAGATAGTGGCACTTTGGTTAATTTCTACTCCTATAATTATCGGATTCCAATCCGTTATCAGGATGAAAAAAATCGCTGAGTACAATTAAGAAAATAAACTAAAAGATGGATGGAAAACGACTCTTTTTTGCTGACGAAAGATGTAATATAGACGAAAGAAGCCAACGGGGTGAGACTTGAGCCACACTAAAGTTCAGTATTTCATACAATACATAAATCTCGCGTTTATCCCTTATGGGGTAGACAGAGCCTAAGGTAACAGACCTAAAGGCCTTTAGCATGACTGTGGGCATATAGGTGGAAAGGGGGAGTCAAAATAGTGATGGGTTGCTAGCCGCATCGCCGACAGCATACACGATAAGTACAATAATTGACGTTTAAGTTGCTCATTAGTCCTGCAAAATAGAAAATTTGAACTGTAACTATTAGTGTTTCAGCGTGAAAAGGTAACAGACAGACAGAGTTAATTTCGAATTATAATATTAGTAGGGATTATTGGAAGGCTTTCACTGCATTTGTTACATTTTATACTAAAAACGGTGGAACTTCATTTAAACTGGCTAGTTAAGTGAGTGGAGGCATTTTCGTAGCGTGTGAACGTCGCTATATTTTCATAACATAGCGGTTGAGGTACAAGTGTGAAGAGGTAGCGGCACAAGCGTTTTTAAAGTCCATTTCAGAATTACGAGAAATATCCATAAGTCGCATTACATTGCGGCATTAGGTCGACGACTTCTAACCCGTTCGCACCACGGCCTGGCAATGTAATGAAAATTGCAGGATTTTTTGAACCATTCTTTAAGAATAAGAATAACTTTATTTCACCACAGAAGCTACAAAGTGCATAACATTTTACAAAGGACACATTGTTACATAGAGATAGGTAGATGACATTTTATGCGGTAAGTGAAACAGCGGCCTTCGCACTAGACTCAGGGTCTGTATCGCGAGTGCCAAGTGAATAATCAAAACACAAGAATAATACAAAATAAAAAAAAGAATAGTTAGAAAGTGTGTGTATGCGGTTGTGTGTTGTAATAGATATTACGGAGATGTACTGAATTTCCGTGGGAGTTTACGAAGATTCCGTAGTATTTAGTTACTTTGCACTAACTCAGTTATATGTGTAGGCAATTCTTCTGTAGATATTATAAACATTGTGACAATGGACGGCGTAATTAGATAAAAATGTGGGTAATTTTCGTTGCTGACCAAAAAGTCGGCAAACATAGAATAAATAATTTTCCTTCTTTAATTTCCAAGTTATTATATTTCATACTAGTCAGGGAGCAAAGAAAAAACATGGAAAGTACCAGCTGCTTCTCCTCCCGCGCAGATAGTAAAAGGCCATCGAGGGAACGAATGGGCGAAAATCTAAAGAATTAAATTGTTAAGGCGATGCGGTTAGCAACCCATCACTATTTTGATTGCCCTTGCTATACGGCCCACAATTATGCTCAACGTGCTAGGTCTTAGGATATTAGGGATAGAGACGTGATTTGCGTCAAATTAAAATACTCAAATGTGCTATGTTAATTGTGAGCACTGTTTTGTCAATGATGCAAACTCTTTGTGATTTGTTTATGAGTCATGTATAACATGTTGTTTGTGTTCCTATAAATAAATAAATAAATAAATAATTAGCCGTCTTCGTTCCGCTAGTAACTTGCGGCACTTCGAGACGCATAGAAGTTATGACGTCATGTAGTAAACTGGTGCGAAGCTCTTGACGGGAAATTGAAGGAAACAAGTTAAGGGCCTCACGCTTCAACAAAACTCATTTTGGTAAAGTATTTTTGACAAGCTTTTAAATTTTCTCGGCCGTTTTTTTTGGTTCAATCTTGATGCTAGTGCGGAAAGTATGTTATTACTTCATGAGTCCGGAGATATCTTGCCACGAGCCGAAGGTGAGTCGCAAAAACGCGACAACCAGTGAAATTACTGGCTCATGAGGTATTTTACATTTCTTAGCCCTCTAGGCTTCCTACCCATTTCACTTTCTCTATTGGCTTACTTGTTGTAAAGAAAGAACTTTGTATAAAACCTACTTTATCAGTTCACCCTAAATCTGAAGAATTCACTGGCCCCGTAACGAAGTTACTGGCGTATAAACAATAAATATTATTCGCAAACAACTTCTACCGTGAATTCGTTCAGCCGTAGTTCTGTGGAATCGGATTTCCTACGATTGTGGCTATGCTTCTGCTAAGCTCTTATTACGGAATACTTGTTCAATAAACAATGTGAGTTTCGACATTGTACGATTGTACCAATTGCACAAACTCTATGATAATTGATAATCAACCGAGGTGTGTTAGTTGTCTCTGGACAGATCCTTATTAGTCTTCAAATCTAGACAGAATAAGACCACTAATATTAAATAGACATGGCAAGACGTTTAAAATAATTGAATGAGTAATTATTTAAGCAATAATTTAATACTTATTTATAATAACGCTTTGGTAAAACTTTTTAAGGGTTACTCTGGCTTTTCGATGTATAACTTTAAAGATGACTAATTAACTAAGTTTTATTCAGATTTGCTTCTCCCAAGTGATGTCTACATCCTCATTCTTTTTGTAAGTTAACATTTCAAAATACTACTTTGTTAAGCCCGTATAGATTTTAAAGCAATTTTACTCGGGTATCAAAGTTCATAAGACCATTTCTTAAAAGGCAATCCAATATTTAGCTGGTACCTAATTTTATATAAAGCCACTAACACAATTTTTTGAGCAGAATCCCGTATATTTGTGCCTTTCAAAGTACGTTCGGCGTTTGACTTCCATATACCGGGATCCGATCCCTAATGAATACGATTATGAACTTGCATCGATAGTAGGTTCATTATTTGCTGACCTCGTAGTATCACTTCCTTCTTCCTATCTTTATAATGAGATGAACGGAAATTGCTCATTCTCATTAAAGTCAGTAGCAAGTCATTACAAGGAGATGAAGCCACAAGTAGAGACTTTGTACATCTCTACTATAGACTAATATAATTAAAAAAACCTACTTATCTTGGGGACCTTACACATCCCTTTTATGAATGTATTATAAGTTAAGTAGAATTTCCATGCCATGAATCTACCATGCTGGTCTGGGAGTAAAGAAAAAACATGGAATGTACCAGTTGCTTCTCTTCCCGCGCAGATGGTAAAAGCGCATCGAGGGAATGGGCGTAAATTTCAGTAATCATGTTATAGGCGATCCGGGTAGCAATTCATCACTATTTTGGTTCCCCTTTCCACCTATACGCCTACAATCATGCTAGACGTGGCCTTATGGTTTTGTTACCTTAGGCTCTGTCTACCTCATAAGGGATAAAGGCGTGATATGTGTATGTATGTATGTAAAATTTAAGTATTGTTGTTAATTTATTTTATTATGAAAAAATGACTTGACTTATTACAGTATAATTTTTTTAAGTGTGTAATGCTGGTCATTACCTACGCTTTCTGAACGCATTTTAGAGCACTAATGATAAATGTGCGTAGATAAACAAGGTTTATACCTAACCCGAATAAACATATATCGCAATTTAAATAATAAGAGCTTATGAAAACTAATATTAATGGCTAGACACGCAGATATTATTGTACAGTAGAACCATATTTCCGTGAAAACGTGAAACTCTGTTGTTCGCAGGCAAAATATTTACAACATTAGACCAGATTTGATAAATCATTTGGCAGATAAAATCTGTTTTTGCGTTGCCGCTGCGAAAAGTTTCCAGGTACGAAAATGCAGACTTATGACTTATTTATTATCAACAGTATGGATACTGTAGCTATTTTTTACTAAATGACCGCTTAGCACGCGCCCTGTTTCATTACATTTATTACAAACGGGAAGCTGCCAGCACAGTTTGCGGGTGGTAGGGCCTTGTGCAAGGTCCGTCCGGATCGCTACCATCATCTTACTCGCTAATCCTGCCGCTAAGTAGCAGAGCTTGCACTGCTGTGTTCCGGTGTGGAGAGTAAGACAGCCGGGGAAATTACGGGCACAAGAGGCATTTCATCTTAGTCCTCTAGGTTGGCAACGCATCTGCAATCCCCCCGGGTTGCGGGTGTCTATGGGCAGTGGTGATCACTTACCATCAGGTGACCCACTTGCTCGTTTGCCTTCCTATTCACATAAAAAAAAAACAGTCCAGTACTTCAATGTTTACATGAATCTGTCTAAATAAAAATTCAAGACTTAGTTAATTCAAATTCTATAGTTCGTTCTTAAACCTCTATCGAGGTGTGATCGATCGTTCATGGCGTGAATACTCTGAAACTCAAAGTTTCTTATGATGCCGTCTCCCTCACCCGCCTATTATAAGCTTTTCGGCGTCATGACGTTGCAACGACACATATATCAGCCCCGCGGTTTCAACGCCAACGACCTATAAGGAGGAGAGGAGAAAGGAGTTGGTCTGCTGATCGCACGAACTGATGTTCCCTCTTTTTACTGTTTCCAAGAAACTTTACAAAAGGTTCAACCACCATTTATTTTATAATAGCTTTTGCCCGCGGCTTCGACTGCAAGGAATTAGTAGTTTGGGTAGCTTCATCATCACCACCCAGACATCCAGTGCTGAACAGAGGCCTCCCCTTTAAAACGCCACAATGAACGACAACTCGCCACCTGCATCCGCCGGTTTCCCGCAACTCTCATGATGTCGGTCCACCTAGTGGGAGGCCTGGCAACACTTGGGTAGCTTAGTTTTATAATATTATATACTTAGTATAATTCAGTTATATAATAAGGGATATAGAGTTGATTTGTGTATGTGTGCATATTTATTATTATTATATCTTATAGGCGATGCGGCTGGCAACCCATCACTATTTCGATTTCCCTTTCCACCTATACGCCCGTAATCATGCTAAACGTGGTCTTAAGGTTTTGTTATCTTAGTCTCTATCTACCCCGTAAGGGATAAAAACGTTAATTTTGTGTTTGAATGAATATACAAAAAACATAGAATGCGGTGCTTCTTTTCCCGCGCAGATGGTAAAAGCCCATCGAAGGAATGGGCGAAAATCATAAAAATCATGCGGCTTGCGACCGAACACCGTTTTGATTTAATTTTCCATATAATATATGCGCCCATAATATTTTATTGCTAAACGTGGCCTTGTTACCTTAGGCCCTGTCTCTCCGTAAGGGATATAAACGTGATTTGTGTATGTATATATACGTATGTGTATGTATGTATATTTATTATAATTACATTGACCTATTTCGCTGTTTCCCAATAAAGAGAACGTATCAATACAAACAAACGTTGCGGGGTATTCTTCTTAATAACGTTATGTTTTCAGTTTCCTTTTCAATACGAAAATATTGTTTCAGCCTAATATTGTCGAGATGCTGTGTTTAGATACTGAAAAAAATGGATATAATTTCACCTACACGTAGTTATTTGTTATTTTGTTATATCGAATCAGAAAAAAAACAGTCAGTAGTCGTTAAGGAAGACAGAGAAAAACTTCTTCCTTCTTACCAACTGCGATGAAGCAAAAATGAGGGTACCTAAGTAAATACTTAATTGTACAAATATAAAGAAACAGACACAAATCACATTAAAAAAACATTATATTTACCTATACACAAAGGCGAACTTATCCCTATAAGGGATGTATACTAATTGGTTGTGTTTGCCGCGAATGGATTTCTGAAATCGGTTAAAAAATTTACTATGAACAAAAAAAACCTTTGAAATCCCCTCCATGCTGGTCTGGAAGCAAAGAAAATGCATAGGAAGAGAAGCAACTGGTAAGTTCTATGTTTTTTCTTTACTCCCAGACCAGCATGGAAGAAATGAAAAGAAATCGTACGGTAAAGATCTGGAACCAACTTCCTGCTGCAACATTCCCTGAGCGGTACAATTTAGGGATCTTTAAAAAGCGAGCCTTCCTGTTCCTTAAAGGGCCGGCAACGCACTTGTGATTCCCCAGGTCTTGCAGGTGTCCCTGGGCGACGGTGATTGCTTTCCATCAGGTGACCCGTCTGCTCGTTTTCCCCCTCTTATGTAAAAAAAAATGAAAAGCTGTAAACCACCAGTTTAAATATTCCGGAAAAAATGTAAGTGACCTTTTAAAAACCACAGTCAGATAAAACGTAATGGCTCCCATATTAACCCCAGAAACTAGTTCAACTAAATTCTTCAAGGGGCCGACGAAAAGTTTTTTCACGCGCGACCGCCGTTTTTGATTATAATTTCCCGCCCATTCCAATCCCAGAACAAAGCGAGTTAATTCACAAACAAAGCATAATTAAATATTCAGAAAGCGGCTAACTTGCGTGCGTACGTCGTATTACATAGCTGGTGTTTATACGGGCCACAGCGGTGTTAGTGGCAGCGTGGACACTGCGCTTGAAAACCGCAACAAAAATAACAAGTCATATACAGTCTCCCTTATTCATAAACGCTCTTTAGGCTTCTGCTAACTTAGCAATCGTTTGTCATTATCTGTGAAATGTAACAAAAAAATATGACAGGTCTCTTGTCAAATATAAATACTAACATAGTCATAAGTAATTACTAACAATACCTAACTGTAGGTATCTTTGTTGTCTGAATAAATAACTTAAATAATTAAATATTATTATTATATCTTAGTTCTATACATATATATTTATAGATCATTCCAATCCATTTTAACGCTTCTATAAACAAACAAAGCCCCCAAGTTCATAATAAAATTTAAATATCGTGTTATAACTGTTATTAAATGTCGTGACATTATTATAATAATATTTTTTGTCTGAATCGGTTAATGAAATACCTAAATAATAACAACAACATAATATGTCAAGCCGATGTTTTTTATTTTAGAAATAAATAATTACTAACTTAAACTAGAATTATAATTATAGTTGCATCATAACGCCAAAATTGCAAGTCCGATTTGCCCATAAAAGGCACTTAAAAGGAAATCTTTTTCTATAGAATTTCATGTGTCCAATAGAATTTAATGGATGATGAAAAATCTCATTCCGAGTAAAACTGAATGATAATTAGAATATTAGTGCCAAAGTATAACCATTAATAATATATTGTTAACTAGCTGTTCATCTTTATAAAAACATTCCGTGGAATTTAAGAAACCGTCTCGAGTTTTGCGGTTAGCAACACACAAAAAGATAGATTCACGTCACACGGATAAAAGAAACACGAGAAACAGAGATGAAGTTCCTTGGTCTGGTCTGTAATGCTGTGTAATTATTTTAAATCCTACTAATATTATAAATGTGTAAGTTTGTGAGAATGTTTGGATGTTTGTTACTCTTTCACGCCAGAACGGCTGGACAGATCTGGATGAAATTTGGAACATGGATAGATTACAGTCTGGAACACATAGGCTACTTTTTATCCCGGAAAATTGCGTAATTCCCGCGAGATAGCGATAAACGAATTCTATGCAGTCGAAGTTGCGGGCAACAGCTAGTATACATAATAAAAGTAGCGGTTTTTATATCAAGTGGTGTTGCTATTTGAAGCTGTGCCTGGAGGCAGCAACTGGGGCCCGGACCACCCGCCAGAATCCTGCAATGCGTGTTTTCAGCGTAATAATAAATGAAAAATAGCATTATAAAACAATTCTTACTTCGTAGTTCTGCTCGACCATGTTTCTGGATAATTTTAGTAGTAAACAAGTACGGGCTAAACTTCACCTTTATCTTCTTTCAACATTTCACTAATCCTGTAGTACATAGGTAACGAAGTTAAGTTGTACACACAACTATAATTTGTGGAATATAGGGTCCCGATTTTCGAAAGCACTTACGTGGAAGTGCCACTCGAAAATGGTGAAAAATCGTGCTGAATTTGGAATGTAAGTAGATTCTCAGGTCGAGAGTCGGATTTTTCTATGTGTTCTAATTTTCAGTGACATTTAGAAATTTATAAGTAGATTAGCAGAAAACTACAGTTCTGATTAATCTTGTGAACTACTTAAAAATTGGATTCGAGTTGTAATTTTTTTTTTTTTTTTTTATGTGAATAGATGGTAAGTGATCACCACTGCCCATAGACACCCGCAACCCCGGAGGGATTGCAGATGCGTTGCCAACCTAGAGGATTAAGATGAAATGCCTCTTGTGCCCGTAATTTCCCCGGCTGTCTTACTCTCCGCACCGGAACACAGCAGTACAAGCACTGCTACTTAGCGGCAGGATTATTGGATATTATTTTGAAGATAAAAGCAGATTTTTTCTAAATTTAATTGGTACTTTCGATTGATGTCCTTTCAAAATCGGGCTCCAGAATCTATTACAATGCGCGTGGTCCGACATTCCTTAGCCGGTTTTATTGTAAAATATTTAGAAGACAAAAGAAAAACGTAAGTAAGCCAAAAATTGCATTTTCAATACATATTTTACTGGTGACTGTCCTTTTTGTTGACTATTGTCTCTGTCCTAAATAATGTATTTATGCAGATTGTCATGTCTAGGTACCTGTAGGTACCTCTTACTCTTGAGTGTGTGTGTGTGTGTGTTATAATAACACACACACACACACACACACACACAAATCACGTCTTCATCCCTTACGGGGTAGACAGTGCCTAAGGTAGTTATAAATATCTAGAGTTCAGTTGGAAGATGTTGCTGAAAAAAATCATACTAGATGCAAAAATACATAATACATACATTGCAAGTGATAACATATTACATGGCCATACATTAGTACCTATATTTGGTTAGACCTCGTCCATCCGATCCCATCCTACACATCAAGGAAAATAAGTTTGTTTTATTTAATTTCAAAATAAATAAGGCTCGTAAAATGTACCGTTTAAATAAGCAGAGAATCCCCTTTTCAATTATTTATTAAAAAAAATAACATGCAAACTCTTTTCATTGAATTCGTTAAAACCTTCTTTTGTACGCTCATTAAAACACTGGCCGAAAAGAAGTAGTCGTGAAAAAAAAACTCGCTGAAATACGAAATATTCGAATACGTCAGGCACGCGTGTTTATCGCTCGAAACAGTACAATTTGATCAAATTCAATTTATAATAATTATACTATTGTTATGTTAAATAACTTTTAAGTGAAACTCGAATATCCTTTAAGCTAGTTCTAAACGCTATTTTCAGTAAATAAGGTAAGAGAATTGTGTAGATTAGTTGATGTTTGTATGGAAAAAATCGTATCTTGGTGTTTTCGTGGTTTTAATTTATGTATGTATTTCTTCGTCGCTTTCTTTGTGTTGTATTTGTTTATTCTAAAATGTGGCCCCGAAATGAACGTTGGAATCAAATAATTATTATCGAATCTTCATTGCGACACAACGAGGAAATGCTGCCAATATCTTTGCCTCTATGCCGCGAGGGAGCTCTTTTTTAGATTTAATTTAGTTCTTGCTTAGTGAATTCATCTTGTGTATATTTAGTTTTTTAAAGTTTACTACTAAAGAAGATTAATATCTGGGAACAATTTAGAATTACCTATAGTTATAGTAATACGCATTTGCCCATTATAAGGGTGATTTCTTATACTTATTTATTTATAACATTTGTCTTTCTAAAAAATATTCAAAGTTAAAAAAAGAAGTGAAATCATATTTATTTATTCATCAAACAATTGTTACGAAGATAGTATCAACTTTATGCTTTCAAATGCAGTTCTGGCGCATATTTAAATATGCATGTGGTTATTTCATTTCCGAGTTCACAAGGCGTCGTCTCTTTGTGGGGAACCTATAAACAGAAATAAGAATAATAGTCTGTCCAGTTAACTCAGTGCAAAGAAAATTGGGCTTGTATGCTCTTCCACAGAAGACGCACAGAATACGTCTGGCAATCTCCCAACCTGATTGATCGATTCATTAAGTATGAAAGCGCACCCATAACGCTGGACGCCGCAAACTTAAAACTATCCAGCCTAGCACAAGAGCGTGGGAGGCTGTGCCGTGCACTTGTGCTAGCTGTGCTGAGGGACAAAATCATGCTCACGTTCGTCTAACATTAAACTTCTATGGCATATCGATTTCCTTCTTGTAAGGCTTTGGTCTCCTTTGAAAATAGACGCCGGCGTCTCGAGAAAGTAGACAGCTGTGTGATCCGTTACCTCATCCTGTGAAGCGATCAATGCGCTCTGGTTGCAAGCATAACATAGGCGTTATACGTTAAATGTCTTGTTATCTCAGTATATTCGTGATATTACCTCCTTGTCGCAATTTTCTGAGACGGTCTTCATGTGTTCCAATTTCTTCTTGTTTCTAAACACGAGTGGAGTCACGGCGGTCATGAAGCCAGCCTTGGAGTACTTGTTCTGTTTGACGACGCCGATCTGTGGAATTCAGGTTGGCTTAGGATTTTTTAAGGTTATCTTGTTTATTTATTATTGTCAAATGTTAAAAAATGGTTTTTGTCGGAAAATATAAAAAATATTGCCGAATAATAAAATAAAAAGTTCAAATAATAAAATAGGCCTACTATCGGTGTATTATATTACAGTAGTGTAGTAAATAAATTATAAATTAATGTCGGGGGAGTATCGTTATCAAAATTAAAAATGTACAGCAAAAACAAATACGGTAAGGCAGATCACTATCAAATCGAAACAATTTGCCTTCTATACATTTATATGACGCTACGTCGATTGACCAACCGCCTCGGCGCGCCAATTTGAATCGCAGTTTCGTAGAAAATGCGTAGAAGGCGTATTATTGCGACTTGATTCGATTTGCCCCGGCGAGCGTAGCGGATGCCAGCCTTAAGATATTTTTTAGCGAAAAAGTTTGCCACATTAAGAATCCAGTTTTCGGAATTTGGCTTTGTTTAGTTGTGATTCTGAAAACACAAGTTGTTTTCTTATTGCTGTTTATTTTGCTGATACGTACCAAGAATACAGCGTAACTGACATTCCGAAAATACTGAGAAATTTAAATTACAAAATATTGTATTGTTTAAAAATAATTACACGTATACACACACACACACACACACACACACACATTAGTTTTAATTTTAATATTTTGTCACTTTTTCATATAGGTAGTTTAACTCGTAATAAATTACAGTCTTGGGATTTAATGTTGACAGGTACAAAAATGTAATTACCCTTCGCGGAAAAATGGTCTCTCTTAGAACAGGTATTCTTATACTTAAAAAGAGGTACCAACCATTTGTTAACACACTGTACTTTTTGTTACCTGAATAAACTATTATTATTATTATTATTATTAATTGAGTTTCTTCCAAGAAATTTGTGTCTGTGGTTAGGCTTAATTGAGTCAAAGGCACGAAGAAATTGCAATCATTTTATAAATAGTGTTTTTCTTAAGAGTCCGGCAATTCAGCCGTAACATTCTATGGGTGTCCATGGGGACCCGTATGTTCATGTTCCATATCACACAAAAAAAACAATCGACCGAACGACGTGAATTCTAGCTGGATGGATCTGATTTTTAAATTAAAAAGAGATTATAGATACATGGCTTCAAAATATATCATAGTGTTCCATCATTTTATGTTTTGGTTTATTTGACCATTCAATATTAAATTAAATAATCACTTAAAAATAAATGTCAAAGAAATTATATTGAAATCGTCAGCTCAAAATCGAAATCGTAGACTAAAATAAAAATATTTTCCCCATCAGGGGTCCTCAAAGTAAAATGCAATTTAAAAACAAATGAAAAATATGTCATAAAATAGAAATTATCATTTGATGTCGCAAACAATCTCTAAGTCGGATTACCTTTTCCAATAAGCATTTGATGATGCAAGCTGCCTTTTCAGGGTAGGGAGGGTCCTTCCGAAGGTACTCTAGGTCAGCCTCAGTAGCCCCAACCTTGTTCATACAGTTGCGAGCCGTACTTATCAGCGTTTTTCGTACCATATCCGTAAACGGATTTTCTGGGAAGGATAAATAAGTTTTCGATGAAAATTTCATTTCTATTGGATTTTTTAACGTATGTTGTGTGGACTGAATGTTCAGTTTTACTGGACCAAATGTTGACTTTGTTCCTAAAGGGTAAGCAAGGAGAATCGGCTCCAGACAAAGCTCATTGTCATGTTACTGAGTTATTAATACAGATATTTAAGGTTAAATTTTACCAAATATTCGCCCTAAAAAGCTACATGATTTCGAGAAAATAATAAATGAACTGACTCTACTGAACCGATTTTCATGAAATTTGGAAATAACAAAATGTTAATCAACATTATTTTTTACAAAAACATTTCGATAAACAGGTCGGTTAGTGCGTGTGGTTTCTACATTTTTAATTTGATTTTTGTATTTTAATTTTTGAGGCGAGGAAGGCGATGCGGGTAAGGATATTGTAGCGAGGAGAGCGGAGGAAGATTCAGCAGCGGAAAATTAAGTAAATCACGTTACGATGTAATAACAAGTTATAATTTTTGTTTTTTTATGTGCCATAGAGCACCCCAGCCCTGCACTTCATATAGCCAAAAAGGTTTTTAGCGCGCGAACACACACGTATTTTCCAACACATTTTTTCTTGTATAGGGATCGATAGGAAAAACGATTTTGAGTAAGAAAAACCCAAAGTAGTTAAATTATGGAAAATATGTTCATGTGGACGTGTTTTTTTGGAAAACGCTCTATTACACAAATAGACTAACAACTACATTTAATAATATATAATAACATAATGGGACTCATTCCTGAAGGCTCAAATTTGTAGAATAAGATATTTCACGAATACTGCAGTTTCTCAATCTGGTATTTTGAAAATGGGAAGAATTTTGTCTATTCGCTATAATAATTAGCAAGTTCACGAAAACTACGTATAAATGAAATGCTTCGCTGCTAAGTGGAATGTGCAAATACATCTTGTGAAGATGCAAGGCATACCATCTTTGCTGAATAAGCCTTAAATTTATGAGCAACATTCATCTCAAATCTGAGGAGTAACTTTGAAATAAATTCGCGTGTTTAAATAAGTAAAAAACGCTGATTAATAAAATTTTATTAAAAACAACTAGATTTTTTAAAAGTTTGTTGCTGATTCAGTTACAAGTTGAATTTGTGAATAGGATTCTTGCACAAGTTTTTGCTTTGATTACAATAAAATAGTTTAGAACGTCCAGCGAATGGATCTCCAGGGAAATAAAACGTCCTTTTAAAACAAAGTCCACTATCGTTTTAATTATGTTAAAATTATTTCCATACCTTTTTCGTGCTCTCCATTCACAAAATAAAATATCAGGGCGAAATACAAAAGTTTTAATCGACGCACGAGCATTTTCCACGTTGTATCAACTTAAATATTCTGAACGAAATGATACTATAATTTTGCTTTATTTGGTGCTGATAAAATCTTTCCATCGCTTTATTTCTCGTATCAGGGCGTATGATCTAAGTACGTCCGTGTTTGGAAATGATGATTGACGTTTTCGTAATTGATAATGTTACTAGTCATTAACCAGGCTATGAATTGAGAATTGAGAACTCAAAAAACAAGCTTATAAAGTGCAATTTGACTTGATGTAGATTCGCGTGTAACCTCCGACGCAAAAATAGGGAGGGGTAACGTCTGTCTGTTCGTCCTATCCTTCCTGTCATTCCTGTCCGTCCTGTCCTTCCTGCCCGTCCTGCCCGTCCTGCCCGCCCTGCCCGTCCTGTCCGTCCTGTCCATCCTGCCCGTCCCATCCTTCCTGCCCGTCCCGTCCTTCCTGCCCGTCCCGTCCTTCCTGCCCGTCCCGTCCTTCCTGCCCGTCCCGTCCTTCCTGTCCGTCGTGCCCGTCCTGTCCGTCGTGCCCGTCCTGTCCGTCGTGCCCGTCCTGTCCGTCATGCCCGTCCTGTCCGTCGTGCCTGTCCTGTCCGTCCTGCCCGTCCTGTCCGTCCTGCCCGTCCTGTCCGTCCTGCCCGTCCTGTCAGTCCTGTCCGTTAAACACTTCACTTTAACAAAAAATAATCAGTGTGTATAAAAAAAGATCCTGCCGGGAACCCCTGCTTTTATTGAAGTCGGGTAATAAATACCTCAGATTGTAAAACTGATTCAATTAAAATGGCCGACGTTGAAAATAAATCGAGTCTCGATGTTCAATTAAATATTAAATTTATGATGTAATTTTTAACAGTGATTTAAGCAAACGAGACAACGCGATGCTGTATCTCTGGGCGTTAATTTTCGTGAGAAAATCTGTTTAATTTTTGTTTTCTTTTAGTAATTTAGGCACCTAAGTGTTTTTTTCATCTTATAAAAGTGAAAATGCAAGCAATAAAACTTCTACATTCTGAAAAAAAACGAACTATCGAACTAAACGAAAGATTAAAGACAAATTTTTATTCGACACATAGTTTGTGTATGAATTAAGGCGATTTGTAAAAACAAAGCTAGGCGTTTGGAGTAGGCGCAGCAATCAATCAATCAATCATTTATTGCAGCCGTGTTATTTTCAAGATGTTCATATTGTTCTAGCCAGTACAAACATGGACCCTACTCGTAGCAAAACTTAAAACTAAACCTAAAAATAAGTAACGTAACGTAAAACGTTTAGGTATAGATTTATCTTTGATTACCAAAATCGTATCCTACCAATGAATGCCGTAATTGAGAGTTTGCGATTCATTCTCGTTATGAAGCAAGTTTTACCGCCCAAAATTGATCGTTGAAAATCATAGCACCAAATTCAAAGAGCAAGAGCGTTGCGAGTCAAATAGGTCATTATCCAGACAGTGTAATATCGACCGCATCTGATACAAATTGGATCCATTCAGTGCACAGAATACTGATATTCATCATGGTCTAGTCCAATCCACGCAAAGTACTAGCTCACTGGTCTTTATGATCCCTAACATATTCGATGATATAAACTTATACCAAGTTTGGTAGAATAACATCGTTACTTTGTTAGGTGTTTGGGTGGGGATAGTAAAAACACGGTGGTGTTCTTCCCTAGACTTAAGTTGTCATTTTGACATGCAGGTCGAATTTCACCTAATTTCAGTCCAACATACATACATACATACTGTCACGCCAGAGACTGCATTAGTCGAATAATGGGAACTTTAATCGATATAATTGTATGTTTATATATATAATTTATAGGACCCTTAGTTCTTAATACAACACAGCAATGGAATACCTACAATAATGAAATATAATAAATAATGGAACAAAATGATACGAGCCGTGCGCTGGCAAGAGTCGTCTAATGCGTGACAGCGCCAAGTCAGGCCGTCTACCGGCCAGCCACCTTTTAAGGAGGTTGCTTCCCGTCAATATATAAAATATATAATTGATTTCAAGTGTAGCACGGTTGTAGTCATCGGCTTAATCTTGGCACACCATTTTTAAACATGTACACGGGTCAACAGAGTAGTTAATAATTTAATGAATGTATAAGTTCTCTTTTTCTTGTTTTATGTACAATAAAGAGTTATACATACATACATATATAAGTGGATAATTATCCTACTATCCTACTAATATTATAAATGTGAAAGTTTGTGACTATGTTTGGATGTTTGTTACTCTTTCACGCCAAAACGGCTGGATAGATCTGGATGAAATTTTGAACATTATTTTGGATTATGGTCTGGAATAGCACATAGGCTACTTTTTATCCCGGAAAATTGCGTAATTCCTGCGGGATAGCGATAAACGAATTCTATGCAGACGGAGTTGCGGGCAACAGCTAGTCTATAATAATATTACTTACGTTACGAATTTGCAGCATGGAAAATTTTGGCAGAGCATACATGACAGTACCTTCCTCTGACATGTACCTTCCTCTGAAATGTGAATTGTTTTTATAAAATAACACCAGACCTGTGTATGTACTTGCGAAATAATCATTTAATTTCATTTCATTAATCGGACCATAAAGTGGTAATAATTCAGGATGGCTTTAACCTTTACGCCACCACATCAAATAGACGTCGCCCATACGCCAGACTTCTTTATTGCGATGCCTCAAGATGAACCTAAACGCAATTGATTGAAGGTTGCTTTTGCATTGAAATAATGTACGTATTATATAATTATGTAAGCCATTGGCGTTGAACCTGCGGTGCTGATAAATGTGTCATTGGCGTCCAATAGGTTAAGAGCAGAAAATAAAACATGCCAAGTTGCTGCCACAAATAATTTATTCAATTGTTACAACTGCTTTTTAAATATTATAGACAGTAAAAAAGGTTTGTTATAAGGATTTCGAACAATGTTTGTAATATCGCAAAAGGACAATTGATATCTATGTTCTGGCAATATTTTAACATTTTGTGGTTTTATATTTATTATTTGACATTTTAAATTGCTTTTAAAAATGACGCTTTATGTGAATCTACATTGACGTTACATTTAGCTTTATTTTGTTATAATTGACGATCCTTTTATGAATTACTTATGTTTGACATTTAATTGTACTTTATCTATTAAAATGTCAAGTTTATGTACCTATTCATTTACAGGGTAAAATGGATTATCCAACAAGGTTACTTATCAACAGTCATAGACAATTTATTGTTGGATTCATTCCACATCGGACCCCACCGGACCGTCCTATTAAAACTTTCTCCTTCCTTAGTAAAGTTTAATGTTCTTGGGATTACTGAAGTTTTTTTTTAATGTACCCTCAACATGTACAGGGTAGGTAGTATTTTCATTAAGAAGTTCAAGTTTCGTACGGAATTATTGATAAGGTTCTGTCATGCCACTGACCTTCGAAAATGGGATGAGTTTTTGCTTAGTAAACTGGGGCAAATTTATCTTCAAAGTTGAAGGTTCTGCATTTTGACATACATACATATATCACATCTTTATCCCTTACGCTTACGGGGTAGACAGTGCCTAAGGCAACAAAACCTTAAGGTAAAAACGTTTAGCATGATTAAGGGCGTATAGTCTGGAAAATCGAAATAGTGATGGGTCGCTAGCCGCATCGCCTATAATGTGATTCCTTAGACTTTCGCCCATTCTATCGATGGGTTTTTACCATCTGCGCGGGAAGAGAAGCGACTGGTAAATTCTATGTTTTTTCTTTACTCCCAGACCAGCATGGAATTGAAAACCTCTATATTTCAAAGAACAGTTTAATTTCATATTTAAAAACATTTTCTAGCTCATTGAAGTCTGAATCAGAGCATGCGGGGTTGGTTTTTCATAAAAACATTTTATTTATTCAAAATCTCAGAGCCTGCCTTCCATTATAAACTAAATCCCTGGATTTATCAACTGCGCTGACTCGAAAAAACATTTTCTCATAAACGGAATATTTATTGTATTCATTGGCTTTTCCTTTATAAACTTTTTCGCTTTTTGTTGAGAATTTTATGCCCTTTTGTCGACCGCCGCTCCGCCCTCGTATTTTCAATTCATGAAATTTCCTTTCTCATAAAAATGTCTCAATGTTTTCCTTGTGATTAGTGGACGGATTTTATGGTCGGAGATTAAGCTTGAATATCCTTTATTCACGTAATGAATTGCTTTTTGACGGTGATAACTCATTCGTAATCGTTAGTATTTAAGATGCCCTGCAGTAATCACCGTCGGTGTAAAACGTCCTAGTAAACTTCAAGCTTTGAAAAAGTTATCAATATAGGTGGAAAGGGGAATCAAAAAAAGTGTGATGTATGTATGTCCCTCTGAGTGACTTTTTTGTGTCTTATGATTGAACGCTTATTAAGTCGTCTGTGTTCTCGATTTTTATCCCAATTTGAAATATAATTTGAAACGAGATCAAAAAGTTAATCCAGAATATATTATTTTTGTAAATGTTGCAGTAACGGTGAACGGAACAATAGCGAACAACACCATAAATCCGAAATAGCCAATTATGTCTGCCGCCCGATGCAACTGTGAACACTGTTTTCGGGTTCACAGTTGTTTTAGGGTTCCGTACCCAAAAGGTAAAAAAGGGACCCTATTACTAAGACTTCGTTGTCCGTCTGTCTGTCTATCCGTCCGTTTGTCTATCCGTCCGTTTGTCTGTCTATCCGTCCGTTTGTTTGTCTATCCGTCCGCTTGTCTGTGTATCCGTCCGCTTGTCTGTGTATCCGTCAGTTTGTCTGTCTATCCATCAGTTTGTCTGTTTATCCGTCCGCTTGTCTGTCTATCTACCCCGCTTGTCTGTCTATCTGTCCGCTTGTCTGTCTATCTGTCCGCTTGTCTGTCTATCTGTCCGCTTGTCTGTCTATCTGTCCGCTTGTCTGTCTATCTGTCCGCTTGTCTGTCTGTCCGTCCGTTTGTCTATCTGTCCGTCCATTTTTTCTATCTGTCCGTCCATTTGTCTGTCTGTCCGTCCATTTGTATGTCTGTCCGTCCATTTGTCTGTCTGTCCGTCCATTTGTCTGTCGGTCCGTCCATTTGTCTGGCTGTCCGTCCATTTGTCTGTCTGTCCGTCCATTTGTCTGTCTGTCCATCCATTCGTCTGTCTGTCCGTCCATTCGTCTGTCTGTCCGTCCATTTGTCTGTCTGTCCGTCCATTTGTCTGTCTGTCCGTCCTATTGTCTGTCTGTCCGTCCTATTGTCTGTCTGTCCGTCCATTTGTCTGTCTGTCCGTCCATTTGTCTGTCTGTCCGTCCATTTGTCTGTCTGTCCGTCCATTTGTCTGTCTGTCCGTCCATTTGTCTGTCTGTCCGTCCATTGTCTGTCTGTCCGTCCATTGTCTGTCTGTCCGTCCATTGTCTGTCTGTCCGTCCATTGTCTGTCTGTCCGTCCATTGTCTGTCTGTCCGTCCATTTGTCTGTCTGTCCGTCCATTTGTCTGTCTGTCCGTCCATTTGTCTGTCTGTCCGTCCATTTGTCTGTCTGTCCGTCCATTTTTTGTCTGTCTGTCCGTCCATTGTCTGTCTGTCCGTCCATTGTCTGTCTGTCCGTCCATTGTCTGTCTGTCCGTCCATTTGTCTGTCTGTCCGTCCATTTGTCTGTCTGTCCGTCCATTTGTCTGTCTGTCCGTCCATTTGTCTGTCTGTCCGTCCATTTTTTGTCTGTCTGTCCGTCCATTTGTCTGTCTGTCCGTCCATTTGTCTGTCTGTCCGTCCATTTGTCTGTCTGTCCGTCCATTTGTCTGTCTGTCCGTCCATTTGTCTGTCTGTCCGTCCATTTGTCTGTCTGTCCGTCCATTTGTCTGTCTGTCCGTCCATTTGTCTGTCTGTCCGTCCATTTGTCTGTCTGTCCGTCCATTTGTCTGTCTGTCCGTCCATTTGTCTGTCTGTCCGTCCATTTGTCTGTCTGTCCGTCCATTTGTCTGTCTGTCTGTCCATTTGTCTGTCTGTCCGTCCATTTGTCTGTCTGTCCGTCCATTTGTCTGTCTGTCCGTCCATTTGTCTGTCTGTCTGTCCGTCCATCTGTCTGTCTGTCTGTCCGTCCATTTATCTGTGGTCCATAAATTTATCTGTTTGTCAGACAGTTAAATTTTTCACAGATAATGTATTTCTGTTGCCGCTACAGCAACAAATACTAAAAACAGAATACATTTAATCTGTCTGTCTATGTAGCTAACCATTATAAAATGACCTCGTTCTGCCTACATTTTGCTCAACAGGCAGGGTTCTGCTAACACGATCTTATATTCACTTGCTGAATTTGTACCGGACCCCCGGTGAGCGAGTCCGATTCGCACTTGGCCGGTGTTATTTAAAAAACAATCCCGCAATGCTCATTTCAATCAACGAATGCCGAACTCGGAAATGACGTTGACGTAATGCTGGCGTAGGTACTATTGTATTCGGAATTTCGGACATTATACTTGTATTCGGATAAAATGTTTTCGGTCAACGATACTTGGCACAAACAACTTACTGTAATGCTGGCTTCGCTACCATATAAAATAGTGGTATCTCGTTCTCTGAGCTGCGAAAGATATAATTCGTAAATGTTGAATGTCATTTTTTGTCGAAGGGTCGGCATTATTTTCTACTCAGTTTTTTGAACTTAAAATTTGACAGTCAGTTTTGATTAGGTAATAATAATATATCTAAAGTATTTTTATTTGTGCATTTTTTGGTGGTGAACGCGTCTTTTACTTCATGCTCGATAGAATTGATTATACACATAGCGGCAACCTAATTTGGTTCTTGATTTTTATTGACGCTATGAAGATTGAAAAGGCGTTTTCCTGAATAATTAAAGCTATATTTTACCAAACTAAACAAGAGAATAAATTCACGTCACCGCAAAACGAACTTGACTGACTCTTTCAGTATGTATTTCAAAACTAGAAGTTTAGTAAGGTATCAAGTATACTAACATTATCTTTAACCTCTAAACAAGAGTTGGTGGATGACACAGAAGAAAGAACAAGCTTTTATCAAACAAACTCAATATAATAAATTAATACACAGTTCAAGTACTAACGTAATTTTCTCTATTGACAGAATCAATAAGCAACCTTTAGTCTTTTGTTGCTGGGTAACCAATATCCACAAATCCAATAGCTCCGCCCCAGCCAGTCTATAATTCTATGCAGTCAATTTGAACATTAGAATCCACATTTCAAAGCAAGTAGTCTGAAAAAGTGCATCCCTTGTTAGGCAACCGAGCTTTAGCAAATTCGTACCGAATCTTCTATTTACCTACTGAAGTTTGTGTTGTTCTTAGTTTAGAGTTTCCAAACTGTTTCACAGATATTATATTATATTATTCTGTTTAATTAATTTATGTATTTTTTTTAGTTACTCATAAGTCGGGTTCTATCTATTTATTGTTTTGTTTACGTAAAAGTTTATGGATTATGTAGTATATTTTATCCGTGTATCGTTTCGTGAGTCATAGACGGTTCTAGCTTAAAATCAGTGCTGCAGATGTCTAACACCTCAGCGTAATGCTGAGCCAGCGACCGTTTTACTTTTGCGAAGACACACACAACGCTGATGAATCTATTTTTCATGTCTGTGTTTTTATTTTCTTGTTTTTTTTTATAAAATTGTGTTTCTCTTATATTTGTGTGTCTTGCAAAAAGGAATAAATGTCCTCTTTATTTCTTTCTTTCTTATATTAGGATAAGCGTTATCCAAAAACTACCGACAAGAATGGGACGAGGAAACGTTGAAATTAAGAGCGCGCGTGTAAATTTAATCATAACCGGCCTAAAACAATGAAACCCACATGCGTCGAAATAAAACATTTAATTTAAACAAAATCTTTGTTAACAGTCCACATCGCGATTATAAATTGGACAATTAATTTGAATGTGAATCCGCTGGGCTGTACACTGTCGGCCAAAACTTTGCGTCCTTGACATAATATCTTTATAATTTGTTCACGCATGAGTTGCCTTTAATGTTGTCAAATATACTAGTAATTAGGAAGGAAAATGTTGTAATAATGTTGTTCAAACTTAATACGAATACACCATGAAAATACTAATTATATTAGGTAGGCACTCATGCAAACTTAGCTATGACCTTCATAGGATGAGAGGCTGACGTATAAACCTAGTGAACCCATAGCATGATGATACTGATGAGAGTTTTTGGTTTATTTCTGATCAGGATCAAGAACCGCATCGTTTTTCATGTAAAAAAGTGTTCCATAGTAATTTTCGCTGTCGGATTTGTTGATGATGATGATCTAGTTAGTATGACGCTCATGCGGCCGAAGATGGCTTGTATAGCCGATCTTAGCGGTGAAACCTCTCGCACAATAAATGCACGTGAGCACACCGTTGACATAATGGTAGCGAATGGCAACCGGCTGGCGAGATTTGTTACCTCTATAAGAACACACACGTATGCAAGCAAAGTAACAACTGACCAGCCTTGCTAGACGTACTGGGTATACAATATTTCTTGTACGAGAATCAGCAGTATTGATTCGGTATCAAAATAACCCAAAATGTCCATAATCTGAGAATAAAAATTCCCCTAATACCAAAGTTGGTTTCTAATGAAAAAAGGAGCTTGCTAGTTTCGCAATACACAATCTTTCACAGACTATTTCCAGTATCACAAAAATGTTCGCTTATTAGAATAAACTTCAACTTGTATTCAAGGTTACATGAAACAGAAGTTTATTGAACGAGTGGATTGCATTTCTAAACAGAGCAGCGTAGCTCGTATCTCTGTATTTATTTACTTTTCCGTATATGTTTGCCAAACGGGTAATAAAGTTTTCTTAGTTGGGCTTCTTCCATCTTTGTATTGCGTTGTATCTTTTGAATGTTCTGATTGCCTAGTTTCTGCAGATTCTGTAGCCGTCTTTTTTCGTTTGTGAATAGGTGGCTATGCGCCAGCGGTACTTTGAGTATTACGCGTTGACGCAACGATTGAAAGGCGAATTTTTGAGATAGTGTTAGGTATATTGTAGCAAAACTGAATTAGAAGAATGCGCAACCACACGCGAAAGCAGAACCAAGCTGACAGGGAAACAGCTGTGCCTGCCACAGGGTTGTCTTAAATCTAGAACTATAATTACAATGCAAATACTTATCTATGGCCTTCTCTATGGCCTCGTGGCATTGGGAGGCTTTTGGCTAGTGACAGCTTTGCTTGCCCACCTCCTTGTACATATTGGAGACATGTACATTTATCAGAAAAAACATGGATCTCTATTCAGAGTTAACAAACAACAAAAGAAATAATCGTAACTTAAATAAACTTAAAATGCCATTCTCCACGTTGAGGCCTGTTACCTGCAGCCCTCATTATATGACTATCAAAATTTATAATCATCTACCGAGTTCCCTAAAAAACCTGTCGGAATATAATTCATTTCATAAACAGTTAAAAACTTTCCTAGTGAATAAATGCTACTATAGTTTGAACGAGTTTTTTGACGAAGATTGTTAGTACAGTAATATTTTTAAATGTATCATTCAGTATTTTTTATAGTATTCTTAATAATTCAAATTGTATGACATGAAGCTCCAGATTTAAAATATTTATGTTGCTATGCCCTTGCAGGGTTTCACATCTGTACTACTTTATGATTATGATTTCCACCTTTATACTGTAATGTGACTTGCAATAAACGATTCGATTCTATTCGATTCTTGTACACGGCAGCACGCCGCGACCAGGAGGCTTCGATCAAGCCAGTCGCCAACGTTTTTACCTGTATTCTGTCCTCAAGTGTAACTACAGTATAAAATCGAAACCATTTGAATTAGTCGTTATTAATTAGCATTGGTATCTTTTAATGCTTATGAAACGTATCACTATTAGACTACAGGCCCACGTACAAAAAATGTGGGTCATTTGAACCACCAGGTGACGTATATAAATAAATAAATAAATAAATATAAATATCTTGGGACAAATTACACCAATTGACCCAGCCCCAAACTAAGCAAAGCTTGTGCTATGGGTACCAGGCAACGGATAAACATACTTATATAATGTAGATAAATACATACTTAAATACATACAACATCCATGACTCAGGCACAAACATTCGTATTCATCATACAACTGTCTGCCCCTACCGGGATTCGAACCCAGGACCTCTAGCTTCATAGTCAGGGTCACTAACCACTAGGCTATCCGGTCGTCATATAGGACGATATAAGAGCATAAAATAATAAGATTCAGCACTATACCGTCACTTGTAAGCTGTCCAACTGAGTGCTGGTGAGAATTCAAATGTGCAACCCTCGATTTTTTCCCCTTGTCGCATGATTTTTGTACGGCATTGCGGAATAATGGATTAGAAGCTGTATTGAAACAGTATGAAACTGATGCCGTACAGAATCAAATGACCAAATTTACCCTGGAAATTATCAGAAAATCAAAGAAAATTACCGAGTTTGTGGCGCACCATTTGTACTGCATGCGGCTCAATAATTCTTATCTTTTATAGAAAGAGTTACTTTAATAACGAGAGAACTAAGTGCCTCTGTAAATGTATGTTTTCATTTAAACCATTGTAGCATGATAAGGATGTATTCGTTTTAGTTTTATGTATGGACGTGTGTGTACATACATGCATGCACCTTTTCTTCAGTCTGTTTTTTTTAATTTTCTAATCGCGACCAGGAAGAACAAGACTGCGTAGAAATCATGATTGTGAAGTGTAACGCATGTGATCTAACTCAGCTGTGTGGATTTATTTTGTGCAGAATCGCGAATAGGAAGAAACAATAATGGCATAAGTCTCGTATAATTCGTGGCCGGCTTCAACCTCAATTCACTTCTATCACTTGTCTTGTACTGCCAATTTCTACCAGTAGCTAAGGATCCGTTTTGAGACCGTTTCACTATTAAATATTTATATCACTGAAATGTATATCTACAACTAGAGATGAATTCAATAAAAACTGAATTAATTAAGAGAGCTGTATTAGATAGAATGTACAGAAAAGAAGATAGTGATAATTTAAAAATAAAACGTCTTTGTCATATTCCGATGCCCAAAAGTGCAAAACCCGTTTAATAAACTTAATTGTTAAAAATCACTTACGCTCTTGTGATCACAATAATCAATTGTAAATTGCCAAACAATATGTAATTAAATTAAAACACCATAGTGCTAACAATAAAGAAGTTTAACCAACGTGACAAAATCAATAAATGGATGAAGAGTTTTAATTCAGTTTTTTCCCATCATTTCGTATAGCGACGGTGTGAAAAGCTAGGATAATATTACAAGGTGAATCCAGAAAGAAACAGTTGAATATGCTAAATTATTTACCGTCGGCGACGTTCGTTGTTTGTTCTTTTGTTTGCATCGCTTGCAACGTGTTTTGTGTTGAAGACAATGCCTGGGTGCGCTCTTTGTCTAGTCTTTGAAGGAACCGTTGGTTTGTTCTGCGACATTTTGCTCCCTGTTACTCTGAGTTTCGATGGTGCAGTGGTAAATTAGTCGAAAATAATATTGTTCTTCATGATCATAAACGTTTTGTGGTTGTAGTTTAGACACCAAACGAAATTCAACAAGCTTAGCAAGCTAGGTAATGACCAAAAACAATAAATCCAGATCAACGTCGTTGAGAGGCTGACGTTGTATTGCGAGACTTAGTATTAACATAATTATTAGGTATAGCAAATAACCCGAAGACCATAAAACCATGGTAAGTGTTTCTAAAATATTGGTTACCAAGGTTAGGTTAGGTTGTTTCTGTATACCTTTTTTTCTGTTTTGGTTGTTATATGTGGTGTTCAATAAAGAGTTATTGTATTGTATTGTATTGTTATCGTCGGTCCTTATTATTTTGTAAACGACAAAATAATAATTTATTTACACATTTTCTATTAACTATACATAGAAAGATACATTGGAAAGTAATAACAAATAAAAATGGAAGACTAATAAATTAATTGACTGTGAAAAAATTGTCAAGTCAGTCTGTCAGTCGGGAGTGTGCTAGGGCAGCATCATCATTCTTTATTATTTTGTTTCTCCGTCTAGGCTGCAACGTCAGTCATTATGTGAACGGTATAAATTTTTGATACATAAAATGATTGCTTTGTTTTTTTTTCGAGAGATATTACATTTTATTTTTCTCTTTCTTGGTTGCATCATCTTACCAAGTTAAAGGACAAAATATGTAACGAGCAAGGTGGGAAACAGCACATGATTCAATATTTCAGTGTAACCTCGGTAATGCAGCACAAAAAAATGGACTTTCATATACGTTTAATTTAAACACTTCACAGACCTAATATTTGAAATAAAACGTAACACAAACGATTAAAACACAAGATTTATTAAGATAAGATGACAATCAACACACCGTTAGTCTCGCTAGGCAATAGAGGTTTAGGATTTTTACCTTAAATAATCGATCCAAATAAACAGGAGGCCTGCAAGGGCTTTTAGAATTTTGAAAAGCTTATAACATATTCAACGAAATTCGCATAATATATGAGAAAAACACAAACACGTAACATGGAAAAAAATATATAAAAATTCAGTCGCCTAAAATGACTTGGCAATTGTGCGCACAATCCTAATCATAATAAGTACACCTAAAAACACACATTATTACGTTAAAACTAATGGAAAACTATATATTAATTTTAGTGTTTCTCCCCAAATAAGCCGTCGTAAAAAAAAGGAATTTGCTGATTCAAAATAACGGATTAGTGCAACGGGCAAAACACAGAACACGGAGAAGAAACGGATAAACTGGATTTTTGCCTGCGTGGTACTCCTGTTGCATGACTCGACTGCGCCGATCGTCGTAAATGCTTGCTACCGTTATCCAACTGGGTCGTGATGGCTCCGAGTACTTGCGGAACGGTGCCGACGTGGATTCGTCATATACGGTGACTAGATGCAGTTGGTCTGACCTCAGATATGGGTTAAAATTCTGCCGTATATGGCAAGCTGGAAATAAAAACTATAATGTAATATAACCCAAAAACATACGCAAACTTACACGAACGGCCACTAAACTGAACACTCACCCGAAATGGAAAAATCCGGCTATTCTTGAAAATCACCACCCCAGGTGCGAACACAGCGCAGGGCTGACACAGGAACTGGTGAAAAGCAGCTATAGGACACCCAAGAACACTATGCCACAAGCCTTTGGCAAAATACAAGAGCACAAACTCGAGGTTCACAAAATCCAGGGAAAATCGCCGATACTCTCGTCACAAAAACTCAAATCAGAATGCCTTCAATACGTAATGTCAATTTCAATTTTTTTACACCGAACACCGATATTCAAATTCAAACGAACCTGTCCAAAAGAGTGGTAAATAACCAATACGAAATACGAAAAAAAGGTTATTAATAAGAATCACGACAAAAAGGTTATATCACCATGCGGCAAAATAATGCTGCAGTAATTACTATTTTTTTTTCAAGTTCTATTGAATCTACATCACGTGACTCTGGCAGCACATGGGAACGCCCGGCTGCAAGGCTCGACTTATCACTTTCTTCTCGGGCTTGACTGCAACTTCCTCGATGAGTCTGACTATTCTGACAACACTAACGTAACTTGACAGGACAAGATTGGCCTCTCACTTTCTTCTTCTATAGCTAGGTGGCGATGTTCAACTGTCACAAACACGCTAGTCTAGGGCTTGATTGCAACTTCCTCGATGAGACCGACTATTCTGGCAAAACCAACGTAACTTGACAGGACATAGAGGCAAGGTGGGGAACTTCAGACTGCAAGCTTCCCTCTCACTTTCTACTTCTATAGCTAGGCGGCGATGTTCAACTGTCTCAAGCGCGCTAGTCTTGGGCTTGACTGCAACTTCCTCGATGAGTCCGACTATTCTGGCAACATCAACTAAACTTGACAGGACATAGAGGCAAGGTGGGGAACTTCGGACTGTAAGTTTCCCTCTCACTTTCTTCTTCTATAGCTAGGCGGCGATGTTCAACTGTCACAAATGCGCTAATCTTGGGCTTGACTGTAACTTCCTCGATGAGTCCGACTATTCTGGCAGCACCAGTGCCCACGCTCTGCCAAGGGGCATATTGGAGTTTTTTCTTTAAGGCATGATGGATTCGAGTCTTAAAACCTTCACACTAATCCTTCTTCGCCAATCGGTCGGGTGTGTAGGTAATTTCCTCAATATTCACTACGACTTTTTATCCATTTAAAGGTTGAGGTGTCAGTTGAGCTTTCAGCCATCAGAACATCCCGACAAACAAACTTGTTCGGGACTTTTGTATCCGACGCAGCCGCGTGTATGGCCGTGGCCTTTAATGCTATAGGATTAAAATGTGCGCGGATACATTAAATAAAATATTGTGCTTTATAGAACACACATTTAATTATTAATTGACATTTACATAGACCACCCGAATCAGAATCCCAAACATAAACCGTAGACAATAAACCATAAATAAAATCTACTGTTCTAGTCTTGAACAACTTTTATCCAACGTCACTGTCAATGTTTAGCTGTGACTCGAATACACTTGCGTTTTCGGCACTTGTAGACGTTCCGTGTATGACCGCAGGCAGTGATTGCTGTATGGATTCTTAAAGACATATTTATTATTCACTTCGCTCTAAGTTTACGTTAAATTTTTGTATTGTCATTCGAAAGCAGTTCTTAAATCAAGCCAGAATACAACGCCTCTACTTTGAGGTAGCCAGTTATATTTTCTCAGTCGTAAATTTAAATTTTGCTTAACTCTACCCAAACTTTTTCTATACTGCTATTTTTGCTTTATGGCCCTGCTATTGACATGAGGCTCTTTTGGCGCCATATTTTTCTTCTCTTCTTTATTTTCCATATTTTTTTTCGGAATAAGTTTTCAGATTTGACACGATTATCTTGTTATCTTTGTGTTGACTGCATTGTTATTTTTATCACTCAAAACTCATCAGCACGCCTCAAAAAACAGCATCCCTAACGCAAGTTATGACCCTCCTTAACATACTATTTTCGAACCGTATTTTAGAATTGAAAATTCCGAAGTGGCAATCAATAAGGCCATGGCAAGAATCCAAGTGCGATGCGAGGTGGTCGTATATCACGGGATATCACACCTCTGTGCTGAATAGAGCTCACTTTGTAACTTGAAAGTTACGGCGAATCGATTTGACTGTGACTATTGTGTAAAGTATATTAAGCAGCAGCTTGTTTTGTGAGATAAAAATGAGGAAGGTGGATATCGTGAGGGTACATTACAAATTGGAAGCGCCACTACTTATTTACGGCCACAAACAAATTGAGGTCACAAAGACAAACAAATAATCAATTATTAAACCGTGTAATTAATCATAACTATTTACAATATTACCTTTAGATTAAGCTTTATTGACATTTTATACCCTGACAGGGTGTTATGTACCTACCGCCATTTAACACAGTAACATCTTGGTATTTATGTAATGAACATGACTTGAATGATTAATTTAATTGAAACATACATAATTTCCATCTTCCGTCGGTTCTATCTTTTATGATGAGGCTACAATTATAATTAAGTTTTCATTAAAAAAAAAACATTTTAATCCTTTTTTCTGACCCTACCTTGTCATCCAAAAAAGTCATCAGATTTCAAGTCAAATCGATCAGCAAAAGTTACTTTATCCAAGGAGTTATTTCTCCTTCTGACCCTTACTATTTATCAAAGATTTTATTATTCTTGAAATGGTAAAATAGTTTTTTAATTAGTTTTCGTAAAAACATTTTAGATAATCGGCGATGAAACGACACAATGCATTTCGGATTGCTGACAAACTATTTTCTGTTGCTTCCCACAGACGACAAATCGCCCGCCCAATCTGTCAAAGTTTCACACTAACAAACAGTTCAGAACTTTTAACTTGTTTTCTCAGTTTTCGTTCGTCGCAGTCTGCTCAATGTACCTGATCACGTTCGACAATTTCCTGGTTCTGGCCGCCCGTCTCACGCAACGTTCAGAAGCGTAAAGGAATTTTGCTTTTTAAATGCCTCTAGCTGCAGTGGGTTCTTAAATGCCTTTGATATCGAAGTTTTGACGTTGAGGAACATAGGTGTGGGGTTTCACGTAAAACTTTGGATTATTTTACCTTGTGTTACTATTTCCTTTGGTTTTCCTTTGACGTAATAATAGTGTGCTTCTTGCAAGAGCCCTAGCAGGTCTAACCCAATGTGCTTGCCTTTGCGATCGTTTTTTTTAATTTCAAATTTAGACTGCTATTTAAAAATTTAAATTGTCTTCATAGACAAGCTCACAGTGCTCATCCTTTACAACACATAATATACTATACTGCCATAGGTATAAAAGGCTAATCAAGACATAGACAGATAATAAATAAATAATATCTTGGGATAGTTCCCAGTCTTCCGTCCAATGATCAGAATGAACCTCCTTAACACGATTGTGCCATTTATCTATTTTTGAATTGCGTCATCAGCATTTTTCCCGTTTCTTTGGATCTCGACTTATTCGGGCTGTCCGTATTTTTAAGGGTATCTATCTAGAAACCGTTAAAAATACTCTTGTGCATTTTCCATTATTCAGTCTATGACGCCATCCTTCAAGACAGTTGTTGGTTTGATGGGGTTGACAGCACGAGAAAAAAAGAACGATGTTTGTTTGCTTTTAGGTCTTGTATCCTTAGGCTCTGTCTACCCCGTAGGGGATAAAGACGTGATTTATGTATGTATGTAATGTTTTGTTGAACCAATGACTGGATAATTTGTTGACACTGCAATTGAAAGACGGTTTCCGGTATCATTTGAGAATACAAACACACATCAAAGCAAGAAAACCCTGACTGCCACGCAAATAGATGCGCTTGTCAGATGGGTGTATTTTAAATCCAGAATTGTAATAAAGGTAAACAAATATTGTTTATGGCATGAGCCCAGATAGTAGCCTATCTGTATAATGCTCATGATGTTATCGGATGATATGCTTTCAATGTAACACCAAACATCTGGAATAGGTGGTTTCGGGAGCAATGTTCATCAAGCTAAACTCTTATGAATTCTCTTTTCAAGTTCTTACGAAAACGAACTTTCTACTGATTTCTTATTATGTATAGATAGGTAAGGTGAAAATGAAAGTATAGTTTATTTATAGAGTTTATTAAAATTTTAAATGACCAACTACCTTACATTACCTACCTAACTAAACAACCCACCCGCATCATTCCGGTCGCAAAGGAGGCCATCACGCTCGCCGCGTTGCCGCGCTGAACGGTGGACAATCTCTGCACCATGTAACGGATCAGGCTTGAGTAAGCATGAACTCGCAAGATCATGAATATATTTCATACATTGAGAGATAGTATTATTAAGGAATATTAAATTGGTCTGTCTCTTCAGGTATAATACAAGACCCCGCTAGTACTCCATAAGTGGTTATTTTCTTAATAATAACGTATCTGAGGAAAGCTACCCTGTCAGTTGACACCGTTGAGGTAACCCGGGTATCAATCCCCAAATATCAGCTTTCACTAGCTGAGACTCGATTCAGTTCTCATTATTCAATTCCAGATTAAAGCATCAATTCCCAAACAAAGAATATACTAGCATTAAAAACACTAGAATACACTAAGCCACAATAAACCAACGTACACATCATTATATTCACAATAACAAGTAAAACAGAACAACAAGCACTTTTAACTTAGTTGTGGTTTGAGTTTATTGTAAATAGCATGTTTTGAACGTTGGTTTTAATCAGTTAATCAGTTTAACCAGTGTAACACGTTTTAGCTTCCGTGACAAATGCAAGTGAGACGATATTTTAGGTTATTATTCAAACAATTACAAGTCTAGTTTGACGGTTGAAATTGTTGTCATATAAAGAATTCGGAAAAATTGTTTGTGACACGATACGCTAGACAGATTTAACGCCTTAGTTAAAATTTCGTTCGAGAATAAATGCTAATATTAAGTTAGTAATGTTTTAGAACGGGATGAGCGAAAAGGTATTACTAATTTGGGTTGATTTCAATTTTTGTTAGGATAGTTAGGAAAGTTAAGAATTGAAGAGAAGTTTGAGAGTAATAAGAAAAGTGGAAAAAAAAGAGAAACATTAATAAAGATAAATTTATAAAAAAATATTCAATGTAACATTTAAAAAAAAAATAAGTAGACTCACCGAAAGGGAAATGCAGCGAAATTATAAATCAAGAGTAGATAAAAGCTAAAAAAAAAACATTTGTAGAAGTTAGTTAGGAATTGTAAAAAAAGTAAATAGTAGTAAATTACTTCTTGTTGGCTGAAGGTTAGGAGTTCCGGGAAGTCAGGAGGGGAAGATTTGGAAGTAGGAGAAGGCTCATATTGAGCTGGAATCGCCTGAAATTAAGGGTGAATGATTGTTAAAAGAAGTTCTAAGTGTTTTAAAAAATATGTATATTAGTTACCTTTTTATTTTTGCCAATTCGGGATTTGCGTGATAACTAAAAGGAAATTAATTATTAGATTGAAATTTTCAGGGAAGCTTTTGGGAATTTTCAATTTTAGATACAACATTTATAATAATAATTTTAAAGACTTACTTTTGCTAAATAAGTTTTAATTTTTCGAGTTAGATCGGTTAAAGTTAATTGTACCGTGGAGATGGTGTTACATTCTATTAAAAGTATTGTAAAAGTAAAGTCGTTGTTTTTTCCGGATTACTCGGTCTTTATAGTTAAAGTCATCTCGATTCCACAGGCAAGGATATTTTATTATTAATTCTTCAAATGAGGACATTTTTTGGGGTTAAACGTGAATCTATTGTTAGAAGCAACTAGAAATTCGAATCAAGAATATTTCTAATAAACAGAATTAAATGGGTGTGTTTTGTTTAAAAGTAATTCGGACGGATGACATAAAGAGTTTATGAAAACAAAAAAAAAACTATCCTAAAAGAAGGGATAAACGAAGGAAATACTAATCTTTTGTATCATTCAATAATATGCTAAATAAAATTATACTTCGTCATGTTAAATCTATTTTTCCCTTAATACCAGAATCTTGGCTCAAAAATAGAGTGCTTGGAAGAATTATTTCTTAAAGATTGAAGTAATTTGCATTCATGAAATTTAATAATAAAGATTAATGGCTGCGTGATTCGTCTAAAGCTGTCGGACCAACACTGTGAATATTGTAGTTTAGTATATAAGTTAGGTTTTTGTTAGCATATAGGGTAGGGATCGTTTACAACCAGGAATGATCCCGAACGGGAGTCCAGACCACGCTCTCATAACCGGCGTCCCAAGCTTAGTTCATAGCTTCTTACTCTGTTGATTATTTACTAACGTGCATGTTTTCGAGTGGTTGCATTGACTGTAGTGGTGATCACTGAGTTGTTTTACTGACGAATAATTAAGTTTCCGGATTATTCAAAACGTAAGTCATTTTATAAGAGTAAAAAAAAACAAATAATAATCTTTGTGGCGAACTAGTGGACTGTATATTATAAATGAAAGCGGCTTATGATGATGAACTGGTTTTTAATAAGTATAGGAATAGAACTACATAAGATGAGTGACCTCGTGGCAGCAGCACCTCCTGCCGTGGTTCGTAAGGAACTGAATCAGTTTTAAAAAATGAGATGCTACATGCTATTATATGTCACAAGGTTTACAACTGCCAGCTATAAAATATATATATAAATATAATCTAATTCAATAAAAATTACATACAAATTAAACTATTAAATTAAAAACGAATTAAAAACTAAACTAAAACTAATCTTAAAATAAAATAATTAAAAAAGGAGGGGCCCCCGTGGCATAGTTCCACAGACGCTGGCAGCATTCCCCCTTTGGACAGCGATACTAATACGCTGTCCAAGGAAGCTGCCAGCTGTGCGGTCACCCGTAGCGTCTATTAGCCTATTCGAAATATCGTTGAAGAGGCTAATAGCGCTAGGACCCCACGGACCAAGGGTTTCAACACCGAAAGGGACAAAGTTGTATTCGGTGCTGAGATCCCTATATTTATTTATCTTGCCTGATTCGGCCGCTTCTGCAGCCGCGCCTGCTCTACTCGTGGTTCCGCGAAGGTGAGACGAGGCTAGTGTGTCTACGCACGTTGCATCCCACACCAGCACACGTCCCACACTCCACGGAATCATAAAAATACATTTTGGCAGTAAAAAGGAGTTTATCCACAACAATTTTACTAAGAATTGTGTCAGTTATTTTTATTGCATGTTCCCTATTGCTTGCTAGATTAGTCCGTGATCCCAACACTAAAATATTCAACCAAACAAGTAAACCAAAAAAATCGGGCCGACCGACGTAATATGCAACAAATGATGGAAGACGTCCATTTTTCAGTATTACTAACGTGCAGCGTGTACATCAATTTTGTATCACCTGCGCGATCGAGGGCTGCCGGCGGGGCCATTAGTCAAGTGTGGTGGCGCGCCATTTTGTTATATTGCCAGGAAATTTTATACCTAGAGATAACGAGCTCGTATCATAAGCTAAGTTAAGGTTGCTAGGTTATATTTATAGACGACACTGAAAATTAGAACACAGGAAAATCCGAAAAGTAAAGCTATGGCCGGAAAACTTACTTTACTTTTCGGATTTTTCTATGTGTTCTAATTTTCAGTAGCGTTTAGAATATTGATTTCTAACGGGCAAAGCCGTAAAAATCAACACAAAAATGAAGTAAAATTATTAGTTGATTTAATAGGGATTTAATAATAAAAATTAGTATTGTATTAAGCATTGCTGCCTCCTTCGTTGATGGCTCAAGACTTCTCTTCTAGACCCTATGCTTCTAGGATGTGCGCGGAGGTTGGACATGTAGTGACTACGTCCCATTTAAATTCATTCCATACCGACAACATTCCGGACGCAAATCCTACTCGCCGCGTTGCCGCATTGAACAGCGATGGACAAATTCTGCGCTAGAAATAATCCGGAAGGCGAGTCCAAACCACGCTCTTCAAAAAAATCTTTGCCAGCACCAACAATAATGAGAGAGAGTCGAATACTTCTCACGCTTTTTATGGGCTTCTCACTTAGTAGCCGCTCTTGTTGTCCCCATAGATAATACTTACGTTGTTACGCAAAGGTGGGCCAAAGCAAACACGACGGAGATTTAGACAAAAGGTTTATTAAAAAAGGTCCGTATGTAAATAAAGCACAATAAATAAATATAAAAACACATTTCGGCTTTCTCATGTCACACAAAAATTCTCGGAGGGTTTGGATCGAAAGGCAGTCGTTATGACCATCGGCAATAGATCAAAAAACAGTGCTTTCTAAGAAATAGTTTTATAATTTGAAAAAATACACACATAGAACAACAGTTGGCTCGGAAAATAATGGTCCTGTATCTCGCAGGAACTGCGCCATGCCATCAGTAGGTTCATATAAAAAAGACTAACATTCTTTTCCAACTTTGCTGTTGTAATATGCAGTACGCGATATTTATTTTTCATTAAGCGTTGCCAATGCATATTACTAATGATTGTTATATATATTTACACGACACTTAAAAAAATACTATAGATAAATTTAAATACAAGTTGAATTAATTAAACAAAAACTAAAATAAATCTAAAAAAGTGCTCCCTCGTGGCATAGAACCAAAGATGCTGGCATCATTTCCTTGCTGTATCGCAATACTAATTCGTTGGTCTTCGGTTCCCAATAGAGTCGATCAGCCTTTTTGCACACGATTAGATCAATGTTGAGTGTTGATATTTTTTTCCAAACATAGAGCTAGTTTCCTTAAAATATTTTTTGATGACGTTGGAGTCCTTCCTTGTTGCCCCTTAACGAATATTGATTTCAGAACATAATGAATACCGACTGGAAGCATATTGTGAAGTCTTCGCCCTTCTTTGCGAAGTTCACAGCCGTGCTTGAGCAAATGCTAACGTGGCAGGCAAAGTTGCTGGTCGAATTTGATTGACCCCCGCGGTTCATAGTTGGGCACGCCAACCTATGTGTGATGGTCCCTGAGTAGACGTGTGAGGTCCTCCGGTCCAACTCATCCTTTGGTGCGTAGTATTTAATCCAAGGTTATGCTTTCATTCCATAGCATTCGTCACCCAACATAGATACCCGTTAAAGTGGGGTGACCCCGACGTGATATATGTCTTTGATGTGACTGGACAGTGCGGACCGCCATCCCTCCAAGGTTACCTGACAAAACTGGTGTGTCAGACCGCTTAGTAACATTGTATCTATGAGGTCGTCGAGACCGGTACGTAGGACTGATCTCCTCAGCTCATCTAATAACGGTTGAGGGCCTCTTTCCAGAGTGGGATCAATGACCACCAGATAGCACACCAGAAGCCGGAAGAACGTCTCAAGGTCCAGTCTGCTCGTCTCTGAAAGGTTGATGAAAGGAGTAGTCATTTCCTCGAGTGCCCGATTTTCCAAAGCTGAGATAGCGGAGGCCTCCCTCCTGTTTAAGATCCAGACTGCGAACTTATACGCTATGTGAGCGGTGTACGATTCCTGCACTCCAGCGGGGGTCATGTCCAGAACGCTGTCCCGGTCCTGGGTCTCAGGCAGAATCGCTAGGGCAGAAGAGATTCTAATTCCTTGGTACGTAGCCTCGTGGAGAGTGAAGACCTCTGGTGGTATACCCCAGATGCAGCATCCTGAGTTTAGGACCAATGCCTTCGGGACAGTTTTCCAGTAGTGGTAATATATAGATAACACTGACAGACCATATAGGAATACCGACTGGAAGCATATTGTGAAGTCTTCGCCCTTCTTCGCGAAGTTCACAGCCGTGCTTGAGCAAATGCTAACGTGGGAGGCAAAGTTGCTGGTCGAATTTGATTGACCCCCACGGTTCATAGTTGGGCACGCCAACCTATGTGTGATGGTCCCTGAGTAGACGTGTGAGGTCCTCCGGTCCAACTCCTCATCCTTTGGTGCGTCTGTCTTCTCTCTGATGATGGGGTCCATAAGGTCGGTCATACCCTGATTACCTTTTACCCAGGACCTTAGCTGTAGTGCCTGGATTAGGGATTGATTGAAGCTGTATGTTTCCGTCTCCTGCAGCGGCTGTCTCTTCGCCCTGACTTTGGTGGGAGCCCCTATGTAGGGGGTCACGTGACCTCTGTTCAGCAACCAGTCGGAAGAGATGTCATCTGTGGTGGATAGGGAGATTGCATTGTCATACTCTGCCAGAGGTACGTCTTCCCAACGACACAACCTAACCTGATCCTGCTGCGCCGCCATGGTGACGCCTTCCAGAGGGATGTTCCAGCTGGTTTCCCGTAGACGTTGGGCGTACTGGGTGAGGCATGTGGTGTCTGATATTTGGGCTAGGTTGATGTCCTCTCTTCTGTTTCTCACATGGTTTATCATAGTCTCTTCCATATTCCTGATGTCCTTCAAGATTTCTAGTTCCGAATTCCAATCGCGACATGCGACAGCCTGGATAGATCTTGTATTCGAGAATTTGTTTATGAGGGCTTCTTGTTTACCCACGTTGGTTAACGCATGAAGTCTCGACATGAGCTTGGGGTTGCATGGACGAATGTTGAGGAGATCTTGTATATGGTTTTCTCTTTCCTGGCTGACCCCTGCGGTGAATAGAGGAAGAACCTCTCTATTGCGTATGAGCGAAGGAAGCCCCTCAGCTATCTTGGCTTTTAGGTAGTTTTCTGGTTGTCTTGACACCGAAGAACTAACTACTGACCATTGAAACAATGTGAAGCTCAAACTGACAAAAAAAACTGTCACATGAAGATTTCAACTTGCCAACGCCACCTAGAATTAATACAAGGAACAAACAACACGACGCCATCTATATGAGCAAATCTAAACCAACATCTTCTGTCAAAGTCAGAATTACAGAACGTAATTTAAAACGCCCACTATCGGTGAAACAACGGAACCACATAAATACAGTCAACTGCATAAAATTGAACACACTGCCGCTAGTACTAAGAACAACACTTAACTGCAGTTTATATCCTAAAGACCAAAGCTAATTTACCTTCCTAACTCCCGAAGCACGGAAACTGGTACGGACGCGACAAAGTATGTGGCGGCTCTACCACAACTTGAAGCAAACCATAACACCAGAACGTGGACTTCGTAGGACGTAACCTAAACAATCCAAATATATAACTCAGTCTATGAACGAATACCATAGGTTGAGAATAATATCAAGAAACCTGGCGAGTCCGACTCTTGTTGAAACCTCAAAACTCGAGTCTGACCCAGTAATGCCATTACAGAAAAATACAAGTAGCTACGCCTATGGTACAGTCGGCGCAAAAACGACCACCCAAAGATAAGGCGAAATAATGTATAAATTAGGGAAGAAGGGTAGGTACAGTCAACCTGGAAAAAATCGTGACAACCTCAGGAAACAAAAAACTATGCACATACGTCTTTTAGAGAAAACATCACACGTTTAAAGATCCACTTATATTTAGCGGATAAACACGCGTATATTTATGAAAGCGTCGTCAGGGCTCGAGAACCCATACCCCGGGACTCTGCTGGACGAATGGAAAAGCATACGTCTTTCTACATTGGACGGGAAATTAACTCATAACTTGATCGTCAACACCTTTTCACCGAACTCCGTTCTCCAACGTCAGCGCCTAGCTGTACATTCCCGAAGTCGTCGCGAGCCAACCTGGCTACACCTCCAAGCATCCACAACGGCCGGCGCAATCGGATCTTGCAACGGGAGATTCACACCGGGACAACCGAGGCAACAAACTAACATAACTGTTTCAAAACTGCGTTCTTTATTTAGCCTGTGTTTTGCCTGATTAACCAGGATGGACGATACGTCTTTTAGAGAAAACAAAGAGAAAAACGTGCAATATTTGCCAAATGACTGGAGACCAGAAAAAATAGGACCCTGGATAGGATAAAAGTAGTATACCGGAAAAAAAGGTATGACGGACGATGTGCCTTCCGGAATTTAGGGGAATACTGTACATCAAATGATTGGAGGCCAGAAAAGAATAGGACGGACGATGCGTCTTTCGGAATTTAGGGGAACTTATGGATTAAATAAATCTCCATACCACAATAGAGTAGCATTATTTTAAAATGTCTTTCACGTGATAAGTACCAATGTGTGGAGAGTCTAAATCAGCTAGCTCGTAAACTTGAGATGAAACGCGCCGAATTACACGAGACGCCGTG
This sequence comes from Pandemis corylana, assembly GCA_949127965.1. Lineage (NCBI taxonomy): Eukaryota > Metazoa > Arthropoda > Insecta > Lepidoptera > Tortricidae > Pandemis > Pandemis corylana. Next base: position 11,790,317 of record OX421870.1, on the reverse strand, counting down.
AAACGAGGAGCAAACTTACCACCCCTTTCAATATTTGGAGTACCCCTTTGGAAATTCCTACGCCACACAACCTGACCAACTTCAAACAAGACAGGAATACGATTTCGGTTGTAGTAACGGGCGTTTCGAACGAAGGCTTGCGTCAACGCGTCGGCCACTTTTGCGTAAACTTCCCGTAACGATCTGAGGTTTTCCGCACGATCGTTCCGACTGTTATCCAACCCAGGGTTAACAGTCTGAACTCTTCTGCGATTACAGAGAACATCAACCTCACGTCCGTATATAAGGAAATTAGGGGTATAATTTGTAGCCAAATTAACGCATGAGTTTAAATATAAGGCAACCTTAGGAAGTTGCCTGGCCCAAGTACGGTCACAAGTATACTCAAGGTAGTGACCACAGTTTGGTTAAATTTCTCAGCTACGTTCGCATTCGGACTATAGTAGGGAGTGAAAATAGGTGACGAAATATGATACGACCTAAGGAAATCTTCAAATTGACGACTCCTAAACACAGTAGCGTTATCACATAGGACGTTGAGTGGAGTTCCATATCTCAAAATTACCTCAGACTCTAATGCGTGCGTAATTGAATTTGTATCGGACTTCTTCAAAGGTGCTAACCAAACAAACTTCGAAAAGACATCTACCATCGTGAGAATATACTTGTACCCATAATATGCGGTAGGTAAAGGACCAACCAAATCGATTGAAAGCAAATCAAGAGGAGCACTTACGGCCCGCGGGTATAACTGTTGTCCTCTTGGCTGAGTGTTAGCGATCTTAAAAGATTTGCAAATCTGACACAATGAAAGACGTGAAGCAATATCTTTGTACATGTTAGGCCAATAATACAGGTCTCGTGTCTTAAAATAAGTTTTCTAGCATATATAAAAGCATGTACATGTTAGGCCAATAATACAGGTCTCGTGTCTTAAAATAAGTTTTCTAGCATATATAGTTATTTTGCAGCACATAAAAAAATATGCTAACTTATACGTTCAATTTATACACTTCACAGGTCTAACACTGGAAATAAAAGATATCACGAGCACTTGGAACAATAATTTTATTAAAAAAAGAACCTAGTATTAACAATAATCGCGAACACACAATAAAAATTTGTACGGCCAAATAAGGAAGCCAAAAATAAAGAAGGCCTACAAGGGCTTTTAGAATTTGGGAAAGGCGTCGGTATGATTGGGGCTGAACTGCATACGATTAAGGGCGTCTAAGGAGGTAATAGGGTCTAAACAAGTTCGCTAAGCATATGGGGTAGTCGTTGTGCGCACAATAACGTGTTAAAAAAATAACCACCTAATGCAAAGCCAAGACAAACAACTAGGCGTAAATTCGCTATAGCTAGTAACTTAATAAATATGCAGTCATTCAAAAACTTAGAGATATGATAAGGGAAATGGGATGTATGAAAATTTAGGAAGGAACGGTTTAAAAGTAATGGTTAATGAGATACGTGGAATTTAACGTGTAGCTCGTCGTCTCTGAACTCGTGGCGTGGGTTTCGGGTTGCCAGATCAAATCTCGCCGGTCGTCAAGGTCTCCCAAAGGCTTGGACGATTTTGCTTGCGGGGGTTCAGCAAATTCCGAGGGTCTCGGTCCACAAGTCCACTAATCAAACTAATCTCCGTACGGAGAAGCTGGAAATAAAACTTACAATGAAATATAATGCCTGAACGCGCACAACCCTAAACGAATAGACACCAAAACAGCATACATACCCGAAATGGAAAAATCCGGCTTCAACACCACAATTTATGGTAATCCCGTATAATAAGAACTCTGCACCAAAGAATGTAATAAGGGGTTCTATAAGAACTCTGCACCACAAAAACACCACAACCCTCCGGTACTTAAGAAAAAAATCACAACACGGAGTAACTTGGTTGGTTTAGGTAAAATATTAACCTCACAGCAGGAAAATACAGATCTGAATGACTTGTTTTTCTAATGTCAATTTTGATTTTTCCATACCGAACACTAATTTTTAAATTCAAACGAATCTGCTCAAAAGAATGATGAACAACCAGTATGAACAGCGAAAAAAGGTTACTAATAAGAATTACAATAAAAAGGCTACATCATCATGCAGCAAAAATAATGCTGCAGATGTTACTACCTATGTTAAATGGCGGTAGGTACATGACACCCTGTCAGGGTATAAAATGTCAACAATGCTTAATCTAACGGTATCCCTTTCTAATAATATTGTTGTGAGGAAAAGAATATCTTGTTTAAAATCACTTTTAATCCTAATGCCAAATCTTGCACAAAATATTTAAAAAAAAATCTATATTTAAAAACAAATTATAAAAAAGGTCGCTAGTATTTGCGAAAGTTGTAAATACACCCTTAATTACACGGTTTAGGTAAATACAATTTTGTTGTCATGTCAATACTCGTAAAATTATTAAAATATAATTATCTAAAACAGTATGCCAGTAAATAAAAGTATCAATATTTTATTAAGTAGTTGACAAAAAAATCAGTCGCGTTCATTAATTCAGTGTACAGCACCATGGTGAATCAAAATGAAAATTTTCATATTATTAACACACCATTTGACCTCATATTTAATGTTGAAACGTGGCGCGAAAATCAATTTCCTGCTTCGCAGAATGCTGGCAGCAACGCTACTATATTTGACTGAAAATGACTTGCAAGTTGAACAGTTACAAAGATGTTAAAAGAATTTTTTTACATAATATACTCGGGAACAAAAAAACCGGATCAGTTCCCGTAGGAAATTATATGAAAAGTCACCCGTTTTTTTGCTCCCGCTGTATATATAGCAAATTTTACAAATGCTTTATAATCGTGAGTGGATATTGATTTCGGTGGATTTTTATTTTTATTGTGATATCGGTGCAAGGAATATTATTACAGTTGCTCAATAATTATGAAATTTTTGTAGCTGTATCTTGAGGGAAGTTAAATTTTACACGTTGACTTGTTGTCTGGATGAGATCAAGTAAAAGATTTTTTCAAATTGGTCCAGTAGTCTCGGAGCCCATTCAATGCAAACGAATAAACGAACAATCAAATCCTTTCTTTATAATAATATTGTGAAGTGTCGCCAATAAACTGCTATTAATTTCATTTAAAATTGGAACAAGTGTGACTTTGTCTGGTTGTCTCCGAAGGATTCGCTGCAAAAGTTACTTGTTTCAACTGTATGGCTTTTCCAAATGTTCTTTTAAGCCTCATTTCCTTCTCAAGTTTAATTAAAACATTATAAACAGAATAATGTTGAGAATTATTGATTCTCTGCTCCTCGTAAAGAGAGAGAGTAAATCACGTCTTTATCCCTTACAGAGATCCCTTTATACAGAGCCTAAATTAATAAGACCTAAAGGCCATTCGCATGATTGGTTGTTATTGCGTGCATGGTTGTTGTCGTTTTTATAGTAGCTACAAGTAAATTTCTGTTCGAAAAGTGTAGTTAATGTTAAAAAATAAAGTATCAACCAACGTTGTCTTAAAAGTCCGCGTTACCGTGCCTATCCTTTAGCATCATCCACATTTTTTCCTTCCTTCGAAAGTCTTACTAACTTCCCCCATTCCATCAGTAAATTATGCAACAGCCTTTACGTATTGTCTCGTACGGTCACGTTGGCCCTGTAGCACGTAATGGCCACAATAAACCGTAAAAAAATATAACAGTATGCTCTTACTCGTAATAGGGCATATAAAATTTGTTGGTCCCACACTGAACTCGGGGTTTTACGGACCCCAGCGAAAAACGAAGGATCGTAAATGCAAAGTGTTTTCGATTTGGACTTGATGTTGGCGTTATTGAAAAGGTGTTCTTTCGTAGAAACGTTTAATTTTGCATGGTTAATTAATCGGTCGAGCATGTATGAAGAGATTGATTAGTGTGGATGAAGCGAAAGAAGTATGTCAGGAGGAGCAAGTGGAACAAAGTTGTCTCTACCTACCCCTGTGGGAAAGAGGCGTACGGTATGTTTTATGTATGTGTGTAATCAATCGTAACAATTTTTTCATTTAGGTCTGAAAATTTGACTGTTGAAATGAGTTTGCCAGAGGTAAAAGGAATAATATTTATAAAATAACATTAAATTTAAAAAATAAAAAACCCCAACGGCGTGTATTAATCAATTCTTCTTCTTGTGGTGCCTTTCCAACTAGTGAAGGTTTGCAGTTAGCTCCACATACTTCACACGGTCACTTATATTCAATTGATTTGTATTATTTAATTTTATTTTATTTACTCTTGACGATTTCAATCTAAATTCTTCTACCTTGACAATGTACAATTTATGATGTAATTTTTATTGAATTAATAAATAATCTAATCTAATCATACGTAAATTTAAAAAAAAAAACAATTATTGCCAAAGATGCCTCACATTATTTTTCAAAACAGCTAAATTGATTATCTTCAAAATACAGGACCGATTTTTACCAAAAATGGTTAGGAACCACCACAAGAAAAGTTTCAGAATGAAATAATCTGCATCGAAATTGATTCATCCGTTAACTATGATACCACGCACACACACACACACAGACATGGACGTTGACGTCATACTCAAAAGCGGTGTATACCCTCTTTTTGCGTCGGGTGTTAAAAACTCAGTGTAGCTTCCACTTAATAGCTTTTTTCATTTCCTAATGTGCAATTTAATCTAGATGGCAAATTAAAAGAAACAATTAGTGCATGTCGACTGATTAATGCGAATACGGAGCCCGGTGCTTATTGAGACAAATTGCGCTCGCGCCTTCTGGTTGTTAAGGAAGGTTTACATTGATAAAAACAGCTAGGAAATAGTTTAAACTGTGCACTTATGCACATCCTACTTCCTACTAATATTACAAATGTAAAAGTTTGTGAGTATGGACGTATGGATGATTATAGTCTGGAATAACACATAGGCTACTTTCGAAGAAGAAGCGATGAAAGTCGCGGGTAACCAGCTAGTGTTGGATAAAGAATATGTTTTTTATTTTGACCCTGGAAAATGAAAGTTGTTCATTTTGAAAATTCCTCTGAATTGTGATATACAGGCTGCTGGGTAATTTTGTATAACGGGTCCCTTTTTGTCATATAAATCTCTTTGGTCATAATAATCGTTAGTTTTTCTTTCATAATACATGAAACCATGAAACCATGTATTTTTCGGGTTAAGACCCCTGGTACTGCCCCTGGGGGTAGGGTGGGACTGAACCATACCACCGTAGTGCTGTGAGCAACGGGTATTAGATAGGTTAGGTAGCTTCTTATTCCCGAAGGGCAAATCATCCAGAATAGGAGTCCCGCGTAGCGGGGCTCCGTCGATTTTTTTTTTATTTCTCAAATCCCAGCACTACTATGGTGGTATGGTTCAGTCCCACCCTATCCATAGATGTAGTGCCAGGGGTATGGTGGGTCAGAAGGGTATTTTTCAGGTATTTTGGAAAAGTCATTAGAATGTAGTAGGTACCTATGTTAGGTTACGTTTTTAACAACTCTAGAAAATGTACTTTGTGACAGCAATAAAACGTTTTATGACTAATAAAAATTATGTCATACTATACATTCTGAACTTAAATTTTATGGGATAAGACCATTTGTATCAATGTTATTCATCGCAATTTTCAGCAATCACAAATAAAGTTTGTTTTGCTAATAATTTCTTTTTTTACACAATAATTTTGCATTGTCACCGAAGCTCTGTACATATTTTCAATTTCAAGTCAATCTGACCATTTGTAGTGCTTCAAAAAGTATTTCACATGAATAAAAGGTTTGACTGGCTGGTTGACTTTGTAGAATGTACAATTCAGTTAAGCGTTTATAACCGAAGTCGGCTGCATAAATTATCATAACTTTAACTCAATCCAATGTTTTATTAGTAAACGATGAAACGGTCGCTTGAAATATCATTTTCGGGTTTCGCGAAGCACGCATTACTCGTAATACGACACCGTTATCACTCGCGCAGATCGACATTAATATTCCAATTTCAAATTAGTACAACTAATGTAAACCATGCCTATGTAGATTAGTATAACCTCGGTATGTGAGGACACCTGGCGGCGTCAGATATTAATTAGGGAACAGATTCAATTTCTCTCTGTTGCTGAATTTTCAGGTGAAATTTACGACGTGTCAACACTGTTGTTGGTGCGATTTTGTGTTTGGATTATGAAATGTTGTGGTGGTATTTTCATATCCGCGTAAAAATGACGGGAAATTTGCTTGTAATGGGTGCAAATAATGAATACCAATGTGCATGTTGAATGTCGTACGAAACAGTACTTAGAATACGAACAGAAAACCTCTACATCCCGTTTCTAAATGCAAGCGTAGCGGTTGTTTGGTAACGAGTAGCAAGGTAAATATTTTTTGTTCATTAAAGATATGGGCTTCCTCAAAGTAACGCTTGACTCAATTAATTTAATAGCTTTGCTTAGTGTGCCACAGGCTTAAGCTACCTACTCACAATACTGAGTGGTGTTTACTCATAGTACTGCTACACGTCAAACTATTGTTGGTGACTACTACGGCATACAGAAGTTTCGTAAATCAGCCAATCAGCCTAAGTAAATTAGTTCAAAATCAACCAATCAGCTATCAATCTTTCGCAACATAAGCGACACACAATGTCGGGTAGCGTAACTAATTTTATACCGGGAAAATTAAACTTTTGCTGTGAAATTTAGAAGTACCCACAAGCCTAAAGTTGTGAGTGTAGTGAGCCTTTTTTTTTTTTTTTTTATGTGAATAGGAAGGCAAACGAGCAAGTGGGTCACCTGATGGTAAGTGATCACCACTGCCCATAGACACCCGCAACCCCGGGGGGATTGCAGATGCTAAAGTTTGAATTTCTTTCTAATCTTATGAAGTAGGTACTTAGGTATTGATTACAGACCTCCAGTTATTGTGTCCGTTTTAGTCACTCACATGTCAAATCACATTACCACTGAACGTGAAGTAAACCCCGTAATCACACACAGTATAATTCCAAATCGATTCAGGCGTCTTCGAATGATTGGTGAATAAAAATACTACCTCATGAAAGGCTCGACATGGCCGCCATGTTGGGCGATACAGCACTGCTGTGGAGTACGTGTGCTGTCGTACTCTACGCAGGCCGGCCGTGTCGCTCTTCACCGCGTCGAACGCATTTCTAATACGTTCTTCAAGCTCTTCAGGACTGCCGACGTCGGGCTGGTTTGTGTAAACCAGATCCTTGATTTTACCCCACAGAAAAAAAACCATGGGGGTAAAGATCAGGGGACCCGTGGCTGCCAAGCTACAGGTCCGCTGCGCCCGATCCAGCGCGCCCCGAAACGCTGATTTAAGTGTTGCCGTACCACCCGCCAGTAATGTGCTGGCGCGCCGTCTTGTTGATAATACAGGTCTCTTATTTCAGCTAGTGGGACTCCATCTAGCATGTCCTCCAGCTGGGTGGTGAGAAAAGCGAGGTACCTGCTACCATTGAGTCGGTCAAAAAAACCGGCCCGAGCACAATACCATTTAATATGCCTGCCCACACGTTCTGACTAGATCTAGGTTGGAACGAGACAACCTTCACTTTATGAGGATTATGACGTCCATAATGATGCTCATTATGCACGTTAAAAAAACCCCCACGAGTGAAAGTTGACTCGTCCGTCCAAAGTATGTTGCGCTGGCGATTTTGCAGCAGCCATTCACAAAATCGGACCCGGGATATCTGGTTGCAGTTATGTGCTGTACCTTGGTTAAGTGGAATGGGTAAAGTTTTTCGGACTTTAACACATTCCATACAAAGCCTCTGTTTAAACCTAGAGCACGGCTCGCTCTTCTAATGCTCTCCCAGGGATCTCTTCTTCTTGGTCCTGGCTTTTATCCCATTTTTATTTGGGGTCAGCCCTCCTAGTATTTCTGCGCCACATCAAACGATTGTGGGTTGTCTCCGATGCCATATTGGTTATCTTTAGGTCGTTTTTTATGGTTGTAATGCTCTCCCAGGGATGTTGTGCAAAAAAATTTACGACTGCTGTTCTGGCACCTTAAAAATAGTATAATTATTTCAGTTTTTCTACTCATTATTCATTGCAGTTGTCAAAACAAATGTCAATTTTGAAATCTGTTAAAGTATGACAACAACACAAATGACCTTCGGAGTGGGTAGTGGGCCTCCCACCATCGATGTTTCGCATCTGCGGCCTGTAAGGCCCCGTGTCCCACAGTCGCTGTACCACACCAAGTATCGTTCTGGCTGCGGGAACACGTCCCTCCTCCACATACCCCCGCTGTACATATAGTTCGCGAGCACGAGTTATGACGCTCACACCGTTATTGTAGCACTCTACCACGTGGTGATATTCGACATCAGTATATTCCCGAAAAGACATCTCTCTACATCGGGTATGTGGGGCTCTCCACACGGAATCCCTATTCAGTCGTATGTGAGGCGTTACGGGAGCACTCGGTGTCACCGCGACGCCCCACGTCCACCCCGGGATATTAGCCAACAGTTAACTAACTTACAAAATAAATTAATTAACCGTTGTTGCCCAAGTTTTCGATGGGGTTCAAGTCGGGACTAAGTGGTGGAAAAATGATTTGTTCCAAGTCCGTCGTTTGGTTCACATAGTTACGTACTAATCTACAATTGTAGACAGAACTGTTATCTTGGACAAATTTAATTGTTTGGCCAGGGTAAAAGACTTGGGCTGTAGGCAGCAATACATCTTCAAGAATTTCTTTATGACGCTATCCATATACATTATATCCTATATAAAGTCTATTTTCCTAGTCTGCGGTGTTCCATACTTTTGGATACTTTGGCTGCTACGCTATCAGTGACCGCTTGGGAGTTACGGTACTAATGTCGGCTTGAATGTTACTAAGTATTTGGCGATGTGCGTGCTCCGGTATATTTATGCACGAGTGAAAGTTGACTCGTCCGTCCAAAGTATGTTGCGCTGGCGATTTTGCAGCAGCCACTCACAAAATCGGACCCGGCATATCTGGTTGCAGTATGTGCCTTGGTTAAATGGAATGGGTAAAGTTTTTCGGACTTTAACACATTCCATACAAAGCTTCTGTTTAAACCTAGAGCACGGCTCGCTCTTCTAATGCTCTCCCAGGGATGTTGCGCAAAAGAATTGACGACTGCTGTTCTGGCACCTTAAAAATGAAATAATTATTTCAGTTTTTCTACTCATTATTCATTGCAGTTGTCAAAACAAATGTCAATTTTGAAATCTGTTAACGTATGACAACACAAATGACCTTCGGAGTGGGTAGTGGGCCTCCCACCATCGATGTTTCGCATCTGCGGCCTGTAAGACCCTGTGTTCCGTAGTTGCTGTACCACACCAAGTATCGTTCTGGCTGCGGAAACACGTCCCTCCTCCACATACCCCGCTGTACATATAGCTCGCGAGCACGAGTTATGACGCTCCCACCGTCATTGTAGCACTCTGCCATGTGCTGATATTCGACATCAGTATATTCCCGAAAAGACATCTCTCTACATCGGGTATGTGGGGCTCTCCCGCGACGGCAGGCATACCCATTAAAAACCACACGGATTCCCTATTCAGTCGTATGTGAGGCGTTACGGGAGCACTCGGTGTCACCGCGACGCCCCACGACCACCCCAGGATATTAGCCAACAGGTTAATACGATACTTTTGGATACTTTGGCTGCTACGCTATCAGTGGCCGCTTGGGAGTTACGGTACTAATGTCGGCTTGAATCTTACTAAGTATTTGGCGATGTGCGTGCTCCGGTATATTTGTGCACGATGGATGTCCCGAACAATTTGGACCGCTTTAGTTGAGTCACTGTTAGTGAGTAGGTATTTTGGGTGTTTCCAAGTATTTTACTACTTACTATATGACGCTGACTGTACCGCAATAGAGCTATCACAAACAAGCACGTTAACCTCTTCTAGAAGGCGCGGGCGATCACGTGGTATTCACTCAAATATGAACAGTCAAAGAACATTTTTTGCCAAAACATCGTGTTTGTAATTTTTGACGTAGAGCTCAATGTTTGTTTCTTTTATGTAAAAAAGATAACGTGATTTTTTTTGCGGATATCCACTCAATAATTAATGTGTGTGTGTGTGTGTGTGTGTGTGTGTGTGTGTGTGTGTGTGTGTGTGTGTGTGTGTGTGTGTGTGTGTGTGTGTGAGAGAGAGAGTGTTTTATAATATGGCTTTGTAATTTTTATAAATTGTGGACGTGATTTTGTATTGGTACAGAATAATGTAAGTATAATCATAAGCAACAATTACAAATATTCAATTTATCGTTAACTTTCGATAGTGGTGGCACATCACTATTTTTTAATTGCAAAAAACAGGCAACACAGGAAATGGCATTTTAGTATCTAGTATGAAAAAATCAGATATTTGCAAGCACATGTCTCAAATGGTGTATTGGGTCCAACAGAAAAACAGCGTAGCGGCAACATTACGCTGAGTAGGGCCCATTTTACACCATACAGGTACTAACCGTTCCTTTAGTACAAAATCATTGACTGTTTCTTTCTGTTTATTTTATTTTTCTCAAATGTATTGTAGGTATCTCTATTATGTGTAAATCTCTCTCTCTCTCTCTCTCTCCTCTCCCTCTCCCCTCCCCCCCCTCCCCTCCCCCCCTCCCCTCCCCCCTCTCTCCCTCTCTAATTGCTATTTTACTCTTAAATGGCAACCATTTTCGAATCTCATTACATCAGATAAATACGTACCTAAGCCAGCAGACTGACTAAAATAAATAAAAAAGCCAAAAAAAATAATTGATTGCGTTACTTCTTACAATGAAAATTCTACAATCATCATCAACCAAAAGACGTTCACAGCTGAACATAGGCCTCCCCCAAAGAGCACCATAAAGACCGGTCTCGCATGGCCCTCATCCAGTGGACTCCCGCAAAAATGGGCGACGACAGAACCCGTAAAATTGCTATACTAAAGTGGCAGAGGGCAGGTCATGTGGTTCATGGGACCGATGACCGACGGAGCCGGAAGGTTTTCGAATGGCGCCTACCTACCGGAGGACACAGCGTAAGAAGGGCCACAAGATAAACTGAAAATACTACAATGCATTAAAAGAATGCACTAGCGCTTCTGTCATTTTTCCGACGTGGAAAAAATACTTATACTCTTATCTTCAATATAAACTAAGCCCTGTTTACTTAAGTGCTTACACAAAAACATCTGCTTGCATACAATTTAGCACAAAAACAATGATTTGGACATAGGTTTGAGAGCGTAAACATATTTCCCTCCTGCGAACACTGGCCGGCCGCCAAGACGTATTGATTTTTGCCTAGAGAAGCGGCTAGCAGCACTCTTCTTGTTGTAATCTTGTAGTAATAATCTGATAATGACTTTAATTTATTTGTAACATATTAATTATAATTACATCTTTATCCCTTACGGGATTGACAGAGCCCAGGGCAACGAGATCTAAAGGCCACGTTTATCGTGATTGTGGGCGTATATAGGTGGAAAGGGGAATCAAAATAGTGATGGGTTGTAAATATTAAAGTGGTAATTACTGAGATAGTCTGGAGATTTGAATAACGACTTTAATCTAGATGGTAGTCGATTCGATCGTGGGCTTGTATTATATATCCAGAAGTTATGTGCGAAAGTATATCTGATATTTATCATGAGCTTATTTTGTATTTTTGTTTTACGTATATTAAGCGTACCCTTTCTATTATTCCGTTCGAGCTCACCTTGAGCACGAACCACGGATTGGTTCGGAACTTGTCGAGCATACCTCACGGTAGTTGTATTTCAAAGAAATTTTGAGTTGTTGGTTAGCTCCATAAAATCGTTACTAATGATTATGATCTTTGTTTTGTGAACTAATTTTACTAAATGTAGTAATTAGTACAGTTGAAGGCATAAGTATATATACAGCTATCATGTCAAATAATAGCAAGCTGAAGTGGCAGTGGGCTGGCCATATCTCGCGAAGAACCGACAACCGCTGGTGTAAACGTGTTCTTGAGTGCGGAGACCGCGACTCGGCAAACGTGGTGTAGGACGCCCTCCGGCCAGGTGGGATGACGATCTGCGAAAGACTGCAGGCAGATGCTGGATGCGTCAAGCTGAAGACAGGGCGCTATGGCGCTCATTAGGGGAGGCCTATGTCCAGCAGTAGACTAATATAGGCTGATGATGATGATGTCAAATAATGTTTGAATGGTGTTTTTGCTGTACGTGATTGATAAATTAAAGAAACGCTACTTACTATAGTGGGTAAAAGTTAATTTGAAAGCATACCATTTGTAGATACGCTAGTAAAGGTTCTGAGCCTGGAATTAATTATGAGCAAGTTGATTAATGGGCGAGTGCACAATGAAGTGAGCACAAAGGACAAATTGGAAAATTAAATTGATCCCAGAACTTACCTATTGGTTGATTTATAATGGTCCTTTTATTATTATCGACGAAAGCGCTTCACTGTGGTTAACTAGAACGTTTTGTGAAAGTTCACATAACATTTATCAGTAAAAAGTGTAATAGTAAAAAGGTATAGGTACCTACCAACTTACTCACACACACACACACACACGTAATCTATCCAACTAATTTAATTTTTATTGGACTGATGGACATGATCCCATACTTAAATCTCCGGCCATGAAATGTAAGCATAATTAATTATTTAAAATGTTTTATACACCCCACGGTATTCATCCCGTCCCTTAGGGAAACCTGAACTACTCGGAAACGCGTGGAATAATATTTTAATTCGTCTAACCCAAATTACAACAATAACATTACCCAAAACGATTAATAACGTTGAAAATAATGCGTCCAGCAAATCAGTGTGGATTCCACAATTACCTGAAGCCTTTGCCACAATTTCGGACACAACAAAATGCAGATAAGATTCATACAAAAGGTTCGGGCCGGTCTTACGACGTCGTTTGGGGCTGTGCTGGGCATTATGCTCTCGAGGACCGTCTGTCAGACCGATCACCTGTTTTCCAATCGTTGCTCTTTTTTCCTATATCAACACCGCAGAGTCCCCCCCCACAGGTCTGCATCGAAGATACGTGATAATACCTACTAAAACATTGCACTTCCACTAGAAGTGCTGCTCAAATCGTAGCTTAAAGGAGCGATCACACCGCCGCGTAAGTATACGCAGTGACGTATCGTAGGCGTCACGTTTACTCACTGTTTTTTCATACATTTTCTTGCGTAAAAGCACTGTCAACATCTTTTACGGGCTGGTGTGGTCGGACCCTTATTGTGCAGTATTTTTCCTCTTTGATAGTCTCGTTTCCATGTTTTGCTTTGAGGCATTATGTGTCACATAAAACTTTACTGTGAAATGTAGTGTTCTACATCAAGTTCATGTCACCTTTAAAGCCTAGGGATTACCTCAAGTTTCTAGGACTAAGTTCAAATCTTATTTGAAACAGACGATAATATATTCTGAGAGATGTGTTCTTGTCTTGCGAACGATTGTCGTCGAATTTGAATTATGAATAATATTTTGGATAATTATAAATGTTATAATGTGAGATATGTGGAATAGCCTTCGAGATAGGATGAAATTTTGTTGAAAATAAACTTATTGCTTAATTATATTATTACCTCGGGCCATTAATAAATCGGCAATACAAGAAAAGGAGCCATATAATACTAAGTTAGAGCGAGATAATCTTCTAGAGAGTAATGTTTTTTTTACACATTGTGTCTAAAGCTCATTTATTTCAGCCACGAACCCAATCTGACGTAGTTAATATATTTGTATAGGTACTATGTGTTGACGAAGCGATTAAAAAGCCGTTTCCGAGATGGTATATCTACCTATATTATCACTACATAGTATAAAATAAAGTCGCTTTTTCTGTCCTCATGTCCCGATGTATGCTTATATCTTCAAAACTACACAACGGATTTTCATGCGGTTTTTTTAAATAGATAGAGTGATTCAAGAGGAAGGTTTATATGTATAATACATGCATAATATATCGTGTGAAGCCGGGGCGGGTCGCTAGTTTTGTATAATGAACAATGTGTTTCAAGACTTGTCTACCTCTTAAGTCAAGATAGTTTTTAATGAGGTTGGAGACTGAAAACCAGCATGCCTGCTGAGTTTCCTGTTCTATTTACCTAATACTTGTATGTGCCTAATGCTTTGATAATGTACTTTCTTTTTCGTGTAGTGGTAAATAAAAAATTATTTTATTATTATTTTATTTTTTATTATTATTAAGGGATAAAAACGTGGTTTATCTATGTACAGTCGAGGGCATAAATATTGATACAGCCATCATGTCGAGTATTATGTGTCACCGACCTTATTGTTTGTGGCTTATGCCTATACACCTTTATAGGTGTATAGGCCGTGTGTTTCAAGAGAAGTTTTTTCTGATTAAGGAAATCAATATTTAAATGTGTTGTATTCGGTGTGCAGGACGCCCGCCTTATAGCTTGGATACTATAAAAGTGCCCACACCCCTCGATTACTGGGGACCCGGTGATGACGTCATTACAGCGGTTGAAAACAGCGATGGCCCATTTACCTTTTGTATTAACGTTAAGATTACAAATTCAGGTCTGTTACAAATCGACCCGCCCGTGGTCAACTACTACTGTATGCACGAACGGAGGAAGGGTAGCGGTTGTCATTTGTTTTTTACGCTCGTTTTTGTTTTTGGATGCGGTGGATATAGTTTTGTTTTGGCAAGAGTTAAGGCTACGGCCCATTACGCACGGTCATGCTACGCACGAAATTACCAATAGATCCACGTGGGTGGCATGTATAGCGTGTCTTAGCACAGCGTGCGCAACAGTGGGGCGTCGCTTTTAAATCTTAAGCGCCGCACTACGAATGAACTGACGGGGTTTGTAAGCCACGGTACAAACAATAGTCAAATTTAACTTGATGTATAATTCCATTGCAGAAGGATTTTTTGTGGATTTATTTATTATGTAGATGACGTTGGCGTGTGAGCCTTATTGGTTATTGCGTATAAAATTTCAACCCCCCCTACCCCTTTTCACTTTTGTAAACAATTTCTGTAGTATTTAAGATCAGTGGCAGTATGGCGCTGTGGCCTTTGTCTTTTGTTGCGGTTGGGATTTAGAAAACGAAGTGGCGAGTGTTGCAAGTGTCAAATTGGTCGTTCGCATTTCCATTTCTTATTTCAGCAGGGATTCTTTTTAAAATTCAGTTCGTACCTGAATCGGATATCTAAAATTCGTAAGTACTATATTACAAAAATTTAGAGTAGTTGGTGGTCGTTTTCGAAACCGATTTGTTTATTATTTCGTTACCTGTCTTTGCTCTGGCAACCACGGTGACAGATTCGTTTATTTCATTTTCTGCATCCCGTCTCGTCTCGAGTAGACGATTCCTTTTTTTTATTCCCATTTCGGGATATGTAAGTTGTTTTTAATCCGAAATACGGTGCTTATGATCTTTGTGGAGCATATGTGTGGGATTGTTTTCAGATTGGGCTGAAAAGGTCGGCTGCCTCCACGTCATCGTGCGTGGCCATGTCGCCTTTCCCCTATTTTGATGCCTAGTAAGATTAATTCATACTATTTTTATTCAGCATCTAGACTGATGTTTCTTTATGCTAAACGTTGTCGATTATTTCAGGTGTACAGGCGTTTTAAAACCCCGATTGGTTGAGGAGCTCACTTTCTGCGGCCTGGTCATCCGTACGCAGGAGTTCTATTCCCAATTCGGTAAGCAAACTGCGATGGTTGTTCCTTCCCTGGATGCGTGGAGCCCTAGCCTCCAAATTGACCTATAACTGAAGTGCTTGTTTTCTTTGTTACAGGGGTTTTTTTTCCTATGGTATTTAATTTTTTATTGACTCGACTATACTCCTGGTCGGAGTCACGAGAGCACACCGGGTTCCTGACGGCTGCAGCGGCGTGCATGGCGTCTTGCTTGCCTGCCCTATTCCGTTGCCTGCTCCGCTCGTACCCTTGGTGAATGCTTTCCATATTTTTTTTGAACCGCGTTTCTTTTTCTTTTACTTTTTGAACGGTCGGCCTCCGTATGGTCGTGGCGCCCTCGTAAACCTATGCAATAAGCAAAAGCCACCCCCTCAGCTCTTCTGAATGCCCACCGCCCTGTAGATTCTTATTTTGTACCATTGAGTTAAGCCGTGGCATGTTTACTCTTGTGGGACTGAATAAATGCCCTGTATTTTGTAAACCTATTTTCATTTCCCTTCTTCTTTCTTTTTAAACAAGTTAGGGCTCTACCTGGACCCTCTCGGCCCGAGTAGAAACGCAACAGTATGAATGACTAGGGCGGTTAAGAGGGCAAGGAGGAGGAGGGTAAGGAGCGGCACACCGTACGCATACGCAGTGACGTGTAGGCGTCACGTTTGCTCACCGTTTCTTGATGTATTTTATAGCGTAAACGCACCGTCAATGTCTTACGCGACAGTGTAGTCGGGCCTTAATTAGTTTTTTTTTTTTGTATCTTAGACCGACCGCTTATATGAGTCGTCGCACGCACGGTGCAGGGGAGCAGGGTAAGGCTCCTTTAAATGGTTGACCTATAGTGGTTCTAACTAAGCTTTAGGTTTTAGGAAGATATTGGTCAAAACGTAGTCGATTATCGATTTCATGCCATAGGGCGAGCACCACCACCTTGAAATAGATCGTAAAAATGCGTCTCAATACACATTTTTCGTTGCGACATTTCACTAAGTGCGTTTTAATAACCGTGAAAACTTCAGAACCCATTTTGGCGGACCTACTCGTAGTTTAATTTAACCGTTGGTAAATCATTTGAGCTCGGAAATGCTGAAGGAATGTCTACGGCGAATGCTAACAAACAAACCTGCGGCCATTAAACCAGCCGTCTATTGTAATAAAAATTTAAAGCCACTCAACGCTGGATCACTACGGAAAACATTTTTATTTCCTCTTGTAAATCTGTTTCACAATGGTCATTCGCGTCTTTAAACACAATCCAGCATCACTAACGGAGAAAAATAAGAGTAAACGGTAAGAAAATACCATAAAACCATTGTTGTCTTCAATAAAAACGCGTAGAACAGCGCAGAAAAGAATTAATACCACCATTAAAGTAAGGGATGATGTTATGGGCCCACTGAATGAGTTTTTTACGCTTCGCAGGGAATCGCGGTGGGCTGTTGAGTGTGGGCGAGTTGCTGGAATGTTGATGAGGGCCAGTGGTTTAGTTCTTGGATGAAGTGTGCGTTAAAATAAAATAAATTTATTGCTAGTGACAACGTACATAGAGACACAAAAATTACACGCTATAAACTTAAAAGTAAACACACAAGTTTAGCAATGGGTACCAATCTCAGCGTGTGCTGGGCTTGAGTGCTCAGCGCTGTTTTACAGAAAGGCCCCTTGATGTGGTATATCACATCCCCTGCGTGAATACAATAATATTATAAGAAGAAGAGGAAAACAAAAGCAAAAAAAACTGTTAAAATAAAAATGGCTGAAAAAGAAGTGAAATTGATTCAAATAGGGAAATCCAGTGTAATTATACTGACACACAAGGTTTTTTTACGTCAGTCTTCTAAGCTGACAATGCATCGGTAATGCTCCGATGTTGCGGATATTCATGTACAATTGCTCGTTTGCCTTCGACGTTGTTTACAAAATAGGTATATCAAGTAACAAAATGGTACTAAACTTGTACTTTTTACTTGAAAAGGTTTAGAATCATGTCAAGATTCGACACGTCATATCAATTTCAACGAACGGATTTGTTCTTGAACGGTTTTAACAGAACAGAAAACAAGTCGCAAGCACTTCAATCTCAAATAATAAGTGCGCAATTAAAAGGGAATTTTGTTGTTAAGCAAAAATGGCGGTATAAAATAACTCAAACTTAGCTAACGAATTTTCTGCAGCAACTAGCGCAGCACAGAAAAGGGCAATTTGCAAGTACGCAGTCGTTGCCGAACGTGATTGGGATTTAGCAATAGAATCTTAAGAAATTTATTTCACTTTCAAGTAGACTAAACGCTCCCTCGGCTAGTATCGCTGGCCGTGAGTTCTGTTTGGCAGCGGGGAACAGAGGTCGCACTGACTTGACATGCCAGTGATTGAAAGGCAGAAAATGTGCTATCGCAAATATTTACTGGGTCGAATTGATCGAACAAGATGGCGATGGTGACAATTATATTGTATCTTTTGAGGCTCCGATCATAGCTCGATTGATGGCCGGATGGCAGTTGCGTGGGAATTTTAGGAGCCAGTTTTATCTGGTTTTTATGTTATTGTTCTTTTGTTTAGGGATCGGATTCAACTTCAATTACTAGTAACTTTATTCCATTAACAACTATATTGCGATTGGACATTTTCATATGGAAAACGTGGGTGATTTTTCGCTAATGGAAATTTAAAATTACCATGCGGACTGTATCAGGTGAAATTATCCTTTTTTTTCTTCAACTGTCTGCTGCATCATTTTTTAAAAGAAAGGTGCTACTAGTTTCCTAATTACCCCATTTGCCGGACGTTAAACTTGTACAGGAAGCTTATCGAGCTGGTATGAATTAGTCCACTTTACAGCTGTGATACTTATCTGTCTTGCAGCTGGCTTCCATATTCCTAGTGACCTCTATAAGCCTCCAGTTGACTTCTAAGGCGCATAAACAACTTTGGCACAATTCAACATAATTAAAGTCTTCATTGATTATCTTGTTTTCAATTTTTCGGTGTATGAATCTGACTTTTGTCCTGAAGGCAAAGGAATCATCAGATGCCTCAGGGTATATATGAAGTGATTCCCTCAGTATCTTTAGAGTCATTGTAACAGCCCTGAGATACTTTTTTGTGTCGTTGCCAGTTTCCATTATTCTGCTCTATTCAAGTTTGATTATATTAATGGATATGTTTGTACTGAACTCTCTATGTTTCCAAGACTCTTTTGAACCTGAGGAGGGGTAACCGTTAACTAAGGTTAAGATGACCTTTATATGAAAACAGAGTTCATATTCTTTCTTTGTACTCATTTTAGCAAATCGTTTAGTGGTAGCTTCCACCATAATAGATCTAAGTCTGTTCCATATATAGACCGGATGCGTATATAGAGCGGAGATGTTAAAAAATAAATATTTTATTGTAATAACTTTTGTCCCTTGAAATCGGGCAAGTCGCCGACATTTCATTCAAGTCGATGCCGATTCTTAGCCAAGATCATATTTGCTGCCAAAAAATTATGTCTCGCCAGAAGACGAAAGCGTAAGATTGTGTTTTATTTACGCACTGTAACTCATTTTTGACTTCGTCTAAAAGTTAGCAATATTTTACAAGCCAAGGTTTCATTGACATTTAATTCTGTCTAGTCATATTATAGTCTTGAAGGTAGAAGTAAAACGAGTCTGTAAATACATTCTTTGCGCTGTATTCAATTAATTATTGTTACAATACTTTTATCAAATCACAATATCTCTTGAAGGTAAAACGACAGTATCACAGTGACAGACTTGTCACAAAGCTTTTCTCATTACATTTTCGAGAACAACGGCTGATTAAAAACAAGCAGTATCTTCTTCAACCTTGATGTAGACTGTAGAAAGTAGTAAAATTAAACAATTTAAATTATAGTAAAAATTCAACACGCAGCGTTGACAAGAGCAATGACAAGTCTATCTTTTGTTTTTGTTTTCTTTTAGCGCTGCGTGCATTAACTTTATTTGTGGCCAGTACCAAAATATAATAGTTTGACAAAAAAGTAGCTGCCTAAATAGTGTAGACTCGACAATGGCAGAATCATCGACAGTATCGATGGAGCTAGATTTTTAAAAATCAAATTGAAACATTTTCGAGCCTGCCAGTAACAATACTACACGTCTCGTGATTACCAACCTCAACAGCGGGCAACAGCTAGTATAATCATGTTACGTAAAATAGCCAGCAGAATAGCGATGTGTTGCAGCGTGTTAATCCCTTGGGCGTGGCAAGTGCATAAATTGGGCACACTTTTTTATTCATCGTCCCCGTTCTAGTTTTATTTTAACACGAATTTTTAAACATGGCGTAAAATATCTTTTTGCTCGCGTTACTTTTTTAACCCCCCACACAAAAGGCATTGTAGCTCTCAAGCGGATAGATCGCGTTGGATGCGGTTTTTTTATTCCAAAGCCAGTTTCTTTGCGGTGATTCTTAGCCATGTTTGATAAAAATAGGTCCAGTAGTTTGAAGAATATTAACTCTTTTCCACAATGGTTACATTTTTGGCATATAAATATTTTTTGTTTTTGTCTAGACACGCGGTAGTGTCACAGTTCAAGCTAACAGAACTGGCAAGCAGCACTGCTTTGGATTAATTCATAGTCCTTCCTCCTGGAGCTTGTTCGTTTTGCTGCCGCAGGGGCGAGGACTATGAATTAGTCCGAAACATGTCAAGCATTATTAGAATTTTATAAATGAGTTATCCGCTTATGTAAACTATGATTGAGTCTCACGGTAGTTACATGTTGAATTTTTTTTATTAATGCATGAGGGTTTGTAAATTTTTAAGTTAATGTTACCATGACTGCTTTTTATACCAAATGCTTGTGTCTATCATAGACGAAAGGGCCTTTTAAGATGATAGTTATTGTGATGGGGTGCTCTGTTCTGTCTCTGCTCCAGCCTCCTTATGAGCTGGCGGTTGCATTTTATTGAAATTGAAATGCCTGTTGTAGACTGTAGAAACTATTAAATAAAACAATTTAAATTATAGTCAAAATTCAACACGCAGCACTGACAAGAGCAAAGACACGACACACTTTTGTTTTTAGTTTTTCTTTTAGCGCTGCGTGCAATTAACTTTATTTGTGGCCAGTGCCAAAATATAACAGTTTGATAAAAGAAGGTTGCTGCCTAAATAGGTGCGTCGCCTACAATCCGCCCCCAGTGCTAGAAGAGCACTATTAGATTAGTCATATGGGGACAGTAAGGCGACGCGTGTGATCGGCCGTCGCAGCAGCCCTGGTTCGAAGGACCAAAAATTGTAGACTGTAGAAACTATTAAATAAAACAATTTAAATTATAGTCAAAATTCAACACGCAGCACTGACAAGAGCAAAGACACGACACTATATTTTTGGATAACCCAATTAACAACTAACATGCAATATAAGGAATAAATGTTTTGCACAGTGAAATGCGAATGACATAAAGAAACATAAAAAATTACATTGTGCATACAAACTCTCAATTTACTTAGTTCTTTCCAAGGAACATACGCCCTTGCCCTTGGATCACATAGTCCATGTCATCACCATGACCTTCCAGAGACAGTGATGACATGTCCTTCCATTTAGTTGTGCCCATGTTTAATTTCCCGTTGTCCTTTCTAAGTTTTGTGTGGAGCTCCTCTGATGTGCTGGTGAGGATATTAATAATCTGTGGAATTGTCTTTCCGGTTTGGCCAACAGTCCTGCGCTTCTCTATATGCTCGAAGAAAGCGGCGTCAAAATTTTGAGTGCGCTTTCCACTAAAGCACGGGACTGTGACTACCTGATTATAAGCTCATAGTATAGTGTGGAGAGTAAGACAGCCGGGGAAATTACGGGCACAAAAGGCATTGCATCTTAGTCCTCTAGGTTGGCAACGCATCTGCAATCCCTCCGGGGTTGCGGGTGTCTATGGGCCGTGGTGATCACTTACCATCAGGTGACCCACTTGCTCGTTTGCCTTCCTATACATTAAAAAAAAAAAAAAAAAAAAAAAAACCAGAAAGAAGGCCTGTCTGATTTGCACATGACATTTTCGCATACATCTTCATCTTAGGAAGCTTCACCTTTGTTACCACATCACTACTACCTAGTTGACGGAAACAACCTCCCATCTGCTCTCTCGTCATCCAGTTGCCTACATCAGTGATCTGTGATAGCACCGACAAATCTTCTTTATATGTTCCGAAAATACTATGGTACACAATTTGAGATGCACTCTCCTCTTCCACTGCTCCACAGACCGTAAAATTTGTCATCTCCATGGCCTTCTTATAGGTGTAGAAACCCCCTGCATTTGTAGTATTGAAATAGTCACAATATTTTCTTTTATATGATTCTTTCCGCCAAACAGCTGCAAAAATAGTTATTGGGAAAAACATTCTTGTAGCTTGTCTTGCTGTAGTCACCAATAAGATCTCTGCCACCAGAGTAGTAAGGTTTGATATTTCAGAGGCCTGTTTGACTGTTTTTGTTAGATTTATTATATCGTCGATACATGGTATATGTGACATGGCTCTCTTTACAGCCCTTGCATACTTCTTCCTATAAATCCCTTCAGAGCGGAGCATGCAAAGCCATGCGGTCATTGGCCCAAGACTCTGAACAATAGACGACCTCCTCTCTGGAGGAAAAGAGGCCCCTTCCAGAAGAACGTGGTGCGCACCTGACAGCCCATATGTAGACACTAAGAAGCTTTTATGTATCCCATTCTCCTTTGTAATAGGCATCTTGCTATGCCCAAGTCTTAGTTCATTGGCCCTAAGTGCGTACGCTGCGAACATGTCAAGGTATGGCCCCATTGTCCCGTACCAGTCATTGGTGTCTTGTTCTGCAAAGTTTTTGTATTCCAACCCATTGTCCTTGGCGATCTTGATCCAGGTATCGTTCAGAGTCTTGGTGTCTAATGCGTAGTCTTTTCCCCTGTAGTGCACTTTAAATGCTGTTGTCTTCGTTTTCTTTATCATATTTGTCTCATCACCTCCATCTGGTCTTTTTGCCTTCTGCCTATTGATGTTGTGCAAAGTGAAGATTATGCTTATGATGTGGTTTCCAACAGTAATGTTCAACAAAAGGGAATCTTTTGTCCCTGCCTTATCTAGTTCATCAGGTTCCATCAAACTGGCTTGTTGGATGTCAAACACCATATTGACGATCTCTTGATGCATGGTCACTATTGACTTCAGGCAGCCATACTTCAGAGTTGCGTTGAGATCAATTTTGGGCTTCTTCGCATCTTCAATTAGTTGTTCGTGTGTCAGGGTCAACTATTATGTCTTCAGCCTTTCGCTTTTGACCGGGTTCAGCAGAGGTACTTCCGAGCATTTTGGAGTATTAAGTGTTTGGTATGTGTTCTCAATGAAAAAATAACAAAAGGATCTGTTCATACTCACCTTTTCGTTAAGGTTTTGTTTTAGTAGCTAAATCGACAATGTTCAAGCTAGATGGGGCATATCGCCATTCCTGTACAGCAGTAAGTTCACCAATCTCACCAAGCCTTTGAGCAACGAAAGTCTTGTAGTGTCGTGGGTCGCTTTGTGGAATGCGCAGTGATTCTAGTTGCTTCAGTTCATCAAGCCGTTGTTTCCAGTGGGTATGCTGTTTGGGTCGGATGCGGCATTTCCAGTTCACACGACTTCTTTGTATGTCCTTAAGTAAAACCTTACATTTAATAGTTAACGGTGTCAAAAATCCGTGTATGTGATATTTGGACAGGATTATGCTAAGCATTTTGATTTTCGTGGGAAGGACGCTACCATTTAAAATTTCGAACGGGATTTGGTCTAGTGAGACCTTAATGCTGAACGTGTCATCAGCAGGATGCAACATCAAGCCGGGCGCTCGTACAGTCATATTCGTAGCTCCGTCTTTGAACTGTACCGCAGACTGAGCGAGTGTATTGGCGGGTATGGCTTCCAGTGCTTGTTCGCTATTGCTCGACAAGCCACGGATCGTGCCTATAACAACAGTTCCGTTCTCACAGAATCGTAGCATAATACCCAAAAGCGTGTTGTACAGATCAGGTTCAGTGAGTTGATAATCATTTAGACAGCAGTCAGCAGCAGTTGAAACTCTTACAGAATTTGAGGCAAACGATTGCTTTGTTAGTTCATTAAGTTCATGGAAATCGGTAGAACTGTCGATCCCAGTATCTGTGTGAGTGATGTGGCAAACATTGTGACTTACGTGCGGCGCGGAGGAGCAAGCGCGACCACAGTAGCCGTGAATCGACCACCCTAGCATGCAGCGAGTTGCGTACGGCGAATTTCGGTCGCCGTGAATTATTTCAAGCGGCGCTATTAGAAAATAATTGTCTTCGCCGATCAGCAGACGTGGCACCACACGCTCTTTGCACACGATATCTTTGACAGTTGACAACTTTACTGAGGAATAGAAATGTTATTTACAAAAGACAAATTTTGTACAGGCAAACTTAACTTAGAAACTCTACGTAAACACAAATTATGATAATTATTGTCTTGCCCAGCTATGTCGGCGCGCACTTTAGGCGCATCTGATTGATAGACCTCAAGGCCAAACGCATCAGTGAACTTCACATCACTAGGCACTTTCACACTTTAAACCCAATTGTTCGGATAAATCATCATCAATAATAGACATGGACGCGGCGTCATCTAGTAAAGCGTACGTTTGCACCTCACCTCGGGGTCCGCGGAGTGTCACAGCAACGACTTTTAACATAACGTCACCTTCCGGTGCCGGCGCAACGTCCTCGGGCACGGCGACGTGAGCAACGGTAGCGTCGGCGGCGGAGGTAGAGCACGGCGGCGCGTGGGGTTCGAATGCTGGTTCGGCGATGAAGATTGGTTCGTCGTTGGTAGCTTCACTTGACCGTCCAGTAGTGGTTGTTTTATAGTGTAGAAGGCGATGATGAGGCTGGCCACATTGTTCAAAATCACACACCGGAGCTGTGCATGCGCTTATGTCGTGACGCTCTATAAGACATCGCGTACATAACTTTTGTACCTTAACGTACCTCCATCTATCTTTGCGCATGGCACGTCTGAAAATGCGGCAGTCGGTTAAATCATGCTCAGCCTTTTTGCAAAATTTACAATTTATACTGTTTGGTTCAGCGCTTACTGTGGTAAGTATGGGTCGAGGAGGGTTGCGATAAGGCTCAATGGCTCGCTTTACCGGTATATCCGCGGGTACGGGCCTCTTGAAGTCATGCGGCTGATGCAGCGTACCCGTTATTGAAACTCTCTCAGCTTCTCGCTTTAAGAATTCAGCTAGTACAACCAACTTCGGCTCCCCGGCGCGCAGCCTCTCGTACGCGAAGTCGGTCCATTTACCTAATAGCGTACTGGGCAGCTTAGATGTAATCGCCGAAGCGAGTTCTGGGTTTCGAAGGTGGTCGTCCTGCTGCAGAGCGCGAATCGTTGCCAAGCAATTATTTACCTTCATGGCAAAGTTTATAAGGTCGCGTTGGTAAAATGGAGGCAAAGGTGGTAACCTGCGAAGTTTTGCCGTAAGGGTAATAATTATTAATTCCGGCTGGCCAAATTTCAGCTGCAAAGCTTCCATAACGGTTGCAGATGGCGTGTTACCGATTAATAAGTCGGTGACGGCTTCCCTGGCGTCACCACGTAGAGCTCGACGCAGTCGGGATAGATTTTCACTTTCAGTGAAACCGCAGGTTAGCGACGACTCCTCATACTCACTTTTAAAATGGAGCCACTCAAAACAGTCGCCGCTAAACAATGGAAGGGCTTGAGGCGTTGCTAGGCGACTTAACAACCTTTCTTCTCGAAGGGAAGAGGACTGGTCGACCATGTTTTTTATTGCATGAGCCAACTGCAGCACGTCTGTTGCCTGAGCGGGTGGTGCACGGTCGGAACACTGTGCGACCGGCTCTAGTTGCTCAGGCAAGGAAGACGTACTTACGTGCTCGTTGACTTCTAACCAATTGGAAACATGATCTTGAATCTCGCTGCAGGTTAAAGCGTCGCTTCGTCCCTCAGATTCGGCGTCAATAAGAGCTAAATCAGCCGCAAGGCGCTTGTCTATTAGCTCCTTGTCTATACGCGCCTTTTCCTCGGCCGCCTTAAACTCCAGTTCCTTCCGTCTCGCTATCGAAGATGTTGACGATCTTTTGGTTTTGTTTGTGCCAATAGCAGAGGGTGGCGGCTGGACAAACGTTGAGTCGCAAGGAGCCGCTGCGGCTGCTGCTTCGGCTTGTTCGCGGCAATGTTGCCGTGTCATTGGTGGTGTGTTGAACATTTTGCACTGAATTTAATTGATGAAAACAAGAAAGAAAACTATTGCACTGATATTAAAAGATCCGGTTCGAAGGGCCAAAAATTGTAGACTGTAGAAACTATTAAATAAAACAATTTAAATTATAGTCAAAATTCAACACGCAGCACTGACAAGAGCAAAGACACGACACTATATTTTTGGATAGCCCAATTAACAACTAACATGCAATATAATGAATGAATGTTTTGCACAGTGAAATGCGAATGACATAAAGAAACATAAAAAATTACAATGTGCATACAAACTCTCAATTTACTTAGTTCTTTCCAAGGAACATACGCCCTTGCCCTTGGATCACATAGTCCATGTCATCACCATGACCTTCCAGAGACAGTGATGACATGTCCTTCCATTTAGTTGTGCCCATGTTTAATTTCCCGTTGTCCTTTCTAAGTTTTGTGTGGAGCTCCTCTGATGTGCTGGTGAGGATATTAATAATCTGTGGAATTGTCTTTCCGGTTTGGCCAACAGTCCTGCGCTTCTCTATATGCTCGAAGAAAGCGGCGTCAAAATTTTGAGTGCGCTTTCCACTAAAGCACGGGACTGTGACTACCTGATTATAAACTCCAGAAAGAAGGCCTGTCTGATTTGCACATGACATTTTCGCATACATCTTCATCTTAGGAAGCTTCACCTTTGTTACCACATCACTACTACCTAGTTGACGGAAACAACCTCCCATCTGCTCTCTCGTCATCCAGTTGCCTACATCAGTGA
The DNA here is from genome assembly GCA_949127965.1 of Pandemis corylana. Lineage (NCBI taxonomy): Eukaryota > Metazoa > Arthropoda > Insecta > Lepidoptera > Tortricidae > Pandemis > Pandemis corylana. The sequence goes on along the minus strand of OX421870.1, from coordinate 11,763,640 downwards.
TCTGTGATAGCACCGACAAATCTTCTTTATATGTTCCGAAAATACTATGGTACACAATTTGAGATGCACTCTCCTCTTCCACTGCTCCACAGACCGTAAAATTTGTCATCTCCATGGCCTTCTTATAGGTGTAGAAACCCCCTGCATTTGTAGTATTGAAATAGTCACAATATTTTCTTTTATATGATTCTTTCCGCCAAACAGCTGCAAAAATAGTTATTGGGAAAAACATTCTTGTAGCTTGTCTTGCTGTAGTCACCAATAAGATCTCTGCCACCAGAGTAGTAAGGTTTGATATTTCAGAGGCCTGTTTGACTGTTTTTGTTAGATTTATTATATCGTCGATACATGGTATATGTGACATGGCTCTCTTTACAGCCCTTGCATACTTCTTCCTATAAATCCCTTCAGAGCGGAGCATGCAAAGCCATGCGGTCATTGGCCCAAGACTCTGAACAATAGACGACCTCCTCTCTGGAGGAAAAGAGGCCCCTTCCAGAAGAACGTGGTGCGCACCTGACAGCCCATATGTAGACACTAAGAAGCTTTTATGTATCCCATTCTCCTTTGTAATAGGCATCTTGCTATGCCCAAGTCTTAGTTCATTGGCCCTAAGTGCGTACGCTGCGAACATGTCAAGGTATGGCCCCATTGTCCCGTACCAGTCATTGGTGTCTTGTTCTGCAAAGTTTTTGTATTCCAACCCATTGTCCTTGGCGATCTTGATCCAGGTATCGTTCAGAGTCTTGGTGTCTAATGCGTAGTCTTTTCCCCTGTAGTGCACTTTAAATGCTGTTGTCTTCGTTTTCTTTATCATATTTGTCTCATCACCTCCATCTGGTCTTTTTGCCTTCTGCCTATTGATGTTGTGCAAAGTGAAGATTATGCTTATGATGTGGTTTCCAACAGTAATGTTCAACAAAAGGGAATCTTTTGTCCCTGCCTTATCTAGTTCATCAGGTTCCATCAAACTGGCTTGTTGGATGTCAAACACCATATTGACGATCTCTTGATGCATGGTCACTATTGACTTCAGGCAGCCATACTTCAGAGTTGCGTTGAGATCAATTTTGGGCTTCTTCGCATCTTCAATTAGTTGTTCGTGTGTCAGGGTCAACTATTATGTCTTCAGCCTTTCGCTTTTGACCGGGTTCAGCAGAGGTACTTCCGAGCATTTTGGAGTATTAAGTGTTTGGTATGTGTTCTCAATGAAAAAATAACAAAAGGATCTGTTCATACTCACCTTTTCGTTAAGGTTTTGTTTTAGTAGCTAAATCGACAATGTTTAAGCTAGATGGGGCATATCGCCATTCCTGTACAGCAGTAAGTTCACCAATCTCACCAAGCCTTTGAGCAACGAAAGTCTTGTAGTGTCGTGGGTCGCTTTGTGGAATGCGCAGTGATTCTAGTTGCTTCAGTTCATCAAGCCGTTGTTTCCAGTGGGTATGCTGTTTGGGTCGGATGCGGCATTTCCAGTTCACACGACTTCTTTGTATGTCCTTAAGTAAAACCTTACATTTAATAGTTAACGGTGTCAAAAATCCGTGTATGTGATATTTGGACAGGATTATGCTAAGCATTTTGATTTTCGTGGGAAGGACGCTACCATTTAAAATTTCGAACGGGATTTGGTCTAGTGAGACCTTAATGCTGAACGTGTCATCAGCAGGATGCAACATCAAGCCGGGCGCTCGTACAGTCATATTCGTAGCTCCGTCTTTGAACTGTACCGCAGACTGAGCGAGTGTATTGGCGGGTATGGCTTCCAGTGCTTGTTCGCTATTGCTCGACAAGCCACGGATCGTGCCTATAACAACAGTTCCGTTCTCACAGAATCGTAGCATAATACCCAAAAGCGTGTTGTACAGATCAGGTTCAGTGAGTTGATAATCATTTAGACAGCAGTCAGCAGCAGTTGAAACTCTTACAGAATTTGAGGCAAACGATTGCTTTGTTAGTTCATTAAGTTCATGGAAATCGGTAGAACTGTCGATCCCAGTATCTGTGTGAGTGATGTGGCAAACATTGTGACTTACGTGCGGCGCGGAGGAGCAAGCGCGACCACAGTAGCCGTGAATCGACCACCCTAGCATGCAGCGAGTTGCGTACGGCGAATTTCGGTCGCCGTGAATTATTTCAAGCGGCGCTATTAGAAAATAATTGTCTTCGCCGATCAGCAGACGTGGCACCACACGCTCTTTGCACACGATATCTTTGACAGTTGACAACTTTACTGAGGAATAGAAATGTTATTTACAAAAGACAAATTTTGTACAGGCAAACTTAACTTAGAAACTCTACGTAAACACAAATTATGATAATTATTGTCTTGCCCAGCTATGTCGGCGCGCACTTTAGGCGCATCTGATTGATAGACCTCAAGGCCAAACGCATCAGTGAACTTCACATCACTAGGCACTTTCACACTTTAAACCCAATTGTTCGGATAAATCATCATCAATAATAGACATGGACGCGGCGTCATCTAGTAAAGCGTACGTTTGCACCTCACCTCGGGGTCCGCGGAGTGTCACAGCAACGACTTTTAACATAACGTCACCTTCCGGTGCCGGCGCAACGTCCTCGGGCACGGCGACGTGAGCAACGGTAGCGTCGGCGGCGGAGGTAGAGCACGGCGGCGCGTGGGGTTCGAATGCTGGTTCGGCGATGAAGATTGGTTCGTCGTTGGTAGCTTCACTTGACCGTCCAGTAGTGGTTGTTTTATAGTGTAGAAGGCGATGATGAGGCTGGCCACATTGTTCAAAATCACACACCGGAGCTGTGCATGCGCTTATGTCGTGACGCTCTATAAGACATCGCGTACATAACTTTTGTACCTTAACGTACCTCCATCTATCTTTGCGCATGGCACGTCTGAAAATGCGGCAGTCGGTTAAATCATGCTCAGCCTTTTTGCAAAATTTACAATTTATACTGTTTGGTTCAGCGCTTACTGTGGTAAGTATGGGTCGAGGAGGGTTGCGATAAGGCTCAATGGCTCGCTTTACCGGTATATCCGCGGGTACGGGCCTCTTGAAGTCATGCGGCTGATGCAGCGTACCCGTTATTGAAACTCTCTCAGCTTCTCGCTTTAAGAATTCAGCTAGTACAACCAACTTCGGCTCCCCGGCGCGCAGCCTCTCGTACGCGAAGTCGGTCCATTTACCTAATAGCGTACTGGGCAGCTTAGATGTAATCGCCGAAGCGAGTTCTGGGTTTCGAAGGTGGTCGTCCTGCTGCAGAGCGCGAATCGTTGCCAAGCAATTATTTACCTTCATGGCAAAGTTTATAAGGTCGCGTTGGTAAAATGGAGGCAAAGGTGGTAACCTGCGAAGTTTTGCCGTAAGGGTAATAATTATTAATTCCGGCTGGCCAAATTTCAGCTGCAAAGCTTCCATAACGGTTGCAGATGGCGTGTTACCGATTAATAAGTCGGTGACGGCTTCCCTGGCGTCACCACGTAGAGCTCGACGCAGTCGGGATAGATTTTCACTTTCAGTGAAACCGCAGGTTAGCGACGACTCCTCATACTCACTTTTAAAATGGAGCCACTCAAAACAGTCGCCGCTAAACAATGGAAGGGCTTGAGGCGTTGCTAGGCGACTTAACAACCTTTCTTCTCGAAGGGAAGAGGACTGGTCGACCATGTTTTTTATTGCATGAGCCAACTGCAGCACGTCTGTTGCCTGAGCGGGTGGTGCACGGTCGGAACACTGTGCGACCGGCTCTAGTTGCTCAGGCAAGGAAGACGTACTTACGTGCTCGTTGACTTCTAACCAATTGGAAACATGATCTTGAATCTCGCTGCAGGTTAAAGCGTCGCTTCGTCCCTCAGATTCGGCGTCAATAAGAGCTAAATCAGCCGCAAGGCGCTTGTCTATTAGCTCCTTGTCTATACGCGCCTTTTCCTCGACCGCCTTAAACTCCAGTTCCTTCCGTCTCGCTATCGAAGATGTTGACGATCTTTTGGTTTTGTTTGTGCCAATAGCAGAGGGTGGCGGCTGGACAAACGTTGAGTCGCAAGGAGCCGCTGCGGCTGCTGCTTCGGCTTGTTCGCGGCAATGTTGCCGTGTCATTGGTGGTGTGTTGAACATTTTGCACTGAATTTAATTGATGAAAACAAGAAAGAAAACTATTGCACTGATATTAAAAGATCCGGTTCGAAGGACCAAAAATTGTAGACTGTAGAAACTATTAAATAAAACAATTTAAATTATAGTCAAAATTCAACACGCAGCACTGACAAGAGCAAAGACACGACACTATATTTTTGGATAACCCAATTAACAACTAACATGCAATATAAGGAATAAATGTTTTGCACAGTGAAATGCGAATGACATAAAGAAACATAAAAAATTACAATGTGCATACAAACTCTCAATTTACTTAGTTCTTTCCAAGGAACATACGCCCTTGCCCTTGGATCACATAGTCCATGTCATCACCATGACCTTCCAGAGACAGTGATGACATGTCCTTCCATTTAGTTGTGCCCATGTTTAATTTCCCGTTGTCCTTTCTAAGTTTTGTGTGGAGCTCCTCTGATGTGCTGGTGAGGATATTAATAATCTGTGGAATTGTCTTTCCGGTTTGGCCAACAGTCCTGCGCTTCTCTATATGCTCGAAGAAAGCGGCGTCAAAATTTTGAGTGCGCTTTCCACTAAAGCACGGGACTGTGACTACCTGATTATAAACTCCAGAAAGAAGGCCTGTCTGATTTGCACATGACATTTTCGCATACATCTTCATCTTAGGAAGCTTCACCTTTGTTACCACATCACTACTACCTAGTTGACGGAAACAACCTCCCATCTGCTCTCTCGTCATCCAGTTGCCTACATCAGTGATCTGTGATAGCACCGACAAATCTTCTTTATATGTTCCGAAAATACTATGGTACACAATTTGAGATGCACTCTCCTCTTCCACTGCTCCACAGACCGTAAAATTTGTCATCTCCATGGCCTTCTTATAGGTGTAGAAACCCCCTGCATTTGTAGTATTGAAATAGTCACAATATTTTCTTTTATATGATTCTTTCCGCCAAACAGCTGCAAAAATAGTTATTGGGAAAAACATTCTTGTAGCTTGTCTTGCTGTAGTCACCAATAAGATCTCTGCCACCAGAGTAGTAAGGTTTGATATTTCAGAGGCCTGTTTGACTGTTTTTGTTAGATTTATTATATCGTCGATACATGGTATATGTGACATGGCTCTCTTTACAGCCCTTGCATACTTCTTCCTATAAATCCCTTCAGAGCGGAGCATGCAAAGCCATGCGGTCATTGGCCCAAGACTCTGAACAATAGACGACCTCCTCTCTGGAGGAAAAGAGGCCCCTTCCAGAAGAACGTGGTGCGCACCTGACAGCCCATATGTAGACACTAAGAAGCTTTTATGTATCCCATTCTCCTTTGTAATAGGCATCTTGCTATGCCCAAGTCTTAGTTCATTGGCCCTAAGTGCGTACGCTGCGAACATGTCAAGGTATGGCCCCATTGTCCCGTACCAGTCATTGGTGTCTTGTTCTGCAAAGTTTTTGTATTCCAACCCATTGTCCTTGGCGATCTTGATCCAGGTATCGTTCAGAGTCTTGGTGTCTAATGCGTAGTCTTTTCCCCTGTAGTGCACTTTAAATGCTGTTGTCTTCGTTTTCTTTATCATATTTGTCTCATCACCTCCATCTGGTCTTTTTGCCTTCTGCCTATTGATGTTGTGCAAAGTGAAGATTATGCTTATGATGTGGTTTCCAACAGTAATGTTCAACAAAAGGGAATCTTTTGTCCCTGCCTTATCTAGTTCATCAGGTTCCATCAAACTGGCTTGTTGGATGTCAAACACCATATTGACGATCTCTTGATGCATGGTCACTATTGACTTCAGGCAGCCATACTTCAGAGTTGCGTTGAGATCAATTTTGGGCTTCTTCGCATCTTCAATTAGTTGTTCGTGTGTCAGGGTCAACTATTATGTCTTCAGCCTTTCGCTTTTGACCGGGTTCAGCAGAGGTACTTCCGAGCATTTTGGAGTATTAAGTGTTTGGTATGTGTTCTCAATGAAAAAATAACAAAAGGATCTGTTCATACTCACCTTTTCGTTAAGGTTTTGTTTTAGTAGCTAAATCGACAATGTTCAAGCTAGATGGGGCATATCGCCATTCCTGTACAGCAGTAAGTTCACCAATCTCACCAAGCCTTTGAGCAACGAAAGTCTTGTAGTGTCGTGGGTCGCTTTGTGGAATGCGCAGTGATTCTAGTTGCTTCAGTTCATCAAGCCGTTGTTTCCAGTGGGTATGCTGTTTGGGTCGGATGCGGCATTTCCAGTTCACACGACTTCTTTGTATGTCCTTAAGTAAAACCTTACATTTAATAGTTAACGGTGTCAAAAATCCGTGTATGTAATATTTGGACAGGATTATGCTAAGCATTTTGATTTTCGTGGGAAGGACGCTACCATTTAAAATTTCGAACGGGATTTGGTCTAGTGAGACCTTAATGCTGAACGTGTCATCAGCAGGATGCAACATCAAGCCGGGCGCTCGTACAGTCATATTCGTAGCTCCGTCTTTGAACTGTACCGCAGACTGAGCGAGTGTATTGGCGGGTATGGCTTCCAGTGCTTGTTCGCTATTGCTCGACAAGCCACGGATCGTGCCTATAACAACAGTTCCGTTCTCACAGAATCGTAGCATAATACCCAAAAGCGTGTTGTACAGATCAGGTCCAGTGAGTTGATAATCATTTAGACAGCAGTCAGCAGCAGTTGAAACTCTTACAGAATTTGAGGCAAACGATTGCTTTGTTAGTTCATTAAGTTCATGGAAATCGGTAGAACTGTCGATCCCAGTATCTGTGTGAGTGATGTGGCAAACATACGTAAGTCACAAGACTTACGTGCGGCGCGGAGGAGCAAGCGCGACCACAGTAGCCGTGAATCGACCACCCTAGCATGCAGCGAGTTGCGTACGGCGAATTTCGGTCGCCGTGAATTATTTCAAGCGGCGCTATTAGAAAATAATTGTCTTCGCCGATCAGCAGACGTGGCACCACACGCTCTTTGCACACGATATCTTTGACAGTTGACAACTGAGGAATAGAAATGTTATTTACAAAAGACAAATTTTGTACAGGCAAACTTAGAAACTCTACGTAAACACAAATTATGATAATTATTGTCTTGCCCAGCTATGTCGGCGCGCACTTTAGGCGCATCTGATTGATAGACCTCAAGGCCAAACGCATCAGTGAACTTCACATCACTAGCACTTTCACACTTTAAACCCAATTGTTCGGATAAATCATCATCAATAATAGACATGGACGCGGCGTCATCTAGTAAAGCGTACGTTTGCACCTCACCTCGGGGTCCGCGGAGTGTCACAGCAACGACTTTTAACATAACGTCACCTTCCGGTGCCGGCGCAACGTCCTCGGGCACGGCGACGTGAGCAACGGTAGCGTCGGCGGCGGAGGTAGAGCACGGCGGCGCGTGGGGTTCGAATGCTGGTTCGGCGATGAAGATTGGTTCGTCGTTGGTAGCTTCACTTGACCGTCCAGTAGTGGTTGTTTTATAGTGTAGAAGGCGATGATGAGGCTGGCCACATTGTTCAAAATCACATACCGGAGCTGTGCATGCGCTTATGTCGTGACGCTCTATAAGACATCGCGTGCATAACTTTTGTACCTTAACGTACCTCCATCTATCTTTGCGCATGGCACGTCTGAAAATGCGGCAGTCGGTTAAATCATGCTCAGCCTTTTTGCAAAATTTACAATTTATACTGTTTGGTTCAGCGCTTACTGTGGTAAGTATGGGTCGAGGAGGGTTGCGATAAGGCTCAATGGCTCGCTTTACCGGTATATCCGCGGGTACGGGCCTCTTGAAGTCATGCGGCTGATACAGCGTACCCGTTATTGAAACTCTCTCAGCTTCTCGCTTTAAGAATTCAGCTAGTACAACCAACTTCGGCTCCCCGGCGCGCAGCCTCTCGTACGCGAAGTCGGTCCATTTACCTAATAGCGTACTGGGCAGCTTAGATGTAATCGCCGAAGCGAGTTCTGGGTTTCGAACGTGGTCGTCCTGCTGCAGAGCGCGAATCGTTGCCAAGCAATTATTTACCTTCATGGCAAAGTTTATAAGGTCGCGTTGGTAAAATGGAGGCAAAGGTGGTAACCTGCGAAGTTTTGCCGTAAGGGTAATAATTATTAATTCCGGCTGGCCAAATTTCAGCTGCAAAGCTTCCATAACGGTTGCAGATGGCGTGTTACCGATTAATAAGTCGGTGACGGCTTCCCTGGCGTCACCACGTAGAGCTCGACGCAGTCGGGATAGATTTTCACTTTCAGTGAAACCGCAGGTTAGCGACGACTCCTCATACTCACTTTTAAAATGGAGCCACTCAAAACAGTCGCCGCTAAACAATGGAAGGGCTTGAGGCGTTGCTAGGCGACTTAACAACCTTTCTTCTCGAAGGGAAGAGGACTGGTCGACCATGTTTTTTATTGCATGAGCCAACTGCAGCACGTCTGTTGCCTGAGCGGGTGGTGCACGGTCGGAACACTGTGCGACCGGCTCTAGGTGCTCAGGCAAGGAAGACGTACTTACGTGCTCGTTGACTTCTAACCAATTGGAAACATGATCTTGAATCTCGCTGCAGGTTAAAGCGTCGCTTCGTCCCTCAGATTCGGCGTCAATAAGAGCTAAATCAGCCGCAAGGCGCTTGTCTATTAGCTCCTTGTCTATACGCGCCTTTTCCTCGGCCGCCTTAAACTCCAGTTCCTTCCGTCTCGCTATCGAAGATGTTGACGATCTTTTGGTTTTGTTTGTGCCAATAGCAGAGGGTGGCGGCTGGACAAACGTTGAGTCGCAAGGAGCCGCTGCGGCTGCTGCTTCGGCTTGTTCGCGGCAATGTTGCCGTGCCATTGGTGGTGTGTTGAACATTTACACTGAATTTAATTGATGAAAACAAGAAAGAAAACTATTGCACTGATTTTAAAAGATCCGGTTCGAAGGACCAAAAATTGTAGACTGTAGAAACTATTAAATAAAACAATTTAAATTATAGTCAAAATTCAACACGCAGCACTGACAAGAGCAAAGACACGACACACTTTTGTTTTTAGTTTTTCTTTTAGCGCTGCGTGCAATTAACTTTATTTGTGGCCAGTGCCAAAATATAACAGTTAGATAAAAAAAGGTTGCTGCCTAAATAAGTGCGTCGCCTACACCTGTTTCACATAAATATACGAATTGCGTTTCCAGTTTCTGAATTTATAGCCGTTGTGTTCTGACAATGATTTTAATAACTACTATCAGACGAATGCAGGAAATTAAATTTACATTCATTGCTTTACGTAAACTGTATTGCAATTTCGTTTGAACTTAAACGTGGACATGCGCTTTGGCATGAATTTATGATTATATTGTGCACTGAAACAGAAAAGCGATAGAAACAGAATCCATGCTGGTCTGGGAGTAAAGAAAAACATAGAATGTACCAGTTGCTTCTCTTCCCGCGCAGATGGTAAAATCCCATCGAGGGAATGGGCAAAAATCTTAGGAATCATGATATACCCGATGCGGATAGCAACCCGTCACTATTTTGATTCCCCTTTCCACCTATACGCCCACAATTATGCTAAACGTGGCCTTTAGGTCTTGTTACCTCAGGCTCTGTCTACCCCGTAAGGGATAAAGACGTGATATATGTATGTACGTATGTATGTAGAAACTGCCTGCGACTTCGTCCGCTTAGAATTCGATTAATTTATTTACTTTGCGACTCTAGGCACTTACGTACGACCTTTGACATGTCTATCACTATCCCACGGGAACTATGCAATTTTCCGGGACAAAAAAAAACCTGTGTTAATCTAGGGTACCAGCTATCTCCGTTCCAAATTTTATCCAAATCCGTCTAGCCGTTTGCGCGTGAAAAAGTAACAAACAAACACACGCACAAACTTTCGCCTTTATAATATTAGTGATAAAAACGGATACGTTTGCATTTTATATTAGTGTTTTTGTACAGTCAAGGGCAAAGATATATATGCAAGTAATGTGAAAGAAAATAAGTAATCATATAAAGTTAAAAACATATATACTCATTCAAATGGGAATTAATATGCAAACTACACTGGCAACATAAATATGTACCTGGCAAGTCCAAAAACTTGTATACAATCAAAATTCCATTATTAGTATCCTGCAAATAATGCAAAATATTATAGTCATACTTATGTAATTAAATATAGATTCAGTAATTGCCACAAAAATATGTATACAAAATGTAATCTGCGAATATCAACTTTACGGCCTAGTCACACGAAACAAATTTGTAAAGTATGTTTTGACAATTCACGAAAACAGTACAGACTTGTCATTGCATATGTTTGTCGCATGTTTTGAATAAATACATACTTAAATATATAGAACATAGAATGTACAGTCAAGTGTAATAATATGTATCTAGTCAAAGTTTCAAAAATAAGTGCCATACGCTCTTACGCCAGCGTAATAAGGTCGTGGGGCATATTTTTGAGAAGTTCCTATCGATACTTATTTTTGCACTTGACCGTACGTATGTATGTATGTATGTGTGAATGTATGTATGTATAAGAAAAACATAGAATGTACCAGTTGCTTCTCGTCCCGCGTAGATGGTAAAAGTCCATCGAGGGAATGGGCGAAATTCTTTGGAATCATGTTATAGGCGATGCGGCTAGCAACCCATCACTATTTTGATTAATTTTTCCACCTACACGCCTACAATCATGCTAAACGTGGCCTTAAGGTTTTGTTTCCTCAGGCTCTGTCTACCCCGTAAGGGATAAAGACGTGATATATGTATATCGTATGTATGTATGTATGTAGAACATCCATGACCCAAGCACAAATATCCAAGTTGATCACACAAACATTACCCTGGCCGGGTCTCGACCCCGGGACCTTCGACTCAGAAAGCGGTTGCTTCACCACTGAGCCATCCTTGTCGTCAATATCAAATCATACAGTAATTGGCGATTTACGCTATTTTCAATTTTTTTTTTACTTCATCACCATCATCATCATCATCATTTCAGCCATTACAAGTCCACTTTTTTACTTAATAAAAGGCAAAGTATACTTAAAATAACTGTATAATAAAGAAAACCACTCCTTAAACTTAAGACAAAGTGATTAGAGAGTAATATTTTCTATAGTACGTTATTATTAACATGTTTAATATTTCTTACCGTGATGCCTAATTCGTCAGCAGAGCTATATCAAGCACGGATATACCTTCCTCGCATAAGGCAACAATCCTATGTTTTAAATAATCGCTTAAACGATACATTTTCTCCTTCAAAATTAATGAAAAGCCGCCAGATAAACCATAAGAAACGGTAAGTCAAATGGAATTAAAAAATCCAAAAGTGACACATGACACATGCACATGCACAAATCACGTCTTTATCCCTTACGGGGTAGACAGAGTCTATGGTAACAGGTACCTACAACCTACAGGCCACATTTAGCAAGATTGTGGGCACATGACATGATTTAAAATAAATAGAGTAATGATCAGTTAAAGAGTTTGGAATAGCAGTTGTTGTATACGACTTGAAGCTTCAAGTGGTTGGCTGATTACATTAAGATTACAGAGTTCGATGTTACGCAAATACGTTCATAAGCTCCTGACAATAGAGTTGTGTTAATAGAATTTTGGATTGTTTACATATTTTTGGTTATCATATTAGATACATAATTAATGGTTAAATAGTGTATACATATTTTTGAACTTTACGGTGTTTCTAAGTTTATGGCCTAATACATGAGGACATAATATTGCAAATGTTGTATACATAGTTATCTCTCAAATCATGTATACTAATTTATGTACTTTTGTATGTTGCCAAATTTATGACCATTTAGATGACCATGCTTTTTGACACTCAGTGGTGTTTACATATCTTTGCCCTTGACTGTACAATGAAGTGTTTTCATACATACACAATACATTCAAAACTACGCGGTTCATGGTGCGGTTGACGACCGGATTGCCTAGTGGTTAGTGACCCTGACTATGAAGCTAGAGGTTCTGGGTTCGAATCCCTGTAGGGGCAGACAGTTGTATGATGAATACGAATGTTTGTGCCTGAGTCATGGATGTTGTATGTATTTAAGTATGTATTTATCTACATTATATAAGTATGTTTATCCGTTGCCCGGTCCCATAGTACAAGCTTTGCTTAGTTTATGGCTGGGTGAATTGGTGTAATTTGTCCCAAGACATTTTTTTTTATTTGCAGGGAGCTCCACTGTCATGAACGCGATCACCCTTGACGAATAGTATAATAGAACTAATAAAGTACTAAACTGTAATCCAATATTGTCATAACTTTGCAAAATACAATTGTAAGTAATATGCAATATCTTAGCCAAGAGTAATGCGAAAGCGGCTTGCAGTCGAAGTTTTTAATTTCAGCTCTGTTCTTATTACAAAAGCAAGCAATAAGAGCTACAAATTTTTCTTGTTTTTAAAACTATTGCTGTGGTAATTCGTTAGGGTTTTATTGTAATAGCTATGCTAATTTTGTTTATACTCAACATGGGAGGTGAACTAGTGAGCGGGGGCACCTAGAGGTAAAAAATCATCATCAGGTGGACGTTCTCGGTGCAGAAACCCACGAATGCTTTGATGTAGCTTTTTTGCGGCAAACATAGTTTTGTGTCACGAGGGAGCAAAACGATGTATTTACGGCGAGGGCGCTGCATTGAATCCTGAGCGTAGCGAAGATGCCCAAGATGAAAATAATTTTGCTCCTGAGTGGCTCATACAATTCACACTGAACATTAAAAAACTTGAAAAAATAATTCTAACTATAATAAAATTAAATACTTGACTTGCAACATTTGACTCGAAATAAAAGCGTTGCTAGGTAATTCAAAGATCGTGAAGCGGATAAAAGTGAGTGGGCTGTATAGTTAGAAATGTATGTGAATGAAAATGCAGTTCCTCAGCTCAAGACTTGATATAATGCCGTCCAGCAAAATACTACAACTGACAAAAAGTCATATCAAAATCAAATTCAAATTATAACAGATTGTATATTATAAAATGGTCCTTGATTTTATCTTTATAATTTATTACGTTTTTATTCCAATTTTTATATTCAATGCAAACTTTTCTACCGACTGTATTTTCTGTTGGCCATACTTGCATTGTCAATTGTCATCCACCTATATTTCAATATAGGGTACCGTAAGTTAAACTTGACTTGCAATATTTGACTCGGAAGTAAAAGCGTTGCTAGGTAATTAAAAGATCGTTTATTAGAAATGGTCCTTGATTTTGTCTTTATAATTTTTTAAAAGGAAATGGCCATTAAAACATTTGTAACGATGCTAAATTGTATTACGCGCATAATTGAAACGGTGTGCTCAATAATATGATTATGGCACTAAGCGTCAGCCCCTAATTGAGTTCTAGAAGTTGGATGAGTGAATTTGTCTTTGGCTAAAAGTTATATTAGTTAAGAACGGGCCTACACCGCCCGGGGAATTATTATAAAGCGGTTCGAAGATCGCTCCGGAATCCGGATACAGCTTGGAATAAATTGAGCGGGGCGATTTGTTTTATTAACTTTGAGTTTGACGCCATCTTTGATTTTTAGAGTTTGGTTTTTACCAATACTTAAGGAAAAAATCCCATAGTAACATGGTAACGTGACAGCTTGTAACAGATAGAAAAATTCGAAGGCTTACCCACCTGTTATGGGAGGTGTAAGGGTAGGTATAATATAGCACGCGTCACGGAATGACGAGGATCCGGTTTCCGTAGAGGAGTAAAAGGCAGGTAGCCTAACACGGAGACAAATAAAAAGAGTTAAGTTAAGAACAATAACTTAATTTAATTTCGGAGTAATAATTTAATTTTGAATTTAAACATTAATAATAAAACAATAATAATAAATAATTTAAAACGTTAATTTCATTTTAAGAATAAAACGAAATAACCTTCAATTATATAATTTAAGATTCGATAATTTAAAATTTAGTACCTAATATAATATTATAATTTAATTTGTATAATTTTCATAATTTAGTATAATTTATTACAGTGAGTCTGAAGAAAATAAGGTAAATTAGGTAGATGTTGCACAAGGTGAAGATGAATCTTACAGACTTCATTAAATAAGCGTCTACATTAATAGGCAGTAGTGGTGACGCGTCACAGAGGCTTCTTAAAAAAAAATAGTACGTCGTGCAGCACTAAAAAAAGGGCTTTTGTACACGTTGAATTTTCCGTTCAAACTTGAACTTAGGATTAGGATAGCACCTGCGACACTTCCTATACCGGTCGGGCTAATCTTTCTCGGGTGGAATTGGAACAGAGTCGAAGTGGGCTTGTGTCGGACTTGGACACCGCTTTGGAACGGGCGTCTGATTGGGGTTCTCGTAACCTAGTTCAGTTTAACCCTGACAAGACACAGGTTTGCGCATTTACCGCAAAAAAAAGAGAGTTTGGGAATCCTTGGTGTCGATGTCTCTTGCAATGTCCAATTTGGCGATCATTTGGAGAGCAAAGCCAAATTAGCTCCTAAAAAGTTGGGGATCCTCGGCCGAGCGAAGCGATACTTCAAACGAATCCATAGCCTACAGCTATATAAGGCTCAGGTTCGACCACTCATGGAGTATTTGAGTCATTCTCAAAAAAGTGGCACCGGCAGGGTAAAGTTAATATTTTTCAAAAAGTTTTCAAATTTTGAGTTTTTTTTTACAATAATTTTACAAAAAAATCTACAATTTCAAAATTGTAAGAGGGAACGGAATATTTGAAACCGTTACGAAGTTACAGGATAATGAAATATTAATGATACAGGGTAAAGTTAAAGCAGGCAGGTTAAAGTGAAAATCACGACAGGGTAAATAGACACAGGTTACAAATAAGAACAAAATAAATAATAGCAAATTGATTCCTTAAGGACTCTTATCTCTTTGTCTTTTTTGTACATTAATGTACGGATTATTTGCCGAGTTCGAGGAGACCTACTTCCACAAGAGCTTGGCGAAGAAGCTTCAGAACTTGTTGGGCAATTTTCCATCGTCAATGGGTATAGCGGTTCTTGCAACAGATTGGTGCAATGGAGTCATGGAGCACCTGGTTTTGTACCCTTGTGTACCCTTCAACGGCCAAGTCACACAACATTAACTATAATAGCCTTAGACTTGGCACGACTTTGTCTAGATTTCATTACTTTTTAGAGATAAACAAGCAGCTCCATCGAGACTTGGCTAGTTTTTTACAGAATGTTTTTGGTGGGATTTCACTTCTTTTTGTAGAAACGTGGGCATATTGATTTATTTTATTAGATTTTCTTATTTGACACATTTTTTTCTTTTGACGTGTAGTTTTTTCCAAACATCAAATGAAGCGGCCCACCAAGTTAAATATTTTTTGTATAGGCGGTACGTCGATCTCTAATAGTTTGGTTGCTCTTGTGTTTTCTAATCAGGGTCACCAGGTACTCCAGATCTACGATTATCCTAGTTTTTATAGTTTTCCCTTTATGTGGCCATTAAACCCTAACTCTGTATCAAATCATGCTAAACGTGGTCTTTAGGTCTTGTCATCTTAGGCTCTGTCTACCCCACGGACCTGCTTAGGTGTCTAAGTGGGTGGAGAGGTGTACTCCAACGTGGCGCGTCCCTGGGTGGTGGATAAGGGAACGCCTGCCTCACGGCAGGTAGGGGCCCGCAAGGGTCCCCGCGAACCAAACACCAGGGGGGGGTTCGAGGGATGGGACCCACCTGTCGCAAGTCATGTGGCCGACTTGCGGCGGGTGCTTAGGTACCCTGAGTGTTGCTCCCAGTATCCCTCCGGCCTTTAGGGGCATAGCAGAGGGTACTTGGGATGTGGCGGCGCTTCGGCGGGGCCTTCGGGCGGTTTGAGGGGCCTTCGGGCATACGAGGGTCAGGGTACGGGGAAGCTAATGGGGTTAGCTCTGCAGCTGCCCACTAAGTAACTCCTCCCGCCGTGTGAGGCCACGACCTGGAGGTAGCGAAAAGTGCGGCAGTATTGCACCTATCCCGGATGCGCCCCACGCCCTGATAGAGGGGAAGGGGTACGAGATTCCGAAGGGCACCCTGGAGGAATGGCGTACCTCTTATGAGGGTTCGGGGTGAGGGGAAGCTGATGGGAGGCATACCCGGATGCGCCCCAAGCCCCAACGAGGAAGCAACGGCGGCGACGAGGCCGTCGTTGGGCACTATTCCTCGGGAGGACTTCGCAAGAGGTTCGGGGGGCGGACTCACATTGACCTCGTTGCAACCGCTCCTTGCGCAGACGAGGGGGGAAAGGGCGAACTCGGTGCTTGCACCGCTCGCCCGATCCCTTGGGGCCAGCGGGAACGGTAACGGGGCATTACCTACCTGCATTGCCCGTGCAATGAGACCGTTCTCATTGTCTAAGGGAAGACGGGCCCAGCGTACGGGCCCTCCCCTTCTTGGCGCGGTCCTGGCGGAAGCCGGGGCCACCGGGGGGGGCGTTTGTGGTGAAACCCTAGTGGCATCCCACTGCGTCCCCGTCACACCGATTGAGGCAACGCCGGAGAGTTTTTAGTTCGGGTATACCCCTTCGGGGGGGAGTCCCACATAACCCTAGGCATGCCCGTGCCTATAGGGCATCCATAAAGATTTCTTCTCCGTTAAAAAAAAAGGCTCTGTCTACCCCGTAAAGGACAAAGACGTGATTTATGTATGTATGTATGTATGTATGTCTGTACCAAATTTCAGCTCTCTGAGTTTATGGGAAGTACTAGTTCTATTTTGATGATCATGAGTGAGCGAGTGAGTGAGTGAGTGAGTGTCATAAATGGGAAACTTTGCTTTCGCTTAACTTTGGAACTAAAAGACCAACAGACTTGAAATTTTGGATTTTAAGTATGTGATTATAGCTTACTGGATGACGAAAATTTCTGCGTTCTGGTCATATCCAGAGGTTCTCAAATAAGGGCCTGAAAATGCGGTGAAATGGTTCCAGTAAAGGATGGTACGGCAGTGTTTGCTTCGCGCTTAGTAGTAATTTTTGGTTTTTGTAGTAAAAAGTAGCTAGTTTTGATCACGGTAGGAGACATGTACAGATCAATTTGAAGTTATTGTTGAATAAAAATGAGCAAATATTAGTAATTTCTCTTCAACCTGTCAAATATCTCTATAACCTGGCAGATCATTACAGGTTAAAGTTAGGCAGGCTAAAGTGAAAATTGGATACTTTATAAAATTACTCCAAAATTTTGGAAAATACGTTTCCACATTTTTTACACATAATTAGGCACGTAATTAGCTATACAAAAATAAAAAAAACAAAGATAGTCTGGTACTAAAAATGCATAGTAACTAAGACAGAAAAAAGTTAACATACCTGTTCCGTACTCCAGAATTGTGACTTCAATATTAATTTAAAGAAAAACAACTTAAGATTAACAGAGTCTGATCTTTGGGGGGGCTAGCAGGGTACTTGAGTAATATTTTAACGGGTAGTATTATGTGTAGCTCGATTATGTCACGACGCCAGGCGCACACCAAGGCGAAACCAGGATAAAGTAAAAATATCGCTGGACAAACTTTGAGATTAAATATTTTTCTGAGTGGTTGGAGTAATCAACGCAATTTATCAATTAAACAACGCCATAGTATGTCCATAACATTGGCTGTAAAGTAAACATTTGTATAAATCTGGTAAAAGTGTTGTTTAGAGCAAATCAGTTGAGGGATATCGATTTGGACACGACAGGTTAAAGTAAATAAGGTACTTTATGTATTTTTAATTAATTTTGGGTTCGCTAAAATGTTATTATGACAGTTGGCCTCAATAAACGACATTTATATTTACCAATTAAAAATCTTACTCTATCAAAAAAATACGATTCAAGCATACTTTTTATTCAAAAACTGATTGACAGGTTGCGGTGCCAATTTTTTGAGAATTACCGATTTATTGTTCGCACCTCTGGGCTGGGGCCCCACAATACCAGCTCCAACCATTTGATCGCTTACAACGCAGGGCGTGTCGCATCATTGGTGACCCTATGCTCTCGTTTTCTATTACATTTATTGTGATAGATGCATTGCATTGATCGGAACGATTAACGCATCGCCACATGGTATAGCCCGTTTTCTTGTTTTCATACCCGTAGTTGTATTTGTGTCCATTGTGCAAAACTGCACGGCCGCCCTTTTGATTTGTTATATAAACCAGATCCATAGTTTAGTTACAAACTGCATTTATAAGTAATTGTGATTTAAAACTAAAATTAGTTAAAAATAATTCCACTGACACCGACGACGATTGCCTGACGTATCACTTCATACATAATCTTAATATTGGTACTTCAATGTAAGTGGCCAGCACTAAAGAAGATAATAGATTTTAATCATCAATAGAAATTTTGGTATTCTGACACTCGGTTGTTTTGAATATAGTACGGTATACTGCGATAAAGGTGTTGTGAATTTTGAGTCTTATGAGAATTAGACTTTTAACAATTCAGTCATATTGGGTATATTGTGTAATGAAGAAAAATTTTAGGCATTCTGGAAATTAGGTATTTTGACACTAAGTCCTTTTGAGTTGTAGGAGTATTGGTAAAAGGGTAAACTGAAATTTCGACGGAATGAACCTAAAACATATTTTTGATATTACGTGCAGTTGCATTCGATTTTAAACCACTCTTGACAGTCACATGTGTCAATAAGGGTCTTCAAACTAGTAGCCGCTGCTTGATTTAAGACCTTTTGATATTTTGAGATAGCTTGCGCAATTGGGACGGGCACATTAAAGTCTCCGAAAGGAGTTTCTTCTTTAACAGTTTCCTTTGTCTCCATTCCCGATACCAGGGACTCAACATCTTCCGATTTTACTGGCGTAGTATTTAACTGGATGTTAATTTTCGAATCATCGTCATACGCTTACGCTAATGTCACTAGATCTGTAAAACCCTTTGACGCATCGAGCGCTTTCGTTACTCGGGTAGCTAAGCTCTCCAAGTAAAGTTGTGGCTCTATGTTCTGGGTCTCAGATTCTGTTTTCACCAGCTGCAGTGATGAAAATATCATCGAACATGAAGAAACTTTGTTCCTCGTTACTCATTACTGAGTTTTCAGTCATTGATGACTGATTCGTTGTTTGTGAATTCGGTGTTTGTTGTACGTTTTCGTTATTGGTGTTCATTTCAAAACAATCTCTTTAGCTTTCGGCGTAGATTAAATTGGGCCCCACGTTGGGCGCCAATTTGTCCCGTAGAGGAGTAAAAGGCAGGTAGCCTAACACGGAGACAAATAAAAAGAGTTAAGTTAAGAACAATAACTTAATTTAATTTCGGAATTATAAAATATTTTTCAATTTAAACATTATTAATTAAACAATAATAATAAATAATTTAAAACGCTAATTTCATTTTGAGAATAAAAGTAAATAACATATAATTTAATAATTTAAGATTCGATAATTTAAAATTTAGTAATATAATATTATAATTTAATTTGTATAATTTTCATAATTTAGTATAATTTATTATATTAATAATTATGGAATCCAGTTTTAGTGCCCATAATGCTGGCTGTGTTTCATAGTTGGATAGCAATACCTATGCGTTGCCTGAGGAAAGAGCCAGCTATTGATATAATTTTTTTTAATGTTTTAAAAAGATTTTTGCTTCGGGGGTCCCCACGGTCCCAGGGTCTCTACGGCAAAAGCCGCAAATACGTAACTGTCAGCCAAATTAGCGTATTTGCGGCGTTTTGAGGTTTCGGCCGTTGCAGCTGCCGCGCCCACTCTCAATGATGTCGAAAGCAACGACGGTGCTAGAGAATCCACGCACGTGGCATCCCAAATGAGGGACCGTCCCATATGCCAGGGCACGAGTGTCATGCCGTCGGGTCTCTTACCATCAACACGCGCCAGTCCAGCTGGCTCTAGAGATGAGTGTGTTTGAGAGCAACTGAGGCTGTGATGACCCAAACGATCCACATGAGTGCCAAAATGGCAACGATGTGGTTCAACGATAGCCGCGCCGAGCCTTAATTAAACCCACAGGTAATTGGGTCTATGTGGGTGTCGGTATTCGGTGAGGGATAGACATGGAGCCAGTGGCCTGATTCTGGTTTGGGGACCGCCAAAAGTCTGGCGCGGTCTCCACCTGTTGCGGTGTCAATGAAGGAATGAATGGTGTATTCTGAAGCTGGAATCCTAGGCCGGTTGAATTTTGGGTAGAGATGGAAAATTTGGGCTCGGTTCAGCAAGCCAGGCATTTGAGGCTTCAACCAAGCACGTAATCTCACAGTTTGTAGCTGGTGAGGCTTTAAAAGTATTTTTCCTGCGAGATCAGAGGTGTTATGTATTGACGCCAACAACGCCGGCAGAGAAATACTTGAAATTTTGCGTGTTCCCAAACTACCATATCTTAGCGGGTGGCTTGATGAGTCCATTGTCTGCTCGCTATAAACGGATATTTAAAATCGATTCAATTTATTGTATGTGGCATAAAGGTACATAGATGTTTTTAACGTCTTGGTTACACGTCGTTTTTTAGATCGTAACACTTTTCATCTTACTAACTAGGGTGGCAAACGAGTGTGGTCACCATTTGCTAGTTACCCTAGTTCATACAAAAAACAAATGAGCGCTTAATGTTAGTTTTTGACCCAAACATGTCATTTAAACAGAATAGCAAAATATTGATTGGCCTATTAATTATTTCCATTAATGTTTGCTACTAAGTGAACGCTCTGTTCCTACGTCATACGTCAGCGTTTCAACATGGCGCCAGCTGAACGATTTATGTGTCGCCAATCACGGCCATGTGCCGCTGAGTTACGTTAGTTTGCGCAAGTTCTCCCGCTGGTGTCAAGTGCGCTGTGACTGTTTGCTTATAGGGTTAGATTTGCTAATAATTCAGTAATTTTAGTTATCATTAATTTAATATTTTGACTACTGCCTTTAGGGCAAGGTGACGTGAAATTATACGCGTACGGCCAAGTGCAACAATAAGTGTCGATACAAACTACTCAAAAATTTATCCTCAGGGATAGACAAAGGAATTGGTGTCCACACAGCCATGTCATATAGTTTAGTTGTAGAATAACGGTAGAATTAATTCAGCTGTAAGTTTTTGTTTCTGATTGCCCTGAAAACCAGCGTCAGGCATAGCCTTTATTAGACAAATGTTACTTTTCTGTCCTCTTCTTTTTCTTGTTTTGAAAGAGCGTATGGTACTGTAGAGCTGCCCTGAAGAGGCACTTCAGTCTGTGCGGGAATCGGGTTATAAGATATCTAACCAAACTGTTGTTGCAGAAGGCCAAGTTACTCAAGTTAAAACACAAACTTAATATTTCTTGATTTTATTTCAAGTTCAAATTGTCATTACAAGATATTTAGAAATCCGCCTATGCGGCTTTCGGTCCGAGCTGATCTGCCAGCCGTCCCAAGTTCCAAAAACAAAAACCTTTCAAAATATCGAACGGGTGTTCGATATTCGGAACTTGAACTATCTCAGAACAGCCAGCACCCAAAACCTGCCAGCATAAACTAGCCGAACCTATTCCTACATGTCCGCTCCCTCTTCAACAAGGGCAGACCCTAGCTAAAAACCTGCCTATGTAGGAACCACAATTAAAAGATGACCATTGCTAATGGTAAGCTACACTTTCCATCCAAAAAATACTCAAAGACCAGGAAAGTGGAACTTGGTTGGCCAAAACCTACAAAAAAGATCCAACCCATCCTGGGCGGATAATCCTAGCTAAGAGAACTCATGAACAGCTGTCTGCACAAACTGCCATGACTAACGAAGTCTTAAAATCATGCTTTAAGGACCTTTAAATTAAAAAAATAAGTTTTAATTTAATTAAGGCTTATGCCCATAATGTCCAAACACATGATTCTAAGCCACCTAGTTTACCATCATAGCCAATAAGCGACTTTATGGGCCATGATAATATAACTCAATGCTGTAATGGCTTTATCATTAATAAGACATCACACCAGACCGTTCTAGTATGATCTCCCATTATAGCCCCACCAGATAATTCCAAAGACACAGATTCTTCATATGAGTACTGCACCTTGAAGTCATCTGACTTTACAACATACCAAACCTACCTACAAAGATCACGGAAAAACATCCCTAGCTAATACACAACTGGGGCTAGCTATAGCGAAGGAAAAATTTAAATTTTTAGGGGCCTAAGGTGGAAAAAATTATTTATTTAATTGGAAGATGGGCTTCGATGTGACGACAGATCTGCACCGCAGATCACTGGTCTCCAAGCCCAGCATAGGCTCGACCAGCTCGCCTTCTATCAACTCCACTATTGGAGTGGAAACCAAGAAATCTAGACTCAGTTCAGGATTGTTCTTTATTTTGTCTACCACATCACCTATTGTTATTTCAGTCCCTGCAATTTTTGCTTTGTATGACTTATACCTTGAATAACCTGGCTTGTCGTTATTTTCTTTCCTGATTTTCTCAATGTAGAGCTGCCCTGAAGAGGCACTTCAGTCTGTACGGGAATCGGGTTATAAGATATCTAACCAAACTGTTGTTGCAGAAGGCCAAGTTACTCAAGTTAAAACACAAACTTAATATTTCTTGATTTTATTTCAAGTTCAAATTGTCATTACAAAATATTTAGAAATCCGCCTATGCGGCTTTCGGTCCGAGCTGATCTGCCAGCCGTCCCAAGTTCCAAAAACAAAAACCTTTCAAAATATCGAACGGGTGTTCGATATTCGGAACTTGAACTATCTCAGAACAGCCAGCACCCAAAACCTGCCAGCATAAGCTAGCCGAACCTATTCCTACAGTACTTATTATTGAAACTTTGATTAGATACATAATATTATTTCACTTGACTTGTACTTCTGGTAAAGGCGTAACGTACTAGGTACCGGATGTCACAAAAAGAAATTGCATCTAATTTGCGTCTGCGACAGATTCTATATCTAAACTCTGTGGAACATTCAGAAACCGCAGATTTAGAAAAGACTGCCGTTAATACTGACAAATAATCATTCATACGCGTCATGAACCTGAACCTGAAGACAAAGCTTTTTTCTTAGACACCCGCCGACAACAGTAAAATGTTGATTTTTGTCTCCGTCATTTAAGAGCCAAACGCGTACACTGACTAGCAAAAATAAAGGGTTACTTTTCATACAAATTTGCATAGTATTATGATGGTTACATTACCGGTCAAATTGTAACGATCAAAACTTCAATCAAAACGATGTTCGCGAAATCTGTATTTTGCACCGAAATCCGACTGTTTGGTAACCAATACTAGTAAATTTGGTGTTAAGTGTCGCTTTCTCACTGCAGAATACTAAAATGTAGTCTGTGTAATACCAGAGGCCGGAAAACGGGGTGTCGTCTGTCGATACGCTCTGTCGATAAAGCTTCATACGTCATTTCATAATGATATTTGTTTGAGGTAAACCATGACCATTAAATGATGACTAAAATATGATTTCCACCAATCAGCTTTAATTGCATTGGATCGGGGATAACAGCAAATAGAGTCGATCGTACGTCGCATCATAAAATTTCAGATACAGTCTTGTTTTGGTAGACCCCCGCGGTCAAGCTGCTGTGCGCGGCTGGGTATCATAATTTCCAGCCTATATACGTCCCACTGCTGGGCACAGGCCTCCTCTAACGATGAGAGGGCTTGGACTATAGGTCCCATGCGAGCCCGGTGCCATAACACCTTTAGGTTGGCTTGTTTTCATAGCCTTTAAATACTGTGTACACGATTTTATGTAGTAGACTGTAGGCTACCCACTGATTTTTTCCTGACATTGAATGTTTCATTTGTACTTTGTACCATATTGCTTTTTATTTTATTATTTTTATCTATTTTTATGTTTATTGCTTGACATTTTATCCCATTTTCTGCATAATTTTGTGATATATTTTTTATCTTTAATAACCTTTGACATTGAATTTGTATTTTTTTTCTTGATTATATTATTGGATTTCTGATTTTTATTGCTTTTTATTTTATTATTTTTATCTACTTTTATGTTTATTGCTTGACATTTTATCGCATTTTCTGCATAATTTTGTGATATATTTTTTATCTTTAATAACCTTTGACATTGAATTTGTAATTTTTTTCTTGATTATATTATTGGATTTCTGATTTTTATTGCTTTTATTTTATTTACAATTGACAAAAATAAATGAATCTAATCTAATCTAATCTATAAAGTTGTAAAATCCGTTTCGATCCGATGCGTGCAAGTTTTTTTATCCTATGACTTATTAAGAGTGACAAGTTATAGAATGGAATCAAAGAAAATAAGGACATTATAGCGAATAAGACGAATTAAGAATGAGTGACGAATACAGAATGAGGCAACATAAAAATTGAACGAGAAATGAGTCGAATTAATCTGATACCGATAATTTCAATTTATCGATAGGCCATAGCTCTCTATTGGAGGATGTAAAATTGCTTGTCCCGCAAAACGTGCAGTGGCGTTCGTACGTGCCGCCGAGAGCGCCTTTGTGCTGTGCTAAATCATCGTTCTGAGGGCTCTGCTTTATCAGTGCCTGGATCTAGGCCGCCTTTACTGATGAACTAGGTTCTAGAGGTATAACCAGGTTAGGTTGAGCCCCGGTTGTTTTCCTAGGATTCCAGCGCGATTGCTACCCGTTGGGTTCAATTTGATGAACGTATGTCTTAATGGTTTGACATTGGATCTTCAACAAAACGGGCGTAAAGGTCGGGCAAAAAGGTTCTTCGCAAAACTGAATTTGTTACCAAAACGTAACAGTAACTATAATATTCTCGGCGTTATTATTATCTGCTATGCTGTTTGCAATAACTGCCGTTGCTTGTTTCTAATAACTGCCACTCCAAAGGCATGCACGTAATAAAGTAAGTTAAATCAGTAAAGAAACAACTGGGTCTATTTCTTGTTGTTATTTTGTCCCATCAGCAAGGGGACAAACATAGTACTATCTAGTATGTTTAATAGATTACCAATTATAGGAGAAGCTTAAAACTACGTCAAATACATGTTTGGTTAATTTTGAACCGCCGTCCACCCGATTATCAAAAAGGCTTTATACATTTTAATTGAAGGTCCGAAATAGCCATTGCAGGCTTGTGAATTCATTTTTGTTTTTTCAGTAGACATATTCAACTTTTAAAGGTAATCTCTGGTGGGGTCTGAATTGAATCAAGTTAGTTTTTTTTTGCAAATTTACTTTAAGATTATGATCTTCTAATCAGGAACAAACTGTATTAAAAATTGTGTCCAGAGTTTTAGCAAAATCGCTACCGTTCCCAAGCTAAGCAAAGCTTGTAATATGGGTACTAGGCAACGGAAAAGCATACTTCTAAATTTTAAATACATACTTAATTAAACATCCAAGACTCGAAAACAAACATGCGTATTTTTCATACATCTGCTCCGGCTGGGAATCGAACCCTCAAGCTTCATAGTCAGGTTCTTTAATCACGGCTACCTGTAGGCTTATTACCTAACTCGCTCGCAATCGCCATCGTGTTCATTTTGACAGTTCATGTATGGGCTGACAATTGGCATCGGAATCAGCTAGCTGTCACATTCATACAAGAACTGTCAAAATGAACACGATGGCGATTGCGAGCGAGTTAGGTAATAAGCCTACTGGTCGTCAAAAAAATCGTTAATGCAAGTAGACATGTTTCAACCTGCAAAACTATTTGCAATGGGTTGCGTTATTGCTGTCTGTGCTCAATATCATAAAACGAGCAGCTTAAGTATCATATTCCTTTAGTAATTGTACAATATCAAGCTTAGGGTACCGTGTCAGCTCCTGCTTTAAATTTAGTTTTATTTTTTTTACCTTCTTTGGTAAATTTAGGGTTGAAAAAATTATCAACATCGTATTCTCCATTCCATTTCGTTGGCATACACTGCTTCTACGACTCGAATATGAAAGTCGACCAGATATTCCTTTATTTATCACCTCAATTTTATGGGGTTAGTTCTTATGGTCCTACTGTTATAAAAAAATCCTCTTGGTATCTTCAAGTGCCTGGAGGGCAAACTGATTGGAAATAGGAAAGGAATGGGTTTTTACGGCTTAAAATTTACTATTTTCAATATGATAGTTAAACTTATTTATATTTTTTTATGTAGTAGCTGTTAACCCTTTATTTAACATATCCTAATTATGTTAAAAAAATACAAAAAGATATTCTTAGACCATGTTTACTGTAATGCATATTGTCAAATTAAGAGTAAGAACAATTCTAAGAGGCCCTGTATATATACAAACACATAACCCTCTATTTCGGCTTCACCGCAGTCGGGTAAAAATAAGTAAAGCATTTTCTTGGTCGACTACATGGAGAAAATTTTCTAACGACACATTTCTAATAAATTGATACAGGAACTCAGGCCAGTCGCGGTTTTTACGCTTGACCGCTGTTTTATCGTTAGAGTCATTCGGGTCAAGAGCACGCACTTTTTTTTTGATGGCCTCCCAGACCTATAAAGAAGTATATAATTGGCATGTTATGATATTAAATCTGTAGAATATTGAATAAATTTTCACTATTTAAGAAAATTTTCCATCAAGATTAATTAGTTTTAGCCCTACGTAGGCTTAACTGAAAACTTTTCCAATGCGTACTCTTGACCCGATGTGTGGGTAAAATTACGCAAGTCTTAGGGTAAAGTTACGCACGCGGGGTAAACGTACGCAGTCATTCGGGTCAAGAGCACGCATTTTTTTTTTGATGGCCTCCCAGACCTATAAAGAATTGTATAATTGGCATGTTATGATATTAAATCTGTAGAATATTCAATAAATTTTCACTATTTAAGAAAATTTTCCATCAAGATTAATTAGTTTTAGCCCTACATATGCTTAACTGAAAACTTTTCCAATGCGTACTCTTGACCCGATGTTTTTCGCCTTCATTATTTGGTCATCTGAGATGAGGGTCCGCTCAGGGGCCTTCCTTATGTAATTTCTCGGCATTTTGGTGTATTCTGAAAGATTGAAATTTTTTTGATATTTTTATTTCATTTGGGGTATAAGTACGCAACGGGGGTAAGTACGCGTGCGTACTATTAATCTCGTACTCTTACCCCAATCGGCAAATATACCAAATAATCAGTCACAACACACACGCTAAATACTTTTTACGAATATGATAAACTTACATAAAAACTACATTAAATGAACAATAGAAATATAGTATACTTACTGGCACAGAGCTATCCATTTAACTACAGCACACTTTTCCGTGGCACAAAAATTAAACGAAATAAGCGTGCTACAAATATTCGGCGACGTGTCGCGACCAGTACTAAGATTGCGTCGGCGCGGCGTGTGGCTCCTAAACGGCGACAGTAGCGCCACTCTTTTTTACAAACACAGACCTCGGCCCCCCCACCCCTGTCGGAGATTGGACCACCGCGTACTTTTACCCACCGCGTGCTGTTACCCCGAATGACTCTAATAATGGAAGAGGAAATGGCGGAAAAGTGCTTTTACAGCTGCGTAACGTCATACTGGAGCCGTCTCTAATGTTTGCTGTTTACAGATAAAGTTGTTGTTTGCGGTTTGATCTGTTGCTGTAGATCCGACCGTTTCTGGTACAAGGTTTTGTTGAAGTTCGAAAAAAATAGATAGGTACATACATAAATCACTTCCTTGTCCCTTATGGAGTAGAAAGAGCCAAAGGTAACAAGACCTAGAGGCCACGTTTAGCATGACTGTCGGCGTATAAGGGGAAAGGGGAATCAATATTATCCATTTGTTAGTACTTTAGCTCAAAAGCACTTCAAAAGCAAAAATTCCTTGTTTTGTATCGATTCACCGTATCGCATTTCACCGGAATCGCTTTTTTAACTTCACTGTATGTATCAATCGTCTATTTTTTTACTCACTAATAGTTCGTGGCATTTCAGCTCGGTTGTTTATTTATATTTCGTTTTATGTCTCAATCGTCTATTTTTTTGGTCGCTAATAGATGTAATCGCATTTCAGCTCGACTGAATGTTGCAATGACATAGTATTGTCTATTATAATTCATAAAGATGAGATAGTTCTGACTCGGAAAATACTATTCCAGTTTAATAGTATTATACTTTTCCAGTTTAGTTCATAATGAGCTGGGATCGTCTGAAATTAAGGGTAGATGAATTTATGGGTCAATTTCAACAGTACTCATTTTTTGTATCATTTCGGTGTGATCCCTTATATGTGTTTTTATTTTAGATTTTTAAATGTCAAACGATACCTTAGACTATTTTGCAAGACATATGTAAAAGGGAACCTGAAATCTTAAATAGTTTTTGAGTTATTAGAGGTCGAATTTCTAAACACACAACGGAATTATAAATGTACACCGGAATGAATGATACCTTACAACGGAATGATAAATATACACTGGGATGACAATATCAGCCCACTGGAATGAAATATAGACCACTGGAATTAAAGTAATAAACAGGGTTCCATAATCACGTCTTTTATTTAGAAAAAATACAGACAGACCTTAAGTAAGTGGCATTTTAATAGTCCTAAGAGCGAAAATTTGGTGCCGGTTGATGAATGTGTTTTAAGTAGGTATTTCATCTCTTGGTAAACAACATTTCATGAATAGGTATTCATTTTGCAAACAACGTTAGGCAAATCAACGATTCACAAATTAGAAATTGCATAAAACATTGGTTACTTGATAAAACATCATAATTATGTTGTAGAATAGATATATGAGATTATTACCGAGGAATTATGCATGTATGTATGTATGTATATAACTCTTTATTGTACATAAAACACAAGAAAAAGATGAATACAGGACAAAACACATGCACAAAGGCGAACTTATCCCTAAAAGGGATCTCTTCCAGTTAACCTTTGAACGATTTGAATTATTTGTAAATTGATCATTTTTAGGAATGACAGGTTTGTGAAATGAATAGTTTGTAAATCGTTGTTTGTTAAGAAGTGATTGTTTGAAAAATGTTGTTTATCAAATGATGATAAACCTTCCAGTTATCAAATAATAATTGGATGCAGCATTATAAATTTATACACACAACAATATGTGTCATGTTTTCAATACTTGATAGCAATACACTACGCTTTCAAGTATCGTACAGGATTTATTATGTAATTAATAAACCTGAGGTAATATTTTGTACATAATTTTGCTGATATTTTATCTCCAGTTCCTTTATTTACGTTGAAATAGTTAAAAAATTATGAAAATGAGACTTTTTGAGGTTAGAATTTTGTTTACCAAATAGGACAGGTAAGAATGACAATACCTTACATAGACAGACAAAGATAAAAATAATTCTGTCTTTAGTATTTATTGTGTAGCTGTGAAAGAATCCTACATCGTATGTGAAAATCAACTGTCTAGCTATAACGGTATTCACGGTTCATGAGATTCACCCTGGTGACAGATGAACAGTGGTCTTAGTAATAGGGTCCTGTTTTTGCCCTTTGGGTACGGAAAACAAATTTTTAAACCCTTTTTGTAGTGCCCCCTGATGGCCTACAAGCGTAAATTTTATCTAAGAACATGAGCTGTGGTACAATAAAATAAGTTCAGTATTTGATTTTAGAAATTATGCTACGGAACCATTTCATAATAATAAAGTGAAGCTACATTTGATGTCATTCCGGTTTTACTACACCGGAAACACCGGAATAAATATGGTGGAATGAGAAACTCGACATAAAAATAAATATTAAAAAAAAAGTAAGGCTCGTGTTCTTAAACTAATTAAACTCTTGAAATCAGGACTACATTAGACGTGACATATATAAATTTAAAAGAAAAGCGATACAAAATATAAAAGTTATGACTAACTCCGGAATGAAACTTTTTTTGTCCCCACACCATGGCGATGAGAAATACTCATGTTTTGCTCGGAAACGTTCGTCGTTACACACGTCTACTCTCGCCGAGCGCCGCAGTTCGACTATCGCTCGGGGTGCGCGGGAGACGGAGGGGCTTAAGGGTCAAACTCGGCAAATAAATCGTTCCCAAAATTTGCCCGCGGAATGAGACCGTCTCTCCGGACAAATGTATATGCACATATTCAGAGGTTTACAAATGAGGTAAAAATCAGGTGATGTGCTTTTTTTGTTACCTGTTTATATGGTAATAAAACAAAGGTAATTTTTTTTTGTTGTCACGCATAGTGTTCGACTTATCCAGCATTTTGTAACTAAAACCGGCTCCGGGACAACCCACCTCGATGAGAAATACGGTCTAAATATATTTTTTTAAGTGATTAAATAACATAATATTTTAATTTTAGCTGTTGCCCGAGGTAGACAATAGGGGGCTGTTTCCTAAAAAAAATAATTATACATTATCAAAGCCTTCTGCACCTGCGTTTTCAGTCTTGCCATCAAAATTTACTGCTTGGGAAATTGACCCTTATAAGGAATTCTAAGTGTTTTAAAAAATGTATATTAGTTACCTTTTGGTTTTTGTGGCTTCGATTAGATTGGAATTTTCAGGGAAGTTTATGGAAATTTTCAATTTTAGATACAACATTTATAAACAAACATATTTACAAGATCTAAAAGTTAACTAAATATACAAAACTTAAAACTAAATAAATATACCTAACTATAAAAAGAAAACACCATCTAAAAGGAAAAAGAAATTCGCTGGGAGAGGTAAGCGCCAGCTCTAGGGTCTCCTGAGGTCTCTATCAGCCGGGACGACAAGGCTCTCATGAAGGCCCTCATGTCAGCCGACCAGGGACCCATTGTGTCCTCTGCGAGCGCTGCAAGCTCATAGTCCTTTAAAAGAGAAGAGTATTTGCGGCGCTTGAGAACTTGGGCCTGGTCAGCTGCAGCCCCGGCGTGTGAGCGGGTTGCCTGGATGTGGGACTGTGCGAAAGTGTCGACACACGTTGCTTCCCACACCAGAGCCCTACCACCCAGCTTCCATGGCACCAGACTAGCCCCGTCGGGGCGCTTGCCATCGTCTCTGGCCATGCCCACGGGATTGCGGGCACAGAGACGGTGGCAAGCGAGCGGCGAACCATGTCAAAAAAAAAACTTAAAAAAACATTTCTAATAATTTAAAAGACTTACTTTTGCTAAATAGGTTTTGATTTTTCGAGCTAGATCGGTTGAAGTTAATTGTATCGTAGAGATGGTGTTACATTCTATCAAAGATAGCTTTCGTTCGTTTTTCCGGATTACTCGGTCTTTAAAATTGTGTTAGGTTAGAGCGTATAAATAGCCAATTTCGTTTCTAGCGGAAGGCCAGGAGTGCGCTGATGCCCAAAAAGATACAATTTAAAACAGTGCAGAGGCACTCACCTTAGGGCGTTCTCCTGGCGTCGTGGTGAGGCGAGGAAGGCGATGCGGGTCAGGAATTCGTAGGAGAGCGGATGAAGAAAAAGCGGCGGAAAAATTACGTAGCACACCATTTAAGACACTGACAGTTATAGATGATTTTCTTTTTATGTGCCATAGTGCACCCCTGCACTGCATATAACCAAAAAAAGGTTTTTAGCGCGCGAACAAATTGAAATCATCCTGATTCCATATGCAGGGATATTTTATTATTAATTCTTCAAATGAGGACATTTTTTAAGGGTTAAACGTGAATCTATTGTTAGAAGCGACTAGAAATTTGATTCAAGAATATTTGTTTGAATAAACAAAATTAAATGGGTGTGTACTATTTAATAAAAACTTGATCGCAACCAGCAAAATAAATTAATCTCAGTCTTCAACTTATACCATTAAAGGTGGCGACGCGACGAAGAATTAAAATATTTTAAAACCTCATAATAAATATAAAGCGAAACATTGCAGGTAGCTGCAGCAGTGTTTTAAATAACTTTTTTCGTCGTCACGAACTAGCTGAGTCGTAGTAAACATTTTTTATAAATTTAAACTAATGTGTTTCCTCGCACAACGAATTATATGAAGTGACCGAACCCATGAAAAACGGTTGAATGATTATTTGTTGTGCGAGGAAGCTGCCAGCTCTTCGGTCTCCATTAGAGGTAATCGACCTCTTTGTGACTTCTTAAACAAAATATGCGGTCTGGGACCCCACGGACCTAAGGTATCGGTCCCGAATGGTAGAAAATAGTATTCGGAGCCGAGACCTGACTCTTGTAGTTTTGAATTTTTCGGCTGCCTCTGCTGTGTGCCTACACTGGTAGGTAGCGTCCCACAACGGCACCAGGCCCAGCTTCCACGGAATCAGTGACGTTGTCCGGTCTCTTGACGTCATCTCTGGTGATGCCGGGTGGCTCAAGTAGTGCCGGCATGTTGACGTTGGCAAGAGAGTGACAGATTTTAACTTATTATCAAGTATATTTATTTTTATCATAAGCAAGGTTTTTTCAATATTCATATAAAAACGAATAAAAAACATTAATATAAAATATTAAAGCATTATAAAAAAATCCTAACCTAGGGTGCCACCGGTAGCGGGGTAGGGCTCAAGCTACCGGCGGTTACGGCTGCAGAGTGAGGAATCTGCTGACGATTCGCGCCTAGTTAACGAGTACTGCCTTCTGTATCCGGCCAAACCAACTATCTAGCGAGTCTCTGGAGATGTTGGTCGAGACTATTTGCTATGAGACTGTTCGCTGAGACGACTATCGTGACAATGATCGATGAGTCAAGATCCCACATAGCGTTTACCTCGTGAGCCAAGTTAAGGTACTTGCTGAGTTTGTCCTTCTCAGCTTTCACGAGGTTCTCGCCTGAGTGACTCTCCGGGGCGGCGGGCATGCCCGACATAATTATGTCGACCGTACCGTCCTTCAGGATATATTTCCAGTAGTTGTTTCCCCAAAAAGGTCACCGAAGCGT
Organism: Pandemis corylana; assembly: GCA_949127965.1. Classification (NCBI taxonomy): domain Eukaryota; kingdom Metazoa; phylum Arthropoda; class Insecta; order Lepidoptera; family Tortricidae; genus Pandemis; species Pandemis corylana. The sequence continues at coordinate 11,730,770 of OX421870.1, read as the reverse complement.
AACCAGTTCACCGACGCGTAACCAGTTCACCGACGCGAGTAGATATTTATAATAAAAAAACTATATTTATGAAAAAAAACATCAGGCCCATTTAAGGCCCGGTAGAACCGCCCGTGTAGCTCTTTCTTCTTCCATACGTCCCTGCGCTCCTCAGTGCTCAAGACCACAACCATTTCTCGTTGGCCAAGTAGAGCGGCGTGAGGTTTCGGTCAACTGCCACGACATCACAGAGCACCCTGCATTCCCTGTGAAGAAAATAGTCCCTGAGACTGCACACCTCGCGGTTATGGAGGTTTTTGGCATTCAGAAGGCCTCGGCCTCTACACTTCCGCGGGATATAAAGTCTTATAACCCCCCTCTGTAGCCTCATAATAGGCGCGGTTCTCATTCATGGTTGTCTTCCATCGCATGCGACGCACTACACTGCCGGTAGCGGGAGCCGGTCGCGGAGCAGCTTGCTCCGCAGACTCTAAGCGTCCTGGCAGCGGCGGCGGGGAGGCGGCCCGCGCTCATCACTCGACACGCTGGTGTCGGCCACGGTGGCGAATTCATCGCTCGACGACGGCGGCGATGTTGACGAGCTCGATGAGACGGGCGGTGGTTGTGGGCGTGCGTGCGGAACCGCTGTATTTTTTCTTGATCTTGTTATCATCACATTTTGTGCCTTTTATGTGCTCAAAGGCAATAAATATGTTTTAAAACATATTAAAAATTATAAAAAATGTGACGCTGACGCTGTCAGCGGTTTTTATATTATAATTATTATCGTCGAAAATAAATTACGAAAGAAACATGATTTTTATCTTATTATTACTGTAAACAGAATTTTGGTAAATCAAGGTATCCCTAAGATTTGTCACTTGGCCGCCTTGTATCTAATCTTCATCTTCAGCAAGGGTCCAACACTGAAAGGGACAAAGTTATATTCAGCGCTGATACCCCTATATTTATGTACCTTAGCTGATTCGGCCGCTTCTGGAGCTTCGCCTGCTCTACTGGTGGCTCCGCGAAGGTGAGACGAGGATTAACTTAAAAATACCATAAATAAAATCTCATATTCATGTAGTTCTGATCATGTTACATTATTGTATTTACATATCTGAAGTTTTTTGCCTTCCAATGATTTCGTTGAATTACAAATTATGTTATCGTACTGTTGTTCAGTAGACTACTGCAAGAACCCGGGTGGGTAAATAATTGCAGTGCACCAAAAAAGTGCACGTCTTTTGGAAGCGTAATTGCATTCATCTGACAGTGTGCATGTGCATCTAGATATGTTTTCTCTCTGCAACTCTAGCATTTACATAATATCATTATAATTTTGCATGCATTCCTTTAATATGAGCGAATGAACTGACTGGCGACACATTGAACAATGCTTGCGTTTTATTATATTTGCATTGTCTTATACCTACGAATTAGAAGTGAACCTTTATGTACTGTTGTAATTACTGGCCGAAATTAAAACGATGGCTAGCGAACGATAGTTCGCGGCTGGAACTAAAAAAAAACAAAAGGACATCAGTTGTCGTTATGATTATTTCTTCTTTATTTTGTTTGCTTGTTCCAACTCCTTGAGAACTTGTGTGTCATAGGTCGCTTGAAACATTGATCACTTTCCTGATTTGGTTAGGATTCTTTTGATGTGATTTCTCAAACTTATAGTATCATGATAGCGCTGCATATTAAAAAAACTTTTCGTCAGTATTTTTTCGGATCTAAATTATGGTATTTGACGACCGGATAGCCTAGTGGTTAGTGACCCTGACTATGAAGCTAGAGGTCCTGGGTTCGAATCCCGGTAAGGGCAGACAGTTGTATGATGAATACGAATGTTTGTGCCCGAATCATGGATATTGTATGTATGTATGTATGCATTTATCTACATTATATAAGTATGTTTATCCATTGCCTGGTACCCATAGTACAAACTTTGCAAAGTTTGGGGCTGGGTCAATTGGTGTAATTTGTCCCAAGATATTTATTTATTTATTTTATTTACTAAAATCCACTATGGATTTATTTTTGACAAATCCAAATTATTTCGCCAAATTATTTCGCCAAATTTCTATAAATATTTATATATCTCGTGAGTTGTCAAAACTCTTTTGTGATTATAATCTCCTTGATAACAAACACCCTTTGTGAGTCGTGCCCTTGACTTAAAAAGTTTCACGAGACCATACTACGAACCTTATACCGCCAATGTTAACGTACATATTCGGAAAACACAAACGCTGGAACTTTCTGGAAAAAAGATTGGAATGGATCTTACTGCCTTTTCTTTAAGTAGAAATTTAATAACGTTAAAGATGGCGGAAAGATAACGCATGCTTTAAGAAGTTGTGCTCTGTGGCTTTATTACGATAATTGTTTTAAATTTGGAGACAGATTGTCTTTGTTTTGTAAATGTGTTTTTTCAGAGCCCTCCTTCCTGGCTTTAATAATTTTGACGTAAAAGCGTGACGTGAAATGTTGTAACCGTAATACGGGAACTCGTATTCTTTATGACTTAAGACATGTTGCGATGCTTGTTACGATTTGCTCTCGCGGTGCTCAGATGTTTCACAAAACCCACATTTTATTATACCTTTCCTGCTATGTTTGTTTGGATGCGGTTTTATAATAAAAATTTAAAAGTTACATTAATTTTTATCATTCTCTCATTCAATGACATAAAAATAAAGGTATAACGTGAAAAATGCGACAATACTACCGCTAAATGAGAACCAATTAATGTCTAGGAGTAGAGTATATGGAAGGGCGGTTCTACACTTATCTAGATGTTCTTTAAAGTTGTTGGTCGTAATAGAAAATAAACGCTGCTTTAATTATACTTATCTTTACTCCAGCGGTGTTAGCGCGCGTCTTTGTTTGAACGTTGGTTATGAAATATAGGTAATCTTGCGGGTATTTTGCGGTTTAACAATTAAAACTTTGTTTTCTCTTGGCTAACGGCTCAAATGATTGTTTATTCTTTCTCTTGTGCTCTATGCTTTTTAGAGCAGGACGCGTGCGGAGGTTGGATGGGTTGTGCATACGTCCTATTCAGATTCTTACCACACCATACAACTTTATGAACAACGACCAATCTTGTAGCTCGCTAAAAAATGAAACATACCTACCGGAAAACAAATCAAATCGTCAGACACGACGATCCGATTTCCATTTCCCATGTACCTAACCTGTAACGAAATAAAAAATTGAGAGCTAAATTAAATGCTGAAACCCAAAGAAATTAGCAACATATCAATCTTTCGCCTCAGAAAAGTTACTTGCAAACTTCTCATAATTAATATTTGCTTTTTTGATACCGTCGTCTCTCCATTGAGCAAGGTGCCGATCGGGATCGAAATCGATTAAACTTTTTCAATCATAGCCGTCCGATATCAGGAACAACACGAAACATGCCGTGTTTCGGCCGCAACCAAATTGAATATGATCTTCATTTAACTTTGCGTTATCTTTTGCTTCTATGTGTGGGTGTTTTGTATTGGGGGCTCTCGTTCTCATTTCAAATGGATCATTTTGCTTATTGAAAACCATTTATAACCTTGGTGTAGGTCTCTTTATTTTGTCGCCCTTTTTGTCTTCTGCAACACTGAAATGCAATTGTTCTTGAAAATAGGCATTCCATTATTTAAAAAAGCCTATTCCGCTAATTACAAGAAAACTTTTCATTGTTGATATAATTTATAAAATCACTGCATTTGCACCTACTCTCTTTTATATTACACTATATTAATCATGTCTTTATCCCTTACGGGGTAGACATATTTTTTATAATATTTGCTAAAATAATTTGAACGTTCATAGTAGGATGTAGTCGTTGTTTTGATTTCCTACAATTCCAAAGCGTAACCATCAAGGTTATGCAAAACGTTTAGTAGTAAAAGTAAAACCTTTATTACTGTTGATAAAACTTAAGTGAAAAAAATGCCTTTCGTTTATCCCAGGATACATCGCGCGTCTTAAACTTGTTACTAAGGCGCCGAAAATAGGAGTGGGATTATAAAATTATTTAGTCGCTGCCGCAGAGTACAAAATATTCTACGAAATTATTCCATAGCTTCTAACAAATTCATAAAAAGTACGTAAAATGTAGCCAAGATATTTAGGGATATTTATTGAAATTACAGGCTGATCTGAAATATTTGAGGACTCCTACGATATCTGACGGCGGCTGTACCGTAAAGATGATGGTTGCAATTCGCCAAGCGCTAACTGTTTATAAGAACATTGGATAATATTAGTTTATAAAATTAAAACCACATGTTTTTTCTTATGACAACAGAAGAACGATATTTTATTCATAAAAAAAGTATATGGCGATTTAGTGGCCAGTAATAATTTACAAGAAATGAAACAAAAAAGTATTCATGTTACTGACATCAACGATCCGAAGAGACAAGTAAGCAAGTAGCACAAAAATATAGCGTATGCTATTTTTCTAAATAAAAAGTGAGTCTCTACATTATTCCTCCACTCTGTGACCACCATCCAACGCTCAGGTGTGCCGCTTTTAACGTTTATTAAGACAAAGTTTCACTTTCACGGCGGCCATTAGCTGTTGCGAATTTGGTGCGCGACTAGTTTGCCTCGTATTCAATGTTTGTGAAGTTTTTGTTTTACAGTTGTATCTCTTCAATAATGATGTTACTTCAAGTTCAAGTTCTAAGGGTTCTAAGGCGCAAGTTAAACCGTCTCATGGTAATTTTCAGAAAATACTACATCTGGCTTAAGCTTTTAAACTTGGTTTGAATAATTATGGTTCGGGAAATTTTGACATTTAACTTAAAACTGAATAAGATTTGTTCTTCGAATAAAACTGATATTGACACGTTACAAACATTGATATATAAAAAAACCTTAAACTACCTTAATCTAATCCTTAATACCTATATTTACTTAAATCTTCCATATTTTACTGAATCAGGCGTTACTTTGCGGAGGTCCATTTCAATGAGTGAGTAGCGGAGTAGCAAGGTAAATTTTTTGTTCATTTAAATCTTCCAGATCGTTGGCATTGAACCCTTATGGCCACCCTTATGGCTGGCTGCGTTTCCAAGTTGTATGGAAATCCCTACATAATTATACATAGGTACGCACGTATATCATACGATGCCTGAGGAAGGAGTCAGCTCTATGGTCACTTGTGGTTTTTGTGTACTTTAATATAAATAATAAAATTGTTTCGTGCAACAACCACGACGACGGAATAATCTGAATTTTCGATGAACAACTAACAAATTTTGATCGTCGAATAATATTAATGCCCACTCCAAAACCTTAAAATTAATTTTAAAAGATTATTCGAAATATGCTCTGCTATTGAGCAATGAAAAAGAAGTTACTCGTATTAAAATAAAACAGATTGGGGCAAATCAAAAAACGGAGAGATAGCGTCTTGTTAGGCCAAATTTGAAAGCAAAGCAGAAAGAATAATGATTCATTAAAATAATAGGCCTCAGCCCGTTGAAGGCTTAAGAAATGTATTTAATGAATTCTCTTAATGATTTACTAGTTAACTTATTACGCCGACATTAATTATCTATTCTTACAAAATAAACGGATTGAGATGAGCAAAGCATTAGCATTTTAAATTTCAACCGAAGCAAAAAAGGGAATATTTCATAAAATAAGATGCTTAAATCTGAGAGTTTCCAGTATTTGAAAACAATAGTGCCAGGGAATTTTGGAAGGATTTGAATTGAAAGATAGGCTTATTGTGGACAGAGGCGGTCTATAGAATTAGCTGTAGAGTAATAAAATGCAGGCGCGCAATTTCTTTTGTATGGAATTTGACCTGTTGTTCTTTTATCCGTTTGTCCAAGGGCCGAACGCCTATGGGTATGTTTTAACCTTATTATTCGCTTGAGTTTAAATTAGGGCTTGCAAAATCGGAAAGTTTTCAATTCCGGAATTGATTTATCAATAATTATGTTCAATACCGGAATTCCCAAACGAGTTCTGGATTATGATCCAGTCGACGTGACGTTAATTCAATGATAATCGGCACATGGGATGTGGGAAATGACTGGCTTCGCTGCTCTAGCGAATTTCTTTCTATATTTATGTCATCACTTCGGAGCATACAAAGCCAGGCAGTCATACGTCTAAGGCTTTGTAGGATTGATGATCTTCTCTCTGGTGGAAATGATGTTCCTTCCAGCAATACGTGGTGTACTCCAGAGGGTCCATATTTCTGAGCGGCAGGCTGTTGTCGTTATCAACAAAGTTTTTTATATTTAGTAAATTAAATGATCTCATTGATGCATGGAATGTAGGACATGGCTGGTTTCATTACTGTAGCGTGTTTCTTTCTATAATATTTTTGTATTAATATACAAACTAAGAACTAAATAACAATAAAGAACACCAAAACTAGGAAAGTTGATTTAAAGTAAAGTAAGTAAAAAATAATAAAAATTAACCTAAAAAATCACCCCCCCGCCCCTGTTTCGTGCCTGATTCGAAGGCTCCCATTATGCTGGCCGCGTTGCCTCTTTGAACTGCAATGGCAACCCTTTTGTACCAGCCACGAACCAGAGCGGGGATCGTAGCCCCTATCTCTCAGTCTGCGCCCCAGCTCCCTGATTTTTTTTGCCTTCGAGCCCTTTGCCTTCGAGCCCCAGGGGGCCGTTGTCTCGACTGAGACCGGTACCAATTAGTATACTGACTCCAAGGCGAAATATTTGGAGTGCTTTAACCTCGCGGCAGCTTCTTTCTATTATGTCATCACTTCTGAGCAAATAAAGCTAGGCAGTCATAGGTCCTAGACTTTGTACCATTGATGATCGTCTTTCAGGTGGAAATGATGTTCCTACCAGCAATACGTGGTGTGCTCCAGAGGGTCCATATTTCATGACTGGAAAACTGTTATGAACTTCTGCGTCTTTCGGAATTGGCATGTTGTTGTAAGATAAACGTTCATTGTGCTAATAAATGTATGCTAAGAAAATGTCCAGAAATGCTCCGGTGGTGTCATACTTATTAGTTCTCTTCGTATATTGTTAAGGGTGATAAGGAAGAAAAATATCTCACCATTTCTTTAATGTTATTATTTAATAAGAAAATCACACATAGCACTGACAAAGGAGTCACATGACACAAGAAGGAAGCAATAAAAAAAAGATAATACAAAACAAAGAGTAACAAGGTTTCTAATAAGGTTGTCTGTCGCCAACATATATCACACCCCTTAATGTTTTTTTCACTGTACCTGCAAGGAAACTATAGCCTTTGCCTTTTCATTGTTATACAAGCGGAGTATACGGAGGAAATTCAGCAGCGGGGTGACAAGATCAAGATTCCAAAGTAATGATATTTGATTTTTTCTTATGTACCATAGAGCACCTCTGCACTGCATAAGACCAAAAAGGTTTTAGCGCGTGAACAGTGAGAGATGGCCTCCTGCTGGGCACGGGCCCAGTCTATTCGCACACGTTTCTCACACATACAACAGGTAATTTACTGAAGTTTTTCACCTATAGCCTAGCTTTTATCTTTTATCCGCATTCCTGAGGCCAAAACCGTTATTAATTTTTAAATGACGCGAAGCATAATTTACCTCGCTTTAACCGCAGCCCTAGCTATATTACGAATATCCCAATTAAGCGCTGAAAGGCTGAAATGCCGGACACACTGTAGGCTGCGTAGTGATGCACCGAGGTCATATTCGAATATTGCGGTGACACGAGTTGACTGGTACTGTCGAAACTGCACCACGTATTTTTTTTGGCCTCGTTGGCATTCTGGAAATGGGATTTGAGATTAAATTGTGTGCGGGGGTGTGGAGTAGAAGTCGGCCGTTCGGAGTAAATCGTTTTTCCGAACTAGCTGCGATGTTTGCTTTTTATACCTATCCCGCGTGAACTTAGGCTCCAGCCTGTGTTATCGGGGCAAGTCTAGTAGCTTTGTATAGCTTGTAAAGGGTTTTTAGCATGGTTCAATACTTTCAGAGATTATATAAAATATGTACAGCACAAACCAAAAATCCATTTTCGTAAAATTAAATGGTTCGCGGTTACAAGTCAGGAACGATTCGATTATTTTTGTTTTTTCGGAAGTTATAAATGGATAACGCCGGCTGCACTCACGAAAAACATGACTCATTGCGTTACGTTCCGCGTGACGTCAGAGTGTGCAAGCGAGAGCGATAGAGAGGCACGATCTTCTCGCGTGACGTCAGAGCTAGCAGTTCGAATATGTTTCTGTATGACGTTATCACGTAAAACTATCGTTCGTAAACCGACTTTGCGGGCAATCGGTTTTTTTGAAGATTATAATAAATAGCCAATAAATAGGTAGGTACCCATTGCGTACTCAACACTGAAGAATTAATGCTCGGGCAATATTCTATCTGCCAAAGTGAATCTTATATTCAATTCACAAGCCTTTTTGTAGGTGTACCAACCACCAGCACCTGTTGTGCTAAAGAAATCACAAATTACCTTTACGTTTTTCTCAATATTCCACACTGCCGTAAATATTGTAATGGGGAAAAACATCCTAGTTCCTTATCTAAAGAATCTCCGCCACTAACGTAGTCAACGTAGATATTTCTGAAGCCCGTCTTGTTGTTTTAGTTAGCTCTATGATTTCATCAATCTCTGGAACATGGGTCATGCGCGTTTCACTGCTGAGGCATATTTGTTCCGATACTTGCCTTCGGAGTGAATCATGCAAAGCCACGCCGTCATTGGGCCCAAACTCTGAACGATGGAGGATCAGCGCTCCGGTGGGAAAGACGTACCTTCTAATAGGACGTGGTGCGCCCCAGATAGTCCATATTTTGATACTGGTGTGGCGAACTAGTGGACTGTATATAAAATGGAAACAAGTTATGATAGTCAACTGATTTTTAATGAGTATAGGAGAACATGAAATGAGCGACCACGTGGCAGCAGCACCTCGTATCGCGGTTCGTAGAGAACTGAATCCAATATAAAAAAATGAGATGCTGCTGTCACGAGGTTTACAACTGCCAGCTACAAAAAAGTACAAGTCTTGGCAGTACAAAAAGAGTTTATCCTTCACAACTGGAAAGCTTTTGTGCATTCCTTCAACTTTGGCAATCGGCATGGCATTATGTCCTAATCTGAGTTCATTGCACCTCAAGGAGAAGCAGGAAAACATGGTCTAAATATGGTCCCATAGTGCCATACCAATCGCCTTCATCTTCATTATCATATATTTTGTTGATTAGATAATTAGACCTAGTTATTGAAATCCACCGCTCTGTTATTAATGCACCTTGAAGCTTGTGGTCCCAGTCTTTTTCATCATGTTGCTCTAAAGTTTTTAGCCCGCTGTCTCTCTGTATTATGAAGTGAGATAAGATACTGGCTATGTGGTTGCCCGCCGTTATGTTGTTCTCAACCTCTGCGTCGCCAGTCCCTGTAGCACCATCCACTTCCATTCCTTTGGAATCAGCACTGACACTCGTTGTTCCATCACACAAACTTATAATGCTGTTCAAGCAAGCAAACTTTCTTGCTGCATTTAGGTCAATTTTTGGTCGTTTCGCCAACTCGATTTTGTTCCCAGTGTCTGGGTCGACAAGAACATCTTCTATCTTTCTTTTTATCACTTGAGGAGTGGAGGAAGTGCTAGATTTCCCTTTCCACCTATACGCCCTTAATCATGCTAAACGTAGCCTCAAGGTTTTGTTACCTTAGGCTCTGTCTACCCCGTATATTCGGGTTTCATATTATTCAGGTACTTATGCTAAAAGAATCAAACCAGGTTATTTGAGGCGATCACTCTAACACCAGGATGCTTTTCGGATTTTTCTTGTGTTCCAATTTTCAGTGTCGATTTGAAATAATAATAATAATAATAATTTGTAACGGATAAAAACGGTAAAAATAAATATAAAAAATCAAAAAGTAAATACTCGATAGTACTAAATATTAGGCCTACAACCAGCGAATATTTTGACTTGGTAACTCGAATCGGCGTGATCGTCGGCGCATCACTACGCAGGGCGGGCTTCATTATAGTCTTGGGATTACGCCGGGACATATTTGTGTTGCCAGCTCAAAATTAGGGCACGCCCGGGATTTCTTATTTAATTTATTCACACCCTGAAGGATGTTGGAGGTGTCAAGAGTTACCGCGCCGAATTAAAGACCTTTGCGTTTGCGCGGCTAAACGCGTTTTTCATTCCGCAAACTGAAATGGATCAGTAAAGAGGTGCTAAGTTTTAACCAGATAATAAAGAATCATGTTTGTACCAGATGCCTCTTCCCGTGCAGATGGTAAAAACCCATCGAGGGAATGGGCGAAAATGTTAGGAATGTTTGATTCCCCTATCCATCTGTACGACCACAATCGTGCTAAACGTCTCCTTTTGGTCTTGTTACCTTAGGCTCTGTCTATCCCACTGTCAAATCAAAAATCAAAAGGTTTATTTTGCAAATAGGCCACCAAGAGCTCTTTCACATCTGTTTTGAAACTACCATCTATTTTCAGGGATGTATAGTCTCTGCGCAAGTGAAATACTTCAATCTTAGACATTGTGTGTAGTCTCTTATGCTAAAAAAAAAACAAAATAAAGCCTGCGAACCGAGTCGATTCTTAGTGACCTACTACGTAAAAAAAAATAAGTCACTAAATAAATAAAATGTGGAGCACGAACTTGTACAACTAAGTAAATACAGCCAGAGATACTTAGAAAACTTTCCTAGGCCTTGTTATTTTATCTTCAACGACCGAAATTTAAGTTAGAATTAGGCATTTGTTGCTAAAAAATACATTTAAATACAAAGTCACGAAATCAAAAAACAATACTATTCTAACTCGGCACGGTTGTAACGAGAAAATTCTCCGCCAAAGAAAAATTACTTTTCACCTTATAAATAGCTTATTAGAAACTTTTGCACCTTTACAATTCTTTTGTGGGAATTTAAATAGGCTTCTTAGTAACCCAGGATCTTTAAGTTGTGGTAAAGTTTTTTTCTTAATTAACTTTTTTAATGATATAACTTGGAGCGGTTTCGTCCGCCGATTTGCGGGCTTAGTTGCTATTCGTATCGTTCTTGCTTTTAAATTAACGAGTTTGTAGAGAGATTCATTAATTTCTAGATTATCTTGATGACTTAATTTGCTGGGGATTACTTTTATATTTTTGTTATTATTCGAAGAATCGGACCGGCTCTTAGTGCCTAGCATTTTATAGTATATATCTATCCATTTTAACGGTTTTGAAAACAAACAAGTTCATTAAAAATTTAAATATAATTATCATAATATAACTGTTATAAAAAAAGTCGCGAGCAAGGATGATCCTTCAACATTCCGTTGCATGCGATCCTAATTGCCATGTGAGCCATAGGAATGTTTTGTTACCTATCGAATGTGTGTAAATAAATGTTTCTTTCTTTCTCTCTCTCTCTCTCTCTCTCTCTCTCTCTCTAATTGTATACGAGTGGTTGTGTGAGAATTTAGAAAAATTGGTTTATTTACAAAGGCTTTAAAATGGTTTGGAATGAAGAATAGTTAGTTTTTATATTTAAAGTTTTCACAGATTCTTTTAGCATTCACAAAAAACGCAGCCACTAAAAGTTGAATAGGATAGGTAAGTGAATTGAAAACTGTAACCATTTACTCATGACAAACAAATAATTGGGAAAAAAAGAAACTTTTTAAAGCTTGAAGTTTAATTCCACTGTGCTTCTATAGAAGGGGAATCTGAACATGGTGATTGTTTGATCACTTGAAACTCGTTAGGTTTAACCTATGTATTAGTGATGTAACGAATGTCATTTTTTAAACATTCGCGAACGCGAATGCAAATGTCTGCTACTGACATTCGCGAATGCGGATGCGAATGCGAATGCGAATGTAGAAGTGTTCAAATTTGGCGCCAATTGTCTATGGCTTTGCTGGCAGTTGCGAGATGCGTTCCGTTTGTATTTTGTTCCGAGAATATCCGTGAATGCGAATGCAAATGCGAATATTCGTTACATCACTACTATGTATTATGTAGAAGCCATCGGTCGTAGTTAAAGTTATCGTTAAAGCGACTGTGCAATTCATACTAAAACCTTCTGGTGTAAACTGGGGTTTAGGAATAAAACTAGAAGTTTTTAAATGAGTAACCTACTCAATTTATTTATCTGCCTCAAGAGATTTGTGCATTTTGGTTCAATTTGTACATAATCAGGCAACAGTACTCTGCGGGTTATTCAACAAATCGGTGGCGAAGAATTGCATAACTTGTGTAAATCAGCCACATCAAATTAATATTTTATTCTGTAAACGAGTATTGTCCATGGTATGTATAGTTTATATAATCTTTTAAATGAAATCATTGAGATGGTGTTCATTTCAATACTTGCATTTTTGATAATTTTACTGCAATAATTATACTACTTTGCTTACTAGGAAACGTTTGTTCGCAAATTTAATAATATCTCGGTTGATGGACCATAACTTATTTGATATTTTTTGTGGAGCGAGAAATGACAGCAGAGAGTTTTCCAAAAAAAAGTCCACCTGATATTTTTTTTCCACAATTTAACTATTTTGGGTTTTTCTTACTCAGAATCGTTTACCAAATCGATCTTTATACAAATGTCCATTCCAGTTCGTCACTTTTTTTCATATAGGTACGTATGGGACGCAACCAGCTTTTACTTTGTTAATCTAGGCTCTGTTTGACGCGTAAGCCAAAAAGACGTGGTTTGATGATTATATTGATGATTATTCCAAAGAAATTAAAATATATATTATTGAATCAGGAAATATTTTACTTTGATATGTAGTCCTGACAATCAGCAACTGTAGATCATCATGTCGCTACTTTTTAAGTATCCTTCTAGCCAAACTTTTGAGCAGGTTTAGTTTTCTGTGGTCGAGAATCTTTTCTTAGTACCTTCCATACTGTTCTAGAAAGTAGCTGCTTCCTTGTACTTATATTGTAAAAGGCCATTGGGATCGAGGGAATGTGCGGCAATCTCAAGAATCATGATTATTAGCTATACGGTTAGCAACCCATCACTGTTTTGATTCACCTTTCCACCTATACGCCCAAACTCACGCTAAACTTGGCCTCTTGTCCTTTAGGTCTTTAGCCTATGCTCTGTCTACCTCGTATGGGATAAAGACGTGATTAGTATCTGTGTATTTGTTATTTTATAGTATTGAAATAACTGTTCGCTCGATCTGTGGCACAGTACAATTGTTGCGTTCTTCGTTTCAACTTTAAACTCGACTCACCTTATTCGTGGCACGAACAAAACCGTTCCCTTACTTTAACAAATACATATATCTTACTTTACAGACGTAAAATCTACGGTCAGGTAAATGCATTATGACATTCGTAAGGAAAACGTTGCGGTTAAAATGTATGGAAGGAATCATTCCTTGCAATGTAATGCAAGAATGCTAGAAGCCCACGCCAGTGAAGACTGATTGACAAAATGATGAGCACACAAGGGACATATGCTTAGCGTGATTCCAGGCGTGAAATTATGAGCGTGTCTGTCCTGTCCTAAAATTAATCTAGAATACTTCAGAAGGAGAACATCCTGTAAAAGTTTTTCGGATTTTAATAGTGTTGACAAATGTTATTCCATTTTTGGTCGATGTCCAAACTGCACAGCGTCAAAGGGAGGACTTAATTTTGAATGAAATCCATCCCGATACAATTCTTAGATATCTTGATCGATTAGACAGACGGATTGAGTCTTGTGGGGGTCGGTGGAACTCTGCTTTCCTTCCAGGAGAACCTCCAGCGGCGACGGGGCAAAATTTCGAAACGGTTAAAATCACGCAAAATATTTATTTAACATCACGAATAGAATTGGTTTTCAAATTTGCAAACTGAGGAGTCTTAAAGTTTTTTATACGTTCCTTTTTTAATGGATAGGGAGTAGGCACGGAAGTCGGCTATTAATCAAAAAAAGATTGAAATGCAGTGAACTAAAAGTACCAGGCTGTCGTTAGTTCATTAGACACACTATTTTGCTGCAGACATCGCGTGACCGCCAATGTAAAAATACCCGCACAACTCACTAAAAACTATCCAATTTGATTTATTTATAAAACAAACTACAGTAATTATAGCATTAAATGAAATAATAATTGTATAGCGGATGGCGTGCGTCGGAAGCCCTACCGAGCGGATTGGGGTGACAGCGGAAACGGGCGCGACGGCTGCTGACTCTACTTTTCCTTTAAGTTTTACTCTGACGTTCGTAATCACATCAGTGGAAGTCGCGTGTTAGTTGCTTTCAAGGCTTATTAAATGAAGAAAATTGTTTCTCGGCAGGTATTGGCTTGGTATGAGGGCATAAGTTTTCTGAGTTTGATTTATATTTGTGATTTTTCTTGTTGTTTTTACAGAGTTAGTGGAGCTTTTTAGTAGTTAATGGATGTTTAGACTCGGTATTAATATTTCCAAGAATTTCCTCTTTCATAATTATGAAGGACATATTTGTGTTCTTTTATACTAAATTTGTTTGTTCTATTCTGACTGAGATTGATCTCATAGACTAATCAAATTCAACCATTTTCAGATGTATTCTGGATTATTATTAAGACGCTGTGTCATAAAAATAGGCTACTCGAATCATGCTTAATTTCATACATAAAATGAGTATTTCCATTAGTACTTGGCTAATAAAAACGCTTGTTAGGTTAGGGCGTGTAAATAGCCAATTTTATACTTAGCGGAACGCCAGGTGCGTTGATGCCTAAAGGTACTATTTAAACAGTGCAGAAGCACTCACCTTAGGGCGTTTTCCTGACGGCATGGTTGGGGCGAGGAAGGCGATGCGGGTGAGGATATTGAAGCGAGGAGACCTGAGGAAGATTCAACAGCGGAAATCACATCAATCACATTAAGAAGTAATGACAGTTATATATTTTTATTTATGTGCCATAAACAGAGATCGCACGAATGGATGTCATTGTTGGCAATTATATAGACATGACTCCAAAGATCAATTAATTATTTTTAACTGTAATTTAATTTGTATACTTCGTAAAATATTAATCAATAAATTAAACACGGACTTATTGTGTAGATTTATTAAAGTAAATAAAAAATATTTTTTCTAAATTTTCAGGGGTAAGTTTGTTCCTTTTCACATCCAAAATACTTATGAGCTGAAAAACTCCGTTCGCAATCTGCTGAAGTTAACGGAGCAAACTTAAGTAGTTTAATGGGAATACCGTTATGCCGATGGTTTTCAGAGTCTATTTTGTCTTCTAAGTATTTGATGACAGTTTCAAATCTGAATTTCTTTTAAGTATTGCTTTCATTTTTCCTTGCAAACGAATTCCTATTTCTCCTTATATCCAGATTATTTAATATTTTGACATTGGCGAAGTTGTCATCGCTACAACGACTTGATATGCCACGAATAATAAGAAGAAGAAATATTCCGGGTTGAATTTAAGACACCTTGCAATGTACTCTATTGTAAAAAGAATGAGCGAAGCAAACGAAGATCCATTAAAATAAATTCAAAAGAAAATAAACATGTAAAAGGTAACACCAGTCGTGAAGCTAAACAGGAAGACGTTACAGCACAAAGGCACTCGAAGAACTTAACGGGAGCACATGAAAGGGATAGACCATCGCGCTGGTTTTATGTGTTTAAACTAGTTTACACCTGCTGTAAACACATGAGCTATTGCAGACAATTCACTTGGTTTTAAAAAACGCTCGAGTCTGTGATCGCTACTGACTCGAGAATGCGAATTTAAGGTACTTCATGCTGTTCCGTCATTTTATCTTTTATATGAGCGAAATTTTCTGGATTGAATATCTATATATCTATCTATATATATAATACGCGAGGCCGATTTTTGTACAAGCCATCAGACCTACAGTTATGGTACGATTTTGATAAATTATATGTCATTAGATTCGTCTCATACTGGAGAGTTGCAAACTGCTCTTCGTTTTTAGATTTTTTAACGAAAAACCACTAAAAATGAATTTTAATGAACTACTGTGCGCTACCCGACCAGCCAGTATAATGTGACCCGTGTCATGTATTTTGACGTGAGATGACACAATAAAAATAACATGTATTGGACTGAAACATGTAAGTTGTTCAGCATGAGAAAATATTTGTTGAGTCGACCAGATTTTATCCGCAACATTCACGTATTAAGATAATTATACAAAATACAAATAATATTTTACGATTTCTTTGTTTACAATGAATGACTTGCGTCAACTTTTAATTTCTTTTTTATTGGGCTCTATTATGTCAAAATTGATTTGCCATGTTTGTTTATTTCAAAAAAGTATTTAATGTTTCAAAGTTTGATATACAAATACAGGAGGTTCTAATAATAACATGGACTTGGGGACATGAATCGAAAACGAAATGGAAATGGCATGAGTTTTGGCAACAGCAGTTAGGTATCTTAGTCACGGATGAGAAAAAAAAGTGGAATTGACAAATTAATGTCTCGATTTCTAGGAATCCGTTTATTTCTCAGTTTGAAATGGAACACTCATTGTAGTTATTATTAATTATTCTACGGTGAAATCTTTAGACGCATCCTCACAGTCTGTGAATATTTACAGGCAGGCTCTGTACGCCAAGGAAAAAACAAACTGCATACTAACTTGACTTTTAATTCCGTTGCTATAGGAATTTCGAGTTGAATGTTGGTCTTGTATGAGTATAGATTATTATATATATTGGCGTGTGAGCCTTGTCATGCCTGTCACGACTGGTTGCGTAGAGCCGGTCAAGGGGTTAATATATCGCTACCAATATTCTATATAGATAGATAGATAGATAGATAGATAAAAACTTTATTTATATATATATAGTAAATTTTATTCGATTTTTTGTGCCAGTTAACACTTTTCTCCAATTCATTACTTATAATCGTAGCGTTTATTCTACTTGTGATCCTTCGTTTACGTACTCTGTGCTCGGGGCGCCTGGCACTTGTGACATGTTCTAAGAATGCATCCAGTTTATATAGTACGGAGTGTAAAACATTACGGCGTCTAAAACGGGCTCCTTTTGTACTGTACATGATTTGGACGGAGCTCACACTTGTTGGGAGTGCATTTGGAGTTAGTTTGTCAGGTCAGCCAGTATTTCAGCTGTTTGAAGGACTTGCAACAGTCGAATTTTCAACTGGCGATTTTTTTTATGTGGCTAGTTAGTTTTAGATTTTTGCGTGAGTGGAGAAGGTTGGTAAGTTTATGTAAGAAAATATTTTGTTTCCTTTTCTGATTATTTCGAAAAAAATTGCTACTGTATTTTTTTTTATATTCCCTATAAATTTTATGTTGTTTCTTCTTAGAATCACGAGCTCGATCATAATGGAACAAAAATGATCCTAAGTTTTTTTTCCTATTTTGTTACTACTGAAAGGAAGAACATAAAAAGTGTCAATTTTGGTAAATCTTTTCATTCCTGCACAGATGTACAGAGCTCGTGATTCTGAGTAGAAACAGCATGCAATTCGTGGATAGTACAAAATTGAGGGGTGGCATTTTTTTTCACAATTTCTCTTCTGTGCTAAGTATGAAGCTTACTTTGTAGGAATTGGACTCATTATTCATGATATTAAATTAACATCAAAGATATGAAAGGGCACTAGCATGTTTTTCATTTTCTTAAGTATCTTGAATTCCGTTGCCTTGAGAATTCTAAGTAACGTTCGAGACAAGGACAAACAGACGAGCATTCCACTTAAAAAGCACTTTACATTTCTACTATTCTCTCTCATTTGTGCATTTTAGATGATAAAATATAGGTTTCTAAGTATGGCGAGATGATTTTTTTAAAATGACCAATTAATTTATCCTTTGATTAACAGCCATGAGTGATTTTGCAGAATCGTGATGTTCCGATTTATTTTATTTCCATACATTTATACTTTGATACTCATTCATATTTTAGTAGTTCAGAGTTGTCATGAGTGTAAAGTAGACTGGAGTCTAGCGACTCAATTTGCTTTGGAGCAAAACACACAACACTCAAAATGTAACCAATAGCAACATTTACAATACGCACAATCCACGTTACCCACGTTTTGCGTAAAGTGTTAAGTTTTAGATTTGTAAATTTTGCGAATTTGATTTTTGTTTTGTGTGCGTTCCGCGTGTTTCACAATATTCGTATGTACATACGTTGCCATTGGTTAAGTTTTGCGTGCAGCTGTACATTTTGCGGTTTGTGCATTTTGCTCCGAAGCTATTCAATTGTTCAGCTGCTACAATTTTCTAGACTATACCCGAACTTTTATTTTTGGAGTAGTGACGTAAATAAATACACCTTACCTTTATTTTAGTGATACTCGTAGACGTAAATACACGTGTTTCTAAGAATTATATTCGTTATCCCGTCTCGTGCAAAAATGCTAAATAAAGTTACATATTTTCTCGACACCGAAATTTGTTTCAAACACGTTTTGTCGAAGAGGTTCACGTTTTATTATTGTTGTTCTATTGCTGTCGTGTGTCTGTTTGTGATCTCTGGGATGTTTTTGACTGAGATATAGCCAGGGAAATCCTTTACTTTATAAGTATTGCCCGTGACTTCGTCCGCGCAGAATTAAACATAGCCCATGGCACTTACAAATAATTTTAAAAATCGATTCAGTACATCCACAGATTAACCCCTGTAACCTCACAAACTTCCAAATTCACGATTTATAATATAAGTGATGAAAATTAATCTATTTCATCTTGGCAGCCAGTGACATTCTAGGGTGTGTAAGACTATAATTAATTGTGTTTACTGTCATACTTATACCTCAATCAAAAGTGGCTGTGAATGAATTACACTACTTATTACTTTGTTAATGTTAAAAAAAATATTTTCACTTCCTTTCTTTCTTTCAGCCGTCGAAATTCTAAACTTGATTTTATGAAAAAATGCTTGAGTATAATTACTGTGTACCTATTTAATTGAGATTGTTGATTTGAATACTTCAAGGCAGGTTTTGTTACCTTAGGCTCTGTCTACCCCGTAAGGGATAAAGGCGTGATTTATTTATGTATGTATGTTGATTTGCGAGGCATTTTGGTTAACTAAAATAGTCTAGCTAGTAATAAATAAATAAATAATAAATAAATATCTTGGGACAAATTACACCAATTGACCCAGCCCCAAACTAAGCAAAGCTTGTGCTATGGGTACCAGGAAACGGATAAACATATTTATGTAAATATTTGCTTCTTTATCCATTTGTTTGTTTTTTCAATTTCCCACTAACCTCTTAGTTTTATAAGATTTAATGTACTACTAACCATTTTACGGACTCAAGTCTGAAATAAATTATTATTCTGCATATTTATTTTTATCTCAAGTTAGGTTTTTACAATATTCATATAAAAAGTAATAAAACAATATTAATACAAAATATAAAAACATTATAAAAACCTAACCTAGGGTGTGCCGCCGGCAGCGAGGCGAGGCCTAAGCTACCGGTGGTCAGGGCGACAGAGAAAGGAACCTCCTGACTATCCGAGCCGTGTCCAGGAGTACCGCCTTCTGTATCTGGCCCTTGACCCAACCACCTAGCGAGAGCCTTTTAAGGTGATGGTCAAGGCTCTTCGCTATTAAACCGTTTTAAATTATTATTATTATTATTATGTAGATAAATAAATACATACTTAAATACTTACTACATCCATGACTCGGGCACAAACATTCGTATTCATCATAAAACTGTCTACCCCTGCCGGGTTTCGAACCCAGGACCACTAGCTTCATAGTCAGGGTCACTAACCACTAGGCTATACGGTTGTCGAGGTATGTATACAATGCAACAAAGTGCAAAAATGTATAAGTACTTGACTGTACTTAGGCCGGTACATCGCCAACCTGAAACGCCGAGGGTTGTAGGGCAATCACACGGGTAAGGCTAGCGTCATGAAACGGCGGAGCGTTAACATAATACGAACTAAAAAAAAATATTCATAGAATTATCGGTTTTCACACTAAATCAGTTTTGTTATGCAATAATTGAGCGTGAATTATATCAGTAGTCTGATGTTATCATAAGCAAGTATTGTGGCTCTTTTCATAGATTTCAAAACTCCAGCGCTCCTTGAAATATGCTGAGATTAGATTTGATACTGAATATTTATTAGTAACATGCAAATATTTTGGAATATTTGATAGTTCTTGGTAGATTTGCGTTATATCACTTGCCTATAAAAGTTCAAGTTGTCTATAAAAAATTGTCGGTTCTCTATAAAAGTTGCCTTCTATCAATAAAATGTACAATGTGTCCAATATTTAATAAATAACACCATTTTATCTCCCGACGGCAATGTAAACAAGCAAGCCATCGATTAACGATGTATAAATGATACAAGACCAGGAACATGCATTCATACATACACAAATCACGTCACTATCACTTACGGGGTAGACAGAGCTTAAGATAACAAGACCTAATGCTTAACATAATGCCACGTTTAGCATAATTGTGGGCGTATAGGTAGAAAGGGGACTAATATAACAAATGGACTAAAGTCCATAACAAAAATAGTTGGCACTGTAGAGAGTGGGTGTTTTTATTAAATTGCGAACTATGAATATTAACTTGCCCACGCTCCGCTTATCTCGTGGCGCAGCCTTCTCCGCCGCCTTGCAGCGATTCAGATTGGCGCGAGGCTGCGTCTCGGCCGCACGCGTGCGACCCCACCACCGACCAGTCGCACGATTTGTCGCACAACCTGTCGCTAGTCCTGTGAAGTGTCTGTGATGTGCTGTGTTGCCAATGGATTGAGAAAGTAAGTATGCTTGTCTACAATTCTATGGTTGTGTAATATTTCGTTTCAGCTTCTTTGAGCGGCGTTGAGTTTTTGGAGTAATTAGCTTGGTAATTTTGACGTTAATGAGGATGAAAGTCGAGTATGTTTCTTACACATTATGGCATCGTGGAATTAGTGTAATTATACTTCCAAGAGATTCCTTTGGCATCTAAGATTGTGTCATTTTTGTACGGCTTAAAAATTCGTGACGTCCTAGTCTCTCCCAGATACAAAAATTATAAGGAGGCGATCCAAATAGTCTAGCCTAGTGAACGTCAAGACTATTTTCACTTACAAGTGAATCTAATGTGACAGTCAGCCGTTTTCGTGTCTGATACAAGACCTGTCTAAAAAATAAAAAAGTAAAGGGTGGGTCGTCTATTCTTTTTGCTACAGTTGAAGTAAGACCAGTTGATGCAAGTACAATAAATGAAATAAGTCTTCGTGCAAGATGCTATAGAGAAATATTTATAATGTTAGAGGTCGAGACATCAAGTTTAGTGCCTGTTGATCTGTAAAAATCTAAAACTATTTAAAAAGTTCACTTCACAATGATTTTTTCAAACGATAAGCAGCTGATTTAGCGTCGTTACACATTGGTATTTTTTTTAATTACTAGGTGGGAATTTAAATAATAATGAAATGGTTTTAATGGGTTCGTCCCAATACAAAGTGTAGCATACAACTTTTTTGTTATTTGTATACTGCTATAATTTTTCGAAGAATATTAATACAATATCTGTACTATAATGCCAAACAACAAAACGATATTTTACATGTCTTTTGTACAGTTATCTAATATGGTGATCAAAGATCACGAGTGTGTTCATCTGAACACACTCGTGATTGAACAATATGGTCGCTTTGTTTTCATTTGGAAATCATTATGTGTCCCATTGGCACGGTAATTTGAAATTATTTTTCTAAAAAAGACTGAAACATTTTTTTTTCGAAACTCGCTGAGAACTCTTCTTTTTGCGATGTGCTGTTGGCACCAAGTGAATGGAACGAGTAACCAGGATTTATGTATATTAGAACCTGATCGATTATCGGACCTTGAGTTTGTGGTGATACGCGTTGGGGTTCTAAGATTTTAAAATACTAATGCGGAGAGAGTAAATTAAATATTACAAAATTAGATATTACCAAGAGCTTGCATGTCCCCTACTCGGAACAGCATGGCCTGCAGCAACGTCCTGCGAGTG
Source organism: Pandemis corylana (assembly GCA_949127965.1). Lineage (NCBI taxonomy): Eukaryota > Metazoa > Arthropoda > Insecta > Lepidoptera > Tortricidae > Pandemis > Pandemis corylana. Next base: position 11,708,804 of record OX421870.1, on the reverse strand, counting down.
CAGTACAACGCGTTCAGGACGTTGCTTGGGCTACCGCGACACTGCAGCCTCTGCCATGTTCGCGGAGGCGCCACAATACGGCTTTCACGTGATAATCTCAAGAAGACTGCCTCTCTTTTCCATCGTGTGCGCGGTAGCAATAATAGCATCCTGAACATGATTGCAAACCGGCTGGACTGTCCTTCGTTGTGGCACATGACTAAAAACGTCATAGAGGTTGCAAATTTTTAAAAGTTATTTTTGTCATTTAAAATTAAGTACTAAAACTATTATAACCAGAATGCTCGCAGCATTTTCTCGCTACCTTATTCATTATCGCTCTATAGTCTTCTGCTAACTAAGCAATCCGTTTGTCTTTATCTGTGAAAAGTAAATGTCAAAGTGACAGATAAGGACAAACGATTGTTAAGTTAGCAGAGGCCTACAGAGCGTTTATGATTAAGTCGGTTAGTCTTTAGGCGACAAAGGACTCTCATATCTTAATGTGATGTTAGCAATCTTAATGTGATGTTAGCACACAATCAATTTTTTTTAAAGTGGAGTCAATATGACTTTGGCGACTTTAGCGATTAGTCTAATCCACGTTAGCTGTTGATTTTTACACCATTGCAACAGGAATCACGTTTTCTTTTTCACTCTACCATCATCGGCAGAGTGGTCTTTTGTGTCAAGCCACCACGTTATAATATCGGTCGGATTTGGGTCAACACTATGTTATATTGCACGATGGTATTCTTTCACATTCAATTTTCTCCGTCACGATGGCACAAGGCTATCTACAACCTCTTTGGACCGTTTTTGTTAAAAATGTCCATATATATTTTTTTCCACAATTAACTGTATCGATTCTCATACAAAAAAGAATGGGTCCCATATTTAACTATGGTTAAAAACCTGTTCGTATAAAAAACGACGAACACAAAAGTTTACTGGAATGACAGTTTTGGGACAATTTTTTTCCTTTATAAAAATTGATAAGGTAAACAGAACTATTCTGATCAAGAGAAACCAAAATATTTAAACATGTATAATATTTGAAAAACGCTCTTTGACATTAAAATATGTCCATTGAAATGAATTAATTTAATCATCCCAAACGTTCAGGTCAAAAAGATGACTTTGTTAAAAAAATTCAACAATCTTTGAATAAAGGTAAAAGTCCCGTGTAATTAAATGAGCGACATTGACACGTCTTTAATTAAGACAATTAAAAGGGATTACGGAATAAGGTATTCTGCCATCGTTTTCCGAACACGCACTTTGGCGCGACCCCGTCGAATACCTCACCTTAACCTGTCTGAGTAAAGTTTAAATTCGTTCGATGGCCGTTGATTGATTTTCGGGTTTTTGTGACGTTTGACATGACAGCGTAAATTGGTTGGCGGAGGAACGATCGCTGATTTGGGGGATTGAAAGTAAAAGAGTTTTCATTATTGAGAAATCGTTAGTTTCTGTTGCGGATGGGAAAGTGATTCAGTCGGCGAAAATGATTACAAAAGATTTAGGTACTGGCTTTCTTTCTATACTATTTCTTATTTAACAAACGGTTGCTGTTAAATACAAAGGTCTCTTAGAATTATTTCTACCAATACCTCTGAAATGTTTTCGTTTAAAAATTTCGATCAAAATTTCGTCCCGCCCTTGACTTGGTTCGCTTGACATCGATCTATGCATTTATGGAAACATTTGTTGAGTATGATTAAAAAATCGTAAAAAAATTAAAGGGCTATTTAGACAAACTATGGGTTGTATGCGTTTAAGTAAAAAACGCCTAAGCTGCGCTCCCTCTCGCACAGGGCTCTCTCTCGCTCTCTCTCGAAAAATGGCGCAGCAATGACGGACTCGCCTAAAATTTATTAATTGTTATTAACTATATAACCGTGCAAAAGTAAAAATAAAGTTTCATCAGTGCAAATCCCGCCTTTTGATTAACATAAGAACCAAACATGGGTTACTCATTTATTTTATTGTCACGACCATGGTACTACAATGTTGGTTACTAATGCTAAAGAAGTGTCACAAGGACCCGGTGAGGAATAGCACTACAATAGGTAGTACAATAACAACCAACAGGTAGGTAGTAGGTTACAATTTATCGTCTTAAGAAGTCCGATACGGAGTAGTAACATTTTTCTATTATATTTTTTTTAATTTTATTACCTACAGCAAAAACTATCTTTTAATTCGTTTTTGAAACCAATTGGAATTTTATTAAATATTTTAACTGAGCAATAATAGGGTCCTTTTTTCAAAGTGCTTAGTTTTGGATTGGGGAAGGTCAAATGGTGATTGAAGGTTAGTTTACCGCCTGATGTAATATTTGGGAACTATTTTAAGAGAACTTGTATACGAAGATGGCAATTTAAAATAAAGCTATTTCCATGTTAGCTGATGTGGATAAGAGAAAAACGAGAACATTAAAAAAACTCATTTTTTTAAACAATCATGTTTTATTGGAAAAGAAAAAGAAAACATACCTACGTAATAAAAAAAAGTCAAAACTTAAAAATAACTTAAACCTACCTAAAACTATTATTAAATTAAAGATAAAAAAAAAAACCCAAATCGCCGCCAATGGGGAGGGTGCCCGGAAGGCTGGCAGCATTGCCACGTTGTATGGCAATGGTTATTCGCTGAGCGAAATATTGGCCAGCCCTGTGGTCACGGGAGGCCTCTATAAGGCGCGCCGAGATATCTTTATACACACGGCGCGCGCTTGGCCCCCATGGCCCCAGAGTTTCGACTCCAAACGCCTCAAATATATAGCTGCCTCCAAGCGAGCTATACTTTCGGCGTTTGAAGTCCTCCGCTGAGGCCGCTGCAGAGCCAGCAACATTTTGGGTCCTTGATAGATGGGTCGGAGCAAGAGTATCAACACACGTTGCATCCCAAACTAAGGGCCGACCTTTCGCCAAGGAACCAATGTCAGACCGTCGGGCCTCTTGCCATCATCTCTTGCCAAGCCGTTAGGTTCCAGAACGGCTGGCACTTTAATGCTGACGAGGGCCCTACGGATGACATCGTTTGATACTGGCGTGGCGTGGTATATGTTGGAGAGGTCCCTACACATTTTTTCACTTCTCATGCTCGTCGTAGAGGTTGTTCATTTATGTCGAGAGTGCACAAAATTGCTTTTAATCCTGTATAGTGCATAAAATTATTTCTTCTTTTAAGGCTCAGGCAACCAGCTTTCACAGCCACATTATACAATACCACGTGTATTTAATAGACACGTTTTTTATCTAAATAGAAATTTAAGATTAATAAGCGTAAATTTATGTACATAAAAAAGTACCTACTGTTGCGTTTCTACTCGGGCCGAGGGGGTCAAGGTAGAGCGCTAACTTGTTTAAAAAGAAAGAACAAGGGAAATGAAAATGGGTTTACAAAATACAGGGCATTTATTCAGTCCCACATAAGTAAACATGCCACGGCTTAACTCAATGTTACAAAATAAGAATCTACAGGGCAGTGGGCATTCAGAAGAGCTGAGGGGGTGGCTTTTGCTTATTGCATGGTTACGAGGGCATATATGCCGGAAGGGCGCCACGGCCATACGGAGGCCGACCGTTCAAAAGTAAAGGAAAAAGAAACGCGGTTCAAAAAAAGTATGGAAAGCATTCACCAAAGGTACGAGAGGAGCAGGCAACAGAATAGGGCAGACAAGCAAGACGCCATGCACGCCGCTGCAGCCGTCAGGAACCCGGAATGCTTTCGTGACTCCGACCAGGAGTACACAGTTGAAGTAAATAAAATTTAAATACCATAAAAAACAACCCCCTGTAACAAAGAGAACAAGCACTTCAGTTATAGATCAATTTGGAGGCTAGGGCTCCACGCGTCCAGGGAAGGAACAACCATCGCAGTTTGCTTACCGAATTGGGAATAGAACTCCTGCGTACGGGTGACCAGGCCGCAGAAAGTGAGCTCCTCAACCAATCGGGGTTTTAAAACTCCTGTACACCTGAAATAATCGACAACGTTTAGCACAAAGAAACATCAGTCTAGAAGCTGAAAAAAAATAGTATGAATTAATCTTACTAGGCATCAAAATAGGGGAAAGGCGACATGGCCACGCACGATGACGTGGAGGCAGCCGACCTTTTCAGCCCAATCTGAAAACAATCCCACACATGACGGAATGCCCCACAAACATCATAAGCACCGTATTTCGGATTAAAAACAACTTACATATCCCGGAATGGGAATAAAAAAAAAGGAATCGTCTACTCGGGACGAGACGGGATGCGAAAAATGAAATAAACGAATCCGTCACCGTGGTTGCCAGAGCAAAGACAGGTAACGAAATAATAAACAAATCGGTTTCGAAAACGACCACCACTTACTCTCAATTTTTGTAATATAGTAGGTACTTACGAATTTTAGATATCCGATTCAGGTACGAACTGAATTTTAGAAACAATCCCTGCTGAAATAAGAAATGGAAATGCGAACGACCAATTTGACACTTGCAACACTCGCCACTTCGTTTTCTAAATCCCAACCGCAACAAAAGACAAAGGCCACAGCTCCATATTGCCAATAATCCTAAATACTACAGAAATTGTTTACAAAAGTGAAAAGGGGTAGGGGGGTTGAAATTTTATACGCAACACTACGTAAAAAAAAACAAAATATATTTTGTAACTTGGCATTGAGGATCTCTCCGACTATAGTCAAACATCACAACCTGAAAAAAAAAACAATTTTTGTGGCTGGAAACTAATTATTTGTCAAAACTAGCTGACTTTCTTGTGGTGTGGTTGAAAATTTGACAAATCAATCGGCATTATACAATGTCTACGAGTTTGTTGATTGTAAAACTCGAACATTATACCCTTGTTTTATGCTCTTGTTGTACAATCTACTATTGATATTATCTCTGTTAGAATTATCTGTTGTCATTTACCAGTTCATTTATTCCTCACAGGAGCCACATCTCGCTCAGCCTGCTAGACCCTTTGATCAGTCTGTCATTTCTGAACGGTAAAAGATAATGATTGCTAGAACGCTCCAACTAAACGTAGTTATGGTACATCGCGATGTAAATTAGCAGAAACAAAGCCCACAAACGGTTTCCCGTGCATTAATCACAGTGACAGATCACTTAACGAGCACCGTGATTGATATCCGAGGCCGACAAACAAACTCTCGAATTAAAACAAGTAATTAACTTAAGATATCCCGGAATAGGATATGGATAGCGCAGGCGTTGTTTCTGGACGCGTAACTTGCTTATTGCGTTTTGCTCTGCGGATAATAGTTAGGTATTGTTTTGTTTTATTTTGTTAACTAGCTGTTGCCCGCAGAAATTACGCAATCCGTTCTTAGAGGATGCCTACGTCATAGTAGCTTTATGCATGCAAAGCCTCAGCCCGATCGGTTTAAAATTGACAAAGTTTCATACAAACTTTCATCCCCTATTTTATCCCCTTGGGGATAGAATTGATCAAAATCCTTTCTTAGCGGATGCCTACGTCATAACATCTACCTGCATGCCAAATTTCAGCCCGATCCGTCCAGTGGTTTGGGCTGTGCGTTGATAGATCACTATGTCAGCCAGTCAGTCAGTCAGTCAGAGTCACCTTTGAGTTATATATAATATTTAGATGGCAAGGAATCCCATCTCGTATGTACTAAGATTTTTATACAAAATATGGTATGTAAATGCTTTATTTTTACAATACACATGAAGTTACTTACTTAGACACCAAGATAGAAAGCTTCGCAAGGATATCTTACAACTCCAAACTCTGAGTTGCTTCTTCCCTTCTTCTTCTCTGAGTTGAGACCATTTTGTGGCAGTTTATTTATCTGTTATTTTTAACATGTTTTTTTTTATCTATTTGTTGTTTTGTGGTTGTCATAAAAAAACTTTTTTTTTTCTTTCTTTCTTTCTAGATTATTCTTGACCAACATTATTCAGTTAACAGTTTAATGTTCATGTAATAACTAAAAGCTGTTTAAATTGCGTATTTGTTTAATAGTAACAGTTCTCTATAGATATGCCGAAACAACATTAACATAGTAACGAGGTGATATATCACTAAAGGCTTAAACGGAAATGTATTTATCAATATTTTGATGTCATTATTTTAATAAATCCCAGAATTAATTGTATACTTAATCAATATTTTAAACCATGAGAGCTTAAAAATGACGAGGGTTGCAACGTAACTATTTCATCTTTTTAACGAGTACACACACACAAATCACGCCTTTATCCCTTATAGGGTAGACAGAGCCTAAGGTGACAAGACATACAGGCTAAGTTTAGCAAGATTGTGGGCGTATAGGTGGAAAGTGGAATCTAAATAGTGATAGGTTGCTAACCGCATCGTCTATAACATGATTCCTATGATTTTCGCCCATTCCCTCGATGGGCTTTTACCATCTGCGCGTGTAGTATGGCGATTGGCCACTTAAAGTGTTTAGCAGTAACACAATAGTTTACTGCTACATAAACGCATATTGCTTGTGTCAGCGACAACCTAAGCATTAATAACTGTATAAAATTAAGGTTACCAAATAAACATACGTTCTTATACTATCAACCTAACTGGTGTTACTTACTCCGTAACCCCCATCCTCTAACATCTTCTCTACATATATTACAGCGGGAGGAGAAGCAACTTTACTGATACATTCTAAGTTTTTTCTTTGCTTCCAGATCAGCATGATCTGAATGAGTAAGATATATTTATTAGGGTAATTAGGACTGCTCTGTTGAAGTGACAATATTCACAGTGACAATCGCACTAACTGGGTATGTGAAAATTGGCTTCGTTACCATAAATTATGTGGGTGTTGTATCAGGTAATTATACATCGTAATCAAGGCTCGTTGTATTGATTTTCAGGATAATGACGCATGTTAATTGATTTTCATATTGTTGCTATGTTTCAGTTACGGAAATGAGTAGGTAAGTTATAAGAAACAAGTGTTCTATTAAGCTATAGTATAATGATTATTATGGTATGAGCTTGCCGGCCGGCAGCAAATGCATTAATTATTATTGTTAACTTCTAGTATGGGAGCAAAGGAAAACATAGAATGTACCAGTTGCTTCTCTGTCCGCGCAGTTCATAAAAGCCCATCAAAAGAATGGGCAAAAATCGTAGCAATCATGTTAGGCGATGCTAGCAACCCATCACTATTTTGATTCCATTTTCCACCTATACTCCTTTAACCAGCCCACATCCACCCACCTGAGTAAAGGCTTCGTTTTCACGCCACTTTGCTCGGCCCCGTGCCAGTCTCATCCACAGTTTTCCAGCCGAATGACAGATGTCATCTGACCAACGGGCTGATGGTCTGCCCATTGACCTTCGACCCAGTCTTGGCCACCACTCTGTGACCGCCTTCGACCATCTGTCGTCGTTCCGTCTTGCCGAACCTATATACATACGCTCACAATTATGCTAAACGTGGCCTTTAGGTTTTGTTACCCGTGCTTTTCTACCCGTAAGGGATAAAACGTGATTTATGTAATCTAAACTTGTGATATTACACCTGGTAAACTTGATACGTTGTTGTATAGGTACTTACATGAGATGAGTGATGTGACTGATTACTAAATCGTTAACTTAAGTGGTAATTCTAACACACATCCGTCTCACCTACAAGCATGAATGCTTTTGTCAGACCCATGTACCGTACATTAGATAAATCCCTAAAGCGTTTGGAGCAAAGCTACAAAATTACATACAATTTACAAACAGAAGTAACTTAGGTACTTGTGCCAAATGTTTTTTTTTATCGTATTAACTCCTTTCGGGGCTTATCCTTGGTACCTACTGTTAAACGTTGTAAAAACAGTACCCTAATGTGATTTCCGACTGGTATTTTAGGTTGTTGGCGGTTTAACATTCATATTTTGTTTCGAGTAATTCACGTCGCACATAATCTGAACTCATAAGACAAAATTTCTTACACTTCAAGAAATAAAAAGAATTTGTGTGCCCTTGACACCATACAGTGTTTGAAGCGCATATATGCGTTTTCAAGACTCGCCTGTATTGTAGTCAAGTTTTTCAATCATTTGAACGTGTAACGCATTTGCGATCACCTGATTAAGTCTGGTTTGAGAGCAGTGGCTCGTTTCTCGGAGCTACAAGTAAATAAAATTGAAGTTTAAAGTATAAGTTAGTCCAATCATCGAATAACTGGTTGAGTTTTGACCAAAGTTGCTAGTTTAGACTACCTATAATAAAATTTTAGGTGTGATTGTAGTTGTTGTTTAGAGAACCGAGCCATTGGCAGCGAATGCGTTGAGAGTCCTCACTGAGAGCATTTTTACACCTGAGCAAATGTAAACACCACCACTCCAATATTCGACGCCAAATGCTTAACACGCGAATGCTCTCAGTGAAGACGCTCCTTTAGTTTGCGTACTGTTTTCACTCTGTGTCGTGTCAGGAGAGGCACTACACCAAATGGTGCGCTACTCTCGACGGATTAGCGCCGTCGACGACCTTATGACGTGCCTTTGTTAGGCGTGGCTTAGCTGGAAAAATGCTCTTTCGTGCCAACTGACTGATTAACTATTTAAATAACCTTGCTTCGCTCAACTGTGAAGTGTTGGGGTAATTCACTTGGCCTTTATTAGGCGGTTTTTAGGGTAAGTAAGGATTAGATACGGTGACCTAATAAAATGTTGCGCGTGTGTTCGTTGTAAAGTTGTACTGGTGAGAAACAAATTGTTTGGCTACAGAATAACGAGGAAGGTTTTTTGTATTGGTAATAATATCACGGTCAAGTTATTCTTAGTTGAATATCTTGGTAAAATGTCTTGTTTTTTGCTAAAAAGCCGTCACGGTAGCATTGTAGTTTCATGCGTGGCCTCTCAAACTGATGGTTATGAGTTCTCGCCTACCACCTCAGTTTTTATAATTTCACATGCTAGCCTAAACAGCTAAGATAAATCTCATATGCCTTTGTCGGCACGAACACAGAGTGAGAAGGTGGTAGCGATCCGAAAGGACCTTGCACAAGGTCCTTATCACCTATTAACTACAAATTTGGCAGGGCATTCCCGAAGTTGATGGTCCAATGCTGTATCTTTACGCTAACATTCGATCAGCTCTATCGAATACAAGTTTGTGACAAAAGAGGATCGAGCCGCCCGGACCACGCTTTGTGCTGAGCGAAGCGGAAGCAAAGATTTCGCGGAACTATTGCAAGATTGCATTACATTGCCGTGTTCGATCAATCACTAATTTTTCTCGCGCGATGTAGCCCTGCGAAGATTAAGCTGAGGTGGATGTTTCGGAGAATTATTCTTAGATTAACAATTACGTACTGAAGATAACGGGTGGCATTCAGAATAAGAAGTAATTACTATCAGATGTTAACATTTGCCTGTATAATAACACAATAGATCCACAATCAGCATAAATCTCAATCTATAAAATCTAGAGATTCAGCATGTGACAATGCGGCTAGCATTCCATCACTATTTTGATGCCGCTTTCCATTTAATTACACGCCCACAATCATGCTAAACGCGGCGTTTACCGGTAACATTGCTTAAACTCTGTCTACCCCGTAAGAGATAGACATATTACGAAAGAGTTACTTTTCTTAAAAAAAATTGCTTCGGCTGTAACGGACTATCAAGTTGTGCGTTTCACCAAACGCCATGTCGATAACCTTTACGTCATTCGTTGGTATTCAAAAGGATTTACCCGCTCGTGAGAAACGCCAACGTTGATTTTTAGTCTCGTTCGTTCCACCATGGATGGGCCCTACCGTGAGCCGGGCTCTGGCCTGTGAGTTAGTGCCCGACGCTGAGATAAATCTTTGCCGGACTCGAGAGAGTCGATTGTTTCTATATTATGAGAATAGGAATTTTGGGTTTACCCTCGAAAGCTTAGTTTTTTGTTGAGATTAGCTGAGTCGTTAGACGTTGCATTTTGTGATTCTAATGTTTAATTTTTATATACAAGGTCTTTTAAAACTATTTCGGAACATTTCAGCATGTTCAGTATTCAGTATTTATTCAATTGCTATGTTGTTGGGTTAGTTATTACATTAAATAGCCCTGTACCTCTAAATATTTTTGGGATTTTTGATTCACAAGTTTTTAGATTGATCAATGTTCGAAGTGAACCGCGGCGGGGGCGTAAATTAAGAATTAAAAATTTGAATGAAAAATCTTTGTGTAAGTACCTAAGTGTTTCGTTTTTGTTAATTTAATATCAGAACAAGTTTCAACCATCAACAATTTATTGGGCAAATGTACAATATATAATGCTAAAATTATTAATAACGACAATAAACTAAGCATTCGTGACTAAGTTAAAACGGCGTTATGGCGCCAATAAAGTAGGCGAGTCTAGCCCATTTTGTTTTATTGATAGCGATTGTGTGTGTCAAATTAACTTTATCATCAAGGTTATCAGAAAACGCGCATAAAAATATTGTTAACATTTTACCCAGGTAGGTAGTAAAAATACCTTAAATATGTAAAAAAAGAAAAAAAAGGAAGAAAAACTTGATTCGTTGTAACGAAGGGTTCGATTCCCGGCCATAGCTTTACTCTTCGGATTTTTCCATGTGTTCTAACTTTCAGTGTCGTTTAGAAATTTATTTTCTAACGGTAAAACCGTAAAAGCAAACATAAGAGATCAAGAAGTAAACATTCTTGATTCATTTGATAGGACTTCTCTGTTGTTCAATCAAAAAGTACTGACATGTTAGCGAATGTGATTGTTTCAAACCGCAGAATCACTTTCTCCTCCTATTTATCTTCTTCGGATTGCCCCTTTCAAAACTTGGCGAACTCGCAGCGTGGGACAAATTGACAAGTGACCAAGTAACTCGGCCACGGTCGAGACTCTGTCGAGACGTGTCAATCCTGTCAAGTTGCTAACTAAAACAGAAGCTGAGTTGAGTGTTACTTGTTTAGTTAACTCGTGTGAGGTGCGGGAAATATTAGTGTCAATATTTTGGGAAGGGCTCTGTTTGACCTGCTTGGGTTGGGTTGGATTAAAATGATAAGAAAGGTTAAATGAAACAAGAAATAATATCAATTTCTATGACCGCGTACGATGTGTCTCGAACAAACGTTTCTAAACGGTTTTGATTATTGAATTTGGAACTATTTATTACGCTGTTCCTTGAAGTAAATAAGTTTTTGTTTTAAAACGAGCTTTTTGTGGATATTTGCATTGTCAATCTATCCTACATAGGTGCACAGTTGAGTTCTCCAATATCTACTTATACAGTCAACCGTTCAAAAACATCTACACAGACCTCATTTTTAGTTATGTAAGGTGCGTGTTTAGACTGACCACACTCGACTGTACCACAAGAAAGACAATCAATCAAGAGATTAATGTGTTTAAATGTTCAACTAGCCTTACGTCCGCAGCTTCGCCCGCGATAAATTAATTTTCCCGTAGGAATAGTTATTTTCCCGCGGTAAAAAGTAGCCTATGTCACTCAGTGATATAATATTTATCTAAAGCAAAAGAATTTTTAAAATCGGTCCAGTAGTTTCGGAGCCTATTCAATGCAAACAATCAAATTTTTCCTCTTTATAATATTAGTATAGATAAAGAGTTCGGCATACATACATACGTATTTAATCTAACTGATAAGTGGGTATTTGACTTGCAAGATTTGACCCAAACAAAAACAAACAGGTCGACTTAAATAAAGCTATGAAAAGTAGCTGTGTCTATACGACATACAGTTTCAAATTTATCTACTACTAGCAATTGTCCGCGACTCCGTATGCAAAGAGTGTACTATCGCTGTCCCGCGGGAGCTATGCAATTTTCCGGGATAAAAACTATCCTATGTCCTTCCCCGGGACTGGAACTGTCTCTGTACCAAATTGCAATAAAATCGATTCGGTAGTTTAGGCGTGAAAGGGTAACAGACTTTCCCATTTATAATATTACTAGCTTTTGCCCGCGACTTCTTCTGTGTAGAATTAAACATATGTAAACCTTCCTCTTGAACCACTCTACATATCTATTACAAAAACCGCATCAAAATCCGTTGCATAGTTTTAAAGATCTAAGCATACATAGGGACAAACAGCGGAAAGCGACTGTGTTTTATACTGTGGAGTGAAGTAGGGATTAAATTCTACTTAAAGTTAAAGGTACAATATTGTACTTCGTTTTATTGTAAAGTGCACGCAATATGGAATAAAAATGACAGAGTCGTGAACGGACTGCATTTAAATGCGCTTTGAAATTCCATTTGCGAAAAAAATCGCCTCAACCGAGCCAACATTTAAAGTTTCAGTAACTCTGGCAGAACAGTTCTGAGTTCTGCTACTGTTTTAACGGCACAATATACAGATAATAACAGTAAGCTTTGATTTCATCGCATTTGAAACGACTTTTATCAGAGTTCGTTACACTTTCATAAAATGTATTTAGGTACAGTCAGCGTCAAATAGTTGGTGACAGCCAAAGTGGCCAAAAAGTTTACTTATAAAGTTTTTGACGTCTTGATAACAATACAATACTATACAATAACTCTTTATTGAATAGCACATATAACAACCAAAACAGAAAAAAGGTATACAGAATATTACAAGGTAACAATAGGCGGCCTTATCGCACAAAGCAGGTGGTGCTATTTAGAATATATAATTATTATACTAAGTAGTGAAAATATATAACACATTATACATGAAACACACATTCATAATAAATGGAGATATAAATAGACACACATACCTAAAAAAGTCAGCTACAAGATTCATGCACAAGATGACAGATAGTGCCCCTTCAACATAGATTTAAATATGGGTAAAGATTTAGCGCGCCTAATGATTGTAGGTAAGGAATTCCACAACAGTGAAAAGTATATGTATTTATGCCCTTAACCTATTATAGAATGACTATTTTGTATGGTATGCTAGTTTGTCATGTGTTACTATCTTAAGTAATAAGTATTACTTAATTTAAGATATTTAAAGCAGAGTAAAATGTTTCTACCTGCTTATACAAAGTTATGCTGCATAGGATCTTGATAAAAAGGATCTTTTCACAACTACATTTCACGCGCGGCGTGAAAATAAACGTAAGATTTTGAATGGTTATACAGTTTTATTTAAAAGGTAAAAACGTAGAGCGAGTTAAGTATGATTAAAGAGCTAGTAGAAAAACTAGATTTTCGAAAAATCCTAGAGGAAATGGAGCTTCGGAAAGGAACAAAGCCGCGGGTGTAAAAGTGTCTACTATATTATGTGTACTCCTCGTAAGTCGCTTACTTCCTGAAGAATAACTGCCGAATGTACTACATGAAGTAAAATTATTCAATGAAGAATGAACTTTTACTACTTTTATTTCACTATTTTGATTCCCCTTTCCACCTATACGCCCTCAATTATGTTAAATGTAACTTATGTAGGGTTGCATTGTTACCTTATGGTCTGTCTACCCCGTAAGGGATAAAGACCTGATTTATGTATATATGTATGTATGTAGAAAGAACTTTAAAAATGCTTAAAATAAACCTGAAATCACAATAAGGATTCGGTGGCTCGGTCTTAAGTACTACGAGATTTATAAAAAGTCTGGACTAACGAGAATATTTATAGCATAGTACTTTCTTTGGCTACAAAGTACTGGTCGGATGGATTTCGTAAAGCACAAAATATCACGCTTATTTATTTAGTCTAACTTTAGACCGTTGAACTACTGATATTAACTATGGCAATAGCGAATCAGCATTAAGTTTCATATCATACAGTATGCAAGTTGATGCAGTTTCTCATCTTCCAGAATATTTTATTTGGTTTGCTAGACTAGTTTATTGAGTTACAAAATACGTGTCATTTCTGTGAAAAATTTGCTTCAACCAAATATGAACGATACCTACATCTCGATGGGGTAATATACGTAAATATCCTCAGAGATATATTGACATCTCGAATGTTGGAACTGGGTCAGATAAAATTAAATAAACAAACAATATCTTGTTCTGTTTATGTTGAGATGGATATTCACAACCTTAGGCTGTGCGTACACTAGAGACGTGCGAGGAAGCGGAACGTGGTGCGAGGATAAAAGCTACCAATAGAATAGCTTCATTTTCTAGCGTCGCTCAGATCTGCTTTCCTTTTTCTTGCACATCTGTAATGTACAGCATCATTGTGCCTTTTTCTGGTAGTTAGTGTTAAAACCAGTTTTTTTTTACTCTTACTAATGTAAGCTATTCTCAAACAATACGTTTTTATTTAAAGAGATCGTACATTCAAGTCGTTCGAGTTTTTCATTTTATTATTAATAGGATACAAAATGGAATTAAAACAAATTAAACAATTAAATTAAAACAAATTAAAAACTAAACTAAAACTTATCTCAAAATAAAATAATTAAAAAAGGAGGGGCCCCCGTGGCATAGTTCCACAGACGCTGGCAGCATTCCCCCTTTTGCACAGCGATACTAATACGCTGTCCAAGGAAAGCTGCCAGCTCTGCGGTCGCCCGTAGCGTCTATTAACCCTGTTCGAAATATCCTTGAAGAGGCTCAGGACCAAGGGTCTCAACACCGAAAGGGACAAAGTTATATTCGGTGCTGAGACCCCTATTATTATCTTGCCTGTTTCGGCGCTTTTGCAGCCACGCCTGCTCTACTCGTGGTTCCGCGAAGGTGAGACGAGGCTAATGTGGCTACGCACGTTGTATCCCACACCAAGACACGTCCCACACTCCACGGAATCATAGACATACCGTCCGGTCTCTTGCCGTCGTCCCTAGCGATGCCCGTTGGTTCCAACAAGGCAGAGGCAAGTGACCGGCGGATGATGTCGTTCAGCGCGGCGTGCCTCGAGAAGCGGCCAGCGCTCTTTAGGCAAGACAATCCGCGGTGTCCTAAAGGGTCTACATCCTTGCCACAGGGGCATATACGAAATGTTTCGGGGTCTAAAAGGTTCCGGTGTTGGAAGAAGGGTAGGCTTCTAACCAGTAGCCGGCTTCTTTAGTTCCTGCTGCTAAAATCCTCGCTCAATCAGACCTCGAACTATTACTTATGAGGTTGTCAAAAACTAATTTGCAAATTATGTCGTCCCAGCTCCTTTGTGATTTTGGGTTATCGAGAAATTTTGAGCCTGGGTTGGCAATTGTCCAAGCATTTTTGGCTTGATCCAAGCCCGCAATCAAGTAGTTAGAAGACAAGTCCTTAAGGATTTTACCTACTAGACTTGAGCTATGAACCGAAGACAAAAATGCTCGAACAGACACACTCGTAATTTTGCGGAACCCAAGCCCACCATAGCGGATGGGTATGGGGATGGATTCTAAATTTTGTTTGATAAAGTCGTCAATTTCTAATAGGAGATTTTGATATTTCCAAAATGGGCAACAGCGAAGCAAGTACCTAAGTAATTTTGGGTACGAAAAGACAAAATTTGAGAACCGAAATGGCAAAATGAGAACTAATTTCTAAAAAACGACCCGAGAACAATTTGAATTTGGAAAGTGATTTTTGAATACTCGAAGGAATAGAATCTTCGAAAATGGGAGATCCTAGGAGGGTTAATGAATTTTTGTCTACTAGAGTGATACTGAGTGTAAGCTGGTCAAATTTTTGTTTAATAATAGCCAAATTATATTGAAGAAGTATGTACGAACAATTCACATTTATTAAAATTGAGTTCCAAACCAATACCATACGTTAAATTTTGATTTAAAATTTTGGATTATTCGATTAATGGCCAAACTAAAAATTGCCGGCCCAAGTGGATCACCCTACTGGCAACCGACTTCGGAGGATAAAATATTTTCACGGTACAATAATTTAGATGGATCTGCGTAACAATGGAATAGGTAGTTGTAAATTTCCGGTATTTTTTTGATTGATTTCTGCCAGAAGTCTCTATTGACCGAATTAAAGGCATTTTTGACGTCAATTTTGATCAAGACATCGCAGCCAGCGGAAGAGAGTTACGTACGTAGGGCATGGATGGCAGCCTTACAGCCTCCTTTTATGCCAAAGTCTAGCTGAACGGGTTCGAACTGAGACTGTAACTTAGATAATATGTGACAAACAACAATTTTGGACGCTAGGCGGCGAAGTGTTGATCCAACGGCTATTGGTCTCACCCCTCCGTATTTTTTAGTGAGGGCGATAAGGTTAGCGCCGTATAAAATGGACAGAATTTCGTGATTCACATTGAACATTAAATTTATTAATTTTGTAATTGAATTAATAATTTGAGTACCTGCATCGCCTGCTGAATATGATATTAGATCTTTCAGGTGTTGTAAGATTCCATCCAAGCCCGCAGCAGATCCGGTCTTGAAAGAATTGATCGCATTAACTACGTGATTATTGCCTGGAAAGCCGTTGGAGGGTCAAAAAAATAAGGAGATGAAGGAACCGGGGGATGTTTCGTCTGTAAGGCCTGTAAGGCTACGTCGAGGCTGGGGCCGCGCCACAAGCTCTCGGCTTGCGTTAGGGCAACCCAACTGGAGCCTACGGTGTGAGCCTTGACGTCGCGCCGCGGGCGAACCCAGGCGGACGGTGACCAAAGGCTATATGACACCAACCGATATCGGATTTATGACGTCCACATTGCACGGCACAAGCACAACACTGCACATGCGACGGATGGGAGAGTTTATTTAATGCCTCGGGCGAAGCGACATTTTGAAAGCACTGCCCACTTGGGCTGCTTAGGCTGCAAATTTCACATTTCGTGACTGAAAGGGTCCCAACTGTGTGGCGAACAGCGCGGGAAAATAAGCTGCTACGGGACCTGTATTTTACTAAAATCCCTGTATCTCAGTCGAAGCTAGTATTCCATTATAATTACATGATACCTAATAACCTGGTTTTGATATTAGTTTGCTATTTAACATGTATTTTCGGTAGAAAAGTGCCTCCGGTGACGTCATCGTCGCGCGTATGCAAATTAGCTCGAAGTCTTGTAGTTATACCACAATGTGCCCTACTATAAGTATAGCACACCTGCACCAGTTCTTGAAAATGGTCGTGTCACGCTCTATTAGGATTGATCTATCATCGTGCTGATAGATCGATCGAAGCGCCAGGCAGTGCTCGTAGACATCACGATCCCCATGACGTGAACCTCTTGAAGGCCGAGAAGGACAAAGTCAGCAAGTACCTTCTTGAATTGGCTCACGAGGTTACCGCCATGTGGCCTGTTGATTCGACGATCACTGTCCCGATAGTCGTTTTGGCGAACGGTCTAATAGCGAACAACCTTGACCATCACCTTAAAAGGCTCTCGCTAGGTGGTTGGGTCAAGGGCCAGATACAGAAGGCGGTACTGCTGGACACGGCTCGTATTGTAAGAACCTAACTTAAGATAAAAGAAATATACAGAAAATAATCATCAAATAAAAAAGGATCAACAGGTACCATGACTATGGATATTGAGTTTGCAGATGTTGCATTGGTTTGGTTGTTGAGTGGGTACACAAGGCACATATTATGAGATATCCGCACCCAAGAGTTTGGCACAAAGGCATGTCCTTATTATATCACGAATACTTTTGCACACTTTGCCAAAACACTCGCACACAAAAGGGAAACTTTCTACCTTTCCTATTCGTTTGGGATTCTTTCTCCAAAATAGCTGTTACTTTATAAAGTTTGTAAATAATATGCTAAGTTTTGTGAGAGACTTATGAAATACGCTGGTGGCTCTAAACCTCGGAAAAAGGCTTTTGTTGGAGTTCCGCTTTATTCTGCGTGTTATTTTGATTAATATTAAAGTTAAGAGCCAGTGCAGTCAAGCGAATATTGAATTCTGGGCCACTGTATAACCTTGTCGCAATAAGTTATCGACTTTTTATTTGTGTCTATCAGTGTCAGAAGTACTTTGACGTGGATTGTGAAAAGATTCTAACAGTGGTCTAGGGTGCCGTTTGTCTGACTGTAGCTTGGGCAATATTTGTACGTATAGTATTTTAGATTAAATATTTTAGTGTGTTTTTAAAGTAGGTACCTACTTAATTCAATTAAACGGTGATCCCCAAAGGTGCATTTTCAAATTAATGTGTACCGTTTTTCCCATAAAAGCTACCATGACTTTTGCATAAATTTTTGTGTAAATAAATTGTATAAAAATGAAAAACTGGCAAAACATAAGACACTTTTTTTTCTTGTTATAATGAGAAAATCTAAAATATTTTTTATACAAATCGTTTAACCAGTTCTTAACTTAGGATATGAATGGCAAACAATAAAAATGTGTTGATAGCATTTGCGACACAACCTTTGCCGAATGACGGCAAGGTATGCAGTGTATTCTTCCTAACTCCAAAGGTACTCGATACCAGAAAGAAAACTTTGAGCAGAAATTTAAAGGAGCAGAAGCCAAACTATTGCCCGGAGCATGTTTAAGTCTTTTTCGTTTCATTAGGCATTATTAAAGGCCCTCTTTGGGAAAATCGAGCTAAATTAAATCAAGAACAACAGCAGTGCGGCTGGCGTTGTGCCAGCGCGACCTGCGCCTCGCATTAATATTGTTTTAGAGCGAACCATTGGCTCCTATACTTACGTGACGGGAATGCTCCAATGCTCATTGGTGGAATTTTATTTAGTTGTAAGGGATTGCGTTGTTTTTGGGATAGGTAAGCAAAGGCCGGATTTTGCTAAAGATGAAATGTTTTCACGGAAATTTTGCCAAATATGAAAAAAGCGGGTAACTTTTTAAATGGTTTCTACGCGTGAAAAAGCCTCGCTTTATCAAAATTTTAAATGATAGCTAAATTGTTCTAACCACTCCTGGTATCAGCGTAATTCGTCCCATTCGTTTTTCGTTCATTTCTTATGTACGTCTCATTCTGTGTTCGTCACTCATTCTTTATTCGTCTCGATCGCTATATGTCCCTATCGCTTTAAGTACAATTATGTAACCTGTCTCTTTCTTAACAAGTCTTTTTCGTTTTTCGTCACGGTCTTCCTAGGACTATGTCTTTGTTTGTGTCTCTCTTTTTTGGTATCATTCGCACTTTATCTTTAGTCACTTTCGTTATTCGTCTCACTCTTTTTTTGTCTTTAATGGTAACTCGTTCCGTTCTTTTTTGGGCACGTTCGCTAATCGTCCCGTACTAGTAGGTCTTAGTTGCTATTCATATGTCCTCCGGATCGGAATTCATAAACAAATTGAAGAGACGCAAAACGAATGTAACGAACTTAGAATTAGACTGAAAATGAATGAGACTAATCACGAATGTGACTAATAACGAACCCATGAAAAAAATTAGACGAATAAGTGAATGAGACAAAAATCGAAAGGGAATAAGAAAGAATGAGTCCTAGGAAGACCGTGACGAAAAACGAAAAAGACTTGTTAAGAAAGAGACAGGTTACATAATTGTACTTAAAACGATAGGGACATATAGCGATCGAGACGAATAAAGAATGAGTGACGAACACAGAATGAGACGTACATAAGAAATGAACGAAAAACGAATGGGACGAATTACGCTGATACCCCACTCCTGAAGGCCCGTCGAGGGAATGGGCGATAATCTTAGGAATCATGTTATAGGCGATGCGGCTAGCAACCCATCACTATTTTGATTCCCCTTTCCACTTATATGCGCCCACAATCATGCTAAACGTGGCCTTTAGGTCTTGTTATCTTAGGCTGTGTGCACCATAAAGGAAAAAGACGTGATTTATGTATGTATTCCTGAATGAAACCTACGTCACCGATGAACAGAATCCCGTTTTTATATTTGTTTATACACCATGTGTATTTAAATTAATCCGTAATAGTTCACAAAGTGGTTAGGTTACTTTGATTGACGTTTCTTACGCACCGGTGTGGTCGCATAAACCCATCACTATATTGATTCCTTTTTTCACCTATACGCCCGCAATCTTGCTAAATGTGGCCTGTAGGTACCTGTTACCTTAGGCTCTGTCTACCCCGTAAGAGATGAAGACGTGATTTGTGTGTGTGTGTGTGTGGTCGCACCTTTACCCTAACGTTTCGGCTACATGGTAGCTGTCAAGTTTCCGATTCAATATGAGCAAAAAGCGAAAGTTTAAACACTTGAGCGATTTGTTTTGAGTGTCATGTTACAACGACACAAGAAAACCACTTAACAAATCCATTTAAGCGAGCATCAAATTGGAAACCTTTTGTCGTGAAAAAGTTTATAAAGTGGACAAAAAAATCTAGATTCATTACGGCACTTAGAGTGAAACTCTTGCCTGAATCGCCGATGACTTTCGAACTTTGCTGAACGGCCTGGAAAGCTTTTAATGAAAGTGTAATAGGTCCGTTTCGGTGACAAAAAAGGGAGGACGGACTTGATGAAGATGTAAAACTTGGTAACTGATCCGTCGTGTGCTTATTCTTGGTAGTTAATGTCTAAGTTAGAGTCTTAGTTTGCTCTTTATCGTATTCTAGCTGTTGCCCGCGGCTCCGTTTGCGCAGTGTTCGCTTATCGCTTTCCCGCGGGAACAGTGCGATTTTCCGGGAAAAAACTATCCTATCCTTCCCCGAAACTGAAGATATCTCTGTACGAAATTTTAACTAAATCGGTTCAGCGATTTAAGCGTGAAAAGGTAACAAACAGACACACTTTCGCATATATATAATTTTAGTGTGGATATTAGTATGGCTACCTAGTGTACTGCGGGAACTAGTCATTTTAATAGCATTTCTAGCGGTCACAGTCGTTTTGGTTCACTTCGTCCACATTTTTGAAAATCATTTAATATTTAACCAGTAAAGTAACAATACTTTAGTTATCCTACTAATATTATAAATTCGAAAGTTTGTGAGTGTGTTTGTTTGTTCCTTCATCACGCTGAAACGATTGAACGGATTTGGATTAAATTTGGAACTGAAGTAGCTGGTACCCTTGATTAAAACATAAGCCAGCGATAAATGAACTTTATGCAGACGAAGTCGGGGGCAAGCTAGTATTAATATAAATCCTGAAAGTTTACATCGCTCCTATTAATCGCAAATCACTAAAATATTATTTTGGATCCCAAACAAAATCATTGATGCCCATTAAATTGCTGTATTTGAAGTTTGAGTTTTATCGTGGTTTTATCTGTGGTACCTATTCGATACAGGATGGTTCCCAAGGGCCTTGTTTGTGTCTGGAAATTATACTTTAGACCACGAACCTGCATTTAAATGGAAGACGCAAGTCAGCCTGTCTTACGTATTATTAAAACGTCAACTTTAATTTGTTCTCGATGTTGACAAATCAGTTTCGCATGTAGCCACGCTGCTCGTACGTTTTCCTTTTCACAGCCTCAGTCAACTAGTGACAATGGAATGCCTCACACGAGACAGTCGTCAATAGATAAACAACGTTCAACTTGAAATTAATCCTGCAATGGAATAAAAATCACGTTTGTTTTTACAGTGGCGTACAGAGCCTGTCACTTCATTTGTAGTGAGGTGGTTGGTTAAAAGAAGCAAAAATGTGTTCATCTCGAGTGATTTAAATACGGGCCGGATGTATCGCTGATTAAATAAAAAAGCGAAACATATCAAAATCTGTTGCATTTGAAACCTTATAATGAACAACTTTTGTTTTTAGACGCAACGGCAATGATTTTGGAATGAGTCTGTTTTGTATTTAATCAACGGTATTATTATGTAGGTTGTTGGCACCGTGCACGACAATAGCGCCATCTCGCAAACGCAACTTTAGGGGCGTTTGTCAAATAGTGAATGACAAGTGCTTATTGTTTCATATAAATTAAAGTAAAAAGTATTTTTAGAGGCATTTGTTACTACTATACTATACTACTATAAAAACTGGTTTTGAGAGTGTAAAACACCAAATAAGTTTCCCCAAACTATGCTGAAAGGAAATAAATTGGTTGCAGCAGATCACGTAAATAATGTGGAAAACTAAGATCTAATTGCAGTAGTCATTTAATACCTACGAGCCAACATAATTCGCCAAACATCGGTACACCACCTTATAACACAAGTTTAATAATGACGCATTTTCAAAGCAATTATTGACAAACTTCACTAAGCCTGTTGCACATTTCTGCCACGGCATGCGCTGTGATCGATCTCTATACCCCCACCATACACTTTGCACGCTCCCAATTAGCCCAGGCCCAACTAGCTCCACTCCTAGTTCGATAATCAACAGCATTTAATTTTTTCGTTACAAATAGTTCTGTCAAACAGTCCTAATAGTTTATAATGTCCCATTTTCAAAGCAACATTGCCAAGTTTCCCTTATAGTTGCACATTTCTGCCACGGCATGCGCTGTGATCTTTTTCTATACCCCCACCACACACTTCGCACGTTCCCAATAATTGATACGCTTGGTTGTCGTACATTTTGCCGCACTAATGTCATCTACTTCTTGTTAGGTCTGTTGTCAAGCCCTGGCCAAATTAAATTTCGACAATAGTTCGTAGGCGTAACATTTGTTGACCGTTGTAATGCCGCGGTAAACATGCCTGTAGCAACTATAACTAGCTATAGAGAAATTTCAATGCATAATTATTGTGTAAATGTAAAACGGCGGTTATTTATTTAAGATGCCGATACCAATATTTAATCTGTAGTTGAAATCTAGTTGTTTATCCGACAGAAAGTAAAAATGGGTTACTGACTACACCTTGTCATCCCCCTTGTCGCATTTGCAGCGCGCTATTGTGGCGATGCTGTGCGCTGTTTGATTTATCATCGGACCTGCATCGATGCAAACGCGCGACTGTATCGATTCAGCATTGCTACTAACGCGCGACTGTTTCGCGAGACATTGGATATGTGGAGTCAGGGGGTGAGGGGGGAGTGTGCTGCATCCACGTTGAATAAATTCTGAGATTCTAGTGTAAGTTTTCAGACCAAAAACGTTTCGAGCGCGTTCTCGTAAAAACGTCGTACAAAATGTGAAAATGTCGTCAACAAACAAGTCGTCAAAAGAAATCACAGTAATAATATCAAGGCGAAAGTTTGTGTGTATGTGTGTGTGTGTGTTTATTACTTCTTCACGCGCAAACGGCTGGACGGATTTGTGAAAATTTTTAACACAGGATTGGTTAGGAATAGCGATAAACATGTCAAAGTTCATAGATGCCTAGAGTCGCAACGTAAATAATTATTGCATAGTATAATAACTATCCACATCGGTTCTTAAATCTATTCTACGCGGACGATGTCGCGGGCAGAAGCTAGTACTTTCAGTCTTCGGTTAACGAAAATAAAAAAAAAATATGAAAGTTTCTTTAATTTCTAATTAAAGTTAATGATTTTGATGTGAGGTACCATCTCTGAAAATATCGGTCCCTAATTTGTTTGACATCATGGCTGCATCTTTATTTATGCCCTCGACTGTACTTGTACTTGTGTTTTATCGCGACTGTAGCAAAGCTTAGGTATAGCCTTTTTGCAACTGTATCGCTGTGGGTTAACGGCGTGTTTACGTAAGCATAAGCAAAGAGGCATGAAACAGAAAAACAGAACAAAAGAAAACGCTATCCTAAAAACTTTGTTTGTACCAATTGCGCCTGATAGATCCCCGGAAAAGAAGACTAAGTAGCTCCCGAAATGAGCGTAAAAACAAAGTAAAGGTTAGCTATCTAGGTCGCCTTTTATACGGGGTTCCTCATCCTGGGGGCGCTATGTTTTGTTAGCCGGGACTACGTTTATTATTACTTATAAATGTCTAGAAAAATAATACAAGATATTTAGGTAGAATTCTTACTCAACGATTTAAAATTTGACACTCCTGAAAGTGAAGTTTACGGAGCGAATTCGTGGGCATTGACTAGTTAAATATAAAGAGTTCGAAAAAAACGTTGCGTTTTTCCGATATGCTCTTAAATGATTATAAATTCAATATTTTGTGAGTGTGTCTTGTGTTATTGTGTTTATAATATCAATAGCTCTTTTACGCTGAAGCGGCCGGAGGACAATTGGCGAAATTTAACACTCAGCTTATCTTGATTAACACGACGGGTTAGTATCATTTCGTCTAAGATGCAAATGGTCTATGTAGCAACTAGTCTAAAAAGCATTTCGTCTAAACATGTAATTCTCATGTCGTCTAACTTGGAAGTGGTCTAAATTTGCAGATAGCCTAAATTGCAAATGGTCTAAATTTGCACATGGTCTAAATTGCAAATGGCCTAAATTTGTACATGGCCTAAATTGCAAATGGTCTGATTTGCAAATGGTCTAAAATTAGCAGTTCGCCTAGGGTTACAAATCATTGTATTCTGATTATTTCTGATCCTGTAGGGTGATATCTAAAGAGCAGCGTAAAGGCAATTTGAAAAAGAGCAAGGAGAGTTAAATAATTCACTACGAAGTAACGCATGATTCAAGTGGTAACGCCCAAGACGAAAATAATTTTGCTCCTGAGTGACACACAAGTTTTTACACCGACTAAAAATTCAAATAAAATGCTGTAAATATAATAAAACAACTGTTAGTATTTTTTAACGTTTAACCTTTCCCTATCACAACAATCTGCTATTTAAAAAAAACCATCGTTTTCGTTGTATAATTTAAAATTCATCAATTTTCATTTAACGTTGTTATAGTTAAAACACGATATATTATGTTCGTTTTTAACCGATTACGATGAAATTACAATCGATTATTTTATTAAGGTCTGTGTTCATTGGCACATTGCGTAAATGATACATGCCAATGAATAAATTAAAAAAGTAGCTTGAACAGAAGAGTAGCATTTTGATCCCTGTTGCCAGGGAGCAAAATCTACTTTTCCGAATGAAAGGTGTGAAAATAACTATTTCCATCGCCAAAACTGACGAAAAAAAACTTCCACTAAGTTAGTATGGGGAGGCCTCAGCCTATTCCTTCGCCTTAATAGCGTTAATCGACTTTGCTATGTGAAATGAGTATGACAAAGTAACATCACTTAACTATTTTCTTTATTGGGTACTTAAAGATACTAAGTTGACACATTAAATTACTTAAATAATCTTACAAATGTTGAAAAATCACCGAAATATTCTTTCAATCATTTTAAAGTAACTCCTCATATAAACGGCCCAATTAGTTTAAATCATTAAAAATGTTATAATTTCTCCTGATTTCGCAGCAAGATTTCAAGCATTCGAAGGCTGTTATTCTGCCATTACTTAAATGTTGCAATAGTTCTCTGTATTTGGCGTCAAATAATTTATCCTTCCGTTTTCTGTTAATTGGTTTAAACAAATTTTTGGTCAGTTTCAAATATGTATGTATGTACTAACCTGTAATACAACTAGGCGATCATATTTCAATTCATATTATTATATAGATTGCCGTTTGTAATAAGCATCCATACATCTTATGCATAGGCCAGTTGCGTTTTAGACGAAACACTACTTAAACGAACTGATTTTAAGACGATTTGCTATTAGTGGCGACTTGCTATTTCGACCGGTTGCGGCATAGACCAGTTGCGTTCTGGACGAAACACTAATTAGACGAACTAATGTTATGACGACTTGATAGTAATGACCAATTGCTTTTTAGACCAGTTGCTACATCGACCATTTGCATCTTAGACGAAATGATACTAACCCACACGACGTTGCGACGGCAACCATGGAATTGTACCAAGTCTTTTTTTTATACGACAAGAAAGGCAAACGAGCAAGGGTGGTTTACGAATCATAGAAGTAGTATGAAAAGAATTGATGGATACTCCCAAATATATTTTGAGCTGCTTTTATGACTTAGGTGAAGCGACAAGTTAACGAAACATCACATCAACTACGCAATGCGCGCGGACTCGAATACGTTCCCGCTCGCACACTCGCTATCTATCGCGCTCGGCGGACCGACACGGACCCGAGCATCTCCGAACGCGGCGCGCGATCCCTATAAAATCGCAGCAGCCGCCGGACTATTTTGTAATTTTGTAAATTCAAATTTTCGAGAAGTAGATTAAAGTTAAATATTTATAAGTTATTAAGTTGTTTAAATCAAGTATAATAATAATTAATCACATTATTAGGTTAAGTATGTTGCAGTGCCCTGCTACAGGGTTTCATGTTGGGAAATTTGTTAGCTAGTAAGATCCAATGTACACATGAAAGCGACGATTAAATGACTTATGACTTATGACTTATGACTATCATCATTCGCTAGCCAGCGGTCAAGCTGGAGAGAAGGCCTCTGCCATCCTCCAGTGGAAACCGATCAAGTGAGTGGAGTGAGAACGCCGCTGCGGTCCATTCCAAAACTCATATGGTTATGCTTTTGCTTGGCTAGGGTATTCGACTAGAGTAAGACTTAACTTGTTTTGTAAGTTTACTTAATAAACCTTCTGTGTGTACTTCTTGGCGCCTCATTTCACCCTACAGTTTCAATAATTAAGCATGCGTTATTTTTGCGGTAATTTATTGCTAAAACACAGTCATTCAAAGAAGTTTAGCAAGAGTTTATTTCCTATAAGCATTGTCTATGCGAACACTCCATGCAACTTTACAGGCTTCCAATTTAATCAAATTCTAAGTTTTCTTTTTTTTAATTTTGAAATTTTAAACGAAACGAAACCAAAAATTTAACTCAATGCTTAGTGTTAACCACAGCCTTACGCTTCCATAACAACTGAATCGCACGCCGAAATGGAACTATTCTTTATGGGTCTACCACAAGTGGGAATGAGACAGCGTCATCAAATAAGTTTCCCTCCGTGGAACGGTTTTGCAGTTGAAAAATAGCCAACGTAAAGGAAATCGACGAGGTGTTTACCCCAACGTCGAAACGATTTCATGGAGAAAATTGAAGTTCAAAAGTCTTGTACGACTCGAGAACGAGTATCGCGATACGAAGCTTGGATTTCTGTGGGTTTCAATTTTTGTTTTATTTCTAATTCGAACAGGGTTTTTAGAAAATGAAATCTTGTGTCAGCATTGTTGGTAGTTGTATCAGCATTAGTAGTAGTACTAGGTTATTGTTGTTTAGGTTAGTTCTCTTGGGTAAATGTATCAGCAATTATAAGGAGTAAAAGAGTTTATCTTTTATATTCATAAATACGCAAGCGTTTTGATGACAAGCGAAATGGTCTAAGATGGAGCTCGCTTACCTAGAAAATGTCCATTCACACTTGATATGAAGACAGCCAGATACTCAGGTAGCATTTATTATCAGTAGGAAAAGTTTGTCGTACACATAAACGCTTGGCACAAGCTAGTAATCCGCAAGCGGCGCGCGGGCAACTCGCAGTCATCGAGCTTACGTCTGGCCGCCGCCGCGCTTGCGTCTCGCCGCTGGAACGTGGACGGCGCGCATCGTTCCCCCCGTAGGGAATGACCGTTATTGACTACCAGCTCTAGCCGCCGCCTCGCTTTAAGCGCGCTTTCGCCCAGCCGTAAGCGCGATGTCACCTAGCTGTAGCCGCGCGGACACCTCTGAGGTGCTGAGCCGTTTCCGTTACGTGCTTGCGTATGGTTGACGCCTGGTTGAGGGCGAGCCGATGAGGTGAAGCGGCGGCAATGCGGTGCCGGAACCTTATATCAATATCCTGGCTTTTGGTACGCGATCGCCAGTCCAGAAACTTACGTCTGCAAGGGCCATCTCATTTCTACGAGCAATATGCCCCGCACTGCCACTTGAGATGCACACCTTAAGTGGCAGTTTACTGAATTATGTCAACAACTTATTTCTTCTCCTCTAAGCATAGTTAGTTCCATTGCCATTTGACCTTAAGCCTTCTTATGAGGCTCACTGTAAGCAACCACGAATTATTGGTTCCATTTGTCGTTACTAACTACACACATCAGGTTATTAACTTTTGCCCTGAGACGAAGAAGAGATTGATGAATGTGGATGAAGTGAGAAAGGTATGTCAGGATCGTAGAAAGTGGAATAAAGCAATCTCTGCATACTATTGGGAAAGAGGCGTGACGGTATGTATGTCCTGAGACGCTGCGTTATTCGGGAAGAAAAGATACTGCGTAGCTTGCCAACATTGCTCTATATTGTTAAAAATTGGTTCATCCCTTTCCACTATCACGGTATCGTTGCGACGCTACGCTATTTGGCGGAATTGAATTGGGTGCCATTAATTCTAATAAACGTCGAGACACGTGGACTGCGGGGCTTCAACCGCTGTAATTGGGTCACTGAAACAACATTAGTGTGTAGTAAAAAGGGCCATTAGATCATACGAAAGAAAATAGTGAGGTCATGTTACACATATAACTGAAATGCTAAGAAAAGGTGTTAAATGTGATTAAGGACGGGGCCGCACTGGTAACGCGATGGCTACTAAATCAAACATCGTTCGAGTTATGTGACCGTCCGCTTTGATTAAACGACCATCAATGCGGCCGCCCGCATAACTCGAACGATATTTGGTTTAGTCGCCATCGCGTTACCAGTGCGGCCCCGGCCTTAGGTGTGGTATTTAAGTCGATGATGTCATAAAAATGTGTTTTATTGTTTGAGTTGTTGAAAGTTACAAATGTGAGGACTGTAGGTACACGGGACAGAAGTGAGAAATGTGTGACTTTATGATAAAGATAGTGAGGAAACAGTAACGAATTCCCTGTTCTTTACAATTATTTACTGACAAACCTATTCCATTAAATGTTTCACCTTTTAGAATAATAGGCGTCTAGTTAATATATTTTATCTTGCTTACCCGCCTACACTATGCGAAAGAATTATACCGATTTAAGTGTTTTCTTTGTAGAAAATTTCGCTTTAAGGCACCTTAGGAATAGCTAAAGAAAATGGTGAGATAGGTAATGCTAATGTTGAGTTCAACTCGCCAGCTCATGCAAACTTCCCTGGGGAATGAGCGAAGGGAATAAAACGGTTTTTTGATACTTAACAAAATATAGGATAAAATAAAAACAGACTATGTGGCAGAAAAAGGAACGTTGAGCGAAATGCTTCGGGCTCAGTTCAGATTCCGTGTACCTACATTTTTATGTTTGTTTCTGTTGTTTCTTCAGTTGTATGGTCACTTTTATATTGATTGTGGTAAATGTATCGTGTTGCAATAATAATTCTAGCCCTCTGAAGAATTCTTTTAAGTATAGGGTTCCAACTTTTCAAATGACCGAGTTGGACGTGGAAAGGAGCGTCACAGCGTTGGCTGAGGAAAACAGATACGGGTGGATTTCTGAGGTGGATATTGAATGCACAAATATTTGATCTATTTTCTACGAATTTCGGTAGTTTCTGTATACCAACGTCTTTGGATGAGTGGGAATACATTCCCAAGAAAAGAACTCTTAACTTTAATTGTCTCTTGTTTTTTTTTTCATTTTATTCGAGTCTATTTGTACGTCATAGGCAAGGGGTTGGTGGAAATGGAGCACTGGATGCAGCTTCATGCTTCACGATAAAGCAGCCCGTTACTCTAGTGGGATTTAGGTTGCCATGTGGCCTGCCAAAATGCTATTTACTGCAGTAAATTGCAGCTGAGTAGCCACGCATGAGTCGGCTGGTGTAAATCCCCGTTTGAAATTGATACGGCCGCCGTATCAAACAGCAGGGTCGATATTAGTTGTGCTGGCCGCATTAGTGCTGGCCACAGGTGACCTTAGGGCTGATGTTTACCTCTCTCAAAGGCTAAGAATAGCTGTTCAGAGAGCCAATGCGGCCAGCGTCTTTGGGACAACGCTTTTGGCGGAATATCTTTACGATGCATTCACCATGTGGTTTAGTTAATTTTAAAAATTTGCGTTAGTCGTTACTTAGTTGGCTTGAAATTAAGAATAAATTGAAGCAACACAAAATAATAGGGCGTCATTTTTATCCTTAATAATGATTAGCCATCGAAGCTTGATGCAGACCGAAAGAAAGTGGCAATTTAAGACTTGGACGTATATCAAAATGTATGGCAAGAGCATGCTCTCCACAGAATCGAAGAAGAGGAGGCACACACAACACTATAGAAGGCAAAAAAACTGCTTCACTTCCTCGCATACTACTGGTGAATACCCAGCCTAAAGTCAACATGTGACCTGGATAAAATAACTGATTAGTGAGGTCTGAGACGAGAGTCTGCTGATAACAGAGCCCCTAATGATATTACGCTGAAATGAATGACTCTGCCGCCCAATTAGATGCTATAGCGGCCTGTACCACGCATGGACTAACTCGATCAACACGGCCTGTAGCAATAAACTATAGTGATAAATGCTTGCTATAAAAATAGATTTGATGTAGCTAATTTCGCTGAGCGATATATATAATTGTTTGGTTGGTCATTATTATTCTTAACCTTCTTGTAATAAATAAAAAGTGGCGTAGCTTGCCCTATATCAGCATTTTCAACGGTTTTCGTAACCATAGAGTTAAGTAGAATTGTTGCATGTTTTTTCCTGTTTATAATTTTTTTTCTGTTGTTTCACGAAGCCACATAATATATCTAAACAGTAACAGTAAAATACCGTTTTTATGTAAAAAAATCTCTAAAACACTTAATGGCTGACGAGAGTTTTTTTTAAATAATTGTACAAGTTTACTAGAATCGTAATTTTAATTGTTGAACCAACAAAGGAAAACAACAAAGTGAATGAATTACTATTAACGACGTAATTATACAAAAGCTTTACAAATTAAAACTGGCTGATGAAGGTTCATTTAACGGTCTAGACACACAATTAGTCCCAGGTTTGGACTGTTTGATTAAGCTGGATTTATCTAAGTTCCCATTAAAAGCGAGTCCTTGCTTCTACTCTATTTCATCGCATTAACTAAAGAATCAACCACACTGTAGCTTAAATGTATCTAAAGCATTTTAATGCCGGCGGATGACGTGACGCTAATGTGGTTAAACAAATAAATACTTTAATCCACGAATTGTCACAAACAGTATCACAAAGTATTTCTTTTTATTGCTAAACCAAGCGTCTGTAGTCAATGGTATTGGCTACTATATCGAAAAGTTTGTTAACTCCTGAGTATGCAACGGAAGAGTTTCAAAAAAAGAACGTCATATTCTTTTTTTGAATTAAAAGACTCGAATACTGATACAAAGGCTGATCAGACGTAGATTACAACTAATGTGACTGAGATCTTCACAAGTTCGGTTTTGTTCCGAATTTAAAGGAAATATTCTGAACATAGTGACAGGGAATAGCCTTTACTCGTAGTTTCTACTCAATTTCATCACGTAAACTAATTCCACTCGGCTGGACAGTTAATAATATTCTGGTATAAATTATGGCGCAGCTGGGAGGTCAGTGATCTCAATTAGTCCCGGGAATGCAGTTCCATCTCCGTCAAAGGTCTACGGAGGTTATTAAGCTATTATAAGACAAATTAAGTAAAAACATGCGGGAAGATTCGTACAACGATGGCTTTTTTCTGCTAAGAACAAATATGGCTTTCATTCGTTCGTCATTATTCATCGTGCCTTCACATTATTCCAAAGAAATCATTGTGAAAAGGTTCCACAGAGGTACGCAATTCAGTTTTATTGGCCGTACATGCAACCAAGAACCTGAAAAATGTCTCAAATATGTCTATGTATACTAAGCACTTTCAGAGGCAATGTAGTGCTTGTCAGTAAGTTTGTCTGAAATTTGATACTTGTATACCTATCTTTCGGTAGTGTGGCGAAATTTGACAGCGTCTTTTCTGGTCGCAAATAGATGGGTTTCTTATGCTTCTGCTTTTTGTTACCCAGTAATCACCTAAGTTTGGTACAAAAATGTTATAAATGTATTGATTCGACACCAAATATCAACTGTGAAACTGAGACAAAACTGCTATCAACCGCTTTATTTTTTAATTCAACAATATAGGTTTCAATCGAATATATTGTCTAGCTCCTCTGCATCCACGATGAGTCATTATTTGCCTCGCCTTCGCTATAACTTCGAATATAATAATTATTTGAACTAACCCAATACGTCTTCATTTTAGCAGTACAAATTCATTAGAGTCAATGTAAATACACTCAACAATATAGAGCAGCACGCGCCGAAATGCTAAACCGTATTAAATAATTGTTTGAATACAAACAAGCAACTAATTACAAAGTGGCTAGGACATAACAACAGGCCTCAGACAGAACAACCTCCCACATACTTGAAACACAGACGTCTCCACCGTCCTTTGCGGTTCCCCTGTCAATCATAATTATAAGAGTCCCTATCTGATGCCTGATCTTCATTAAGCACATACCACAGAGATAGGTCAGCGCGATACGCCACGGCGAGCTATTAATTACTGATGTCTATATAATCAATGGCCCTTTGATTCGCTGTGCCAAAGGGCCTCAAAACCGAAAGCCAATTACTGCCCGCTGTTCCCTTGATCGAGCACCCTCGCTAAAAGCTTACGTTTTGTTACAGGTAAACGTCAAAAGGATTCTGCTATGAAATGGGCACTCGGGCATTATGGCGCGGGTACTTGGTCCTCGTGCTAGTGAATCAGACTGGAAGCGACTGGCTCAACTGCGCTCACATCGCCGGGTGCCACTGCAAATGGTCGTCGGGGAAAAAAACAGCTACGTGCATAGCTGCGGAACTCCAGAAAATCCCTCGGCTAGCAACGGACATCCAAGTTCTCGACTTGCACGGAAACCCGTTGAAAATTCTAGAGCAAGACGCTTTCGCGAGCATAGAATTGCTGAACTTGCAACGATTGAATCTAAGCGCGACCAACCTGCGCTCCGTGAGCCCAAACGCTTTTCGAGAATTGCTCATTTTAATAGAACTAGACTTATCCCAGAACGAATTCGTACAACTGTCACCTGACACGTTCCGGGGGAACGTTCGCCTGCGACTTCTGGTGCTTAACGATAACCCTTTGAGTACACTAATTGCGGAACAGTTTCCGCCGCTGAAGCATTTGAAGAAACTAGAACTTTCGAGATGTCGCCTACAGAGCATTCATCCATTTGCTTTGGTGAATTTAAGAGCGTTGGAAACTGTTCACGTACATCAAAATTTACTGACTTTTGTTCACGAGAATACGTTTAATCTTCCGGTGTTAAAAACTTTGACTCTATCCGAGAATCCTTGGCATTGTGATTGTAGATTAAGACGATTTCACGAGTGGTTTTTAAATAGTAACCTTGGGAATGAGGAGGTGACTTGTAGTGGCCCTGAGAAGGCAGCTCAGGTGTCATGGCGTACCATAAAAGGGGAAGACATGGTCTGCCCACCAATCACTGTTTCGAGTCCAAGAGTTATACGAACAGAATCTGGTGCCGATATAAGATTTGGATGTTTCAGCCGAGGTGATCCAAATCCCACGGTGGCGTGGTATTTGCGTGACGCAGAAATCCACAACGACACATTTAAAGATAGCGAAATTATTGTTCATAGGTATCAAATAAATCAATTTAATGAGTACACTGACGATATTATAAACAAGAGTGCGCAGTGGGTCAACGTGACCATAACTAATGTAACCAGTGAGTTGTCTGGTGAGTGGAAATGTAGTGCAAAAAGTTCTGCCGGGGAAGCGAACTCTTATATGACTTTAGTCCTACCCAAAGCACGAACAGCGACCGCTCGCGTAGCGCCTGATTATTCCACGCTCTTTATGGTAGTAGGTTCTATGGTAGCTATGTTGGCTTTAGGTTTTGTAGCCGCATGTGTTTGTTGGAACAGTAAACGACAGCGGGTACCGCCAAGTAGGAGTTTCACCGACCAAGAAAAGAAGCTTCTTGACACATCATTAGCTGTCAGCTGTGACAGGACCAGCGGAGATTTAGGATCATCGTACGGTTTTGAGATGCTGGACAGATCTATGTCAATGGAAAGCGAAGACACGCAGCGATGTTTGGAACCGGTTCAAATAACCATAGAAGGCCCGCCGGGGTCGTTTCTACCTCCGCCTGCGGAGTTCGCCTTGCCAGCTCCATACGGAAACATTTTTATATCCGTGCAAGTAGGGCATAACGACGAATATCCCGATTTGTTGGGCGGCGGGGCGACGCTGCCTCGGCGGAGTCGGACATGTTTCCTTAAATCGGCCTACGATAATATGGGACCTAGGATCACAGCGGCTGGCAGCTCCACTTGGTCCTTACCTGGTGCCAATGTAGATAATAAGGTGGAGACCCCCGCGCCTTTACCTCTCTCAACTTTTTCCACTGAATTTACTGCCCTATGAAAAATACTTTGTAAATATTTTGAAGTGTCGCAATCGTTTGTTTTGCATATTTTATCTGAAACACGTTCGTTGTTGATAGCATTTATTAAAATAATGTTACTTTAGTTTATTTCATAGTTTAAACTGTTTGATAACATATCAATTTTGAAGGTGTTCCTTTTAATGTTTTCTTAACGTGTGGAATGTTTTATTGTAAGTAAATTAGGACTGAACAAACATAGCTAGTATACGAATGATGTTTTTTTTATCCACATAAGATTTAGAGACTCTCTGAACGCTAAACTTTTACTATACAATATTGTAAATGTAAAGCTACACCCTAAGCTATATTTGTAAGATTTTTGATCGAAAACTGTTGCTTTAAATCGGATGAGAGAATAAAAAAGATTGAACTACAAAAGTGTCCTAATTATTTGGATACCCTTTTCGTTTTTCGTTTAAACGAAGTTATTGGCTCTGGGTTGGTGTTGTTTTTCTAACTATTGGCCAAGTTTCTTATCCAATCTAAGTTTTGTATGGACACTTGCTTCTCCTCTATTTACCTGTTCAACGCTCGAGTCTAATCTATCCCACTTCTTTCTATTTACAAATCTTATCCATGCGCTGTTTTTCCTTTTCCTTTTGAGTTTCGTGACACAATATCACTGTACTCAGCTAATGAACGTATTGGCTGAGCACTGTGTTCGAGATATATCACTCCTTTAGCACGTCATATATTTCCCGCTGTCGTTTGCACTGAAAAATCCGTTATCTCCGACAAGCAATCGGAGGAAATGGACGTGGAACTGAAATAAGCAGTAATACTGCTAGGAAATAGAGCGGAAAATCAAC
This sequence comes from Pandemis corylana, assembly GCA_949127965.1. NCBI lineage: Eukaryota > Metazoa > Arthropoda > Insecta > Lepidoptera > Tortricidae > Pandemis > Pandemis corylana. The sequence goes on along the minus strand of OX421870.1, from coordinate 11,673,972 downwards.
TTATTTTTATAGTGCACAGGAAAATGGAATCCAAACACATTGACGGTAGTAAACTTCTTATGCGGGAAATCGCCAAGTTAATATTGAGCTGGCCATTTATTTAATAAATTAAATAAATTAATATCGGGGATATTTTTCACTCTTCTTGATGATGGAATATCTGAATAGGTTTAATTTGTATAAAAAGGGTCAAATTGAAAATCAGCGCTGTGGCGTGCCGCAGCATCGCGCTGCATGTGGCCCGGCTTAGTTTCAAGATATAATGATATCGTCTATTATTTGATATAAAAAGTAACAATAAATTATTTTTTGGTGATATTTCACGACAAAATTCTTAAAGTGTAGCAAACAGATTCATTTTCTGTCACGCTAAAAATACGACGCTCTTTTAAAGTAAGATAAGTAATTCAATTTGGCACGGCCCTAAAAGATTTCACTCTATAGAGAGACATTCTTCCAAATTCACCAATATTGTCTCAAATAACCATTTTGCTCTATCTGGAGAAAAAACAGGACTAAGTAAGAAATCAAGGGAGCGTGAAACGGGAAGGTCGGAATGCTTTTAACCAATGAGGGAGCAGGTCATCCGTTTAATAGCTGTGAAGATGGTCACCCTAGTGGAGTTTTTGTCCCCGAGCGATACGTTAAAGTTGGACATTCTACCGTAGAGGTAAATGGGGTGCTTGACATTGTTTTCCCTCGAGAGGTTTCGACGTTAGTGGTGATGTTTAAATTTTGTTTTCGTACTTTGTACTCGAATAAGTATTTAGTTTGTTTTTATTTTGTTCAACTACAGAAGCTTTCAGGTTTCACCGGAATCGGGTAAAATGATTTAAAACAGTAGCTTAAATTTATGCTAAATTTGGGATAACAAATGCCCAAATTGTATTTAAATTTGTTCTCAATACGAAACTTGACTACAACAACCCTTGTTTACACTATATCCCGTGGGTCAGCCATGTTTTCCAATTTGAATCGAGAATGTTATGCAAATTTGCTTCGTCGAATTATAGACGCTATAAAACGGTTAAATTTGCACACGAACTTTGTTGTAATCGAGGAAAGCTTGATTGATTATTTTTATTTAAAACGGTTTCTGTTTTGAGTTTGGACATGAACTTGTTTTATACAGATTAAAAATAAAAGTGCTCCAATTCTGTTAACGAAACACAAACTTTTGAAACACGAGCCAGCTGACTTGAATACCAGATAGTATTACAGCGTTCTAAGAAAAAAAAGTTTTCGAAGTAATTTATAGTCGACCACGGAAGTTTATCATTTTCAAGACAGTTTTTCGATCAGAAAAAAGCAATAAAGTTGATTGTCACATTGCCTTGTGAGTGCAAATAGGCTTTGATGTTTTAAGCCGTACAAATGACATTGAACCTTAGGGTGATAAAGGAATTTCTTAGTCGACTACACTCCAATAGACTAAAATATTAATACATTAGGATTATAATTTTAAAAAAGAAGTTATGGTTTAGTCTATGGGAGTAGCGGGGAGAGGGGATTCGCGAATGATGGCGGATAGCTTTAAAATACTAATTTTGTTGTAATAATTTAAAAATAATTAAAAGCAGTCTGTGTTTATTCTGGGGTTTTATTTTAAATACTACATACATACATAAATAAAGTCTTTATCCCTTACGGGGTAGACAGAGCCTAAAGTAACAAGACCTAAAGGAAACGTTTAGCATGATTGTGAGCGTATAGGTGGAAAGGGGAATCAAAATAGTAGTTTAGTTGCTAGCCGCATCGCTTGTAACATGATCCCTATGCCCATTCTAACAAAAAACACTAAAACAAACTAAATTAAATGAAAACCTTCTTCGAGTATCTCTAAGATACTGAGACAGAACAGAAATAAGCTGGAGTTTAACCTTCCTAAATAAGTAGATGTAACCGAACCGGAATCCTTGGAGACCTCTATTATTTCACTGTTGCTCGAATTTATTTTTGAAACGTTACCGAAAATAATAAAGCTCTTGAAATGAAAATGAACATCCGAATTTGTATGAGTAATTTTTTGTTTTGTTAAAAGTGTGGCAGAATTTCTTCCCCGCATAGTTCCGATGTTGAAAACCGAACTACTGAAAGTAGAAGAAACTAGTCACCTTATTAAAAAGTTACAAAGATCTTGTAGCAAAGCTGATTTGTCTCCGTCTGGTGAAGTTAAATTTCGAAGTAACGGATAGAGAAAAACGAATGAAGAATAAAATTTATGAATTTGAGTCTAGAGAGCTGTAATTTGGACCGAAGGTTCTTTTTGTAGATATATTACTATTTGAGATTGGAATTCTGAAATGGGAATGAAACCACGGACACACGCTAGTTGAAAAATAATGTGCACATGTTTTATTCAAGATTGAAGTTTTATTTTGGTCTAAAAAATACATGGCAAGCAACGATTTATGACGAAGAATTGAATCGCATGCGCCTGGCATCGAACCGACATTCATCAAACATTGTCCACCAAGATTAACCTGCCAACGAACCGTCAGGAGAATTTATTTGCTGTTTAAATACTTGAGGAAATGGTTGGTAAATGGTGAGTATTTTACAAGTTTTTTTCACAAGACGCCGTGGTAAGTACATACATACATACACAAATCACGTCTTTATCCCTTACAAGGTAGACAGAGCCAAGGTAACAAAACCCCAAGGCCAATTTGGGTCAAATATTATAAGTCTTTGACACCTCTAGTGATCTTAATGTAAGGTCGGAATCTAAGACAAATTACGTTGCAAGTAAAGTTAGCAAAAAGATTAAATCAAAAAACACAAAAAAAATATTTTTATTTCATGTTACATTTTTTGAGGAAATGAACTATGATTTACCGCCACCATTTTTGTTGTAAAATTATTGTTAAACTCGACATTTATTTTGTTCTAAGAACCATGTGTTTTAGGAAATCTATTTGCAATGTATTTAGAAACACATTATCTCTGATACGAAATAGTTTTCATCTGATAGATCGGTGAAGATCGCTATCCGACCCTCTACCATGTAGAAGTTACGTAATTAGTATCTGATCTAATTCAATAGTAAGTTATTTTTATCTTCTACCAAATAACGAAGTGGTCTGGAAAACTTTACTTCGAGTAGGTACTTTGCTAATTTAATGCGATTGCTTTATCATTATCCATCAACAGTTGTCATAAAGTAAGATGCGAAGGATATGATAATAACTTGCCTAAATGTGTCTGCGCTCCCAAGTCAGCCGTTTACAAATCTAGGGTTGAATATTAACTTGACATTAAAACGTGCTCCACAACAATAAAAATGAAATTGTAGCGAATTCGGAATAAAAAGGCTATATTATTATTATTAATACGTGCTCCAACTTAGGGCCCATCTCAGTTACTTTTCGACTTTGCAAGCATTTTTTCTTAGCTCCGGGCCTGCAATTTGACCGTCCTCCTTAGAGCGAAAGAGTGTTTTACTGTGTCCAGTCTATCTAATCTAATCAACCAACGTCCACCCACTGGCTTGTTAAATTATTTTCACAAAAAATTTTTTTCTTTGTAGCTAAGCTAACAAAATTTTCTTTTCGCGTTTTTTCACGAGTGAAATTTTTCCAAGTCTGTTATTTTAATGAAGCTTGTTTTCACTTCACGTTTTTTTCTGTGTTGCATTTTTCTCCAGTCGCGTTTTTGCCAATTCCAATCGACACAGAAACAGTTTCGATGGAACCCTGGTATCACAGAGCCCGTGTTTATATGTTATGCCCGTGTATGTGTTTCCCATAGAGTCTTATATATCGTACTACTAAACCACACATCTAGGCGTAATGGCTCAAAGGGAAGGGCCAAAAGCCCGAAGGGCCAAAACCACGCAGGTATAGTACATTGTTTCTGTGTCTATTGGGATTGGGAAAAAACGCGACTGGAGAAAAATGCGACGCAGAAAAAAAGCGATTGTGAAAATAAGCCTCATTAAAAAAATTGCATTCGTGAAAAAAGGCAAAAAGAAAATTCGGTACTATGAAAAAATGCTTTTGTGAAACTTGTCGAACAAATCCACCCACTGCTGGGTAAAGTCCTCTTCATTTACAAGCCACTTTGCTTGGTCCTGTGCCAGTGTCATCCACAGCCTTCCAACCGACTGTCAGATGTCATCTGACCAACGGGCTGGTGGTCTGCCCGCTGACCTTCGACCTAATCTGTGTATATTATCTTATATTTGTGTGTCTTGCAAAAAGGAATAAATGTCTTCTTTCTTTCTTTCTTAATCTTGGGCACCACTCTGTGACTGCCTTTGATATTGTGGTCAAACGCAAGCCGATTATACACCAAAAAAACTTATATAAGTGGTATAATATTCATCTGGGCTACACCTTATTCCATTTACTTTTGGTCGACCCTCATCGTCTGCAATTTATAATTCGCACGTTCCTTTGCCATGCTGGCATCCATTATTTTCTTCAAATGCAATCATAATGACGTAAAATCTCAAAAAAACCAGTAGCATTAATACGAGTACAAATCGTGGAAATTTTTGGCTTCGAAAATCGAAAGCAAAACAGACGAATGTATCGATGTCGCAGCTTACTGCGTCCTAATAGACTGTGGCGGAATGAACCTGCTGACATTTCAATTTTGTATAAAATAATAGGCGCCATTGCGATTCTGGGAACGTCCGACGACAATGTGTCCCGCATACAGAGCGGAGGCAGCCAATTTGCGTACCAAGGAGTGAAGGTGTATGCCGAATAAATATATTTTACGTGTCGATGTGCTGAAACGGTTACGTGGCAAATGGTTATGCGGCTGTTGTTCTGTATGCTGAAATGAAATAGTGTGTGAGATAGTTCCGAGTACACGGTAAACATTTCTATGTCACACTGCTCAAAAGGGTTGTGATTAATAATAATGTTTTAAATATATCAAAGGACGGTAACATGTGCGTTCGTTTCCATTAAGGCGGAGACGTACTGAATCCGACCCATTACATTATTTAATATCCACGTCTCGCCTCTCTTCCCTTGTTATTGTAAGTATGGCTTTCCAGTGAAGTAATTGGTTGATTCTGCATTTCTTAGTCTTAAACATTCGTTCCATAATCATGCTAAGCGTGGCTTTTAGATCTTGTTACCAAAGGCTCTGTCTGCCCCGTAAGGGATACAGACATAATTTGTGTATGGTATGTATGCAAACATTCCTTAATTCTAGATTATTTTTATTATTTTCTTTGCTACGGTGCCATTTCTTGGTCTCCTCATATTTAATTGATGATTTGATTGTTTGATAGTGAAATACACAAACATAAAGCAAACATTCCTGAAGCATCACAAAAAACAGACTTAACTCACTGGAAAAATCTTAAAACACTTAGACCGTGAAAAAGTGAGTCTTACAACTTTTAAAAACTAGGTCGATGGTTATTTCAAGCACTTTTATTTTAATAAGTATTTTCAGTAGGTACTTTTCTGGCATTAAATTGTAATAATTTTCTACCAGGGGCGGGATGGCAAAATTACTGGGTAGGTCAACGGGGGAGTCAAAACTTGATGACAAAACGTCCTAATTATTCCTCCCTTGCAGTAGGCTGTTGGAAAGTTTTCAGGGCACGCTTCGGTGACAGCAGTATGTACCCTAAAAACATAATAATATAAGGAGAGGTGAACAAAAAACATTTACCTTGCAACTCCGCTATACTCGCGTGCAAGATAGCCACGAAATATATATGTTTTTACTAGTTGCTGCCCACTTCGTCTACAAAAAAATAGTTTTACGCTATCCTGTTTGAACTATGTAATTTTCCGAGAATGGAGTGTTAATCTAGGGTAGCTATCTCCGTTCCAAATTTTATCCAAATCCATTCAGTAGTTTTTACGTGAAAGAGTAACAAACATCCATCCATCTATCTATACTTACAAACTTTCGCGTTTATAATATTTTATGAGCAGTAGAGGAGTAACAGCCGAGGGCATAAATATCGATACAGCCATCATGTCAATAGTTGTGTCATCGGCCTTATTGTGAATGTCATATAGGTGTATAGATGTTTTTGACGTCTTAGTAACGTGCATATATAAATACATACATAAATTCCACCAACTTAACGATACCCTTTACCACGCAAATAGATACTGGTTGAGGCAAAGTAGTTAGGGAGCTGGCGAGCATTTCGGTAGGTATTATGATTTGCACACGTTTCACGTCGAGGTGGATTGCAGTTTAAATCATTACGAATTGATTTGGTTCAATCAATTAAGGTCCTATTTTGGCTAACTAATATTAAAAATAGCGATTCATGAAACCAAATACGTTTATTTTACAACTTGACATTATTATAACAAACAGATGGAACTAATCAATAAAGAAAGGAAAAAAAAACATAGACAAAACAAGGTTATATGTACACAGTCGGCACATCCTCCCCCGTTCTACAAAAGAACCACTTTTTTTAAGGGCCGACGTAATGTCCCTGCGGCAGTTCTTATGCCAACCACTCTCAGCACTCCATCGCGGCCTGGGAAAGTACGTGAAACTGTGCCCCGTGGCCACGTACCCCTCGGTAGATCTCCATCGGCAATGAGTACAGGATCTCCAATCGAAATAGTTGGAGTCGGGAGGCCTCTGACACGGCGCGGGGCAAGGGTTGGCAAGTATTCAATCACCCAGCGGCGCCAAAAATCTCAGAGCTCTGCGCCATCCGCTCCTACTGCAGAGGTCTGAATCTGTGAAGGACCTTGCCGTACGCCTGCTGATCGGCCCTTATCACAAGTAGTTCGCCCACGCCTACGCTGAAACTGTTATAAATGAGCTTCGCCAACAATATTGGATAATAGGATTAAGAAACGCTGTCAGATCAATTGTACATACATGCCAGCTATGCAAGTTGTTGCGTGGACAACCGCTACAGCCTCCTATGGGAGATTTACCGAGAGCCCGACTCGCGCACCATCATCGTGCCTTTACTTTCACTGGTGTCGATTACTTTGGTCTAACTATTATTAAAAATAGCGATTCGTGAAACCAAATACGTTTATTTTACAACTTGACCTAACTTAACTATGATACATATCTAACTTATTCTCTTTATTATATAATAATCATGATTAGTTCCATCAATCAACTTCATCTGATTGATCAGACTGATTGGCATCCTTAATTACTAGTCCTTTCTCCACTACCTTCTTAACTAACTCTTCCTTGAAAGGATTTGGTGTTTCCTTCACTGCCCGATTGTGTGATTGCCCGAAGAAACCGAGTCCTTCAGCGAACCTCCCCTTCAACTCTTCCATCAAGGAGTTTCTAGCCTCTGTCTGTTTAGATAAACGGCTGCCTCGCTTGCCCTGTCCTGTCCTGATGCTGTTGGCCTCACAGTGTCTTCGTCACTGGTTCAGTTACCGCCATCAAAGTTTGCCCTCCTTGTCACTCTTGTCATCCCTGTTCCGAATGCCATATCAGAGTGCACATTGAGGTACATTCTACATGTCGCTGATATCCGTGCCACACTCATGGTTATCTTGTTGTCTGAGTCCAGGATCCCACTTGAGGCTAGGATTTTCTTTCTAGCAGCATTTCGTCTCCGTAGAGCGAAAAGTCACCAAATCGCAAAATTTCCAAAATTTAGTTAAGAATGTCATCAAAATCATATTTTTTTTCTGCAAATTACAGTCTTATTACCGTAGCCATAAGTGCCATAGTTTTGATTTTAAAAAGTTATAAAAATCTTTAAACATAGACTTTGTAATCTAATCATAAGGAAAGAATTGCTTAATTTATTTAGTTACTTTTAGTCTCCGTTAAACCTTAGTAATGTATACATCTAAATCAACTTAGTGTATTTCTCCTTTAATACCAAATTCTTTTATCAATAACTATTTATTCGTTAAGTAACGAAAACGACTTAGTTACTTTCAGACCAAAATATTTGTTACAAATCGTGAAAGCGAAAACTAACTAAGTCTAGTTAATGATTTCTCGATCGTCATAAAAAGGCTGTCTGCACAGTTTGCCATAAGCGACAAATAATTAAACTGAGTTAATTAGTAATACGCTCTTAAATTAGACCACAAAAGTATATTTATAAAATTAATTATAAAACGTTGATGATTATTTGAACAACTTTGACCTGCGAAGATACAACATGGTTGATTTTGGAATGCGATTTAGTGAGTTTTATTGCAATTGCGATGCCGAGCTGCCATCTAGTGAAGTTCATTTTCGCTGCGTGCGTCGAAGTGAGCGTACGTGCATTGGATTTTGTTTTAGTGAATGCGATAGGTCATGAGTCGACAACGTGCTAGGGTGAATCTCTTCAAGCTATTTCTTTTGTTGACAACGTCGGCGGACGTTTGAGACCTGGATCCAATCTGATCCGGCTACTCTCTTCACGTCTCTTCACGTCGTATTTACAGCGCAGTTGTGGTCTTTCCTGAGGACGCTTTTTACCTCAGGGATTATATCTCGAAGAGACTTATGCACCATGATTTCTCATTCCAGGCAACTTTTCCAGCCTATTTTCATTTCAGATGTGCTATTCTCTTTGTCACATCTGAAACTCCGCTTTGCTCTCGTAGCCATTTGTTTGTTTTGGTGTCCCTCAGTGTCAATCCTGCCATCTATCTATCTACAGCCATTGTCCGTCCACTGCTGGACGTAGGCCTCCTTCATATTGCGCCAACTTTCGCGATCCTGGGCTTCCCTCATCCAGCCACTGCCAGCTGTCCTCCTAAGGTCATCCGTCCAACGCGGCGCAGGGCGTCCCACACTACGCTTTCCCAAACGTGGTCTCCACTCCAGGATACTTTTGCTCCAACGGTTGTCAGTTCTACGGCAAACGTGACCGGCCCATTGCCATTTCAACGTACTAATCCTTCGGGCTATGTCGGCGACTTTCGTCTTTTGTCTGATGTGCTCGTTGCGGACCCTATCTCTCAACGAGATACCGAGCATAGCCCTCTCCATAGCACGCTGGGCTACTTTGAATCCTGCCAACTTTCTCTCTACTACCCTCCGAGCCACTTCCAGCCAGTCTTTTGGTTTCCTTGGTGAAAGCCCAGGTTTCAGCAACATAGGTGGGCACCGGTAGAATGCTGCCTGTCAAATATTCTGTCCTCAGAGATTTGAATTTTGAACGCAAAATACAGTTTCGCGTAGGCTGCTCACATTATCGTTATTCGTCTAGGAAGCTCCTTTTAGTTTGGTTTTGTTTGCCCATTCTGATCTTCTGGCCTAGGTGTAAATACATGTAACGTTTTCTCTACTTGTTCTATGGTTTGGTCGATGGTTATTTGCCATCCTTTCCATCTACATTTGTCATCATCTTGGTTTCATACAAATTCATTTTCAAACCGACTTGTAGGTAGGCCTCACCTCGCTCCTGAATCATTATTTGCAATTCCTCCGGGTTATCTGTGACAAGAACTAGCTATGTAATCTGCCAATCTTGGGTTATACAATCTAGCTCCTGCTATATTTAGACACGTTGCTCCCTGAAAGTTTTCTAGGACTGAAGTGAATTAGTATTAGTTCCGTTGATTCAGTTAGGACTACTTTCATAATTTTGTACATTTTGCAAAGACTGAACAACTACCCACGATTCCGTACCTGTAGAATGTCTTCCTGTAATCAATAAATGTAATCCATAAACACATCTCGTATTCAGTTATTTTTTCGATTACAATTCTCATTGTGAGTATGTAGTCCACGGTGTTGAATCCGCGTCTAAATCCAGCTTGTTCGACAGGCTGGTAGAAAACAATCTTGTTCTTGTCGGAGACAAAAGCCAATGACTAACTACTGCCGCAGTAAGGTTAACGAACAAAGATGTCGGTGATGATACTGTGGCACTAGTACATGATTACGTATATCTGAGGTATGGTCTACCGTTTGGCCGGGATAGAGTCAAGCGAAGGAGATCGCTAGACGAATCCAGCTTGGATGGGCCGCCTTCAGAAAAATGGAAATAATGTTGAAGGCAAAGTTACCACAATGCCTTAATACCAAAGTATACCAACGTGGTTCTGCCCTTTCTTTCTTACGCATCAGACACATGGAAGCTCTTGAGAAAGCAAACATACACTAACTAAAAGTCGCAAAAAATACCATGAAGCAGGCCATGTTGGGGATCTCACTTCTCGACCACATCCCCAATTCCGAAACTCGAAAACGAACTATAGTTGTGGATGTCGGAAGCAAGATAACACAGCTGAAGTAGAGATGGGCAGGGCTTTTGGCAAGACGGACCAACGAGAGATGGTTGAAGGCGTTGAGAGATTGGTGGCCAAGATTTGGTCGAAGGACTCGAAGGTTAGTAGGCAGACCACCAGCCCGTACATCAGGTGACATCTGGCAGTCGGTTGCAAGCTATGGATGAAACTGGTGCAGGACCGGGAAAAGTAGCGTGGAATTGAAGAGGCCTTAACGCAGCACTGGGTGTTCATGGGCTGATTAGACGAGAAGAAGTGAAAAAAAAATCATTATTGGCAACAATCGTCATTGCTCTTCTATATACAGTGCGATAGTATTTAAAAATAAATTTGGGTCCGTCTTGCTGTCTCAATCGATCTTATGGGTTTGATATTTGAATCGGCCGATGGTAAAGAAACCCGAATGTTGTTCTAGGAGCTCACGGACTGTACTTTATCATTATTAGCAACAGGCGTCATTGTCGTCTCTTGCATTGTTGCTGACAATGATGTTGCCAACAATGACGAATTCTAGAAAATGTTACTCCGCAATGAGAATTTGTAAGTTACTACAAAACGCAAGACGTCACAGAAGATGGTGGAGAATATTGTGACTAAAGCAACTGTTTGTTTAATTTTCATTATGCTGTCTTGTTTTTATTTTTAATAAACTTAAATTGCATTTTCATTACTGTGTTAAATCTTAATCCTTCACAAACGCAAAGTAAAATAATAAAATAATATACGTAGAAATTACTTAATTCTGCTTTAGTAACTTTAAATTAAGTCGTACTATAACTACATTGAATTAATTCCTCGTGTAGGTAGCTGAAAATAAGCGAAAATTCACCAAATTCATTCTAAAAATCACTAACTCACAATTAAGATATATTGTTAGAGGGAAAGAACCAATTAAATATTAAATAATGAAATATCTCTAAAAACAGTTAACTTAATTGTACTTAAGCAATTGCAGCATAGACTTTGACACATTTTCTATTAGATAAGACATTAAAATCGTAAAAATGTATTACCAAAAACCAGTTATGATTTTTTTTATTTTTTTTTTATGTAATCCCTCGTATCTCAAAATGGCTAAAATGCTATTTGGTGACTTTTCGCTCTACGGAGACGATTTGTTGCTAGAGTGCCATTTATTGCTGCTTCCACATATTTGGAGGCGTTCTCAGCCAGCCTAAAAAGATCTTTCATTTTCCATTTTCCTCTTCTCTTTGGGTGAGCTGAACATGAATGATGTTTCTATGTTTAAGCATACTGCTATGGGTTTGAGGTCAGGCATGATATCTTCGTCAGTCGGTATCAAGCTGGCAAATATAGTGTGCTGCATCAGTTTCGGTAAGACAATCCCCGGATACCATCTTAGATTCACTTTCCCATCAATGTTATGCCCAATTATTATTACTGCCGTTTGTATGTTAAAAGCTTGAGCTATCCTAGAGAGCGTCATTGTAACAGAACCTAGGGTTGGCCTCTCCTTTTCTGTAGATATGCCATAAGCAGACACTTTGGTTTTAATGAGTGCGCCTGCCGCATCACCTGTCTTCCCAACCATCTTGTTTATGTTGTTGCCTCTTTCTAAGAATACTGTTACTAAGAACAGTAGATCCGACTTCGGCTCGCATTTCTCGTAGAGCTTAAATTCTACCCCATTAATTGAGTAGGTTTTGGCTTGACCGAGCTCACTCGCAGGAACAGCCCGTGATATAAAGGACTGCGCTATGAGTTTGGGATTGAAACCCTGGTACTCAACCGCCCTTCTGATCCTGGAGATGCTGTCCCAGAATTCAGAATCCACATCCAGGCCCACAAAACCAACATGTTCCCCACATCCAAGTGCCAGAGAGAGATCTCTTATGTCGCTGTCACTCAGTGCGGCAACGGTTCTCAGCTTGGAGTTACTTATCTCAAACGAATATATTACTGTTTACCTCGTCTTTGTATATTAAAAGCCTAGGGTATGACCTGATGGTATGAGTTCTGGAGCTGAAATCTATGCAATCATATTTTTTCCCAATGCCAACTTTTATTAGAAGGTATTTTTTTTAAATTGCATGTTTGAATGTAATCTGAATAGAATTAGGATCTGGATTAGAGTCTTTAGCTTTTTTTTAATCACGTTTTATTTGTGTAAAATACGTAGATTTTTAACCAAGACTTTTTTTTTTGCAATACTATTTAGCAAACGTCGTCATCGCTGGTATCCGAGAAACCTTGCCAATTATCCATGTCGGCGCTCTCATCCATGTCTCCTTTCTCGTCTGAAAAATACATAACGTGTTCACATTTCAATAGCGCGAAATTTACATAATATATCTGAACGAAAAAATGTTTACCAGATTGATCTTCGGGTTCTTCTATGACGTCGCTATAGAACCGGGGCAGTTGTTCTCCTTTGAACCATCTGAAATTCAGGGTGTTATCGTTTTGTACCCAGCCACAATCATTCGGGTCCAAATAACCAACAGTATCTTTTTTGTGGGCATTTTCCAAATTTTTGTGATGTATAGCGTCCTGAGAAAGTGTTCCATCAGTTCACAGCGGCATGGGGGCAAATTTGAAGCGTCGAAATTGTGCGGAGAAAGTTTGAATGATGCATCAGCGTTTGAGACGTCGTATGTTTTCAAAAAAAAATCGTGTCGTCCCTCGTTGGCCTTTTTTGTTTTTTTAACATTATACAAACGACACACAAATTTTTCCAACACATTAAAAACGCTCTCAATGGCGTCAATGTGAATATTTCCAATGAAAAAAAAATCAAACGGTCTGCCTTTGGAATATCAGAGGCTTGAACGTCTGCCTCATCGATTTCTTAGGGCATAAATATCACTTTTAATAACGTCTGCCTTGTGTGCTGATCATATCGAAATTTTGCTCGCCAGCTCTAAACTAAAAGAACTATTGGTCGTGGATGTTTTGTTATAGATCAGTGCTCAACATTTAGAAGTAGCTACACTAGGGTTTTTGGTTGCTGTAACGTGCAACAGTTACGGTAACAGCTCGCAGATGAACCATCATCACCATCATCATCTCCAGCCTGTATAATTCCCACTGCTGGGCACAGGCCTCCTCAGCAGATGCAGCGGGCGCAAATGAATACCCGGCTTTAAATGAGTAGATTCTTCATTCTCGTAGCTAAAAATAACATTTAAAAGGACATAAATACGACATTTGAAATTTCCACAGTCGCGTCTCGTGCCACCATTCTGGAATGTTCAATCTTGATAGTGCCCGCGCCAGACCTTTGTGCGACTGCAAACAAGCATATCCGATTTACTCTCAATCTGCACCAGATCGAAGAAGTCGAGTTCAAACTGTATTTGATGAACGAAAAACTTCGCTTATATACTATCATTTTCAAGCCTTCATGTGAAGGCAATAAAATTGTTCGTTATTTAGTATTAATTCTGCACGCGATTTCGTCTACGTGTGAATTATTCGCTAAAAAATTTTCGAAGACGTCGACCTTAACGAAGCTACTTGGACCAGATGAAGGAAAAAGCCGATGTTGTGCCGTATCACGATTATCAGGAGGTTAAGGAGATGCGTGAAAGGTTCCAATGACAAAAGTAAGTTTATAACCTGTCTTGCGGGAGTTCTCTTCAAGACTTGATGATGATGAAAGATTTTTGAAAATAAGAGGTTGTCTGTGTGTTTGTTCAGGAGAACCTATAGAGTTTTACCATTTCATCCTATTTCATTTTGCTTCTGCCACTTGCATAATTTCTTGGTCACCTTTGGTTGCCTCTTCTGCGACTGCACGCAGTCTTGCCCCCATTTTCCAAAATGCGTATTCAATATGAAGTCAACCGGCGTAGATTCTCGTCGAGTTTGTAAAAAAAACTGACACTTGTCACCGACAATTGTCGCGTTGGTGAAATAACTGACTTTTTTGTCAAAATCTTATTTACGTTGCATCTGTATTCACCACGACATTTTTGCAAATAAATATTCTTATTCTTATCCAAACAGGGTCTAACCTAGTCATTTCCCAAACCTGCATTGCATAGGTGCCGCGAAGAGGGAACCCCATCCCGGGGTGGTCGTGGCGCGTCGCGGTAACACCGACTGCTCCCGTAACGCCTCACATACGACTGCATAGGGAATCCGTGTGGTTTTTAGTGGGTATATCTTTCGTCGCGAGAGCCCCACATACCCTCGGTAAATCCGTACCGGGCAGATGCATAAGACGCATTTCCCTGACTATAAAAAAAGGGTCTAACCTAGTCACGTCGCGCAGGATTATAAATCTGCCCAGGGGGCTTGCGCCGGGGTCGGAATCGCCCCGGGTTCCGCCATAGCCTCGCCGCTAATTCGCGTAAGTGCGATTTCTATTCCTCGGCTAATAAATCGCCTTGATTTCCCCAGGCCGTTGCCCTCATTATGAATGTTTTCTCTCGAGATTGAGATCGAATCGTGTATCACCATCACCTCTCCTTTAAGATCTATCGTTCGCTTTGTTTAAGTCTAAGTTAAGTCTAGCAATTTTTGTAGAGTTTTTTTTATCCACAGAGAAAGGAAATAAGTCAACACTTAGTCGAATATGAAAATCTTAAAGTTTACTCTCTTTTCATAATAAACTTAATCTTACCAATATTATTAAGGCGAAAGTTAGTAACTTTGGATGTTTGGATGTTTATTGCTCTTTCATGTATAAAGGTAGTTACAGTCCCGGGGAAGGACATAAGATACTTTTTATCCCGGAAAATAGCATAGTTCCCGCGGGATAGCGATAACCGAATTCATCGCAGAGTCGCGGGCAACAACTGGTAAATTCTATATTTATTTATTTATTCTCAGAACAGCATGGAAGATAAAATCTTAGGAATAGGTAAAAACAGTTTAAAAGTAGAATTTCCGATGCCGCAATTTGTATAATGGATTTCTACGAATTGAAAGTAATAGCTTAGAATCTTAAATGCGGCAAATACCACGTGATACCTTTTGGCGTTTCAGTAGGTACATCCGCGTAGTTTTTGTCTAAAACAGTTTGCATGTTTTGGCGCTAAGCTTCTTCGTTTAAGGCTTAAACGTTAAGGCCTTACTCAAGTCAAGTCAAGATAGATTATTTGATTCTGCCGATTTCACATTGGCGATACGAACGGTATTTAAATCTTAGGGATCAAAGTTTTGTTGTCTTTTGTACTCGTAGTTTGCTTCTCTGCCAATAGTTGTGTTTATTATTTACTACAACTGCGTGACCTCTAGAAAGGTTTAGGCGAAAGTTTGTAAGTATGGATGGATGTTTGTTTGTCTTTCACGCCAGAACGGCTGGATAGATCTGGATGAAATTTGGAACATAGATAGATTATAGTCTGGAATAACACTGGCTATTTTTTGTCCACGAAAATTGCGTAATTCCTGCGGGATAGCGATAAATGAATTGTATGCAGACGAAGTTGCGAGCAACAGCTAGTATATAAATAATATCCAGGCGACATCTATTACAAGTGTTCAACTATCTTGGGAATCAAGTCAAATAAAACACCTGAAGACGGTTTTGTTAACCCCGGTGCAAAAAGTGGGGTGTTATGTTTGACGTCGATGTCCGTGTGTGTCTGTCTGTCTGTGGCATCGTAGCTCTCAAAGGAATGGACCGATTTGGATGCGGTTTTATTAATTCGAAAGCCAGTTTCTTTGCGGTGGTTCTTAGTCATTGTGTGGTTTAAATTGGCCCATGCATTTTGACATAAAATTGTATTATTTTTTGATATTAATGCGTGGGGGTTGTTTAAATTTTAAATTTAATATTATGTAAGAATTGTACTATACCTAATGTTTACAATTTTTTTACTTGGAATGTTCGTATGTACCTATAGTCGACCAAGAAATTCCTTTGTCATCCTAAAGTTCAATGTCCTTTAAACAGCATAAAACATAAAAGATTATTGCCAGTTAAAAGTCTGTGTTAAGTTCAGCGTTATTGTTTTTTTCTGATGTAGAAACGGTAAATTATTTTATTTGGTCGACTATACCGATAAATTCTGTTTATAAACTTAATGTAACTGATTTGTGTATTTTCTTTTTCTACATTCTATGCGCCTTTTTAATGTAGCTAATAGTCACAGTCGTAGGCAGAGACTACTTTGTTCCACTTGCTACGATCCTGACACATCTCTTTCGCTTCATCTACATTCATCAATCTCTTCATACTTGCTCGTCGGTTTCGGGTACTATTGACTTGACCTTTTTAAAAAGTCCCCGATTTGGTCACGGAACGTCCGTTTAGGCCTTCCCCTCCTGACGCCATTCACACTCCCCATATAAATATGTTAGGTTAGGTTTCTTTCATCCATCCTCTCTACGTGACCAAACCAACTGAGCAAAAATAGCCCCTTATATAATATAAATATATCGCACTGTGATTCGTTATTTTATTTACCTCGATTACTTTCGCAAGAAGTTCACAATTTGCATGCTTGCGCGATTTGTCTAGAAATGAAAGAGCGATCTTTTTTTTCTACAATTCTTTTTCAGTGGCCCGTTCCAAGGTATTATTGCATTATTCAAATTGCTATCAAACGTGTTTGCTGAGCCGAAGAGAATTTCATCGTGAAAGAAATTCAAAATAAATGCAGTCCATTTGAAGGCAACTTTTACTAGGGAGTGAATTTGGAGAGCTTTGTAAGAGGATATTCGTTACACCAGAGCGTAATTGTTTAATTAAGAGAAAATTTTTATCATATACATTTTTGTATATACATACATATATACATAAATCACGTCTGTATTCCTTACTGGGTAGACAGAGCCTAAGGTGACAATACCTATAGGCCACATTTAGCATGATTGTGGGCGTATGGCTGGAAAGGGGAATTAAAACAGTGATGGGTTGCTAGCCACATCGCCTATAACATGAATCCTAAGATTTTCGCCTATTCCCTCGATGGGCTTTTACCATCTGAGCGGGTTGTATATACCACTCTTTATTAGCGCATAAATACATGAAAATAAAGATCACAGGACAAAACAGATGTATAGTCAAGCGCATAAATATTAGTAGGCTACCAAGACGTCAAAAACATGTATACACCTTTATGCCATTAACAATAAAGCCAGAGAGAGACACAAATAATATTGGACATAGTGGTTTTATCGATATTTATGCCCGTGACTGTACAGAGTGGGCAATAGATCAAAGGTTTCTTGTGCATTCTTCTTCTTCTTGATTTATATTCCACCCAATGCTGAGTGTGGGTACTGTAAGCTTGTGAGGGTTGTAGCCAGGTCTACACTAACTTAATAGGAAACTCCTGGATTTGAGCGTAAGTAAGAGTCTCGTGCGTAACTTCGTGGTATCATGAAATAATAAGATAGTAGATAGCTTTAAGCCGTGACTTTATTGAATTTAGGAACTTATATAATTTAAGATACAATAGACATGCCTTCGGAGGCAGCTGTCCAGGTAATGCCCTCAAGAAACACTTTGTTTCTTCTCATTCTATTAAAATTCTAAAATCAAATTATAAGTAATTGCATTACCTACCAGCAAGTTGATTTGTTTAAACAAACAATACAATACAATACAATAACTCTTTATTGAACACCACATATAACAACCAAAACAGAGAAAAGGTATACAGAATATTACAAGGTAACAATAGGCGGCCTTATCGCTACAGAGCGATCTCTACCAGGCAACCATAATGGACTGGAGAACAGAACAGATCTGAGCAGGTGGTGCAATTTAGAATATATATTAATATACTAAGTACTGAAATACGTAATATATTATACATGAAACACACATTTACAATAAATGGAGATATAAATAGACACATACACCACCTTTGTATAAACAAACTCAAGTTGTTACAGTATCTTCTTTTGCACTTCATTACTTTCGATCTCGTGCCTTGCATTTGCTACGGTGTAAACAACCCCTGCAGATTCAATTGTAGAGAACTGTCGGCTTTTAAATTCGATTTGAAATACTTTGGCTTCGATTAATCCTTCTAACTGCGATGTCACGGTCGAGTAAATAAGCTAGTTCCTTATCTTAACAAGAGAGGCGGAGCTCGAATTTAGAGTAAAAGTTACCTAATAGGCAGAACAAGGAGTAAAGTGTTTGAGTGGGGCGCCTAAGTGGTTTATAAGTTAATAGAAGCCTCTTTCTATTTATGGATTTTTTTCCATTTAGGTCACGAAGTGTTGAGAGGACAGATCCAGTATTCGAAGAATGTGCATTCAATTTTGTTAATGCTAGTCTATACCAGAAACAATAAGGGCGGCGACACATATATGTGACATGATGGCTGCATCGATATTTGTGCCCTCGACTGTACCAGTTGCTTCTTTTCCCGCGCAAATCGTAAAAGCCCATCGAGGCAATGGGCGAAAATCTTAGGAATCATGTTACAGGTGATGCCAGCAACCCATCACTATTTTGATTCCTCTAATCACGCTAAGCGTGGCCTTTAGGTCTTGTTACCCTTGGCTTTGTCTACTCCCTCAGGGATAAAGACATAATCATATTGTGTGTATGTATGTAATTTAATAATTTAATGGACTTAGACACCTCATAAGTCTTTTTTTTTCGACAAAAATAACACACTTTTCTTCTACATGAATCAACACTAAAAATTTAACTTCTTGAATTTTTATCTTTACTTTTACGGTTTTAACGTTAGAAATTAAACTTCTAAACTCTCTAAATTCAAAATACTTTAGATAACTTTTAGATTTTATCATAGTTTAATTTTTTTTGTAATTCAAAATACTTGCACAGATACAATTGAAATATTTTTTTTTGATTTACTGAAAGTACTTTGGTGTTAGTTCTATCTTCTGATCGGTAAAATACAGACCTTAAAAATAAATCGAGGTATTCCAGTAAGCCAGCTATTGTGAAGGTAATCAAGAAACCAACTTTGCACAAACCGCCTTAAATGCTTCTTGACACAAAAACTAATTGTGTACCACTCAACTCCATTATTTCGGTTTCGGATAACTTTTAATCAGTTTCTCTAAAATCCCTTTGTTGTCGGACCCTTCAAATCCAGGAAGGACTTAAAATCAAAGTTTAACAAATGTATTAAATAATTAATTGACCTGTTAATTGCTATGCGGTGGATGACATGAACGGTTCTCTTGTTTGTTGTAAGTAAGAGCAAATGGATTTCACTTCTTCTTCCAAGTCTCTATACTTTCGACATTCGGTCGCGTTCATTAATAATAATAATAATAATAATTGGTTGTTCTAGTCTTGCTAACGGCGAGTACTTGCACAGGCATAACCTTGTAGCCAGGATTATTCACCAGCAACTTGCTCTTTTAATCGGTCTTGTGGACTTCGAAGTGCCCTACTATAAGTACACACCTGCACCAGTTCTTGAAAATGGTCGTGTCACGATTTATTGGATCCATCTATCATCACGGACAGGACTATTGTCGCCAATAAACCTGATATCGTGCTGATAGATCGATCGAAGCGCCAGGCAGTGCTCGTAGACATCACAATCCCCCTCGACGTGAACGTCGTGAAGGCCGAGAAGGACAAAGTCAGCAAGTACCTTGACTTGGCTCACGTGGTTACCGCCATTTGGCCTGTTGATCACTATCCCGGCAGTCGTTTCGAGAACGGTCTAATAGCGAAGAGCCTTGACCATCACCTTAAAAGGCTCTCGCTAGGTGGTTGGGTCCAGGGCCAGATACAGAAGGCGGTACTCCTGGACACGGCTCGGATAGTCAGGAGGTTCCTCACTCTGTCGCCCTGACCACCGGTAGCTTAGGCCTCGCCTTGCTGCCGGCGGCACCCTAGGTTAGGTTTTAATAATGTTTTTATATTCTGTATTAATATTGTTTTATTACTTTTTATTATGAATATTGTAAAAATCTATCTAGAGTTTTTTTTTTCAATCCTTATTTATAAGCTTGGATCATTTAAGAATGAACATGTCAGCTCCAAAGGCCAACTAGAGATAAAAATAAATATACAAAATAATACATTTCTTTATTCGGGTAACTGGGACCCACAATTTGTTAGTTACACAATTGCTTATTGCTAATGTTAATAAGTATAAAAGACATACACAAATCACTACTGCACGTGACCGTTCGAAATTGACCGGCAGTGAGTCATGAATGGACAGTCTAGCCTATCCGAGATCATCTTTAGGATACTGTTGGTGCTGCCCCTCGCTATTGGTTTGTATTGGTTGAACCTTTGTAACTCGAGCCACCAAGAAGCTGGAAGCTTAGTACACTTTCTCAAACATTGTCGTAAATGTCGTCACTGTATTCTAAGTAACAGAACACGAAGGGCCTTGTTGACGGCCGAATCACATTGCAGGCGCTATTTCCTGACCAGCATCAATCGGATTGCTGGACTGTTTTTCATTTGTTTTAAACTTTTTTAAAGTCAAAGAGACTATGGAATAATGAACAACAATGTCATATAGCCAAGTCGATGGCCGAGGAGTGCGCGTTTTGTTCGAATCTAACGTTTTTATCAATGTCTCAAATAGCTTACGGTGACAGATGACATAAAAAAAACTTAAGAAAAGAGGCGGGAAAGTGAAAACCACCTAAGTTGCGAATAAGTTTAGTGCAAAATTTATTATCATTTCCTCTCAGTGTTTGAGAAAAACATTATATCTGCCTCAGCTGGAAGAGCAATTGCTGGATTCGTAACTTTAAAAAACACTCAACTGCGGTTCGTGTTTTTAAACAAGTTACTCATGCAGCAATTGGCTACTACCCATAGGCCTCGGCATTAATATACTATTTCCAAGTACTGCCATAAAAATCGATTGGTGCAAAAACTGCTTAAAAGCTGTCTAGAGTTCGTCGCCTCGGTCGAGAAATAAAAGTGAAAAATCCAGCAATCTAATAATACGGGAATCTGAGTTGGTTGCACACTTAGCGTGCCACTTGACAACAGTGCGATGGTGTTAGTCAATTGTACTTTTCACCGCCATAGAGCAAACAGCCTAATAGAGTGGAAATGTCATATTTGTAATGAAATAGAATTACGCCAAGCCAAAATTGGCGATTCACTCTGATTGACAGGCCTAGGTCAAGGTCACTAGAATAGAGCAAGCAGCTATTATGATCGATATGGTTACTGTTTAGTTGTTGTGTGACATAGTGAATGAGATACGATTAATATTTATAAAAAGCAAAAAGTAAATATGCAATTGAAATTCTAATTACTTACTTAAGTAGGTTTGTTTCATGTAGAAGATAAACAATTACGAAAAATTTCTAATTATATAAAGACCCTGGCGTTTATTTACTACAGATGAATTATGGCGTATATTATTTGGGAGATAACGCCGTCTTTTCTTCTTTTTACCCGACTACGGCAAAGCCAAATGAGGGTTATGATTTTGACAGGCTATGTATGTATGTTCCCTCATCGCTCCGAAACTACTTATCAGAACTTGACAAATGAGGTAGAAGCGTCTTGATCGTCCGCTGGTTATAGGGTATATGACGTGTCACTAAAACTAACGTAGCGCCCTCTAGCAGATATAAAGTACTCTGTTAATTAAAAAAAATGGGACAAATATACCGTGCTTGGCATCATTGGAAAGCGCCAAAAATATATACATTACTAGCATTTGCTTGTGACTCTGTCCGTAATCATTCGCATTTCATCCGTATTCCAGCACAAAACGTTGAAACACTAAACAGTTAAAATAATAAAAAAGTAGAAAACTAAAACCCAACTACGACAAAAAGCGAAAGTGAAAAAGTACGAAAGATTTGATAATAATGATAGCTTGAACAGCCGGAGTCACATGTTACATTGTGTTATATTTAGTAGGTATCTATGTAACGTGTGACTACGGCTTTTCAAGCTATAGTATCAAAAGCCACGACATTGTCAACTTGTTTCATACTTTTTCAGCGTCGCTTTTGTCGTAGTTGGGTTTTAGTTTTTATTTTATTATCTCTCCTCTTCTCTTGTGTGGCTTGTGGTAGAATATCTCGCTCTCGCATTGGATTGTAAAGCCACAGAAAGATAGCCCTTATTACCACTCTCTTTGGTTACTTCCTCTGTTCCATGCTTACCCCCGACTGAGGGTATAAGTCAGTAAGGTCAGAAGTCTTTGGCCGTTAAAGTGTGCGTCTCGACTATTTACGGTATCGTTGGTCTCGTAATGAAGCGATTTTTATTTGCAGTTCATTACTTGAAAGCTGACTTGCCGCGTTGTCTTTGCATTTATGTTATTTCGCTGAGCATGCGCATTGCTATTGGGAACGTGCGAAGTGTATGGTGATAGAAAACGATTACAGCGCATGCCGTGGCAGAAATGTGCAACTATAGGGGGAAACTTGTCAATGTTGCTTTGAGAATGGGTCATTATTAAACTTGTTTTATAGGGTGTAAAGGTCACCCATGTTTGGCGAATTATGTTTAGCCATTAGTTCTTTGTTTTTCTACATTCCTAACGAGATCTGCTAATAGCAGTTTATTTCTTTCGTAGCATACCTACCTAGTTGGGGGAAACTTATTTTGTGTTTTACACTCTCAAATCATTTTTTATAATGACATCCATTTTCCCTATTACTGTTTGTAACAAATGCCTCTAAAATACAATTTATTGCCTTTCTATATATATATTATTTACTGACTTGCTCGTACTCGTCTAATTAGTCACTAAGTGCAAGTGCTATAATAATAATATTATTATTGTAATTATAATAATAAGTTTTAGTTTTAAGATTTTATACTAAATTACTGTGCTCTTATAGGGTAAATGTTTGAAACTATATGTATACATATTAATAATTAACATCTTTGTCACAACATTTTTATGCAATAAATAGTTTGAGTTTGAGTTTGATTTAATTTTATATAAAGTAACAAGGACTTGTCATTCACTTTTTGACGTTTGCGTTAGTAAAAAGTAATAAAAAGTTTGCGAGATGGCGCTACTGTCGTGCACGGAGCCAATAGAAAAACAAACAACATTATATTTGCTGTTTGAACATGTGTAATCCTGTGAATACCATTAATCTAAGGACCACAATGAGAAACTCCCACAAACCCGTACTAATATTATAAATGCGAAAGCGAATTAGTTTGTTTCGTTTTAACGCTTTAACTGCCGAACCGATTACAACGAAATTTTGCACATCATAATAGAAGTCCAGAATAAGTAATATAATACCTAGTTTCCACCTCAGAAAAGTGTACAGTTCCCGCGGGCGTGCGATAAAGTATTTACGCCGACTAAGTCGCTGGCTATAGCTATTAAAAAGTAATTGTTTAAAAACAAAGAAACGACTGCAAAGACATTTGAATGAAAAGAAGAAAAAGAAGTCCTGAAAACACCGGCAACAGTCTTCTCTTTAAATTAAATGCGTCAGGGGATAGTGCATTTTTCTGTTCACCTCGTAACATATTTAATTTTATGCAAAACTGTTTTGAAAGCATACGGCTGTGGACACGACTTGCGATCTACGGCAGTGCAAATCGCATTAATGGAATGGCCGACCTTAGCCGGCACTTTGTCGCTTTGTCAGTCAACGACTTGGCTTCTTACCTCGTTCAAAGCAAACGTTTATTTAACACCCTGTAAGTGCATTGTAAAAGTTAAATTGGTTTTCATTTGTTTTAGTTTTGGTTTGAAGAAAAGATTTGGTGCGCGTCACGTACTTATAGAAAGTTATGTTTGTGTTAAGCGAGACTTTAATATTTGCTGAGTTACTAGTATAGTTTTCTATTTCATTAGGGTTTTAGTAGGTATAGTCAACAATCTATACACCTATAAGCCAGAAACAATAAGGTCGGTGACACACATATTTGACATGATAGGTGTATCGGTATTTATATCCTCGACTGTACATTCCTTCCATAACCTTCAACTGACTGCAATCAACCGCTACCACAAACACAAAAAGTAAAATGAATATGTTTCTCAAATCACCAATCAAAAGTCTCGTGCAAAGCGTCACTTTAAAAGTTTACGAGTACGAAATCGAGCCCTTTAAAATATGCAAACTCGTACGCGGCAGCAAGCCGTCAACAACATTGCTTTCAATTACTTGTTCAGAACTCCGACGCAGCTCACCTTTGAAAATGTTGCGTACTTTTCGAGTTCGAAACATGCCCTTGGTGTTCCACTTGATTATTTTATTTAGCTGATACAAAAAAAACATCTTGTACTCACAGATAGCAGATTATACCATTGCTTACGCAAATATCAACATACATACATACTATACCGTCACGCCTCTTTCCTACAGGGGTAGGCAGAGACTACTTTGTTCCACTTGCTACGATCCTGACATACTTCTTTCGCTTCATCCACAGTCATCAATCTCTTCATACATGCTCGTCAGTTTCGGGTAATCCTGACCTGACCTTTTTCCAAAAACGTCTCCTATTTGGTCTCGGAACGTCCGTCTAGGCGTTCCCCTACCATTCACACTCCCCCTATAGATCTGTTTAGTTAGTCTACTTTCATCCATCCGCTCTACGAATATCAAGATTTGTATTAAACCAAGGGTGTTGACTTTTTACCATACAGTGACGCCACTGCCGAAATTTCGTGATTGGAAATCCAAACCGATTCAAAAACACCGATGCCCCTCCGCCCCGCGACGATTGAAATTGAACTAGAACCGCAGCCATTCAAAATGTCTTCGTATTTTTAAAATTTACGGAACAAACCTCTATGCTTGGTCGGGGTCGGATACGAGAAGTATCTGATATATGTGCTTGTACTGAAGTGATTCTTTTTTTTCAGTATCGTAATGGTTCCTAACCAGTGGTCCGCAGAAGCCAAAATATGGTCCGCGAATAATTTCTTATTAAGTATTTAATTAAAGCTTCAGTTTGATTGCTATAGTTCATTTTTATTATACCTCCATAGTGGTCCTGCTAACAAGGATAATCTAAAAGTGGTCCCCGACCAAGAAAAAGTTGGGATTGTCTAAATCGCAGTTCGTCTAAATAAGACTCAAGCTAATATCTAAAAGTTATTATTATTGCGAGCTCGTAATATTGTCGTATAACTCCGTCTCGTTTTAAATGAAAGCACTCCCTTACACTGTGATCTGGATCCTTTTGTATCCTTTCCGTGTACATAAATAATGTATTGTTGTTTTTCCCACCTTAAAGTCTATCGCATCCATCAGGAGGCAGTAGAAAAGGTACTTAAAGTAAGTGTAGGGTTAGTAGGTCAAGTTTGCGGAGATCAATCAAGCCCTCTGATATGCAGATCCCAGTACAAAGAGCAGATTAAATCACCGCTCCGATTCGTTTGACGCGGGGTTTCGTTTACCCGTGTTTTGTTTGGGGATTGGGTGGGCTTAGACCTAAGGTTCTATACATACGGGGTAATTACCCCGCGAGGGTAAAACTTTTAACTGAGGGGTAATTAAAACGAAATGTAATACTTTGTTTACTTTTGCCCTGCATCCACCGGCTACACAATGACCAAAGGCTTGTGGTACGTTGCCAGGCTGGACGTCTTAGCTGTCTTACCCTCTTATTCATAAACGCTCTATAACTTCTGCTAACTTAGCAATGGTTTTCCTTATCTGTGAAAGGTAAATGTCAAAGTGACAGATGAGGACAAACGATTGCTAAGTTAGCAGAAGCCTACAGAGCCTATGAATAAGCGGGTTACTTCTAAGCGGGTTTTTGCGGGGCGGGGGCGCCCGAACATAGGAACGCAAGCACTGTTGCTTGGTAGCAGTATTATCAAGCAAGATGGCTAGCTATCGCAACGTATCTCGCATAAGGTCCTACCATTACCACGCAGGCATTGTCACTACATAGTATAAAACAAACTCGCTTTCCGCTGTCTGTCTTTCTGAATGCTTAGATCTTTAATACTACGCAACGGTTTATGATGCGGTTTTTTAATAGTATGTATATTAATACGCAGACGAAGTCGCGGGCAGAAGTTAGTTGAATTATAATGAAACTCTTTTGTTTCATCTTAAAGAACGTTCCAACTTCAGCAAACCTGGTAACACAAACAAAATCCGGGAATTTAAAATATATTCGTCTATCGAAAAATTTCCTCGGTCGGGTAAGTTCGGGGCGTTTGCCAGTGAGGCTTTTTATCATAGAACTTATGAATGGTACCGCAAGGAGCGCTCGACTTGATGCATGGCAACATTATAGCACGGCCCGATGCCCGCGCGCGACGCTGGCGGCAGGTAAGCTTCGGGTACCTACCCTACTTTTTATTATATTTGAATGCAAATTGCGAAAATGTACTTGTTTTGTACGCTCATTCCCTAAATTATAATACGGTAATGCTGCCAGCCTTCTGGGCAGCATGCCACCGGGCAGCGATTTAGGACAACTTTTTTATTTATAGTTTTATTAGCTACTTAATTTTGTCAAATAATGTATTTTTAGGTTCCGATGCCGAATTTATGTTTTATTTTGATTATTTTATTCCATTAAGGTTTTACTGCATTATTAAAACCATTTGTAGGCCATATTTGGGATAAGCAATTTTATTTACGTCAGTAATTATAATTATACTAGCTGTTACCCCCGGCTTCGTCCCCGTACAAGTTCTTTTTTCAAAATATTTGTTACATAAGAACCTTCTCCTGACAAACGCAACAAAAAAAATAATTAGCGAAATCGGAAATTAATTTTTATATAAATAGATTAATATATAATTTCTATAAAATATCAAATTCCCAATATACCACACTTTCTTATTACTGTGTTTCTTTATATATCGGATTGCCAAAGCAACTTGTTCTCAATACACAATGTTCCATTTCAAACGGAATTCACAGAATACCAAATAATTAAAACACGGCTCGCAGAATAAAATGTACTTGAACCACCTACTTCCTATAGAGATTGTTATGATTTGGAAATTTGATATTATGTAAAAAGACCTCACTTAAAAGTGTCGACAGTTCTATACCAGTGACGT
Organism: Pandemis corylana; assembly: GCA_949127965.1. Taxonomy (NCBI): domain Eukaryota; kingdom Metazoa; phylum Arthropoda; class Insecta; order Lepidoptera; family Tortricidae; genus Pandemis; species Pandemis corylana. Next base: position 11,646,944 of record OX421870.1, on the reverse strand, counting down.
CCCTTCGTCCAAATCCGTAATCAAGATTTCGTAACTGGTTGTGAAATATTGTTGTTTTACTGTTTCACAACCAGTTACAAAACGAGACTTTTTGTTGCATTTTTGTAACCAAATTTGCAAGTTTCTCTTTGCATCAGGTATTCACGTATTAAAGATGAATTTAAAAATACAAATTTATTAAGTAGGTACTTATTCTAAAAAAATACCAGGAGACATGTTATACACGACTAAGAATTACTGGGTATGGAAATGCAACACTAAAGTCTTGAAACAGTGAATAGAATTACAAATTCATTACCAGTTACGAAAATCTTACTCATAGTTACGAATGTGGCCGAAGGATTTGGCATTACATAACCATGGATTAGTAGCTAACTCTCGAGTTTTAACTGTTGGCAGCGCAAGCCAGCTGTAAAATATATAGCCGTCAACTTATCTCCAGCTTTTAAAGCTTCTTGCAACCTATAAATATTAGAAACTCACCCAAGTAACTCCTACTTAAAACAACTTAGGAGAAACTCGGGCGTTATTGACTTTACTTCTTGAAATACTAACCTGACGTAGACTTCACTTTAGAACGCTTCAAAAAATAACATCAAGTTGAACTTAGCTTTTTCATAATATTTTTTTTTTAATATTACTCGTAAGAAGTGACTTGCTGATGCTGAGCTTTCATGTCATCATTTCATGTGTGGAATTAGTTATTTTATTTGTCACTTTTCAAGTTTGGTATAAGCCGCGTGAAACCCAAGGAGACAACAAACTGATTTAACTTCGCCTGTAATAGTTTATGCGGCGGGCCCAGTTGTGGGCGGATTACGAATAACGATATTACGATTCACTTAATTTTATTGACACATATATCACGTCCTTATCCCTAACGGGGTAGACAGAGCCTAAGGTAACAAAACCTTAAAGCCACGTTTACCATGATTAAGGGCGTATAGCTGGGAAATCAAAATAGTGATGAACATGATTCCTAAGATTTTGGCCCATTCCCTCGATGGGATTTTATCATCTGCGCGGGAAGAGAAGCAACTGGTAAATTCTATGTTTTTTCTTTGCTCCCAGACCTTACCTTAATTCTTACCTACTGGCATTGATTACAGCAGACGGTCAATATTATCGTGATAATGGTATGTCAATTCAATAATCGTGGAATTAAAAACAACCGGATTCACCGCGATACGCATGAATAATTCGTGAAATTTGGGTAACACAATATTCATGTCATTTTAAACTTTTAATATCGTTTCCCCTCATACAGTCGGCGGTGCAGTCCCAATGGAATAAGCAAGGCAGCGGCAAAGATTGCTACAACAAGTTTTTGAGACTTGCACAACTTAATCCGACTGAGTGACTTTGATGGATCGCTTTGTATAATTTAAGCGACAATTGAAATTCTTGGTACCTACACGTAATTAGCATTATTTGTTTGAAAAATGTACGCTGCATTTTCTTTAGCGGGCAAATTTTTGTAACGCAGTATGTTTGCGGTGTAATTCAATTATTCGGAAACGAAAGAAAAAGCGATGGAAATGACGGAATAACATCGACTCAGCCTCTGAAACATTAGAATAAAAAAAGTATTTTATTGAATCAAGCGTTATACTTAGGGGAGATCCTTTTCAATGAGCAATAACGTAGCAGTTTTTAATATTCTATTATAGTATTACATAATTACATTTTCTTCCATGCTGGTCTGGGAGTAAAAAAAAACATAGAATTTACCAGTTGCTTCTCTTCCCGCGCAGATGGTAAAAGCCCATCGAGGGATTGGGCGAAAGTCTTAGGAATCATGTTATAGGCGATGTGGCTAAGATTTTCGCTCACTTGATTTTCCCTCAATGGACTTTTTACCATGAAAGAAGAGAAGCAACTGGTACATTCTGTTTTTCCTTTACTCCCAGACCAGCGTGGCAGCAGTCAATATGGTCATAGTACAAATAGTGAGTGGCTGCCCGTACTTCTAGCGACGACTGCGAGTCGCAATTATTGTTTAATGAAAAAAAAAACTCAACCACTTGCGGAAATTTCCGGAACAATAATAAGACACCTTGTATTAGCACTTTGCTCGAAACAAAGAGAACCGATATAGTTCAACAATGAAAGAGCTCAACTGTCTTAGCAGCATCAGATCCGTCTTCGTCGGGAGTGGCAAGAGTCACACTCACTCCGACAATTTAATTTGGCCGCGCAGTAAGCTGAAAAGCTGGAATTAATCAGATGCTGTGTGGCGTAAGTCTATGGAGACAGACCTTTTTAAAGCCTCATTTTTACTAGCAAGAAAGTCTACAAGTCGTGTTACACTGCAGCACTGGTATTTTCGCAAGTAAACTGGGCTTAGCGATTAGAATGAAAAAGGAGGGGGTGATCATTATGTTTAATGCCTAACTTGAATTTTTTGATTGAAAAAATTGTATGATTAAGGCTAGTTTTGTCTGTAAATTACCTACGATTTCAGACTGGACAAAAGTAATGGAACTAACTGGATATCTAACCGAACATTTTAGTAGTCATTACGCTTATTTCTGTTTACTATTTAATTTTAGTTTTCTTTGCAATTAATTTGATATGAAGAACAAAGATTACCGAACTAGGTACAATCAGTACAGGTTTCGATATTTTGATCACCTTGGCCGCTCCGAAATATCTGAAGGCGTCTGTGCATTAAGAAACATGAATAGCTTTATGCAAATTTTCAGCAGTCTATGGAAAAGTTTGGGGCTTTGGGCTGAGCGTTGGTAAATCAGGCTGGATTATCTTTTTATATACCTACATAAGATTACTTTTAATGTGATTTCGTTTTTGAAGAAACTTCTGATACAGTATCGTGTTCCAAATGCAAAAACAACGGCGTTCGCGCTCATGCCCGGGGACCCCACTGAGACTAGTTTGCACTACGGTCGGTGTTACGAGAGGTACTAATTCCTACTTCGCGCTGTTCCTGAATTAAACAAGCAAGGCTAGGTTTTACGCCGACAATGCTTTGTGAATAATTCACTTAACAAGTTATTCTTGGTAATAAAAGGAGCATTTAACTTATCTATGATTGAAATCGCGCTTTAGTGCAAGTAAAGATACAAATTTGAGACAAGCCTTTGCAATTCAGGACCCTTTTTAGAATTAATATTTGGGGCACGTTCCAACTGAATGGGATATTAGAACAAAGACTCGATGACGGATAATCTTAAGAATTAATCAATGGCGTTGACACAGACTAAATGTTTGCGTTTTAAAGTCGTAAAAGTCGAAAGTCGGCAAAGATCGTCTTTTGTTCGAAAGGTTGGTGATCTGATTTTACAACTACCTACTCATCATCATCATCATGTCAGCCGAAGGACGTCCACTGCTGGACATAGGCCTCCCCCAAGGCTCTCCGTCCAGATCGGTCTTGCGCCCTCCGCATCCACCGCGATCTCGCAATCTTACTTGATCGTCGCGCCATCTTATTGGAGGCCTACCGACAGCTCGTCTCCCGGTCCGCGGACGCCATTCGAGAACCTTCTGATCCCATCAGCCATCAGTCCTGCGAACAATGTGTGTGCCCCGCCCACTACCACTACTCATAGAATGAGTATATTTCTTTATTATTATTATTTATCCATAAGTTAGGCCGGTTTAAACTGGCCCTTGTCGCATGCGCGTGTCTCAACAAATTGATTGCGCTTGTGTGCGTGAAAAATGCGTACTTGCTTAGTTTTAATCGGTCGTTCTCACTTTGCTATTAGCAGTTTCCGTCTTGTGTTTTTATCCAGTCTGAGTTTTGAACAGGCCTTTATTATGTTATTTTGAACGCGCACCTTTTGCAGTATAAGATATGCTTACACACGTACGGTGTACGTGGAGCATGAGAAAAACAATGAACAAGTAATCCTTAGGATCGTGAGCATCCTAAAATAACCCCTTTATCCGAGTACGTGTCAATTTAAAAACTTATTACATACATAGTATAGAACAGAGTCGTTTTCCGCTGTCTGTCTGTCTGTTCCTGAGTGTGTTTTAATCTTTAAAACTACGCGGATTTTGATGCGGTTTTTTTAATAGATAGAGTGATTCAAGAGGAAGGTTTATATGTATAATTTACGCAGACGAAGTCGCGGGCAGAAGCTTTTATCCATATTTTGAAATAGCCGGTAAGTTCATATTCAGTTATAATGTTCTTCAATGTTAATACTGAATTCTAAAGTGCTAAAGGAATTTCTTATATGTCCATTCGGTTAGTTTGACTAAACACGCCTACAAAGAGTTTTCATTTGCATTTTTGATTTTAAACATAGTCCCGGTTTTGACTTAGGGCCTGATTTTTGAAAGCACATCACTCGAAAGTACCACTTGAAAATGGTATAAATCAGCTTATACCTCCAAAACTACAGCGCTAATCAAATTTTTGACTAGTTCACAACGCTTGTTCGCTGTAGATAACTATTTTACATTACCAGGACGTTCTAAGGTAAAATAAAGACTATTTCTAAATTAAAACAAACATGTTCGTGGCTTAAGGTTGGCCCAAGGACCACCGCGCCGCATCTAAACCTATATGAACCCAAATAAAATTTATTATCCTACATTGGTTTTACCAGTGCCGGTTATGTAACTTGGTTATGTATGTACGGGGAACAAGCGGTTCACAACATCAATGAGAGCTGTAATTGTCTTCTATGCTGCTCATTTCAAGTTCGGCACAATTTTCCACCACTTTCGAGTGGTATTTTCACACATGTGCTTTCAAAAATCGGGCCCCTGCTTTGATTTGGGAGATAACGCGGTTCACTTCTTCGAACATCGATCATCAATATTATAAATACGAAAGTTTGTGAGGTTGTGAGTATGTGAGTGTGTATGTTTGTTCCTTCTTCATGATGGAGCGACTGGATGGATCTGGATCAAATTTGGAACGGTGATAGCTGGTAATCTAGATTAAAAAGGCTACTTTTATCCCGGAAAATTGCATAGTTTCCATAACGATAGCGATAAACATGTCAATTGCTAATTCTACGCGAACGAAGTCGCGAGCAGAAGCTAATGTATGGATATTTGACAACCACAAAAAAAACCCATCCAGCATCATCATTCCAGTTGCTTCTCTTCTCGCGCAGATGGTAAAAGCCCATCGAGGGAACTGGCAAAAATCATAGCAATCATGTTATAGGCGTGCGGCTAGTAACCCATCATTATTTTGATTCCACTTTCCACTTTATACGCTCACAATCTTAATAAACGTGGGCTTAAGCTCTGTCTACCCCGTAAGCGATAAAGACGTGATTTATATAGGTATGTATGTATGTGTCTTTCTAAAAATGGAACCCTGAATACAGACGATAAGCACACGTGGACTTTCCCCTCCACTTCAAGCCAATGGCACTTAGTTGTGTTTTCCTTTACTTACATGAGACACTCGTATTTTTCCTTCGAGTGATCATTTTACTGTAAGTAGACTTTGAGGTTAATATTTCGAACCATGGAGGAAACAACTAATAGAGTGGAAATACTTTGTAATTCATTATGAAAACAATATTTTTTTAGTATTATGCAATAATGTTATTTGTGAATGTATGTACCTATTATTTTCTTTTATTTATTTAGCTATGTATTATAATTTATGTTAGAATTGTTGTTTTATTATCCTTCGTTTCTTTTGTCGTCTTATTGGTTATCTGTTAGAGATTACTATTAAGCGATAATATCGCCTATTGTCTACCTTATTTCAGAGTTGAGCAAGCAGCTGTTATTATCTTTAGGTTAGTTAATGTTAAGTTAATTTCAGTAAAAATTAAATATATTATGTAGTAAATACCTACAATCAACATTCTAATTACTTAAATGGCTTTGTACATTGTTTGAGATAAAGGAAAAACAATCGCGAAATGTTAGTGATAGGTATAAGTGTAAAAACACTGATGTGTTGTATAATTGGATAGCCTTTATCACCACTCTGTTTGGATACTTACTCTATGTTTCGATCGTCCCTAGTTAGTGTAACAAGGTAAAATATTATATTAAATAGTTATTTCAGGTGAACAGAAAAGTCTCCGCTCAGAATTACTTTCTTAACTAAAGCTTTGGTTCTGAGAGAACGCGCCTACTTATTAACTTGAGATTTCTCTGATGTCCCATTTTATTAGATACGATTTCCGAGAACTACATTTCTTTTGTTTAAATCTTCTTTTGGAAAAGAATATGTATTAAATTGGTATTGAAATCGGTCTAATACTAAAGAATTCCAATATAAGATTCGTGGAAATTTTATAATACATACATATCAACATATGAAGAGCATCATCTACACGATCTAAAAACCATGATTATAAATATTCAATCTAAATTCTCCTGACTTGACAATGTACAATTTATGATATCATTTTTATTGTATGAATAAATAATAATCTACGGTCTTTTTTATTAATATTGTAACATACGAATAGACTATTGATAAATATAAATGTTTACGGTCTGTTTCAATAAGAAAGGTACGGCTGGCAAACCGAGCTTTAGTATATTTATTTTGTAAAGGGATAATAGTTAGGAATGAAAAGACCTCAGTTGAAGTAGTAATTTTTGTTTAGCTCAGTAGATTTCCTTTGCTTCGACAGCTATATTTTAACAAAGTCAGGGAACCAAATTTTTTGCAGAGTCTTTTTGACATATTTCGCAAATTGCAGGTAGAATTTGGATTAGTTTTTAAATTTTCATAATATTTTCTTCGATTATCAGTCTTTAATTAATTATTTTTCTTCTGATACCGTATATTAGTCGACATCGTCGTGTCATACACAAGTAAAGTAATTGTTGATAATGAGTTCGTGTTAAAAAAAACATTTCAATATTATGTTTTTATTACAAACTTTATATTAACTTGCAATGTATGTATGTAAGTAGTACCTGTGCATACTTGTGGAAGTCGGATGAGGTGGTGGTGGCGGAAGTAATGCCCTGGTCAGGACCGTCTCCGCAGGAAGGAACTCATAGAGGGATTGGCTTGAAATTTGGTACGCATAGGTAGGACGGATGACAATGCAAGTACAGTCAGCAAAAAGGCTTGTATAAAAATGAGTTATTTAGTTTAGGTTATTTGTTGACTGTACTTGTATTGTCATCTTTCCTACATAAATGTGTACCAAATTTCAAAGCAATCTGACTACTAAAAAGGGGTTAGATTTGATATGCAAAATTTGACCCCAACAAAAACAAACAGGTCAAATTTTTTAAGTGCTTTTAAACGAAGCTTCTCACGTTACAACCGTCTTGCTGTCGGAGAAAGAGTTAATTACGCGGATATTGACCTTGGAGGTCTTAAATGAATAGCAAAAAATATCTTCAAAATCAGACAATAATTAAGAAATGACTCAGTGTGCACGTCCGGCACAGGTGATCGATGTGGAGAGACTGCCCTCATTAGCGCGGGTCCTGCATCGTCACACTACTGACTGACTTTTATAATCAAAACAATGCATGCCGTGGCAGCTCGCTCTCACATTAACGATTAGACGAAAAATTAAATAGCTTTGGAATTCAGAACTACCTTCGATATTCTTCTTTAATTTAAGGTATTAAATATGTTGGGACGTTTGAAGCACTCTCAGACAATCGCATGATCATTTCCTCCCTTCATATCCTGATATTCTCGAGGTATTGTGAATCGGAAAGCAGTCAACAGGTAAAGGACTCCCTGGGGAGTTTACTCTTTTCACCGATACACTTTCAATACGAAGGGAACTGGAATTCTGCCGGAAAATATCGCAAATATTTGTCACAAATAGGCGTGAAAAATAAATGACAAAGATGACACGAGTAACTGTGCCTTATTTAATAAATAACGTACATACATTATGTTGCAAATAAAATGGTGATTTATTACGTAAACGTAGTTTTGTGGCAAGAACTTACAGCTATATTTTTGGAAAACATTTATTTCTGACATTGACATTCTTATTTTTATAGCCCAATTAGTTTATTATTACACTGTGTTTATATTTTCAAACAAGTAAGCCCTTTTATATAATAATGTATTGAGCAACGATTTTTTACTGTTCTACAATAAAAACAAACTAATAATAAATCCAACAAGTTACAATGAATCAGGTGCGAAAATTCAATTATAGTCTTATGAAATAACTTAATGTAAAAATAAGTACATATAGTCGACCAAGACAGTCCTTCACGTTTGTTAGTACTTTACCCCAAAAGATTTTTTTTTTGTATCGAACCACCGAGTCGCATTTTTATTTTCTCTGTACGTATCAATCGCCTTTTTTATTTTACTCGCTAATAGTTCGTGGCTTTTCACCTCAGTCGCTATTTTAAATTTTGTTTTGTCTCAATTGTCTATTTTTTGGTCGCTAATAGATGTAATCGCATTTCAGCTCGATTGAATGTCGCAATCACAGAGTATTGTCTATTATTAGCCGTATTAACGATCCTTCTCCACCCAAAAGTCACTGACATTAATGTCATTTGTTCGCTTTAACACAAAGAAGACTATTTTGACTTACAACTCAATGTGACAATCAGCCTTATTGTTTTTTTTTTTCTAATCTAGTAACGGATATAAAAATGGCAAAGAACATTCTTGCTCGACTATACTTCGCTTACTACGTAGCATTCTGGCCACATTTGCGTCCTAGGACCGTAAAGAAAATTAAGATTCTTTATCAGAAATAAGTTACAAATAACGTGGCTTTACTTGAACCCTTTATACTATACATGTCATATTCAAATGTCACCAAAAAGCTACGGAATAATGTTATCGTCCTTAAAGGTCATAATAGTTAGATTAAGACTATATACTTCGTTTAAATTAGAATGAGAAACCGCACAACAAAATTATAGTGCGTCTGGTCAACTATTTCTTACCTAGCTAATAGTACAGTGCAGTAGTCTGGGAGCCGCAAAATAAAATTGTTTTAATTTCACTTTATTATCGTGTCGTTTACAATTACTCTAGTACAAATTGAAAAGAGAGTACACTTCACGAGCCGCAATATAATGTTGTTGTGGTTTCTCATCCTAAGTTAAATGAAGTACTTATAGTTCAGATGGCGAAAACTGTTCCAACGAAGGAAGAGGGCATAATAGGAAGGGGCTATTTTGAACGACTTCTTGTTTTAACTACACGGCTAGCACAAGTGCGCGTGAGATTTCTGTCGCGCGAGAGAGTGACTAAATGTCTTTTTCTTACTTTTCGTTCCAGAAAAAGACGGGTAGCTTACCTCGCACGTGGTTGCGTAGCTGTTTCGTGTGCCGCACATTTAGGCTGCGGCTCCACTGAGGCGGAGACGAGCGGAGCGGAGAGGAGACGTGTGGGGATCGACCAATCATATTACAGATCGGAGACGAGATGTGGATTTCATGTAATATGAATGTTTATGATTGGTCGATCCCCACACGTCTCCTCTCCGCTCCGCTCGTCTCCGCCTCAGTGGAGCCACACCCTAAAGCTAGCCGTGCTTATGTCATGGAAATTTAAATATCATAAAAGAAAAATCATGATACATAAAAAATCACCGAGTAGTAAATCCACAGATAATGCACCATACGTGAACTACGAAATGTTTTAGTATCGGTAATATATTTTTATTATTCAATTTATGACTGAAAATGTCAAAGCCCCTTAAATGTCTTGATGATTTTGTAAAATTTTGAATTGAAAAAGGCAGTCTTCCTTCCTTCATTATTTTAAAGAAGCTTTTGTCACTTTTTTCGCCGCGTCTGGACTAGTTCTTATAATATATTTTAGCCTAATCAGATCCAGTGTTTTTGCTTAATGTTTAAATATCACGATTCTACCTATAGGTTCAGCAGTTTCAACCATTATCTTTATTGGATGGATGTAATGGATTTTTTAATTGTATTGTGTCATATTTGTATACTTGACGGTATATATTATGTTATGGTAACTAAGTGAACTTAAATCTGATAATACTGGTATATTACAGTATCGAAAGACTGTCCACCAACCGAACCCACCTTCTAACAATTTATTTATTTGAATCAGGCGTCACTTTCCGTAGCTTTAATATAAGGTACTTAATTAGGTACTAGACAACCCTAATACTGTGCATTGTGTAATGTACCTTTATGCCTTACCATAGCGTAACAATAACGACTAGTGAAGTAACTCGCCGTCCGGACAGCTTATACCGGAACTGGAACGCGATCCCCTAAGCAACGCTTATTCGCAGTTCAGTTACAATCATCGCTGAGACAAAGAGGAGTGCCCACTATTTGAAATTATTACACTATGTCTTTAGGAGTCTTATTTTCAGCAATGAAACCAGCATTATCTGTTTTGGAATGGTTTTTGTTGGGTTGAAACGCCAATTTTTTTCCATTTTACATGACGAGTTTCTCCTTGTCAATCTTGACAGGGTACACGAAAGAGATGTCTGCGGCAGGCAGCTCGGGCTCTCGAGTCTCCACTTCCCTCTCCAAATGAATGGCGTAGATGTAGTACACCAGGATAAAGTAGGCGGCCAAACCTGGAATTAATTGTACGAATAAATGTCAGCAGTTATTTTCGACAGCACTAATTTTTAGCTTGTTCTTCGTACATAACCAAGTTACATTACCAGGACTGGTAAAACCAACATTGGATGATTAATTTGGATTAATTCAGGGTTAATTTTGATTATTAAAGGTTTATGTGCGGCGGCCCCTAAGCCACGAACTTGTTTGTTTTACTTTTAGAGATATTCTTCATTTTACCTTAGAATGTCCTAGTAATGTAACTTGGTTATGTACAAAGAACAAGGGTAATTTTTTGGACTGTTACAACTGGATGTTCAAAAAACGAGTCTCCTCTTTTCTTTAAGGGGCAACGACGCATCCGTAACCTCTATGTTTTGGGTACCCATGGGCGGCGGTGATTGATTTTCATCAGACTGATGCTCTACCCCCTATCTCATAGAAAAAACGAGGAAGGGAAACTAACGAGTGGGTTATCTGAGGTAATTTCCACTGGCCATAGGTTACCGCAACACTAAACGGTTTAACGGTGTGTTGTCAACCAAAAGGGCTAAAAGGAAAAACCTCGTGTCCGGAATGAACTCAGTGGAACCGAAAATTTCTTCTGTATTTTTGAGCTATGTCATTAAAATATGTACACAAAATTTTTTCTGGTTTTATTTTCGAGTTTCTACTCAGATCACGAGCACTATCGATCCTGATAGGAGAAAAAACGTCCCAAAATTCCGTGATTTCGTTCATAGAAATTTGTATGACGGTGACGGAATGGAACGAAAATTCAGGTCGCTTGTCTACTTTGTTGCACAAAACGTACTTATGGAACTTTTGAGACATTTTATCCTCCTATCTGGATCGTAGGCTCGTGATTTTGAGTAGAAACCCTGAAATAAAACAAAATCGCAGAAAAAAGTTCAGTAAACAACCTTTAATGAAATGACCCCGTGCCTGGACAACCTTTTTTATATTGTTTTATGTGTTTATACTTTTTTAATGTTTTGATTTTTTCTTGTTTTTATGATCTTTTGTTGTTTGAATACAGCCCTCAATGAAGATAGTTGTTTCTTTTAGATAGACTCAGTAAAGCCCTCAGCTTTAGGCCTTTTATGAATAAAGGCTTTACTAACACGTGGCTGTTCATTTGTTTCATGTACTCAAGGCTTCATCAAGTGGTCCTTTCAATGAAACAGTTAGCAATAATCATGTTTCGCAACCAGCCATTCTGTGACATCAGCATTGTGTGCTTCAACGTCAATATGCGATTCTATATGGACGTATTATAGTTCAGGGTTACGCTTATGGAGTTAATTGGAACGCTATTGTGTATTGAAAGCTGTAGTTATAACTGTAGTTTAACCTTGTGTTATATATAATACTAGCTTCGCTTTATCTCGTGCTTAAATAGAACGCTAATGAGATTAGCTTTTTTTAACGGAATTTCTGCGAATGTCTTCGGGTCTGTGAAGTCTGTGAAGCCTTTTTTGTCGGAATGAATGGTCTTAAAAACAAAACGGTGACTCACTGACTGTCAGATGATTTAGACTAAGACAAAGAAGAAAAGGAAGATAATAACACTAAAAACTGTTACACTGATTAACGACAACTGGCACAAGAAATCATAAAAGCCATTACACGCGTAATGACACATACACTCCGACGCAAATTGCTCCTATGCATATGAGAATAGCAAAGATTTGTAAAGTAACTTAGTGCTCAAAGACCTCCCCAGCTGCATCCCAACCTAAAATAGTCCTATGGCGTATTGGATAATTGGTTGTGTCATTATGCGTCTCTACCAAAAATGGGCGAAAATCTTGGAAATAATGTTATAGGCAATGTGGCTAGCAACCCATCACTACTTTGATTCCCCTTTCCATCCATACGCTCACAATAATGCTAAACGTGGTCTGTAGGTCTTGTTATCTTAAGCTCTGTCTTCCTCCTAAGGGATAAAGACGTGATTTGTGTATGTATAAAAAATAAGAGATGCTTAAAAGAAGATTTTCTACACAGTTTGTCGGACGTTCAATTGTAGGTACCTAAGTTATTTGATATAAAGAAATATGAAGCGAAATAGTGTGCGTTGGTATCAACAATGTGGGAAGTTTATGACCAAATCCATTAAACGTGCTTAGCCGCCAGTGAGAACTATTGAAAGGGATACAAACATAGAAACAACATTTCGTTTTATTGCGATCCTATTACTGGTTGAGCCAGTGGACTACGAAGTTTTCAAAGTACAAAGTATGTACGAACCAAGTGGAAATTCGTCGTAATAAGTAATCGGCTTGGTATTTGAAATGAATTAAATTTTTTTCTTCTTGATTTTTTATGGTTACTTTTACGGTTTTACCGTTTGAAATTGAATTTCTGAACGACACTGAAAATTAGAATACACAGAAAAAAAAATAAAGTTATGGCCGGGAATCGACCCCGGATAATCCTATCTATAAAACAAAGTCGCTTTCCGCTGTCTGTCCGTCCCTATGTATGCTTAGATCTTTAAAACTACGCAACGGATTTTGATGCGGTTTTTTAAATAGAGTGATTCATGAGGAAGGTTTATATGTATAATATATGTATGTACACACACACACACATTAGTTTCAATTTTAATATTTTGTCACTTTTTCATATAGGTAGTTTAACTCGTAATAAATTATAGTCTTGGGATTTAATGTTGACAGGTACAAAAATTTAATTACCCTTTGCGGAAAAATGGTATCTCTCAGAACAGGTATTCTTATACTTAAAAAGAGGTACCAACCATTTGTTAACACACTGTACTTTTTGTTACCTGAATAAACTATTATTATTATTATTATTATTATTATAATACATGCATAATATAGTAGAGACACACTGATTGCACCCGTGCGAAGCCGGGGCGGGTCGCTAGTACAAAATAAAAGAGCTACAATGTCAAGTGCACAATAACTCACAGATACGGAATTCAGCCGTTTTATCGGAAATTCGTAGTGTACGCAAACGTTACGCCACCCGTGAAAAATATCAAAGGTGAGATTTTTGACGAGTTTCCGGGAAACAGGAAAAATGAAGGGTGACGTTACGCGCAGGCGCATCGAACCTTGCACGAAATATTTTTCGGTCGAGTGTACACGAGTTTTTTAAATTGGTAACTGTTCTGTATTTTGGTCTAGGTATTTATCCTTAAATGGAGTGTCTATGAGGCTGCGACATCCATACATACATAAATCACGGCTTTATTCCTTACGGGGTAGACGAAGCCTAAGGAAACAAGTCCTAGAAGCCACGATTAGCATGATTGTGGGCGTATAGGTGGAAAGGGGAATCAAAATAGTGATGGGTTGCTAGCCGCAAGATATACATAATAGTTGAGGCTTTATGACTAGAAGGAAAGAGGTCTTACTAATATTATGAAGGCAAAAGTTAGTAAGTTTGAACGTTTGCTCTTTAATGACAAATCAGCTAAATCGATTTACAGCACCGGGAACGGACATAGGATAGTTTTTTCTATCCCGGAATATCGCATAGTTCCTGCGGGATAGCGATAAGCGAATTCATCGCAGACGGAGTCGCGGGCAAACGCTAGTTGGTTATAAAGGCAATGTTATTGGTACAATACGGCCATAAGCATAATTATATCAAACTTCTAAACGAAACTGAAAATCCGAAAAGTAAAGCTATGGCCGGGAATCAAACCCGGATCCTCGTCATTCCGTGACGCGTGCTAAACCCCTAAACCACCCATAGCAGGTAATAATAATTATATCAATTAACAGAGATCCCTTATAGGGATATGTTCACCTTAATATACAGGGTGAAACATAGGTCGTAAACAGAAATTTATGTTTCTATTGCAGTATTTTAAGGCGAATTCTTTGCAATAACACTTAAACGAAACAATTGAACTTATTTCATACTAATTTAAAATAGCAAAAACACCAACCTTATGGTTACCCTATCCGACAAGACTTGGACTGTAGCGTAACTTAAAGTACTTACAATTAGAATTAGTAGAATTTATTTATCTTATCAATCGAGTAGGTACTTAGGCTATCAAACAAGATCATCTGTGTACTACAGGAACCTACATTATGCATTTAATGTAAACACGCTTATTGGTTTGTTATTATTTTATTATGAAATAATTAATCGCTAATTTTACACGTACTTTAGCAAATGTTCAAAATGATCGCCTTCTAATTCATCACACAACTGTGCCCGTCTCCTGTGGTTGTCTTTGACTCTCCTTAGTACGAATTGGTCGGCCTTTACTTCGTCAAAAGCGGCTATGATCTTAATACGAAGCTCTGCCACTGTATCGGATACCTGTTCATAAACCCTTCTCTTGATTTCGCCCCATAGGTAAAAGTCCAAAGGCGTTAAGTCAGGACTACGCTGTGGCCATTGTATGGGTCCATTTTGGCCTATCCAGCGTTCAGGGTATTCGTTGTCCAAATAATTACGGACGTCGCGTTGAAAATAAGCAGGAGCTCCGTCTTGCTGATAATGTAAGTTTAGGTACTAAATCGTCCTCAGGCACTACTTCTAGCAATCCATACTCCCGGAGATTCTGAATCAAGCTGCGAATCAAGTTGTGTGTCGGGACTGGTGACTCTGGGTAATGTTCTCAAAATGCTTCTCGTGTTTGCTCTGTACTATTTGTTTGAGCGTAAAATCTTATCATATCGTAACGTTCGATAAAAGTAAGGATACGCAGGCGGCATTGTAAAGGTGAATTATTAATTTACAAATTAAATTCGTAGCCTAATGTTATGACTTTTGAATTTGTCATTGTCAATTTATTATTTTTTTAACATTCTTACCAGCCAATACAAAGAGGTAGAATGATTAATTTATCTAAGTCTATGACAGTTTAACGTAGCAACTAGGGTGACCATGAGACTCATTAAATTTAAAACATTTTTTTTAGTTACTAATTAAAAAACAACGTTTACATATTTCTGCCCCTTATCACGTCCACATGTTTAAGCTAAAGTTAAGCAGTAAGAAAACCATATTTCTGTTTACGAATATTACGAATATTATTTTTTTGTGAATTGCATCTCTTTCTTTATAAAGCATAAAAATAAAGCATTTACTTACTTACTAAGGATTGCATGCTCATTCTTCATATAATATGATTTGAATTAGAATATTAACTGTAAAAAAACGTTCACATAATTTCATAACATACATTGTGTTAATATTTTCCAGTCATTTACTCGACCAATGGTCACGTACGGGTTTTTTTTCAACCGAGAGATGTAATAATTTTAGCCATTTACCACGACCCTGGCTCTTTGCGCAATTGTCGGGTTATGGTTTTGTCACGGTCATCTAATAACATTGTACTTTGGTATTCAACAATGCAATGTGTTCACAGTGACCCCTTTAATTACGAGTTCTAGTAACATTTTCTATACTCGGGAGCAAAGAAACCTAGTAACATCCCCTACAAAGTTGTATGAAAAATGACCGGGTTCCTCTGCTCCCAGGTATACATTGGGTGTATCTTGACGTTACTATTTATTTTACTTTGACCCATCCGATGCATTTTCTAATTAAGTAAGTGTGTAAATAATATTTGTTTATTTTGATTCTCCTTTCCACCTATACGCCTACATTCATGCTGGTGGCCTTTAGGTCTTGTTACCTTAGGCTCAGTCTAACCCGTGAGGCGTGATTAGACGTGATTTGTGTGTGTGTTGTCTGTGTTTATTTATCACTACATAGTATAAAACAAAGTCGCTTTCTCTGTCCCTATGTCCCTAGATCCTTATGTCCCTATGTCCCTATGTTCTTATGTCCCTATGTCTGCTTATATCTCCAAAACTACACAACGGATTTTGATGCGGTTTTTTTAATAAATAGAGTGATTCAAGAGGAAGGTTTTTATGTATAATTCTACGCAGACGAAGTCGCGGGCAGAAGCTAGTTACTTATAAACGGACTGAAAAGAACTTTCGGAGAAATACGCGAACAGAAATATACAAATAAATTATGATTTTAGGGAAATGATCTATCAAATGCCAACTTAGTATTCACTCGACATGACATCTCACATTTACGTACCTACTTAATAATAGGTTTAATAATAACGTTGCATAACTTTAGAATAAAGGTGCAACCACACCGGTCCGTAAAAGACGGAGAGAAAACGTGACGCCTGCGACACGTCACTGCGTATACGCGGCGGTGTAGTCGCTCCTTAAAATTACAGTTAGTGATTCTCAAGCTAAAGCAGCATGGAATGAGCAGGCATCACATACAACAAACTTGATTGAAACTTTTATTCCGTGACTATAAATGAGACTTACCAAGATCCAAGCTGTGGATGATGATGGACTGGGTGCTGGCGCTGGCGGTCATCACGAGGTAGACGAAGCCAGCCAGGGAGAGGAGCAGACGGACTGTTGCGAAGCCGATGTACACGCGGATGGGGCCGGGGCTTTTCTACATTCATACATAAATCACGTCTTTATGCCTTACAGTAGTTACGGTTTATACAAACATCCATACATATACACCATCCGACAAGAACAATACAACAAAGGCTTTTGCAAAGCACACGACGAAGTTATGCATCTAAATTTTATACAAATACTGATTAGTTTCAAGGTTCGCGTCGGTTTTGCATTTTTGCTTCTTTTAAATTTAAAACTCGCAGTGGTTTTACAATCGACAAAAAATGTGCAAGGAGTATCATTTTTATTCATAAAATAATAATAAATTAAACAGACGAAGGCCCTGTTTCACCACTCTCAGTTAAGACCCTGATTTAGAGTGTCGGTTATCTATGATGCCGTTTCTGTCTGTTTCGTAGTAAGAAATAGAGAGGGAATCATAGGCAACTGACTTTCAAGATAACAAGAACTTACAGAGAGTGGTGAGGTGATACAGGGCCCAAGTCTTGTAGGTTTATTGCCCAACACACGCATCTTGTTTTGTTTCTGTCTAACGGCATAAGCTAGTAATAAAAATTTGAAGAAGAATGCAACTATAATTGCGCGGTCATTAAGGCACAAGACAATAAACCCGGGGTCAACTAACCTTATGTAGTCCCACAAGGCAAGCCACGTTGATCATGAGCCACGCAATGTTGGCGCACAACACCACCATCAAGAGTATGCCAACTTGGTTGAGGAAGGGTCGCTCAACGGTCTCGATGTCGGGCATCTGGTCGGAGACCACTCGAGGACGGTCGGAGTCGAAGTGGTCAAAGCCATGGGTCGTGATGCCGATGTAGGTGGTCAGCGTGAGCAGGGCGAGGGTGTGGTAGATGTTGAAGACCTGAAATTAAAAAAAGAAAGGGACGTTGTATTGATTGAACTTACACTGGCTTTTACTTAATCTTGCTAGGCTTGGCTGTCTTGCACGTCTGGTAGCGGTGTAGCAAGGAAACCGCTTTGTCCATTAAAATGGACCTCCGCAAAGTGACGCTGTGAATAAATTTTAAATTAGCAGATGATACTAACCAAATTCAAGTATCCGAGTATAAAGCATCCCAGCCGCAGCGGGATGCAGCAGCAGCATTTTGTGAACAACGAGTCGGACCGTGACTGCGACTGTGTAGAAATACTGGAACAAGACAATGTAATTAGGCTAACCTTCATAAATTAATATAGGTCGAGTCATGTAAAAAGAACGCTGGAAAAAAGTAGAGGTCCCCCCTCTGCTCATAATGTACCCATGCGCAAGCACCCCCGCTCCACCTTCTTCCAGCGTTCTTTTTACATGACGCGAGCTGTACTCTTTCTTGCAGATCTTTTACTTTTTTAAACCACTTGTTTGTTACACAACTACCGCTCCAATATTTTTTTTTTACTGGTCAACACAATGAAATGATTTAGATTAGAGCTTTGATTCCATAGGCTGTCTGCTTTTTTTTAATTTGTTTTCAGTGGTATTTGCGCATATTTAATGATAAAGTTGGCCAGAGTGTGTTGTTGTATGAGATTATAGGTAATCCTACTCTTTGAACGATAAACTCATTAATTTTTCTATTTTTTGGAGTCCGAACTTTAATTTTTCCTGCTGTTTTGCACTGTACTACAGTACCGGGTATATTGTCGTAATCCGATATCTACTTACTATATCAAGAAGTGTTAATTAAAGTGTCTTTCTAGAAAGTCTATAATATAGGTACCTATTAAAATTAATGACATTTTCTTTTTCGAATTATTTTGTGTATTTCCTTATTTTTTGCTCTTATCGCGAATAGCAATAACGAAGACCAAATTTACTTATGAGTTTGTAGAAAAAAATATGTGAATGACTGTCGGTTTTCCTGAGACGTAAAAGCGTGTCCTAATGTACTGTTTGTATCTTTGTTGTAGGTATTGCTTGTTTGTGTCGTTTTTTTCCTCGTAAGTCTCGAAGGGGGTACAGTCATTACTGTGAACACGACGGTGTCGTGTTTCTTGCTGGTAAGTCACGGACGACGACTCTGCGAGCCTTTGTTGAATTTTAATAACAAATATCTTTGAAGTGTTAATGTCACACTCAGATATATTAAATTATTGATCGTGTAATTCTATGCCTCAATTCTTTTCGATTATTAACAGTTTAATTTTTTAATTTTTTCTCTGAATGATTTTGATTCACAGGGATTTGGTTTATTTGTTAAATTAGATGAATTAACAAATAAACCTGTGAACCGATGTTGACAGTTCTCGGCATTATTGATAATGTTCATAAAAAAATATTATTGTGAACATAAATTTTGCTATCAATAATTTCAGTAATTTTGTTTTAGTTATTATTTTGTTATATTTTTATGCCAAAATATGCTATATTTATTTTATAGTGATTACTAAAATTTGCGTCCTTATGTTTCGCTAAAAATATGTTATAAAATATAAAGTTAGCGCTCAACATAGGTAATCGTAAAGTCTTACTTGCTGCACATTGTAAAACCTGTTCTTGTTTAAACTTAACCAGAATTGCAACCTAGAATGCTCGAGGAAAAGTATTTAGTGCATGAAGTTGCGAGCAATATCTAAACAGCCGTCCAGTGTACTTAATGATAATTATCACTATTTAATTGGTAGAATCATTGCCTTCCCTTCTCTGAGTTTTTACATATTTGACTTGGAAATTTATTGATTGAGTCATGACTTATGAAATCAAAGTTTGAGGAAAACGTCACCAGAAAATACAGACTTCTAATCTGTTAAATTGTGAATCATGCGGTTAAGTTTTAAACTGTAATAATAGTTTATATCTGTGAGCGATCACTGACACATTAGATCTGATGGTCGAAAATGCGGGATTTTACAAAACAAAGTCTATAATGTGGGAATTCCCAAAAATATTTATGTCACACAGGTAGATAAGGGGTTAGCTGTCAAATAAATACGAAATATTTTATTTAGTTCTCGTGTATCCTCCTGTATAGGTAATTCTGTAAAGGAACGGCGTGATTAATAATAGTAAATGAAACCTTCATACTTAACAGTTTTTTTATATACTCTGGTCATTTTCATCCCCTGCACCCGCTACGTACCCACATAGTAACAAATTGTTATTTATTAATTACCTAACACTGAATAATCATGTATTGCATTACCTACGGATGTTATGAAGTAAATGTTTATAAAATATTGCATTGTCTCTGCCTGTTATCAAACAATGCGTCAATGCAATGTTGTGAAATAAAAGAATGTCTAATCATGGGAGTGGTTTACCACGTTTCAATTAGACAAAGTCCCAAATTTTTTACAAAAAATTGTATAAATTACATTATACATTGATGATATAATCTGACGAATACTTTCAACGAAATTTGATTTTTTTTTGTTTCGGAGAAATAACTAAACAAAACAAAACAGGACGTAACTGTCACCAATTCTTGTACGAAGATGCGCTGTTTGGTTCTGCTTGATTTCGACTACGGAACGTGTGATTCGACATACATACGACATTTTTTTGGTTTTTATTTAACCATTTCCTATAAATTGTGTGTAAATCTTAATGATAAAGTATTATCTGCAAAAATATGTTTTAAAAATGTATGATGCAAGGTCAGTTATGATAATGAACCTGAAATCTATGTCTAATGCATTGAACTGATTAAATTACTGATCACGGTCATTACCGTTTGTTTGTTTACTTATTTAATTGAAATTGATGGAAAGAGGTCAGTTGATAAGTGCTGGGCCGTCTCGTCTGTTAATAATTGTTAAGTTTACACAATGATGTCACGGTGGACAACGTTAGCGAAACCAATTAAAAAGTTAAACTTCTCTTATGAAACACAAAACATATACGTACAACAAACTTAAGATAAGTGAATATAGTAAAACAAGTGAAGATAACGGTTAGAAGATCTGGCTAGGTATAAAGTTTGAGGTCCCGGGATGTATTTTATTAATTACTAGCTGTTGCTCGCAACTTCGTTTGCGCAGAATTGCTATACCGCGGGAACTATGCAATTTTCCGGGATACAAAATATCCTACGTCCTCCCCCGGGACTCAGAGTATCTGTATACTTCAACTAAATCGATCCAGCGGTTTAAGCGTGAAAAAGTAACAGACAAACAGACAGAGACAGACAGAGTTACAGTCGCATTTATAATATTAGTAGGGATTATTTTTTTGCCAATTAAGCATGCATTTGATCACAATTACGCCTGGTAAGCATAATGTAGATGTGATAAGTAAATGTCTATCTAGTAAATGGTCACTGTTTATTTGAACATGGCCAGAACAGCGTTCCATGAAAGATACACAGTTTGCTCTCGAGTCTTATATGTTTAGTACTCAATAGTTATGTTAACGAGAATATTATTATGTTTTTCGTTGCCTGGTATCCGTAGAACAAGCTTTGCTTAGTTTGGGATTTATTTAATTGGTTTTGAACTCATAGCGTTGCAAAGGGTCCAGCTTTTTAGTGTGATTCATTCAGTAACAGTGTGATAATTATGCCCTTTTGCCCAACAATGTTTTTATGTTGTTATTTCGCGTACATTAATAAATTATCCATAGTCGTTGATAAACCATAGATCATCTCTGAAATATGAGAATATTTGGAACTAGCCGTTGCCCGCAACTTCGTCTGCATAGAATTCGTTTATCGCTATCCCGCGGTAATCACGCAATTTTCCGGGATAAAAAGTAGCCTATGTGTTATTCCAGACTATAATCTATCTATGTTCCAAATTTCATCCAGATCGGCCCAGTACTTTTTGAGCCTATTCATTACAAACATACAAACATACAAAAATAGGTACAAATCTTTCCTCTTTATAATATTTATTTGGAATGAATATACCATTCTTATTTAATTTCCATCACAATTGTATGGTAACAGAGTTGTAGTCTCATGACAAACGTATCAGAAGTGTTTCGCATGAAATTGGATAATAAGCCAAACTACCGTAGCAAAATACTTCGGAGATGTCTGCCGCATTTTGGTAAAAACAATAATTTGCATCATAACAATCTGTTTGAAAAACTTCAAGCTTGTGATTTCTTGCTAGCGCACATAATTTTAAGTGACTTCTAAAAAAAAAGGATTGGATTCTCAAATTTGATTGTACCTATGTACAGTACATACAGTACAATACTAAAGTAACAAAACTTTAAGGCCACGTTTAGCATGATTGAGGCTGTATAGGAAAAGGAAATCAAAATAGTGATGGGTTGATAGCCGCATCGCCTATAACATGATTCCTAAGACTTTCGCCCATTCCCTCGATGGGCTTTTATCATGTGCGCGGGAAGAGAAGAAACTGGTAAATTCTATGTTTTTTCTTTACTCCCAGACCAGCATGGAAGAAGCATTGTATGTCGTGTATATCGGACTAATAGTGTGAACGAGTTTTAATGACTCAAACACCTACGTAAACAAATCAATTTCATTGAAATTCCCACACAATCAATCATCGCATTTGTATCCAATTAGCATCACATCCACCGGAATGTTGAAGGATCATAATATTTGATATCTCACGCCATTTTATAACAATCCAACTACGATTAAGTGACACTGAAAATTAGAACATATAGATAAATCCGAAAAGTAAAGCTATAGCCGGGAATTGCACCCGGATCCTCGTCATTCCGTGACGCGTGACACCACCCATAGCGGAGCTGTAGTTTTGGAGATATAAGCTGATTTATACCATTTTCAAGTGATGAGCTTTCAAAAATCATGGGATTTTGATGTGTTCTAATTCTTTAGTATCATTTAGAAATTTCATTTGTAACGGTAAAACCGTAAAGTAAATATAAAAAACCAAGAAGTAAAGATTTTAGATTCATTTGATAGTATCTACGATTATTATATCGCTTAGCCTTAGTCTTAGGATAAATACTTGCTACAAATAGAATATCAAATTTCCTTAAAACTAGTTATCTTACTTTAGATAAGTTTAAATTGTAATTAATTTGGATTAGCTAATTAAAACTTGTTAATTACTGACTTACAGATTAATTTAATTGATTTACGTGATTCATAAAACGAGTAATTTCAAGGGAAATCTTGCTGTATGACGAAAATTGCAAGTTAGTAGATAAAATTATAATTTATTTAAACATACTTAGTTCTATTGTCGATTTGGATAAGTATCTATAAATTTTGTTTGATAATAATTGTTTTGTGTTCCTTATCACTCGTATTTTTGAAAAGAGAAATGTATCCAATAAAATGTTTTGGTTTTTAAAAGCTTTGTTTAATTTTAAATGTTTGTATGTAAATATGACATGTATTACATGTTGCCCAATTCAAATTTCACAAACCTTTTCAGACACCTTAGATTCATTAAGTACGCGGTAATCTAGTTCTGTTATAATGTACTTTAGACTATGTAATGTTGGGCAATTAATTAAAGCTGTAATTTTCTTCTCATCTGCACATATATCCATTCTAAATGCCGCACTTATTGACTTTAATTAATTGCAATGGATTCTATCCTGTATGAGAAATCGTTACCAATAAACAGAGGCCATGGCGTCTAAATGCGATTCAATTCCGATTCAGTTTAGGTTCGCACGCTGTCAGATCCATACTAAAAACTTAAACCTGAACCGAGTCGGAATTGAATCGCATCAAGAGTCATAGTAAGGCCACTGTTTTGTGTTAAATTGTCGTCTATAAATGCAACTTTATAGTCTTAGTAATTAATTGCATTAGTATATAGTAAAGTAAACAAAATTGATTGAAATCACTTTCCGCTTTTAATTTTGAAAAAACACAATTTGTAATAAAAGTCAATCAAGAAAAATAGCCGAGGTAAACGCGTGCAAATTAGCAAGCAGAACTTGTAAGTACAAATTAATTTTATGCCACTCAGTCACAGTAAAAAACTAATCGGCCAAACAGAATACACATACATAATTTATAGATATGCCAAAAACAAGCAATAGACTAACGAAAAAACATCCACTTACGTATCATACGGAGCTGTCATTGTCACAAAGACCGTTAAATTGTTATTATAAACAAGTATTTTAAATTTAAAATTCGTAAATGGAACGCGTAGCGTTCGTGCGGCGCGGGAGTGAACTGCGGTGCTGCGCGCGCGCCGCCACAGAGCATTAAACTGCATGACGTAACTATTAGTGGCCAGTACGAATAAGTTGGTGTTACGCTGATTTTTTTTTTTAATTTTGTTGTCGCGCGTTAAGGTTCGAATTGAATTGCAATCGGGTGTGTGTTGTTGCCTTTTTGGTTTGGAACTTGCATGGTGATAATGTGATTGCCGTTGCAAGTTTTGATGCAATTTTGTTGACGTTGCGTTTAATTGGTTTTTTCTTAATGTTCGATTAAACTCAAATTAATAATATACTTAGCGATCAAAATAAAAATATCTAAAGCCCGTTTGGAACAGCTTAAAGGTCTTATTATACTTAGTTTCGGAGAGGTATTGCCAAAAACTTTCTTTCTAATGAGGATATGTTCTTTTGTGTTAGCAGTTCTGCGATCGTTCTGGTAACCATTTATGTTAATTTCAACTATGGAAAGTTTTATACGTAATCCGACACGCACTTGGCTGTTATTTTTTTTAATTTAAGCCTTACAAGTGTAGAACCTTAGAGTGGTAAAGAAATTCATTCATCATCATATATCAGCCATAGGACGTCCATTGTTGGTCGTAGGCCTCCCCCATAGACCTCCAGTTGCCTTGGTTGGAAGCGGCTTGCATCCACCGTGAACCCGCGACTTTAACCAGGGAATTCATTGGTCGGTATAAATACATTAGTGTTAGTAAATAACAGCTACGACATTAATAACCAGCCCAGAATACACCCGTCGCGTGCCGCACTCTAAAGAGCGAGAGAGACAGCGCATCACGCATAGTGTTAATATTTATGTGGCTTCTCTTAATTACGACTGATGGCACAGCGTATACACACGGAGCAGATGTTACATTTTAACGCCGAACGCAGAGAACGCTGATATTATTTTAAACCTTCATTATTCGTAGGATAGAATAAGGAATAGCGTGATAAGGGAACGTGCGGGTGTGAAAGAGGATATACTAGGATACTAGGATAGAAAAAAGTATGCTTAGTTGGTTTGGTCACGTAGAGCGGATGGATGAAAGTAGACTAACTAAACAGATCTATATGGGGAGTGTGAATGGTTGCGTTGGGAGGGGAAGGACTAGACGGACGTTCCGAGACCAAATAGGACACGTTTTGGAAAAAGGTCGGGTCAGGAGTATCCGAAACCGACGAGCATGTATGAAGAGATTGATGAATGTGGATGAAGCGAAAGAAGTATGTCAGGATCGTAGCAAGTGGAGAAATGTAGTCTCTGCCTGCCCCTGTGGGAAAGAGGCGTGACGGGATGTATGTGCGTATATGTTCATTATTCGTATAGGTACCACTATTCAATTTCAAATGAATAGAAATATTTTAGTACTAGCTCTTGCCCGCAACTTTGTCCGCGCAGAATTAAATACTAATTAATGTTACTTTCTGTTGGTAAAATAACTTTAAAGATCTATTCAATAGATCCAGAGATTACCCCCCACAGCCTCATAAACTCACATACTTACAAAATCACATTTTTTTTAAATGGATAGAAATCCTTTAGTGCGGCGGATTACTTTACGTAGCCGTTTTAAGTAGATTATCTGTCAATGAAAAACAAAAAAAAATGGAAAAGTGTGATCACTGCTTGTATTAGTATCGCTATGTTCTGTATGTCGGTCAACATTATTCAACTTTCCGTCTGTTATAAGACTCTTATTCAATATTTATTCGGTGACAAACTCACTGCTGCTTGGCAATTGGATTATTAGCAAGCAAGACGGTGATAACGATCTGGGCGGGCCTTTGATTTATACAAACATACATACATAAATCACGTCTTTATCCCTTACGGGGTATACAGAGCCTAAAGTAACAATACCTAAAGACCACGTTTAGCATGATTGTGAGCGTATGGATGGAAAGGGGAATCAAAACAGTGATACCACATCGCCTATCTAACATTATCCCTAAGATTTTCGCCCAATCCCTCGATGGGGTTTTACCAGCGCGGGAAGAGAAGCAACTGGTACATTCTATGTATTTCTTTATTGGGGTAAAACAGATACAGACACAATTGTAAAAAAACTATTAGGAACTTAATACAGTAAACATAGCGTACACCCTGAACCAATTCCCACTAAGAGCTTGTGGTAGATGTGGCAATGGATCAGAGACAAAGAGCAACAACAAGTAAATTGGTTGATAAACGAGCAACTTGAGTCAGCTTATGGTAAATTGTACGTATGTATGTATAACTCTTTATTGTACATAAAACATATTCAATTTTACAGGTAGGTAATGAGAAAAACAGATGTACAGAGGCGAACTTATCCCTTAAAGGGATCTCTTCCAGCTAACCTTTGAACGATTGACAGGACAACAGAATCCAAAGTATAGAGAGTAGACATACTACAAAGCTATGACCAAAGACCCTAACTTAACCTAAACAAATAAAGAATTAAAATAATAATAATAAGAATACACCTACACAACAATACAGGTACCTATACCCAAATACATATAAAAAATACGATAAACTAATATATGTCTGAAATATACTATATATAAAATACATATAAACTACATAAATATACACACACAAAACATACTAAGTCCACTTAATAAAATAATAACTCGAGTGATACCTTTTTACGGGTATAACTAAAAAAAAATACATTTTTATTATTTATTGAAAACAAATAAATCAATTTAAAAGCTTTATAACAGCGGGCGAAAACGCGGCAGAGTACTCAAATGAGTTAAACTAAACAAACAAGTTATTGTTGCGCTGCGTTACAGTTTGGATAAAATGCTTTGACTTTTCTCTTGTATCTATTGGGGTTGGCACACACTTCATTATGAGTTTCCGATGGTAACTCATTGAGATACTTGGTATCATATATGTGCGTTTGCCGTATACATTGGAACATTTTGGTAGAACATATTTCGGCAAGCAATTTAATTGACAGAGATTTTGGGATCTAACAGATTGACTTGGGACTATGACTATTAATTAAAAAAAAAGTCTACGTGATCATTATTTCCAGAATATAACTATTTTCATATTCGTTCCCAAAACTGCCATTCCAGTTCGTCACTGTTTTGTTCGTCGTTTTTTATATGGAACGTGGCGTGACAAACAGGAAAAAAATGCAAGTTAAATCTGGGACACATTTTTTCTTGTATGAGATTAGATAGAGTAAACGATCCTGAATAAGAAAAACTCAGAATAGTTAAATTCTGGAAATAATGTTCATGTTGACTTTTTTTTAAAAAACGCTCTAATACAGTTAATTAAATAAGCTTGCGTTTTTCGAACAGTGACAATGGGCATATAAAAAGTTGTGAAACTGGTGAAATTACTGGTGCATGAGGTTTCTATATTAGCTCTAGACTGGCAAGGCATTTGCAATCCTCTAGTGTCCCAGAACAGACGCCTAGGTGTACATGGGAGGTAGACATCAGGTGACCAGGGAGGCTACTCCGAAATTCGATTTTCGAAGTTCATATCACACCGTCCCTCTCACTCTCAAATTAATAACTATTAGTGAGAGCGGAACGGCACGAAACGAACTTCAAAAATCGGATTTCGGAGTAGCTGGCCAGTTTGCCTTCCTTGGGGTATCGGAAAAGTCGTTTAAAAAATACAGACACAACCAACACGCCACGGCATTCCTTTTAACAGCCAGGGTTGTACACGCGTCCTTAATTTCCAAGATAAAGCAACCAGGTGCGTCCCTAATGCCCCGGCATCCCGAAACTTTGCCTATTTGCCCAACAAGTTTTCTCATTACAAGCTAATATTGATTATCTTTAGCCTTATTTGTGTTTTGTTTTGTCGTATGTGTTGGTTGTCATTTTCGGCGCGTACGGCGTTTGTCGTTTGTTTTTGTCACGAATCCGTAGGCTTATTACCTAACTTGCTCGCAATCGCCATCGTGTTCATTTTGACAGTTCTTGTATGAATGTGACAGCTAGCTGATTCCGATGCCAATTGTCAGCCCATACATGAACCGTCACAATGAACACAATGGCGATTGCGTGCGAGTTAGGTAATAAGCCTACTGGTGAGCGCTATTTGGTGTTGTTTCTTTTGATTAGACAGCGGTTTAGGTACACTTGGAAATTCAATAGTTTTAAGCCATTTATAAGGAATCCTTAATGAGGGTCGCGAAGACTTTTTAACCTCTGACGCAAGAGGGGTGTTATAAGTTTGATGTCAATGTCTGTGTGTGTGGATGAACTGATTTCGATGCGGTTTTTTTTATTCAAAAGCAAGGTTTCCTTGCGGTGTTTCTTAGCTATGTTTGGTAAAAATCAGTTAGTAGTTTGAAGAGTAGAGTCTTTTCCAAACCGGTGTAAGGCATTTTCGGCATTTTTTTTATGTTTAATTATTCGATTAATGCGTGGGAGTTTTTTAAAATTTGTAATTTGAAGTTAGGTATTAATTTGGTTGCGTTACATTTTGTCGGAACTTTCTGTCTATTATAAGCTTTTTTGAAAGCCTCGAAAGTACCTATCTAAACACTGCTAGTGCCTTGTCACTTTTACCATTTGATACTTTGAAACAGTCCCAGTATAATTACTTACTAGGTTCTGCCTGCGACTTCGTCTGCGTAGAATTAGACTCAAGAACTGATGTTGATAGTATAATTATGCAATAATTATTTACGTTGCGACTCTAGGCAGCTAGGACTTTTATTGTTATCCCGCGGGAACTATACAATTTTCCGGAAATAAAAGTACTATATGTTTTACCCTAAGGTACCATTGAAGTCATCTCCGTTCCAAATTTGATCCAAATCGTCCCGTAGTTTCAGCGTGAAGAAGGAACTAACATACACACTCACTCACAAACTTTCACATTTATAGTATTAGTAGGATTGTACAAAGAAAGTAGGTACCGAAATGTTCCGTTACTGGAACAATATTACACCAATATTCGGCTGTATTATTACAGTTAGAAACGGTTATTGATACTCGGAACAATCGATTCCCAGAATTCAAACTAGAACGGCAGAACATAAATAAATGCCTGAAATATTTTAATGGGCAAAATGTTGAACGAGGTTGACAAGGAAATAATTATAAGGAAAACGGTTTTTTACCCAAGATTCTGAAGCTACAGGAAACGTGTAAAGCGCTCTCTCCTGATGCTATTCGCTATACCATGTCACCATGTTAACGGTGTGCTCACGTGTCTGGATAGTGCGCCAGGTTTCACCTAGGTGGCGCTAGGGTCGCTGCACCTTCGTGCGCATGAGTGTCAAACTGAGTAGAAGTCGAAGTATGTCGCCATGGATGATGACTTTCTGTCATGTTTCTTGCGGCGCATTCTTGGCAACGGTGGTCTTTCCGAATGCGTTGACAGTATCGCAAAAAGACATGTAAAGGAGCACTTAGCGGCCTATTTGCGGAATAAAAGTTTTTTTAAGAAATTGGTCTTGGAATTGCACTGGATTGTTTCAGTCGGTGGTTGAGCTAGTTCGATTGAAACTCTTGCTAATTTTTTTTCGTAATAATTTTATATCAAATTAAGTTCCCCTTTGACTCACTTTGATCATCAATCAATGTGGTAAAGATACATGCAACTGCTTACTCCATACAAATACCTCCGTTCCTTCTTGGACGACAAAAGTGCGCGCAATCTATTAGGTTTCTGGCGTTGTTACGGAAAAAATTGAATTGAATTATTAACCAAAATCAATCATCACTACATAGTATAAAACAAAGTCGCTTTCTCTATCCCCATGTCCCTATGTCCCTATGTATGCTTATATCTTCAAAACTACACAACAGATTTTGATGCGGTTTTTTTTAATAGATAGAGTGATTCAAGAGGAAGGTTTTTATGTATAATTCTACGCAGACGAAGTCGCGGGCAGAAGCTAGTTACGAATAAAAATGTGATGTATCATAGAATTTCAATGATGCTTCATCCTAATAGAATTAGAATGATAAGAACGCGAAACACGAGTTTCCACTTCTACGTAACGGCGACAACGTGCTTAAAACTTTAAGTATACAAGTTACATCGCGCGTGTTTATTATAATCTAAATTTGCAAGAGCTTTATAAAGTTTTGCGGGATTACAAGAGCTTATGAGAGCCCTAAAATTGTTATATACGAGTGTCGCAAACAGCTTAAACGATAACTGAAATGAGTTAAATTGAAGTGTTTGGTTGGTTTATTCGACAAAGCATTTAAATTTGTCTTCCACTGCAGCCAGTACGGTCAACAATTTTAACTGTCGAGCCACTATTAATAGAACGCTGTCATATTGACGTTGCCAAACTTTAGCAACGTGTTTTATAAACACTAACAAGCATACATGTCACTGTGACAACGTACCATGTATGCTCAACAATTAAAGTTGTCGTGGCAAGCTCTGGTACGCCTGGTGGTTTTGCCTATTGCCTCTTAAACAGAGTGTGGAGAGACGCCACAATAGAGTTCTTCGATTATTTATTTACATCTGATGCTAATTGGAATTATCGTTTAATATTATGAAGTTTATATTTCCGCGCAGATGGTAAAAGCCCATCGAGGGAATGGGCGAAAATCATAGGACTCATGTTATAGGCTATGAGGCTAGCAACCCATCATTATCTTGATTCCATTTTCCACCTATACGCCCACAATCTTGCTAAGTGTGGCCTGTAGGTGCATACTTTAGGCTCTGTCTACCCCGTAAGGGATGATGACGTGATTTGTGTATGTATGTTTCGGTGATACTCACTGTGTGTTGTGCTAACAATTCAATAAAAACATGCGACTGACGTTTATGTAAAATAAACTCGGTTATTTAGATGAAATCGACTGGAAACTTAATAAATATAATATTCCTTTTGCGTGCACTCGGGTGGCAACCATTAATGCGCCCTGAAAATTATGTATTATTCCAGCTTGCTTTTTCATCGGCAATGCAAATTATAATATCTAATAAATTGCTGTTGTTAGTATATATTAATATAGATTCTAAATTGCACCACCTGTTCAGATCTGTTCTGTTCTCCAGTCCATTATGGTTGCCTGGTAGAGATCGTTCTGTAGCGATAAGGCCGCCTGTTGTTACCTTGTAATATTCCATATACCTTTTTTCTGTTTTGGTTGTTATTATGTGGTGTTCAGTAAAGAGTTATTGTATTGTATTGTTGCCCGCGATTTAGTCTGCCAAGAATTCGTTTATCGTGGGAATTGCGCAATTTCCAGGATAAAAGGTAGCCTCTGTGCTACAAACTATAATCTACATCTGTTTAGCCGTTCTGGAGCGAAGAAGTAACAAACATCCATTCATCCTCACAAACTTTCACAATACATTCGTAATATTAGTAGGATTTGTCTTCTATATAAATAAAAAATAATGTTGTTAAGCGCTAAACTCGAGAACGGCTGGACCAATTTGGCAATTTTTTTTCACGTGTTTCAAAAAAAAATTACAAAATGTAAGAAATGGAACGGAGGCGAAGCTGAGGGGAACAGCTAGTTCCAAATAAGCAATGCAGTCACCACACTGCTACCATAAAGTGTTGTACCTATAACGTTATACAATACGACGACACTTGACGGGTTAATAGGCAATTTGTGATAAAATGTTATATATTCATATTCATATTCATTTATTCAGACACTGTGTTACAGACATTGTGTTTAAAATACACACATACACAAATCACGTCTTTATCCCTTACGGGGTAGACAGAGAATAAGGTAACAAAACCTACAGGCCACGTTTAGCAAGACACTGAGGGCGTAGAGGTGGAAAGTGGAATCAAAATAGTGATGGGTTGCTAGCCGCATCGCCTGTAACAGTCATGATTCCTATGATTTTCGCCCATTCCCTTGATGGGTTTTTACCATTTGCGCGGGAAGAGAAGCAACTGGTACATTCTATGTTTTTTCTTTGCTCCCAGACCAGCATGGAAGTAATAAGTGTTTGAAATATCATTACAAATTCAATTCATTTTCATTACATACATATAAATTAAAATTAAATTTAAAAAACTAACAAGGAGGTACCTACGAGTACATCTTCTCACATTACATTAAATATTATCATGTCATTTTTTTTTAATAAAAACTAGCTATGTTGCCTTGAAAGATCAAAAATCCTCGGGGACAACTGGCTTTGAAATGTATAGGGCTTCAACACAAAGTTTCATACACGTTTAAATTGTTCAATAATGTACAGTCGAGGGAATAAACATCTATACAGCCAAACACATCAAATATGATGTACTTGTATCACCGACCTTATTACTACTTACTTATTACAGGCGTACATATATTTATGCCCTCGACTGTAGACATCGAAAACAAAAGACCGTGGTGTTTATTATACGATACGTTTCCAGTATAATGTAACATTTGCTCTGTGAAAAGTTGTTTGGAATAGTGATGAGAGATAAATATATTACGGACGCAGGTGCGCCATACGATTTATGCCGAAACTGATATTGGGGTGTTAAATTTTAAACTACTCGTAAAATGTAGATTCTGAAGATATTTGATATTCTGAAGGAAGTTACAAAACTTATTTGCTCGAGTGACTCGAAATTACAACTAGTGCTGCATAGCTTTTTGATGAGTTAAAAAAAGGGCCGAGTGTTAGATTAAAATGCGCACTAAAGCTAAGTACCTACTCATCTGCGAGCTGTAACCCTAACTGTTACACGTTACTGTAACCATAAACCTAGTGTGGACTAGCGCCACCTAGTTGGCCTCTACATAACTACTACGACGCACGAGTAGCTAGCGCCAGTTCTAATGACAGCTGTCACTTCGTTCCACATCCCGCTAACGAAGTTACTCAATGCGGCTGCATAAATACAACTTTCAACTCTCTTCCTTCGGACTTCGGTCCCCAGGCATAACATCTGCCTGGAGAGAGATGTCTCTATTGTGGCACTCTCCACATATCGATACAGCCATCATGTCAAATATATGTGTCACCGGCCTTATTGTTTGTTTATGGCATAAAGATGTGTGCATATTTTTGACGTCTTAGTAACGTGTATTTATGGTCTTGGCTGTATGTAAATTCAACAAAACTGGCACTGACAACGTGTACAAATTTCGTCAACACAACAAATTTCAATCCTTGTCAAATATTAACCCTGATAATACCACGTGAGGTCAGCTCGGGTCTGTCCCTAAAGTTCCCAGCACGCCGTGCCACCGGACTGGGCAATGCCAAGGGTTCTAACGAGTGAATTTTGTGTTAATTTATGGAGCTAATACTTAAGTTTTACACGATTGAAATTTTTAGAAGGAACCTGTGACATTTTGTTTTGGTGTGAGTTGTATACAGGGTCTTTCAAAAAATTTCCGAAATATTCCAGCAGGCTGGGTTAGTGCGCTCCTATACAAATT
This sequence comes from Pandemis corylana, assembly GCA_949127965.1. Taxonomy (NCBI): domain Eukaryota; kingdom Metazoa; phylum Arthropoda; class Insecta; order Lepidoptera; family Tortricidae; genus Pandemis; species Pandemis corylana. Next base: position 11,613,641 of record OX421870.1, on the reverse strand, counting down.
TTTCATCATAGTTTTTGGATTCAAATTAAAATCATCCCTTTGACGCTATCAAGCACAATTAAAAATAACCTGAAAAGCATTTACAGGGGTGGTGAAGAATTGAATAAAATAGGGACGTCTCTAATCGTCAAAGGTATCGATGCAGTCAGGCTGATTGTAAAGATCAGAACATTTGTGGAAAATATACCTTAACTTTGTAATAAACAGTTTAAATTACAGTGAATTATGCGTGCAAACGACTCCACTATATAATATATCTAGATGTTTATGACCAGCCAGACTGCGTTGATACCTTTGACGATCTGTGCCTTCTGATATTTTTACCTTATTGATTGTCCCGAATTTATTGAAATTTAAAGTTGCTTCGAAATATTTGAGGACCACGCCCGCTACGATATATCTGATGGTGACTGTAGATATATTTATGGCCTTGGTTGTACACAGGCTACGCCAGTTTCACGTAGCTACAAATTACAATGTTACAATTCTAAGCTAGCAACATTAGCGCAACCCAATCAATGGTTGGGATTTGGCCAATTTTGCTATTTAAGACTTGTAAAACTGAAAATTGACCGCGAAACGGGTCAGAGAAGGTCCGTCGTCGATAAGGACTGACAGTAGTTATCAATGCCGTCCGCAACATCCATTGATCAAATCCGTCAATACAGTAATCTGGCTGCCGCCTTCTGAGGCACGCGCACTTTATTGACGAGCTAAACCAACCATGATTTACTAGATCTTGCGGTGGTTTTAACAAACCAACACAATTGATAGTTATTGTTAACGTTTGTACCAATTAGTTAACATGGTTGTGAATCAATTTAATACATAAAACAATATAACAAGACATATTGGCCATGTTTAGCGGCCAATGCGGATAGAAACTCATCACTATTTTAATTCCCCTTTCTAACTTTGCGCCCGCAATCATGCTGAACGTGGCCGTTAGGTCTTGCTAGGCTGTGTCTACCCCGTAAGGGACAAAGACGTGTTTTACGTTATGTATGTATGTAAGTTTCAACTAAAAAGTTTAGTCCTGTCAATAGGTTAAATTAAACCGCATTAACAGATCGACTTAAACGAAAATCAATAACCACATCTTAAGAGGTGGACTTTAACAGTTCCAAAGAACTCGCTCTTTACGGCTTTGTAATGAAACTTTGGTTTGGTGGTAAAGCTACCACGTAAAATAAAAGATTTGGTGCAATACATAAGCTAAAGCGTGTAGCAATTTACCCGTAGTTATTTGTTTTGCCATAAATTTGTAAGGTTTTTTTATACAAGGAAGGCAAACAAGCACCTAATGGTAAGCGAGCACCACAACCCATGGACCACCCGCGACCATAGAGGTTTGGAGATGCATTGCCAGCCTAGAGGGCTAGGATAAGTAAAACTGTCTTCAAATTCTAGATTTGGGACTCTGTCGGCTTATTACCTAACTCACTCGCAATCGCCATCGTGTTCATTCTGACAGTTCTTGTACGAATGTGTCAGCTAACTGATTCCGATGCCAATTTCAGCCCATAATTGAACTGACAAAATTAACACGATGGCGATTGCGAGTTAGGTAATAAGCCTACTGATGGCCACAACAGTTCGATTCCCGCGGCCATAGCTTTACTTTCCGGATTTTTTTGTGTGTTCTAATTTTCAGTGTCGTTTAGAAACGCGACAGTTAGTTTCACCGTTCAGTTTAACTTACCATTTTTGTGAAGAGGACTTACTTGGCTATAGAACTGTCGCAGTAGGCAACTTAAGTTTCTTTGTCCCATATAAATATGTTGCCGTATCCCTCGCTCACATTTCATCCTTCGAACCAATCGTGTTCACGCTCCAGTGAAGTTTACAAGTTTTACGCGTCATTAACCTCTGCTATGATCGAAAAGAATTAATGCTTTGATATTTTAATCTACGCTCGAGTTTCATGAAATTAATAAAGACGAGTAAGCTCTTGAGTTTAAGCGTAGGTTGTATGCTATATGCGTGAGCGGGTTAAGGGTTAAATTTATGTGTTGGTTACTTAGTTTCAAATAGAATATTGAACATACAAATGCATGTTTGTCACATAGGTTAAAGAAGAATCGAAGATAATGGCTTTGCACTGTTACGATGTAAATACAAAGAAATCCTTCCCTATTATGTACTTGCGGCTCCTTTATTATTGCAAATAGGCCGCTTTTACATGTATTTTTTGAAACTACCATTAATGATGGAGTTAACTTTCTGGAAAGTGTATTAATATTAAGACGTATGTTAGGTTAGGGCGTGTAAATAGCCAATTTCGTTTCTAGCGGAAGGCCAGGAGTGCGCTGATGCCCAAAAAGATACAATTTAGAACAGTGCAGATGCACTCACCTTAGGGCGTTCTCCTGGCGGCGTTGAGGCGAGGAAGGCGATGCGGGTCAGGAATTCGTAGGAGAGCGGATGAAGAAAAAGCGGCGGAAAAATTACGTAGCACACCATTAAAGACACTGACAGTTATTATGAATTTTCTTTTTATGTGCCATAGAGCACCCCTGCACTGCATATAATCAAAAAAATGTTTTTAGCGCGCGAACAACGTAATTATATCTTAGTAGGTACTTCTTAATTGTATATAAGAAATTAAACCTAGTTTTATGACTTATAAACGGATTTTGATGCGGTTTTTTTATTAGATAGAGTGATTCGAGAGGAAGGTTTATATGTAAATACGCAGACGAAGTCGCGTTCAGAAGCTAGTCTATATATAAAAGAAAGTCGTGTTAGTTACACAATTTATAACATAAGAACGGCTGAACCGATTTGGCTGAAAAAGCTTTGAACCAGGAGACGGACAAGGGATACTTTTTTTGTCCTTATTGTCCTTCTAACAATGTGGCTGCTATTCCAGAAGAAGCAACTGCAACCGCGTTTTGGATCTCGCACGAACAGTGGCTAAAGTGGATATTATTATAATTCTTCGGATATTTAATAAATAATTAAAAATAAATCCTAATTTTAGATAAATAGTAAATTATTTGTAACATACCCAAGTTAAATTCTAAAAGGTCACGGACTGAATAAATTTTACAAAAAAAACTAATTATTCACCGTCTCAACAAAAAACGTTTGGTACGCAAAAATCGTGGAGCAAACACCGTTGGAGCCAAACCCTTGACCGCTAAGCGTTTAAAAGGTACCCCTAAGCCCAGCCCGCCATCAATATTCTTGCCCTGGCTTTGTTTTGTTATGAAAGAAATAACCTCTCTTATCTGCAAAACTGTTAAACTGATCCAAAGCGAGCCTGCATAAATCTACTGCTGCTATAAATGGGAAACGAAATAATTTATTTTGCTCCATTGCACGTTACAGTAACCGAAAACCCTTAAGTAGACTCCATATTAGGCGAACTAATTTGACAGTTGAAAATGCTGCCAGATATCTTCTTCTTCTTCTTCTTCTTTTTTTAAATATGGCCCCATCGATCGATGCGATGATTTCGCCAATGTCAAAGTAATAAAAACAGTATTCAAAAATCTTGTGACAAAAATGTCGGCAACGTTGTACGGTAGAACACGGTCAAAAGTCTCACAGGTCAAAGGGCTCTTAGCTAACGGATAATGATATCGCTCAGAATCTGACAGGAAGTCATTAACCGATGCCCAGGGTGCACCGGACCAAGCACTGCTCTTCCCCTCGGATGGATCCAAAAACGAACCGCAGCTCTTGACCACACGCGGAGGTAACCCGACTCGCACCCCTGCTGCCAGGTATAGGAAAAAATAGTGTGGACGTCCCTCACGATCCTGCCACGTGCGTAACGACATGGACATGGCATGGACATGGACAACGTTGTCCACACCAGAGGCTATAAACACGGTCAAAATTGCCCCCACTGCTGGGAGCTTCCTCTCAGTATGAGAGGGCTTGGAGCTGTAGTTCCCACAATTTCGCACACCATTAAACTGCTTCGCAGGTGTATGAAGATTTTCTTAAGACGTTTTCTTCACAGAAATGGTCATGGTAAATTGGAAATGAAATTTCGCGTACCTATTTTTTTCATGTGATGTATTCTTTAAAACGTCTCATTTTGGTCTCGGAATGACCGTCTAGGCTTTTCCCTCCCAACGCACCCATTTACACTCGCCGTATGAATATGTTCAGATCCATGATCAGATGTATGTTGTTCTGTTTCCAGAGATGATTACATTTAATCAAACAATATTCTATTTCATTCTGGCATTCTTGATATATGGACACAGTGATGTTGTACTCGATATAGAACAGAGATCGCCATTTGTTTTCCTTGGACGGTTGCCGATGCATAATTTTCAAATGCAATTTGTCAAACAATACGAATGTGCTTCTACATTCATTCTGTCTGACCAGAATAACTGATCTATGAGACAGGTAGACTTGGAATGTTGTTATACTGTGAACATATGAATGATATAACTACTGGATTCATGATAGATGTATTTTCTGGGAAAATGACACGTTCAATACACATACACAAAAATTACGTCTGTATCCCTTACAAGGTAGACAGAGCTTAACTCACTCGTAACTTTAACGTACTTATAACAAAATATACCTTAACTTTGTAACAAACAGTAAAATTACAGTGAATTATGCGTGTAAACGAGTAGGTATATCATAGTAGGTGACATATTTCATTTTGGCATGATGTATGCCATATTTGTATTTGTTTGAAATTCGAATCTATTATTATATACAAAATGTTTATTTTCCACAGATGTTCTGATATTTATGATCAGCCTGACTGCGTCGATAGCTTTGACGTTCTGTGCCATCTGTTATTTTTACCTTATTGAACTATACTGCTCTTATTATGACGAATTGCATGTTCTGATGTCATTAACCTTATCGTGTAACGAATTTATTGAAATTTAATGTTGCTCTCAAATATTTGAGGACCCCGCCCGCTACGATATATCTGATGGCGAATGTACTACCAATCGAGACCACAGAAAATTGAATAAAACAAAAAACATTCTTAAATGACGCTCGCTAATCCGATTGTCTCCAAGCCAGACCTAAACGTCCATACCCTATTTATTTCCAAAGTCAACATGCCGTAAATCATGGGTAAACGAGTCAAGTCACCAGGGATTCTTCTAATGCCTCAAACTGTGTTAAGGGACGTCGTAAGGGACCGTTGTATGGGACGAGGGGGCATGCAAATGGCTAACGGCTCCTGCCCCGGGGCGATCCGGGACGCCGAATTTTGCATCGGGAATAGATAAACATGAGGAATAATGGGCTTGCTTAAGCTCTTGTTTGGTTCCCAAATGTCTCGTGGCCGCTGTTTGCCACGCTTGATGCATATTTACTGGAGGTAACTATTTTAACATTTTTTTTATTTGGAGCATCAACAGCAATGCAGTACATTATAATGAGACTTAGGTACTAAACAAAAAGCCAATGAGAGATGACCACAGAAATACAGTTAAGCGAAGCATACTACAGACTAACACAGACAACAAATTTCACTTATCGTGAAATCAAGGTATATCAAGCTGAAAATGATTTTGTCAGTGAGTCCACACGACTGAGACATTGTGTATGAGTGCGTGAGTAAGGGTGTGTGTGTGTGTGTCACATGGGCCTCTATTGCAAATGCTGGTCTGGAAGCAAAGAAAAAACATAGAATGTACCAGTTTAGCCTATCAAAAGAATGGGTGAAAATCTTAGGAATCATGTTATAGGTGATGCGGCTAACAACCCATTACTGCGTCTGCGTCTGGTCCATGATGATCCCCAGATTCGTGACGGTAGGCGAGAAATAAATAACTGTACCATCAAAATACCAGATTGACGTCAGCCATCCGAGAAATAAAAAAGAAAGCAAGATTAGTAATATCCCTTAACCATAAATCCTGACAACAAAATAAAACTCCCACTTATGACTAGCAAACAACTTGACCGTGTATTTGGGATAAAGGCGTAACAACGTTGCCCGATCGGTTACCATTCACACGTCATTAGGCAGACCCGAACCACGATTAATACTATCTCTTCAGTACGCGGAACATACGGACGCGGATTCGGTACAAAACGCTTGTGATATTTATTTATAAAGGGCTTGGTATTTTTAATTTCACATTTTCTTGAACAACAAAGAATGAAAACGAGCGAGTGCTTAGTAGTCACCACTGTTCGCGGACATCTGCAACACCGGAGCATTATACATGCGCTGTCAGTTTAAAGATTTAGGATAAAATACCGCATGTACAATTAACTAGTAAAATGGTGGTAACGATCCTGATGGACTCTTGAAGTGATTCTCGCACCATGATTATTGTTAGTGTTTATGGTTGGAAAAAGGTCTGGTCAGGAGTACCCGAAACCGACGACGTATGAAGAGATTGATGAATGTGGATGAAGCGAAAGAAATATGTCAGGATCGTAGCAAGTGGAACAAAGTAGTCTCGGCCTACCCCTGTGGGAAAGAGGCGTGACGGTATGTATGTATGTTTATGTTTGCATATACTTGAGTACGTACATTATGATATTTGCGCGTAGATTTCAGCTTCCCTTCTTCATACGGTGCCATTTCCTACTGAAGGTCGTCTATTCGGTCTAACTGAATTTGGATTCTGATGCTTCGAACGGAGATCAAGTGCTAGTTTTGTCTTTTAGAGTAGGTCGTTTTTTTAATAAAAATTAAAATAAACCGACGGGTCGGTTCAACGTCAGGTTCTCGTATGTTTCCAATTTAAGATAGAGAGACGTAGCAACAAAACGGAAGTAAACGGAAATGGATCTTTTCTTTTCAGGGTTCTTTAACGGGTCTGTATTACGAGGCTAAATGAATGAACAAACATTTTTTAACACGAGTGACCTAAATGATTTTCTTACGACTTAATACTCGTAATATGATGGTAATGTTAAAGTACCTACCAAACTTCTGCTGACTATGTTTTAAATTATATATGACACTAGCGTCTGCCCGCTACTTCGTCAGCGTAGAATAATACAAATAAAACTTCCTCTTGAAACACTCTTTCTATTAAAAAAAATCGCATCAAAATCTGTTGCGTAGTTTTAAAGATATTAGCATACATAGGGACAGACAGACAGCGGAAAACGACTTTGTTTTATACTATGTAGTGATTATAAACAATATTGAAGTGGCGACCACGTACCAGGAGGTTGGTAGACCTTCCTCAAGGTGAAGGGGACGATCTGACAACGATCGCGGGAAACAGATCGTTGTGGGTATCCCTTAGGAAGGTTTGTATCTAGCAGTGGACGTCTTCAATGAATAAAATTTTATCATTCCAGCTTTTTACAAAATCATAATGGAAATGGAAAAAATTATGAAATTAAAGCTTATTCAAATTTAATTACCAAGGGCCTTCAAATGATAAGTAATATATACTCTGCAGAAAAAAAATGTGACCCTCGTTATGTGAGCGATATAAAAATAGTTATTTTTTTATGGAGACTGGGCCAAATTTGATATTCTTTTTTCTTATGGTAAAAGCCCATCGAGGGAATGGGCGAAATTCTTAGAAATCATGTTACAGGCGATGCGGCTGGCAACCAATCACTATTTTGATTCCTTTTTCCACCTATACGCCTACAAGCATGCTAAACGTTACCTTTAGGTTTTGTTACCTCAGGCTCTGTCTATCCCGTAAGGGATATAGACGTGATTTGTGTATGTAAGTATGTTAATTTTTTCACCGGTTTCAACTTCCAGAAAGTCTTTTTCAACGACATCGTCCCGTTGAAGCAGAATCTTATGAACGAAAATACCTTCGGGAAGTATTAAACAATTTATTCAAAGCCGCAACGCCAGTGTAAATTGTTAAAGCAGGTTGGACAAAGAGGTTCGATTACGAAGATTGTGTGGTGATAACGACCGTCGTTCAGAATACCGTCTTCTTAGATAATATCCGGTTTATATTGAGACACTTTACACTGTACGATCTAAATCGGATGCAATGACTGGCACGATCATAGTTTCCACATACGCAAATGTCTCTATCCCTTATGGGGTAGACAGAGCCTAAGGCTGGCAAGACCTACAGGCCACGTTTAGCAAGATTATGGGAGTATAGATGGCAAAAAGTGGAACCAAAATAGTGATGGGTTGCTAGCCGCATTGCCTATAACATGATTCCTATGATTTTCGCCACTTCCCTCGATGGGCTTTTACCATCTGCGCAGGAAGAGAAGCAACTGGTGCATTCCATGTTTTTTGTTTGCTCCCAAACCAGCACGGAAGTACTATGATAGTTACTATGATTAGTAAATTTACGGACGTAAAGTTAACAAGGTCAAAAGACCCCCCCCCCCCCCTGTCAGGCTCTTAGCTAACGGATAATGATATCCCTCAGAATCTGCCAGGAAGTCATTAACCGATGCCCAGGGTGCACCGGACCAAGCACTGCGCTCTTCCCCTCGGACGGATCCAAAAACGAACTGCAGCTCTTGAACACACGCGGAGGTAACCCGACTCGCACCCCAAAAAAATGCTTTTTTGTTTTGTTTTGACATGATAGTCCGTGTTGTCCTAATAGGTATACATGTATGTCCCAGGGGCATCTGTAAGGTTGATTGGTTGATTGGGCCGATGTTGCCAGTTTAGACTTGTACTTATAGCTTCGAGAATCAGGCCTCTGATCGCAGGATGTAAAATCCAGTCCAGGTACCCTATTGTGTCAGATTTTATTACCTCCTCGCAATATTAGCGTGAAGATATTCGCGGCTAGAAGCTGATCACTGGATGCATGCAAACGGGCTGTTTACGTAAATCTACGAGATAACGTTATCTGTGTCGATGAAAGCTTACGGTTCCGGCAAACGGTCGGGTTTGATTGGGGAATAGTTTGTGAATGCGGTACGGTTTTTGTTTATGACAGTAAGTATGGTAAAATAATAATGTCACTGGTAATAACTAAAATACTCCTAAGTAGGTGCAACCTGATCAAACCTAAATTAATGTATTTCTTAACGTAACCCCTCGTATGCTTAAGACACGGATCTGTGCTAAAGTTAAGGCTAACTTTTTTTTTATTTACATCAGCGGAATTTGTGCGTAGGTACTATAACAGGTGAGACTAGAGTGACCGTTTTTTAGCTGCCGCATACGATGGCTTCATAAACAAACACAGCATGCCCTGCCTTGGGTTAGCCCCAAACGCAAGTACTGTCTCCGTTTCGTTCCGTCGGCTGTGGGTAAAAATATTATTACATCCATACATACATAAATCACGACTTTATCCCTTACGGGGTAGACAGAGCTCAAGGTAACAAGACCTGAAGATCACGTTTAGCATGCTTGTGGGCGTATGGATGGAAAGGGGAATCAAAACAGTGGTGGGTTGCTAGCCACATCGCCTATATAACATGATCCCTAAGATTTTCGCCCAATCCCTCGAGGGGCTTTTACCATCTGCGCGGGAAAAGAAGCAACGTTTTTTCTTTGCTTTCAGACCAGCTTGGAAGAAATTAAAAACATTATTTGTTGTGTAATATCGACAAACTCGGACAAACAATTTACTTATGCTTGTCTTTGAGCTTGCTCCATTTAGCTCATTCTAGAATATCGTATATAGCAGGTTGAATGGCGGGAAAAATAAAACGGCAAACCAACGCACGACAAGGGGTCATCTGAACATCATCTCTTCTAAAATTCGGTTGTTTCTAAGTTGTTAAATGCTTTGTTGTTTTATCTCGAAACCATTGCTCGCTTTCCGGAACAACTGAACTGGTGAAATAAAGTTTAAATTATGTACCAAACTCGCAAGTAAATCTGGACAAGGCTAAGATTGTGTACCGTAAAGTTGGTCCAAGTCGTTCGCCCTTCAACTTCAAGTTCCTGAAGTTAGTTTGTAATAAAACGAGTGGATTGTGTACACGTGTTTTGTCTAACTTTTCCTAAGTACTCCAACATTTTTATTGACTTTTAACTTGACGAATTTGAAGTGTTTTTGAGAGGTATGAAATAATGGAATGTTTATTTTTTTGGGATTAAAGAAATGCCTAAAGACCTGGAGACCACGGTTAGCGTGATTGTGGGCGTATGGATGGAAAGGGGAATCAAAACAGTGATGGGTTGCTAGCCACATCGCCTATACAACATGAACCCTAAAATTTTTGCCCAATCTCTCGACGGGCTTTTACGAATACGGAGATTTGAAATGTCGTCTACTTTTCTGTCAAATCACGAACATTTCCGCACACCAACGACCCCGGCTAGGGTGACCCCAAACACTCAAACTTCCAAGTCCCACACGCGACCAGGTGTCCTGGATTGCCAAACTTTCCTCGTTACTGCATGGTCACCTCAAGGGTCCCATACGTTCCTTAGTGTGGTCACGCGGGCGACATTTATTAAGGCTGATTCGACAGCCTTGTAGCTTGGGGATAAAGTTGATTTTTGATTGTGTCTGGACCCGATTTGGCTTTCATTGTTAAGGAAAATTGGTATTTTGATCGATGAGCAACGAACAATCCTGTAGTGATTAAATGCCTTGGCACGGTTGTTAGTCGGTACTGTGTCTGAAATTGGTGCAGAAATCGATGCGAATCTATTGCATCTGCATTCCTGCTCTGCACGGCTAGCAGAAGGGCTCGCAAGAGCTGCGTCGCGCGCGAGATAGACTACCTGTCTCTTTCTAGAAAGAACACACACATACGCAGACAAATCACGTCTATATCCTGTATAGATTCAGGTGTTACTTAACGGAGGTCCATGTCAAAAATAAATGGATAACTTTACTTTGCTACTCCGCGATATAGTGATGTCAAATCATGCAAAACATCGAATCAACCGTTTGTCGAATTGTCAACATCCGCTGAGGATGCCTTGGAGAGAGGTGAAACACGTGCCCGGAATATTCTATGTGTAGGTGGTGGTTTTGATTGTCATTTCGGTTGTTTTTCCGTTGTTTTTTGTTTTGTGTGGTCGTTGTTTTCTTGAACATTGACTGCATGGATAGGAATTGACGGGAGCGTGACTTACAAAACGTGAAAGCGAAACCTACACGGAGAGAAATGAATTAGCCGTGATAGCTAAGCTCCCTTTGCTGAAATTTTCTTTGCTGTGGCATACAATTTGTTTGCAACTGTAACAAGGCCATGTCTATAGCAACTAAAACCAGTTAGCTACCACTGATAACGATATTTAGCTAAACGAATTTCAAATAATTTGCTAACAGTACTAATTGATTAGCAACTATAGCTAATTTATCAACAAAATAATTTAGTAATTGCTGTTAGTTGTAACCGTTAATAATTCTTAGTTATAGTGGATAAAAATTTCGTTACTATTACTAATTTTACATGTGTTAGACAGCAGATAATATCTTTGATACGTTTGATAAATACATTTTGCAATCACTAATAACATTTTTGCAACGGCTGCTAATTTTTTTCTGATTCATCTACTAATATATCCTTCGCTAATGTTGCTAAGAATCTTAGTCGCACCAACAAATTTACTTTGCAATGAACAGCAATATTATATTAGCAGTCGTAGCAAATCAGACTTATGTGTGGCAGCCAAGAACTTTTTGCAGCTTTGACTAACTTATTCACAAACTGTAGCTAATATTATTTGCTGCAACTGCTAAATATTTTTTTGCTAATGTTGCTAAGAATCTTAGTCGCACCAACAAATTTACTTTGCAATGAACAGCAATATTATATTAGCAGTCGTAGCAAATCAGACTTAAGTGTGGCAGTCAAGAACTTTTTGCAGCTTTGACTAACTTATTCACAAACTGTAGCTAATATTATTTGCTGCAACTGCTAAATATTTTTTTGCTAATGTTGCTAAGAATCTTAGTCGCACCAACAAATTTACTTTGCAATGAACAGCAATATTATATTAGCAGTCGTAGCAAATCAGACTTAAGTGTGGCAGCCAAGAACTTTTTGCAGCTTTAACTAACTTTTTCACAAACTGTAGCTAATATTCTTTGCTGCATCTGCTAAATAATTTTTTGCTAATGTTGCTAAGAATCTTAGTCGCACCAACAAATTTACTTTGCAATGAACAGCAATATTATATTAGTTGATAGGGACATTCTTTTGCAATATTCTCCGTGTGGTGGGCGTGCGTCGCGTGGACATTTGAACATTAATGGCAAGTATGAAAAGAAAATTCGTTCCAGAAACCGAAAATGATACCGAACAGTGTTTTCTTCGAACATTGTTTCACAATATTATTGCAGCAATATACTTTTTGCAACCTATAAAATTAAAAGTACCAAAAACGACACAGTTTCAATGTTGCTATGAAATAACATTAAAGACATTGCAGTTACCTCGTAAACAGAACTTATTGTAACTTTCAATATGATTATTGCAGCAATTTACATTTTGAAATATAAGTATTTTAATGTTGCCTCAACGACACATTTTATACGTTGTTGAAACTTTCATAAAAAACATTACAGGCAATTTGCAGTCAAAGTTATCTGAAACTTATGGTGTTATTATTGCAGCAATATTCTTTTTGCAACATATAAAATTTGAGGTATCATAAACGTCACAGTTTCAATGTTGCTGTGAAATAACACTATAGACACTGCAGGTACCTTGCAAACTGAACTTATTGAAACATTCAATATCATCATTGAATTAAATTACATCTTAGAATGTATATTTTCTAAACTGAAAAATGGAACTGAGAACATCATTTTCATGAAGTATGTTAAAATACCAAAACCTTCTCCTAAATGAAACAAAGCCAGGAGTACTAAAAAACGTTTTATTGCCACAACACAATGGACTAAAATGCTTTCAAATTTGAAAGATATTTTGCACAAGAAGTTACCTTTATGTTACAAATGTAACTGCCATAACTAATTGAATGAAAGTTTCGTACAAATTACATGTGTAGCATGACGTCATTATTTATAAGATAACCCGCTAGAGGGCGCCGCGCGCAATAGAACGCGGTATCGTATGGCCGACACAGAAACGATAAGTATTAAGGCCAACAGCAACTGAGCTTACGAAATACGCCAACAGATGGCGCTGCGCGCAAGTTACATCGCGCTATCGTTTGGTTGACCGAGCGTCCATATATACCCGAGATGATTTTGAATGATTATCTTATAACAGACACAGGAAGCGAGTCTGAGTAGCCTAGTGTGCACGTTACTGCTTCTAATTCGTTAGGACGTTAACGGGCCCGGTCTATCAGACTTTGCAGGTGTGTGCACGGGTTGCCGTATCGCAGTGGCGGTCGCTTCCTCGGGCCACAAATTGATTACATCCCACAACTAAGACTCTTGGTAACTGTAACAAACTTAATTAGCAGCTCCAGCTAACCTGATTACATCTCACAACTAAGACTCTTAGTTACAGTAACAAACCCAATTAGCACTTATAGCTAAACAGATTACATCCCACAACTAAGACTCTTAGTTAAAGTAACAAACCCAATTAGAGGCTACAGCTAAATTGATTACATCCCACAACTATGACTCTTGGTTACAGTAACAAACCCAATTAGTACTTACAGCCAAACTGATTACATCCCACAACTAAGACTCTTAGTAACTGTAACAAACTTAATTAGCAGCTACAACTAACTTGATTACATCTCACAACTAAGTCTTTCTTATAGTAACAAACCCTTTTAGCAGCTGCAGCTAAACTCGTTGTCGAATACCGCTAAAGAAATGCGATAGAGTATCAAACTAACTTAGTTGCTACAGCCAACACTTTCGCCGATGCAACGAATTATTTTGATTGTCACATCTAAAGTAATTAGCAGCTACGGCAAATTTGTTTGCAGCTACCGCTAAATATTGCTAATTAAATTAGCTGTCACTGCTAAATATAGCTAATATACTTAGCAGTCACAACTAATTTTAGCTAATATGATTAGCAGTCACTGCTAAGTTTCCCAAACTTCAAAGTGATCACAACTAAGAATATTTGCTATCACAGCCAAGTTTCGGTAGCGAAAAACTCTTTGCAACGATAGCTAAATACTTCGATGTCCCTATAGTTTCGAAGGAATTTAGCTGCGCCAACTAATTCCTAGTTACCACAGCTAAGTTTTTTTTTCCGTGTACATTACAATAAAAAATTCTCCGTAAACTTGTTTCACTTCTCTCATTATCATATTTATATTTTACTAGCTGTTGCCCGCGACTCCGTTTACGAAGTACCACTATCCCGTGGGAACTAAGCAATTTTTCTGGATAAAAACTATCCTATGTCCTTGCCGGGGACTCAAACTCTAAATCGGTCCAGCGATTTAAGCGTGAAAAGGGGTAAGAAATAAAATGAAATGAAATTGAATTGAAATGAAACGAAATGAAATTATTTAATTCGCAAGAACATACCTAGGTGTTATTTAGTATAAAAATACACATGTCAGAGGAAGGTACACGCGTCGTGCATGCTCTGCCAAAATTTGGCATGCAAATTCTTAACCTAATTAATAGTAATATAGATAATTATCCATTTACACATTTAGTGAATTATTAACTACTCGTACATGTTCAGAAATGGTGTGCCAAGATTAAACGACAGACAGGTTACTTTCGCATTTATAATATTAGTAGGAGTTTACAGTATCTACAAAACCCCCGATAAGCTCGTATTTATTCTCACTTTACTGCGTACAAAATTGAATAGGTATCACTTTGAAGAAACATTCAATACGTGCCCTGAAAACCGCATAAAAAACCACGCAACCTCGACTTCCCACCTCTCAGAGGCTGCCTCATTAGCGAAACAAAAGACTGCAAAGCAAGGAAACCGCCGTATTTTGCCCGCAAATTGCCTATAAATTTTTATTATGGCCACTCTTATTTGAGGCTGAGGTTTGTGAGATAAATACGTTTGATTTATTTGTATCATAGTGGACGGAGCTGCGATATTATTGACTTCGGCCAATTCTGTTACCAGGCGGATATGTTTCATTGTGGATTTATTTATGAAAGATATAGCGTACGGTTTTGGAATAGCTAAACAATAGATGGAAGGAGTTTAGCTACCGAGGTAACGAGACTTGAATATTTTTATCACCTGGATAAAATCAGCTCTCAAACATGTTTAAATGTATTTGAGGCCTGTTGAACGATAATAATACATTAGGTAATTACATTAAGACCCTGTCTCGCCACTCTCTGTAAAGATCCAGTTATTTTACGTGTCAGTTATCTATGATTCCGGAACTTTACAGAGAGTGGTGAAACCGGCCCTTAAAATAATCTGTATTGTCCTTGGTCACGGCTGGGCCGATTTCACTAATACTTTAGTTGTTTCCGCTATAGAGAAGAGAGAAAAAACTGGAACGCGGGCGAAGCTGCGGGCAATAACTAGTTAAATAATATCTGAACATAACTATCCTTATCCACCGTGAAATTTTAATTCATTGCGAAATCAGCAAACGCTAGATTAGCAACCGGATCATTGCGTTGTTCAGGGGGGCGGAGGAGGCTTAAAGAAAATATCTCACACCATCACCTTAATTCATTATTGTAAGTGTATTATGTGTTTTGAATTCACAACTCTCTGTTAAGTTACAGTAATCTTAAGTGTCTGTTATCTATGATTCCATCTCTATTTATTACTAGAAAACAGACAGAGATGTCATCATAGTTAACCGACACTTAAGATAACAAACTTGACAGAGAGTGGTGAGACAAGCCCTTATTCTATGAGTTGTGGACTGTATTTAAAGATGTAAACTGTATTTTGGCTTTCATTATAATGCTCCTCTCGTCTACTCAATATCTGACGCTGTCTATACTGTTATGAAAACAGTAAGAATATTCCCGTTGTGTTGCATTCACGAGCTCTTAATGTGTATATATGTGTTCGTATGAGCACGTAACCCGGTCGGTGGCGAGCTCTTGACTCGAGATGGCGCCAAGACTAAACAACAGAGACAGTTCGAACTAATAAAAAAGTGTCAGATATCAATAATGCATCGCTGTCTGTTTCGTAGTAATAAATAGAAATGACACAGCTTCAGATATTAGAAACTTAAAAGAGAGTGGTGAAAAAGGCCCAAAAAAATTTTTTATGTGAGCCTGTGGCCTTAGAGGAGGCATAAGTCCAGCAGTGGACGTCTTTTGGCACACGTGATGATGATGATTGAATAAATCTTCGGCCGAAACTGAAGGTGTCCGTGGTGAAAGTCTGCCAGAGTTCTCAGAATTTGTTTCAAAATGAATGGTAGTTAACTATAGAGTTAATATACGATTGTTTTTATTGAAGTTTTTCATATTTTAAATACAAAGGATTGTTTCCAATAAGCGCGGAAAGAATAATAAATTGAAAAAGATACAAAGTCAATGTGAATATTTCAATTTTTAGGAGGAGTTTTAACTGCGACCCATATAGTATTTAATTTACTTCCACACAACACACTAAACCACACAGCAAAGTAAAATTGTATAATATTTATGTCTTTATTATTTCAATCACAAATAAAATTTGTTATTCCCAAAACCCATAACACGAAACAACTCTCTAACCTACCCGCTAACTCTATAACATAACCTGACAAAACGTAATGACACCAACATTCCTTTATTGACTTAAAACGCTTAGACCTAAAAGAGTTCCTTGAGATACTCGGATGCCAGAAAACAGTCTGCCGTAGCTATTCACTATTTTGTCGCGGCTGAACAGATTTGCTGACTCGCTGAATAGAGGCGCTTACACCCAAGTGCTGTAAAGCGTAAGCGGTATAAGCGACATAAGCAGCTAAGTCAAAGACCCGGGAGATTAGAATTCCAAGTGCGGTCAAGACTTTGCGTAGCGCTGTCGGACTTAGTCGAGACCGCAGTCTTTATGTAGCTCCTGTACGTCTTAATTTTGTACGAGAACGTTCGGATTAATGCTTCTGTAAGTAAAGCTCAAGTTATTGTTTGTTTGAATTAAGTTGAGCTTATAGCTAAATTACAAACGTCTCAAGTTTAATAGCAAATCAATAAAAAAATATTAAGTAAGTCGTAGAAAGCGAGCAGGTGTTTGTTTTGTTTATTTTTTTTATACCTAATCAAAATGTTGATAAAAAAATTATAAAATAATCTTACTTAATTGGAAAAGAATATATTTAAGAGAGATCATTAAGGATTAAAGGTTTGCGATTGGGTCACGATGATAAAACGGGAGTTATACAAAGAAATATTTGAATAAAAACTAAGTGGTGTGAATGGCTAAGTGTGAGGCCGGTTAAATTAAATTACGCCTCACTTTACTATTCGGAGCATTCCATAATTAGTTTTTATTTCGTCTTGCTTGCGATACGAGTATTATGCTTCGATCAATGCTGCGATAATGTCTTTAATAGCCACCGCCGGCTGTTGTGTAAACGTTTCGACGTCCGCGAGAACATACATTATGTTATTTACATTTAAATAGTTAATTTAGACCAAACACTGTATACATTCATGGGAGTAAAGAAGAAACATAGAATTTACCAACTGCTTCTCTTCCCGCGCAAAAGGTAAAAGCCCATCGAGGGAATGGACGAAAGTCTTAGGAATCATGTTACAGGCGATGCGGCTAGCAACCCATCACTATTTTTTTGGATTTCACTTTCCACTTATACGCCCTTAATGATACTAAACGTGGCCTTAAGGTTTTGTTATCTTAGGCCCTGTCTACCCCGCAAGGGATAAAGACGTGATATATGTATGTATGTATTGTATACATCGATTCTTTTTACAATAGTTGATACATAAGTTCGAGTAAAAGACACAGCCGTGCACCGACAATATTGTAGAAAACAATTGACAGCCGCATTTCTTCTTTTTCGCTGGTGTCGCGGCGCGTGGCAAAGGACTAGCGCCAATCAGCCACTGACGGCCAAAAGGGTTGAAAGTTCTATAAAGTGTTTGTTATTCAGAATACTTGCACATGTTTATGGATTGATATTAAATGTCTATCTTAATCCCATCACCATTCGCCGGAATAGCCCCCCATATTTTCTGAAACTACCCTCAGTTTACGGCGGTGTATTTTCTCCACTCCGACTGACACAATGGCTGTATTTTTATGCAGTACATTAAAATCGCACATTCGAGTTTTATTGTGGTCGTTACTGTATTGTGTACGAATACGTTTAGGATGAATACTTTGTTGCTGCTAGTATTTTTTTCGTACTTTGTTACATTGTTATTTTACTCTGTTGAAAAAACCTTAGATGAGTTTTTTGGATATGTTTCATAATGTGTACCCAATTTTAAACGCTCTTTTTTGTTCCTAAATAAACGCTACTTTCATCCACCGCTGACCGGTAGATGCTTTAAAGGAATATACTGTTAACCAGTATTCATGGTATGTAAATATTTGCTAATTGTGTTCGTTATTTTATTATTTTTGTACAGTATTATATTTTCGCCGGAGTTTACAAAAATTCCATCATGGATGGTCTGCATATAAAATAGCCTTGCATAATGTCTCCTGATGTAACGGTGGAAATGTTGAGACTTAATATGCGCAAATCCGGGCCCCATACCAACTTTCATCCAAATCATTCTAGCAGTTTTAGCGTGAAAGACTAACTATGTATGTAACTATGTATGTTTGTCCGGTTGGGATTTTTGACAGAAACTTATTTAATTAAAAAAATACGTTGCCCCCCCCCCCCCTTCAATAAGTGTAACTGGCCAGTATTCAATCGGATGCATTTGCTGTGAAAACGTTGAACTCGACGTTCAATTCGAATTTAGAATTCAAATGGTTATGTCTGATTGGCCGATCGAGAGCTGAGCTGCTATCCACCGGCAATTCTCTTCTTCGTGTTTTGAATTTCTTATTTATCATTCTTATTTCTTTCTAGTATTTGTTAATAGCGCAGTTTTTATTTTTTTGTGTCACTTCGAGCTACCAAGTCTGCTTTAAGTAGCGTTTACCGTCCACGACGTTAGCAGTAAATCATCCGTAAATGGATTCAACCATTTTAAAAACCATTCCACTAAGGATTTTAATGTCCTATGTAATTGTTGAGCAAGCTACGAAAAACTTCAATGTTGCCATTTTTCAACTCAAGATACCCTCACTATAGCCCTCGTAACCTCTACAACACTTTCAAATGGGTTATTGGGAAATGGTAAGTCGTTACAAACTCCATTTAACACTTTTTTAACGAACTTCATTTCGCCGAACGCCTCGAAGGGGCTCGGAACCGTTATCAGAACATTACTTCCGTTCTATCTCGCTAACGGCTTATTTAAATATCGAAAATGATTTCGGAATATTTTCTTAAGGCGGTTAGTTGCCAGTTTGTGAGCGCTTAGGGATTTTTAGTCTGTGGTAGAAATAATAAGGAACGAAAGGATAAGGCTTCCTATTGACTTACAAACACTTTTTAAATCTTGTCTATCGTCCTCAAATTATTTGTTTCTACTTTGCAAATGAAAAAGTTATTTGCAATGTGGTTTAAATAGATCAATCCAAATTGACGATTGATTTGTACTCGAATATCAATTAAGTGTTATCTTGCTCAAGAAAATTGATACTGTTGAATGCAGAATATAAACTTTATTCAGTTGCTATTAAATCGTTTACAGCATTACAGCTATCATTTTATTGGCTGTAAAAAAAATGTAAAAATTTGTCGTGTTAAACTTTTTTCCGTAAATTTTTATTACAAGACGATCATAAAAAGCTATCGATCTGTGTTGTTTTCGACTACCTGATGCTATTTCAATATTACGTACGCAGCAGGTATTTTGTAGAAACAACTCAAAATAAAAGTCTCTCAATAAACACTTGATGTAAATGTAACCTAACTATTTAATTTCAAAATTTCAGGTCCATTTTTGAACCAACCAGCTGAAACCCTGGCTGTATGATTAAACTGTTCCATTTTTGAAATGCAATCTTTGAATTTCGAATGAAACGGAAATGAATACGCGATAATTCATTACTGCCGTTGTTTGCGGGTAGATAGTTGTTTTGTTTTTAATAGTTTTGTTCTTTGTTTGGGCTTTTGTTCCCAATCCAGCGGCGTTGAGTGAATTTCTTTGGAACTTTTCATGCGTTTCACGGAAGTTTATTAAAAGGAAATTGCTATTGTCGTGTATATAAACTAGGTAGATATGAAGATAGCTTTAAAGATGCTTACCAAGACCACATAGTATGTAACTGTCACGTTTTAAAATTGTAAGAACCACTTTGCAAATAATCTTTTATTTCTCGTTATTCGATTCGATTCGATACTTATTATTCGACTATCGGTTCTTTGAAAATCCGCGTGGAATTTCGCTCTTTTTGGTGTGTCGTTCACCTTAGTTCCGACCACTTCATAGAGTCTTAAGGGTCCGCTTCCCTTGACGCCGAACGATGGAAAACATCCCGAAGCCAAACAATCGCATTAGTTGAAATCCACGCCTCGTCCTACTCTTCTTTTGTTAAAATGACAGTGTGACTATTGGCTTTCAACCACAGTAAACTGACCCAAAAATCTATATAAAGAACAAATTAAAGGTACCAAAAAAAGTTAGTGCATAGTTTCGCGTCGGCCAAGACTTGGCTTTTCAGCCCGTTGCCAAGAAATTACTCAGGAGATTTGGCCAAGTTTCCCCCTACACATGAAAGGCTACAATTGTAGATAAACGGTAACGTATGCGAGTATGTGTGCTAAAGTGGGTTTAAATTAAAAAAAAAAACACAGTCACGTGACAGCTGGTATGCTATTAAAAGCCGTGGCAGCCTAGTGGTTTGACTTGTGGCCTCTCATCGTGTCATCATGTGGGATCGTGGGTACAAACCCGGGCTCGCACCTCTGAGTTTTCGGAAGTTATGTGCGATATTACATTTGATTTAATTTACCTTGAGCTTTTCAGTGAAGGAAAACATCGTGAGGAAACCTGCACACATCTGCGAAGCAATTCAATGGTGTGTGTATTTCCCAATCCGCACTGGGCCCGCATGGTAAGTATAGCCCAACCTTCTCGTTCTTAGAGGAGGCCTGTGCCCAGCAGTGAGACGTATATAGGCTGGAAATGATGGGTGGTCTAGGGGTAATAGCACGGAATGTTTCCCGGCCATAGCTTTACGTTACGAATTTTTTCTTGTGTTCTAGTTTTCAGTCATTCATTTCTTTCATTTGATGGGTTTGAATGAAAAAAAAAATTGTAAAGACACGTCTGCTGCGCTATCTTTTCAAGGTGGGTCATCATTTTAAACCTCTGACATGGTTACTCTGAAATAAAAAGGGGCGTGGTTTAATAAAGGACAAAACATACAATTATGTTTGCCGCGAAGAGGGAAAACACGCCATGCGTTCACCTGCTCTAATATACTTATGGTCGAACTACTTAACTTAACGCCCTTACAAAATTACAAATAATATTATATTATATTATTGTAATGAACGGGAGTGGTGGTGGCAGTAGACACTACTTCCTGAATGTGAAAAAGAAGGATCCCGTAGGAGATGCGCGCCAGGAACTTCCACAGCCATAGCGAAAGGAACCGTTGAGCGGACCACTGTGACAACTTAATCTTCTCTCCTCTGAAGACATGCAAGATGTACCCGAATAACATGCCGATGAAGAAGGGCGGCGACCGCACCAAAATGTTAATGTTATAATATACCATGTACTCTTCAACGTTCCCCGTAGCTGCCCAGCCTATTCTTGACAGCGCATTCCTTTTTATATTTAGAAGAAGAAATAGAAGAAATTTTTATTCACCAACACAAAAAAAAACACAAAAATTCAAAAATTACAAAGTAGAATTAGATGCGAAGGTAAAATGGAAGGGAGACTCAGGGAGATTTCATGTAATTTCTGTTTCTATAATTAGTTATTAGTATTACCTACTATTTTCTTTCCCGTTTCTAAATATGTTCGTTGTTTCAAATTATATTTTCCCACCCAGGAATATGGTTGTACCAGTTAGGGAGTTCTGTTATTGGCCTTAAGACTCGCATTGTAAACTAGAATAAATATGATTGTAACGCTGTAGAACACCTCAATTAAATAAATAAATAAATTCCCATTAGCTTATCAATATAGAACACATGGACATTAGAAAAGAAACTGAAATAACAAAATAGTGAATAAAAGAATAACGTGTGTTGGCGCTCACTTGTCATCAGGTTGTTCGTTTGCCTTTCTTGTCCTATAAAAAAATCTAAGATCGCCTTGCTTTGATCTTAGTCAAAAATTTTACTTTAAGCACGAGAGCATAAAAGTATTTATAAAGCGTAAACACAAACTTTATGCGGATGAGTAGTTACAAAAAGTGTTTTTAGCCAAAATATAAATGCGCTTGAGGAAATTACAGAAACGTAAATTAAAACAGGATTTAAACAATTATAACCGAAAGTTCGTTGACCTTTACGTCAACCGCATAATGACAATACAACGTTCAAAACAACGATAACGAATCTTAACAAGTGGAATTACAGTCTATTTTAGATGGTCACAAAGGCACGTTCCGTACGCCACAGGGCATCGAGTGGAACTACGTGACGTAAGAGCTTCGTCAATTCAGGATTAGAGTATGAAAAGGTTCTATTTAGTATTTTCAGCGGATCTAGTTTCAGACGTATGAGTAGTTCGATAGGGTTGATATTTCTTCTGAATACAGAGCTAAGTTTGTATCTTTCAATGGTCAGAGCAAAATTATGATGACTCGGGTTGAGTTTTGTAGAGGATTTCAATTTGGTACTTGAAAATAAGCAGGTGGTGATAAGATTTCAAAGAAGGGTTTTAAAGCGTGTACAGTCCGCCAAATACGTGATCTATCACTTTTCATGCAACTTCCTATCAAATATAAATATGTCGCTTAAGTTGAACTTTCAATTGACTGCCACGTCGTATACACTAGGAACTAACAATTTCATCATCCATCATCATGTCAGCCCAAAGACGTCGGGTACCTCCCATTTGTTCTATGGATCTGTGACGTTATAGGACTGTTAACATTTTTCTTTCCCAGCAGTTCCATGGTAGAACTATTGAAACAAAAAATGTGCTATTTGTTCTATAGAACTAAAAGCACCTCAAGTTTCCCATCACAAAATTGAGGTGCTTTTAGTTCTACAGAACAAATAGCACATTTTTTGTTTCAATAGTTCTACCATGGAACTGTTGGGAAAAAAAAAATGCTAACAGTCCTATGACGTCACAGTTCCATAGAACAAATGGGAGGTACCCAAGACGTCCACTGCTGGACATAGGTCTCCCCCAAGGCTCTCCACTCAGACCGGTCTTGCGCCTTCCGCATCCACCGCGATCCCGCGATCCTAATCAGGCCGTCGCTCCATCTTGTTGGAGGGCTACCGACAGCTCGTCTCCCGGTCCGCGGACGCCACTCGAGAACCTTCTGACCCCATCGGCCATCAACTAACAATTTACCAGGATGATAACTATTCTCCCATACTGGTCTAGCAGCAAAGAAAAAACATAGAATTTACCAGTTGCCTCGCTTCCCGCGCAGATGGTAAAAGCCCATCGAGGGATTGGGCGAAAATCTTAAGGATCATGTGTTATTATAGGCGATGTGGCTAGCGACCCATCACTTTTTTGATTCCCGTTTCCATCCATACGCCCACAATCATGCTAAACGTGGTCTTTAGGTCTCGTCACCCTAGGCTCTGTCTATCCCGTAAGGGATAAAGACGTGATTTATGTATGTATGTATGTAAAACTATTTTAAGTCCTCAGGGTCTCAAACTATCTCCATTCCAAATTCTATCACGATCGGTTGAGTTTACGCAAGTATGTGTTACAAACAAAGTCACATTTGCATTTAGAATGTTAGTTAGGATAAAATTTATTTAGTTAAATAAAAGTTAAAGCTTAATTAATCAAATAAAGCTTGGATGCAAATAAACAAACAAGTGAACGCAAGCGCAAACACTAAACGCCAATTTTAGTTGTGTGGGCTCGAAAGCTCTCTAATTTAAGTTAGAGTTCGTTACGAACACAGATTCCGGCAGAGCTCTCGTAACTTGGCCTATGTGATTGCAAGGCATAAGCGGCGAGCGGTTGGTGGGCTGCTAATACATGCAGCGCATTGTAATGTTGGTAGCCAGTACAAAAATTATGCGGTTTTGTTTAACTGTGTAAGTAGATACATGGTTTTTAAAACGAATTAGAGTACTTATTATTGACATGTTTTTTTAAGACATAATAAAAGTAGAAACTATTTTGATGAAACAATTTCTAGTTCTAAGATACAAATACTATAAGCATGAAACTATAAAGTTAAGAAAAAGAAATTGACTAACATTTTTGAGCTAAATAAGCCATCTTGAGCACAATTTATGGCCACTCTCAGGAAAAAAATTACAATTTAATGCTAAGTTACGTGTCAAATTGTATGAAACTGTCGAAAAAACAATGTTTAACAACATAACTAAATCCTTATTTATCTTTCCAGTAAGTGACCAATATAGAGAACTATCTAACTTACACTAGGTCTCGCGACTTGTGTATCTTTACACGAACCATTTCGAGCTTTTTTCGACCCCTTTGCAACTCAAAACCCATCTTTTTTTGGTGCAGGTGGTGCTTATCTAAAACGCAATCGCTCGTAAGTCAAGCCACAGAGCAGCACTGCGCCTCTTTCACGAACTTAAAACTTACTTATTTAACTCTGACTTTCAGAAGATTGTGATTCCGGGAATGAACCGAAGTTTCGACCCCAGCTTAAGCATTATTTATTAAGTTTTCATTATGTAGAAATATCGGGGTTGTTATTAACACCAAGTATTTGCATATCGCGAATTTAGTACTGAATTATTGTTATGGTCGCCGCTTAAGAGAGTTTGTTTGGGAGGAGTTAAACCAGGTTGGTTTTAAAGCTATTTTAAATTAAAAGATTGGGATATGAGATAATTATTCTTTGTTAAACATGGCAAACCGATACAGTTTAATTACAAAAATAAAAAGACTAACTAGATACTTCATATACTCTGAATAAATAAATAAACATCAGTGGCGTGGCGTCCATAGAACTCGATTGCCACCGGCTTGCCTATTTTAAGGCAGTTGGGCACTTTTATTGTGCAGAATTAGAGGAAAAGGCTAGTTAAATTCCCTTCGGCTTGCCTTCTGATATACTTGACGCCACGCCACTGATAAAAATACTAACGTAGGCGGCAGAAATAAACAAAAGTACCTAACTGAATAAAGGTCGTTCTGGGATCGGATGCGTCCAACTTTGGAATGCACGTTTTGGAATACACACACACACACACACATATATATATCACGTCTTTATCCCTTACGGGGTAGACAGAGCCTAAGGTAACAAAATCTTAAGGCCACGTTTAGCATGATTGTGGGCGTATAGGTGGAAAGGGTAATCAAAATAGTGATGGGTTGCTAGCCGCATCGCCTATAACATGATTCCTGAAATTGTCGCCCATTCCCATGGGCTTTTACCATTTGTGCGGGAAAGAAGCAACTGGTACATTCTATGTTTTTTCTTTAGTCCCAGACCAGCATGGAAGAATATACAACCTGTCAAAAATCGTGTCCCGTATAGGAATTAAATCGGGGACACGAATCGTCGAGCGAACAATAAATGAGTCTTCTATTGCGTACCGAGTCGTACATTCCTTGCACCTTCTAATCTTTATCGACGGCGAACGTACATTCATATACGAATCACGTCTATATGCCTTATGGGGTAGACAAAACCTAAGATAACAAGACCGTTGAAAGCGTTACTAAAGTGTAACATGAATACAATTCGATTAATTTCGATAAAATACCTTCGAAGTTATTAAATGAAAACCAGTGTCATGTCGAGGCGCTGAAACTTCGGATTTCAATCCCCCGGTAATTAAATGCGGTTAAGAATTTCTGTCACCATTTAATTTTGATTTAAGCGAATAATTAAAACAAACCTATCAACTTTCGGCAAAATGTGGATTGAGTTATAAATGCTGTGATCAAAGCTTTACCATACTATTGATAAACGTGGCTTTACTTTGTTACCTTAGGCTCTGTCTACCCCGTAAGGGATAAAGACGTGATATATGTATGTATGTGGTGTATGTTCAAAAGAAATGTTTACCGTGTAATTTTGTATCGGAAATTACGTTCATCTATTTTAGAACTGATTGTTCGAAATTCACCACTGTCTGCTAAAGATTCACACAATAAAAATGTTAAAACAATTTTAATCAACGTTGTTATACGTTTAACAAAATTTAAACATGACCGGGTTTTATTAGCTCAAACTGACATGCACAATATTTTTCCATCCCGTTCGTGATCATAAATGAATTTCACTGTACAATAAATTGCGTCTAAAATCCAATCATGATAACAAAAATTATGTTTGATGGTTTTTCAATTCTATTCCGAAACAATAACATACATCCAAATTGCTTTTTTATTATTTCTGATGCCTTTTTAGGGTTCCGTACCTCAAAAGGAAAAAACGGAACCCTTATAGGATCACTTTGTTGTCCGTCTGTCCGTCCGTCCGTCCGTCTGTCAAGACCCTTTTTCTCAGTAACGCGTGGAGGTATGAAGCTGAAATTTATATCAATTACTCAGGTCTACTGTCCCTTGAAGCTGTGAAAAAATCAAACTTCTAAGCCAACGCAATCAAAAGATACAGCCGTTTATGCCGCAAATTTCCGCAAATTTTCAACTCTCAAGGGAATCAAAACCTACAAGGTAGTTCCCGTGAACGCAGAATCTTGAAATTTGGTATGAAGGTAGGTCTTATAGCACAGATTAAAGAATAATTGCGAAAACCGTAAATGTGTATGTATGTCTGTATATAGCAGTGACCAATATAAAGTAACCCCACACTGCGTACATTTTGCTTTGGAACAGGGCTCTGCTTACACTGGTTTTAGATATTTATAGATAATGATACGGAACCCTCGGTGCGCGAGTCCGACTCGCACTTGACCGGTTTTTTTTGTTAATAAACTGAGCATTTCCAGGTTGATATCTTTTATGTCAGCTTACGGCAGGTGCTATAAAAGCAGTCGTAAAACTATGCCATTTTACTGCTTAAAATTTAATGAAAACAAATGGTAAGCGGAAAAATATATCACGTACTAGCGGTTGTCCGCGACTCCGTCTGCGCAGATCTCGCTAAATCGCTATAAAAATCGGGACTAAAACTATGTCTATACCATCATTAAAATCGGTTCAGCTGTTTAGGCGTGAAAGCGTAACAGACAGACAGAGTTACTTTCGCATTAGTAGGGCTGACTGAAGAACAAGTGTTTAAATTGGCCATGTCTTTGTGATAGACTTGTTCATCACGAAAGAGAAAGAATAAAGATAGACCATATACCTGCGCACCCTCAGGACATTATCACGTACCAACACTTAATATTTTTTTCTAAAAATAGCTTCGATGTTTGAAACGGGAGTGACTTTGCAGAAATCCAGTGAGTAGGAAACCCAGTTAACCATACTTCTTTGCGACCAAAATATTTTTTTATAGGTAATTATTATACGTAACCAAAAACACTCCTGAAAGAAAAACTCTAATGCTTTTTTTTATCTAGACGCCATAGCTTTATAGACGATTTTTTAGTCAGTAATTGTCTTTGAGATTTTTTTTAGTCTTCTTTACACTATCAAATGAATCAAGAATTTTTACTTCTTGATTTTTTATGTTTACTTTTACGATTTTACCGTTAGAAATTAAATTTCTAAACGACACACAGAAAAATCCGAAAAGTAAAGCTATGGCCGGGAATCGAACTCTTTTTGTCGCTAGGCGTCATCTGTTTTGAATAAAAATTTGCATAATAACAAGGTCATGTGAGAGCTAGTAATAGATAGAAAAAATCGAAGGGGTACCCACCAGCTATAGGTGGTGTTGGGGTATAGCACGCGTCACGGAATGACGATGATCCGGGTCCGATTCCGGCCATAGCTTTACTTTTCGGATTTTTCTATGCTTTCTAATTTTCAGTGTCTTTTGGCAATTTAGTCTACTTTAAAATCTATTTTATTCTTAAAAATCTATCACATTATTAACTAAAGCAAATATTTCTATAAAGTTGGACTTTGATCCCACTTTTTGGCTCGGAAATTTAAGAAAACCTTCGAACACATCGCTACGGAAATAAATTTCCTTTGCTTACTTTCATGAAGATGCGACACAAGCTATGAACATATAAAGCTCCTGTCTATGCGTAAAACACTGAAAATAATATGCTACAAGAAACCCAGACGAATCTTCAAAACAACATTTTGTTCTTCCCCAATACGTATTCAATCTAAAATGGATCTAATGCCACAGTTTTAGAACACCAAGGTTTTTTTTTCAAGGGCAAAGTAATTGTGGTAAGTTGCGCAGGGCGTAAAATGTTTTGCGGTAGTGACATAGGCGAATTCCATTCTCAGATTAGATTCCAACGAGGTCCCTACTCAAACGCAGTTTACGCTCACGGCTCTCCTCGAACCTTTAAAACCTGGCCCACGCAACGAATAAATTTGAACATGGAACAGCCTTAAGACTGGCCGAAGGACTTAAAAAAAATGTTCTTGCGTTGAACACCTTTTAAAAATAGAATGAAAGAGCTACGTTCAGGTTTTCGTTTTCAAAAAAAAAGTCTGCCAGTACTTTTTTTTATTTCATTTTAAAATCTTAGAGAAAATTGAAAGTGCTGAAGTAAGCTCAGTTTTAAAATTATTTCAACCATTCGTATGTTAAAATAAAGCAGAATGTTGTGTTTATTCTAAATAGACGGCTGTACTTCCAACACGATAGTGAACTAGATAAGCACAGGATTCATATAGAATTTCTATTACAACTGAGCTCAAAATGAAACAAAGAAGTTATTCAACCTTAGGGCATTGACCTTGTGCTCGGAATTGTGTAGGTACTTGATCAATGGACGATCCTTGACAAAAGCAAAAGGGTGACATATTTGAAACATAGAAACAAAAGACACAGATCCTGAGTGATCTTATTGAATGTTGTTCAATTTATGGAACGGAGAAGGCAACATTATTTGGATTTTCGTTCATTATTAATACTGAATTGACTTAAAGTTCAAGCAAGCATGATGCTTAATTTTTGCCAAATTTAAAGCCTCTAGCTCCATTGGTAAGCGTTGTCTGTTAGTCGGACTAGACACCGGAAGTACTGTTTTATAATTTTCATACTGTGGCCAATGATTAAAAATGAAAACCTGAGAGTGAAAAAAAAATGATAAAAAAAACAAAACTCACAAACTAAGAACGTTACACAAGGCCTCGCCTAAATTTCCATCGCGGTTTTAGAAGATCTTACACTTTCTGAGTTCAATGCCCTTTCAGGCATAGCTATGACGTCATTAACACTTTCGGCGCACAGGCTTGCAAAATACCAAACGCAAACAAAAAAAACCAAGTGGGCACTGATCTATTCATAATGCCATTCATATCACGATTCCTTTTACGGCACGCGAGAACCGAGTAAATATAAATCACCCGCCTATTCGAACTGCTTTGGACGTGAATTTATCCGGGCGAGTCTGTCATTTTGAAAAATGACGCAACTTTTCGCGTACAGAGTCTAGGTAAAGAGTGTACCTGGCCGCGACGGTTGATGGATGCCGTTCGCGAAAAAAAACTAGATGAAAATAAACGCGTTCGGAATTTGAAATATGCGGTCGGCATTGTACCTGGCTGGTGAGAGATTGTGTTCTATATATCCTGCTTTAATGGAAACAGAAAAAAAAAACATTACACAGAGAATTTTTGAGCGGGAACCCTAGAACGGGAAACCGAACAACGTTTCTATAGACTGACCGCTTAAATGAGTCCACGCCGCTCTCGGTCCCCTTTGTCGTCCTACCCTGCGTCCCTGCACCCGCACGGGCGAGAACTCATTTAATGTGATAAATCAATAAGTTATATTTATAAGTACAGAGCACAAAATACGGACCGACAGGTTCAAATACCTTGGAATCAGTATCGTAAATAAATGTTGCCTTTTCCAATTCATCCATATAACAGATCACAGTCAACGACTCAGTTTGTTTCACACGATCCAATTAGCTATGTCAATGCGCAATATCAAATACAAATAGTGAACCCCAATCAAACTCCGTCATAATTGCTTGGGAGGCATCCGGAACTCAAATAGGAGCTTCTGATTATACTAATACGAACAACAATCGTTACCTTGGCCATATATACGTAAATATATTTTCTTAAAAATGCTATGAAATATCGCCTTTACATTAGTGAAAAGGAGCCAGAAGGTTGAGCATCCTGGATGACTAGAGTCCCTTTGAATTTGGAATCAAAAAGTGTCCAGTAAAGTTGTATGAAAATCTATTTGAATTTGGAAGTACCCGTCTTTATTAGGGCCGTCCAGTATCAGTTTTTTTTTTTAACGAAAGAGGTTATGTGAACGTGTGTAGGTTTCAAAATAAGTACCTATAATTAGTTTCAACACTATTTTACTTAAACTGCATATTTGCACGGGCAAAAAATTTCTAAAATAGTCAATTTTATTAGTTTAGTATTTAAATAGTCACATTTTAATTGAAGAGCAGACAATATTTTTTCAAGTTTGGCATAAGAACCAAAATTCAAGCATTTTGAAGTAAAAAAAAAAGAAGCGGGTAACGAAAGAAAACTATTTTAATTTCAGTAACAATAGACAGTTGCCCTAACATGAATAACGTCACATTCAAGATTTTTTACACACACACACACACACAAATAACGTCTATATCCCTTACGGGGTAGACAGAGCCTGAGGTAACAAGACCTAAAGGCCACGTTTAGCATGATTGTAGGCGTATAGGTGGAAAGGGGAATCAAAATAGTGATGAGTTGCTAGCCGCATCGCATATAACATGATTCCTAAGACTCGCCCATTCCCTCGATGGGCTTTTACCATCTGCGCGGGACGAGAAGCAACTGTTACATTTTATGTTTTTCCTTTGCTCCCAGACCAGCATGGAAGTAAGATTTCTTAATTTTTTTTAAATATACTTTTATTTTACTAAATCTTCTCGTTTCATTTTTAAGAAAAGCACTATACTTGCTTCGATCCTAATAGCCATCCTGGACTCGTACTATTAAACTCGCCGTTCCGGCTCGGGTTTTAAACTCGTACTTGTCCAAAATGGCTTACTTACTGGTCTCTGCAGTAATGTATTATCACTACATAGTATAAAACAAAGTCGCCTCCGTTGTCTGTCCGTCCCTATGTATGCTTAGATCTTTAAAACTACGCAACGGATTTTGATGCGGTTTTTTTTAAATAGATATTTATAATGATTCAAGTGGAGGGTTTATATGTATAATACGCAGATGAAGTCGCGGGCAGAAGCTAGTAAATAATAAATGGAAGACCAGAACAGAAATAACTCATTACCTACATTACTACAGAGGCTGGGGCGAAGGCGACTGATGGTCGAATAAAGCGCCAGCGAGTCCGTCTACTATACGAATTCTGCAATCACCGTTCCGGCCCAGGTTTGTATCGTGTTTTTCTCGAACATTGTCAGATTTTTTTTTAAGTAACAAGAAGACTTATTTCCTCGTTTGAGCAGTTCTGGCTGAAAATCAGTGCTGCAGGTGTCTAACACCTCAACGTAATGCTGAGCCAGCGACCGTTTCACTTTTGCGAAGACACACACAACGCTGATGATCTATTTTTCATGTCTGTGATTTTTTTTCTGTAGAATTGCTTATATTCTCTTATGTTTGTGTGTCTTGCAAAAAGGAATAAATGTCTTCTTTCTTTCTTCTTTCAGTTGTTGTTGGTTGCGCTCATACATTTAAACATTTTAATTTTAATAACCCAACTACCCCAATTTGCGTATATTACTATCCACCATGCAATTACCAAACAGTTTACAACCCTTCCTCTGCCATTACAGCGCCACGCGACGCTGCGAACTCCATTTATTTTCACATCAAAGAAAAGAACCTATTAGAATGAAATTAAGGACTCGGACGCCCTATTATTTGAGTACACACGGCTCGCTTACGGACGGTTGCATAGCAAAACGGAAATGACTAGGGATGGGATACTGTGTCCGATCATTTGACCGACAAACGTTTGACAAATGTATCGTTTGACAAGCATTTCATTTGACAACCCTTTAATGTCTGATATACCGTTAACTTTTTTAAAAATGGAAAAATCTTTAGGCGTGGCTCACATTAGGTTGGGTTAGGTTTGTTTTATAAGTTTTCCAAAAAGTCAATATTTTAGTAGAAAATATTAGGTTGTCAAATAAAGTGTTTGTCAAACGATGCATTTGACAATAATTTTTTGGTCAAGCATTTTTCTATATCTACTCTGAAAACCATAGAGCACACGACAAGATTACTACTTTCAAATTAGCCAGCCAACGATCAAACAGGTCACTAGAGTTGATCAAGCAGCTCTTTTACAAAAACCATAAAGTAAAACAGCTGCAAAAAATGTGCTGATATGGTATATATGTCGAAAAAGACAGATGTGGTACTATAATTTTATAGAGCTTATTACCACTCTAATTGGTTATTTCCTCTATGCTGAAGAACCACAAAGCGATACCTAACTAAAGTACAATAACAATTTCTTGGATCGCCATACGTCATTTACATCACTAGGACAGTAAAATATAATTGCCGGTTCAACCATTAGCCCGGAAGCAATAATGATCTGATGAAACCATAATGCCGGTAATTTGCGTATCCCAGCCTTTTAATTAGGCAGCTAAGAAGCCGCGAGCTGGGACCACGGGGCCCTAGGGCGCTGGATGGGGTTCTCACTTGACCTCTTGAAGTCATACCTAATAGACGTAAGGAAGTAAAAATGCTTTATTGTACAAATGTAAAGAAACAAATTCCATTCACAAAAAAATAAAAATAAACATTAATATATACACAAAGGCGAACTTATCCCTATAAGGGATCTCTACCAACTGGTAGAGAGAGGTTAACTAACCTTTGAGTAGATGAGAGGAGCATTAAACGAGGGACCGGCAAAGTGTGAGTTTAAAATTCCAGATTTTAAAAGCCACAATAGAGCGTACATATCTAAATACAATAAACAAATCATAAAATAAACTACTAAATATCATTACATACATGCATACATACAAAACACAATAAGGGCACACATATACAATATCTAAGGAGATGGTGTGAGCGACATCTTCCTCAAGCCCTGAACGACGCCACTGAGGCAGAGTGCCTGATGGAGGTCGGTAACCGATTCCACAGCCTAGCTATTCATGATGACGCTTAGCGACCAAAAATCGCATAGTAATAGTGACAGCTAGTAACAGATAGAAAAATTCGATGGCTTACCCACCTGCTATGGGTGGTGTATGAGTATAGCACACGCCACGGAATGACGAGGATCAGGGTTCGATTCCCGGCCATACCTTCACTTTTCGTATTTTTCCGTGTTCTAATTTTCAGTGTCGTTTAGAAATTTAACCAATTTAATATTTTACTAGCAGTTGCCCGCAACTTCGTCTGCGTAGAATTCGTTTATCGCTATCCCGCGGGAATCACGCAATTTTCCGGGATAAAAAGTAGCCTATGTGTTATTCCAGACTATAATCTATCTATGTTCCAAATTTCATCCAGATCGGCCCAGTACTTTTTGAGCCTATTCATTACAAACATACAAACATACAAAAATAGGTACAAATCTTTCCTCTTTATAATATTAGTATAGATATAGATAAGGAAAATGAACAAATCCAGCAGCCATACCTCTTCGTTCAGACATTCCTGTGGTAGCGGCAGTTTTGTTAATTGCTTTCCATTCCGGTACATTCAGCCCAGATGATGGATGCTGGCTCTTACGCGCCTCGCGAATTTCAGGCCAATTTGTTAACAACAGTCTGGAGATTTGAGCGCAGAATTCTCCAAAAATTAATAGGATATGCGTTAATTACATCTCCTTTACTAACAAGATCACTCAGAATTATTCCTTAGTATATCAGCAGATAAATGTTTTTCAGGATCTTTCAATTGTGTTTGTCCATTTTTTATGCATTTGTCGATGTTCAAAGTGTACAGCGTCAAAGGGATGACTTAATTTTGAATCCTAAACTGAGCATTTCTCAAAAAAAATCCACTTTTTTTATATTTCCCAACAATTTTATGTTACTAATCAGAATCACCAGTTCTTTCAATAAAATTATTTTTTTCCTATTTTGTTACTATTTTTCATACACATACATTTATTTTGTATGAAGTAACGAAAAGGAAGAACACAAAAAATGTATAAAAATCTCGGGATATCTTTTCTCTCCCACAGAAATGGAAAAAGCTCGTGATTCTGAGTGGAAACAGCATGAAATTCGTAAAAAAATTGAGGGGTGGCATTTTTTTTGAGAATTGCTCAACAACGCAAACATTTGTACAAAAGTTTTCAATCTCACGAAGCGAACCACCGGCTGAAATATGCCGGAATAATTGTGAGAGCCCTTGTTATTAAGACGAGAAACAAACTACACTGAAAATACCGATATAACATTTTGTTTGGTTGTTTTTTTAGGACCTTGTCAAAAGTCCATCCGACCACCATCTTATTCGCCATAACGCCAAACAGCGGAATTTGTGCTGTTTTGTACCGGTGCAAAGTGTATAGCAGTCGTGAAAATTATCTTGTCTATGATATCTATCTGTAATCTTAAGTGACCCACTCCACTTGCTCGTATTTTGTACAATCATTGCAGCGTCAAATAGTTCATGACACCCAAAGTAGCCAAATAGTTCGCAACACGTCATTGGTTACTTGAAATAAGGTCGCATTTCTAACTTCTTGGCCACTTTGGGTGTCACGAACTATTTGACGTTGACTGTATATTAAATAAGGAACCAGGATTATAGCAAATTTTAGCAGTAAGCATTTTAGTTACAATGGTTTTTAGCCGACTTTAAGGAGGTTCTGCGTTCCGCTGTACGTATTTTTCGCGAAACTGATACCTTATCCTATACCTCGAAAAAAAAGAGATTACGATCAAGATACACGTTTTTGCATAAATTGCAGTAGGATTTTTCTATCACTACATAGTATAAAACAAAGTCGCTTTCTCTGCCCCCATGTCCTTATGTCCCTATGTCCCTATGTATGCTTATCTTCAAAACTACACAACGGATTTTGATGCGGTTTTTTTAATAGATAGAGTGGTTCAAGAGGAAGGTTTTTATGTATAATTCTACGCAGACGAAGTCGCGGGCAGAAGCTTTATACATATTTGAAACATTAATAGCAAATATTCTTAATGGCTTTTTCCTGACGGAAATGTTATACTTTCGGGTAAAAATTTAAGTCACCATAAAAAGCACTTTGTTCACAATGTGAACAATTATAGTTGCTTGTTAGTGTAACTAGTTACAGGCAAGTAATCTCGTCGGTTGATAGAACTAGACTGTGCCTGGTAGTAATTATAGTAATTAATGAATAGATTGGAGCTGTGTTCGCTTGTTAAATTAATAGGAAATTGGATTGAAAGGTTAATTAACCGTGGTGATGAAATATGCAAAAGTAGATGTTATCATGCGTATGTTTTCGTGATTGTCTTAATATGCCATCTCAAGTCTAGGTTCTAGAAAGCCGATTTTTTGCGAAGAGTTTCCTACAGTGTAGTGTGTTACAATGTAGGCAGTGAATAAGAAAAACAATAGGTATTACCGCAGGATAGGGAATGGCAACGGGATAGAATCCCTTGCCTAGACAAATCAAGTTGAAATGGAAAAGTATATGATCTCATTTCTTAATTAATTATGAAACCCCGACTGAAAGACGCAACGTAGAAAGCCTCTTCTCAAGATGGACTGTTGGATGACGCCCGTGCAAGACCGGTCTCGAAAAGACTGTAATCCAGTGGCCCGTTTAAGTTATTTTTTATAATAGGTAATGTACCTGTTTACAAATTCGACGGCTCTTACAAATTCTACATTCAAACTGTAAGGTCAAATGAATTCACAGTATCCCTTGTCACTAAAGAGACCATAAATAATGTTCAATACATAAGATATATGGACTGAGAAGAATATTTGTTGATATGTCATATTTGTAAGATGAATGGGATCCCGCTGCAGTGGGAAATTGATCCTGGGTAATACATCATTATCCGTTAAAACAATTTTCAACAAAGTTTCCTTAGTACTTTCATATTATTGACGTTGCCGTCTGGATTATTAATGAATTACGATTTATTTTGCCAAGTAACAAGTTGTATGTATGTATGTATAACTCTTTATTGTACATGAAAAAGATGAATACAGGATCAGGAGGACACAAATCGATTTTTATTTTTTATTCTATCGATACTTTAGTGCTAGCCTGTGATTAGTGTTGACTTCTGTTTGCCTAAGATTATTATTCAATTTCCCAAGTACCTCTCTTAATCAATTCTTTATTGACATTATAAATTCTAGTACAATTAAATACCTACCTAATTTTGCCACTTGGACCACTCTTAACAATGGTTCCCAGCATCCTCTAAAATTAGGAGCTGCGGGTGGGATGTGACTTGATGTCTTTAATGACTGTAAGTAAACTCCTCAACTTCAGCGATATCAAATTAATAGAAGACGGGGTCAACAATTAAATCGACAAATTAAAGTAATTTTCTATTTCTGGTTTGGTTGCATTACCGCGATTTGATATGATAGTTGATAATGCGAGACGAAGATGGTTTGTGTCATTTATGCGTAAGATATAGAACGTCAGTAAATATGATTTCGTTCTTCATAAAAGCTGGCCCCAATTCACAATCCACATTCAACGCAACACCTGTGTTACATGAACGACACACTTCGACGGCACGGCTCACGGTGTAACACCTTTTTTGCTGTAGGTGTAGGATATAAAGCCCCGGGCAGGCTGATACACACCCCTGCATATTCATGCCGCAGCGACAATCAAAAGCCTTTTTTCCATTGTTTCCTGCGCTATCGTTTAGGTTTCGGGACATACGGGTGGGATGGTGTGCTAGCACTGCAAAGGGAAATATCTCACTCAGAGGTTTTACATTTAGATTTCTTCGAAGAATAATTTGAGCAAAGTTAGTTATGCTTTTTATCTAGTAAACCTTGGTACGTTGCTTTTAGGAACAAACGAGATTAGCATTATAAAAGTCCGACGACACTGCTGCGCATACGCAGTGACGTGTTATGCTCCTCTCATCAATTCAAAGATTGACTGGAAGAGATTCCTTTAAAGGATAAGTCCGACTTTGTGCATGTATCTCAGCGTTTGTCAATTGTATTTATTTTATGTTTATTTTGCACAATAAAGAGTTTACTACGTACATACGTGTAGGCGTCACGTTTTCTCACAATTTCTTCGTACATTTTGTTGCGTAAACAGACCGTCAACGTCTCTGACGAACCGGTGTGATTGCCCCTTAATCTGATGTCTCAGTCCTTGTTTGAAATCAGTTCCAAAGAGCATCATTCGTTTTATAACGCTCACGGTATTCATAGGTTTCGAGAATGTGGATCCATAAATTGCCGTCTTAGAGCTATTTCCTCGGTGTCTTTAGTTCCAAAGTTTTTTTTACTGAAATGATCATGCAACTACTCGTAATACCTATTACATATAAGTTTCAGTTAGTTGTATTTTGTAACGTAATGAACGCCGAGCGAACGTCAGCTGAGCCATAAGTTGTGGGGAACTCACAAAAAACTGATTGATTACTTCACCACGCTTTTTGCTCGTCGCCCAACACATCCTTACGTCGCACGCGCACAAAAAACAAGACAAATTGCGCTATTTGTTCGCGATTGTACGGCCGATACTGTTGCCCGGTTAGCCAAAATGAACAATGGATCGAAAAACAAAACATGTATAAATTAGAGCCCGCTATCGGTAGATGGCGGGATAAAATTATTGGGCCTAATGGTTTGCGGGTTGCAAATGTTTGTAGATTACTGAGACTTTCACGTTTGCACGTCTTATCTGGTTTGCCTTTAATCTGTTGATTTTATGTGCATTATATACAACAGTGTTATTATGTGATAGTACAGTCGATGGCATAAATATATATACATGCGTCACCGACCGTATTGTTTGTGGCATAAACGCGTATAGAGAGTTTTACGAACATTAAACGTATACTTGTAAATAACAATAATAATATATATACCTGTGTAAATAATCTAACAGAAGCTTAAAGAATTCTCTATCAATAAGAAAAAATAGGAAATGATTCAAATTGAAATAGATATTATCTCAAATAATGTAAGAAATACCAGCGGTAGGTTCGTTGTGGATAATAAAAAATTGATACATATTCATACCCGAGATAGGTCCCCTAAACGTAATCCTTTTCAGGGATTCTAATAAACTATCAATTTTATCTTCTTATGTGACCACAATTTCGAAGAATATACTAGCAACGCATGCCGTAATTATTAATACGCTTTGAACCAATAGCTAACTTATGGCGACCCCCATAATGTAGCATAACACATGACATGCGCTAAGTGTGTCAATACGCATGTACCGATAGTCATGTTAAACTTAGGTGCAAGTGACAGGAAGCAATGAATGTTTTACTGAATTGGGCGTTCCTTTACGGAGGTCCATTTCAATTAACAAAAAACATTTATCTTGCTACTCCGGCTCTTACGTGCACGATAGTCAAGCCTGTGCAAAATATACATGCAATCTCTTCTAATACCACAAAAAACATCCATAAATCCCACAAACTTAACTATCCCCACGCCATACAAAATACTCCACCCCTCAACGATTGCTTTCGATCCTTCAACGGAATCATCCTCGTGGTAAGAGTAAGTGACCACAACCTCTCATGTTATGTAGTTGAGCAATTCTCAAAAAAAAATGCCAGCCCTCAATTTTTTATTATCGAATATTAACGAATTGTATGCTGTTTCCACTCAGAACCACGAGCTCTTTTCATCCCTGTGCACAATTGAAAGATGCTGAAAAACATTTTGTTGGAGTGTGAACGCAACCTCTTTAGACTTAAGCGAACTATTTTATAATAATATATGTTTATGACACCTTTGTCACAGTCAATCTTCTTACGTTAAAAGCCTTCGTACCGAACACCACTCTTTCTATTTTCCCTATACATACGTTTTTATTCCACTTAAATTCATCAGGTTGTGCGCCCAGACACCAAGATACGTGCCGAAATAGGGAAATGTATTTTAACAGTTTTAAATCGCGGATGAATGTGGATTAGGTTACCGGTCGCCATTACGACATAACCTCGGACAATCCGTCACCGACATCGCGAATTTTTCTTCAACAACATGATCAGATTTAATCACGAACTCAGAAAGAGTATGAGAATTGCTGATATTTTGAAGAGTGAAGAAACTGATAACTGTCAGCAAGAGTGAGAATACGGAAGGCAAATTAATACAAGAACCGTAACGTAAGTCAGATATTTATGGATCCGAAATAAAAATTATCCACGTACAGAAAAATAGTAAAAGCTGCTAAAAATTACGACAACCGCTTAGAACGTTTTTTGGTACCAGTGCTTCTGATAAATAAGACTTGAGGTAAATATATGTTCCGTCTAAACGTATTCGGCCTCAGGGAAGAAAAGCACAGTGACTTCCGATCTTCTTGATGCAATACGTTCCGTCAAACGTATCCGATGCTAAGGAAGAAAGTCGCTCCGTGGTGCCAGGACAGGACAGAGCAAGAAGACAGGTTGTACATGTGACATAGCAATGTTACGAGGTAATGAATATACCTACAAAATTCTGTAAAGAATCAGATAAGTACTGAAATGAATTTTTGAGAAGTTTACATATCACCAGAACAGCGATGAAGAAGGAAGAGGGTAGAGTTGCGATGAACTCGTTGGAGCGAAAAGATGGATGGCTACCAAGCGTTGCGATGAACGCGTCGAAGCGAAGTCGAAGTTCACCAGCTAAAGAAGGGCTTTCAGAAGTTGCCCTGAGATTCCTCGAAGATAAGGGTTTGCGTTCAAGGGAGGATGTTGGAGTGTGAACGCAACCTCTTTAGACTTAAGCGAACTATTTTATAATAATATATGTTTATGACACCTTTGTCACTGTCAATCTTCTTACGTTAAAAGCCTTCGTACCGAACACCACTCTTCCTATTTTCCCTATACACACGTTTTTATTCCACTTAAATTCATCACATTTATCTGGTGATATATTACGGAATAACTCCCGTTTCTCCCACATACACAGTACTACAATCACTTCTTATAGGCTATATTCCCTCCAAGGGGTTTTACCATCTGCGCGGGAAGAGAAGCGACTGGCGAATTCTGTTTTTTCTTTACTCCCAGACCAGCATAGAATATTTAAACCACCCTAAACTCAAATAGACCATCAGCTTGTAACTTATCCCAAACTAAACAAGTGATTTCGATTTACGATAATGGCAATACCAATGTCCGGGGCCGTCATTCACGGCGCGCAACTTAGCGGTTCCCACACTATATCCCTTTTAGATCCGATAATATTCAACTGTAAGGGATAAATGAAAATGAAAAACATGACATTACGGTACCTATTACTAATTTGAGTGCGACGCTTGGGGTCCCGGGTTCCGTTTAGGATCACTTCGTCCATATTCCCATTTTGTCAACTTCCTAGCTTGTCAACAATTCCACTTCGTCCTATTCCTATTTTGTCAACATTCCCAAATCGTCCACTTCCTATTTTGTCAACATTTTCAAATCGTCCACTTTCTATTTTGTCGATATTACCAAATCGTTCACTTCCTATTTTGTCAACATTCTCAAATCGTCCACTTCCTATTTTGTCAACATTCTCAAAATAATCAGAATAAAACAAAATGTAAGTTTATCCGTTGCCTAGTGCAAACCCATTATAGTAAGATAGCAAGTAATTACAAGCATTGTTCGGTTCCGGACAAGATGAATAAATCTTTCAACATGAAACTACCGTGAAACTTGATCATTATTACACATAAACGGATAACTCACGTATAAAAAGTCGAGTGATGCTCGACATGTTTCGGACTATTTCGTAGTCCTTCTTCCTGGAGCGCTCGCCCCGGCGGCAGCGAAACGAACACTGCGCGCCAGCGCTCTGTTCGCGCGGCTGCTCGACGCAACTGACAGCGGCGCACAACTACCCTCGTTTTCATCGTCATTTTTATTACTGTCAAATGTAGGGCAGCACACAACACTGATCACGTCACTCCGTAAAGGTTCGCTCACACTCACCGTTTGGTCAATATTTAAAACAGTTTTCCAACTCGGGGGCACCGACCATCCACTATCCCGGTTGAAATTGGGATACCGACTTATTTCAATGGCTTCACGTACTTTCCGCGGAATGAAAAACTTATCCGAGATTGTGAGTTATCCGTTTATGTGTAATAATGAATAAATCTGTCAATTTTCACATGTCACTTATTTATTTATTACTATTTACTCATTTTGACCTCAGCAACAGTGATAAAAGGCTATTTAAAGCTTATATTTGTCCGTAAAGTTATTCACAGCAAGGAATTTACTTGGAGTCTAATTAAAAATGTTAGGTACGACAATCAGGCTGTGTATCTAATAAATATCTTATTTCAAAGCGCGCAAGCTGAAGACGTCTCGGAAAATTGATATCAAAGTCAAAGTCAAAGTTTTTATTTGTTCGAATCATGGTACAAAGCTGTTAGGCATAAATCAATGTGGACCAACACAATTCACCATACATTGGCATGCAAAATTTTATAATTAAATTATATTTTAAATAATAGTAATAATAATAACCATAATAACCACATTTCATCATTAATTAATTAAGCAAAAATAATGTCAGAATAATAGGAAAAATAATACAAATTAATCCAATAAAAAAAAATCAATTACAAATTATAATCATAAGCTATTTACATTCAAAAAATTCTGACATGGTGTAAAAACATTTTTCTTTGAGCCAGAATCGTAGTTTGGCTAAGAATATTTTATTTGTCAGCGATCTCATATCTACTGGAATTTGGTTGTAAACTTTCGCTGACATCACGTAGTTTATTCTAGTAACTTAAACAGTTTTTATTACACACAAGGGTCCAAAGAAATATACATACAAACACTTGAAAACGTAACCCTCCTGAGGAGTTAGGACATAGTGAAGCAAAACCAAATCAAGTTAAACGTAAAACAGTTAAATCAAGTTAAACGTAAAACAGTTAAATCAAGTTAAACGTAAAACAGTTAAATCAAGTTAAACGTAAAACAGTTAAATTTCTAAACGACACTGAAAATTAGAACACATAGAAAAATCCGAAAAGTAAAGCTATGTCCAGGAATCGAACCCGGATCCTCGTCATTCCGTGACGCTTGCTATACCCCTGCACCACCCATAGGTGGGTAAGCCTTCGATTTTTTCTATCTGTTACTAGCTGTCACGTGACCTTGTTACTATGCGAATGTTTGTCGCCAAGCGTCATCTGTTTGAATGATGTGTCTGTACGACACAATTACAAACAGCTATTTAATGGTGACCTAAACACGGTGCGCCTTGTACTAATATTAATACACCATTACTTGTGTATAATACAACATGTATAAGGAAACTCTTAAGCAATTAGCGTTTCTAAACGATTTCCCATGTACATACACGTTTCTTTGTTACGCGTCATGGTAAATGCTAACGAATAAATAATACAATTTGTAATTTCGTAACCTCACAGCGCTTCTTGTTGCTTCAGGGCTTTGGGGTATACCGACGCCGAACGTCACAAGCCATATATTTCACAAGATTTTATTTTCTTACAAATGTTAGCTTGTCAGTGGGTAGCTCAAATTTGAGGGTTCGACTTGTTAGGTTCCATTAATGTGCAAGCTGGAATAACATTACCTCAAATAATCGTTATGCCTGCTTGCAACACTTGCTGATTGGGTTTTGGCGGCAAAGCCGATATACTTTTGACAGTCGCTAGCTTGGGGGGATTCCGGAATGGGGATGATGATGGGAGGTTTACTTTAGAGATAAGAAAACGAATATTAGGATTAAGAGTACTAGATTATGGTATTGTATGGTTGCCCTAGAGAAGGAATATACTAATGTAAACAGGTGAGTATGTTTTATTATAGACTTACAAGATTAATCTTGTAAGTCGAACTTCCCTCAGTTCCAAAGTGATTGAATTGACTTGAGTTTTTTTTATGAAATAGAATAAATTTTGTGCCACTAAGTACCTAAATATATTCGATTGTCTGTGACGATGTATAGAACGTCAAAACAGATGAACAGATAGATCTGCATGAAATTTGGCACTGAGATAGATAGTTTGGGATAACACATAGGCTAGTTTTTATTCCGGAAAATTGCGCAGTTCCCGCGAGCAGCCAAAGAATTCACTCGCAGGCACCAGCTAGTGAATAATAATCATCACAATGCCATACTTCCATGCTGGTCTGGGAGCAAAGAAAAAACATAGAATGAACCAGTTGCTTCTCTTCCCGCGCAGATGGTAAAAACCCATCGAGGGAATGGGCAAAAATCACAGGAATCATGTTACAGGCGATGTGGCTAGCAACCCATCACTATTTTGATTCCATTTTTACCCACAATCTTGCTAAACGTGGCCTGTAGGTCTCGCCACCTTAGGCTCTGTCTACATCGTACGGGATAAAGACGTGATTTGTGTATGTGTATGTATGTACAATGCCATAAAAAAAGTTCGACATTATTTCCGTCTGTATGTTCCAGCGTATCGTTTTACTTAAGAAATAAGGAGCAGACCGTGATTGAATAACCGTGTACCTTCGAAGGCCTACGCGAGATTTATCAAATTATCTTCGCTACGAAACTACTTTGCTTGTCAATTTTAACAAATAAAACAGATTGCCTCTTAATCTAATGACAACTAAGTGCTTTGATACCTACATAATTATGTTTGCTTGTACTTTAAGTACAGTTACTGGTAATAATATCAGATAGAAGAAAGCATTTTATTCAATCAGGCATTAGTTTGCTACTCCGCTACTCATTTGCAAGATAGCCAAGCCTGTGCCTGTACATATACCAACAGTACAAATGTCGCATGTAAAAACATGTATATTTGGCACAACATAGCTTGGCCGTCATGCACGTGAGTAGCGGAGTAACAAAGGCAACGTTTTTTGTTTGTTAGAAGAGAGCAGCCGAAAATCTTCAGGTTAGATGCTTCAGTAATTTGTTATTGACTAGCTGTTTCCCGCGATTTCGTCTGCCCAAAATAAGATATTATAACCTAAGTTACCTACTCAGGGAGCAGTGTAGCATTCTAATGGTGAAATAATTTTAAAATCCGTTCTATAGTTTTGAGTTTATAGATTACAAGCGTACAGATCTCCTCTCGTTATAATATTATTTTTAGGAAACACAATTATCTTACTGATATTATAAAGGCGAAAGTTGGTAAGTTTGGATGTTTGTTGCTTTTTCATGGCAAAACGGCTGAATTGATTTTATTGAAATTTGGTACAGTGATAGATGCAGTCCCGGGGAAGGACATAGGATAGTTTTTGTATAATAAAAACTAGTATAATATACTTAGTATTAATATTAACAGACCATCATAGCATCAATGTCATTGGAAGAGGCTTCTTAGCGTAACTAGTATTTTAAAGTTTGGTTTACAACTTTGATTTCGATGTAGGTATAAGCTAAGATTAGTTTTTTGTTATAAAGAGTGATGAGAGTGGACCTTATCGCACCATTAATTTATTTTTTATTTATAACGCATGAAGAGAGTAAATATTTTATAATTAATTCAAATACTCAGTTTCCTTGTAGCAGTTAAATTAAAATATTCATGAGGAACGTATGCAGCCGCTTTTTATTATCTTTTGTATAAAACAAGAGAGAAATATTTCCGAACACCATTAATT
The DNA here is from genome assembly GCA_949127965.1 of Pandemis corylana. Lineage (NCBI taxonomy): Eukaryota > Metazoa > Arthropoda > Insecta > Lepidoptera > Tortricidae > Pandemis > Pandemis corylana. The sequence continues at coordinate 11,568,940 of OX421870.1, read as the reverse complement.
TATTTTTTTCAAAGAAAAGTAGCATTGTTAATTTTCAATACAAACAGATATTAATTGCTGTTTTTAAATTAAAAAGCTGTTGCGCGCAGATTTGTATTCGTGGCCTTTGTTTCCTTTTTTTTCCGCCGCAGTAAAATAAATGTATCATGTTTTTTTAATGAAAATCAGACGCTGAGTTGAAAAAATACTAAATACTCAAGGACTGGCCAAGTGCAAGCCAGACAACGCATAACGAAGGGTTCTCCGCAGATAAATTTAAGTTATATTATGAAATACCTTAAAAAAATCGCCAAGTTCATTAACACTAACCCTGGTAGCGACGACTGAGTGCAATTTAAGAGCCGCCGGGCTCGTAATTAATTTTTGTTTCTTTCGAGTTTAAAAGAACTTTTTGTTCTAACTGTCCATTTGGTGGGACTGTCTTTACATTGTTTCCCATTCTACATTACACTACTTATTTCAAGTGGATAAAAATTCGGAATTGAACCGTATTAAGACGTCATTGTAAGGCCCTTATATTATAACTATGGTCCATAACTTCAAGACGACTTTAAGTATCCATACTAATATTCTTTTATGTCTTGTCCAAGTTTTGCCTTCTGTTAATGAACATATCATTAAACTTTCTCGTTCTAATAAAAAACAATACAATGCAATACAATACAATAACTCTTTATTGAACACCACATATAACAACCAAAACAGAAAAAGGTATACAGAATGCTACAAGGTAACAATAGGCGGCCTTATCGCTACAGAGCGATCCCAAAATCATACTTAAACGAAAATATTTGAGTCAAATTTGGACATAATGTAAACACGTTATCGTGCGAAATAAACATTTAACAAATACAATTGACAAACACAAAGCCGGACTTATCCCTTTAAGGGATCTCTTCCAGTGAAACAAACTCTCCACAAATTACTAACTTTACTTTGCTATCTCCGCGATATAGTGAAGTTATGTCATGAGTCCTTGGACTACAGTTGTAGTTTTTACACAAAATCACGTCTTTAACCCTTATGGGGTAGACAGAGCCTAAGGCGGCAAGACCTACAAGCCACGTTTAGCAAGATTGTGGGCGTATAGATGGCAAAAAATGGACGGTTTATTATTATTAGTATGAAAATATCGCGTCGCCAATTTGTCTCGTGAAATTATAAATACGTGTTCGGTAATTGTAATTAGTGTCCCAAAGTATCGCTTTGACAATTACAGCGTGATAATGAGGCGATCGTGCGCAAACGTAAGACGGTTTTAAATTACGACAGCCGGTAATTAAGCGCCTTTTCGGGGTGTTTTTGTTTCATCTAGGCTCGAGAGGAATATGCGAGGCGTTACACAATTTAACCTTAATTTTACTTTCTTAGGCAGAAAATGAGGATGTTTGTCCTTTTTTTAACAGACTTCAAACGGGGAGGTTCTCAATTCGGTTGCATTTTTTTTAGGGTTTTACGGTAACAGTAACTTCTTCTTTTTCTAATATGGCCCCATCGATCGATTCAATAATCTTAACTATTTTCTTTGAGAAAGCCGAGCGCTTCCGAGCGCCGACCGAGGATTTCCGACTTCAAAGGTCGAGTGTGCATGTGCGGATTCGAACAGCAATAGGTACTTATCCACTAGAGGCAGCCTCGGGTCGAGCGGCTGCCTCGGGTCGAGCGGCTGCCTCGCTCCGAGGCCGCGCAAGTGGAGAAGCTGCTTCAACGCTGCCTCAACGTCTTAAGCAGAGTCTTGCGCCTGGGCACCTAATTGTCTAACGTCTCTTGCCATTGTGAACTGTCATTTTTACCACACGCTTATTTCCACTGTTTTGCTATTCCCTGTTTTCTAGCCGTTTCCTACTGGTGTATATTATTCTTCAGTGTTTCCTTCTGAACAACAAAACACAACTCTGTACGTCACTAAAGAACAATTTGTGCCAAATTATCCAGAAAAAACGGACACCATAATTCCGTTTCGGACACACAAAACGTAAAATATTTTGTTTAAACAGCCCTCGAAACAAATTACTCTTTACCACGTAATTAAATAAAGGAATGAATTTCCAACGGGACTACCAATTAAGTTGATGGCTTATTAAAACCGTTGGCGGTTGCCGTCATTAAGTTTGAGTGCTGTGATGAGTCAGTCAGACAATCAGTGTGGAACCCTGGTCGTGGGTTCAAGCCAACGCTCGCACCTCCTGAGTTTTTCGGAATGTACGTGCAAAATTTCAGTTGAAATCTGCCGAACGCCTCTCCTCATCCTCACTGAGAGCATTCGCGTGTAATTAGAATCGGCGTCGAATATTCGAGTGGTGTGGCCGTTGAGCCGAGCGTTACAAAGCCTACATTGATTGCTCGTTTACAAATGCTTGGGTAAGAATGCTTTCTCTGAGGACGCTCCTTTTGGTGTAGGAAGAAGTCTTTCATACACCCGCGAAGCAATTCAATAGTGTGAGTGATGATCCCGATTCGAACTAGGCGCGGTAACTATAGCCCAAGCTCTCATAATGAAAGAGCGCCTGCCCACTGTTCTGTAATAGAGACAAATTGCGGGTTGCCTTATTTATTTGTTAAATGAAACCAAACGTGAACCAAGCAGAACCGCAACGCGTACCTAGTTGTTTACTATCGTGTAACTTCGTACAGTCAAGGGCAAAGATATGTATACACCACAGAGTGTCAAAAAGCATTGTCATCTAAATGGTCATAAATTTGGCAACATATAAAAGTACATAAATTAGTATACATGATTTGAGAGATAACTATGTATACAACATTTGCAATAATATGTCCTCATTTATTAGGCCATAAACTTAGAAACACCGTAAAGTTCAAAAATATGTATACACTATTTAACCATTAATTATGTATCTAATATGATACCCAAAAATATGTAAACAATCCAATTTTCTATTAACACAACTCTATTGTCAGGAGCTTATGAACGTATTTGCGTAACATCGAACTCTGTAATCTTTATGTAATCAGCCAACCATTCGAAGCTTCAAGTCGTATACAACAACTGCTATTCCAAACTCTTTAACTGATAATTACTCTATTTATTTTAAATTATGTCATGTGCCCACAATCTTGCTAAATGTGGCCTGTAGGTTGTAGGTACCTGTTACCATAGACTCTGTCTACCCCGTAAGGGATAAAGACGTGATTTGTGCATATGCATGTGCATGTGTCATGTCATGTGTCACTTTTGGATTTTTTAATTCCATTTGACTTACCGTTTCTTATGGTTTATCTGGCGGCTTTTCATTAATTTTGAAGGAGAAAATGTATCGTTTAAGCGATCATTTAAAACATAGGATTTTTGCCTTATGCGAGGAAGGTATATACGTGCTTGATATAGCTCTGCTCACGAATTAGGCATCACGGTAAGAAATATTAAACATGTTGCGGGTGGTAGGGCTTTGTGCAAGGTCCGTCCGGATCGCTACCACCATCTTACTCGCTAATCCTGCCGCTAAGTAGCAGTGCTTGCACTGCTGTGTTCCGGTGTGGAGAGTAAGACAGCCGGGGAAATTACGGGCAAAAGAGGCCATTCATCTCAGTCCTCTAGGTTGGCAACGCATCTGCAATCCCTCCGGGGTTGCGGGTGTCTATGGGCAGTGGTGATCACTTACCATCAGGTGACCCCTGCTCGTTTGCCTTCCCATTCATATAAAAAAAAAATGTTAATAATAACGTACTATAGAAAATATTACTCTCTAATCACTTTGTCTTAAGTTTAAGGAGTGGTTTTCTTATTATACAGTTATTTTAAGTATACTTTGCCTTTTATTAAGTAAAAAAAATTTAGAAAATAGCGTAAATCGCCAATTACTGTATGATTTGATATTGCGACACGGATGGCTCAGTGGTGAAGCAACCGCTTTCTGAGTCGAAGGTCCCGGGTTCGAAACCCGGCCATCAGGGTAATGTTTGTGTGATCAACTCGAATATTAGTGCTTGGGTCATGGATGTTCTACATACATACATACATATATCACGTATTTATCCCTTACGGGGTAGACAGAGCCTGAGGAAACAAAACCTTAAGGCCACGTTTAGCATGATTGTAGGCGTATAGGTGGAAAAATTAATCAAAATAGTGATGGGTTGCTAGCCGCATCGCCTATAACATGATTCCAAAGAATTTCGCCCATTCCCTCGATGGACTTTTACCATCTGCGCGGGACGAGAAGCAACTGGTACATTCTATGTTTTTCCTATACATACATACATTCACACATACATACATACGTACATTCTATGTTCTATATATTTAAGTATGTATTTATTTATTGTATAGGTAGTCATCTACTCGTAACTAGTACCCATAACACAAGCCTTCTTGAGTTTATGTATACATATTTCGATACTTTGGGTATATAAATTTATTTTTGTCCCTAAATTTGTTTTCATCTTCAATCAAAATCAACGAAATCTAAATCTGTAAAATCTATTAAACATGCCGATTGATAACGTCGTGGTGACAGGTCAAAACATGCGACAAACATATGCAATGACAAGTCTGTACTGTTTTCGTGAATTGTCAAAACATACTTTACAAATTTGTTTCGTTTGACTAGGCCGTAAAGTTGATATTCGCAGATTACATTTTGTATACATATTTTCGTCGCAATTACTGAATCTATATTTAATGACATAAGTATGACTATAATATTTTGCATTATTTGCGGGATGCTAATAATGGAGTTTTGATTGTATACAAGTTTTTGGACTTGCTAGGTACATATTTATGTTGCCAGTGTAGTTTGCATATTTATTACCATTTGAATGAGTATATATCTTTTTAACTTTAAATGATTACTTATTTTCTTTCACTTTACTTGCATATATATCTTTGCCCTTGACTGTACCGTTGGTTTAGGCGGTTATGGAGGCCTGGTACAATTGCTTTACTAGTCCACAGCGTGTGTAAACAGCTTTATTGGAGTTAGGAACACGTGCCAGACATTATGGTTGACTCGTTTACATTGTGAATTGCGTTGAAGCTGGGGGGCTGTTCCGAAATTTGAAGTTGGTATCATGCAGTCTCTCGCCTATTAATGACTAAGCGTCCCATTGCTGCGCACGGTGGAACTACGCACGTGGCCTGATTCGCTCTGTATCAAAATGTAGATAATTCGTTCCAGCGCACGAGCACGCTACGCATGAAATGACGTCACTAATACACGCTTGGCCTGTTCCAAAGTATCCCTACGCACACGCCAACGTTGCGGTGCACGCTATCCACACTACGGACGAATACGTATTACTTCTATAGAATGTTTTGAATGATCCGATTGATTAAAATGAGCCCGTTTTGTGGGCAGCGTGGGCCGCGTGCGCCGCTATGGAGAATGTTGACACATGCAACTCACCCACGTTTGAGACGTATTCAACCTTGGTCACGTGGGTGACGATCAATGTTTGTATGCCTCGGAACGCACAGTCTATTAATTTACGATTTTGTGACCCCCGTTTGGTTCCTGTAGGAACACGTTACACGAATTATCAGGCCGTACAGTCAAGGAATTTAATTCCAACCCACCATGGAGCCTTTTTATAGTAAGCGTTGTAACGATTTTCCTTGACTGTACATTCCAGACAATTACAATCATACAATTGGTCTCACTAGGCGCAATTACTTCCCAATAAAGTATTTTACATGTACCTATCTCTGCTCCTGCGAATGCATACAACGTAGAGAACGTATGAAAGTATCCTGGCTGCAATAGTCACGAAATGCGAGCTAATAAAAACATAAAAAACCTTCCATCTTGCCGGAATATTTTACGCGTGATAGCTCGTATAGAAGTTATAAGATACGCGACATCGGCTGGCAAGCCACTAAGCGGCGTTATGAATGTGGCTAATAAAGTTGCCGGTTCACGTTTCGAGCCACAAATCATACGCGGATATCGTAAATGTTTACAGAATGAATGTGCGCCATTACTGCCTCGGAGGCGGAAATAACCGAACGCGACCGAAGGTGATACCGAGCCGAATAGGCTGGTTATATTTCGGCTCTGGTGAGGCCGAAATTTAAATTGAGAACATGATTTTGTTTTTTTCTGGAGTGAAATAATTATGCGTTACGGTGGCCAGTTCCTAAACAAGGCTTATTTTTTTTTAAGTCTACTGACATAGAAAACAATATAATAAAAGAGTTTCACATCATTCGGAAACAAGTGCATTATACTTATACTCGTAGTCAGCCAAGAAAGTGTTTTTAATGTCGACATTGTATTCTAAGTAACAGAACACAAAGGGCCTTGTTGACTTCCAAATTACATTGCAGGCGCGATTTTGTGACCATAAATCAGATTGCTGGACTGTTTTTCATTTGTTTTTAACTTTTTTTAAGTCAAAGAGACTATGGAATGATGAACAACAATGTCATACAGCCTAATCGATGGCCGAGGTTGAAATGAATTTTAAAAACGCATTCGACCAACATTTCTTAATCCTTATTATGACGTCAGGAATATACTGGTAAAATGCACACTGTGTATACGTTTCGGTGTAACAAGGGCATGTATCACGTTTCAGCAACGTATCGTACGATTTGACCACAGCGCGCAAATAGGCCGTTTCTGCGCCGACGCGCGGTGGATTTTACACCTGCTTACACAATTTAACTTGAAATACGGCTTCGCTCATCTAAATGGCGAATGAGACTAACGGCAGTGTTCAATGGCTGCACTATCACAAGGGCACTACTAAATTGTATATTGTCGACTTAATTTGCATCTAAGAGTGCCACTTTATCAGCGTTACTTTTTTCAGCTACGGATCCCTAGATACATATATCACGTATTTATCCCTGATCTATATGGGGAGTGTGAATGGTTACGTTGGGAGGGGAAGGCCTTTTTTTTTTTTTTTTTTTTTATGGTGTGGAAAATGCGCCTTATGCATCCGGCCCGGTACGGGAATACCGAGGGTACCTGGGGCTCTCCCGAGGCGTCAGGCATACCCAGTAAAAAACACACGGATTCCCACATTTGGCACTATTGCAGGGGGCCGCGGGAGAACTTTCGTGAACCGCGACGTCCCTGCGGGCCCACCCCGGGATGGGGCTACCTCCCTGCGACACCTGTGCAATGCAGGATTGGGAATTCCCGCCCTCCCCCGCAGGTGCCGCGGAGGGAGGGGAAGGCCTAGACGGACGTTCCAAGACCAAATAAGAGACGTTTTGGAAAAAGGTCAGGTCAGAGGAGTACCCGAAACCGACGAGCATGTATGAAGAGATTGATGACTGTGGATGAAGCGAAAGAAATATGTCAGGATCGTAGCAAGTAGAATAAAGTAGTCTCTGCCTACCCCTGTGGGAAAGAGGCGTGACGGTATGTATGTATGTATGGGTAGACAGAGCCTAAGGTAACAAATCTCAAGGCCACGTTTAGCATGAATGTGGGCGTATAGATGGAAAGGTGAATCAAAATAGTGATGGGTAGCCGCATCGCCTATAACATGATTCCTAAGATTATCGCCCATTTCCTCGATGACCTTTACAATCTGCGCGGGAAGAGAAGCAACCGGTACATTCTTTATTTTTCTTTACTCCCAGAACAGCATGGAAAAAAAATAAACAAAGAAAGATAGAAAACAATTGGGAACTTTACACACACCATTTCATTGCTTCGAAAATGTGAGCAGTATGTATCCATCATTCCCAATCTGCACTGGCTCCGCATGGGAACTATGGCCCAAGCCTTCTCAGTCTGAGAGGAGGCCTGTGTCGTGTAAAGGCTGGATATGATGATAGTGATGAGATAATAATTTTTTGGTACAGATTCGACACATTGCAAGTACTTAAGTGACTGGAAAAACTGAAGCACGTACCTTTATGGAACCATTTCTCATACGATTCCGCAATAATTTCTTTGGCATATGGTGGTAAACTATTATGACATTTTCTGTGAAAAGATCCCATAGTACGCGATTCATTTTCATGCTCATATTTACGTTATTTCGACAACATTGACCAAGCAACAGCCGATATCGTATCACCCGATAACTTGAACAAACTTCGCCGTCTAATGAAGCTATCGGCTTGGGTCTGCCCCCCTTCAGCCTGCCATTATAATGTGCATGTGTGCAAGTTTAAAACATGCATGTAGTAGGTTAGGTAGATTATGTTAGTTTGGCAACTGATTGCCGTTAGATCGTGCTATAGGCGATGCGGCTTGCAACTCGTCGCTATTTTGATTCCTCTTTCCAGTATTCAGTATTCAGTATTTATTCAATTGCAACATTTTTTACAAAGTTTTGTATACAATGATGCCCTGTTAGGACGTAGCAACTTATAATTAATAATTATAGCTAACACATAGCAATGCACCAAAAAATTATACAATTATTGTATAAAACATGCTTTGGCGACACTTTAAAATAAATTATATATCTAAAGACTAACTGGGTTAGGTACATACTTTATGCTTCCACCTGTAGGTACGCCTACAATCATGCTAAACGTGGCCTTTACGTCTGGTTACCTTAAGCTGTGGCTATACTTAAGGGATAGAGACATTATTTACGTATGTGTGTATGTGATGTGTCTGTACGACACAATTACAAACTCCCATGGCACAGGTACTGCTCACCAACGCTTTTTAACGGTATAAACCGTAAAAGTAAACTTAAAAAATCAAGAAGTAAAAATTCTTGATTCATTTGATATTACCTATCATTTGAAAAACAGCGCCTTCTCTCATCCCTGGTGAGCAGTAGATGTTCCACGGGAGTTTGTAATTGTGTCATAAAGACACATCATTCAACCAGATGACGCCTAGCGGCAAAAAATCGCATAGTAACAAGGTCACGTGACAGTTAGAAACGGATAGAAAAATTCGAAGGCTTACCCACCTGCTATGGGTGGTGTAGGGGTCACGTGTCACGGAATGACGAGGGTCCGGGTTCGATTCCCGGTCATAGCCTTACTTTTCGGATTTTTCTATGTGTTCTAATTTTCAGTGTCTTTTAGAAATTTAATTATATACTTGCAAGATTCGATTACAGACATCGGGACGGGTGAAACCAAATAACTTGTAACAACCTAAAACACGAGTATAGTACCAACATTCAAGAAACCCCGAACCATAACAAAATAACATCATTACACGTAAACTCCATTATCCTGACTTCATATCTTCGCGTAATGAAGATGCAATCTTCGATATCTCGCATATTTCGCTACGTAAAATATTTCATAGTTTCCCTTGGCAGCTGATTTACCCCAATTGAGCCCTTAAGTGTTGACTAGTAAAGACTGTGCGGACCGCATTCATGTGATAATGATAACTTTGTAGAGTTTTGCTACGGTGGAAACGCGTAGCTCCTCTACGTAGATTCGTAGCAGCCGCGTAGACATAACGCTCTTTCGTAGAATTTAAACTACATTATCTACTATAGTTTGACACAGTGTTGCCACCCAACTTTTGCGAAAGTCGCTAAAAAAATTAAAATAAGTCGCTAGATTGTAGAAAATATCTTCCGAACACCAGCTGAAAAAAAATGGCTATAACGTATTCACGCTTGAAAAAAAGTCGCTACAATGCCAAACCTGGTAACCGTTTTGTCAGTTTTTGGTTAATTTTAGACCTTTTAGTAGTTTAATTTACACCAATTAACCATGTTGTAGATCATGTTCGGTAGCATGCCATGAGAACGCCTATGCCCAGCGGTGGACTGACATTGTCTGATAATGATTAATGATGAATCATGTTGATATTCGGAAAATAGCATTAATATATGCACAAAAGCCTGCTACTACCAGGATTCGAACCCGGGACCTCCCGCTTCATAGTCAGGGTCACTAACCACTAGGCTAACCGGACGCCCGGTACGTAAAGTAACGCCCGATTCAATAAATTATGCAATATTTAACCAAAAGCCCGTAACGCCGCAGATAAACACAAAAGGTGCCCTTTAAATCCTGCGTTCTCATGCTTTACATAAAAAGCCTTTTCTAGTAACAAGATTCTTAAAACGATACAACCATAAAAACCCCATAAAATACTTCTTATGACCGACAAAAAGAGCATAAGTGCTTTGCCAGCACAAAAGAAAAAGGTCATGTCAACAATGGCTGAGGATATATAGGCGGTTCAAAAACATCCAGGTTCAAAGGCCTTTTGTGCCCGGGTGTCTGTTTTTTAGGGTTCAACGTTCGTAGGGTCCAAATGGAGTCGATTGTTCTCATTCTTATGTCTGTCTGTCCGTCTTTTAGCCATATGACCTTATCCGGCTAATAAAGGTGAAAAAAAATTAAGGCTCATCTGCTACGGGTGGTACGAGCATAGCGGTATTGCGCATCACGGATTAATAAGAATCCGGGTTCGATCCCGGGCATAGCTTTACTTTTCGGATTTTCCACACGTCCTAGTTTTCAATATCGCTTACAAATATAATTCAAACAAACACAAAATTGAGAAGTTAAATTTTACATACACAAATTCTCCGATGGTCTTCTTCCTGGACTTCGTCTACCTTAAATTTTACCCTACAAGATAAGTTGTAACAATATAATGTAATAATAATTATGATTGTATCTAAAATTTTACTCCATCGAGGGAATGGGCGAAAATAATAGGAATCATGTTATAGGCGATGCGGCTAGCAACCCATCACTATATTCCGTCTTTTGCCATCTATACGCCCACACCTTAGGCTCTGTCTAACCCGTAAGGGATAAAGGCGTGATTTTTGAATGAATGAAAAACAGTAATTCTAAATCATGATTTGTGCACGTGTATTTTTCACGCATTCGACGCGGCGCGTGCACACGTGCGTTAGCGGATGTCGATCCATCACCCGGCACCTGTGCAGGAAATTACCATTGCTCTTGCTCCGCCAACTATTTGAGAGTTCATTATAATAAACAGCCTGTATTTTAGTTGCGACATATTTTCGCAACATCCGCTGTTATTTCTTGTCTGTCAGAGATTCTTCCGTGCTGGTCTGGGAGTAAGGAAAAAACAGAATTTACCAGTTGCTTCTCTTCCCGCGCAGATGGTAAAAATGAGGGAATGGGAAAGTCTTAGGAATCATGTTGTAGGCGATGCGATTTTCCTTTCCACCTATATGCCCTTAATCATTTTTTTAAATAAACTTCTTTTTTCTTAATCTAATGCCAGCCGCATATTTCCGCACGAAACCACTCACCAAGAGATTAATGAACACCATCGCTAAGCACACTTATAATGACTATAGTACACATCTAAGGATTGGGGGCTTATTAAAACCAGTTGTTTATCGAGAGAGCCATCATCCATCAGCCATGATTAATTACGTCTGCATTATCGACAGGGGCCCATTCAAAAGTCCATTATATCGCATAAGAAGCGCTGAGGTTTTTATGTAAGGTGCGTGTAGGCACTTTTAAGCTGAATGCTGTCGTTCAAATAAGTAAGTAAATGCTTTATCGTACAAGTAAAATGAAACAATTCACAAAAAAAGACCTTAAATATATGCACAAAGGCGAACCTATCCCTATAAGGGATCTCTACCAGTTAACCTTTGAGTAAATGAGAGGAGTATTAAGCGAGAGACCGACAAAGAGTGAGTTCAAAATATCCATATAGTGAAAGCCACAATAGAGCGTCTCAAAATACAACAAAAAATTCATAAATAAACTACTAAATATCACACATACATACATACACACACACTACATACAATATGAGTACATGAGTAAAGCATAATATTTATCTGTGATTTTATAATAGCAAAGGAAAAACAGAACTTACATACATATAGCACGTCTTTATCCCTAACGGGATAGACAGAGCCTAAGGTAACAAAACCTTAAGGCCACGTTTAGCATGATTAAGGGCGTATGGGTGGAAAAGGGAAATTAAAATAGTGATGGGTTACTAGCCGCATCTCGATGGGCAATACTTGCTGGCAATATACCAAATCTTCGATGCTGGTCTGGGAGCAAAGGAAAAACATAGATTGTACCAGTTGCTTCTCTTCCCGCGCAGATGATAAAAGGCCATCCAGGGATTGGGCGAAAATTTTAGAAATCATATTTTATGTAGGCGATGTGGCTAGCAACCCATCACTGTTTTGATTCCCTTTTCCATCCATACGCCCACAATCATGCTATGGTTTTTAGGTCTTGTTACCTTAGGCTATGTCTACCCCGTAAGGGATAAAGACGTTATTTATGTATGCGTATGTAATAAACCAAAAAGTTACCTTATTCAATCTCTTATTACACATTTGCATCAAATAGTTTTTACGTAAATAACAACGTAACTCAACTTTTTCTCAGACCAAATATTTTCTTCTTACGCATCATCGCTGGCAATGGCTTCGCTCTCCTTTTTAAGCGTCGACTTTTGCTGAACAAAATAACACTTTCACCTCCAGACATAAGGTGCATATTTTACTATACACGGGTAACGTTTTAAGCTACCAAGTGCGGTGTGATTTATGAGATAGTACAGAAGAGAGACAGATTCATATTAGAGATAACCGCGTTCACTAACGTAATTGCGTATTTGTTATGTATGTGTTTTCAGATTCTCGGATTAGTTTAGAAAAGCAATCTCAAGTTTTTCCATCTCATAATTCAGTTTATTCGCATAATAATATGATATTATGTCATGCTAGCAACTTCGAGACGTTGCGAAACTTTAATTATAAACATTAAAAATAAAAAAATATAAATATAATATTTCTTGTTTTTTGCAAACGGCACTTTTAAATTGCGTTATTCAAAATTATCGCCTTTTACTCTATTTATAATTTTGAGATTAAAAAAAGGATCAAGTGCTCAGCACTAAATCGTCTATGTAGCAAAATGACCACGACTTCTGATAGTTATATGTAAATTTCCATTGCATGAAAATGTCTTCTTTCTACTTAAACCGTGAAATATCCAATTCGCATAACGTCCATGAGGGGACACGACCAGATAACGACATGTCTAAGCATGTTAAATTCTGATATTCTCCGTTATGGACGTTATGCTAATAGGGCCTGATGCTAATAGGACGTCTCACATTTTGCTTTTTGATCAATTTACTTTGCTGGTCATTTTGCTACATAGACGATTTGGAGGGAGCAGGATCAAGAGACACAATGGCGATGTTGTCTTTTTTTAAGACACACTTTAATGGATTCACACCACGAGCTCACACAGCTCTTTGTTCACTTCGTCACTGACAGGTCTGCAGTGTACTCTTTTTAAAGCCATCGTGTTTTTCCAAGCAGCAATAAGCCACCATTATGTCAATACCTGTTTCTCCAACAAACTATGCTGGACTATGTGGTGGGTCTGCACTCACTGGTTCCATTATCAATACACAAGGTAGTGCCATCAACGGAACTGATAATGGAACTGGTGGGAAGAGACCATGTGGTGTATGGCCGTGGGTGATCCATTATGTACTGAAGCCACTAGATTCCATTGCATACTCAAATACCACGATTTGTATTAAAACCAAGCGTACCGACTTTTACCACTTACTGTAACACCACAGCCGAAATTTAATGACGGGAAATCCAAAACTATTCAAAAACAGCATCGCCCCTCCGCCCCGCTACGGTTGAAATAATTCAACTGGAAATGTATTTGTATTTTCAAAATGTAGGGAACAAACCTCGACGCTTCGTCGAGGTTCAGATACGCAAAGTAGACGCATTTGCGTAATCTATGGCGTACCTGATATCTGTGATAATTAGTTACTTTTTTAGTTGATTTTACGAGTGGATTTGTGGATTTAAGTTGCCTTAAAAATAGTAAAGAAAGTAGTGCAACATAATCCAGTGAAAATTAATAACTAACAAAACATTGACACGTATCAAAAGGTAAAATAGGCCGCAAGCCAGCCAGTAGCCAACAGTATGAATAAAGCGTACTAAGTAAATATCAGAATACAGTCACAAAACCGAGTCGTATTAAAAGCTTTATAAAATGAGGCTTCAGTATAAATGGTCTCCTCATACAATTTTTCTGTAAAGCAAAGGAAACGAAATTATTTTTAAGTGCCTGATTTCTTAGAACTCGGGAACCGTTCTTTACAATACATGTTTTTAACAAACTTCAGGGAAACAGAATTATAATACTGGTTAGATCTACGATATGTTTTGTGCTCTTTCAAGGAAGAGAATCATTAAGAACCTGCCAGCTTTTTGGGCACTCTAGCACAGGAAAGTAGCTTAGGAGAAATAAGTATACATTTTGTTGTTATTTTTAGAGTAATTTTGTTTTCTTAATAATTTTCATAATTTAATTAAATGTTTTCTACAAGCCTGCGTTGGGTACCTATTATAGAATTCCTATCCAATAATACCCCATACTATGTGGTAGACTAGAAAAAAATATGCCCTGTCACTTTACGTTTTAAATAGAGCTATCTCTAATCTGTATATTACCTTTTAATTTTTAAGTAGCTTAAGATATCAGCAATTTGGTTTTCTCACTGTTATTTCAAACACAGCAAGAATTCGCTCGGCAAGGACGTCTTAAACATGGTCTTTTATGCGCGACAGAATCACTTTACTAGCGTGACTTTCAACATTCACTTCAATGGCCGAAAGCGAATTGAAATTTCTACAGCCGCTGTCAAACTGCGGCCAAAAGAAGTATTAAAAGTGACACTGCACATTGTATTCATGCTGTTGCAGGATTTTCGGAAGGCAGCCATTACCCGAGGGCCGCCGGCGCCGAAAAATGGAGCAGAAATTATAATAGTGCAGGTTTTCCGGCATATCTTTAGTTTGGATTGTTGAAGTCTACATTTTTATCTTTGATAGGACTTGGCCATACAAAGTTTTAGAACCGCCTCGTGGAGTTTTATGGTGTAAGCATTTGTGTACACTTTGAACAAAATACATGCAGTTGCAAACGCATACGCGGTTGTATTATGTGTGTGAAGTTCCCAACCCGAACTGGTCCTGCGTGGAAGCTATAGCCGAAGCCTTCTCATTCTGAGAGGAAACCTGTGTTCAGCAGTTGGCGTACCTATATAAACACTAAGATTCAAAATGTGCAATAACCATTTTTAAGATCGTTGTTATAGTTTTTTGTTAGTGAGATATACCTATAGACTACAAGCCCATGGAAAAAAAACATGTTAAATGAACCAGCGTGAATGAAGCTGTTGTAGGTGAGTGAGCGTAGTGTGAAAATTTTCAACTATATTTTTTAATGTGTATGTTTCAGAAACATGGCATAATAATTTCTTCATCTACGGTTTTCATAAGCCCATCTAGCCCTTAAATCATATTTTCATCGTCTCCTGTATTTTAACTGTCAATAGCGTTGACCGTATCCATTTCTTTCGGAAAAATTGAGCTCGTTATGTCGCGAAAAGGATAGCATGCTACGTTGACTGTTATCGTTCTCTCTCGCTCGGCTAGCTATTGCAATAACCCTAGCTATCCAGACAGAGGGGTAATGCGGGGATTTATTGAGTTGTCAGACCGTAGGTGCTTGTTATAAAGGGGATATTTTCCACATCAGCGGGTATCGCGGATAAATGTATGGAAAGGAAATCCGAGGTCCGGCGAGGGTTGCTTAAAAGTTTTGTCACTAAGATATGCTTGGCTACCTACTTACTGCTGTAAATCAGAATTGATTTATGCCCCTATTATCTTCCCTTTGTCACAGTTTGTTTTTTTGTTCGTTGTTAAGACTTTTAAGCTATTTTGTGATCACACCGTGGCCGTGGCTTGGGTCAACGTAGCATTTAGGTCTTCTTACCTTAGGCTTTGTCTACCCCGTAAGGGACATAGACGTGACTTATGTATATATGTGATCACACCAGAAATCGAGTAAATCTGTAGCCAATTAATGCCTGACTACGCAATATTCCGGGATAAAAATGTCTTATGTCCTTCCCCGGGACTCAAACTATCTGTATACCAAATTTCAACTAAATTGGTCCTGCGGTTTAAGCATGAAAAGGTAACAGACAGACAGAGTTACTCTTGCATTTATAATATTGT
Organism: Pandemis corylana; assembly: GCA_949127965.1. Taxonomy (NCBI): domain Eukaryota; kingdom Metazoa; phylum Arthropoda; class Insecta; order Lepidoptera; family Tortricidae; genus Pandemis; species Pandemis corylana. Next base: position 11,552,989 of record OX421870.1, on the reverse strand, counting down.
GGCGCCACAATGAGCAAGTGGTGCTAAAAATACGCCGTGTGCTGTACGGGCTCTAAAGGAAAAATTGAATCTCATTATACACAATTTATGCAGCTTTTCTAAACTAGAACTCTATTACAGAGTACGGATATCTCTTGGTCCCGCGCCCCGGCACGTATGCTCAACTTTATGAGTTCGTTTAGAGTTTAAAAGCCAATAGCTGCCGTAATTAAGGTCCAGCCACTTCTCCCTTGTCGGTATCACTCTTGGCAGAGTGGTCGTGGTCATCACTTCAGGTATTGGTGTAACAACACGCCGCCACTCTTCGGTCCGGCCACAGCAGTGCGTAAAAGACGTCGACGGTGCGAACACAATGTATGAAGAAACGGTGAGAGAACGTGACGCATGCGACACGTCACTGCATACGCAGCGGTGCGGTTGCTCCTTTAATCGTATTACGTACCTCTTTGAAGGCCTAGTGCGTGGGGCTAATTGCTTTTAGGCGCAGCCCCCCTGCCGAAAATCACTGCCACAGCCATTCCTTCCAAGATGGTCTGGGAGCAAAGAAAAAACATGAAATGTTGATTTCCTTCCCGCGCACATGGTAAAAGCCCGAATGAATGGGAGAAAATCTTAGGAATCACGTCACAGGCGATGCGGCTATAGCCATCACTATTTTGATTCCCCTTTCCACCTTTTCGCCCACAATCATGTTAAACGTGGCCTTCAGATTTTCTTACCTTAGGTCGGTCTACCCTGTAAGGGATAAAGACCTACTTTATTTATGCATGTATTGCCATTTCTGGGTAGGGTCTGATCAGAACGCTACCACCGTTTAACTTGGGAATCCTGCTACCAAGCAACAGTGCTTGTGCTGCCGTGTCCCGCCGTGGAGAGTGCCGGTGAACTGGCTGTTCAAGTATGACGACAAAATGGCGGCTAATGAAAAAGGAAAGATTTACAAATTATCCCTAAATCTTTCCTTTTTCATTAGCCGCCATTTTGTCCTCATACTTGAACACTGGCACACTATAATTCTGTGTTAGTTCTTTAGGCTAGCAACGCATCTGCAATCCTTTAGTGTTGTGAGTGTCTCTGGGTGATCACTTATCATCAGGCTCCTATTTCACCGATGTGACAATTGTCGCTGACAAGTGACAAGTCTATTTACATTACAAAATCGACGGGAATCTACACCAGTCGGCTTCATATTGAATAAGCATTGCAATTCGAATTGTCACAGGTCACCGACATTGTCAAATTGATGAGATAGGGGCCAGGTGAACCGCATGTCTGTTTGCCGGTTTAAATATATATAAAAACGCACGTATAAAATTAAATATAATTTATAGCAAACCGTATTTCGATCCCTACTCGTATCTTGCCCGAGCGGGCCTCTCGCGGACGCACACCAGCAAGATTACTTGCTAGTGTGGGTGTAGAGTGAAGCAGGCAGCGTACCCCTCTCCATTGCTTTATTATTTAATTAAGTAGGTAATGATTTTTATCATCCCTAAATTAAGTGTAACCTCTGCGATTTTTTTTCTGAACATTCGGTTAGGAGCTATGCATTGTCTATTTCTCACACTTCTAATTTGCTTGCTCGTACGGTTAATTTCTATAAATTGCAACCACAAAACAAACTCAAAACCAGATAAAATCTTAAAATAGCCCCGCAATAAATCCAAAGCCCCAATAATACGAGAAAACATAGCTTAATCATCCCCAGAGGGTCCGCAATTCACTTAAAACAAGGTTTTTTCCTACAAAAGGCCAGATAAAACTGTCTATTGGGACGAGTAATGATTTATATGGGGCTGGGAATATTCGGGAATATCTGGGAATTTCCCTAACGCGGGAATGCTCGTTTTTATAGAAATAACGAGGCTATACTCGATGTAGGCGTTCGTTTCTGAAGAAAGTTGGCTGTCTGCCCCTAATTACATGTTTATGTACGTTGCTTCAGTAAAACAATTTAATAATGTAAAACCAATTACCTTGAGTAGTTGGTTCAAAATTAAATATTAACATACGAAATTTTCCTTACAGATTTCTAGTGCTTTTACGATTTAAGAATGTACATATTTTTAGTCTAGGTACAGTCAAGAGCAAACGTAAGTGATCACTTTGCGCCTTGTCACATTGGAGGTTTATAGTGGAATAAAAATGATCACTTAGCTACTTCTGTTTGTTTGCATTGAACAGGCTCCGAAACTACTGGAACGATTTGAAAAATTCTTTCACAATTAGAATCCTACATTATCCCTGGCCTTTAGGTCTTGTTACCTAAGGCTATGTCTACCCCATAAGGGATGAAGACGTTATTTATGTTTGTATGTATATATGTATGATCTCTAATTAACTAACCTATGTTTTTTTAATTCTGCGCGGACGAACACGCGAGCAAGAGGCTCCATTTTTTCATATATTTTGAGATAACTTTTCGCATTAGAGGTCATGAAAACAACTCTCATAGCAACTTGAGTGTTGTAGGTACAGTGCTTCTAATTTCTGAATGTCTCTCGGCAATCTTTTTTTTTCATGTGACTGACGTCTAGAACTCAAGAAATACGAAGTTTGCCGAATATGAAGAAACAAGAACTGTTCTCGTAAGTCATTAATGTAATTTTGATATAATCTTGTGTATAAATAATATTAATGTTGTCTCACGAAGATCTGAGTTCGGTTCCCGTTTCCAGCTTTATTATTCTGTCGTTTCCATTGTGTTTTCGTATCAACAGAGACTGAAAAAAAAATTGTTTTTATGGGTGACACGGTACGCAATTAAATTACCGTAAATAACGAGGACACGTTAATTATTCATTTCAACGTCATTATTTTCCTTATTTACCATCTAAAATAGGCGTCCAACTTTTCATCGCCTTAAAACTTTGTTCTGAATACCAGCTAGCGAAACTGTATTGTATAAAAACTAATTAGTAGTTCAAAAGAAATCGACCGAAGAACAATAAAGCTGGACTATTTCCACAACTATGCTTCTTTGTTCTCGCTGCGGGATTTAAAGCTTGATTTAAATACGAGCTAAGCTAACGCAAGATAATTAACCTTTTTACCGTTAATCACCTCTAGTCTCCATTCCAATCTCATTTTGACGCCTTACAAACTTATTTCAATACAGTTTGACAACAAATATAATGCGCATCGGCAGTATTCGTTTGCGCAGAGAAGCGCAGACCAGTTTCCGATGGTAGCCGAACGTGTAAATAATCTATATTGAACTTTATTTGCAAGCGCAACTGGCAGAGTATTGCTTGCTTTGCATTCTTAGCTCTGTCCCGCTTACACGATTTTGCCATTGTTGGTACGAAATCGATCGACCAATAACAGCGCCAGAGTTTCCCGCGCTACTAAAATTGGTATACTGCAATACTGCGCAGGTACATCGTGGAGCATTATTTTTGTTGTCAAACTGTACAATACAATACAATTTATTTATTTATTAAACATAGGTATACAGAAAAGGCGTTACAATAAGTATAGGATCATCCATGTTTTGCCTGATAGGGCGTGCAAATAGTTAGTAATTATTTTACTTAAATTAAGTACCTAGATTTAAACAATATAAAACATTTAGTCATTTAATTATCATTTAGAAACTCATTAATTCATCTTAATTCCCACACAATCACTGATTATATGCCATTAGCATCACATCCACCGGAATACAATACAAATACTCTTTATTGAACACCACGAATCAGTACAAAACAATACAGAAACAAAGAACAATGTAGACAATGGGCGGTCTTATCGCTTAATAGCGAATGCAAATGCAAAATATATATGCGATATGCGAATGTTGAAGGAATATATTTATTCCTTCAAAAACATTACAATGTAAAAAGATGCAAGGCTCACAACTCGCAACGCAGTTCTTATAGGTATTGTGTACCTAAAAAGTTCTGAGATGTGATGTTAAACCAAATCGGGTATTTTAGTCAGTACGGGGGTATCCGTAACACTCGATTTATACCGACTATAACAGGGGTTAAGTTAACATAATTATATCCGACTATGGTGGTTAAAAGGTTAAACAGCGTACCTGTTTTAAAGCGACGCTGCGTCTGTGTCACCAGCCTGAGGCCAAGGGGTAATTTTACGGCTTGTACGTAGATTTTATTATTTTTCGGACAAAAGACGAAGCATAAATTTCGTACTTTATAGCCAGTATGTCCCAAATACTTGCGCAATGTATAAAGTTCGCGTTGGCTTCGGCTATTCCGGTTTGAAGTCAGTTAAATTACCCAATTTCGAGTAGGTTCTTTGCTACAGAATGTATTTGTTTATTTTAAAATTTATTTAATAACGCCCACGGGTTTGCCGCGCCGTTGTTGTAATTCCTATCCCGTGGGAACTTCGCATAACTTATTATTCTTTGTTAAGTTTTAAAGCCCATCGAGGGAATGGACGAACTTAGGAATCATGTTACCCATCACTATTTTGATTCCCCTTTCCACCTATACGCCCACAATCATGCTAAACGTGGCCTTTAGGTCTTGTTACCTCAGGCTCTGTCTACCCCATAAGGGATATAGACGTGATTTGTGTACGTGTATATATGTATAAATGTTTAAGTCATATATTTATCCCTCACGGTGTAGACAGAGCCTAAAGGCCTTTAGCATAATTGTGGGCATATAGGTTCTTAGTTCTTTCTTAATTCTTACAAATGCTACAGATTCCTCACAGAGTCCGCTGCATCACAACAATTGGCATTGTTCATTTTTTTTAGTATGCTCCAATTCGAAAACCATTTCGAGGAAAACCATCAATTATCCGATTTATCTTGTCCGATTTCAAAAATACTTTATGATTGCAGATATTTTTGTAAAAGTACTTTGAACCTTTGTTTGACCGAACGACCGGGTTTTTAGACAGAATCCAGCATCGAATGTTTGCCACAAAAATGAAAAAAAAAGTTTGGCTATGGCAACTGTCACGTGTCACTGTCAAATCTAACAAAACCATAGACAAAGCCGTTTTTTTTATAGCCAGCCGAACGAAGGCGATTGGGATTCTGTCTAAATTCACGAATTATCAAACAGCGAAAAAATATTTATTATTAATTAACAAAGCTACGTAAAAGCATAATATTCAAATTAGTTGCTTGAAATAGTCCATTTTATCAAATTAAGGTGTTAAAAGCACAGCTTAAAAAAATGAACAATGCCAATTGTTACCCTCACCATGCCTTATTTAAGACGGTAGTCGCAGATTCACGCTACGTTTTGGGAAACCCTGCTCAAGCCAACCTTTATTACATACTTGATAATCCCTGCATTCAAACAAGTTAAGTAAACGTTAATGCTGTTAATGCCGGACGTCCACGGCCCTCGCGTTACCTGACCGCAGGACAAAGCGCTAAGCTGAGCATTGTTAACCTCATTATGTATGACTTCGTGTGCTCTGTTATAGTCCGCTACACGGCCAGAAGATCCGATTCCTTCTCACTGTACGGTCTAGGGCGTAAATCTATGTGCCACAAACAATATGGTCGGCGACACATATTTTTGATCAGGCTGTATCGATATTGATGCTCTAGCCTAGTGGATGTGCCTAGTGAATGATATAAATATAGGACAACCAAATAAGTCAATTTTTGGACACGTGTCGAAGCACTTCTAAATATATATAACTCAAAAGTGACTGACTGACTGACAAGTGATCTATTAACGCACAGCCCAAACACTGGACGGATCGGGCTGAAATTTGGCATGCAGGTAGATGTTATGACGAAGGCATCCGCTAAGAAAGGATTTTGATCAATTCTACCCCCAAGGGGATAAAATAGGGGATGAAAGTCTGTATGAAACTTTGTCAATTTTAAACCGATCGGACTGAGACTGCATGCAAAAAGCTACTATGACGTAGGCAACTTCTAAGAACGGATTGCGTAATTTCTGCGGGATAGCGATAAACGAATTCTATGCAGACGAAGTTGCGGGCAACAGCTAGTTAGTCTATAATAATGAGGATACAAGCCTTTGAAGTTGAAAAATTGACTTATTTGGTTCTCCTATATTTATATCATCCACTAGATACTTCCACTAGGCTAGGGCATCAATATCGATACAGCCTGATCAAATATATGTGTCGCCGACCTTATTGTTTGTGGCTCAAAGGTGTGTAGATGTTTTTGACGTCTCGGTAACGTACATAGATTTATGTTGCAAGTTTCAACAAGGTGTATCGTCCCGATTAGTTTTAGCTTAAAGATAGTAGCGACTGGAAAAAATACAGTTTTACAGGGAAAGAGGAAATCATTGTTACACTGCAATCCCGTTGCAAAAAGTGTAACTGCGGAAAGTTTCAATTGCGACTTAAATAAGCAGTTTTTGTCCGAAGACTGAGAATTTTTAATATCTGAAATAAATTGTAACTTCTAAAAGTTGGAAGCAGAACTGCAATGGGCAGGGGTTTTTGTCAGTGTTACTGTCAGGTTGTTTCTGTATATTTTTGCTACTATGTTGTGATAATTTTGAAGTATCGTCTTAGTCATAAGTAAAATGCATTAAGCAAATTTGCAGGAGTTACCAAACCGACAAACCTGACGAGTTTCTGTATAGTTAATGATTTTTATGACATCCATACACGATGAGAATCATCAGAAAAGTTCAATATACAAGTTAATTAACATTCAGCTCTACTGGCTGCGCTGATTGAAATAAATCAATTGAAACAACCGAACGCGAGAATTATGAAAAATAAAACTGATACTCAATAAAATAAATATGATCCAGCAAAGTGTTAAGGCGACGCCCCGCTGCTGCGCACGCTGTACACGGACACGCTATACATATCACCCACGTGGGTCCATCGGTCATTTCGTGCGTAGCGTGTGCGTGCACTGCTGTACAAACGACCGCCTACGAATATGTACGCACGTGCGTAGCATGACCGTACACTGCAGTGGGGCGTCGCCTTTAATTTGCAACGATACACAATTTGTTTTTTAAATCTACGTCCCAAAGGCCCGCTCGCCTTCGCTGTAAGGCTATAACTATGTATAATATATGTATGCATCGCCAAGCAGCGAGTGATTTCTAATACATTGCGTGTGCTGCCAACTAGCTAATCTGAGGTGTAAGTTTTGACCGTGCAATGAATAATAAACAACTCGCCGTCCGCCTGCCGCAAAATTTCGTGTATGGTCCGTAACTCTGCATACTATGTCTTGCGTGTATGTTCCTACCAGTCCAAAAGAAATGAAAAGAAATGAAAAGGCGTTTGACATCTGAACTCAAGCCGGTTGATACACCAAAGAGAACAGCATAAAACTCATACTAGTTGGACTATTTAGTTGGCTTTTGCGTTGAAAATATAAACAACTTCTATTAAATTCTTCAAACGTATTAGAGTCAGTTCGCTAACGCAATAACGTCGCCGTCGGTAACTAGACTCCTAATACCCGTGAACACGACCCTTGCCTGATCCTTTGTTACCGAGCGACCCGCTTTTTGTCACCCCTGGCTAATTCTCAGACGCGGCCCGCGGTCGAATCGTCGGTCGGTTTAATTAACAGTTGGCAATTAACAACGATTGTAAGGCAATTGACATGAAATTATTCAAATTACATATTGCAAAGATAATTCTGCGAGAACTGAAGACTGTACAAAGAGCAATGCTTAAAATAATAATGAAATGAAAGCATTTTTATACCAAATTCAAAACTTTATTTTGCAAATAGGCCGCCAACGGCTCTTCTACGTGCCTGATTTTGAAACTACCAGCACAGAAGATGAAAGTGATGATGGCACAATCACAGAAAAAAGCGGTCTTATGGACATACACTGAAGGAGATTTTGTTTTAGTAGAGAGATACATAGAATAAGAGCACGTGTTATAGAACAACCTAAAGTAATTAAAAATGATGCATAAAAACTCGATGCGATTTGAGTTTTCAGTGTAACGAAGTTTCATTGAACAAAGGGCGGAGCAAACAGAACGCTGTATAGAGAGCAAACGCACTCTCGATATGGCTTTGCTTTATGGCTAGGGACAGAGTAACGCGGAAACATAAATAAGTTTTTATTTTTATTTTTCTTCGTCATATCCCTTACGGGGTAGACAGAGCCTATGGTAACAAGACCTAAAGGCCACGGTTAGTGTCAATTGTGGCATATAGGTGGAAAGGGGAATCATGTTATAGGTGATGCGGCTAGCAACCCATCACTACATCATTCCTAAGATTTATAGCCCAATCCTCTCGATGCGCTTTACCATCTGCGCGGGCGGAGAAGCATTTGGTACATTCTACGTTATTTCTTCGCTCCCAGACCAGTTTTTCTTCAACAATTGGGAATATTCATGATTTTAGTCATGGCTTTCATTAAGCTTATTTTTGTAGTAAACAATATAAAAAAATAGGTAATGCCGCCAGTGTGTTGGGGTCTATGCCGCAGGAGGGCCTTTTAGATGGTGTTTTCTTTTTATAGTTAGGTATATTTATTTAGTTTTAAGTTTTGTATATTTAGTTAACTTTTAGATTAATCATGATGTATTGTATTATGTTGTAATTTTAGATTAGTTGGTTTAAATAAATTTCGATTATCACTTAAAAATATTTTTCAAATAACTTTAAAAAATTTAATATGGATTTTATAAAATGGGCGTTGTGACAAATGACGGCACATGTCATATCGGATAACCTAACCGTGGTCTTTAGGTCTTATACATTTTTTTATGGTGTGGAAAATGCGCCTTATGCATCCGCCCGGTACGGGTTTACCGGGGGTATGTGAGGCTCTCCCGCGACGGCAGGCATACCCTCTAAAAACCACACGGATTCCCTATTCAGTCGCATATGAGGCGTTACGGGAGATTCGGTGTCACCCCGACGCCCCACGACCACCCCGGGATGGGGTTCCGTCTTCGCGGCACACTGCAATGCAGGTTTGGGAATGGGGTAGACAAAACGTAAAGACGTGTGTATTCCGTCATTATTAGTGAAATCTAACATCTATGCACAATGAACTTGTCTACTCATCGCTTTATTTGGTAAGCTATTTTAATCATAAGCGGAATATTCCGCTCCCGCTACCGCTTTTAATATGTCCGTATCCATACTTACTCTCACCGCGAAGCAAAATATAGGCTACAATCGACGTGACAGACGTATTTACATACATTTGCAGACTTCAAAAGAGGTGGTTTTTTGCAATTTCACAGGAAATTGGGAAGCGCTTTGTTTTATTATGGCGGCTCTCTGATTGGACAGAGACACGTGTAAAGATTAAAATGAACTCCAGCAAGTATGCATTGGATATACCACGTAACAAATAATCCAAAGAGTAAAGCGAGATCTTATTATAAAACGAGATTTTATACTTTACTTGAGCATTCATACAAGATGTCGCAGCGAAGCGCGAATTGGACCGAGCGGTGAGTAAATATCTGAACTGTCATTAATTCTGTATGTTGGTATCACTGTTGGTGTGATGGATGACAGTTACGATTGGACTTTTGACAACTACTTTTGGCGGGAAGGATAACAGAGGAGACGGAACAGGACGGTAAGGAGGTGAAATCCTGCCACTGCCGTCGCCAGAGAATATATATCACGTCTATATCCCTTACGGGGTAGACAGCCTAAGGTAACAAAACCTTAAGGCCACGCTTAGCATGATTAAGGGCGTATAGTAGCGTATTCCTAAGACTTTTGCCCACCCTCGATGGGCTTTTTCCATCTGCGCGGGAAGAGAAGCAACTGGTAAATACTATGTTTTTTCTTTACTCCCAGACCAGCATGGAAGAAACTTCCTTGGAGCTTCCAAAACTTGTAATTTTTAGTAAGAGAGAGATAAGAGACAATATTCGGTTGCGCCGTCTTAAATCTGTGATATTCACTAGTCTCTTAAGCGGCTTACTTTGCCTGCTCTTAGATGGCCGCACCGCACTGCTTCAGTTAACAATAGCAACTTCCCAACAGCATTCAGCGGCCCAAACATCTCAGCCCGCGCACTGCAAACTTGCGTGGACCGAAGCCAAGTGCTCGGCAGTCAAGATTTATGTATGCAAAGTTTGCAGAGAGCAGTATCGAATTCAATTCGAGTGCCGTATTTCAAACGGCTGTTCTGGCTGGCGCAGGAGTTGCTTTATTTAGACGTCGTGCGATCGGTTTGTTTGCTCGAAGTGTTAGTAAATCTAGACACGGTCCTCATATGTTTGTAGATAATATTGGACGGTTGACTGAATTTGTCATCACTTGCTAAAAAACTTTTTTCAAACTCATCAGAGCTGCTCAAATAGGAGCCAAGAACGGCGAGCCATTTTGATAACTTAATAACATGAACAAATAGTTTGTGAGTAAAACTATTGTTTCGCAGATGCGTCGTTTGATATAGTGCGCATTACCCCGTTTATGTTAAGCTTAATACATACATACATACATACATACATACCGTCACGCCTCTCTCCCACAGGGGTAGGCAGAGACTACTTTATTCCACTTGCTACGATCCTGACATATTTCTTTCGCTTCATCCACAGTCATCAATCTCTTCATACAATGCTCGTCGGTTTCGGGTACTCCTGACCTGACCTTTATCCAAAACGTCTCCTATTTGGTCTCGGAACGTCCGTCTAGGCCTTCCCTTCCCAACGTAACCATTCACACTCCCCATATAGATCTGTTAAGCTTAAACATGTATTATCATGAGATCCCATAATTGGCTCTGTGTTGCTCTTCTAATTTCCCATATTGTGCCTATTGTCTACTTTGTTCTTTGTTTCTGTATTGTTTTGTACTGATCTGTGGTGTTCAATAAAGAGTATTTGTATTGTATTGTATTGTGTGTAAGCTATTGGTTTTCCTTAAATAGTCATACATACATACACAAATCACGTCTACATACATACATAAGTCACGTCTTTATCCATTGCGGGGTAGACAACCTAAGGTAACAAAATGTAAAGGCCACGTTTAGCATGTTTGTGGGCGTATAATACATAGATAGAAAGGAATCAAAATTAAAATTTGCTCTTATCTGTAGAAGTGAAAATAGCATGGAATCGATTTATAATTAAAACTAGCTTTTCCCCGCGACTTCGTCCGCGCACATAACGCCAGAGTGACGACACACCCCATACATCCACTCATGCCTCCAAGTATATAAGGTTTTTATTGCCTATCCCGTGGGAAATTCGGAAAATCCCTTCTTAGAGCACCTACAGATCCTCTAGGAATATTATCTACTAATTATAGTCTTAATTATTTACCTTGTGTTTTTATCCCGTGGGAAATTTGAAAAATTCCTTTGTAAGTGCATCTTTATACTAATCAAGGAATAATGTGTAGGCATGCTAAATTTAATGTCTGTAGCTTTATTAGTACAACATTTCGGATTTTTCCAATCCCGTGAGAAAATCGGAATAAAAAGTATCCTATGTCCGTCTCCTGGTTCTAAGCTGCCTCCCTACCAATTTTCAGCCAAATCGGTTCAGCCGTTCTCGAGTTATAAGTAGTGTAACTAACACAACTTTCTTTTATATATATATACATTGAGGGGCGGTGCTCTCTACTGTGGCAACTTGAGATATTTATCGGCTTCAACGATACAAATTTCAAGATCGCACCACAGCCACAGACCAAATAAATAAACAGGCACTACATCACTGGCTGGCGGTTGCAGCAGATGTTTGCACCCGTCGCGTTTCTTAGTTTGGAGCCATTGTTTGGCACTTTGAGTTCACAAGTTTACATGGACGATACAATTGTGTCGTTGACTGTGGCATTTGTTAGACTACGTCGAGTTTAACGATGGCCGTTGCCGTTACGTTGAGCAAAGAAAAAACATAGAATGTACCGGTCGCCTCTCATCCCGCGCAGATGGTAAAAGCCCATCGGGGGAATGGGCGAAAATCATAGGAATCATGTTATAGGCGATGCGGCTAGCAACCCATCACTATTTTGATTCCATTTTCCATGTATACGCTCACAATCTTGCTAGACGTGGCTTGCGGGTTTTGCCGCCTTGGGCTCTGTCTCCCACATCCCATACAACGCCGGAGAGTTTTTAGTTTGGGTATGCCTCTTCATACCCGTCCCACATAACCCTAGGCATCCCCGTGCCTAGGGCATCAATAAAGATTTCCTCTCCGTTAAAAAAAAGGCTCTGTCTAGTCTATGTTTTTCTTGTTATTCTAAGATGAAAAATAATTTCTCCGCTTAAAAATACGAAATCTTGAATGTTTTCGATTAAATTTATAAACCCAAATTAACATTCCGATCTTCAACACCCCTTTACCATGAAGGGTGCAAAAGAATTCACCTAATCCCGTTCTTCACCCAATTTCCTGCACCTAATCGCGGGCTCCCCACTGCGCCGGCAATTCGTACCGCGCAGCATTCGCATGCGGCGCACGATGCCCGACAGTTGTTCTACACTGTTCCGCCCAACTCGCTCCGTAGAGAGTAGAGCGGTGCAAGGGAGAAGCGACAGCGGTAGTTACACTTTTCATAATGTACTGCAATACCAAGAAGTGTGGCTGTCAATCCTACTTATATGTGAGAGATAAAGGGAAAATACCAGGTAAACAGCATTTAAATCAACACATGTTTATTTTATAATAAATAATCACAAGAAAAGCAGAGTGGAAAGCACACTGGACAAATATAAGTATCTACTATGTAGCCCTGTAATTAAGCAAGTAGACAAAGCAGAATAAATCATATTGGCATTAATTTACAGAGATTTTACCGTTATTAACAGCGGTGACATCCGTTATTAACATTGTTAAATAATAAACACAGCCAAAAATAGGCACAATAACAATGGCAGTTTATACAAATAGCGTTACCGGGGATTCGTAGACAGCTCAGAGCACAGATACCGTGTTCGCAACTGAAGAACTTCTTGACCATCGATAGGCGGCAGCGCCTTTTTATTAACCGACACAAACAAATGACGTCACAGCCGGTGGGGGCGGATGAGCGACCAACTTGTTTACGAACTCGATTGAAACCGTTAAAATTCAAACACATTTCGTTCAAAATTACCCTATCTCCCACTACACATATATTATAAATATAAAAGTTCGTGTGTTTGTCACTCCTTCACGCTAAATGGCTGGACGGATTTGAGTGAAGTTTGGTATGTAAATAGCTGGTTGTCTGGAATAAGACATAGGTTACTTTTCATCCCGATTTTCTCACGGAATTGAAAAATTCCGAAACGTACGCAGACGGAGTATATTATAGTAGGTAGTTATATGGTAATACTTTGTGTCTTTCTGAAAATGACGTCGGTAACGTTAGGATTGTGATCTTAATAAGTTAAATATAACACGAAATTAAATTATTTAAAGATGCTACAATATTTAAGACAAGAAAAGACGTACTATAATTACGATGGGAGCATAGACATGAAAACTAATGCAAATTATTAAAAAATATTACATGGACTCATCGCGCCCATCGAGAGAATGGGTGAAAGTCTTAGGAATCATGTTATAGGCGATGCGGCTAGCAACCCATCACTATTTTGATTTCCCTTTCCAGCTATACGCCCTCAATCATACTGAACGTGGCCTTTCGGTTTTGTTACCTTAGGCTCTGTCTACCCCGTAAGGGCTGAAGATGTGATATATGTATGTTTGTATGTATTACATGGAATTAAATCTAAAGCTATCTATTTCTTTGCAGTTTTCAAGTTTCAGTTAAAATTGGATAGTGCTATAAAGTATGCAGGCCATCTAACAAGCCTAATCGCTTTTCACTTGGACCACTCATGCATTTCTGCCCACGGTCTATGCTTGGCACGTCGTCGTTCATTTAAGTTTTTATTCCGCGAGAAATCCAGGATTTAAAGTTCCAAATGAGTGTTATTTTAAACTTAACTCCCATCGTTTACATTTCTCCCGTGTTTGATGTCGTTATTGTAGTTTTCATGATTTGTTATGTTTTCATTGTAATTTTCAACAGACGTCATCATAGCATTTAAATGCTTTAAGGGCAACTTTGTTACTTAATGTAATAAACTAGCGACCCGCCGCTTCACACGAGTGCCAAGTACATTGCATTGCATGTGGAATATTGTGCGATGTTGGTTTGCGTGTGTAAGTTGTGCTCACTTTGAGAAAGATCCCGTAGAGGGATCGAAACGCGTCAGGTTTGTGTGGTATAAAGGATGTACCTTTTTCGCTTCATTCACAATCAATCTCTTCATACATGCTTGTCGGTTAAGGGTACTCTAGGCAGGATTAGCTTCATTCAGTAGATATCTGCTTACAATGTCCCCACTGAAAGCTATGAATTTCCAGGAACCTCGTAAACCATACAGTACAATTTATCTCTTAAGTAGGTAACGTTCATTGAGTGACACGTTTTATATATTTCTAATGGTCAGAAAACATACTAAAATCCGTCCAACTAGTGACTTGAACCCTGGCAGCCAGCGCGCGATGTTCGATCCGACGTCTGTACCAACTAAGCTATCCACACTCGTCACTGTCCGCCCGAATAGTCCGATGCCTATCACGTGCGAGTGCGAAGCTACGAAAAAAAACGGAATTGGAACCAGTTCAACAATTTATCGCGGCACTAAATGGACTTTTACAACATTTTTTAAGCCAAAAAGACTTGATAAATTGTACAGTTATCCGAAGAAGTTTTTCAATGACTTATTTACCTACTATCATCGCACATACTTTCTTACACTTGAAGCAGAAATAGTACAAAAACTGATTTGAATGAAATCGACTTTGATAAGATGAATTTAAGCCGACTGATTTAAATAATAATGTCTGAATATTAGAATTTTAATGGAAAATTATCTAGACAATATTGTTAATAAATTTTTGCGTGTCTCCGTGCAGCGCTTGTGGTTTCAGTTTTACTCAGTTTCACTTTGTTGTCGCAACTTTTGATGACTTTGATTTGGTCTAAGCGTCGATCGGCACGTAAGAAGCGAATTAGCAGAGTTAACGTTTTTTGTTAACTTACTCTAGCTGCCAAACAAACTTGGTTTTGCAGTTCAAACTAGCATTTTAACATTTTTAACATCTAAAACTCACCAAAGCGGAAGTTTAAACCGCTGTATGAAACGCCAAATAACTAAAGTGACTTAAAAGCTTCCAGTGACCGCTCAGCGGACTAGTGTTCAAGCGCACCAAGTTCGGCCATTCGTGAACTATTTTACACTTTATGAGAGCGTAAATCAAATCAACAAGACTTGCCATCGAGTTTCCGAGTTTTTAACGACTGCCGTAACTTACGAATTAAGTTATAGAATGCAGCGGATTATTGGTTTTCCAGTTTCGAAACAACTTTCGTGGATGGAACGGTTTGAATTTTAAATGTTCGAAGCCTGGGTCGGGGATAGTCACGTCTTTTGTTTTGTCTATTGTTGAACATAAGTTGGTTTTGTTCACTGTTATACACTGCCTTGAAATGAATCCGAAATACAACAAATGTTTGGTTTAGTTTTCTCTTCTTCTCTTGGCCGTGACCGGCTACAGCGACTGGTTCCTAAGCTTAATATACGTCCCACAGCTAGGCACAGGCCTACTCTCAGAATGAGAAGGCTTAGGCTATAGCTCCCACGAAGGCCCAGTGTGGATTGGGAAATTCACATCCACCGTTGAATTACTTCGTATGCAGGTTTCCTCACAACGTTTTCCTTCGCCAAAAAGCTCATTTCAAATGTAATTTCGTATATAAATTCCGAAAATCTCAGAGGTGAGAGCCTGGGATCGAACCCACGACGCTCTGCTTGATGCTGTCAAGCAGAGTATCGTTGGCTCGTTCCCTCTCAGGTTGTGAGACCACAGGTCAAACCAACTAGGCTACCACGGCTAACATTTATTTATTATAATGCACTAGCTGATGCAAAAAAATAGTTTATCGCTATCCCGCGTCGTTCAAGGAAGGCTTGAGGAAGATGTGGCTCACACCATCTCCTTAGATATTGTGTGTGTACTCTTATTGTATTTTGTATGTCTGCATGTGTGTAATGATATTTAGTAGTTTTTTATGTTTTGTTTATTGTACTTAGATATGTACGCTCTATTGTGGCTTTCACTATCTGGAATTTTAAACTTTCATTTTGTCGGTCCCTCGTTTAATGCTCCTCTCATCTACTCAAAGGTTAACTGGTAGAGATCCCTTACAGGGATAAGTTCGCCTTTGTACATGTATTAATGTTATTTTTATTTTTTTGTGAATTGTATCTGTTTCTTTATATTTGTACAATAAAGCATTTGCTTACTTACTTACTTACGTACTATGCAATTTTCCGGGATAAAAAATAGCCTGTGTTAATCTAGGGTATCAGCTATCTCCGTTCCATTCAGAAGTTTTACGTGAATGAGTAACAAACATCCATCCATACTTACAAACTTTCGCGTTTATAATGTTAGTAGGATAAGATCCTTTATAACTTGCGCCGTTGGAACAACTCGGACATCAGTAAGTAACAAAGTCTGCGACATCTTTGAATTAATTCCTGTTCTACATTCTGTTCGCTCCAAATAAAACTAGGCGAGTCAAATACGGACTCGCGCTAAACTTCTCAACTAAAGATTACGACGAATTTCAGAGATGTTCATCTGTCACTGTTAGTGCATCTTTATAAGTTTTGGTGTGTGAATGACGCAGAAGCTAGCCATTTTTTTTAATTTTTTACAATTTTTACACGTTGTGTTATGTCTTTTTTATTATGCACTAGCTTCTGCCCGCGACTTCGTCTGCGTAGAATTATACATATAAACCTTCGTCTTGAATCACTCTATCTATAAAAAACGCATCAAAATCCGTTGCGTAGTTTTAAAGATTTAAGCATACATAAGAACAGACAGCGTCAAGCGACTTTGTTTTATACTGTGTAGTGATTTAATGAACAAAAAACATTTTATAGTAATTTTAAAATTATACTAAATTCGGCAAAAATCATGTTAAACACATCAAAGTTTTCGTAGATGGTGGCATAGACAATTTAAAACGTCGTTGTTGGTATCACTGGCATGCAAATAACAAAGCACAGTTGGGTATCAAGTATTTCTTTACGCCTCGCCAGCAAACTAGCGCCGTGTCTAATTCAGCAAAAAGTTGAAGACTGGGCACGGAAGGCGTTACAATTGTAAACAGACCGGGCCTTGGCGCATCACGCAGTTTCGGAGCAGTAAGCTAGATTTAGAGATAATATAAACTGATTTTAAATGTGAATGAAATCATAATTGAAGGAAAATTATTCTTATATGATGTTGGAAGCCAAGGGTTTTCTTACAAAACAATCTCCAAATCAGACCGCTGATGTCAAATTTATCGGTAAACAAATAAAAACATATCCAGCCATAATAATTGTGATTTACTTGAAGAAAATAAGCTCTTCTTTTAAAATCAATAAAGTCAATTAAACTGTTACATATATTATGATAAAAATTATTCGGACCAAATTGACGTTTTTAGTTAGCTTCAGTGTACCTACCTAATCTAAATATAAAGTGTGTATATAAATAAATATAAAATATTTGGGAAAAAGTCACACAAATTGACTTAGTCCCAAAGTAAGCGCTGGTACCTAGGTTTGCATTATGGGTACTAGACAACGATATACATACTTGTGCAGAGAAATACATACTTAAATACATTATATAAAGGTAATAGACATATAAAGTATCCATTATATTAAAACATAGCCAGTGGCCTACTTGAATGGCTTAGTATTGTGCTTTCGGAGTATGAAATTAAGGATTAGGAACATTCATAATATATTTCACAAGAGTAAACTTTACACAAAACATCAGTTAAGTTAATGAATCCCCTCCTTCAAACTGACTCTTTTTGTGCAAGTCCCGCTTTCTAATTATTTTCTCAGAATGGAGTTGATGGAAGGAATAAGCGAGCCTAACTCTAATAAACGTGTAAGCAATAACTAGACATGAAAACTATCCAACCATGCAACAATCGAAAACAAACTACCAAAGCGAAAAGCCTTTTAAAAGTACACAAATTTCACCGCGATTGTTCTACTGTCAGCAATCTGTCCACCTCGTGCCCCCGGCTTCCGATCCATTTCCGAAACAAACGAGCGACACCCGGGCACAAACAGAGGCTCATTAGCTTTGCCTTGTTTATTTTTATTCCTCGGTGTTGCCAGCGGTAATAAATACGGCTTTGTTATAGAGTTGCGACCCGATGAGGACCTTTTCAAAGGCCTTGCCAGAAGATGCTTCGCGATATTTGACTGTGAATTCTATGCGACGGAAAAACTTTGAGTGCGGGGTCCAAATAAACGCGGCCATTTTGTATTTTGTTTCATTTACATTGTATGAACATCTGAAAAATAATGTGGTAAAAATGTTCTGAAAAGTTAAATGAATATTTATCATCATATTTTAAGAAAAATAATTCATTTATTGCATCAGGAGTTACTTTGCAGAGGTCCATAATAAACTCTGATATACCTTGTGTTTAATTGAATAAACATTAAACTTATCCATTGATACCCTTATTTATTTATACTTAAACCAAATGTTCCACAGCGATCTTCTATTCATTCGATCCATAACGCAATACAGATAGCTCTCTTCAAAATTTAATCCCATTCAAAGGGTTTTTCTTAAGCCGCGTGCTATGCGGTAAGAAAGGTAAAGGGAAGAGGGCTCTTTGAGTCAAAGGCAGGCTTATGCTGTATAGTCTGTATAATCTAAAATGCAGCGTTCGGATTTAGCCGATGTTTAAAGCGAGGCTTTAGTTTAGAATAAAGTTCCAATAGAATTTAGATAGACTGAAATAAGTTTAGTAACTCAACTAAAAGTGAAGCCGGTTATTCACAACTAGGCTAACTTTGTGATCCAGTCGACCATCACTACTACTTAGTATATACTACATAGTATAAAACAAAGTAGCTTTCCGCTGTCTGTCTCTATGTATGCTTAGATCTTTAAAGCTACGCAACGGATTTTGATGCGGTTTTATTTAATAGATAGGGTGATTCCAGAGGAAGATTTATATGTATAATACATGCATAATATAGTAGAGAAACACTGATTGGACCCGTGTGAAGCCGGGGCGGGTGGCTAGTTACAATACAACAAAGTCTGTATGCTCGTGTTAAACTCAAAAAGATTTTAATCTAGTTTCACCAATGCGTAGAGTGATTCACAAGGAAATTTTAGGTACCTACTACCTATATAATTTGGGCAGATTGGTAACAATAAACGTTCACACTCCGCAAACACACACGCGAAACAGCGAAGTCCTTACATGCAAAAATAATACGTTTAATATACTACACAAAACTAGAAAATAATTCAATGAAATCTTAAAGCTAAACCGTTACACCACCCATAGCAGGGTAAGCCTTCGATTTTTCTATCTGTTACCAGCTGTCACGTGACCTTGTTACCGTCCGAACTTTGGCGGATTTTTGCACTTTGTTAAGTTTCAGTTAACTTAAGTGTCAGTTGTCTATGATTCCGTCTCTATTTATTACTACGAAACAAACAGATACGGCATCATAGATAACTGGCATTCAAGATAAATGCAACTTAGCAAAGAGTGGTGCAAGATGCCCTTAATATAATTGTATCTGATTGTTTTATTATTATTGTTGTTGGTTTTGTCATTTTTGTAACATTCTATTGATTTGTATTATTTAATTTAATTTTAACGTATCAGTTGCTTCTCTTCCCGCGCAGATGGTAAAAGCCCATCGAGGGATTTGGCGAAAATCTTAGGGATCATGTTATATAGGCGATGCGGCTAGCTACCCATCACTATTTCGATTCCCCTTTCCACCTATACGCCCACAGTCATGCTAAAGGTGGCCTTAAGGTTTTGTTACCTTTGACCCTGTCTACCCAGTAAGAGATAAAGACGAAATCTTTGTCGCCAAGCGTCATCTATTTGAATAATGTGTCTTAAAGCGTCTCAGTTAAAGGTAAATAAACTCAAGAGCGAATTGCAGTCTGACTGTACAAAGTCAAACAGTTAGAGCAAACGGGTACAGTCAAGCGGATAATGCTGTGTTTTAAAACGATGCAATCATGGCGCCGCCGCAAATCCGTAGGGCATTAGCGCTTGCATTAACTGGTCTAGCACGATGTGTACATTTACACCTCATCGTCATCATTTATCATCGTCATCCAGCCTGTAAACGGCCCATTGCTGGGCTGTAGATCCCACGCGAGCCCAGCGCGGACTGCAAACTTGACACACCATTGAATGCTCTTCCATACATCTACACCTAGCTCGATAAGTAAGTAAATTATTGTACAAATATAAAGAAACAGATAATTCACAAAAAAATAAAAACAACATTAATGTTATGCACAAAGGGACCTCTACCCTTAAATCGTGAGTATTTGACTGTTTGCATACATCCATAAATCACGTCTATATCCGGGATAGACAGAGCTAAGGTAACAAGACCCAAAGGCCACGTTCAGCATGGTTGTGGGCGAATAGGTGAAAGGGGAATCAAAATAGTGATGAGTTGCCCATAACATGATTCCTAAGATTTTCGCTTTTACCATTTGCGCCACCACTTAAAGCTTGAAGATATTTTGTGAATTAATGAATACCTATAATCAAAGGTTCAGAGGTTAACTGTAAATATCCCTTTTAGGGATAAGTTCGCCTTTGTGCATTTGTGTTGTCGTCTGCAGCAGAAACTAATGCCTATACCTACACTAACCTATATACTTATGCCTTTGTCCATATATTAATGTTATTTTTTTTTTTTTTCTGAATTGTATCTGTTTCTTAATATTTGTACATTAAAGCATTTACTTACTTACTTACTTATTTTAGTCATAGCATGCTAGTCGCGCTAGACGCTCCGCTCTCTTCATGTTGTGGAAACAATTTGCGCTGCAAACAAACTCCTTGAACAAATTAACTTCTCATGATAAATACGCCTATTTGCAGCAGTTCAAAAATTTACTGAGAAAATATACAATACTGAAATACTGTTTCAAACTTTCGCAAAGTCGACTATTTACAGCATCGCTCGTGATATTAAAAATGACAACTTAACTGCCTACTAGGAATGAAAATATTGCATAGCATTATTTAAAACTCAAGAAAAATAAAATCAAAAATTGAAATGACTGATGTGTGTGAAGTGCCCCCCTCTCATTCTGAAAGGAGTCCTGTGGCCGGCAGTAGGGTGGACTGAAGATGATGATAATGATGAAATGGCTGATCGTGATAGGCCATTACAAAATCACGTGCAAGATAACCAAGTCTGTGCGAAATATAAATGTTTTTCATGCAATCCCTCCAGTACACTACACTACACATATAAATCCCACGAACATAATTAGCCCTTACACCACACAAACACTGACGCATTTATAATAATATATTTATTCGTCATAGGTGGGTTTACAATGGTAGTAAAATAAAATAAATGTATACAAACACCACTTAATGCCAAAATACTAGCGTATAAATTTCAAATCAAAATATGTATTTATATATCCAGTAAAAACAATACGTGAACGAACACCCTTTTTTAAAGATTTTAATTGAAACCCTATCAAATATTGCAAACTGAAATACTTGTCTTATCACGCCTTTCCAGTAGAGCAGTTCTGTAAGAAAATTAGGTTGCTGATAAACCTTATGTCCTAGTTTAGCCTCCTTTGATACTGGATACTGGCGTTGAGACCTTGAGGCCCAAATTGCCTTCTAATTAAACTATTTGCTGCTATTTGCGATTTCGGTGAAAGAAAACGTAAACGTAAACCGGGATGACTTTTATTTACGTGGTGACTTCAAAAAGTACCTAGTTATGATAAAGGCATCATTAATTTTACTTCCATGCTGGTCTGGGAGCAAAGAAAAAACATAGAATGTTTCAGTTGCTTCTCTTCCCGCGCAGATGGTAAACTCCCATCGAGGGAATGGGCAAAAATCTTAGAAATCATTTTATAGGCGATGCGGCTAGCAACCCATCACTATTTTGATTCCCCTTTCCACCTATACGCCTATAACTATGCTAAACGTGGCCTTAAGGTTTTTTTATCTTAGGCTCTGTCTACCCCGTGAGGAATAAAGACGTGATTTATGTATGTATGTATGTATTAATTTTTATTTGCGTTTACTGCTTCCGATCGACGTCTTCATCGATCGGCTTTCCGTTGACATGCCAAAATGGCATATGGACAAAATCGATTTTATAGCAATTTTAAGGGCCGGTCTCACCACTCTCTGTAAAGTTCCGGTTATCCTAAGTGTCAGTTAACCATCTCTATTTATTACTATGAAACGGACAGAGACAACATCATAGATAACTGACACTTAAGTTAACCGGAACTTTGTCGTGAGTTGTGAAACAGGCCCTAAAACTAACAAAGTTTGTGGGTTAACAGCACAGTTAAGTATGAAAATGAGCATTTTCCAAAAATAATTTTCCAGACTAAATATTTTGAGTTTTTTTTACTCCGAATCATTCACCCTATCGATCCTCATACAAGAAAAAGTGTGTCCCAGATTTAAACTATGGAATTTATTTTCCTGTTCGTCACATTCCATACATAGGTACCTATATTAAAAAAGTGACGAACTGGAATGGAAATTTTCTAATGTGACAAAACTTAAGTGACGTGTTCTCTTGTAGGCTCAGTTAGTGATTAGATAAAACCTATTTCTATGATATTCGTAGCAACTATATCAACTTAACCAATGCACCTCTAGTAAAATATTCAGCCCGCTACCTATTTTCTCGCCACTAACTTTCTACTCAAAAACTATCCGGCAAAGCCTTTGCAAAAGTTTTCTTCCGTTACCAATATTAATTCTTCGGGAGAAAAACTGGAAAGCAATTCGAGGACGGTACCGGATTCAAAATCCAATAGGCAACAACGACGCTGAATGATTTCACAAATATCAATATTCAGTCTAGAAAGTACTATTGTGAAAGGAGGGAAAATATAGTATTATTTTATGAACGCTTAGAAACTTAGTTGAGAGTAGCAGCGTGAAAACATATTGAAATTTATGAAAATTAACATCACATCCTCCGGAATGTTGAAGGACCATTCTTGATATCCCTCACGGGGTAGACAGAGGTAACAAAACCTTAAGGCCACGTTTAGCATGATTAAGGGCATATAGGTGGAAAGGGAAATTCAAATAGTGATGGGTTGCTAGCCGCATCGCCTACAACATGATTCCTAAGACTTTCGCCCATTCTTTCGATGGGCTTTTACCATCTGTAATTCTATTTTACTATCTGGAATTTTAATAAACTCACACTTTGTCGGTCCCTCGTTTAATGCTCCACTCATCTACTCAAAGGTTAACTGGAGATCCCTTATAGGGATAAATTCGCCTTTGTGCATATATTAATGTTATTTTTGTTTTTGTGGATTGTATCTGTTTCTTTATATTTGTACAATAAAGCATTTACTTACTTACTATAGTGGCGTTTTTTGTCTGCATACAAGCGGTAGTAAAACATTCTTGTGGCTTAGGACGATTTAATCGAACGATACATCAACGCCACATGTTGCCAGCTGCTCAGCCTCGTACATATCTAATACCATCTAATACCCTACGACTGTCGAATGTCAAATTAACATGGCAACACCGGGTCATTAATCATCAAGCTATATCGCTGACGTGTTGCGCGTAACACGCCGCGAACGTGTCCTGTAACTCCGCTACAAGTTGCATCGCCCTTCGGGAAATCAAGTCAGTGTGAAGGCGTGCTCGAATGATGTTGCGGTATTGATAGATGTCAGATGACGCATCAACAGGTTATGAGATTTGGTGAGCTCTGGGGAGATGATCAAAGAGTGATTTTAATGCAGTATCGTGTTACGTCAGGGGACAGGTGAACGGTGGATTTTAAGGTGGCTGGTTATTATCTGTAAGTTTTCATTTCACTTGGCTTTAATGAAAGTTATATTATATGGCATCGATATACGTACGTCTTGTTTGACCCGTCTGTTCGTTTTCATTACTTTAAGTGTTTGACAAACGCTTTGCGCACACCACCGCATTCGGGAGAGCGTAGTGTATCTGTTTTTCTTCATCACCTTGTCTTTGAGAAAACTCGAAGAGTCTTTTGAAGTCACAAGTTACCTTGTGAAAGTGTTTGTGAAACTAAATTGATAATTTTACTTTGATAGGTATTCCGTAAAATACTCAAATTCAAATCCAAATTAAAATTATTTATTTATTAAAATAATCATTGTACATATAGATTTAACGTGGTTAGTAAGCCCTATATTATATCTTAGTAAGTAAGACATCGGAATTAAAAACTAAACCATTGACTCGACATAAAACAATGGCGTCATAGGGCTCACTGCAAAAGTAGATACTTGCACACACACACACACACATACACACACATATCACGTCTATATCCCTTACGGAGTAGACAGAGATAGATACTTAGTGCTAATTTATACTTAAATGCCTAAACTTGGCTACGGATGTAGCCTGTATCTTAGGCATATTAATGAGAGTCAACTCATGCAATAAAGCCGTAAAAAATAAAAACAAACTCTTTCTACCGAGTGTCTTGCATTTATTTTACCAATTACGGTATTTGCGAAAGCGCTGGCTGAGTAAAAAAGACACACGCAAATAAAAACACTCTTTGTGGGCTGTTTAAAAAGTATGTATGTAAACACTTCATTGTACAAAGATAAAAGAAACAAACATAGTTGACTAACATTAAGAAATATGTAAATTCGACCAAGAAAGTAGTTTTCCACCTTAAGGTTCATTATCATTTGTACGGTTTAAAATATAAAAGCCTATTTTCACTCACAAGTCAATGTGAAAATCAGCTTTCTTGCTTTTAATCTGATGGAGGAACTGACAGAAAAAATTATAAAGCACTTTCTTAGTCGACTACGAAATTTAAATTGATAATATCATTGACCGTTGGCTAAGAGCCCGATGGGAGGGAGGGGGTCTTTGACCATTACCGTACAACGCCGACATTTTGTCACAAGATTTTTTAATTTTATTTTTGTTACTTTGACATTGGCGAAGTTGTCGTCGCTATAACGACTTGATACGCTACAAATAAGAAGAAGAAGAACAATTATTATCTTACTAACAATGGTTAGTAAAACATATTATGTAATGCAAATTTTCGCCTTTGTGCACAATAAACAGTTATGCATAGTTAGCAAAATGCAACATACATAATTATTTAGTTTTATTTTTCATTTTGTTTGGTCACTAAACAACAATCCATATAAGATTAGATGTAGATTAATACTTTTTCTATAAGTGACTTTTCAATCTGCCCAACCTTGCAAGCTCCAGTGCCCAAAGAACATGCGAGCCCAGACCCTTCCTTGTACCCTTATTTATGAGGGAAAACTTGCAACTAACGCTGGAACCCAATGACCCGGAAATTTGAGCCGTGTCTGACAAACGAACAGTCACCAGTTAAGTACCTTGTCCGTTTAAGGTTCATGCTAAGGGACGAGTACTTTACAGATCAATGGCACTTGCTGGAATAAGTTATACTCGATTTGGTCGCTAAACCTGTTTTAAGGCTTGACAGCTCTACAAATAAATCGACATTTATGTATATACAAGCTTCTGCCCGCGCCTTCGTCCGCGTTGATTTAGATTTAGGAAAGTTGATAGTTATATTCTGCAATAATTGTTTACGTTGCGAGTCTAAAAGGCCTAAACCTTTGACATGTTTATCACTATTCCGTGGAAACTATGCAATGTTGCGAAATAAAAAGGAGCCTATGTATTAATCAAAGGTATCAGCTATCTTCGTTCCAAATTTTATCCAAATCTGTCCAGCTGTTTGCACGTGAAGAAGTAACAAACATACACACACCCACAAACTTTCGCCTTTATAATGTGATGTGATGTGATAATTATTTACGTTGTGAGTCT
Organism: Pandemis corylana; assembly: GCA_949127965.1. Classification (NCBI taxonomy): domain Eukaryota; kingdom Metazoa; phylum Arthropoda; class Insecta; order Lepidoptera; family Tortricidae; genus Pandemis; species Pandemis corylana. Next base: position 11,527,158 of record OX421870.1, on the reverse strand, counting down.
AGGAAGCTACGACCTTTAACATGTTTGTCACTATCCCGTGGGAACTATGCTATTTTCCGGGATAAAAAGTAGCCTATGCGTTAATCTAGGGTACCAATTATCCAGAATCCGGAACGCGCACTCAACGGTGCCGTTGCCATCTGCCCCATCCCGGGGCGGCCAGTGGACGTCGCGGTGACACCATAGTGCTCCCGTAACGCCCACAGTCCATGGCCAGGAGGGAACGTGTGTTTTTAGATGGTAGGCCTCTCCCCTCCTTCCATAGGGAAGGCAGCGGCGAGTTGGAGAGCCCGTCATACCCCTGTTGCTGCCCCGAGCGCGGGAATGCATAAGGCGCATTTTCCACACGTTAACAAAAAAAGGTACTATATCGGAATTTTGTCCAAAACTGTCCAGTCATTTCAGCGTGAAGTAGAAACAAACATACACATTCACTCACATCGTCACAAACTTTCGCATTTATAATTTGAAATGTAATGAAATGAAATAATTTATTTTGCTTTAGACGTGGTAAAAAAGTTATCTAGTATTTAGTGTTGATGTGCAGCGACACGTCTAACCAAATAAATTGGCATGACATTAACTTATTTTCTGAAGTGGTTTTTGTTAGTTTGAATTAGCACATTTTACAAAGTTTTCGTTTTTATTAAACAAAAAATAAAATATGAACGGGGTGGACAGAGCCTAATGTAACAAGATCTACAGGCCACGTTTAGCAAAACTGTGATCTAGGTGGAAAGTGGAATCAAAATAGTGATGCCGTCTGCGCGGGAGAGAAGCAACTGATACGTTCTGTTTTTTCTTTGCTCCCAGACCAGCATTACAGAGTTCGTAGTAATATTATATGACACCTTAATGTAAGCCATAACATTATCTCCCGATATTCCGTCTCTAGGGAGCCCTTACTTACGCATGAGGGCTTTGCATGGCAATTAATGTCATTACGACGTTAGGCACATAATGTCATCCCCTAAAAGGGGGCCTTTAATTGAGGGTTCAGTTAGTGATCTAGGCCAGCGCTTCCTAAAGTGGGACGGAAGCCCAGGGTTCCATATGCGCGAGGTTTATTTTGCAAATAGGCTCTTTTACATTTTTTGAAACTGCCAGAGTTTTCGGAAAACCGTCATTGCCAAGAAATATGGGCCACAAGAAACTTTTATTTTAAATACTTAATTTAAATCCATAAGTATTGTTGCGTTCTGCAGACTATCATAACATGAACCGTTCGCTAGCAGACATTACACGGAGTAAGGTGTCTTTATATTGGTCGTGCGTTGACGTTGAGATTAGTCAATTCTGATGGATTATCAGCGTAGCATATTTTTGAGTAATTCTGACGGGGGATATGCGGTCAGCGAAAAATGTTGTAAGGGGTTCTGTGGAGCCAAAAGTTTGGGAAACGCTGTTCTAGAATAAATTTTAGACAACACAGAACAATCATGATAGACTTAGTAAACGTGTTGAACTGAAAACCATGTGATATTTTTCAGTTCACAACTTTAGCACACATAAAATACCTATCTGACTAACTTATCGATAATTGCCATCAAATTAATTAAGCAAATAATCTACTCACTAAATAATATATTTGTGGTGGTAAACATTACACATATTTTGGTTAATGTTTCCGCAAAATTATTCCATATAATATTCTATGCCATAAACAATATTTGTCATGGTGGCTGTATATTTATGCCCTCAACCGTACTACGTTTTGAAAAAAGGTCAGTAGGCTTGTTACCTAACTCGATCGCAATCGCCATCGTGTTCATTTTGACAGTTCATTATGGGCTGACAATTGGCATCGGAATCAGCTGGTTGTCACTTTCATACAAGAACTGTTAAAATGAACACAATTGGCGATGGCGAGCGAGTTAGACAATAAGCCTACTGGTCCGGAGTACTCGAAACCGACGAACATGTATGAAGAGATTGATGAATGTGGATGAAGCGAAAGAGGTATGTCAGGATCGTAGCTACTGGATCAAAGTTGTCTCTGCCAACCCCTACGGGAAAGATTAGATTAGATTAGGTTTATTTATCACCCTTTTAAAAGTACAATTAAATGTCGAACATAAGTAATTCACAAAAGGATCGTCAATTGTAATGAAAAAGTAATAATAATGACTGAAATTAAATTAAAACAAAATAACAACAAACATAAATAAAGCCTAATGAAATGTCAAAGTAAATTCACTAAAAGATGGTCATGGGTACATAAAAAGAGAAAATAATAATAATTTAAATAGAACCTATTTAACCTAAAGAAGCGTGACTTTACAAAAATAAAAACTTAACAGGCGTGTTCAAAGTACCGGCTGAAATTCTGGAGCAATTCCAAGATAATTTATATATTTACAGTGAAAATGCTTTCTCAAAATGTTTTTCTTTGCTTAAAAACCTGAACTCAACGTCTAATACTGTACACAGTGGCGTTAATGAATGGTTCATCCAACATGGCACCACGAGGGAAATCTGCCGCCTCCCCGCCGGCCTGTTTAGCATTCGCGCATTAGATCACGTGGCGGTTACGGGAATTGAATAAAGCCATCCATAAATTAGCGGGGCTAAAATATTGAGGGTGAAAAGTCGCCGTGTCAAAATATTATGCGCATTTTTGTGGCAATATTGGTCGTCTTTCCTGCGGACATCACTGATGAATCTAACGCTGGCCAGCTAGGCATTTTTATGGTGTTATTTTTATGAGAGGATCCAGTAAATGGAGGTGGCCTATGCCATGAGGCACGCCGAATCACGCGTTAATTTATAAAAAAAAAAACTACACAATGTACTGAAATTGTAGCGAAACGGATTAAAAGGGGCTAGGTATAATAATATTTTCATGAGAACAGCTGTCACTGGCTCTTTTGAGTTTTCTACGATTTGATTTTAATAAACTAGTTCATTTAAATATAATATTTCTAAAATTACAAAGGGTACAGTTTGCTGTAACATTTTTTAGCTCATTGAAATAACTCATAAGATGTCATTTTACATCAGACGCTTGAAAGTGTGCCAGCAGAACAATTCGCAAGCTTGTCATGAGAGCTGTTTTAGCGCAGTCGCGCGTGGACTGTGCAAAAATATCTCACATCATAATATTATTTAAAAGGATGATAAAATCAAAAGGAATGTTTTAATGATCAAAATTAAAATAAATACATAGTAAGGCCAAATCATGTAAAAAAAACCGCACTCGCGATGCAATTTTTATTACATTTCAAAAACACCTACCACAAGTTAAACGACACTACAATATACAATACTCATAACACGTGCTTGACCTCTCCAGGGTATCAACGTGTCACTGCTGAAAATGCCTTGGGGACAGCTGAAACACGTGCCCATTTAGTTCAACATGGACTGCGCAAACGCCCGAATCTTTACAGTATTCAAAAAAAAGTCGGCAACACCATCATCTACAAAAAGGTCGCCTTTATAGAGCGAGCAAACATGCAAATGCTCTATAAAACGCAGCGATTTGTCCACATTCGAGGGCCAGTATAACACTTCTTATCTGCGTCCGTTTTTATCCCTAACATTGTGAGAAAGATTTAGGTGTTCCGGACCTAAGGGGCTGGTACAAGCACAAGGTTGGTGCAAGTCACAGGAGACGCGTGAAAACTGTAATCTTTAATACAAATAAAAATGAATAAAAAAGATAAAAACAAGTGAAAACGAAAAAAGTAAAGTAAACATAACTAAACCTGAATATGTTGGCTAGCGCCAAAACTTGAGAAAAGAGACAATTCTGTTAATTCTTTTTTTATACATTCGTTTCTGTTTTTAAGCAGTCCGAGGAAAGTTTTATCGAAGTGTTTTTTTAAGTGTGCGGAAAACAAAATAGCTTTTGGCAGGACTAAGTCTATAGGCACAGCTAATGAGATTACTTGTAAAAAAAACCAAGTATTTAGTGTCACAAAAGTGGTATTTCCACCCTATTTTGCCCTTAAGAAACTTCTTTACCTTTGTAAAGCACTTACTTGGTCAACAGCATGCATACTCACACAAATATAAACATTCCATTTATGCTTAGTGTACGTTTTCGATCTCAAGCTTGCGTTGAAATGTACTATGAAAACTGTTTGTTGCCATTTCGCTCCGCTAGTAGCGTTGCCAAATTGCCCTTAAGTAATTCAGACGTCAACGCAAACGCGTCCGAGACAGTTTTTCACATCAAAAACTTTGTCGTATTAGAAGCATAATCGGCTAGCTCAAAAAAGTCATATTATAAACTATCTAATGTCAAAAGCAAAATCACATTCATTACATACATACATATATCACGTCTTTATCCCTTACGGGGTAGACAGAGCCTAAGGTAACAAAACCTTAAGGCCACGCTTAGCATGCTTAAGGGCGTATAGCTGGTAAGGGAAATCAAAATAGTGATGGTTTGCTAGCCGCATCGCCTATAACATTATTCCTAAGACTTTCAACCCATTCCCTCGATGGGCTTTTATCATCTGCGTAGGAAGAGGAGCAAATGTTAAATTCTATGTTTTTCTTTACTCTCAGACCAGCATGGAAGAGAGAAGATTCTCTCCTCCACCTCTACCTCTACCTAGCCTAGACCTCTAGAATAAACTTTGCTTCTAACACGGCGACCTTTACTAAATGCTCGGGCCACCACACGCTTGTCGCTTACGCCCGCTATTTCCTTGCAGGCCCTTTATAGATAGCAGCATTTTCTTGATTTACCGCTCCTGTGGTATGTAGAAGATGAGGCCCGTACGAAATCCTCTATTCAATAACGTATATTAAATTGCGTGTAAGCATGTGAAGTTCCATTAAGTATTTAAGAGTCTGAGAAAAAACGAAGAAAAAAGAAAAAACGGGAACGGATTGAGCATTATTTATGCATGTAAGGTACGCTATGTTTATTATTCGTATATTGGAAGTTTGCGTGTTTAAGAGTTGTTGGCAAAGTGGAGAGATTCCTTGAAAATAGGTTAGAGCTTTTCACATACGTTTATAATGATGAAAAAACCCTTCAAACTCACTGTACCCCTCGCCCCAAGCCCTTATTTCACGAACTTGACAATTGTCGGCGACAGTTCCTTTGTTTATATGTATATATTTGATATATGTAGCTTTGTAAAATCTCATCCAGAATATTTTAAAAGGAAAGACCAAGTGTGTCATTTCAATACCAGATACCCAAATAAGTTAATTTATCCTAAAACGAACACGCTTTTGTATCGCAGAAACTGTTTTCCAATGGCAATACGGATATATAACAAGCTGCCTAGGAACATAGTTGAGTTGCCCCAAAGCAAATTCAGATTTAAATTATTTGAATGGCTTAAGGACCAAGTATTTTATTCAATCAAAGAGTACTTAAAATGAATAACTGCAATACTAATAATTTATAGTAATATTCATATTTTATTTTTTGTTTAATAAAAATGGAAACTGTGAAATGCGCTAATTCAAAACACCAAAAACCACTTTAGAAAATAAGTTAATGTTTGCATGCCAATTTATTTGGTTAGACATGTCGCTGGACATCAACACTAAATACTAGATCACTTTTTTGCCATGTCTAAAGTAAAATAAATTATTTCATTTCATAAAAGAATTCGAAATGCAAGCCGTAGTCAATATGACGCCAATTGCGTAGATTCTGGTCGAGTTTGTTACGTACTTGTACCTAAATAGAATTGTGACTTGTCACCGGCAATTGTCATGTTGGTGAGATAAGCGCCTGGTGGTAGGGTTGGTCTTTTAAAGTTAAATAGTACCACCGCGTACCAGCGTTGCCAGATTTTTTTACAAAGTCGGGATTTTAAAATTTTTTGAGTGAAAAAAGCGGGGTTATTTCGTCCAAAGCGGGACAAAGTAAAATAAACGTATAAAAATAAATAAATAAATAAATATCTTGGGACAAATTACACCAATTGACCCAGCCCCAAACTAAGCAAAGCTTGTACTATGGGTACCAGGCAACGGATAAACATACTTATAATAATGTAGATAAATACATACTTAAATACATACAACATCCATGACTCGGGCACAAACATTCGTATTCATCATACAACTGTCTGCCCCTACCGGGATTCGAACCCAGGACCTCTAGCTTCATAGTCAGGGTCACTAACCACTAGGCTATCCAGTCGTCAAATATCAAATACTAGCAGTTGCCCGCAACTTCGTCTGCGTAGAATTCGTTTATCGCTATCCCGCGGGAATCACGCAATTTTCCGGGATAAAAAGTAGCCTATGTGTTATTCCAGACTATAATCATACACACATCATCATATAAGACATATAAATCATCATATATATATATCATATAAGACAGCCGGGGAAATTACGGGCACAAGAGGCATTTCATCTTAGTCCTCTAGGTTGGCAACGCATCTGCAATCCCTCCGGGGTTGCGGGTGTCTATGGGCAGTGGTGATCACTTACCATCAGGTGACCCACTTGCTCGTTTGCCTTCCTACTCATATAAAAAAAAAAAAAAAAAAAAAAAAAAATCTATCTATGTTCCAAATTTCATCCAGATCGGCCCAGTACTTTTTGAGCCTATTCATTACAAACATACAAACATACAAAAATAGGTACAAATCTTTCCTCTTTATAATATTAGTATAGATATAGATATAGATATAGAAGTTAAATATCTTGATAGATATTTAACTTCTGATATATACGTTTATTTAGCGGTCGGTCTATATTTGTTGTCACATAAAACTCAAACTAAAATCATTTTGTTTAAGTTTTATGTGACAACAGATATAGACCGACCGCTTAAATGAGTCCTCGCCCGCGCGGTACAGGGGCGGGGGGTAGGACGACAAAGGGGACCGAGAGAGGTGCGGGCGGGTAGTGCGCCTGCCGCCCGCACCTCTCTCGGTCCCCGCGGTGTTTAGTGTTAGTGTTTGAGCCGGATTTTATTACAAGCCTTTATTTTTTTTGCAATGTTTGCATATAATGTTTGTAAGTATGTTTGTCCGGGTGGAATCTTGCGACTCAATTTTGAAGCAGATATCTTCGACCGCTTAAGGTGAAATTTTGCCTACTTGAGTAAGTCGGATGGCAATACAATAACCTTGTAGTGGTGTTCGGGTGACGCTGCCAGGGTCGTCTCCGCAGGAGGGAACTCTTCAACGGTTGGTCCGATTGGCATGAAATTTGGTACACACGTAGGACGGCTGACGATGCAATTACAGTCAGTAAAAAAAGCTAGTATTAGAAATCGTTTCTTACATACTGCAAATCGTGTTTCACGAAGCTCGAGTAATAGTAAAATAGAACCTGTTTCGCGTGTTACTTCTATGTAAATACTACCCCAGTTACTTGTAGTTAATTATTCCATTCGTGACGGTAACAACTTGCAAAAGGCGTCAAGATTTTTTTTTAATGACGAATGAATTAAAATTAATTTTTGCTTTTGTTCTAAAGCAAACCTACGTGTCTAAGCTCTAGTTTTATTGGTTACAACTGTTTGTCTAGTTTTATTGGTTACTTTGTCCGCGGGTGGTAGGGCCTTTTGCAAGGTCCGTCCGGATCGCTGCCACCATCTTACTCGCTAATCCTGCCGCTAAGTAGCAGTGCTTGCACTGCTGTGTTCCGGTGTGGAGAGTAAGACAGCCGGGGAAATTACGGGCACAAGAGGCCATTCATCTTAGTCCTCTAGGTTGGCAACGCATCTGCAATCCCTCCGGGGTTGCGGGTGTTTATGGACAGTGGTGATTACTTACCCACCTGCTCGTTTGCCTTCCTATTCATATAAAAAAAAAGAATTATATAGCCTATGTTCTATCTTGAAATCACATCTTCAAGGCCAAAGTGACCAGACACCTTCATGTGTGTATGTACTTATGTATAAATCTCGGAAACGGCTCCAACGATTTTTTGTAAATTTAGTATGCAGGGGTTTCGGAGGCGAAAAATCGATCTAGTTAGGATCATTTTTAGAAAACGTACCAAAAAAAAATGCCGATCAAATCTCGGTCCTCCAGGTTAATTAATAAGAAATTGGATAAAAACTGATAGACCATTTTCTGGCCGACCGCACCTAAAGGTTATTTTTACTGTTTCATTATTTAATCACATCAGCTCATCACACCAATCCAATGTTAACACAACACTTATTCTTTCTTTTCTATTCTAAACGTTAAACTGACAAGGTCTTAATTGTAACACCCGAACACCCAGCGAAGACGAAGGTAGTAAAGTTAATTACAACAGCTTGTAATTACGCCTGAAATTTTACAAATTACAGACAAGACTGCTGTCCCAGTCTGTAAATGATTAAGCGTTTTTACTACTGTTAAGGAAGGTAGTAAATAGTTCGGGGGGTGTACTACCAAATTCGAAATTTGAAGTGCGTATCGTACCCTCCCTCACGCATACATACATAAATCACGTATATCCCTTACAAATAAAATCTTCCATGCTGGTCTGGGAAAGAAAAAGCATAGAATGTACCGGGTACGTATTAAAATACATAAAGTTTAAAATGTATAATGGGTTAAAATACATAATGGTTTATAATATATAATGCAATTTTCTCAGAAAGTTACAAATTAACAGGATTGTTATAAAACAAACCTAACCTAACCTAAACCAATCTATAGATTACGATATCAAAAAAGTTCATTTAGCTAATAGTTTTACAGAAAATTGCGTTGTATATTTTGAACCATTATGTATTTTAACCCATTATACATTTTAAACTTTATGTATTCTGATCCGCTCCCAATGTAGGGGAGACCGAGGCGAGTTGAGACAGAGGTGAGTTGATACAATGCCGATTTCTCTGAACTGTGACAGTTTATCGGGCTGGTAACTTCGCTAATTCGTTGCTCTTTCTACACTCCACAATTTGTGTGAAGTTGTGACCTCGCTAACTGTCATTAGGTGCAGAGAAAAAGGCTTTGTATCAACTCACCTCTGTCTCAACTCGCCTCGGTCTCCCCTACCAGTAGTTAAAGCCCATCGAGAGAATGGGTACATCTTAGAAATCATAATTATTATAGGTGATGCGGTTCAAATCACCATTTTGATTCCCCTTTCCACCTATACGCCCACAATCATGCTAAACGTGACCTTTAGGTCTTGTTACCTTAGGCTCTGTCTACCGCTCGGTCTCTGTGTATGTATGTAAATAAAATAAATATGGTATACGTTTTATGAAAGATCAACTAGAATTTAAGAAAAAGAAAAGTGAACAGTATTTAATATTTTTTTCACAAAATAATGTGGCAAACGAGCAACTGATAACCCTCATGGCAAGTGATCACCACCACCCATGATCACATTCCAAAAGATCGCAAATGTTTTGCCAGCTCAGAGGGCTAAAATGGAATCCTTCAAGTGCCAGTAATTTAATTATACTGGTTAAGACAACAAGACTCTCCCCGCCGGAACATAGCAATGCAAACGCAGCTGCTAGGCGGCAGGAACAAGATGGTAGCGAACTGGACCAACTTAACACATACTCCTGCCAGTCGCAAAAGTCTTCTGTGAATCATTTTTTGGGACACTATAATACTACCAAATAAAAAAAAAGTTACTTGATATTGACGTCGGTTAGCTCGTCCCGGTATCGGTGGGACCAGAAGCCAGCTAGCACAATGTGCCAGTGCGCTCTTCTCGAGCATGACAAAGCCGCATGATTTCATAGCGGATGCACTCAATTTAGGCATGTGCATGTGTGGGATGTGCAAGTTGTGATATATCGATGGTAATGTTTCTATACAGGCGCTTCTAGGATGTCTTTCTCATGTGGTAGAGTAGCATGGTGAATGTTTTTTGTTCAGTGCTTCCATTTTCTTAACGTATCTCGGCAAACTTCTTTTTTCTCTGAAAAAACATGAAATTTGCCCAAAGATATTAGTAAAATAATAATGTCTCGTTGACATCTTTGGGTACGGAAACCGTAAAACGATAATTTTCATCGATATTCGCCTATCGATGGTTCTTTAAAGCCCTACGTGCATACATTTTCTCTTTGACCCGTCCAAGCCTGTTCAAACCTGTTCAAACCTGTTCAAACCTACCACTTTGTATTGATTGGCTTTAGGCTTTAGCCTTTGAGAGCCTATGTACACAGTGTTACAAGACAGGCACAGACTTCCAACCGCACGTTCCTATAGCACGTGAAAGATGGAAAATGTTGGACAAGTATATTGGGTATAATTAGGTACGAGACATCACACACAAATCACGTCTATATCCCTTACGGGGTAGACAGAGCCTGAGGTAACAAAACCTGAAGGCCTTTAGCATGATTGTAGGCGTATAGGTGAAAAAAGGCATCAAAATCCTAAGACTTTTTTTGCCCATCCCCTCGATGGGCTTTTACCATCTGCGCGGGAAAAGAAGCAACTGGTACATTTTATGTTTTTTCTTTACTCCCAGACCAGCATGGAAGAACTAACGCTAAAATATCCTGGAATAACTAAGAAACCTTGTAGGTTTTTTGTATATTTTAGCCAATTGAAGATAGAACATTGCGTGGGTTGATCTTAGACAATAGCATTTTGTCGCGCCATGATGCCGGTTGTGTGGTGTGAGACGAAACGGGAATACTTTATTCAAATACCTACTTCTCCGAAGTCTCGGCGACCGCGTTTCTTAATGTTGGTGCCGTGACCAGGGTGTGCAACAAAACGGACCAACCTGTTACTCGGTCGTCCATCACACCAGCTGTCAAAAATATCATCATACGAGTTTCTTTCCCCGAGGGACCGGCTAAGTGATTTATGCGGTATATCTTGGAAGCACAGCAAACGAATACAGAGCAGCCTATTTTTGTCTTCCTTGTCTTTTTGTGTCTGTAATGTTGGGGATCTGGTAGGTCGCTGCAGTCAGTCTCAGGTTTTGCTCTCCTTTCTCTTACTGATTATATTAAGGTCTAGTACAACGCAGAGCAGAATGACTGGTTATTATTTGGTATTTTTAACTACAATTTTATTGTGTCTGTTACGATACAAATGTGGTAAGCGAGTGCTTGTACCGAGAGAACTGTACAAAAACTTAAAAACTAATCGATAGGGGGCAGCACTAGTGCTGCACGGTCCGGCGCAGTTTGTAGAGGCTTAGAGCTTTCTTGAACTACGTTCAGTGTTGCGTTTGATAGTTCACTTAGCTTTCGCTAGGTGGCGCCGCGGTGCGTGAACATCAGTGTGCTGATTTGCAGTGTTCTATAATGTGTGTTGTATTATCGTTCATTTAGTTAAGCCAGAATCATTTCACAAGCACGCTAAACGTGGCCTTTAGATCTTGTTACTTTGCACGGCTGGCATAAGAACGCGCGAGCGCTTGTCGCGCGCGATAAACTATCCATCTAGAACGAACGCGTTCTCGTGCTAGCGGTGCGCTGGGCTCTGTCTACCCCGTTTAAGATAAACACATTAATATAATGCATTTATGAATGTAGAGTCAATAAAATATTAATTTTACCAAAGTTTACTTGCGCTATCGAATAACTTTGTTTCTTTTTACTGTCGTAACTGTCTATCTTTGCCGCAGCGTGTTCGCTTACTCTTACTATCTACGCCATCTGTGTTTAAGAGGATGGGATACGTCTAAAGCAAATAGAACAAAATACTTAAAACACAACAAACGCAAGCATAGGAAGCAGAAGTCAGTAAAAACGAGTGAAAAACCATTAACAATCCTTAGTTATCTAAGCTACGAAGGCGTTCGTAACATCTGTGTTTCAAGCCAACATGAACTATCTTTCGCCTCGCTGCTCTGTGCCTCAAGGGCCCGGTGTGAAGACATTTTCCCCTGAGACTTGACATATTTATCGCTGCGGCTTTCCGCGCGTTTTTTCAATTACATCCAACAGGTTTAAGGGCTTTACGCGGTCAATTTAACGGTTTAAATTTACGTGGCTTTGTGTCTTCATTCGGCACGTGAAATCTGTGTAAAGTGGGTTTATTAGCCGTGGTCCCATTTTAACAACGGGCATAAAAAAAGGTTTACGAATACACCCCAAGCCAAAGGTATGGAAATAAAGTTGTTTTCTTTAATAATGTCATGTACTCGTTGTTGTGTAGTAACCAAAAACTTACATTAGGCTGCTATGTTACATGCAAACCTACATAAATCTCGTCGTTACCCCTTACGGGATAGACAGAGCTAAGGCTAACAAGATCTAAAGGCCACGTTTAGCATGATTGCGGGCGTATAGGTGGGAAAGGGAACCAAAATAGTGATGGGTTGCTAGCTGCATCGCCTTTGTTTTTGCAAAGCCTGGCCTAATCCATCTGCGCGGGAAGAGAAGCAAAATGGTCCATTCTATTGTTTTTCTTTGCTCTCATACCAGCATGGAGGACACACCATACTTTCACATGAGCAATTATATCTCAGTCCTATAGATTGGCAATGCCTCTGCGATTTTCTGGTTTTGCAAGTTGTGCGGTGGTGATTCGTTACCTATTGGCTCGTTTGCCATTCTATTTCGTATATAATCCTCCTCTGGCGCAGTCGGATAAAACACTAAAACCATTGAGTAAATAGCATCAGAAAAAGCAATCACTGACGGCCGTATTAGCTGGCTGAATCTGAAAGCAGTCGGAAACATGTGTAATCAAGTAGCTCTAAATGAAACATCGAAGCAAGCTAAGCTCTGGGCTGGCTGCCAAATAACCCAATCGACTTTATCAATTCCGTTTGAGTTTCCAGTAACTGTTATACACACCTACTCACGCTCCAAAACCTTTACATACCTCCGATAAACGATTGACGTCTTTATCTAACTTCAACCGAGCGAAAAGGATACTAAATCGCAGATTGATGCCGCTGCTACCGAATAACACATGCACACCTATTCAAATTTTAAAGCTTATGTAACGCGGTGCGGATTGATCTTCGTCTTTTTCAAATGATATCGAAATGAAAAGGATGGGGTGCCGTGGTTAGGTGCGGCTTATTCTGAATAGGGTTTCAGAATCCAATCCAAAACACCCGCGGTCAATCAAGCGGCAAATCCGCGAAGGATTTAAGCAAGTTAAATCGTCCGTGCCAATTCAATTCACACAAAATAATGGTCGCCATTGTTAACCCGGGACCCTTTTCGGGTCGCGATTCGATCAAACTTGACAACTTTCCGTCGAAAATTTTAATCGAAAATTGTTTTTAAAAGGTTCGGTTTTAGTGGTAACCTTTTTCCGCCTTTTTTATTAATGGCCGCTTTGATCAACCGGATCAATTTATGTATCCGTGCAATGTTACAATACTACAGAAAAGTGCTACTCGAATTGGAATACAATACAATACAGACTACAAGCCCATGGAAAAAAAACATGTGAAATGAACCAGCGTGAATGAAGCTTAGAAGGCTGTTACTATATCATAGAATAACTCTGATCATAAAATGCCATCATTTTTGAGGGGTACAGATTTTTTCTCATACATTAAAAAAAATACACTAACTTCTGGCACCACCACTTTAAAGCAGCACTAGGTTTTTCGACATTTATTTTTAATCATCTATGAGCTATAAAAACGCCGTAAAAATAATTAGTCGTAATTCCTCACTTGTACCTGAGAAATTCCATAAATGTACCGCCCAGAAATGACGGCATAGCGCTCAGAGTTATTCAGGATTCATTTCACATGTTTTTTTTCCATGGGCTTGTAGTCTAATACAATGACTCTTTATCGGACACCACGTACACAAGCAACAATACAAAAAACAGATCTTCATTAACTTAAGAGATGCTTCTTCCACGCTGGTCTGGGAGTAAAGAAAAAACATAGAATGAAATGGTAAAAGCCCATCCAGGGGATGGGCGAAAATCTTAGGAATCTTGTTATAGGCGATGCGGCACTCATTACTATTTTGATTCCCCTTTCCATCTATACGTTCAAAATCATGCTAAACGTGGCCTTTAGGTCTTTTTAGCGCACTGTCTACCCCGTAAGGGATAAAGACGAGATTAATGTACGTATGTATGTATGTAAGAACTAGGTGCCTTTGTGCATGTGTGTTGTCCTGTATTCATCTTTTTCTTGTGTTTTATGTACAACTAGCTTTTGCCCGCGGCTTCGCACGCGTGAACCATGAGCATTTCAAAGAAGCTAGCAATCAAGCAAGCGAACACCCAAACCTATGCAAACAGGCATGCAAGCAGGCAAGCAAGCATGCAAGCAAGCATGCATGCAAGTAAACACGCAAGCATGCATGCAAGCAAGCATGCATGAAAGCAAGTATGCAATCAAGCATGCAAAGCAAGGACTCAAGCAAGCATGCAAGCAAGCGTGCAAGCAAGCATGCATGCAAGTAAGCATGCATGCATGCAAGCATGCATGAAAGCAAGTATGCAATCAAGCATGCAAAGCAAGGACTCAAGCAAGCATGCAAGCAAGCCCCCGCATTGCCCCGCTGCCTTAATTTTTCTGAAACTGTAAATATTACAGGATTTTTATAAAACAAACCTAACCTAACCTAAAGGGCTGTCCTAAAATATACCTACCCCAAATAGCTTTTGCCCGCGACTTCATACGCGCTAAGATGTAAAACGAAAAAATAAGTTTTTTCCCGTTCCCGTGAAAATTTTGGGGAGTGCTTTCGGAGTACACTTAAAGCCTTTAAAGAAACACACGTTATAAATGTTAAGTCTCTTTCTTCCGATGTTTCGTCTGGAAACGTAAAATCCCGTTTTTTCCCGTTTTAGTGTTCCCCTACACTCCCGAATAAACCTACGTGACAAATTTCAACTTTTTATGTCAAGTAGGTAAAACGTAAAATCCCGGTTTTTCCCGTTCCCGTAAAAATGTTAGGAAATCCTTTGTTAATGCTACCTTACATTCCCTAAGGAAGCTAAATGCTAAATTTCATCTTTCTACGACCAGTAAAACGAAAAATCCCGTTTTTCCTGTTCTCGTGGGAATTTCTGGAAATCCTTTCTCAGTGCTCCCATACACTCATCAAGGAAGGCTCTTACCAAATTTCAGCTTTCTACGACCAGTAAAACAAAAAATCCCGTTTTTTCCCTATCCCGTGGGAATTTCGAAAAATACCTTCTTAGTGCACCTCTAGGATACTCAAGGTATGTGTGCCAAATTTCAAGTTTCTAGCCATATTATGCCTACTACAGTATTTCTTTGTAAACAGATATTTTTCCCGTTCCCGTGGGAATTTTGGAAAGTACTCTCTTAATGCTCCTCTACACTCCCTAAGCAACCTACATGCCGAATTTCAGCTTTCTGCAACCAGTAAAATGAAAAGTCCTGTTTTTCCCGTTCCCGTGGGAATTTCTGGAAATCCTTTCTTAGTGCTCACATACACTCATCAAGGAAGGTAGATGGCGCTAGCGTCACGTAAACATTGGCTCTGCGAATATATTACTTTTAAAATTAGTAACATCCAATAATTTTGTTCTAGTACATAATTATAATGTGATAAATTGTGCCTTCAACCAGTGAACTTTGCTATTCTATGGTGATATTAACTGATCAAGCAGTAAAAACTACTTGCAAGTGTCGTTCAATGGACCGTTACTTTTATCTAAGTTATTTAAAAACATCTCAGTGGCGGAAGAGACACCATCAGGACCTATCTGTGACTTGTTACGGTGATAATTTAAGGGAAGGTGACGAGATTTATCGAAGACTAAACAACTTTCGCGAGTTTAAATAAAATAAAATCCCTGTACATTGCCGATTTAACGCCATCTAGTGACAGCGCAGTGTTAACCTGACTGATAGATAAGTGAGACGGTTGACTGCAAGCAGCCAAGCGCGTACATAGCAAATTGCAAAGTGCGATTGGGATAGCAACTGTATTCACAAACCTGTCTGCATTACCGCTGCATTACTGATAAGCATTGAGCACCGCCCACTCCCGATGCGACTTGCCGACGGCAATTGAAGAACAAAAGAAATTAGGCCTACGATTGATGCAGTATTTGTTTTCTTAATTATTTGGGATACAAAACATAGCTACAATGTCATTTTATGATAACGTTACCATTCGTAAACGCAGGCCCCAGCTAAATCTCTCGGATGATGTGTTATATTCATCTTCACAAAGTAAATTGAACTGCACACTAAACAGTCTTCCTGACATATCGTCTGAAGAATTATCGTTAGTTAAAGACCTCAAAAATCAAGTAGGAGTCCTTCAGAATGAACTGGATGTCGCCAATGAAGAAATAACAAAACTTTCACTGGAAATCACAGACCTTAGACGCCAAAATGATGCATTTCAAAAAACAATTGGAATGTACAAAACTGTAACATCTTCGGATATTCTAAAACATAACAATCACACCTCGAAAATACTTTCTAGAGGCCGAATGTCGTCCACTCCTACATACAGAAAGATAAATCAATTGTGCAATCTGAAGTCCTCAAGACATGAGCGATCTGCTCATGTCTGTCGGATTTTGGAGAACCTACGGACTCCCAATACATCGAAGGAAGACACAATCAACTCGTCAACTCAAGGCGACGTTGGAAATGACACGATTATCTTCAGTATCAGCCGAGAGACTTCTTCATCCACACCCAAGAATCACCGTGACCGTTCAGCAGCCGTCCCGAAACCTGAACCTTTGGCAGCCACGACAAGTAAAACATCGACACCGACACCGAAAGCGACACCTTTGAAAAATCAAATTGTAATAGCGAGTAATTATAGGTTAAATAAAATTTGTAGTATTATAGGTAATAATGCTACTCTGAATAAATTTAATTATTGTCATTTTTTAACACCTGGCGCAGGAATCAGGCAAATACTGGGAAAAACCAAATACTATACAAAAAATTTAACACTGGCCGACTACTATGTAATTATGATAGGAGAGGAAGATTTTCACAAAAACGAAGAATATGATAAATTGGTGGATTATATAACTGACATTTTATGCCCTATAACTCATACTAACATCATTGTTATTTGCCCCACGTATATATGTGGTAAGCTTATCTACAATTCCAAAATAGAAATATTCAACAGTCTGCTTCGAAGTAATACTAAATATCATGAAAGACACGTATCTTTTGACTCGAACCTGAACCTGTCATTTGACATGTTTTCGGCAGTCACAGGGCGTGTCAATAATCTTGGAGTGACAAATATTTTATGCCATTTGGGAAATTTTATTTTGGATAGTTCTCGACCCACTAAAGGGGTAGAAACAACTGGGCGAAAAATAAAAATGGTCCAAAAGAAATTATCCGACTATTTCCCACAACATACTATAGGTTTGGAAAAATCTGGACAAAAATCAAAAAGAATTTTGAATTTTTTTCCTATAATTTCATACACATCTTGCACCAAAATATAGCCGGATTGTTGAATAAAGCCGACACGCTGTCGGTATACTTGCAGGAATTTGACACCAAGGGCATGCCTATCGATGTTCTGTGTATCACTGAGCACTTCATGATGGTGGGCACGGAAAGTCTTGTCACTATACCTGATTTTAAGCTTGTAACTGGTTTTTCTAGAGAACAATGCAGAGGGGGTGCATGTATATTAGTAAAGTCTCACCATGAATATAAAGAACTAAATAATATAAGGGGCTTTTCCTTGGAGTGTTCAATTGAATGCTGTGCGGTTGAACTGTTAAGACACAGAATTATTATTATATGTCTTTACAGAACACCCCAGTCGAACCTACCGTTATTTTTTGATAAACTAGATACGATTCTTTGCAAAACATGTGATTACACTAATAATAAAAAGGTAGTATTATGCGGAGATTTTAATTTGAACATTTTAAAGAAAAGTAATAACACTTTACAATTTGAATATTTGTTACTTAATCATAATCTGAAATTGGAAATTAGGGAACCAACTAGATTGGCAAGTGGCACCTGCCTCGACAATTTTGCACACAATGTTGAGGGCTCCAAGGGAAAAGTTTTTGAACTAGGTTTATCGGACCATACGGCTCAAGTATTAAAATGCCCTGTAAAGAAGACCTGTTTCATTAGTTGTTGGCGAGTAAAACAACGAGATTTTAGTTCAGAAAATCTGGCCCTGTTTAAGAAATGTATGAGTAGTCTATCTTTCTCGGATGTATTACAGTGTAATGATGCAAACTTAGCTTATGAATTGTTTTTGGATACTTTTACCTGTTTTTACAATTTGTGCTTCCCTTTCAAAATAATAAAACTTAAATCTACAATAAAACCCAAGTGGATATCTAGAGGGATCAAAATATGTAGCAAGAAGAGAAGGAGTTTACTATGGAAATATCGATTTTGTCCTAATGAAGTGAATAAAAATATCGATTTTGTCCTAATGAAGTGAATAAAAATACAGCGCTCACAAAATGACCATTATATAAAGCAATCAACCAATAAATCAAAAGCTACTTGGCAAGTAATTAATAAAAACAAGCAGATTTTCCCGAAAGATCCAATAGTAAAGCTTACTAAGGACGATGTGACAATTACTGATCCGACCCTTATGGCCAATGCTTTCAATGATTTTTTTATCGACCAGATTGTAGCCAAAGGCAGTGATGTACAATGTAATTTAAAAACTAAATGTAGCCAATCTATGTATATGGCACCTACTGTTCCCCATGACATAATAATTATAATTAAATCACTCAAAAACACTAATAGTGTCGGATATGACGATATAAATACCAAAGCTGTTAAGCAGGTATCGCATGTGGTTGCCTATCCCCTGAGTCACATTATTAACCTCAGCATCTCAACGGGAGTGTATCCAGGCAAGCTGAAACCAGTTATTGTTAAACCTTTACATAAGAAAGGTGACAAAATGAATATGTCAAATCATAGACCCATTGCTTTAGCAGCGGTATTTTCTAAAGTAGCAGAAAAGGTGATTTACGAGGCACTTTACAATTATCTGGAGAAGTATCGTTTGCTAGTTCCAGAGCAGAAAGGGTTTCGTAGAAATAAATCCATAAATATGGCAATATATGACTTTGTGCAGCCAGTATTAGATAATTTAGATAAGCGAAGTCAAGTGTGTGCCGTATTTATGGATATGACTAAAGCATTCGACCATGTTAATCATTCCATTCTTTTAAAAAAGTTGAATGCATACGGTATTCGTGGCAATGTTTTGGAGCTGTTGAAGTCCTATCTGAGCAATAGAGATCAATACACTGAAATTTCTCAAATATGTATGCGTACTAAATATGTAAAGGCTTACCGATCTAAAAAGAGGCAAATTATGTATGGCGTGCCGCAAGGAAGTGTACTTGGACCTCTACTATTTTTACTTTATATCAACGACCTACCCCGGCACGTCAAACACCCTATGGTATTATTTGCTGATGACAGCACTGTTATTATTAAGTGTAATGATGTTAATGATTATGAAATGGAAATTAATAATACTATAAGGGACATAATAGAATGGTTGAATATGAATAATTTATTAATTAATCTTGACAAAACTAAAATCATGCACTTTTATCAACGTAAATTGCCGGTTCCAATTTTTTGTAACTATGAAGGGACGCTGATCGAATCAGTTTCTGCTACCAAGTTTTTAGGAGTACATGTAGATAATCACCTGTCATGGAACTCACATACTGAACAAGTGTGCGTAAAACTGAACCAGTATGCCTATGCTCTTTATAAACTTGCAAAGCAAGCCAGTCCTGATGCTGTTATAACTGCATACCATGGTTTTGTAGCGTCAACTTTGCGTTACGGCATCATTTTCTGGGGCAATTCTACAAATAAGGAAGCGGTGTTCAAAGCCCAAAAGAGATGTATCAGAGCAATGCGCGGCCTTAAACAAACTGATAGCTGTGTGTCGCATTTCAAGGACCTGAACATCTTGACAGTGCCTTCTCTTTACATTCTGGAGGTGGTAGTATTTGTAAAAAATAATCCAGAATTGTTCAAAAAAGCCAATTACAGTAGCGAACGTTTGAGGCAAAGATTTAGGGAGGATTTATGCCCAGCTCCTGGGAAAACCGCTTTGATGCGTAAAAATGTATGTTCTCTTGCAATAAGGGTTTATAACAAATTACCAATAGAATTTAAACTACTGCCATTACCACTTTTGAGACGTAAATTATTAACCCTGCTTACGAATAAATGCTATTATTCTGTTCTCGATTATTTAAATTAATGATGAACTAAATTGTTAATACTACTTAATAGCCAATGTTTTTGTACGCCAACCGGCAAAACATAGTGCAACACTAAAATATGTAACATCTCTGTATTCATACAGCCATCACCTATGTTTCACAAATAAAACACTTTTGACTTTTTTGACTTTGACTTTTGGCTCTTACCAAATTTCAGCGTTCTACGACCAGTAAAACAAAAAAATCCCGTTTTTTCCCTATCCCGTGTGAATTTCGAAAAATACCTTCTTAGTGCACCTCTAGGATACTCAAGGTATATGTGTGCCAAATTTCAAGTTTCTAGCCATATTATGCCTACCGCAGTATTTCTTTGTAAACAAATATTTTTCCCGTTCCGGTGGGAATTTTGGAAAGTACTCTCTTAATGCTCCTCTGCACTCCCGAAGCAACCTACATGCCGAATTTCAGCTTTCTGCAAACGAAAAGTCCCGTTTTTCCCGTTCCCGTGGGAATTTCGGGAAATCCTTTTTTTAGTGCTCCCCTACACTCCCCAAGGGAACTTAAAGGCCAAATTTCAGTTTTATACGACCAGTAAAACGGAAAATCGATCCCGTAGAACTGAATACATAAATCCCGTTTTTTTCCTTATCCCGTGGGAATTTACAAAAATCATTTAAACATTATTTTACTATTATAATCACCTAATTCTATGCCAAATTTGAAGAGTCTAGTAATTATAGTTCACAGGATTTCGTTAAACTAAATATATAAATCCCGTTTTTTTCCTTATCCCGTGGGAATTTCCAAAAATCCTGAAATCAGTTTCTTCGTTTTGTAATCATCTACTTTTGTATCAAATTTGAAGAGTCTAGTTATTATAGTTACTGAGATAGCGTCACTCGGAGTCGAATATATAATTCCCGTTTTTTCCTTATCCCGTGGGAATTTCCAAAAATCCTTCCTTAGTGGATGCCTACATTGTATAAGGTATCTATGTGCAAAATTTCAAGTCTCTAAGTCCAGTGGTTTGGGCTGTGCGTTGATATATAGTTAAGTCAGTCAGTCAGTCAGTCAGTCAGTCAGTCAGGACTTTGAATTTTATATGTATAGATAAAGAGTTATACATACATACATACAAATATTATGAGTCACCGCAGCCTTATTGTTTCTGGCATAAAGGTGTTTAAGATGTTTTTGACGTCTTGCGGAAACGTACATATTTATGCCTTGACTGTAAATTAAGCAAAACGTAGTCCTATCACTTCAAAGCGATCTCTTCCAGGCAATAATAGAGTTTCATTGGTAAAATGAGATTAAATTAGTCCAAGTTCTGTATATTTTGCTGTCTGTACTGTTTTCAGAGTCGAAATTGTACCTATTCAAAATTGTTTTGTCATCAAAAACTTATTCTGCCCGGATACGTAATTGACCATTTCCAGTCATCTCATGTCGCTCGTAAAAGTAACACCCTAATTCTACAAAGGAGTAAACATATTAGCTATGTTCATAGCTATAGCTTTTAACGGAAGTGTAATGTTAAAACGGCTCACGTACGTTTTTTATCCGTTTTTTTGTCGTTTCAGCCGACAAATTGGTATTTTCGTGTTTATATCGACTATTACAAAATATTCTAAAGTGTTATTGGTGTGTTCGGAAATATCCGCTGTAATTATTATGTATGAGACGCGTAACACAGTTCGGGCGACTTGATTCTTATACACTGAGGATCAACAATATCGGGTCACTTTCCAGACAACCTTATTTTGGACAAATATTTTTTGTTCATTGAAATGGACCTCCGCAATATTTTGACGCCTGATTCAATAAATAAAAGATTATTATAATTTTTAACAGCTGTTGTCCGCGACTCCTCTGCGGAGAATTCGCTTATCGCTATCCCGCGGGAACTATGCAATTTTCCGGGATAAAAACTATCCTTTGTCCTTCCCCAAGACTAAAGCTATATGTTTATAAAGTTTCAACTAACTCGGTCCAGCGGTTTAAGCGAAAAAATGTAACAGACATTTACTTTCGCATTTATAATATTAGTGGGGAAGTACAGATAATAGTCAAAGGGTAGTCAGTTCTGCAGGGGTGAAACCGCCGGCGCGAACTAGTTATTAAACCCTATCTCTGGGTACAAGATTATGTAAACAAAGTTCATCGACCGCAAGCAACGGTCTATTCTATTACAGCTGCCACAAAATATTCAGCGGAGCCGCCGGGATTCCTCTTATCACTCGGCGGTTAGTTTTTATTACCACACGCCCACAAAAGGATGCGGCGACACACGGGCTTAATAGCGGACGGGAACGCGGCGTTTATTTTAACTCTTAACCGCCCTAGTCATCCGGTCATGGCAGCCAATGACAAGTCTCACACGGCAATGCCATCCATGCATGCGATTAAATTAAAACTTAAGTTAGTGTGTCGTTTATTTTCCCGTGGCATACGAAGCCCGTCACTTAATTTGTAGTGTGGTGGCGAAGAGGTTAAGTAAAGTCGTAATGAGACTGATCTGGACACACTGGAAGATCTAAAAAAGAGTTTTTTTTTACAATTGAAAAATTCAAAGTTTTCAATTGTAAAAAATGTAATCCAATTGTACATTACGAATCATCAATATGAAGAAACGCTAGTGTGTAAAAAATTCGAGTTAATAAAATCCCAAGCAAGTTTACCACTGCGATATAATTTTTAAAATTTTCACCACAGCCACCGATTGTTTATACTTAAGATAAAACATCAATCAGCTGCTCTAAAATGTGCCGGCAAAACTATTCTCAAAGCAGCTTTGAAAGCTATTTGCGGCACAGTCGCTGCGCACCGATGTGAAAGTGAAACGATGTCTCAAAATGTATTTGAACACAAGCATCTCCGTCGCATCATATTTGTGGCCTGTTTCTCGAATCTACAAGTTACGATTATACATAAGTCTAAACTATCAACATTGGTCAAATGCCAACCAGTGATTGATTTGGTCAATGTTGCTAAATTATCTTATTCCTTGTCGGTGTCACTCTTACCAGAGTGGTCTTGTTCATGTGGCAAGCTTCACGACAGGCCGCCACTCTTCTCTGATGGCCGCCTTCCTCGTGCATTCATACTAATATTAAAATTGTAACCTGTAGCTTCGAGAAATGGGCCACTGTTAGCGATTGTAAAACCGCAGCGTTCCCGCCCCCTAAAGTTCCCCGTATGTTTCCAAGCCGTAGTGGTATGCCCTGTTATCACGCTATTAAGTTTTAACCACCCATGTTGGTGCTATAACGGCTGCCCGCGGCGCCTCTTGCCTCTTTGACTCCATCGGACGTTTTTGTACCCTGAAATTGTATTTTCCGCCGGCGACTCACTTGGCAAGTGTTATTTTGCGCTCAAGTATTTTTACCTTGGTATTTTACTTAAGATAAGTTCTTGTAAAAATTCTATTATTTTTTCTGTTGATGGTACTCAAAGAAACTGGATCACGACACGTATCTCTATGAAACCTTCTCTCATACACTTTCGCGATAAATTTGTGGCAGGTGTATGGTAAGTGTTTATCACATTTGCAATGAAAAGGTTCCAGAGGGGTACGCGATTCAAGTTCTTTCACTGTATAGTATGCGGGCGCCAGATTGTATTTTCTTCCATGCTGGTCTGGGAGTAAAGAAAAACATAGAATTTACCAGTTGCTTCTCTGCCCGCGCAGATGGTAAAAGCCCATCGAGGGAATGAGCGAAAGTCTTAGGAATCATGTTATAGGCGATGCAGCAACCCATCACTATTTTAATTAGCCCTTAATCATGCTAAACGTGGCCTTAAGGTTTTGTTACCTTGGGCTCTGTCTACCCCGTAAGGGATAAAGACTTGATTTATGCACCATGTAACAGCGTAGGCTTGCCTTTCATAGCTTTACCAAAAGTTTAAGCAAAGGATCTTCACCACGCCGTAACAGACAATAGCGGAAGTAGCTGCGACCGCGTTTCCGGAACAAGATGGCCGCCATTTTGCTCCAACTTCACCAAGATAGTTGCGCCGAGCAAATTTGTAGGAGCAATATGTTTGCAGTTAAATAAAGCCTTGTTTACTTAGTTTGCTGCGGAAATTGAAAGGTTTTGTAGCCTTGTATGTAAGTCTTGGGGATTGTCCGTTACGAAACGTACTCTGAAACTCATACATATATGTACGGGGTAGGTAGAGCCTAGAATAACAAGACACAAAGGCCACGCTTAGCATGATTGTGGGCATACAGATGGAAAGGGAAATCAAAATAGTGATGGGTTGCTAGTCGCATCGCCAATAACATGATTCCTAAGATTTCCGCCCATTATCTGTGCTTTTACCTTCTGCGCGGGAAGAGAAGCAACTGGTATCTACATTTTAAATAAATAATACACTAATTAATACGCTTGCTGATAATATCGCTCGGGGTGTTTCTTACACCCAGTATTATTATTTAGCCCGATATCCTAGGAATCTAAGGAATCACTAGCCTGGATAAACATTGCAGACTGGCGTCTACTACACAAGTATTTTCATTATAAATACACCGTGTTCCAGTAACTAAAGAGGATGCAAGATGCAACTAAGCTTGTTAGTTGTATTCTTATTATCATGACTTCATTATCAGTGGTGTTGTTACCATGCGAATTTTTGTCACCAAACCCATCACTATTTTGATTCCCCTAACTTTTAGGTCTCAGGTTTAACCCTTTAGGTCTTGTTACCTTAGGCTCTGTCTACCAGTGGCGTGGCGTCCTTAGAACTCGATTCCCAGCGGCTTGCCTATTTTAAGGCAGTTGGGCACTTTTATTGTGCAGAATTAGAGGAAAAAGGCCAGTTAAATGCCCTTCGGCTTGCCTTCTGATATACTTGACGCCACGCCACTGTTGTCTACCCCGTAAGGGATAAAGACGTGATTTATGTATGCATGTATTTTTGAAGGTTACAGCTTTATTGATTTCTTTCATAGGTTTTCCGTCAAATACGTCAAATTCGTCGCTGACGATTAAAGTTATCGATCATATAAATTAATGTAACTCACAAACAAACCACAAGTCCCTTACAGGCCAGACAGAGCTCAAGGTAACAAGACCTAATGGCCATTTAGCATTATTGTGGGCGTATCTGTGGAAAGGGGAATCAAAGTAGTGATTTGGTTGCTAGCCGCATCGCCTATAACAGAATTCCTCTGCCCTATTTCGGTGGGCTTTTGTAATCTGCGCGGGAAGAGTAGCAACTGGCACCATTCTATGTTTTTTCTTTACTCCCAAACCAACAAGGAAGCAGCATGTGCAACTTACACTAGCAATAAATGGATCTTCGTTTGCTAATTTAATTAATATTATAATTATAGATTGGAGACGACGAAGATAATTTGCATAGTAATTGCTTCTCGGTGTACGCAGCTGATACGGGCCAAAAATAAAAACTAAACAAAATAAATGTTGCCACAAATTTCCAGTAAAAATCTATCGGAAAGCGAGGCTGAAAGCAAAAATCTATTTATCAAGTATCGGGCGGATGATTAATTACCGAGAGACGACGAGGCGGCCGTATTTATGGGCAGGCTTCGATTTAGGCGGAGCCACCGACCACGTAACCAATAGACTGGAAAAGTCATTTGACTACCGGATAGCCCGTGGTTGTTGACCCTGACTATGAAGCTAGAGGTTTCGGGTTCCGGGTTCAGGTTCGGGTTTCGGGGGTAGGGGATAGTAATAGTACCTAACTGTATTTGGTCCCGTTCTTTTCTTTTTTTTTGGTTCTCATCAAATCTTTTCTGTTATATGGGCTTCTTAAATATATGTATTAATTATTATTTATTTATTTATTTTTCGTTATTAGGGGAGACCGAGGTGAGTTGAGACAGAGGTGAGTTGATACAAAGCCGATTTCTCTGAACTGTGACAGTTTATCGGGCTGGTAACTTCGCAAATTCGTTGCTCTTTCAACACTCCACAGTTTGTGTAAAGTTGTGACCTCGCTAACTGTCATAGGTGCAGAGAAAAAGGCTTTGTATCAACTTACCTCTGTCTCAACTCGCCTCGGTCTCCCCTACATTCTAAGTCTAAAATTTGAAACTATCAGCGCATTCGGAAAGTCCATCATTGCCAAGAAGAATGCGCCGCGAGAAACTTGGCAGTAGGTCATTTTTTCAAAATAAAATACAGTAAGAATACTTACTATGGGTTATGGATGTTGTATGTATTTAAGTTGTTACTTACTAGTCATAGTAAGGGTTCTGCATGAGAACATACACATGCGGAACAGACATAGTTTTCTTGCATGTGTGCTTGCAGATTGGTAAGGTAATGGTTTTTGTACGTATGAAGAAAGTGTTAAAAACACTGACTTTCGACATTGCATGGCCATTTGTAACTCTATTGGTTGCATGCTTGATAGGCGGAATACAGTTGGGGTTGCAGTCGTTAGGCCATTATTTTTCAGTGTACAGACTGACAAGGGAGTGGTGATCGTACTAACTTTAACCTAATTCAGCTGTAATGTTTGCAAACGTCAGTTATATTTGTTTTTGATTCCCCTTTCCATCTATACGCCCACAATCACGCTAAAAGTATGTATGTATGTATGTATGTATCTCTTTATTGTACATAAAACACAAGAAAAAGATGAATCCAGAACAACACACATGCACAAGGGCGAACGTATCCCTAAAAGGGATCTCTTCCAGTTAACCGTTGAACGATTGACAGGACAAATATTAAGCAAGAGTAGACACACAGAAAAACTAAAAAGAACCGATCGAAATCTAAAATAATCTTAAATTTCAAAATTTTAAATTATGTAAGATATAATAATAAACTACACATAATACATAAACATGATAAACGAATACACAGTAAATATAATATACTACATAATATCATAAATATATGAATGAAATGAAATTAAATGAAATGAAATGATTTTATTCCAGACTTACATCCATAATATATGCATACACACAAAAGTTACAAAACACATCACATGCATTTAAGAGGATCCATCAAAAGTGGCCTATAGGTCTTGTTACCTTAGGCTCTGTCTACTCCGTAAATGATAAAGACGTGACTTATGTATGTATGTATGTTAGTAAATCTAACCCAACAAGCTGCTGGAATATTCCAGAACAGTTTTATGAGACCCAGTCTGTGTCGCACGCGGATTACGCCTTGTGCGTAAGTATACCCAGTAAGTATACACAGTGTTATAAATTCCCATATTAATAACGCAGGGAATTATGTATGTGTGTATGTTTGCACGTCGACCCTCGTCAGTGCTTGGGATGCGCTCGTATCCTCCGTTTAAGGAGCTTGCTCAATGGACGGGACCTACATTTTTGTATGTATAAAGACACTCATAAAAGGAAACAGGGACATGGTTTGTTGCTTAATTTGGTAACCAAAAATGCATTCTTCCATGAAGGAAAAGCATAGAATGTACCAGTTGCTTCTCTTCCCGTGAAGAGCCCATCGAGGGAATGAGCGAAAATCTTAGAAATCATGTTATAGGCGATGCGGCCGGCAAGCCATCACTACTTTGATTCCCCTTTCCACCTACAGGCCCGCAATCGTGCTAGGCGTGGCCTTTGGATCTTGTACCTTGGGCTGTGTCTACCCCATAAAGGACATAGTTATTATTATTTTCTTTATATTTCTTTTTTTTAATTTAGGTTCTTACCATATTCATATAAAACAAAAACATTAAGAAAACCGAACCACCCTAGGGCAGGGCCTAAGCTACCGGTGGTCAGGGCGACAGAGAGAGGAACTTCCTGACTATCCAAGCCGTGTCCAAGATTAACGCCTTCTGTATCTACATTATTATTATTATTATAAGCCTATTGTGTCCCACTGCTGAGCAAAGGCCTCCCCCAACGCTTCCACTGCTCCCGTCTGCTGCGGTGAGTGACCAATCCTTCAAGAAGGCGTCCAACTCGTCCCGCCATCGTCGTCTAGGTCTGCCGGGACACCGCTTTGAGTTAGTGGGACATAAAAATGGATTTGCAGTTTTCTAAAACGTTATTGAACACCTCTTGAATGTTTTTAAGCAATTTTTATTTTTTGATAGAACATAATCAAAAACTGTGAACTGGACGTGAATAAGTTTCTGTCAAAAAATATTTTTTTAATACAAGCTTTTTTTGCTAACTGTACTAGCATTGTCATTCTACATTGTGTACCACATTTCAAGTCAATCGGACCAACCGAAAGAGTTCCATCCTGCAGAGGCGGTCCTGACCACGGCATCAGAATCCCACTAATAGTTAGGGAGCTGGCGAGCATTTCGGTATATGATTTGCACACGTTTCACGTCGAGGTGGAGTGCAGTTTAAATCATTACGAATCGATTTGGCTCAATCAACTAAGGTCCTATGTCGCTGCGTTTTCGCGTTACAGCGGATTGAAGGTGCGTAAAAAAATGGGGGTATTAAGTCATTTGCACACGTCTGCCTCTGGAGTTCATTGGTCACAATCATGTTGAAAACGAAGAAAATCGAAGAGGCAGACATTCAGGACTCTGCATTATCATGGGACGGAGTTGTAAAAATGTAAAAAAAAAAAACTCTACTAAGTCATTTGCACACGGTTCTCATTGCGCCCATTCGATTCACCATGACTCCATGGATTCGAAAAAAAATGAGGCAGACACTTTGCTCACTGATTTTCAGCTGTATAACTGTTTGAAATTCACGGAATCAAGGGACAGCAGGCAAAGCTATTCGGTAAGCAGGATAGATACGGCGCGAGCGTGCGTAGGTGCTTACCTGATTATATTGCCGTGTGTACCTATTGCATGGGATTATTGTTATTGTTTAGTTTTATTCTTATAATTTTGTTTAATATTATTCTCTAAACTCACGGTAACGATTAAACTTCTGGAGCTTCAGCTTCATCTATGCAAAAAAAATCAATTCAATTCAGAAAAAAAATCAAACGGTCTGCCTTTGGAATATCAGAGGCCTAAATAAATAAATAAATAAATAAATAAATAAATAATATAGCACACCTTTTTTTTTTACATTTTTGAAACGCTGTAAGTTTACAACGCAGCGCCATCATGGTGGCAGACTATTTTTCCGTGGTTCTTCTCATTGTTTTTGATCGAACGATACCAATCTGCCAAGTGTGCACTTCATATACATTTTTTAAAATCATAAAAATAAATTAAAAAATTAAATACTAAAAAAGTCAGAGCCCTGGATGTCTGCCTTTTCGATTTTTTGTGTTTCCAGGATGACTGTGATCATCAGCCCCAGAGGCAGACGTGTGCGCATAATATAGCACACCTTTTTTTTTTACATTTTTGAAACGCTGTAAATTTAGAACGCAGCGCAACCATGGTGGCAGACTAGGTCCTTGATGTTTCTTAGGTCATAAATATCACTATTAATAACGTCTGTCTTGTGTGCTGATCATATAGAAATTTTGCTCGCCAGCTCCCTAACTATAACAGACTATTGTATTGTCACCTGTGTAGCTCAGACTGTTTAGTTTATTACACTGATTAAATTATCAATGAAAAGGCTTGTTAAACATAAAATTATTTTTAATTGGAAAGAATGTGTACAGAGAGCACGGGAAGCAAGAAGAAGGAAGAGGGCGCTAGTGTTGCCACTCTTACATTTATTGTTGGTGTTGCCAACAACCTGACTTACTCAAGTTGTTTTCTTGCTCATATTTCCGACATAGCGAACCCCTCTTGTGACGCGTCAAAAAACCATTACCATGCATACTGCATTTGCCAGCTAGAACTTCACATTTAAAATTTAGATGAACTCGCTTTTGTAACTATGCAAAATCACCTCAATTAACACACTAAATGACTGTTTCGCCAACTAATTAGTGAGTGAAAGTTTTAATGCATTCTGCTGCACCCACCAGTGTACACTCGCTCTTAGGTGGCATTAATACCGTTTTATTCTGTTCGCGGTGAATTCTGCGCGAAATACACAAGTCCACTTTTTAACGGCGGGTTTATGAATGTTTCCGCAAATGACAGTTGGTCTTTTTATGTCTAAATTATGAAGTTGGATTTGAGATGTGTCTCGCGATAAAATTGTTATGTCCAAGGGTTTAGCCGTGTTTGGGGATGGAAGGGCGGGGAAATTGGGGTCGCTATCCTACGGGACTTCTCCGGACAAGGCAAGACTTTGTCCTTTCTTGTGTGTCCGTATTTCTAGTGTATTTTATTCGTACTGCTCGTTGACGTTAGGTACAGAACACAAATACATGTACGTTGCCAAGACGTCAAAAACATCTACATATAAGCCGTCATGCCTCGAACATTAAGGTCGGTCAAACATATATTTGACATGAGGCTGTATCGATGTTTATGCCCTCGGCTGTACGTGTGAAATGGCATCGTTATAAAGTTTTATCTATACTAATATTATAAAGAGGAAAAAGTTGATTGTTTGTTTGTTTGTTTGCATTGAATAGGCTCCGAAACTACTGGACCGATTTCAAAAATGATTTTGCCGTTAGAAAGCTACATTATCACTGAGTGACATAGGCTACTTTATACCGCGGGAAAATACCTTTTACATACATACATACATACATAAATCACGTCTTTATCCCTTACGGGGTAGACCTTTTCCTACGGGAAAATTAATTTATCGCGGGCGAAGCTGCGGACGGAAGGCTAGTTATTTATAAAATATAGCAATAATAACGGTTTTTGCAATGAAAAAGAGGCTTAAATATTTATTCACTTATTTCACATCACATTCACATTATTTCAGGTTTTCCATGGTAATAAAAAATATAAATAAGAATGAAGGTACTTCTATAAGCTCTTTACATATTTTATACATTGAATTGCATGTAATGTTTATTAAAAAAAAAACAGTACACGAGACATTAGCTCCCGATAATACGGGTAAAATATTCAGCCAGGTATATCAGTCAGGGAAAACGCAGCACTCCGCAACGATACATCCTCATTGCCACCGCATTTAATATTAACGACTGTGTTGCCAGCGTAAATATTATTTCACCCTATATTATAATTAAAATTAATTATGCGGGTAAATCTGACATGTATAATTTAAACGCGAAAAAATGGGAATTACCTTGTTTATTCGCATTACCATGGAAAATAAAGGGAGAGAATACTTGTAAAAAAACGTCAAGTGCGAGTTGGGTTCGCGCACTGAGGGTTCTGTCATAAAAAATAGTTTATTTATTTAGTTTATTTCCATGGAACATGAAGTAATTTTTTGTATTTTCTGTAAAAGGCATCTTTTGATTACTTTTTTCGATTGCAAGAAATTAGAGGCCTAATTCACCACTCTTTATTAAGTTCCTGACATCTTAGGTGTCAGATATCTATGGTGATGTCTCTATTAATTACTACTTACGAAAAAGGTAGAGACAGCATCATAAATTGACATATAAAGGTATCAGGAACTCATCAGAGAGTGATGGACCAGGCTCTAAGCGTTTCATATTAATTTCAACTTGATACCTTCACGCGTTCTTGAGATAAATCATGCCATACAGACGAACAGCGAAGTAAATTCATAGCTATGGGTTCCTTATGATAAAACCTTTTGTGATACAGAGCCCTAAAAATAACCAGTTCCCGTACGCAGCGCCGGGCGGGTCGCTTGTATATATTTACATTAAACCAAACCTATCTTGATTTCATGAGCGCTTGCTTCAGAGCAATAAACCGATTTACCATCAAAAAACTATCTTTCTCACCGCTGGCAACAAAATATCTCGTTAAAATAACCAATAAACCTTTCTCGTGACCTTCTGCAAAATTTATTATTTCATCCACCCTTCGGGGAGCGTCGCCGTAATAAATATGAAGAAATCACACGTGTTAGTACTAAATTCAATTTTAAAGACGTAAGGGACTTTAGCAGCGTAATAGTGATAAAATATGTCACGGCTTTGTTATCACCTAATATCTGGTTTTCTCTGCATATATACACACACATACACAAATCACGTCTTTATCCCTTACAGGGTAGATAGAGCCTAAGGTAACAAGACCTACAGGCCACGTTTAGCACGATTGTGGGCGTATAGGTGGAAAGTGGAATCAAACTAGTGACGGGTTGCTAGCCGCATTGCCTATAACGTGATTCCTATGATTATCGCTCATTCCCTCGATGGGCTTTTACCATTTGCGCGGGAAGAGAAGCAACTGGTATAATCTATGTTTTTTATTAGCTCCGAGACCAGCATGGAGGATGGGTTTCTCTGCAGGCTTTCCTAAAGTTTTCTATAGGGTTTCATAAGGGGTCAAATGAGCTATTCCTCTCGCTTAGTCAGTCCGTCTATCTGTTTATCCCTCTGTCATATGGCTGTATTTTTTGTTCCTTAACAGACAACTTCGTATACCCCAGTCCTAAGACCGCTATATAAAAAATAGAGAGTAAAAAAACCGTTCTCTTTGTAAACTATACTTGATTATTGCAACGTCATCGAAAGTCTACACGTGTGCCAAATTTAAAGCCAATTTTATTGGTCTTTCATCCTCCTCCTTAGAACTCCAGAACTCTCGAAATGTCACTTAGTCACTCACCACTCAGTCACTGAGTGACCGCCAACGCTGCGTCTTTTAGTTCGTGAACACCACTCGCAACCGTTCTCGCACAAACGATATTCTGTTCTAATATGGCTTGCCCGTTACCACTGTAGCTATAATCCCATAGCGCAGGTAAATTCCAACAGATCCACTGAAAAGAGGCAAAAGTATTTATCCTTTCAGCCAGCCGCTGTTAGCTTAGGCCTTTCATCAGCTATTCATAAGACCGTCGGGTTGTTGACGTAAATAAAAATTACGTCCTAATGCTTTTCGTAAACTCAACAGACCCTTCGGGGGACAGTGATTGTTCATTCTTTTTTACAAGTCAAATGTGATCTGATTTGTAGATGGACAGTGCTCGACAGGTTGGAAAACGATTTCAAGTGTAATGTAATTCTGAGTAAGTGTCATTTCACGTAAGTGTTTTATTCTGCCTAAGCTTCATTTCACGTACGTGTGTCATTTTGCGTAAGTTTCATTTCACTTATGTGTGTCATTCTGCGTAATTTTCATTTCACGTATTTGTGTCATTCTGCGTATGTTTCATTTCACATATTTCTGTCATTCTGCGTAAGTTTTATTTCACTTATGTGTGTCATTCTGCGTAAGTTACATTTCACGTAAGTGTGTCATTCTGCGTATGTTTCATTTCACGTATGTGTGTCATTCCGTGTGCATTTAAAACTGACTTTGTAAATAGAATAAAGTATCGAGTGCATGAGACATCAGCATCACCATTAATATTTGAAAATTTCGGCTCTAGAGAATCTATTGTTGTCGCTTTTTTGAATGGCAATGACAATGGTTTGATCGAAAAGTCCATGATACACCTTGTAGAAGGGTTTAATAATAATAATATATCTTCTAAGCATGCGTGCTCTTCGATTACCAAAAGGCGTGAGGTCAAACGCCTATTATGCCTATTATGCAAAAGAAAACATCCAAATTACGTTCATTTTGTAACATTTACAAGCTCTCTCGAGCACTAAGCGATACCATCATTACCACACTCAGTCAAAAATTCCTATCATTATTAATTCTCCAATCGGGCCAGCCCTTATTCAGGGGCGCTCAACCATCCCTCACACAATGGCAAAGTAATAAATATACATCAGCCTCGCTGCGATCGCTTCAAGGAAACTTGCTTTTCACGCCTTTTTTTATAAAGCCCGCTGTGAATGGGACGTTTTGTGCGATATCTAACCAAATGGCGCGTAATGCTGATAGGTATGCTTAATATAGACTAAATCTACTCGGTGGGCGTTATTTTGACGATTGAGTTTGTTGGATTTATTTAGCGAATCTTTCCACTGCTTAGCTTCTTTCGGAATTGTAGGTGCTTGAATAGTTGCCGTATTAAAGTTACTTTGGAACAGTGGAAGATTAACTGCTTGGAAATTTATTTAACTGAGTATATTGCGTTGAGACGCAGCATGGAGTATGGTTTGCGTTAGTGATATACTTTAATTTATAAAAAGTTTGTCGATCCATTGACTTTTAATTTTGCTGCAACTTGACGTTATAATAACTGTGAAAGAAAACATCGAACAAGGTGTAACTGATGACAGTTAAATGTGTTATTCACGCGCAATTGAACAAAATAACATTTTACTGTAATTTATAATGCGTCAAGTGGGTAGATTCCGCCAGATGTTTTTGCTATTAATAGATTTAAAAGACGAACTTTTAACGATCTTTTGTAGGGAACTCGTTAAAGGTAATCATGGTTTATATAACGAATAATACGTGTTATTTTTGCTATTGTTTATTTCAAACTTTTAATCGTGCATGAATGCGCCACCTTACCGACCAGCCATTTCTTAAGGCCGACAATGCGCGTGTAAATGCGGCGGGTAAGTGCTGAACGCAAGATAAAGTGCCTTTTCAAGTGACGCTACTTGACATTATTACCGCATTCTTAAGTCTAACTTAATGTAGGATTTGTGCGACCAATTCCACTTAAGTCACGCACGCGTTTTAAGATACTTAAAAATAAATGCGCGTGTAAATAATTGCCTGGTCTTGGCAGGAAGGAATGTACCATATGGGCTAAAACCATATCGAGCGAATGGGCAAAAATCATAGGAATTATAGACGATGCGGCTAGCAACCCATCAATATTTTACCGACAATCAGGCTAAAAGTGCTCCTGATTACCCCTGTATATAAAAAAAAGACGAAACAACTGAACATGGTGCAATGTTTTGGTCTTCAATACTGCTGCTGCTATTTTTCTCATTACCTGTAAAATTAATGTGTTTTATGTACAATAAAGAGTTATACATACATACATACATGCTCTGGTTATTTTGTATTTTTTACTTATTTATTTTGTTCTTCAATGCTGGTCTGGGAGTAAAGAAAAAGCACATAGAATGTATCAGCTGCTTCTCTTCCTGCGCAGATGGTAAAAACCCATCGAGGGAATGGGCGAAAATCTTAGGAATCATATTACAGGCGATGCGGCTAGCAACCCATCACTTTTGATTCCCCTTTCCATTTATACGTCTACAATCATGCTAAACGTGGCCTGGTCTTGTTACCTTAGGCTCTGTCTAAAATAAAGACGTCATTTATGTATGTATGTATGTATGTTATTTATTTGCACAGCGTGTGAAAACAACGAGTGCCCACTAAAAGTTAGAGATTTCCTTGTAGTTTAAATAGGGAAAATCTTGTTAGGCGAAATCTCGTGTGGTACTTGTGTAGTAAGACAAGTGGTAACTTGAAACTTGTAGTGTTCGACACGCATCAGGGTGGCATAGTAAAAGTGCTTTCCCTTGTATTGTGTGCAAACTCGAGTTTCCGTCCACAATGCCAAAGGTTCCGCTCCCCTGCCTCCGAATGCGGTTACTTAATTAACGGAAAAAGTTTCTTACGACTTTCTTTTCCGCGGGGGCTTCGTAAATTATTAATTACAGCTTTATGATTTTTGGTTAAGTAGCCTTTTGATCAGAGCTTGGAGGGAATTGTTTCAGCAACTTTTTTAAACAGTTCCAAAGTTGGTTGTGTTTTTTTCGGAAGTTTCTTTTGTTTTTTTAATAATGTAACCAGACCGGAGGGCGATTTTCTAAAACGCACCACTCGAAAATAGCGTTAGAAAATCGTCTACGTACGCGTATTACATCTCTCTTTATCTAGTGAGAAATCATTATTGAGTGAGAGATTATTTTAACTATGACACAAAATTGATAATTTAAATATTGCTTTCCTCATTGAAATGTTTTAATTTTATTCATCATTATCATCGTGGACATAATACCTATTCATAAGACTGACGTTAATAAAATTTCTAGTTTGTAAACTTGAAATTTTACATTGTATTATAGGGAATTCTTGGGATGGCTCCTAAACTTTACAACAAGTTACCTAAAGCTATAAGAGATATCGAAAATATCCCAAAATTCAAACTCCGCTTAAATAAAATGTTGATTGAAAAAGCTTACTACTCTGTGCAAGACTTTATGATTGATGAGGAAATTGTTTGACATAAATCTGATAATGTATATAGTTTCATTTCAATTAATAACAAGAAAATATGATTGGTAATAAAGTGAATTTGACATGAATATGATATTAAGTTTTGACTGTTAAATAATAATGTAATAATGTAATGGAACAAACGGATTTTTTGACATCACAAGCAGTTTTTACAACAAAAATGTATATTTTGAACACTTTGTTTAAACTTGTTATTTACTAAGTAAAAAATTGTTTTCTTTTTTAAGGTATGCTGCATGTAATTTATAATAAGCATGCATCCAAACAAATTTGTATGCCCCAAGGCGCCACATAGTGATACAAATAGTAATATACGCAACACCCTGTAATTTACCTATGTTGGACAAATCAATCTTTGAATCTTGTATCTTGAATCTTGAATCTTGAAATAGCTAAGTGTATGTACATTTTTAACGCTTAACATAAGACCATTGTAACCAACACTTAATGCAAATAAATATTCTATTCCATTCTATTCTATTCTATTATTTTCCCTTGCGTTATTTATTGACTTATTGCTATATTTTACAAGCTCTCTTTATACCCCGTAGGGAACAAAGACATGATTTATGCATGCATGTATAAGTCTTAGAATTTCAGAAAGTAGTTAAGTTAGTAATGAACTAAAAACATATTATTATATATTTCGCTCAAGCTTGGCTATCTTGCTCGTGGGCTCGGGAATATACTCTAAAACATTTACATGGGGTGTTTTACTGTTCAATCATACTAAATAACCTGCTGCAAAGGATTCTGGGTTTAATTTACGAAACAGTGGATATTTAAAGAAAGAAAGAAAGAAAAAATAATTTATTGCCACAAAAACAGATTTACAAAAACTACAAATTAAGTAAAAATACTCAAAACGGTTTGTGACAAAAGGTGTCGGCGTCAGCATAAGCTGCTGGTGCCGGCCCCGAGGGCGACGCCCGCGGCGCTGGTTTTCAGCCGACACCCTGACTACTCCTACAGTCCTGCCAGGTGCGAATTAAAAATTAAAATTAACGTTTTTGAATTTAACGAGGTGACAAATTGACAAAACTAAAAAACAAATAAAAAACGGGAAAATCATTAAGTACGAAGGTGTCCAATAACTACTATACTAATATAATACTATTCGCGGGATCCAGAACCAGGAAATTCTCGACATGGGGCCTTCATTTTTGTTTATTGAATAAAATTTATGCTTCTAGACGTCATATCTGATATAAAAACAAACCAACTTTGCTTACTCCTACAACCCCTTAAGATGGCAATTTATAATAAACAATCTGTTACCCGTGGCTTCGCCGTGTGGGTTTTTTTTAATATTGTTACATAAGAACCTTTTCCTGACAATAATAAACACAACAAAAAAAGAATCAGCGAGATCGGTCCTGCCGTTCACGTGTGATGCCGTGACCAAGGGCAATAGGGATTCATTTTCATAATATAAACAGTCACATTTTCACAACAATAACAGGAACACACCGCTAATTTGTAAACAGCCATTAATCTCGACTTCCCAAGATATATTTCAGAGTGAAATTAGAAATTCATATCAAATACCTCGAACGCAAAGCGCGGCGACTAATCCTCGGCCCGCAAAGCTCTAAAAGCTACATTAAGCTCCTAAAGCTAAACAAAATAAACCGAATTCAGATCGAGTAAAGCCTGAAATATGTACCGCCAATAGACTTGCTTTTATTAGCCATATCTCCGTAAACATAAATTCCATATACACGTTTGACGCTAGTGATGTGCGTGTTGAGGCAAAAGTATCGATAGAGTTAACCCCGCTGGTGCGTTGCGACGCGTCGTCTCAACGTGCAAGTTTAGTATCAGCGCACTTACGCATCTTCAGAGCGTTAAAGGCAGATGTCTCTGTAGAACTTCCGTGCTGCTCTAGGAGCAAAAAAAAACATAGACTGTACCAGTTTTTCTCTTCCCGTGCAGACGGCAAAAGCTCATCGAGGGAATGGGCGAAATTCTTAAGAATTATGTTATAGGCCATGCGGCTAACAACCCATCACTATTTTGATTGCTCTTCTCCAACCGCCTGCAATCATACTATACGTGCCTTTTAGGTCTTGTTACCTTAGGTTCTGTCTACCCCGGAAGAGATATAGACGTGATTTGTGTGTGTACGTGTATTTCCGTTACAATGCGTTGATCCGTTGCCCTGTCACGCGTAACGTACACAAAAATGTGACCAAAATGCATTATTATTGTGACCAAATTGACTTAAATTGGTTTTTCTATGTTACAGTGTAAGAAACTGAATCGCGTACCGCTGTGGAACCTTTTCATTGCAAATATCATAATGACTTACCATTTGCCTGCCAAAAAATGACTGCGAAATTGTATGAGACAAGGTTTCACAAAGGTACGTAATTCAGTTTCTTGGACCGTACTTCAGTAGGTTACTTCATTATTTTGTAGAGTCCCGTACAGCAAGACTAGAGTGCAGATAATAAATTTTTCACGAAGACTGGAAAGTATTTCAAGCAACGGTACCACCGTGCTCTGAAAATTCCTTTCTACCGTGTTATAAAACATAAAAAACATGCACAATTTTAAACAGGCAACATTAAAACAATGTACGTGGAAAAAAAATGTTTTCAGTTGTGCTAATTCAGACGCAAAACTTTAGTGTTTTCTTCCCGCGCAGATGGTAAAAGTCCATCGAGGGAATGGGCGAAAATCTTAGGAATCATGTGTTATAGACGATACTAGCAACCCAACACTATTTTTGATTCCCTTTTCCACCTATACACCCACAATTATGCTAAACGTGGCTTTTAGGTCTTGTTACCTTAGGCTCTGTCTACCCCGCCTACCTGCATTGCACGGTCTCATTTTCTAAGGGAAGACGAGCTCAGCGTACGGGCCCTCCCCTTCTTGGCGCGGTCCTGGCGGAAGCCGGGGCCGCCGGGGGGGCGTTTGTGTTGAAACCCTAGTGGCATCCCACTGCGTCCCCATCACCCCGGATTGAGGCAACGCCGGAGAGGTTTAATTTGGGTATACCCCTTCGGGTTAATCCACATAACCCTGTGTCTAGGGCATCCATAAAGATTTCCTTTCCGTGAAAAACAAACGCTCTGTCTACCCCGTAAGGGATAAAAAGCGTGATTTATGATTTGTATGTAGTAGGTATGTGTGTAATTCCTGACACTTTGTTTTATGTCTACTGGAAAAAAAACTATCGACATTTTATCGACTTGCAGCGTGCCCCGTCCCTATGTCAACATTACGGCCGAAGGGACGAAGGAAGGGGCGGGCATTAAAACGGCACATTTCGCCTTTTTATTCGAACATGATAAGGATGTACGCGGCCGCGGGATGCATTCAGTCGGCAATAACACTAACTTATAGCGCATTTATGCCGCTAATATTCTTATTTATATTTAAACATATTTAGGGATGTGTGCGTTTTGTTTTGCTCTCTTAGATGCCGTTTGTGTCACAGCGATTTATGCATCGGCCATACAACCCCACGTTTAAAAACAAACGTTCAAAAAGGAAAAACTCAGAAGTGCAATCCGTTTTGCTAATGGCGAGGAATCTTGTTTCATTTAATGTGTTGATTTTTCTGTCGACTTTATTTTTGTTGACTACGTTCGCAATATATCGTACATTATTATACCAAATTCGGAATTAATTCGACCTTTAAAAGCGGGTCAAATATTTGCAATTACCTGACCCACTGAAAACCTGAAAAGTTAAAAAGTTTGTTTAGAATCAAGTGTGAAATCGATTACACTATATTTTAATGCAGGTTTTTTTCGTTTCTAGTTTTTATTGTACCCAGTCTAAAGGCCCATTCAGACACATGCAAGAATAGCATGCAAATTTACATTGCTGGTTGCCGGGCTAAACCGAATTCAACCGATCTATCAAACTTCGCAATGTAACTATAATGGAAAATGGGCCTAAAATGTTACAAATACAACACACCTATATATGTTTGGCAAAAAGTATAATACACGATATAAAAATAAACATTAGGGGCCGTCCATTAATCACGTGAGGCTTGAAAGGGGGGGGGAGGGGTTTGACAAAAATCACGAAATGTCACAAGGGGGGAGGGAGGGTGTAGTAAGATATCACGTGTATTTATTTTTTCATTATTTTTTCAAACGCGCGATTTTTAAATTACAGTTACATGTATTATAGTAAAATGACACAAAAATATATCATGACATATACGATACCAAATTAATATATAAATTCAACACGCGCGCTTGCGCGCGCAAGACAATTCTAGTTCTAAAAAATTTAAGATTTTTTGTAGATACGAAAAATACACGTGATGTTGGATGGGGGGTGGGGGGTAGTCTTAAACCTCACCATGTATCACCGAGGGGGAGGGGGGTTAAAAAATGATTAAAAAAAGATCACGTGATTAATGGACGGCCCCTTAGTACATTAATCGGAATAATTTAAATAAAATGCCTGTTCAGTTGTACCAGTATTGGACCAAGTAAAGGTGCCACCACACCGCGCCACACACATGGTGCCGCTGCCATGCAGTGACGTGTCGCATGCGTCACGTTCTCTCACCGTTCCTTCATACATTTTGTTGCGTAAACGCACCGTCAACTTCTTTTACGCACTGGTGTGGCCGGACCTTAATGTTTTACAA
The DNA here is from genome assembly GCA_949127965.1 of Pandemis corylana. Lineage (NCBI taxonomy): Eukaryota > Metazoa > Arthropoda > Insecta > Lepidoptera > Tortricidae > Pandemis > Pandemis corylana. The sequence continues at coordinate 11,486,496 of OX421870.1, read as the reverse complement.
AGTTTATGTCAGTTTCTACACCAGAACAGAAACAATAAAACAATTGTTATCATCACATTACATTGAGGGATTGTTTCTTATTTCTTAATTAAACTTAAGGTGGTAATAGTACATTACATTCCGAGGGTGGCGAAATAAAAAATGTCTTTTGCAGGAACTTGTCGCACAAGCCAAAGGCGAGGGCGACAGACATGCGAGCTAAGGCTTTCTTTATCACCAACCGAGGTGTTCACTTCCATGCTGGTCTGGGAGTAAAGGAAAAACAGAATGTACCAGTTGCTTCTCGTCCCGCGCAGATGGAAAAGCCCATCGAGGGATGGTCAAAATTCTTAGGAATCATGTTATAAGCGATGCGGCTAGCAACCCATCACTATTTTGATTCCTTTTTCCACCTATACGCGTACAATCATACTGTTTTGTTACTTCAGGCTCTGTCTACCCCGTGAGGGATATAGACGTGATTTGTGTATGTATGAGGTGTACACAATTTTACGTTTTCCAGGCCAGGCGGTAAAATGCTACTTACGGCCCGGAGCGACGAAATTACACGTTTTGTCTGTTTGCGTGTACGGTAGAAGCTAACAGTTATGAACCGGCTGAGATAGGACTGGCGCATGTAAAATTACGCGCAGTGCTGTGTATATGTCAAACAAATCCACGCAGGTGAGCTCACGACATAGCCTCAGAATAAATAAATACAGAGCGGTTAGTGCACAGTTGTGGGCTTAGAGGGCATAAAATATAGTGATACAGCAATAGTGTCTAATATAGATACATCACCGACCTTATTGTTTGTTGCATAAAGTTCTCCAGATGTTTTTGACGTCTTGGTACATTAATTTATGCTCCTCACTACATATCACTACAAAGTATAAAACAAAGTCGGTTTCTCTGTCCCTATGTCCCTATTTCCCTATGTCCCTGTGTATATTTTCAAAACTACATAACGGGTTTTGATGCGATTTTTTTTAATAGATAGAGTGATTCAAGAGGAAGGTTTTTATGTATAATTCTACGCAGACGAAGTCGCGGGCAGAAGCTAGTATTGTATATTACTCTGCATGTATGTATGAATTTATAACTGTTTATAAAACACTCTTTTTAAAATACATACATACATACACACATATATACATGAATCACGCGTTTATCCCTTATAGTTATAGTATATACGGGGTACAGAACCAAGAGTAACACGACCCAAAAGCCACTCTTAGGATGATTGTGGGCGTAAATTCGGAAACAAAATAGTGATTAGTTGCTAGCCGCATCGCCTAATGATTCTTAATATTTTCGCCCATTCCTCTATGGGCTTTTACCATCTGCGCGGGAAGAGCAGCAATTAGTACATTTTATCTTTTTTCTTTGCTCCCAAACCCGCATGGAAGCCTAGACATTTTACAAGGATTCGATACGGCAGTTTTTAAAAATTAAATAATTCTAATTCGCTCCCAGATATAACGTTAAAATGGCAAACAAAATTATATATACATGCAAAACTGTATGATTTGTTGCAGAGTAAGCTGTACTACAATGGGCCGGGAACCAGTGGCGGTAATAACATCCGTTTTGCAGCTCTCTGTCTGATATATCACCTGGCATTTAGAGCCATGCACAGGCCGAGGCTTTTAGGCTAGAATCTCACTGAATCTCGCCTCGCTTTAGCCCAGACTCGCCGGAATATCGCCTTATCGCTTCAACTAAGGGTTAAGATAAGATAGTAGTTTATGTCGTTACAAGGACATACAATACAATACAATACAAATACTCTTTATATAACACCACAAATAAGTACAAAACAATACAGAAACAAAGAACAAAGTATACAATAGGCGTTCTTATCGCTTAAAAGCTACCAGACAACCAATAAAAGGAAGAAATAAGTCGGAGACAGTTTAAGTACACATACACATTCACATATCACGTCTATATCCCTTACGGGGTAGACAGAGCCTAAGGTAACAAGTTTAATATGATTGGAGGCGACTAGGTGGAAAGGGGAACAAAATAGTGATGGGTTGCTAGCCGCATAGCCTATAACGTGATTCCTAAGATTTTTGCCTATTCCCGCCGATGGTATTTTACTATCTGCGCGGGACGAGAAGCAACTGGCACATTCTATGTTTTTAATAATATATATATACTCGGGAGCAAGATATGTACAGTCAAGTGCTTAAATATATAGACGTTACCGAGACGTCAAAAACATCTCACCCCTTAAATTTACAAACAATAAGTGATACATAAATTTGACGTGTTTAGCTGTATCGATATTTATGCTCTCGACTGTACGTTACCAAGATATCAAAAACATCTATACGCCTTTAAACCACAAACAATAAGGTCGGTGATACATATATTGTACAGTATGTCTTGCTTCTCTTCCATGCTGGTCTGGGAGTAAAGAAAAACATAGAATGTACCAGTTGCTTTTCTTCCCGCGCAGATGGTAAAAGCCCATCGAGGGAATGGGCGAAAATCTTAGGAATCATGTCATAGGCGATGCGGCTAGCAACCCATCACTATTTTTGATTCCCCTTTCCACCTATACGCCCACAATCATACTAAACGTGGCCTTTAGGTCTTGTTACCTTAGACTTTGTCTATCCCGTAAGGGATAAAGACGTGATTTGTGTGTGTGTCTTGCTTCTCACTCACTTCGTACCCAAAACCTGGTACTCTCGGACTGTAATTAAGTTTTCAAGATCAAACCCAGAAGTGAATTAATTCTCCAGATATCGGCATTTTCTTAAGACACCGGTTCAACCTCTGGGGAGGCCTTAGGATGTCAGGCATAAATCAAAACATCAGATAAAAGCACTAAGATAAAACCGTTTTAAATATTAAAGTCTATGAAATATCGTGAAAAAATGTCCACGTTCTAGAGAGATAGCGGCAATATATTAAAACCTGTATTGCCCTCCGAAGCTAGTTCCAAATTGGATCTTTATTGCTTTAGCAATAAAGTTGAGAAAGATTCTGTTAAGGGTGTCCGTGGAGCTCTCTGAAAGTGTAATGAAACTCTCCGTATACTAAAGCAGGGAATTTTGCACTGATTTAAATAAAAATAGGCGGCGAATTGTGACTTCAATGGCGAGTGTATTATTTTACTTTTTATGTGATCGGGGGCAACCGTGAATACGGGACGCCTGATGGAAAGCAATTTCCAACGGACACCCATAACATAGAAGAGTTATGGATGCGTTTCCGTCTCCTCAAGAAAAGAGAAGAATCGTTTTGGTGGAAAAAATAACTGTTTCTTACCCTTAATTTGACATAATTCAAAAAGTCAAGATTCGACTCATTGTCATTTTAGCGTGATACAAAAAGATAAGATACAAAAAAGGCATTTTTAAACCATGTGGGTGGTACCAATTGCCAAATTAAGGGTTATTAAATGAAGATTCTTATGATTTCTTTAACTTCATGAATTATATGCCTACCTAAGGTACTTTTTTCCAGGGAGCGTTATTATTTTCATACATACATATATTCCTTACGGGGTAGACAGAGCCTAAGGTAACAAGACCTAAAGGCCACGTTTAGCATGGTTGTGGGCGTACAGGTGGAAAGGGGAATCAAAATAGTGATGGGTTTCTAGCCGCATCGCCTGTAACATGATTCCAAAGGCTTTTGCCATCTGCGCGGGAAGAGAAGAAACTGGTATATTCTATGTTTTTTCTTTACTCCCAGACCAGGAAGAAATTAGAAGTTACTGGTTCACCTTATATAGGAACGCCTTTAACATAACCTTTGAAGGCACGCTCCAGTCGTGAAAAAAACAATCAAATCAAAACATAGGTAATCAAATCAAAAATAAGTTCATGCGAAAATACTCACATTATGGAGGAAAAGCGAAGAAGAAGCAAAGTATTGCTTATTCACGCACAATTATTTATATTACATGTTTTCGCGTTCCTAAAAATAAAACAAATGGTGCAACCTGTACTCTAGGTGATCTATTTTTGAAATCGTATCACTCTACTCTCACTCTTCCACGCTGGTTTTTTTTTTTTTTTTTTTTTTTTTTTTATATGAATAGGAAGGCAAAGAGCAAGTGGGTCACCTGATGGTAAGTGATCACCACGGCCCATAGACACCCGCAACCCCGGAGGGATTGCAGATGCGTTGCCAACCTAGAGGACTAAGATGCAATACCTCTTGTGCCCGTAATTTCCCCGGCTGTCTTACTCTCCACACCGGAACACAGCAGTGCAAGCACTGCTACTTAGCGGCAGGAGTAGCGAGTGGCCTGGGAGTAAAGTCCATTGATGTGCGAAAATCTTAGGAATCATGTTACAGGCGATGCGGCTAGCAACCCATCACTATTTTGATTCCCCATTCCACCTGTACGCCCACAATCATGCTAAACGTGGCCTTTAGGTCTTGTTACTTCAGGCTCTGTCTACCCCGTAAGGGATAAAGACGTGATTTATGTATGTATGTATCACTCTACTATACCAGCCGAAAACTACAGCTCAAATTAAGTTTTAGCCTACTTATGAAAGGCGAAATGTTTAAAAAAAAATGCCCCCCAGTTTAATGTTCACTGTACGAATTTATTCCACACAGCAAGTGAAACAAATAGTGTTGTCTGTTATTTGCTCGCAATATTTATGATGCCGTCTCTTTTACCCGTGGGATTTAACGAGCGCATGATGTGATATATTTATGACAAGCGTGTCAACCAGAAAGTAAATATTTTCGGTGTTTCTCTCATTACTCAGAAATAACTGAGACGACCCAAAAAATTACAGTATTTGAATAATTTATTTGTTAGCAAAATGTAAACTGTTTGTGTGGGTTTTGGGTACGTATTAAAATACATAAAGTTTAAAATGTATGATGGGTTTAACATACACAATGGTTTATAATATATAATGCGATTTTCTCAGAAAGTTACAAATTAACAGGATTGTTATAAAACAAACCTAACCTAACCTAAATCAATCTATAGATTACGATATCAAAAAAGTTCATTTAGCTACTAGTTTTACAGAAAATTGCGTAATATATTTTGAACCATTATGTATTTTAACCCATTATACGTTTTAAACTTTATGTATTCTGATCCGCTCCCGTGGGTTTTAATTACAGGCTTCAATAAAATCCTCGGTTCTTTGTCATAATTCAGACTATTAACCAATGCTCAATCAATACAACCCGACTTCAAAAAGAAGAAGCATGTTTTATTATTTAACTTGCATTTTGTTTTTGGATAAAGTATCTCAAGTCTATCGATTTACTTCTAGAGGTTGAATCGACTTGAAATGTGTACCAACATTGCGTAGGACAGATGACAATGTCAAATATATGTCTCACCGACCTTACTGCTTATCGTGGCATAAAGGTGTATAGATATTTTTGACGTCTTGGTAACGTTATATTTATGCCCTTGACTGTACAGTCTTCGCTGGTCTGGGAGCAAAGAAAAAACATAGAATGTACCAGTTGCTTCTCTTCCCGCGCAGATAGTAAAAGTCCATCGAAGGAATGGACGAAAATAGGAATCATATTATAGGCGAAGTGGCTAGCAACCCATCACTATTTTGATTCCCCTTTCCATCTATACGCCCACAATCATGCTAAAGGCCTTTAGGTCTTGTTACCTTAGGCTCTGTCTACCCCGTAAGGCATAAAAACGTAATTTATGTATGTATTTACATACACTGTACAGTCGAGGGCATAAATATCAATACAGCCATCATGTCAAATATATGTGTCACCGACCTTATTGTTTGTGGTATAAAGGTGTATAGATGTTTTTAACGTTTTGGTACGAATGTTCTTTAATGAATTAGCTAAAAAGCTTTTAGTAATTTTTTTTTTTAAATCGAACTTTAATTTTTTGGACAACACGCGTCAACGCGATAGAACATCTTGTTTCTGCGCATGGGCATAATTTTAATAAAGTCATCCTGACTCTGACTTAACGGCCACACGAGTCACGTGCAAATTCTCCATTGACTACGTACCTTAGAAATTGGAGTTCATAAAGTCGACCCATAAAATACGCCCCGTAGAGGCCGCTACGAAAGTCGTAGACCGTCTACGGGTATACGTAGAACGAAATTTTCCTGGAAATAAATTAACCCATCCGCTTTCGGCGGGTAAACCTCCACGTACGGGTTTAAGGAAATGGTTCACCCAAATTAGAGTGTTTTGTTTTTGACCCAGTTCGCTAGGTTGGTAGTAAAGGCGGGTTTTACGCCCGAGGGAAGAAATTTCATAATTGCGTTTACCTGTGTTAAGTTCCGCAAACATAGTTCCGTGAACACGGTTTGTCAACAATTAAGTCATATTTACTACAAATGTGATAGGGTATTGTCATGTTTGTATTTCGTCGATTTTTATGTTATTAATCAGTGTTTCTTCCATTCTGGCCTGGGAGCAAAGAAAAAGCATAGAATTTACCAGTTGCTTCTCTCCCCGCGCGAATTGTAAAAGCCCATCGAGGGAATGTGCGAAAATCGAAAGAATCATGTTACAGGCGATGCAGCTAGCAACCCATCACTATTTTGATTCCCCTTTTCACCTACACGCCCACGATCATGCTAAACGTGGCTTTTAGGTCTTGTTACCTTGACCTTACCCCACCCCCTACCTACCTACGTACGTACCTTTGTTACCCCATAAGGGATACAGACGTGATTTGTGTGTGTATTATGTTATTAAAATTTTTCAAGCTTCCACGATTCTCACTCATATTTATAAACTACCACTGGGAACTTAAACCTCGACGTTTTTTACGTACATACATACATGTAAATAAATAAAGTTTTTATCCCTTAGCTATGGAGTACACATAGCCTTAATTTTGGTATGGAAAATGCTCCTCATGCATACGCCCCGTACGGGTTTACCGGGGGTATGTGGGGCTCTCCCGCGACGGCAGGCATACCCACTAAAAACCACACGGATTCCCTATGCAGTCGTATGTGAGGCGTTACGGGAGCACTCGGTGTCACCGCGACGCCCCACGACCACCCCGGGATGGGGTTCCCTCTTCGCGGCACCTGTGCAATGCAGGTTCGGGAAATCCCGCCCTCCCCGCTCGTGCCGCTTGGATTTTTTATAGTGTTCGTCTCCTCGTGGCCCCCGTCTTGAAAAGAAACAGCGGCCCACGTTGGGATAAACAGAGCCTAGGGTAACAAGACCTAAAGGCCACGTTTAGCATGATTGTAGGCGTATAGATAGGTGGAAAGGGGAATCAAGATAGTGATGGGTTGCTAGCCGTATCGCCTTTGTTCCTACAAAGCCTCGCCTAATCCATCTGCGCGGGAAGAGAAGCAAAATGGTCCATTCTACTGCTTTTCTGTGCTCTCAAACCAGCATGGAGGACACACCATACTTTCACATGAGCAATTCTATCTCAGTCCTCTAGACTGGCAATGCCTCTGCGATCCTCTGGTTTTGCAAGTTGTGCGGTAGTAATTACTTACAACATGATTCCTAAGTACACATAAACGGATAACTCACGTATAAAAAGTCGAGTGATGCTCGACATGTTTCGGACTATTTCGTAGTCCTTCTTCCTGGAGCGCTCGCCCCGGTGGCAGCGAAACGAACACTGCGCGCAAAACGACGATGAAAACGAGGGTAGTTGTGCGCCGCAGTCAGTTGCGTCGAGCAGCCGCGCGAACAGAGCGCAGGCGCGCAGTGTTCGTTTCGCTGTCGCCGGGGCGAGCGCTCCAGGAAGAAGGAAAACGAAATAGTCCGAAACATGTCGAGCATCCCTCGACTTTTTATACGTGAGTTATCCGTTTATGTGTAACTATGATTGAGTCTCACGGTAGTTTCATGTTGAAAATAATTCCTAAGATTGTATATTCACTTGCCCAATTTGTACGGAACTCTCTTTGCGCCAGTCCGACTCGCACTTGACGGTTTTTTTCTTTTTTTAAATTCGCTTGATTAAATGTAAGTAAGTAAGTAAGAAAATGCTTTATTGTACAAATATAGAGAAGTAGAGACAAATCACAAAAAATGACCTTAAATATATGAACAAAGGCGAACTTATCCCTATAAGGGATCTCTACCAGTTAACCTTTGAGTAAATGAGAGCTGAGAAAGTTGTAAATGAGAGATGGGGAAATGTCTGCGCAGTCTTCTCGTGACCACGACTGCTGCGTTGCGGCTGAAACGTCAAGGTAAATAAACATCTAATAAAGACCCTGGGTGCGAGTCGAGTTACCTCCGCGTGAGGTCAAGAGCTGCGGTTCTTGGATCCGTCCGAGGAAGAGCAGTGCTTGGTCCGGTGCACCCTGGGCATCGGTTAATGATTTCCTGGCAGATTCTGAGGGATATCATTATCCGTTGGCTAAGAAAAGAACCCAACAGGGAGGACAGGTGTTTTGACCGTGTTCTACCGTACAACGTTTTTTGAATACTGTATTTATTACTTTGACATTGGCGAAATCATCGCATCGATCGATGGGCCATATTAAAAAAGAAGAAGAAGTGATGACCCGAGTAGTAGTTATAGTTACGTTGTGTTATTGTCACATTTCGGACATGCCTCGACTACAACAACTACAAACAACATACAAGCGATATATTTTATTTTGAAGTTGCAAATCACCATCAAACTATTATTTTGATCTACAGATTTATTTTAGTTCTTGCTCCTTTTTCGTTGATGTCCTCCGTAACAAGAATGCGAGATAATTGTCCATTTCACGCCCTAGGGCAGTAATGTTGTATCCTCTTTGAAAATACACGGCCCCAATTACCGTGATGTTAGCTTTGACTCGATCGAGACATATTGTTGCAAAATGCAACCGCGGTATTAAAAGATAATAAAAATACTAACTAAGTTTTAACAATACGACATTTTCATATACGTTTGTTTGCTTGTGTTTATTAAAGTCAAGTCAATCTTTCCCGCGCAGATGGTAAACACCCATTGACGGAATGGGATCTTAGGAATCATATTATAGGCGATGCGGCTAGCAACCCATCAGTATTTTAATTCCCACTTGTACGCTCACAATCATGCTAAATGTGGCCTTTAGGTCCTGTTACTTCTCTGTCTACCCCGTAAGGGATAAAGACGTGATTTATGTATGTATGTATGCAATCTTTGTGAGAATTAAGAATGGATGACAATAAAATGCAGTTAGCAAAAAGTACAGTCAAGAAGAAAAGCTTGTTTTAAAACTTTTTACGTTGCTTCGCTTTGTCATTTCCATCAGACAACAAAACCCCAGGAAAGGACTAAAAATATCAGCTATTAGATGTTTGAGTTTTTCTGGAGTGCCACAATTACAAGCCAGTATATTTTTAGGCATTTCCTGTGGATATTAAATTGCTTATTTTGTCTCGACAAACGCCTTAAAAATGTGAACAAAATAATACACTCGGCGGTAAAAAATTTGACCCTCACATGTATGCAATATTGGTAACTTTGTATGAAGACTGGGCCAGATTTAATGCCGCTGGTACATTTATCAACTTTAGATGAGACCATTATAAACGAATAATATGTGAATTTTTAACAGTCAAGAGGGCGCTATGCAAGTAAAAGAAATTAGTTCCAATGTAATGCTCCAACGCGCCGCAAGGTCACTATATTAATAGTTTTCCTTGAAATAAATAACTTGGGAGTGTTTACTCCAATTCAACCGAACAAACAAACTCGTACCTACTCTATAATGGACAGCTGATAACAGTTATACATAAATGTTTTGGTAAAAACCATCCATGACTCAAGCGCAAACATTCGTATCCATCGTAATAATTAACCGCAATATTGTATCCTTAACACTCGTTTTTAAGACAAGGAAAGTCATACCCAAATAACAAAATATTACAAAGATTGAGCGCTCAGTACATTATATATAATGCACGCCATTGCAGAAATGCAGTACGCGTAAAGTTGTCTTGAAGTTACACTTTAAAAAAACTGAAAAATAAATATCAACTTTCACCAAACGAATTCCCTTCAGGTACGGAAATGTGTGTCATTGAAACGAAGGTGTTTTTAGTGCTAATTCTGTCGTGGGGCTACGGTCACAGTGAACTAATCCCGCCCAGAATACTGCTGGCCAACGGAAAGGCAGTAAGAAATGGTTACTATGTCTACGTTTTTTATGGAAAACCCCTCGAACTGTATTGCACGGGGCAAGGTTACGAACTACAGATGACAACAGAAGAATTGACAGAAGATACATCAAAGAGCGAACTGATGACGACCTCAGTTAACAAGACAACGATAAGGTTCTATAATGAAAGGCCAGAGAAAGGTATTTTAAATTTCCAATGCAGGTATAGGAAGAGTTTCAACTTCACGACGTCTCAAGATGATTTTGCTAGTATTTTTGTTGTGATCGATTCGCTGCCAGTTGTAGATAATTTTCGTTGCATTTCGATGAATTTTGAGTTCCTCAACTGCTCTTGGACCTCAAGTGGTTACGGCTACGAACATCTGCTGTATTACGTGAAAGACGGAAACCCCACACTTCTATGCAAAACATATTGGTTCCACGCGTACTGTGTTTGGGATAGTAATCAATTGGCTTTGCTGTACGAAGTCGCGGCAGAGAATTTTACTATTTATATGAAGACAAGCAACTATTTCGGCTCCACGAATCAAACATTTGCAGTCGACCTTGGAGCTATCATCAAGTTCAATGCACCCGAACTAAAACTGACAGCGAAAAGTTCACACGGCGTTTCTCTACAATGGGAAATCGAACTTAGTAGTAGCATTATTTTATCAGCTAAAAATATTTCCTTGGAGCAGAAAATAAGCTACAGGTATTCCAGATATACAGGGATACCTCAGTACCAAGCCATTAATATATCTATTGTAAAGAACTATTTGGTACAAGGTTCTGGACGCATTGAATTAAAACTGCCTTGTGCGAACGAACTATACGAAGTCAGGGTATCAGTCCGGCCTCAAATGGCTGGGGGAGAAGAGTTCTGGTCTGATGACGCAGTTGAAACTTTTGCAACAGACCCGGCGCCAGAGGGCGTTGACAATGCAGATCCAACGTGTAACCAACCAAGAGCAAACATTACTAAGGACGTAATGTTGTATAAAATAGAACAACTCATGACAGAAACAAAAACAGAACAGAACGAGTTGAAAATGAAGATAAAGGCAATGAGATTGAAAGCTGATCGTATTAATAACTAAATATTTGTGAGTACTGTGCTAATATAACTATTCCGAAATAATTACGAGACACCTTGTAAAATAATAGTAACAAATCGGTAATACAATGCAAGAGACAGCGATAAATAGCGAGTGATATGATAAGTGTGTCAAGAAGAGATAGATAGACGAAACCAGGGTCATACCATGACGTCTCTATGCGATTATTCCGACTGAGTTCAGGTTTTACCTGTCATTTTTAGTATGGATCTGACAGCGAGCGAACCTTAACTGAATCGGAATTGTATCGCGTGGTAACCCCCTGTTTCCTTACACTCTAACAGCTGCGGATTTAGACCCACTTAGATGGCCGTTAGGCTAAAATATTCCAAAACAGTTCTAAGACACCTTGTATGTATATGCCTCTCTCTCCTACAGTGTAGATTGAGTGTAGAAAGAGATGCCGAATATGACTACGAGGGCTCGTCTGTTAGACAATATGGCCTCCTGTGTGCATGCATAAATAATAATTGTACGTGCTCTGATACAAAACTTTCTGAATAGTCAGTGATTGCAAGAATACATCCAGCACGCATAACTGGAGGCGTCCTACACGTTGATCAAAGCGCTGTTGTCAATGAGGGCTAGGCCATGTCAATCCGTACTGTTGTTTAATTTGACTGGTTTTTAACAGGCATATCACGTACCCCGATACTACTTTATGTGTCTACTCTTGCTTGAAATGTCCTATCAATTGTCAGAAGGTTAACCAGATGAAATTGCTTATAGGATTACTTGTAGTTGTGTTTTGTCCTGTAATCGTTATTTTCATGTGTTTTTGTATAATACTGTTCTCGTTACTCAAAGGTTAAGTGATAGAGATAGAGATATGTTCACCTGAGTACATATCTTAATTGTCAATTTTTGTTTCTGTATTTGAGTAAAATAAAACACATTACTTACTAACGGCACTGTCAAAATTAGTGATTGTATTATGATCTATAAAAAAATTCTATTGTGTTGTTAACTAGTGTTTAGTTCGGTTTTCTCTATTTGTTTTTATCTTTATATTAAGTACCTATGTGTCGTTACTTCTTGTTTGTTTTTGCCTGGTGCTTTAGTGTAAGCAGTAATGCTATGTAAGATTTTATGAATAAATAAATAGTAACTCCAGTTGTGGGTGCTCCTTGCAGGGATAGTTAGTTGAAATTGAATAGAGAAAGTTTCGTACCGTGCATTTGCTTTCTTGACTTGCTCTGTGCATGTTCTATTCAATGTCAACGTCTCCATGACATTTACTGTGAAAGGGTTCCAAAGTGGAATCACTTTGTCAGATAGTACCTTTAAAAGTGACGATGCTCAGACATAACTGTTTATGACAACGAAACAGTATGGATGCTGCATTTAGTTTTTTCAAAGTCACTGCAACTGGTGCTTCCGTTAAGCTAATACTCGTGGGACAATAATGACGCATGAGCCGAGCAGTCGAAGGGCCGGTACAGACGAACTGCATTCCGACTGCAACGTATCCGCCAACTGGTGACTGCCGATACATTTTCTATTATAGTTTCACGGCAGTCGGTACAACTGCACGCTTACTGGGATCGAAATGTATGGGCAGTTGGCAGTTGGCGGATACGTTGCAGTCGGAATGCAGTTCGTCTGTACTAGCCCGAAACGCATGAATATCCAGTGTGATGAACATTGTAAATGTCTCTAGTAACAATATTTTTTTATTTTATTGTTATTTCTTTACTGGGTAGTTAGGTATTAAAACTTTGCTTTGATTAAAATGTAAAAGCTAGGTGTTAGGTAGGTATGATATATATACCAATATTATTGTTAAGCTTAAGAAAGAGACAATCGGCGTCACGTAAGTTAGAGCAAGACAACGCTTTTCGATGACGAAATTAGCCGAGAAAACCGATGTGCAATCTTTATAGCCAGGTACTGTAAATAGTATTCTTCCGAAGCCACCTCTCCTGGAAGGAGGACTTCTAATAGTCCGAAAGATGTTGAGCAATTCTCGATTGTAATTACGTGAGTTATCCGTTTATGTCAACAGCGAATAAAACAATATTAAAAAATACACGTTCGACGAAAACAAAGTAAGTCCAAGGATACAAGATGAAGAATGTAAACACACGTTCAGTGGTTCAAAACATTTTATTTGAATAATTTACATAAAAAAAACTCTCTCCTGTTATCGTCGTAGTGTTAGATAAAGACTATTCTTCGGAAGAGTCCGAATCAGCTGTATTTATGACAAAACCGAACAAATATGGAAAGGAAAAAATACGTATCAAACACGAATGAATTTGTTCACAAAATGGCGGACCAAACGTTGACAACTGCGGTACTGACTGCTTCCCTGTATCACGAATCACGCAATGACAGCTGTCATCGACCAACTGTAACGGTCCGTTTACGTATTTTATCTCGTTTCGTTGGCCTTACTTTAGGTGAATCCTACGTGCCTTCATACACTGTATATACTCCAAGTGTATATAATATATGTAGCACCGCCCGGGGCCCGATCGGTACACAATCCTGTTATTTTTATTTCAGTTGAACGCCTCTAAGGAGTATTTGTCTTTATATTTATCCGTTGCGGTAAACCAATTAAATATGCGATTCTATTATCTTTGTCTCTTTATCGGATTCCCTAGTTCAAAAGGAAAATTATGACCCTTATGAATTTATGTCTTGAAAATATATTCTTGACTACCGGTGATCTTTATTTGGCTAAGGCTATGGTCTCCTATTTTATGCTATACGCGGCGTCTGACGTAGGCGTCAACGTTCGAACGCAACCCGCAGCGTCGGTGGTCAAAAGCAGAGTGCGTTTCTATCGCTGCTCGCGAGTAGTAGTGTGTGTAGGAAGAAGGGGCACAAGACGACCGTATAAGAAGAAAAGGGTAATCAAAACAGTGATAGGTTGCTAGCCACATCGCCTATAACATGATTCCTAAGATTTTCGCCCATTCCCTCGATAGGCTTATACCATTTGCGCGGGAAGAGAAGTAACTAGTTCATTATATATTTTTTCTTTGCTCCCAGACCAGCATGGACATATCTATAAACCTAAATTTTAAAAATGTGAGGAATAAAACTCGTTTTTTTTAAATTTCGCAAGTATAGGTATAATTCGTCAAGGGTTTTTGTAATTTGATGAAAATATGACTCCATGCAACGCCGGGGTGAGTCGCTAGTAGACAATAAAATAAGACTATTTTTAGCGTAAAAACAAAGAATATGAAATTTAGCAAGCTCGGCAACGATATCATAACATTATCCTATTAAACTTGTCAATTTGCTATGAATCCCCGATAAATCATCGAAATAATGTGAATATGAGAAAGGTCAACCAATTATACGAAGTTAATCAAATAAGCCCCCGGATCAAGTTTATTTGTTAATCATAAATGAGATACGTCGAATCAATCTGGTTTATTGCTCGCGTTTAATGCGGCGTTTTTATACTGCTATAGACTTGAGAATTGTTATGAAACTTGAACGAGTCGCTTGAAGAGAGTTGTTACTACGCCCTAGGTTAGGTCTTACATACACACAAGGCGTCTTAGATTCCAATCCAAACAAACGAACAAATAATCAAATCTTTCCTCTTAATAATCATTATCATCTCCAGCCTATACACGTCCCACTGCTGGGCACAAGCCCCTCAGAATGAGAGTTTGGGATATAGTTCCCAGGCGGACCCAGCGCGGATTGGGAACTACACACACACCACTGCATTATTAATATTAGAGTAGATTATACTATCGGTGATACTGAACCTATGAACCTTTCTTCTTTGCTGGTCTGGGAGCAAAGAAAAAACATAGAATGTACCAGTTGCTTCTCTTCCCGCGCAGGTGGTAAAAGCCCATCGAGGGAATGCGCGAAAATCTTAGGGATCATGTTATAGGCGATGTGGCCAGCAACCCATCACTGTTTTGATTCCCCTTTCCATCCATACGCCCGCAATCATTCTAAACGTGGCCTTTAGGTCTTGTTACCTTAGGCTCTGTCAATCCCGTAAGGGATAAAGACGTGATTTATGTATGTATGTATATGATACTGAACCCTTTGGGTACCAGTCTGTTTTTCTTTCTCCGAGTTCGCCGGCTTACGAAACTATTTTCAAACTCAACTGACACCCTTGTCCTTAGTCTGCGAGATCTCCATAACTTAGCTCGCAAAAGATTCTAGAATCCAAGATGTCTACGCGGGGGATTAAATCCTTCACGTCTGCGTAGTTCGCGATTCCCATATATTTGAATGTTTTATTTGTAAGCGGATACCGAAGTATGCAGCGCTCGATGTGCCACTGATGTGTGGCGGCCATGATTTGGGTAATACAGGGACAAAATCAATACATTCGTATTATGTATGACCATAACATACACGCATACATACTTACTTACATGCTGGTCTGGGATCCATGAAAAAACATAGAATGTACCAGTTGCTCCTCGGGCATCTCTTACCATCTGGTAAAAGCCCATCGAGGGAATGGGAGAAAATCATAGGAATCATGTTATAGGCAATGCGGCTAGCAACCCACTACTATTTTGATTCCATTTTCCATCTATACTTAGCCCCACAGATAACCGCATACAGACGTGATTTGTGTATTGTGTATTATATACATACATACCGCCACGCCTCTTTCCCATAAGGGTAAACAAAGACTACTTTGTTCCACTTGCCACGATCCTGACATACCTCAATCGCTTCATCCACATTCATCAATCTCTTTATATATGCTCGCCGGTTTCGGGTACTCCTGACCTGACCTTTTTTTCATAACGTCACCTATTTGGTTCCGGAACGTCCGTCTAGGCCTTCCCCTCCCAACGCAACCATTCACACTCCCCATATAGATCTGTTTAGTTAGTCTACTTTTATCCATCCTCTCTACGTGACCAAACCAACTAAGCATACTTTTCTTTAAAGCACGTTCCCTTAAAACACTATTCCTTATTCTGTCTTTCAGTGTCACCCCTTCCATACTCACTTTCATAGATGAACATAAATCACGTCTTTAAATTTTACGGAGTAGACAGAGTAACAAGACCTAAAGGTGTTAGCGTGATTGTGGGTGTAAAGGTGGAAAGGGGAATCAAAATAGTGGTGAGGTTGTTGCCCAAACTCTCGATGAGCTTTTACCATCTGCGCGACAAAATCGATAAAATCTAATTATATGCCTTCTTAAGTTTATTTCACAAATATTTGTCGTATTGTTGTTGTGTGGTGTTCAATAGAGTCGTAGTGTTGTAATAAGCCACAGGAGGCTACTTTATTGTGAAATAACCGGATCACTCCCATAACAAAGTCCAGTACTGCTCGACATGTTTCGGACTAATTCGTAATCTTATTCTCAGAGCGTTTGCCTCGGCGGCACCGAAACAAACACTGCATGTCTATTTCGCAAACTCACGGTAATTTTATGTTAAAAACTCTTTTTCATGTTCATAGGCATTATGGTGCCGTGGTGAATGGAAGTTTGCGCACGTGCTAGCAAAGAGATTTTAAATTAGCTTCTCCATATTCTATTCATTATCCAAAAAATAGGCACGTGAACAATAAGTTTTGTACAATAAAAGTACTTTACTAAATGTCCTAGTTTGCACGTAATCCGTGGTGACCCCACGGTACCCAGGCGGTGGGACGGAAGTAATGCGGATTTTCGCCCCGAGTGCACGCGCACTCGACGCTTATTAATACAAATAGCGAGTAGCGTGGGGACACCACACTTGCCGTACTGGGCGGGACGTGCGGAGAAAACATTAGGCTTCTTTGTAGTGGGAAGTTTATGAAGCTTAGGAAGACTTGCCCTTTAATCCATAAAAAGCTCTGACTATTTATATAGTTTAGTTTGGTTTGTTTATTTATTCAATAAAAAAAATATTAGTTTAGGTACGTAAAATTCCAAGTAAAAAAAATATGGAATTAAATTAGGTAGCCTAGGTAGTTTATGTTTAGTAGTGCAGTGTAGCCATTTTATAGATGGCGCTTGGATAAAGTTTGAAAAACTCAGTCTGGAACACAGAAAATCCTTAGCCCGTATCTCCGCACAACGAAGCTCTGCCCTTACTCCTTTTTATTTTGACCAGTAGAGACTTATTTGTACATTTCTACTATATGGAGTAATATAATTTAAGGTACCTACTCAACTTGGGGACCTTGTACCTCCCTTTTATGTTACTCAATGTAGTCGATAATATTTTGCAGGCTCGGGATGATGGCGAAAGTACCATATTTGTGCTTTTAGATTTCTCCAGGGCTTTTGATTGTATTAGCAATTCTTGATATTATCTAAAATGTCTTAATACGGATTTGGTGCCACGGCGATAAAATGGTTTAGCAACTATTTGACTGACCGTGCGCAGACAGTTGTATTGCGTGGGGTGGATGGTGGTGCTCTGCGGTCCTCTCTTTGCCCTGTGACACGGGGAGTGCCGCAGGGTTCGATACTTGGTCCGCTGCTCTTTATATTGTACAGTTCTGATGTTGTCAACAGTATAAAAAGCAGTGGATACCATCATTACGCGGACGAATCTGCAATGTCACCTGCGCGCCGTCAGACACGTCTTTAGCTGTGAATGCCATCAATGCAGATCTAGAAAGTGTTTCGGCTTAGTCAGAGAAGAACTGTTTGCCTCGTCACTTTGCTGTTCAGTATGAGACGTCACGAGGCTCCATCATACTGGTTCTCGTGCATAAGCACCGGACTGCGGCATTCCGAGGCAGTTTCAAGTTTGCTGCGTCCAAGTGCTGGAATGATATTCCTCCCCCCATCCAAGGCGCGTCAAGTACACCTTCAAGTGCAAGCTGAAGGATCACTTATTTACGCCCCAAAATCCTTACAAAAGTCCTCCAGCACATTGATATGCCAGCCTGTTGTTTTTAAACAATTTAGTTTTCCCTCCTTTTTATTTTTTGTTTATTGTAAACTACTTGTTTGATTAGTTTATGTATATTTTAGTTATACATAAGTCGGGTTCTATCTATTTATTCTGTCTATTTATTACTTTATTTACGTATAGGTTTATGGTTTAAGTAGTTTATTTTTCTGTGCATCGTTTCATGAGTCACAGACAGAGTTCTGGCTGAAAATTAGCGCTGCAGGTGTCTAACACCTCGGCGTAATGCTGAGCCAGCGACCGTTTCACTTTAGCTTAGACATACACAACGCTGATGAAATATTTTTCATGTCTGTGACTTTGTTTATTTTCTATAAATTTGTGTGTACCTATGCTCTTATATTTGTGTCTTGCGAAAACGAATAAATGTCTTCTTTCTTTCTTTCTTTTATAAATGTATTATAAGTTAAGTAGAATTTAAGTATTGTAGTGTATTTTATTTTAAAAAAAAATACTTTCTGACAAGTTTCTTGCGGCGCTTTCTTCTTGGCAATGACTGTCTTTCGGAATGCGCTAGTATTTTAAAAATAAGACATTCAAATAAAAATTTTGAATTTGTTTTTTTTTCTGGATTCGATTTTCAGTACAAATCACAACAATAAATAAACTGTTATTTTAAGGCCAGTACAGATGGACTACATTCGCAATGTATCCGCCAACTGCCGACTGCCCATACATTTCGATCCCAGTACGCGTGCGGTTGCAGCGACTGCAATGGAACTGCAATAGAAAGTGTATGGGCAGCCGGCAGTTGCAGTCGGCAAGCACTCCATCTGTACTGGCCCCTAAGACGTCGTGTAAAAAATATTCTAAGACAAGGAAACTCCTGAACACCAATACATTAATTATTAAACAGGCTTTTTTACTTATTACGTCTTCTAAACCTAGCGATTCCTTCCTTACTTTTACTTTTCCAGTGAAATTCTCATTTACATTTCCTCCCTATCTAAGCCGTAATTCACTCAGTCGCGATAAACAAATAAAAATCGTAAAAACACTCGCTGGACGGAACAAACGGTGTATCGCTTAATTTATTGAATCGCAGATAGCCGCCAGCTCTTAACGGCTGTTGGCACAGCCAGTTTGCCTAACAGTACCCTTCACTATTTTGATTCCCCTTTTCACCTATACGCCCACAATCATGCTAGACGTGGCTTTTCGGTTTTGTTACCTTAGGCTCTGTCTACTCCGTAAGGGATAAAGACGTGATTTATGTATGTATGTACGTATTCTAAAATTTTGCGGATGAAAGATTTCGTGTACCTATAGCAATAGCAAACCAAAAAAAAATACTTTTTCACCTCACTTGCTCGAAAAGGCTGTCTTTCTCCTTCAAAATCTGCGTGAAAAAGTGCTTTTTCCCCGCTTGCGTGGAAAAGGTTTTTGAAATTCGAACGTGACGATGACCACCATTGCCCACCTACTCATATACTCAGAAATTAGAACTTTGAACTTCGTATGTTGTCGTCTCGCTTATACGAATAGTACCTACTTAATTAGGTGAATGAGAAGGACGGAATAATACGAACTTCAAATGTCGAACTTGTTATCAGACCCCTAACTTTTTCATCCGATAAAAAAAAACATAATGTCACGTTCAGAAACGCCAGTATTAATATCCAGTATTAATTTATTTCAAAATCCGTTACTTCCTAAGTTATTTTCAAGATTTTCTAACTTTCGTTGCTAAAAGAAAAAACGATATTGGTTTTTATTGATTATTTTAATTTGTGGTTAACCACAAAAATAGCAATTTTCAAGATTTGCTAACTTTCGTTGCTAAAAGAAAAAACTATATTGGTTTTTATTGATTGTTATAATTTGTGGTTAACCACAAAAATAGCAACCAAGCAGGAAAAAAACAGAAATTATGATGCAAATTCAGAACGCTACCCATTTTTTTTATAATTCAGTCTAGTTAGTGCGATTTTTTAACTTTCTTTTTAAAAATATATCTAGGTATGATTAGAAAAAAAAATTAAGTTTTTAGAGATTGCTCGTCGGGAAACCGAAAAGTTGACCAAAATTGTTGTTTGGTTTATGATAAAACAGTATAATACACAAGAATTTAATGTGATAGAACAATCAGAAAAAATAGTTTTACTTATTAGATTCTTAGACTAGGCTGTATGGGCTTAGATCCTTTTACCTTTCTTATATAGAAGAAAAATAATAAAAAAACTGATTTACTATTAGACTGTTTCATCCACCATTTTTCTCGCTGTAGTGAGGTGAAAAATTGTGTGTTTCGCTCGGCAGCAAAGTTGTTTAGTGTCTCGTGTCTTGAAACCCTCGCGACGCTCAGGATTCTTCATCATAGAATCCTTCGCTTGCTCGGGTTTCAATTCAGGCACTCGCGCCAAACAAACACTTTGCAGCCTTGCATAACAAATAACTATTATTTTGCAAACAAGGCCGCCAAGGGTTTTACATTTTTTTTTAAACAACCAGCGTATTCGAAAGATCGTCATTGTCAAGAAGAATGCACCGCAAGAAACTTGGCAGAAAGTACTACTAAACTACTATAATACATTTATACAAGTAATTTACAATACTTAACTATTTTTGAGACTTATAAGGCCCCCAAGTTAAATTATAAATTATATTAAAGATAATAATATCTTTAACGGTCAAAGCGAAACAAAATATAAGAAAAATACTTAGTTCAGTGGAGGATGGACGTGTAAAATGCTTCCACCGTCAAATACATGATTTAGAGATATTTCCATAAAAAATATTAATTTCATGTCAAGTAAGTAACCGGTAAGCTTTTGGATTCCAAAGGAAAGCTTACGTCTGTTGGCTCCGGTATATTTCTGCAAGTGGCTTCTATAGATTGATTGAAAACCTCTGCAACTTTTCGAAAGTTTTTTTTAATTATGATTGACAAATGTTTTCATAAATTGCACAACATTCGAAGCATCACAAGGATAAAGGTATAGAATCCAAAATTACAATGAAAAACCTTTACCAGAACGTTCAATCAACTTACGCAACTTGCTGCAATATTCTGGAAGAATTCTACGACGCCTTGTATTGGGTTTAGAGATTATTTATTCTCATTAAAAATCTTGCAATTCACTTATTATGAGAACTTAAAATTAAGTATGTTTGTAATGAGCGTAAGTACTAAAAACACAAAAAGAGAATACATTTATATAATGTTTCGACAAAGTTTTGTGGGTATACTATAATCAACTGCATAGGTTTGATTCATGCGCCCGCGCCGAACTGCGAAACAAAATAACAACGATCACAGATTTACGCGGAATGGAAGTGGCATAGTGTTGTTGTTATAATGTGTTTTATGGCTTGACTTTTCCTTTAATACTAGTGTGTATTTTAAAATTATTATCAGACTTCAAAAGAATTCTTGGCGTCGCTTACTGTTTCAACATGTAGTGTGGCCGGTAATGCTTTATTTACCGTTTGGGATACCGATGAAAAGGGCGCGATTACCGAACCAGGTGCAAACGGTATCATTGGCCGATGAATGGCTGCCGTGAATACCCGAGAAATTCTCAAGTTACGAGTACAGAGATAACGTGTCTGTTTTAATTCGTCGTCACGCTTTTTCATGTATTTATTTTGCATCAATCTCTAAGCCAGTGCACTAGGAAGAATTCTAAATTGCGTTGTTATTAGCGCATTACTGCAGAGCCCGTCTTGTTGCCGATAGCTCTGTCTACCCCATAAGGGTAAAGACGTGATTTATGTATGTATGTAAAGAGTTATGACTTTCTGCCAAGTTTCTTGCGGCGCATTCTTCTTGGCAATGATGGTCTTTCCGAATGAGCTGGTAGATTCAAAAAGACATGTAAAAGAGCCCTTGGCTGCAAATTTGCAAAAATAAAATTTTAATTTTTTGTTTTTTTTTTTTTTCGATATAGGTACTTACTTATGTACCTACATACATATTTGTAATTGATCAAAGTTAACGTGACCAGCATAAATGAGACCCTAATACCAATTATTCCTGACAGCAAACGTGTCAGATTATTACTGTCGGCCGAGCACACCAATGACTTCGTGGCTTCGATATCATTTTCGTTTCGAAAATCACACAGCTCCAATACCCGACGAATCGCAGCTGCCATATCGAATACTGGAATGTTTGGTACGAAATATAGACCACTATATTTATACCTCGAACATCGGTTACGCCTTTCCTTTAAAACTTTACAATCTAAAATAGAGTCCGACGTAGTTTGGAGCAGTCTATTTTATTTAAATACTTTACTGCATTTTTCTGCAAAGTTTTACTTGACTCCAGAAGTTACTGGCGGCTACCGAACATTTCTTAAACACTGGGTTATTACATTTTACTGAGTAAATTCTTCTAAACTTGGTTATATTGCATACTAGCTGTTGCCCGCGACTCCGTCTGCCCAGATCTCTAATCCTCTAGTGGCGTAGCGTCCATAGAACTCTATCCCACCGGCTTGCCTATTTTAAGGCAGTTGGGCACTTTTATTGTGCAGAATTAGAGGACAAGGCTAGTTAAATTCCCTTCGGCTTGCCTTCTGGTATACTTGACGCCGCGCCTCTGATACCTACTCCGGTAATTATGCGATTTCCCGGGATAAAAACTATCGTATGTCTTTCCCCGGGATTGATACTGTCTTTCTACCAAATTCCAACTAAACTCAAAGACGACGTCAAGAGGTAACAACCACAAAAAAGGGTTACCTAAAGCATGAACCAAGTGGAGAATGCTAAGGTTCGTTTTTTAGCGTTGGTACGCTTGCTTGCTCCATCGTCCGTCGTGTCGTCGACACACGAAACCAGCCGAAGCTCATTTGATACCTAAATCTAGTAACATAACAATTTTCCTGTTAGTAGGAATTTTGTTAACACCCACTCAACATATGAGATTACTTTAATATCTCAATATCCAATAGACTGTTCATGTAGGGCCAGATAACTTACCTAACTACAGCTCGCACAGAATCAATAGGGATTGTGTTACATATATGAGATAAGAATGATTTCTCAATAAAGGCACTCAAGGCCACACGTGGACAGTGGGCGGCCTGGCCGATAAATAAAAAATAGATGACGTGTCAGCTGGCAGAGAAGCTTAAAATTTCAGATGGTTCACTATTAATTTAACTACAAAATGTCTGTCTTGATCCCGTTTGCGAAATGTCAATACCTAGTAGATTTGTGACGTAAAAAAGCAGTGGTAGCCTAGTGGTTTGACCTTTGGCCTCTCAAGCAGAGGCTCGTGAGTCTCTGAGTTTTTCGGAATTTAGGTGCAAAGTTGCATTTGGAATTTACCATGAGCTCTTTGGTGAAGGAAAACATTGCGAGGAACTGCACACATCTGCGAAGCAATGCAATGGTGTGTGTGAAGTTCCCAATCCACACTGGGCCCGCGTGGGAACTATAGCACAAGCCCTCTCATTCTGAGAGGAATGTGCCCAGCAGTGGGACGTATATAAGATGATGATGATGATGAACTGATGCGTTAACGAGAATGCGTTCGAGGCGTTTTTCATGTCGAAAACTTGCACTTTTTTTGCATCATCAGAGAAAAGAAAGAAAGGGCTAGAATGGCATCCAACAGTCTGAAATAATTTACATTCCTTGTACAGGATTCATCCGAATCGCTGGCAGCATCTCACTCGCTGATCCTGCCGCCAAGCAGCAGTGCTTGCGCTGTCATCTTCCAGCGTGGGAAGGGAGATAGCCGGTGAAACTTCAAGCACATGAGATGATGAGATCTAAGCCAACAACGCGACTGCAATGCTCCGGTGATGTAAGAACAATTAGAAGCAGTATTTCTTCGCTTTTCTTAGTTACAACAGTTTTTTATTGAGCCGTATAAACTTAGAAAACCTCTTCCTATAATTAACTGGAACAATACGCCGGAATGTTTGCGTTTATGACGTCATAACCGCAACGCGCGCGGTTAAGTTCACGTTTTTAGTGCTTGCTTATTATTTTCATTTCGTGAAAGTTTGTGTTATTGCTGGCTCGCACGCTATTACAGTATAATTTATTATTTCTCAGAAAAAGTTTATGTTTAGCCGATTTTTTTTTAATTGTGGCACAGATACACAAATCACGTCTCTATCCCTTACAGAGAAGACAGAGCCCAAGGTGATTATGGGCGTATTGATGGAAAATGGAATCAAAATAGTGATGGGTTGCTAGCCGCATTGCCTATAACATGATTCCTATGGTTTTCGCCCATTACCATCTGCGCGGGAAGAAAAGCAACTACCTAGTACATTTTATGTTTTTTCTTTGCTCCTAGACCAGCATGGAAGAACACGGTTAATTTTGACAGCCTAGGGAAATAGCTTAGTATCAACTAAGTATTGATGTTTGAAAAATGTAATGTAGATTAACTTCTTTTACTTCTTGTAAAACCTCGGTACAATTTGGAGAGGAGACATGGAAAAATTGAAAGCGTTAGGTACACAGTACCGTTCGCGTTGCTGAGTCTTGTTTGTTTTGTTACGACTTGTGTTCAAACTTGTCGCGACCTGATCCTCCGTGTTTTGTAATAATCGTAGGAGGGTAGTGACGTTTGACTACGAGCTGTCAAAACACTCGAATCCTTGACCTTCGAGATGTTTTTGGCACAAATAACTTACCTACATGGGGTGCGAGTCGGTTTACCTCCACGTGTGGTCAAGAGTTGCGGTTCGTTTTTGGATCCCTCCGAGGGGAAGAGCAGTGCTTGGTCCGGTGCCCAGGCATCGGTTAATTATTTCCTGGCAGATTCTGAGGGATATTGTTATCCGTTGGCTAAGAGCCCGACAGGGGGGGGGGGTCTGTTGACCGTGTTTTAGTGTACAACGTTGCCTACATTTTTGTCACATGATTTTTGAATACTGTATTTATTACTTTTACATTGGCGAAATCATCGCATCGATCGACGGGGCCATATTAGAAAAAGAAGAAGAAGAAAGAACTTACCTACATTACTCATGCGCCCTGGTACAAATTGAATTTTAATTTCTCAAGCCTTCCTATTTAGGAATAATGTCATCTGACAATAATCAAGATTTTGATTTAAAAAAACGTGTCAATTCTGTTGAGTGATGCCTCTGTCCCTCTGTATTTCCAGGGCACTAGCAACTACTACTGATCCGGTTGCAAAGCCGGATTCCGGTGAACGGGACGCCCGCCGGCGAAATCCCAGTCTAGAAATAATTGCCTGGATACATCTGTTATCACCCGAGTGCCCCCGAACGCTGCATTAACTGCTGCGCTTGAACGTCGACGCCGTGACTCATCGGAGCGCTCTGATTGATACCCGCAATAATCGTTTAAAAAATGGCTGGTAGTTGCGCCGCTTGTCGCAATGAGATTACAACATCACAAAAAATAAAATGCTCCTCATGTTGCGTCAGTTATCATCCAGAATGTGTTAACTTACAGGATTTTCGCAAACTTTCCAGGGATGCTATTCTTGGCTGGAAATGCCCGGCGTGCCATAGTAAGATACCTAAAAAAGATAATTCTGATACACCGGTTCGATCGGCGGCCTCAGCGAGCGCCTCCGCCGACGCGTCGAAGTCAAATGCAACTCATCGCTCGCAAAATAAGGCTTCAGACAAGCGAGCACAACCTCAAGTATCGACCCCCGATAATGATCCGCTTACGGCCCTTACTAGGGAGATTAGGTTGCTGCGCGATGATATGACCGAGGTTAAAAAACATTTAAAAAATATATCTACTTGCGTCACACAATGCACTGCGCGCCTTGACGACCTCGAAAACAAGCTGACTTCTTCTGATGCCAGGATTCGAGTCCTTGAAGAGAAGGAGACGGAAAATATTCTCCTTCATCAAAGGGTCATTCAGCTCGAGGAGCAGTTAAATTTTCAGGCTCAGATTTCGTTACGCAACGAGATTGAAATCTTAGGCATAAACGAGCAACCGAATGAAAACTTAGGCCACATTGTGCGTCTAGTTGCAACAAAAATAGGTGTAAAACTGGCAGAAGCGGATATAGATGACGTATTGCGTGTTGGGCCACGTCGGACCGAGGGTGGCGCTGGCGCTGATGGCTCGGAGGGGCCGGAGGCGGTGGCACCTTTGCCACGGCCTGTTGTTCTTCGTTTCGTGCGGCGTTTGAAGCGGAAAGAATTTTTAAAATCGGCAAAATCTAGGCGAAATATTACTTCAGCTGACATCGAAGTTGCGGGTCAAGCTCGAAAGCTTTTCATTAACGAGAGATTGACAAAGAGTAATAGGTATTTATTTCGTCAAGCCAGGCAACTTAAGGCAACGCAGGGCTACAAGCACTGCTGGACTAATGATGGACACATCCTTATTCGCAAGAAGGAACGCAGCGCTGTTATCACAATACAAAGGGCTGCGGATCTTGACCGAACCCGTGAAGCAGATCCCACCGACCCCCTTGAGCCTGAGGCGACCCCTGTCGCCGACGGTAGCCACCTACCTGACGATCCTCCCGACGACGAAGTTGCATCGTCCAGCGCTCAGTCGGATCTCAGTGTTAGCGTTAGCTAATTATTATTGTTGCTCTTTTTATAGTCATTGGGTTTTGCTTTTTCTTATATCACTTATAAACAAATTTGAATATTTTCATTGTATCACGACTTTAGCAGTAAGTATTTGCGCAGCTTTCACACAGTCTTACGACAGAATCACTCACATTAAACGACACATTCCACACAAACTAATTATACACGTACGCATTAACACATACATTGGAGCAGGAATCAAACATCAGCCGCTGTCAAATCACTACCTTTTTATGCAAAGCACTGGCGTCTCGACAGACTCACAAGTGTTTTGTAATTTTTACACATATTGCAGCCAATGGCATTACTAGATGTTAACGTTGATATAGACCAAACTGTGGCCATTGACTGCCGAATGCTTGAGTCATTGGAACTAAGCAATACCTTTTTTGCATCGGTTGATTCCTTTAAATGTATGACACTCAACATCAGAAGCCTTCAGCGAAACTTTGACGCATTCGAGGTCGCCTTTAAACGAATGAATATTGATTACGAAGCAATAATTCTAACTGAATGCTGGTTGAACGAACACTCGGTAATTAATCAACTGCCAGGTTACAATGCGTTTTACACATCCAAATTCATAAATAAAAGTGGCGGTGTAGTTGTGTACATTAAGGAGCATCTAAACGTCTCGGTCTCGGAGCCTGACATTGTTGAGGCAAACTGTCTTTCTGTCACTGTTTCTGATAGGTTAAGAATTTTTGGAATTTACCGCTCTCCCTCCTTTTTGAACAAGGATAATTTTTTAAATTCGCTGGATGTGGCTCTTAAGCAGGTCAAAGGTTTCTCGAGTGTGGTAATACTTGGGGATATAAACATTGATATTATGAATTACTCATCAAATCAGTCCTCAGACTACCTTTGCCTTTTGACGATGCATGAATTTCTACCTGCAATCACTCTTCCGACAAGAAATGACTCGTGTCTGGATCACATTTTTATTAAGTCCAAATCTCGCTCGGTTGGTGCTGTGTGTCAGTGTTCGATTTCAGACCATAATATCGCCATGGCTGCAATCGCTCTTCCCACGTCCGGAGTTAACCAGCTATCGCGATTGTCGATCCAAACTGACTATGCCGCAGCTGTCCTGGACCTGCGTGCGGCTGAATGGTCGAGGGTTTTGAACTGTTCTGACGTTAATGAAGCTGTTGCCCAGTTTGACCTATTGATTTCCACCGCAATAAAAAACAATACCCGTCAAGTTAAAATAAGCCGCTCCAAACTAAATCTCAAGCCCTGGATAACTCCGGGCCTGATTAGATGTATGAGACACAGAGACAGGCTACACAGTAAAGCAAGGGCTTCTCCTGGCGATCAAGTATTACAAATAACTTATAAGCGATATAGAAATTTCTTTGATAACCTGCTTTACAGAATCAAACTCGAATATCAGAGTAAAAAACTTGCGGAAGCAAAGGATAACCCAAAGAAACTGTGGAAATCTATAAAAACCATCTGCCAAAACCCAGTTAACCAAAACCAATTCTCTGCTAACGCTCTCACCACACTGACCGATTCCCCTAAGGCCTCTTTAAATATCTGTAACGAACATTTCGCCACGGTCGGTCAGAAACTGGCTACCGGCATACTCTCTGGACTCTCCAAGACTCAAACTTGCTTAGCAGATCAAGTAAAATCTTCTCTGATACCGGGCTCTTTGTTTCTTCACCCAACCGATGTTGACGAGGTGAGCAAAATAATATCTCAGCTCAAATCCAATAGTGCTCCTGGACCAGACGGTATAAAGCCGTCGTTCATCAAAGAGGTGAAAGACGTCCTCCTGGAGCCACTGACTCACATCTACAACCTGAGTTTAGCCTCTGGTTGCTTCCCAGACCGATGGAAGCTGGCTCAAGTCTCTCCCATCTATAAAAATGGACAAAAAAATGATCCGAATAACTACCGCCCGATATCCCTGCTTAGCGTTTTTTCCAAAATTCTGGAAAAAATTGTCAACTCGCGGCTTATTGTTTTCCTCGACAAGTATAACCTCATTTCCGATTGCCAATTTGGTTTCAGAAAGGGCAGGTCGACCGAAGATGCCGTAATTCAACTCACAGACAAAATATCCGGGTTTTTGGATAGAGGTGATAAATGCATTGGTGTCTTTTTGGACCTGGCGAAAGCTTTTGACACTGTTTCGATAAGCATTCTCCTTAAAAAGCTCGAGGTGTCCGGTGTGAGGGGAGTGAGTCTTGAGTGGTTTCGCAGTTACCTGACAGATAGACGCCAAACAGTAAAGGTGGGTGGGCTCAGTAGTGATCAGTTGCCGATAGGTTTTGGGGTTCCCCAGGGCAGTATTCTCGGACCCACACTTTTTCTTGCTTACATCAACGATATCCTCAGTCTTAACTTACCCCGAGCAGAAATAATCTGTTATGCAGATGATACTGTAGTTCTGTTCCACGATAGGACTTGGGAGGGCGTACTGGGCCTTGCGGAGAGTGGTTGTGTGGATATCCTGTCGTGGCTTGATCATAATTTACTTACCCTAAATGTCAGTAAATCTAATTACCTAGCCTTTTCAAAGACAGCTGCTTCGTCTGGTGTTCGGCTCAGAGACCTTACGATACATTCCAGTCGCTGTAACAAGCCTGTTGATGGAAACTTATGCACATGTAGTAAAATAGTTAGATCTGAGACGGTTAGATATCTGGGACTGATCATCGATCAATACCTCTCCTTCAGATACCATATTGCTGCTCTCTCAAATAAAGTCCGGAAGTGTATCTACGTCATGAAGAAGCTCCGTAGTTGTGCCTCGGAGCAAGTGCTTCACATGGTTTACTATTCCCTGTGCCAATCGACTTTGCAATACTGTGTGCTAGCCTGGGGTAGCGCCCCCAAAACAATTCTGCTACAGTTGGAACGGGCGCAGCGTGCAGTCATTAAAGTGATGCTCAATAAACCTTTTCGTTTTCCCACTGACGCACTTTACCGAGATTCCAAGATATTAAGTGTGAGACGTCTGTATATCTTAAAAGCTGTAGTACGAGCTCACAGCGTTATCACAAAACTGCCGAGTTACACTCAGCTACTGACCAAACGTAGGTTTAGAGCTCCCTTACCAAAGACCAGATCCGCTTTCGCAAAGCGTTTCCCTGCCTTCATGCCCTTACGTATTTATAACGCTGTTTGTAATGTGCACGGTGTGCAGCGCTGCACGACAGGTAGACTCGTACTGATCGTAAGAAAATGGCTTGCGTCCTTGTCATACGATGACACGGAGGCTCTACTTCGCGTCAACTCCTAACTACATACACACACACACGCACACACACACACACACACACACACACACACACACACACACACACACACACACAAGTTCTTAAAGCTGTTTTTTGTTTTTGTGTTTCGCTCCTACTTTTATTTTTATTAATTTTATTTTTATTTTTTAGTTTCAAATTACATTAACTTCTAACTGACGTCTACTAACCACTGTAAGCTAATTTGTCTTGTATAGTGCACTCCAAGGTCCCAAGATACAGGCTCTGCCTAGTTTGGGGTCTGCCAGATAATCGTTTTTGTATACTGCTGATGTATTTTTTACGAAATAAATTTTATTCTTATTCTTATTCTTTATTCTTATCTAAGTTTAAGCATTTATTACCTAACTAGCTTTTTCCCGCGACTTTATCTGCGTATAATTATACATTATAAGCCTTCCTCTTCAATCACTGTATCTATTAAAGAAAACCGCATCAAAATCCGTTGCGTGTGTGTGTGTGTGTGTGTGTTGATTAAGGTTTAGTTAAACTATCCCTGGAACCTTTTCACTGCAAATTTCATAATGACTTACCAT
This sequence comes from Pandemis corylana, assembly GCA_949127965.1. Classification (NCBI taxonomy): domain Eukaryota; kingdom Metazoa; phylum Arthropoda; class Insecta; order Lepidoptera; family Tortricidae; genus Pandemis; species Pandemis corylana. The sequence goes on along the minus strand of OX421870.1, from coordinate 11,456,151 downwards.
TCACCTGCCAAAGAAATGATTGCGAAATTGTACGAGAAAAGGTTCCACAGAGGGACGTGATTCAGTTTCTTCGACCGTATGTACCTACTGTATTCCATAATTCAGCACCCACCTACATCTTTTTACGCCTATATTTCAGTAAATGTAAATAAACTACACACTTTCAAACCCACACGCACACACGAATACAGTGAAACGTCAGTTGGGCGGCCATCTTGGCACGCCGTGGAGTCATGCGACGCGACGCGGGCTGACGTCAGCGCGTGTGGCAGTGTCATTATCATACTCCATTATCGTGTATTATCACACTCGTAATGGGATTGGAACCCAGGACCTCTAGCCTCGTAGTCAGCGTGACTAACCTTAACCACTGGAGTGAGTATCAGAGCCCCCAAGTGTAAGATTTGACTCAAGAGAACTTCTCGTAGATGTCTCAATTACTATAGAAAAATTGGCAACGCCACTAGCAGTACGTAACAGGGACCTTACCATGACGTCTTAATGCGATTCAATTCCGATTCAGTTTAGGTTTCCTCGCTGTCAGGTCCATACTAAAAGTCGCAAGTCGCAAAGGCCCCAGAGCTTCCGTGTACGTTTCAGACATTAAAAAGGCCCCAAACGTGGTGTCTAAAATAATACAAGTGAAGGCAAATTTGAGTCTTTGTTTTGCATCTGCTCTAAATACACCTTAAGGTGGAGTAACACCAATGGAGAGTTAGAGAAAAATAACGGTTCGCTTTTCATACAAATTTGTATGGAGTACGTTATTTTTGCAGTACACAATAAATTTGATAGGATGAGCATTCGCTCGTTTGGTGTAACTCCACCTTTATAGCGGCGTAAGTCGTCAAAGCACGAAATCTTTCCGTCGCCGTATTGATTCCGTCAACCAAACCCGCCTAATGACAGTTTTCCGAATAGGAAAAAGTAAAATAAGTGGTGTAGTGTAAAAAAGACGATGTTTGTTTGTTTTTTTCTGTAGCGCTGATTGTGATAAATGGTCTACTTTCGCTCGGCGTCTGGGGCGGTGCTGTAGAGATGGCTACAGTAGGTTCCTTTTTAATCTTAATGTTCAAAAAATGTCTCTAAATGAGCAATTTCTGCATATTTATTTCGAGGCTCTCGGAAATGTAAGTAAGTATTGTATAAATGTAAAGAAACAGATACAATTCTCAAAAATATAAAAGTAATATTAATATATGCACATAAGCGAACTTATCTCTATAAGGGATCCCTACCAGTTAACCTTTGAGTACTCGTAGATGAGAGGAGCATTAAACGAGGGACCGACAAAGAGTGAGTTTAAAATTCCAGATAGTGAAAGCCACAATAGAACGTAAATATAGTTAAATACAATAAACAATTCATTAAATAAAATACACATGCATGTATACAAAATACAATAAATGGCTATAGCATTTCGATGAAATTTGATGTGAAGGGGTTTTTGGGGGTGAAAAGTCGACCCAGCTAGGCCTGATCTCTGGGAAGGCTTTTGTCCGAGATTTTCTCGGTCACCAAGGGGCTATACATATAAATGAAATGATTGACTCATCAACATCTGATCATCACTCAGTCCAAATGCTTGGAATATAGAAAAATAAAATTTTGCCTACAGGTAATAAATTATAGACAACGGATTACTTTGACCGGATTTTGTATTAATTAGCCCCTAGTAGCATAGATAAAATCAATCTTAGCGCAGAGTTACCCATATTATGTTCTTATTCTTTAAATGTCTTAAATAATGAAATGATGTGCTGCTACTCTTCTATCATATTAGGTAACTGTAATGATAGATGTATGTGATTATTAAATAAATACATAAAACCTTGCACTATTACGTCCATAATTCCATCACTTTTCCCGCAAGAATTTCGCAAAATCCGTACTTCCTTGTATACATCGTAAAGCGAAGCTCTATGTAAAATTTTAGCCTAACCTTACGAGTCAGTTTAGTAAGACTGGCCTGCTGTATCCTTCCCACTGCGTTTCAGTTTCCGCATTACAGATTCTTTTAGCTAATTTATATTGTAATTTACTTCGGTGTAATGTTTATTTTTTATTTACGCGCCCGCTGCGGCTGTTTGGACCTTTACCAACGTCACCTGCTTTTTGTACAGGTTTTAAAAAAGAAAAAGTAATTTAATTTAACCTCCGTATTGCAGGCACTCTGTGCTGAATTTTTTGTATAGTAGAATCGAAATCAACAAATAAAAAGCGGCCAAGTGCGAGTCGGATCATTTATAAGCCAGAAAAAGGTAAGTTTGTAGGCAATTTAGTCTGTATGACAAGCAAAGTCATCTTTTGTGAATCAATAATTATAAGAACTTTACTTGTATTGTACCCTTCAATCGTTCGTGGGAAAATGAGTAGGTATTGACAGACTTTTGACGACGAAGGTTTCCCATTTTTCTTTTGGATGCACGATTTTTCTCATTTGTCTTTAGTAAACTGAGTTTTGCTCTACTCTTTTATTTAATGCAGGTTGGTACACTATAAAAGCCAGTATAAACATGTTTTTTTTTTTTTACGAAGTCAGTTCCGCATAAACTTCATGAGTTGTTACCTAACTGTTACCTAACTATCCTAGAAACAAAGAGTATCAAAAAGAGTAGTTCGCATCATGAGACGAATCGGTGCAAATTCTATTTCGTCAACTATATCAATTAAATTCTTGATGTTAGTTGCATTTACTTTCTTTAGTTTCGTAATTATAAAGCATCATGTATCACGTACTTAAGTGCCCGCGTTATATACACTGACGAGCAAAAATCCCGGTCACTTTGCATACAAAGTTCTATGAAAACTGACGCGCTATTTTTGCTCGTGAGTATAATATCGTACAGTAGTACACAACTGATATGGCTCACCGATATACCTGCGCAGAAGACGCATTTCAGAAGCGCGGGAAATGCAATTGACCAATCGGTATACTGCACGCACGGCGCGTCTTTTTCCTGTGCCGCTATTGGTGGGTTGCTGCCACCATGTTAGCGCGCGCCGCTTGGCATGTTAGTCAGTCGCCAAACTTCCGAGTGAGTACACGCGTTGCTGACAAAAGTACACATAGTGGCAAAAAAAGTATTCTATTTCTTGACAGTGTCAAAATGAGTTCTTTAAAAAGAGGCCGGCCGCTTAAAAGACAAGCAAGGGAGATCGTGCATAATGTGCACGAGTTTATGACGAAGGAAGCTCAAGATGCTAAAAACACAACTTTTTCAAAAGAACGCTTTTTAAAAGTTATTGACCGAACGGCGGAAGCGACTCGCATTTCAAAAAGGACAATTACGAGGATTCTGGCGGAAAACGATCAATCTACGAGCACTGCGGGCCCTTCATTCAGAACTCCGAAAAAGGGCAAATTGAAATTAACGCACCGCCAAGAATTGGACGATTTTGCGTACCAGGCCATACGCAGAAAAATTTATAACTTTCACCTTGTTGAAAAACAGGTGGTAACAATTAAATCTCTATTGGAGAAATTAAAAGACGACATAGACTTTAGAGGAAGCAGAGAAACGCTGCGCAGAATTATCAAAGAGATGGGTTTTAAGTTTAGAAAAACTCAGAACAACCGAAAATTGCTAGCAGAAAAACATGAGGTTAGGCTCTTAAGGATTAAATTTTTAAGAAAAGTAAAAAACTATCGGCATGAAGGAAGACCAATTGTATATGGTGATGAGACTTATGTTCATACAACACATACTAAAGAACAAGCGTGGTCAGACGCACAGGGCAAAGGCATAAAAAAACCTATTTCGAAAGGCCCGAGGTTAATTATAGTCCATGCCGGTAGTGCCAGTGGTTTTATACCAAATGCTTTATTAATATATAAATCGGCTCAGACAAGTGGAGATTACCACAGCGAGATGAACAAAGAAAATTACGAGAAATGGTTGCAAGAAAAATTAATTCCCAATCTCCAACCGAATTCTGTGTTCGTTATTGACAACGCGTCATATCACAGCACATTAGAGGATCGAGCACCGAATTCAAATTCGACAAAAAAGGCAATGCAAGATTGGCTAATAAGCAAAAATATACCCTTCGACAGCAAATCGTATAAACCGGAATTGTACGGTATAATCAAACGTCATAAGCACCACTACATAAAATACTCGCTTGACACCATCATGGAAGCTCACGGCCACACTGTCTTAAGACTCCCTCCCTATCACCCAGATTTTAATCCGATAGAGAACATCTGGTCGCAAGTTAAAGGGCATGTAAGTAAGTTTAATGTTGCCATGAACTTGACTGAAGTGCAACGCCTCTTAAATGAAAAATTTTCATCGATTGGACAGGAGGAATGGAAAAAAGCCGTCGATCATGCTATTAAATGTGAGGACGAATTTATGACGTTTGAAGAAGCCATTGATGAGAGACTGGATCAATTTATCATAAATCCGAACGAAGTCATCGTCATCGTCTTCGAGCTCCAGTGATGCCAGTGCCAGTAGCAGCGATGGACATAGTGACGTTGAGATAGAGGGTGTTCGTCCTTTATAATTTGTACATAATTTGTTAATTAAACCGTCATTTTATAAACCATTGCCTTAGTTATTGAAATGAGCCCATATCCTTCCAATAAAAAATAAAAGAAAATTCACAAATAAAAAATTCGGAAAATCCCTTCTTAGAGCACCTACAGATCCTCTAGGAATATTATCTACTAATTATAGTCTTAATTATTTACCTTGTGTTTTTATCCCGTGGGAAATTTGAAAAATTCCTTTGTAAGTGCATCTTTATACTAATCAAGGAATAATGTGTTGGCATGCTAAATTTAATGTCTGTAGCTTTATTAGTACAACATTTCGGAATTTTCCAATCCTGTGGGAAAATCGGGATAAAAAGTAGGTATCCTATGTCCATCTCCTGGTTCTAAGCTACCTCCCTACCAATTTTCAGCCAAATCGGTTAAGCCGTTTTTGAGTTATAAATAGTCGTATTTTTATCCCGTGGGAAATTTGAAAAATTCCTTTGTAAGTGCATCTTTATACTAATCAAGGAATAATGTGTAGGCATGCTAAATTTAATGTCTGTAGCTTTATTAATACAACATTTCGGAATTTTCCAATCCCGTGGGAAAATCGGGATAAAAAGTATCCTATGTCCGTTTCCTGGTTCTAAGCTACCTCCCTACCAATTTTCAGCCAAATCGGTTAGGCCGTTCTTGAGTTATAAATAGTCTTATTTTTATCCCGTGGGAAATTTGAAAAAATCCTTTGTAAGTGCATCTTTATACTAATCAAGGAATAATGTGTAGACATGCTGAATTTAATGTCTGTAGCTTTATTAGTACAACATTTCGGAATTTTTCAATCCCGTGGGAAAATCGGGATAAAAAGTATCCTATGTCCGTCTCCTGGTTCTAAGCTACCTCCCTACCAATTTTCAGCCAAATCGGTTCAGCCGTTCTCGAGTTATAAATAGTGTAACTAACACGACTTTCTTTTTATGTATATAACTAGATATTATATTATACGATACGAAAATGTCAATATCACACTATAAAGATTAATTAAATTATTATTAGGTATACAATACAATTGAATTAGGCTATATTAAGGAAAATTATATTTTTTATAAAAAATATAAACTGTTTATTTACCGTTAAAATGGCCTGCATTATAATTCAAAAAGAGGGGTGGCTTGCGTGAGTGAGACGAATAACAGGTGCACTGTAATTTGCACCTTGTATCTATAAGACATAAGACTGATTAAAAGTTTGAATCGTACCTTCGGCTATCATCGGAATAGTTTGTTCGTATCTGCGCGGCCGAAAATGCACGACGCGCCATATCAGATGTGTACTACTGTAACAAGGAACGACCGACAATAATGGAAACTCTGAGTAAATACAAATTCAATTATAAATTCAATATGTTGGTCGTGAGACCATAAATAAATATGGGTCGCGTGTTATTGAAGTTACGGAGGCAATTAAAACTCGACACATTCGCCTACTTATAAACTCTTCGAATAAGTTTTAGCTTTTGGCGTTCGTTACGTGTTTCCGGTATTATAATATTAATATTTGTAATGTTGTTGGCGTAAATAAAGTCATAATGAACTTCTTCGTTCTGGTATATCTTTCTATGCTAATTATAAAGAGGAAAGATTTGATTACAAGCTTTTATTTAACTTGAAATGTATGTATGTATGTGTAAGCATGTTTGTCGGGGTGGAATCTTGCGACTCAATTTTGAAGCGATCTTTAAACGATTGAGCTGAATTTTGCACAGGTACTCGAGTAAGTTGGAAGACAATACAATGATCTGGTAGTGGAGTCACTCGTTGGTCTGATTGACTTGAAATTTCGTACACATATTTAGGACTGATGACAATGCAAGTACAGTCAGCAAAAAAAGCTTGTATTAAAAATGTCTTTTTTGATATAAACTTATCTTTGTATATATTAAATTAACGTCGCACAAAATCATGCTAGACGTGGCCTTTAGATCTTGTCGCTTTAGGCTCTGTTTACCCCGTAAGGGATAAAGACGTGATTTACGTATGTTATGTTAAATTAATATTTCACACATAAATTCCGAAAAACTCAGACGTGCGAGCTGGAGATTCGCACCCACGACCTTCGGCTTCTTTTTTTCGAAACATGTCCAATCATAAACTTGTTTCTTTTCACCGACTTTTGGACGGACACTCCGAAGCACCCTTATAAATTATCTTTGTTACCTATAAAGTTACTAACTCCATTTTCAAATACATTGTCCGTAATTTCCCGGTAGTAATAAACGCGGGAATTACGCGACGTCGCGGGATTCGCTAAGCCCGGGAATCCCGGGATCCCGCTAAACCCGGCATAGGCGATAATATGTGCAAATTTCCTGGGCTCACGGCACTATCGGGGGCTTGATGAAAAAGCAAGACGTTGGGCTTTAGTCACGTTGTTATTTAATAAAAAACCTGCCAAGCGCGAATCGGACTCGAGCACCGACAAGTTCGGTAATTTTGGTATTTTTTACAATACATCATCTGTGAAAATTTCAACTGTGTAGCTGTAACGGTTCATGGGATACAGCCTGGTGACTGACAAGCAGACGGACAGTGGAGTTTTGGTGATTGGACCACGGTTTTTACCCTTTGGGTATGGACCCCTAAAAGTAGGTATGCTTCTTTTTGTTTCAAGTTTATCCGGTACAATTTAGGTATCTTCAAAAACGAGTCTACCCTTTTCTTAAAGGGCCGGCACTGCACCAGTAGGTAACCCCTATGTTGGTGGTCACGGGCGACGGTGATTGCTTTCCATGAGCCGACCCACATGCCCTTTTTGCTCTTTATCACAAAAGAAAAACTCCTATACAGATTTTTATCGCTTTTTTGGATTCAAAGTTTTCCTATTGACGAAAACATTTTTGTCATTATCATCATCATCTCCAGCCTACATACGTCCCACTGCTGGGCACAGGCCTCCTCTCAGAACGAGAAGGCTTGGCCTATAGTTCCCACGCGAGTCCAGTGGAATTTAGTTCCCACTCGAGCCCAGTGGAATTTTTCTGCCTCAATTTGTAACCTCAATCGTTAATTAAGGTATAAAATTACATATATCACGTCTTTATCCTTTACGTGGTAGACAGAGCCTAAAGTAACAAGACCTTAAGGCCACGTTTAGCATGATTGTGGGTGTATAGATGGAAAGGTGAATCAAAATAGTGATGGGTTGCTAGCCGCATCACTTATAACATGATTCCTATGATTTTCGCTCACTCCCTCTATGGACTTTTACCATCAGCGCGGGAAGAGAAGCAACTGATGCATTATATGTTTTTTCTTTGCTCCCAGATTGGTCTGCATGCTGGCATGCAAGCACTAAATATTTTATTCCTAATAGAATCCCCCAAGCAATATTCCCGGGGCAATAATTTAGTAAGCATTATTTAATTAACAGTATGCGTATTGACAAAGGCTTACGGGGTGTTCACAATTAACGGCGGATGGCAAATTAAAACGATAAATCGACGGCGGGCCGGCCCATCCTGTATTAGAAGGGGCGCCTGTAAAATGCTGCAACATAAAAAGGGGAGACTTTGCACTGCCCAGGGACCCCATTTCTAAAGTCCTTAAGTACATGTATCTTTGTACATGTATCTCAGTGTTTGTCAATTGTATTTCTCCTGTTTATTTTGCACAATAAAGAGTTTACATACATACATACATTTGAAAGAGGCAAAAAATTGTTGTGAAGTAAAACACCAGTTGAGTAGAAGATAATTAAAATTATCAATAAAATAGTAATTAGTAGAATAAATATTTTGACGTGCAGTTTTATAGTACCTAATATGCAGACTTTTACAACTTTCGAAAGGCGTTTTCGAGTGACTTGATTTCAAAAAGTGGTTTGACCATAAACTCGCTTATTTTTATAAGTACTTTCAAATGAAATTTCTAAATTTCTAAATGTCTGTGAAAATCAGAACACACAGAAAAATCCGAAAAGTAAAGCTATGGCCGGGAATCGAACCCGGATCCTCGTCATTCCGTGACGCGTGCTATACCCCTACACCACCCATATCAGGTCTACCTGCAGGGTTACCTCACGGAATGATTTTTCTATGTGTTTTAATTGTTAGTGTCCTTTAAACATTTTATTTTTATAAGTGACATCTTCATTTTTCTGACTGAAAATCTGACTGCGGATTAATTAACAAAAAAAAATAACGCTTCGTAAAGGCGCATTTCTATGGTTATTATAGTATATTATAATGTGTGTAGCAAAACATACGAGGAACTTTACATCCGAGAAAATAGAATAGGTACGTATAATTATTAACGTTCCTAAAGCGCCATTTTTCCTGCCACATTACCCGGCCACCATTTTGAAATTTCTAAAAATGAAATGAAAATTAGAACACAGAAAAATCCGAAAAGTAAAGCTATGGCCGGGAATCGAAACCGGATCCTCGTCATTCCGAGATGCGTGCTATACCCCTACACCACCCATATCAGGTCTACCTGCAGGGTTACCTCACGGAATGATTTTTCTATGTGTTTTAATTGTTAGTGTCGTTTAAACATTTTATTTTTATAAGTGACATCTTCATTTTTCTGACTGAAAATCTGACTGCAGGCTTAATTAAAAAAAAATAACGCTTCGCAAAGGCGCATTTCTATGGTTATTATAGTATATTATAATGTGTGTAGCAAAACATACGAGGAACTTTACATCCGAGAAAATAGAATAGGTACGTATAATTATTAACGTTCCTAAAGCGCCATTTTTCCTGCCACATTACCCGGCCACCATTTTGTTTAGCAGTTGCCATTTTAAAACGTCGCAGGCAAGGGCCGGACTCCGTTCAGCCACTGATTTATCCGCGCCGCCCACGCATGACTTATGACTGATCATTTATTTTAGCATGCCATTTCATTTTCGTGGCGTGATTGGGGAACAAAAAAGGTTTTAGTTGATTGTCGCCACTGTGTTTTGTTTTTAATTTTTTTGGCAAAATAATGATGCCGCACTCCTTTTGTTTTGAATTGAATAAAGACGTACAAAGACTGCCTACTTGTAGCATCTTTTGCCAAAGCTGTTTCTATACTGGTAGTTTGGGACTTACGGAACTTACAGTTCTTTTAGAGAATCACCTGCTAATTTCGTGTTGTGCTATCCCGCTCACACTTAATATTAGTAAAAGGGAATGTATAATACAAACATCGATTTGGTAATAGACACCCAACGTGAGGCGATCATTTCTAGTAAAGAGCCTAGCGTCCTAATGTGCAGTGCGATGTGGAGTTATTGCACGTTTAACATTAGTCAATTAATGTTTAACTGTTACTTATTTCGATTTTAACACAGTTCGGTAATGTACCTAACTTACGCCATTTTGATCCACTATTCAATTCCGATTCAGTTCATGTATTAGCTGTCATTTTTAGTATGGGTCTGACTGCGAGCGAACCTAAACTGAATCGGAATTCGATCGCATTTTAAGACGTCTTGGTAAGGCCTCTAATCGACTAATCATTCTAACTCAACCGTGTAAACGGCATTAAGAATGGGAAAAAAAGAAAACGAATGTGTACTAAACACATTTGTGTCTAGGCGCGTAAATAATTTGTATTTTTATGGGCCATAAACAATCACGGAATGTTACGTAAATGCTAATGAACTCAAAGAACTTACAATCGATTAGTCAGAGCAGTGGCAGAGTGCATCGTTTTCCCGCATCGCTACCGCATACGGGCATTAAAATCGCATTATGCCACCGATACTTTATATATCGATGCTCGCAAATGCACTCGACGTACAATACGGCCCGGGCCGTTGCATAAATATGCCCATTTGGACCGAAACACACAGCTCAATTAGCACGGTTGGGTCCGAATTGCGTTAATTCTGTTTTAAGTTGACTTAATAACAACTGAACGTGCTGGCACGAAAGAATTTTTTCATCAAAATAAATATTTTTCCTAAAAAAGGTTATACACGCTCGATTGAGTTCTTTGTGAAAGAAAAACTTTAGAAAAGTTATCTTTCTATACACAGGGACCCTATTTAAATAGTCGTTGTCTAGCGCACGGTCTAGTACTTTTGATGTAACAATATTTTCATAATTCGTGTTCTCACAAAAAGGTACGGGATCTCGCATTGAATCAAAGGAACACAGATAACTGACAGAATCTCTTACCGAAAAATAAAACCAGGGGTGCCCATGAATTATTCAGCCAGCAAACGAGGAATCAAAGGTTGCGATGGAATATTTTAATTTATTATGACCCTGATGAGCGCCCAGGATATAATTGACATATAAACAGTGATTTGATTTGTTCCGGGATATTATAACTGATTTACTGGTGGAAACCTATGAAAATGAACTAAGTCAAAAAGGCACCTTCACGGCGAACGCGATTTCAAACTAAAACGTCACGTACATACATAAATCGCTATCCCTTACGGGGTAAACAGGGTCTAAAGTAAAAGTAAAAGCCACGTTCAAAATGATTGAGAGTGTAATAACAATTAAATTTAAAATTAAAAAAAAATCACGCATTAATCGAGTAATCATACGTAGATATACCTAAATAATAAAAAAACAATTTTATTCTAAAAATGACTAACATCAGCTGGTACCCTTCAAACCGTTGGATGGATTCTTACCAAACGTAGCTAAGAACCACTGCAAGGAAACTGGCGTTCGAATGAAAAAAACCGCATCTAAATCGGTCCATCCACTCGAGACCTACGATGCCACATACATAACATCCCTCTTTTTGCTTCAGGGGTTAAAAAAGCATCGCAAAGTTAAACCCGCCAAGGAAGATTTTTTTATGAGATAGCGTGGTAAACGAGCAAGTGAATCAACAGATGGTAAATGAGCACCTATAAATACCCGCTATAACACAATGCTCCAGAGGATTGCAGACTGCAGCGCGTTACCAGCCCAAAGGGCTAAGAAAGAATACAGCATGTGTCAATAATTTTACTGGCTGTCCCACTCGTTGAAACACAGCAGCGCAAGCACTGCCGCTTGGCGCCAGGATAAAGAACTCACACAAGATCCAACGACCCGCAATACCGAAGGCGAAAACAAAACCCGCTATTTCCAGCTCACCGGTCACAATACAAGTTTCTGTCCCAAATCGTTATCTGCGGAAAGGCAATGCTGAAATAAGTAAGGAAACTTTTCCCTTTGGAAATAATATGGGGATATTTAGTTGGACGTGACTCCCCCGTCATCTAGCGGGGGTTGCGTATCCCGGACGTGTTATTTATAGATTTAGTTGCAACTAGAGTTACGAATTGTGCTAGTAAATGGAGCAATGAACGTAGACAGTCAGCGCAAAAATCTCGACACAATACAATACAATAACTCTTTATTGAACACCACATATAACAACCAAAACAGACAAAAGGTATACAGAATATTACAAGGTAACAATAGGCGGCCTTATCGCTACAGAGCGATCTCTACCAGGCAACCATAATGGACTGGAGAACAGAACAGATCTGAGCAGGTGGTGCAATTTATTTAGAATATATATTAATATACTAAGTACCGAAATACATAATATATTATACATGAAACACACATTTACAATAAATGGAGATATAAATAGACACATACACACATACCTAAAAAAGCCAGCTACGAGATTCATGCACAAGATGACAGATAGTGCTCCTTCAACTATTTGTCTGCGACTTATTTCTTTATTTTATTGGTTGTCTGGTAGAGATCGTTATTAAGCGATAAGACCGCCTACTGTCTACCTTGTTCTTTGTTTCTGTATTGTTTTGTACTGATTTGTGATGTTCACTAAAGAGTATTTGTATTGTATTGTATTGTACATCCCTCGGCGGTAAAACAAGAAAGCTGTCAATACCGCAGTTGTCATTGTTTGAACCCTGTTTGGTTTACATTCGTATCTTACAAGATAATTCTTACAAGATCTTGGTCTTGTACTACATATTGCAAGGTAACTTCATTTTGTATGTAGGCTGTCGGTAGATCTGGCTGCTCTTATCTCAGCCATCCCGGCCAGTTGTGCTCCGTTCTCAAAGATAGAGGTATCAGGTAACAAATTAAACAGTAGATAAAGTTCTACGGTAACAGAGTTGGGCACAGCCAGTTTATTCGTACCAGCAGACTCAGTTGGTTTTTAAGGCATGTCATAGAGAATTGTGGTTGTTGGGCAATTCTATCTACCGTTGTAGGGGAGACCGAGGAGAGTTGAGACAGAGGTGAGTTGATACAAAGCCGATTTCTCTGAACTGTGACAGTTTATCGGGCTGGTAACTTCGCTAATTCGTTGCTCTTTCTACACTCCACAGTTTGTGTGAAGTTGTGACCTCACTAACTGTCATAGATGCAGAGAAAAAGGTTTTATATCAACTCACCTCTGTCTCAACTTGCCTCGGTCTCCCCTACCCTTTTTTTATGGTGTGGAAAATGCGCCTTATGCATCCGCCCAGTACGGGTTTACCGGGGGTATGTGGGGCTCTCCCGCGAAGGTAGGCATACCCACTAAAAACCACACGGATTCCCTATTCGGTCGTATGTGAGGTGTTACGGGAGCACTCGGTGTCACCGCGACGCCCCCTACCGTTGTACCCTAAGTTTATTTCTCTTTGACAGAATTAGGGAGGTAGACTCAGTCCCTTATTCCGAGCTGTAAAAATAGAGTCTCCAGATGTATCCCAAATAATTGTATGATCGCACTAGCTGCTGCCCGCGACTTCGTCTACAAAAAATTTGTTTATCGCTATCCCGCGGGAACTATGCAATTTTCCGGGATAAAAAATAGCTATGTGTTAATCTAGGATATCAGCTATCTCCGTTCCAAATTTTATCTAAATCCATTCTGTAGTTTTTACGTGAAAGAGTAACAAACATCCATCCGTCCATCCATGCTTAAAAAATTTCGCGTTTAAAATATTAGTAGAATTCGTTTTGTTACGAAAATTATACAAAAAATCGTAACAAAACGGGCACACCCATAAAATATTATAGAAAAGCTATGTTGCTTACTTATTGTACAGTTAAGAGCATAAATATATGTACGTTACTAAAACGTCAAAAACATCTATAGGTACACCTTTATGCCACAAATAAGGTCGGTGACGCATATATTTGAGATGATTTATTTTCTGTGTCAATATTTATGTCCTCGACTGCACCTATCCAATGCGCCAGGAGTCTTTTCACTAGAGATGTGCTCCGCTAAGTTGCTATGGATGTATTCGATATTCACCAAACATATTCATTGGTCCACACCACATAGCGTAGCAGTGGTAGAAACGGGTACAACGTGGGAAGCAGAGATGTACAAAATGGTTTTAAAAAAGCATTTAATACAAAATGCAAAATACTTTTCAGATTTACTATTTCAAATGCAAAATACCAAATAGTTTTGCATTTTGTATTTCAAATGCTAAATGCTAAATAGGTATTTTCAAAATACTTTTTCAAAATAAAATACCTTTTGATCAAATATCAGACATTTTTATTTATTTTAGGTATTTATCATGAGAAATAGAGACACAATGGCGAGCCGAACAAAAACGTCTACCTAATAACATGGCACCTTATGCATGTCATTTTGGTCAAATTTATCAGTACGCGTATCAATAAATTCTGTTACGTTAATAATTAGTAATAATAATACTCCTTTCAACATGAAACTACCGTGAGACTTAATCATCAGTACACATAAACGGATAACTCACGTATAAAAAGTCGAGTGATGCTCGACATGTTTCGGACTATTTCGTAGTCCTTCTTCTTGGAGCGCTCGCCCCGGCGGCAGCGAAACCAACACTGCGCGCCAGCGCTCTGCTCGCGCGGCTGTTCGATGCAACTGACAGCGGCGCACAACTACCCTCGTTTTCATCGTCATTTTTAACGTTTTCTTGTGTTCGTTTCGCTGCCGCCGGGGCGAGCGCTCCAAGAAGAAGGACTACGAAATAGTCCGAAACATGGCGAGCATCACTCGGCTTTTTATACGTGAGTTATCCGTTTATGTGTAATGAATAATAATACTCACTTAAAATAATGTAAAGCAAGTAGACTAATGAAAAGAGAGCCATGGCTCCATTTTGTGAATTGTGTGGCCATTTATTTCGGTTGATTGTGCATCTAGTGCAGCAATACAAGCGTCATTCGTTCATTTCATTTTGTTTGACTGGTAATGTTGGCTAAACTTAATCAAAAAGTATTTTGCATTTTGAAATGAATATGAAAATGCAAAATACATCTCGAAAGGTATTTCAAATAAAATGCAAAATGGTTTTTACTAAAAGGCATTTAAATGCAAAATACAAAATACGTATTTTGCATTTTGTATTTGCATTTTAAATAGAAGTATTTCAAATAAATCGCATCTCTGGTGGGAAGATGGCATAGAACGTACAAAAAAAACTTGTAAAACTATATTTAGGTACAACTTTGTGAAATCAGGTGACTTTTATTTTATGTTGACAATTATTTGGTCGTTGGCGTACCCATTCCCATTGTTAGATGTAGATAGCGGAAATAAAAACTTATTTTGAAGATCTTAACTTTTTCTAAGCGAGTGGGTCGTGGGTTCAAACCCAGGCTTGCTGCCACCACTGTGTTTTTGGGACTTAGTGTCATTTGATTTTGATTAATTCTTCTTTTAATATTAGTTTGTAATTACTAGTTTAGTGGAATGTAGGTAAGACCCGTAAAAGAGACTCATAAAACAAACCTCGTATATATAAGTTTTTAAATATATGGCTATGCCTTTTGATTAAGCCAGCGTCATGTCGATATATCTCTAGAATAATCAGTGAAGGCGAAAAAGTATCAGTTGCTATTCCTGAAAAAGGAGCTGAAACAAAACCAAACGAAAACCAAAAACCCCAATAGTAAGCTAGTAATGTTTCGTATTTTTTTGGCAACAATCATCAATTTGAGAGTAAGGGGGACGGTATGCGAATTTCGAAAATCGAATTTCGGAATACCCCCGGCCGCACGCGCCTGCTCGGCTCGCTACGCTGTGCGTACACTCCAGATCCGGTCTCAGATTTCATTCAATAGCCGTAATTTAACGGCGCGCGTTATGCGAAGACCTGGCTCAAAATTGCCTACACTTACGAGCACAATACGACTAAGGACCTACTACATATTGCCGGCTAACAATGGGGTATTTGCCGGGCGATGCCAGTCACGCACCGGCAAGAAAGGAATTCGTTTGCGCGAAAAAGTTGTCGGATTCTTTGTTGAAAACGAGTTACAGACGCTCATGTAGTTTCCAGTATATCGCGGCTGGAGTTTCACGATTTGGTGTTCATACTTCATAGATCATTGTAGAAAAACGGGCGACATTTCATTTGTAACTGGATGCAGGTCAAGTGCAGGTGGCGAGCTGTCGTTCACGGTGGCGTTCTAAGGGCCTCCCCCTTTGTTCAACAGTGGACGTCTTTTGGCTGACGATGATGATGATGACTCGTCTGCGAGCTATAACCTTATCTATTGAACGATACAGTAACTAAAAACCCTAGTCTGGCCGGGTTCCACCCGCGGCAGGCTCGCGAGCCACACTAGTGTTTTTGGTTACAGTAACGTGCATTAGTTACGGTTGCCGCTCGCAGATGAGCACCCGTCTTTAGAATCCGTTTAAGAGTTGAAAATGTACATTGGTGAAATAAAGAATATCTCAGATCACAGGAGCCAGAGACGAGGGCGATAAACATACGACCTGAGCCTTTCTTTGTCACCACCCGAGATGTGTACACAATTTTACGACTTCCCCCGGCCAGGAAGTGAAAATTCCCGCTCGAATAGCGGGTGATAAATTGTTACTTACGGCCCTGGACGACGTAAAAGCTATGAAATGGCATGTGCATTCATTATTTTCTATTCTACATGTTCCCGAAACTCAGTGATTTAATCCATTCATAAATTTAAATGAACACACAAAAAACACTTACCTACTTATTCATTAGGCCTGGATTTTTTCTCATCTCGAGGCAGCAATTTGTCTAGCCCTAATGTTCTAGTCTAGACCGATGATTGCTTCAATCTGTCAAATGGTTCTCTTGTACCATAAGCGAACCATTTGTCATTTCGAAAGCTTTGTTATGAAATTACAGCCAATGTTATTTGCGTCTTAGCCTAGTATTTATCCAACTGCGCAAATGATGTATTTATTAAAGTCCATTTATCCAAAATAATTAATAAGAAGTCTCTGTCTCTCTGTCTCTTTGCCTGTCTGTATGCTGCCTCTTCTCAGTATAATTGAAAAAAGATACTTGTGTTTTTTTGGCCATTAAAACAATTATCAGAAATCTACATCTGTACTTTTTACTGTCCGTAATAACCTTGTCATCCATCCTGAATTACGTGTACCATATTTCAAGTTAATCTGACTACTAAAACTTTAACCAGAGCTTGTAAAAAGACGGTTTCACGGGTGGTTGGACCTGGTGCGGGACCGTCCTAGACCTGGTGCGGGACCGTCCTAGACCTGGTGCGGGACCGTCCTAGACCTGGTGCGGGACCGGCCTAGACCTGGTGCGGGACTGGCCTAGACCTGGTGCGGGACCGTCCTAGACCTGGTGCGGGACCGGCCTAGACCTGGTGCGGGACCGTCCTAGACCTGGTGCGGGACCGGCCTAGACTTGGTGCGGGACCGTCATTAAACTAATCCTTACGCCACGTGTTCCAGCGTAACAAGTATGACTGCGGGTGAAGTTACTGGGAAAGAAGGTGTTTCATCTTAGCTCTCTAGGTTGACAGCGTTCTGTAGTTGCACTGCTCCAGTATCGCTGATGTCTATGGGCAGTGGTGTTTACTTAACATCAGGTGATCGCTTGCTCGTTTTCCGTCCTTGTTGTATAAAAAACTAGCTGCTGTTTCTGAATTATAACAAAGATATTTATTGGCACAACACAAAAAAGACGTGATAGACAGTTATCGAAAAGATACACAAAATAATAAAAAAAACAACTCTAGGTTCTTAACATCCCGCGGGATCTTTGAGATTTTCCGGGACAAAACTATCCTATGTCCTTCATAGGAACTGAAAGTATTCATACAGTCATATACCAAATCCCAAGTATCAGTTCAGTGGTTTAGGCGTGAAAGCGTAACAGACTTCGCATTTATAATATTAGTAGGGTTGATAATGTTATGCATGTAAAATTCTCAAAGTATTTTCTGAAACTAGAATGTGCATTTCGAGCCTCCGGCGGCGCTAGGAAATTGGGCGGACCGTTCCATCTAACTTTTCCCGCGTCCCGGCGGACCGGTGCGACCTGGGAAATATCCCGGATTCTAACGGCCTGAAACGATGCAGGCCACTTCTGAATTTATCTTCAGAATTTGCCACCAGGGAACTCTAGTGGACAAAATTGTACATTCGTAAACGAAAATGGGTTAAAATTTATCTACTTCCGTGTTTATGTACTCGTACAATCCAACCAAATGTGTCGTGACCTCACGGCCCTGTTATTTATGTGGATGACGCTAGTTTGACTTCTGCGAAGACACAACGCTAATGATCTATTTTCCATGTCTGTTTTTTTTCTTGTTTCTTTTCTATAAAATTGTGTATGTTCTCTTATATTTGTGTGTCTTGCAAAAAGAATTAAATGTCTTCTTTCTAACTTCGGCTTTTTAACAAAGTTCAACATGTAAACCAGTGATAAATAGTGAACTCTGGCACTCGGAGTATTTATAACGCCCCTGCACAATGTCGATAGAATAAGGACATTTTTAACCGACTTCAAAAAAGGAGGAGGTTCTCAATTCGTCTGTATTTTTTTTGTGTTTGTTACCTCATAACTTTCGACTGGAGAAAGCGATTTTAATGATTCTTTTTTTATTTGAAAGCTAGTGCTTTCCGTGTGGTTTTATTTCAATTAGGTCCAGTTTTGACAATGGCAACCGTGAGAAAACAATATAAGTCTAAAATTAGCATTAAGTATGTGTGCGACAAATCATCCGTTTCATTTAAACAGCGCTGTCTCATATGAACAGCACGTTTAGTAGGTCTACCCATATTCAGAAAAAAATTAAGTGTACTTCAGATTCACTAAAAATAAAAAAAAACAAAAAAAACCGACTTCACAAAAAGAAACGATTCCAAAACAAACTAATACGCACTAAAAAGAAAAAAAAATCGACAAACTTGTTTAAACATTCACATGACATTGTCTCAGATGTACTGTTATGAAATGAAATGAAAATGAAATGAAATGAAATGAAATGAAATGAAATGAAATGAAAAATGAAATGAAAAATATTTTATTCAGTAACTTAAATTAGAACAGCAGTATCTGTGCTGGCGCCTCTTTTTGAGTATACGAGATACTCGTGCTAAGAGAACACCGCTCTTCCACGTATTGTATCTTACGATCTAAATAGGTGTAAGAATTTGTTCTACAAGCTCTAAAAACTAATAAACTCCAAGAAATCTATAAAGTTAAAAACAATTTTCAAGAACAGAAAATTGACAAAAGTAAAATGAAACAAAAACAAAAGTAAGTAAGTAGTAAGTGCGCGTGTGTGTGTGTGTGTGTGTGTGTGTGTGTGTGTGTGTGTGTGTGTGTGTGTGTGTGTGTGTGTGTGTGTTTGTGTGTGTGTGTGTGTGTGTGTGTGTGTGTGTGTGTGTGTGTGTGTGTGTGTGTGTGCGTGTGCGTGTGTGAGCGTGGGGAAAAGGATAAAATCATCATACAGGTTTTTGAAATAGATTTTCAATCTCAAAATAGCTTTTAGATTTTAACCATTTTGTTAGCTCACATTTACACTTATGTGTGGGGAGGGGATAAATACCAACGAGTCTATTTATGCGATTATACAGATTGGCAGATTGAACTGATTGCTGTCTCCTTGCAAATGCTGATTTCACAATCGGAGTGTGAATAATATTGGTCTTTTTCCTACGTGTGGATGTTGTATCAGGAATGTATGTGGTTGTTTTATGTGTTTTTATAATTAGATTGAATATATACAATTTTCTCACAGACAATAAGTCACAGAGTAAATAAAGTTCGTTTGTGGGGAATCTATACGGCTTAAGGTACATGACTTTTAGCAGTGTTCTTTGAGCTCGTTCAAGCTCAAGGAACTTAGTCTTTGTAGCACCACCCCAAACAGGAATACAATATGTGAGTACTGATTGTGCTAGGGAAACATAAATTTGATTTAATAAGGTATTCGTAACTACATGCCTAAGACTTTTGAATATCCAGATCAATTTACGAAGTCTACTCATGACACTCTCAACATGTAAGTGCCAGGTAAGACGTTGGTCAACCGTAACCCCCAGATACTTAATGGATGCCACCTTCTCAATTACAGGACAAGAACAGATTGTTTGGGTATTATAAGTACAACAAGTATGGATTTTCAGTTTAAAGTTTGTGTCCGGTTGCGTGTGATTATAATTGGTAAAGCAAACGTAGTTAGTTTTCGTAGTGTTAAGAGTGAGCAAATTTCTCTGCAGCCAGCCAGCAATTTTCGCGAGACCGTGTTCGGCGTATGTGTGCACTTCTTCCCAAGTATCACCTGAGAAAACCACAGCTGTGTCATCTGCATATGTAAAAATAGTTCCTGATTCCATAGGCATATTACATAAATTATTAATATATATCAGGAAAAGTGTCGGTCCCAAAACACTGCCCTGTGGCACGCCGTAAGACACTAGTCCCTCGTCACTAACGTGATTACACAATTTGACCTTTTGTGATCTGTTCTGGAGATAGCTACCAAAAAGAGACAGAGCAATACCCCTAACACCATACCTCTCCAAAGTGTTAACAAGGATGGGAACAGAGACGGTATCGAATGCCTTTTTGAGATCAAGGAATACTGACAGACATTTTTTATTTTTGTCTACTCTATCAGTTATTAGTGAAGAAAGCGCAGTAACAGCATCTTCAGTCGAAATACCCTTTCTAAAGCCATACTGCGCATTCGATAGGAGGTTGAATAAAATGTTATACATGTTATACATGTTACCAAATTTCAAGTCAATCCGACTGGCCCCGTTCACCAACTCGACAGTTCGCACCCTTCGTGGAAGAAAGACGTAAGTCCTATTAAGGATCTACAGGACTTACGTCTTTCTTCCACGAAGGGTGCGAGTTGTTGGTGACCATCGACAATTCGAAATGCAATGCGTATTCGATATAAAGCCAACCGGCAAAGATTCTCGTCGAGTTAGTAATGTAAACAGAATTGTCACTTGTCACTGACAATTGTCGCGTTTGAGAAATAAGGGCCTGACTGTCAAGACCGAACTGAGAAGACCACTGGAGTGAGTCTTTTACTTGCCAGATTTTACCCAAAAACAAGACGTTACAAGTTGCATGTCAAGACAGTCTTAGCGAACAGAAAGTACCCGCTGTAGAAATCAGCGCAATATTCTCACCTCCAGCGACCATCCCTGTTTTACATAAACTGTAAATGAAACCATTTAGAGCTAGGGCGAGTATTAATCGGGATTGCACTGGCGACAGTCCAGAATGTTTTTTAGTCGTTTTCGCTGTACGACTAAAGTCATCCGGTTGTTTTAGACTGCGTGGTTACCGAAGAAGTTATGATGTGATAGCTCATTGAACCCAGTGTATCGCTTCTCTCTTCACTCAATTTATACAGACGTACTTTGTAATCTTACTTTAGTTCCTGGCCAAATAACGGTTCCTCGCGCGTCACTAGCGCCTCTAGTGGCAAATTCACACGCTGTACACGCCATTTCTTATGCATTATGACTTGAAAACTACGACAGCTTAAACGCAAAAGTACATGATGTCCAATGGCAAAATACAGCTTTGAAAATGTATAACTGCAAATATAACAATAAGCGAACCATCCATGAATTCCATAGCCCTTAAACGGCAATCGTTTAAAACTTCCAATGAATTCAAACTATCTCGGCCCGAGCAAAGTTGGGCGATAAATTAATAGTGCTCAGCTTCTAATCTATAGCTTGTAAAGGCAACTTGTATTGGGGCTACGTACTTTACTGGAGTATTGAATTCGATGAACAATTAGTGTATTTTACAGCATTTTTAGGCAGTTTAATGTGGAAGGTGTCGCATCTATTGACTGATAGTGATAGGTACTGTATACAAGTAATTTTTGTAAAATGATAAGTACTGTGGAGCAGCTCTTGGAGCACTACCTAAATCGGACGATGTAGCAAGTATGGATCACGATGCGTCCTAAACGAACTTTAGTTGCTTAAGGCCTTACTTGAAATAGAAATGCAATTGTATTACATTAATACTTTGTTTATTCAGCTTTGATAAAATTGAACGTTACAGTATACGAGGGAATCGGTTTAGTTCCTGGTTTAAACAGATCTCCCGTCTGCCCTCAAGTTCTAAAACAAAACCCGAATAAAATCGAACGAGTGTTCGATTTATAAAACTTGAGCACAAACAGGAACCAACCAGTCCGTAAACCAGCCAGTCTGTACACCTATAAAACCTATCCTAACAGTACGTACGAAACAAACTTTGGCTGGCGGTGGCAATGGTCCTAATAATGTTGTTCTAGGAGCGACATTCAAGAATCAAACCGATAAGTGTAAGTGAGAAAGCATGCAAGCCCCGAAGGTTTTATTAAATTTAAATAGTATTTATACTATCGCATCTTGAGAACAGTTTCCATTTTCAGTTCAAAATATTTACCTAATAAAATGGTTGACAGTGACTTGTTGTATCTAACAAGAGTATAAAAAAATATCGACGCTTGAAAAAATTATAAAATAATAATTTAAAAAACTAGATACAAAATACATCTCTACTTTAATATGTTTAACCTTTTTCGCTACGTATAAATAGATATAAATACATTCCGTACAATACCAGAAAATTGTATCAAAGAACATCATTAGTCTCTTCACAGGCTTAAATTGGTAAGAACCCTTAATAGGCTTATATCAGGGGTGGCCAAACCTGAGGTAAAATATGAAAATAAGTCGGAACCAATCTGCGGTAACAAGTCGGGCCCGAGCCACGTGACAACCCTGATTTGCCTCGCCTTTTTGAATAGGGTGTTGAACCGAAACTACTTGGTGTGAAATACTTAGTAGATAAGAAATACTTAGTATAAAGTACTTGCGTGTGCAAAGTCTGTAGATGACAATATAATAATAAAGAGATAGATTTTGTTTGTGTGTTGGTTTGATTGTATGTAGAATGGAATTTTTGGAATTACTTTTCTTATGCATAATAGGCATGCGTTTGATCACAATCACGCCTGGTGGTAAGCGAAGATGTGATCTAGGGTGGTCCGATAAAAAACGAGTACGCCAACTCAGTCCCTAGTTAAAGCAGGTTTTTCATCCCGGGAAAGTACCTGGTTATAAACTAATAAAAAAGTCTAGACGTTGCAAGATAGAAAAAATCTTTGCCGTTTAAGAAATAAGAAACGTTTATTGTATATTTGTTTTTACTTTGCCGTCAAGAAGCATTTTTATTACAACCTTTTATTTAACTTGCAATGTAAGTGTGTGTTTGTCCGATACTTCAACCGATTGAGCTGAAATTTTGCATACTTTAATAAATCGGATGACAAAATCTGCTAGTGGTGTCCTGGTGACCCACCCAGGGATCGTCTCCGCAGGGGGGATCTCTTCAGCGGTTGGTCCAATGGACTTGAAATTTGGTACACATATGAAGGACGGATGACAATGTAAGTATAGTCAGCAATAAAAATCTTGCATTTCAATGAAATTTTTGACAGAAATGTATTAATAGTTAAATCAATATCTGCATTAGAATATTTTTTATATACCTAAAACAAATGAATCAACTACCTACTCTGAGAAGCATTGTTTTACTTAATTTCACTGTTCAGAAATAAATTCGTAACTGTTTTAAAACCCAGTGACGCCTCAATCTTATCGTATTCAATTTTATTCTTGTTACAGTTTTTTGACTAGAAGTTAATCCAAATAACTGCAATAAAAAAGTTACACAAATCCTCTAAGTATAAAATACTAGCTCCAAAAAGTACCAAGTATTTTAAAAACCTACGTGTATCTATACTCCGTAACTCATGAATATTTTCCTCGGCCTCGTAAAAAACCGATCCCCCACAATGATTATTATAATAAGAAACGATGAACGAAACCGGTTTATTGTTTTTCCTTTTCCCTCATTTCCTCGGGTAATTCGAAATCGGGTTTTTTTACAGACCCGAGAACGAGGCATCGACGCGAGCAATTTATTCCGTTGCGGTAAACACTTTTTATGTAAAATTTTAGACTGACACGATTTTAAAATGAGGTTCCTTTTTATTTACGCGCGATCCATTACAATTTTTGCTTAGTTTTAATTACAATTATTGACCCCTGGCGCTAGGTTAGTTTAACGTGTCTGCCTGTTTGTATCTGTGTATCTATGTTAACGTATTTCTATAATATCTGTGGCAACGACTGATTTGATGCGGTTTTTTAACAAGTTCCCTGTACAGACCTCCCGTAATATTGGGTGATGTAAAACATTTTTGTTTATTTTTGTAGCAGTACAGCCTGTGCTTAGCGAAAACCAAGTTTTATTATAAACGACAAAGTTGAATCATTGTGTCAGGTCCGATGAAATAAACAGTTAAAGTCAATGACATCCAGGCAACCCGCTCACAGGCCGGGGCTGCAGCTGACCAGGCCCAAGTTATCAAGCGCCGCAAATACTCTTCTCTTTTAAAGGATTATGAGTTTGCGGCGCTCGCAGTGGAGACAATGGGTCCCTGGTCGGCTGACATGAGGGCCTTCATGAGAGCCTTGTCGTCCCGGCTGACAGAGACCTCAGGAGACCCCAGAGCTGGCGCTTACCTCTCCCAGCGAATTTCTCTGGCTGTACAGAGAGGTAATGCCGCCAGTGTGTTGGGGTCTATGCCGCAGGAGGGCCTTTTAGATGGTTTCTTTGTATATAGTTAAGTATATTTATTTAGTTTTAGTTTTGTATATTTAGTTAAGTCTGCTTATCTTGTTACCTGTAAAATTATCGTGTTTTTTGTGCAATAAAGTGTTATTAAGTAGTTATTTTTAAGTTTTGACTGTTCTCTATTGTTTTCTTTTTCTTTTTCAATGAACTTCATGACATTACTAATTGACATTATTAATTGGTAAAAGTGGAATTTTGTGAATGGTAAAGTGAGATGAGACGTAGTATGTGGCTCGAAAATTAGCAAAACTCTATCTTTGGTTAGTATTTGGCCTGTGGTTTTTTGTAAGTACACCAAGTTATTTTGGTTTTATGTGCATTAAAGCTTACTTTTAAGCTTTAATGTCTAAAAATCTGAAAACCCATAGGTGCCCGATTTTTTTTGCAAGGGGGAGTATGTACATACATTATGGTCCATCATCACTACATAGCATAACAAAGTCGCTTTCCGCTGTCTGTCCCTATGTATACTTATATCTTTAAAACTACGCAACGGATTTTGATCCGGTTTTTTTTTATAGATAGAGTGATTCAAGAGAAAGGTTTATATAATTCTACGCAGAGGAAGTCGCGGGCAGAAGCTGCTAGTGTCCTTATAAGGGGTAAACTATAAAAATAATCACAAAAATCGGGAATCATTTGATAGTATACTCACGATCAAAAATAACGGGTCACTTTTCATACAACTTTCTATGGACAGTGACCTGTTATTTTTGCTCGTCAGTGTATCTATCATTGAGAACAGCGCCATCTCTGGTTCTATGTCAGCAGTAGATGTTCCACGGGAGTTTGTGATTGTGTCCTGGAAGCACATTATTTCAAATAGATGGCGCTCCGAGACAATATTCGCAAAGAAAAGACATGAAAACTGGTACTGACTGCTGCTATGTGCAGTAAATGGGTGAAGCACGCATGAAGGATTGATGAGGATCTGGGTTCGATTCCAGGCCTTAGCTTTATTTTGCGAATTTTTCCATGTTTTTTGGTTTCAGTATTTTTTAGAAATATTATGTCTTTGCCGCTTATGAATCAATAGGCGTTTCACAAAAAAAAGTCTACATGAACAATTTTTCCAGAATTTAACTATTTTGAGTTTTTCTTACTCACAATCGTTTACCCTATCGATCCTTATACAAAAAAAATGTGTCCCATAATTTCCATTCCAATTCATTACTTTTTTAATACAGATATGTATGGATCGTGACGAACAGGTAAAAAATCCACAGTAAAAACTGGGACACATTTTTTTCTGATTAAGAAAATCCCAAAACAGGAAAAAAATATCATGTACCTACTTAGACTAAAAAAAACGCTCAAATACACAACAAAACGCATCACTACAAGCAAGTCAACCACTCCAATCCCAATATTGCCTCGCGGCGAAAAAATATAAAAGCTCTTAAAAGTTCTGGACTTTTAGTGCCATAGTTAATGTAAGTGGTCTGAACGGAGCTTTGAGCTAAAAAGCTCGCTCAAGCGCTTGAGGTTTTTAATAAACCGGTTTTTTTATGTGCTTGTTAACGTTTATTGTACAGTGCTGTTACAGCCACTTCCTTTAGTGTTACCTGTGCCGATGAAAGGTTAAAGATAAATAAATCACTACATAGTATTAAACAAAGTCGCTTTCCGCTGTCTGTCCGTCCCTATGTATGCTTAGATCTTTAAAACTACGCAACGGATTTTAATGCGGTTTTTTTTATAGATATAGTATTTCAGGACGAAGGTTTCTATGCATAATTCTACGCAGACGAAGTCGCGAGCAGAAGCTCGTATTAAATAAATTATATAAATATTAGGGAACAATTCACACGAACTGGCCTAGTCCCAAAATAAGCGCTAGTAAGGCTTGTGTTATGAATACTAGACAACGATATTTAGATAGAAACATCCATGACTCAGGAACAAGTATTCGTGCTCATCACAATATGCCCTAACCAGGATTCGAACCCGGAACGCTTGCTTCGCAGCCAGGCCACCTACCAACTAGGCCAACCGCCTCAAAGTTTAGGTCAAGGTTAAGTTTCGATATTTTCGATAATCTACCGATTTCAATACATTCTTCGATAGTATTGTTTCAATTGGCAGTTATACCCAACTAGCTGTTGCCCGCGACTCCGTCTGCCGAGAATTATCGCTATCCCGTGGGAACTATGAGGTTTTTTGGAATAAAACGTAGCCGCCGTTCCTTTGAGCCAAATCCGTCGAGTTGTTTCAGCGTGATGAAGGAACATACATACACATCCTCACTTACAAACTTTCATATTTTTTATAATATTAGTAGAATTAGAAATAAATTCATCATCATCATCACCATCATATCAGCCGAGAGACGTCCACTGCTGGACTCTAAGAATCCCTACGTCGATCGGTTATGTGCTGCCCGCAGTCTACAGCTTCCCGTGATCTTCACGAGATTATTCGTCCACCTTGCGGGAGGTCAACATTGCAAAATTAGCCACAATTGAATGTCCAAAATCAATTTATTACACGTGATTTTATAATTTAAACGAAAACTTTATTGAAATCAATAGTCACAAAACGGCAACATACTGTTCGCAATAGTTGTCATTTTGGCGCAAACGCGTGCGAGACGTATTTTGTGTCCGAAAACTTACACAAATCGTAGCGTATAGTCTGCTTTATAACAAAATACATAAAATACTACATAGTATAAAATAAAGTCCCTTTCTCTGTCCCTATGTCCCTTTGTATGCTTAAATCTTCAAAATTACACAACAACAACAAATACAACAAGGTTTTTATGTATAACTCTACGCAGACAAAGTCGCGGGCAGAAGCTAGTAATACATAAAATATAAACGAGTTTTTAAACAGAAAATATTTATTATGTAACCAAAACAAACGAATTCACTGAATAATTGCACGAACGGATATCTCACGTACATACTCTCGAGTGATGCTCGACATGTTTCGGACTAGTGCGTAGTCCTTCCTCTAGATGCGCTCTCCCAAGCGGCAGCAAAACAAACGCTGTTTCGTGCATCACTCGACTTTTATACGCGAGTTATCCGTTTGCATAATTAATTAGTCTCGCGGTAGTTTCATGTTGAAAATCGTAGAATCTTGTTGGTAGTAAAGTTGCCAGGAGGCTACTCCACAGTTCGATTTTCGAAGTTCGTATCACACCACCCTTCTTACTCTCAAATTAATGACTATAAGTGTGAGTGGAACGACACGAAACGAACTTCGGAAACCGGAATCAGGAGTATAGAGCCAGGGTTCATAAGCCACTTAAGTATAAATTATGATGGGCGATTTAACAAAAGCGACATAGAAAGATCAATAATTCTAATCATAATTTTGTGGCAAATACCAGACCTACTAGCGAGATAGAAAACTCAAGTTTGCATTAAAACGAGCGTATTAAACAATTTTTGCATTTTAAACAACCTGGCAAGCAAGCCATCACTATTTTGATTCCCCTTTTAACATGCACGTGCACATGCACAAAATGCACATGCACAAATCACGTCTTTATCCCTTACGGGGTAGACGGACCCTGTGGTAACAGATACCTGCAGGCCACATTTAGCAAGATTGTGGGCGTATAGGTGGAAAATGGAATCAAAATAGTGATGGGTTGCTAGCCTCATCGCCTATAACATGATTCCTATTATTTTCGCCCATTCCCTCGATGGCTCGATGGGCTTTATGTATTTAAACAATTGAAATTTAATGTTTAATGTTTTATCAAGTATGACAAGTGATAAATATCGTCTTTTTCTGATACACTGAACTGTGATTTTGCAACTTAAATAACATCAAACAAAGTAGCGTGCTAAAAGCAAAGGCTTTCTTTTCTCATTAGTAAAATCGTTCTTCTTGTAAGTAATTAATAAAGAGACACAACGTAATTTAAAAGAAAATATTATTAAACATTAAATTATTACGAATCTCTTTTATTAAAGGTTAACTTAGATAGCAGTAAAATCTCTACTAACTTATTTTTTTCGAAACTCGATCGTTCTTCTGCCACTATAACAGTAAGTTTATAAATGGGTTAGATTTTCATTGCAAACTTTGAAAATCGCTGACATACAATACAAATCATCTTTATTAAACACCACAAATTAGTACAAAATAATACAGAAACAAAGAACAAGGTAGACAATAGGTGGTCATATCGCTTAATAGCGATCTCTACCAGACAACCAATAAAATAAATAAATAATAAATTAATAAAAACTTCAAAAACAAAAACTAATAAATATGAAAAAACTAGGTCAAATAATTTTTCTCTTAGCATTCAAAATACTAACTAATCTCTCTCATTACTCAATACTTATTCCCGCAATCGACAACATAATATTTATAATATACTAGATACTATCTTTTAATTAGCATAAGTGACCTTTTTATTGATCATCATGAATGGAGCATGTAGATATTATTATATTTTTTTTAACAACCTGTTACGTTTGTTTTCACCAATCTAAACAGAGCTCTATCACTGGTGAAGAGAATATCATTTTTGTTATCAAACGTCATGGCTCCTATCAAAGGTATATCAGCCACTTTCACGACTTTGGAATGTATTATCTCTTTATCTAGAATCACTTTGTACAGACTATCAATCCACCAGGCATAAACCACCCCGTCTAAATCAACAGTCAAACCTCTAAAGAACGCGTTCTTTGATAACCTCACCTTTTGACCCGTTCTACTGTCATACGCGAACAACCCAGTAGATTTCAAATACACAACAACATACTCGACTTCTTTATCCAAAACAAAATTCTTCACCAAATCTTCTTCCAATATAATATTGAACTCGTCCCCTTTCTTCTTAAAAATCCCGTTCTGTCCTTGCTTCGAAAAGTAAAGGTAATCCTTCAAAACAACGCTTGAAATTGTATCCCCGATGGAACTGTATTGGATGACCTTGTGGGTTTGCGGATTGAAGACGTAGATGCCGTCGGACCCTCCTAAGTATATCGAGCCGTCTTTTTGGTTTATATCAAACACACTAAAGTTGAGCTTGTTAGGGCCGTTGAGGACAATGGAATTGTTTGGAGCGTCCAGGCTTACGAAAGCTACTTTGTAATGTTCTTTGTCACTTATTTCTGGCTCGAAACTGTAGAAGAGGATGTTACTGGATCTCAGGATGCCCATGTTTTTAATGACGACTTCACTTCGGAAGGGCGCGGTTAAGTCGAAGAGGTATGTCATATTGTAGCACAGTGCGTCGACCTTGATGCATGTTGAACATTGCGGCACATCAGAGTCTGATACGTCTTCTATTGCTTCTGTTGTGTCAGCTACTACTGAGGCAGCCAACGCCAGCAGCGACAAGCCTGAAAATGAGAAAAGAAATACTGATAATATTGTGATGAGGTAACTTGGAACGCAGGAATCGTAACTTATGAACAAGTTGCGATAGATGGCACCATACGCCACTAATAGCCTATCCAAGCGTTAAAGATTTTCGGAGGTCTTGTTGGGAGTCCCGGTGGTGTATTTGGGAGGATGCTTGGCGCGTAAAGCTTCAAAGCGGGTTTGAATCCGGTGAGGGTAAATTGGTGTACTCGAAAAACTTTTTCGTTGATTTATAAACTTAAGTCATGATTATATATTCACTGAATGAGTGTTAATTTTCCAGACATTTGAAAGACGAAAGACTTGGACCAGATTGAGAGGACCAGTTTTAAAGAAAAGTTTTCGTATGAGTAAATTGAATGAGGACTCTATGTTAAAACAAATTTGCAAGTTAATTGACTAAGTACTACCCAAAGAAAGTCCTATTTACCTTGCAAGTTTGGATTACCCAAAAACAGACACCGGGGCAGGAACTAAAAAAAAACTTGAAATGGGACCCAGTAATTTTTAAAAAATTTCTAAATGTCACTGAAAATTAGAACACAGAAAAACCCGAAAAGTAAAGCTATGGCCGGGAATCGAACCCGGATCCTCGTCATTCCGTGAAGCTTGCTATGGCCCTACACCATCCATAGCAGGTGGGTAGTCTTCGAATTTTTCTACCTGTTACTAGCTGTCACGTGACCTTGTTACTATGCGAATTTGAAAATCAAGAAATAAAAATTCTTGATTCATTTGATAGTATTTTTTTACAAGTGTTTTATTGTAAACACCTATTCTATTTCTAGGCGCTTCGTAGACGTTTTCGCGCTATTCTTGAAAAGCATTTAGCCAATTAGAAGCAACTAACAATAATGGCGGTTCAATTGACCTTATTGTTAGGTCTGACTTCCGTCCTCAGTGTTTAACAACATATTGTTCTAATAGTGTTGTATTATTGTATGTATTGTATGTTCGTATATTAATGTACGGTCGCGAAACTTGAGTATGGCAAAATAAGTACGAAAGTAGAATAAATGCAGTAGAAATGAGAGCGTTAAGAAGTATGGAAGGTATATCACTGAAAGATAGAATAAGGAACAGTGTGATAATGGAACGTGCTGGTGTGAAAGAGGATATAGTGACTAGGATAGAAAAAAGTATGCTTAGTTGGTTTGGTCACGTAGAGCGGGTGGATGAAAGTAGACCAACTAAACAGATCTACATGGGGAGTGTGAATGGTTCCGTTGGAAGGGGGACGTCCGAGACCAAATAGGAGACGTTTTGGAAAAAGGTCAGGTCAAGAGTACCCGAAACCGACGAGCATGTATGAAGAGATTGATGAATGTGGATGAAGCGAAAGAAGTATGTCAGGATCGTAGAAAGTGGAACAAAGTAATCTCTGCCTACACCTCTGGGAAAGAGAAAAAAAAAGAAATACTAGAGAAACTTCAGTACCTACTATGTCGAATTTTTTTAATATCAATCCACGAATCGTAGACTACAGATGAATTAATTAAATTAATATAATTTATGTAGATAGAACTGTCTCAAAGTAACGCCTTATTTAATCAGTTGTATTTTAGTTAACAGAAAAGAATCATGCAATTCAACAGTCACCCCCGTCGTAAATATTTCATGAACCGACCGAGAATATCGATTTGTAGGCGAGTCGCTTTAACATGGTGGTAACGTGCCGCCCTTGGTAGGTTATAGTTTCGAATACGTAATCGTGAAGCCAATTTTGATAAATCAGCTCAGATATCACGAGGAGTCTTGAAATTGTTCTAAAATCGGTTCCTTTTTTGTACCATAATTTTCACAATTAGATAATTTTTCGGTCATAACACACGAAATTCTTGCATTTCTGAGGAATTTTTGACAAATCAACAGAATGTAGTAGGTTAAATTTTAAAAATAAAATGCTCTATAACTAGCTGTTTCCCGCAACTTCGTCTGCATCGTTTATCGCTATCCCGCAGGAGTTACTCAATTTTCCGTGATGAAAAGTTACCTATGTGTTATTTCAGACCATTCCAAATTTCATCCAGATCTGTCCAGTCGTTCTGGCGTGAAAGAGTAACAAACATCCATCCACCTATCCATCCATCCATACTTACAAGCTTTCGCGTAATATAGTAGGACTTAAATTATGGCACACCGTACATTCTCTGAACTCTGAAAACACAGAATGTACCAATTGCTTCTCTTCCCGCGCAGATGGCAAAAGTCCGTCGAGGGATAGAGCAAAATCTTAGGTATCATTTTATAGGCGATGCAGCTAGCAACCCATCACTATTTTGATTCCCCTTTCCACCTATACATACGCCCACAGTTATGCTAAGCGTGGCCTTTAGGGCCTGTTACTTTAGGTTCTGTCTACCCCGTAAGGGATAAAGACGTGATTTATGTATGTATGAACTATGAAAACACGCTTTGTCTTCGGACAGTCGAGACTCAAGTAAAAGTACGAACTAAAGCCATGAAACTTTATAAAAATGTTCCATATTCAAACAATGTCACAGCAAAAGTGCGGACAAAGTTGCTGAAAATCTTTCGTTTTTTGTCCATTGGACTGAATATGCAGCGAGCGTCCGCGTAGTTAATTCTTAGCCTTTTTCTCGGTACACTGTGAGACTGCAACTTGCTAGTTGGAATTCTATCTATTATATCGTAAAACGCCAATCGAATATTAAATACCTCGTACGTTACGGCCATCTTATTACCACCTTTTTGTTTTTTAAAAGCTCTGGTTTAACTTGACCAGGGGACTATCTCTTTCTACCCTCAGTCTTAACCGTTTGACAAAAAAGTACTGCGAATGCGAATCTGCCGTGTCACGCATATGTAACGTATCTCGAAAAACGACGATTGGAGAAAAATGCGATCAAGTTTTTTGTTTAACGACATCTCATTACTTCGTTACTAATTAAGTTGATAATTTGAAATTTACATAGTAGGCTTGAAATATAATTGTGATAATGTATTTTAAATTTTCTAACAATGCCACAAACCAATTTGAAGAAAGATGGTTTTCAAGATTTTGAGGACCTTAATTTTTATACGAATTGCTGTAACGCGAATTTGCGTATCTCCATATACGTTAGTTAAGCGTGACCATGCTATTTTACTACCCAAGACTGTGTAATGGCTATGTCTTGTATCTTTACATACAGCAAATGAGCACGGAAACATATTTTTTAATTAATCGTTAGATAAACATAGTACACTCTCTTTTCCTTCAATCCTGTTCAGTTTATGTTATTTTATTATTATTATATATACCTATACACAAATAGGTAAAAAGGTTAATAATAATAAGTCAAGTGTAAGCTAGAAAACTTTTTATTATTATATGTTTGTTTGTTGTCATTGGTTGTCTGGAAGAGATCGCTATTAAGCGATAAGACCGCCTATTGTCTACTTTGTTCTTTGTTTCTGTATTGTTTTGTACTGATTTGTGGTGTTCATAAAGAGTATTTGTATTGTATTGTTATTAGTTGGTAGTATAATCAAATCACAGCACCAGATTTATATTCAGTTTTAACTCTCAAGTATTTTCTCTTAACTAAATAGTATAACAAAATGTGTCTCTCCTCTCCCCACTAATTAAAATAATAGCAATCTGATGTGAATTTAACTGCACTACAAGATTTTTCAATTAATAAAAAAACTATCAAATGCCTCCTATACGCCGACGACCAAGTAAGTGTTGTTGGCATCGTCGGAGGAGGAGTTGCAGATGATGACTAACATTTTATGTGGTGCATTGGAAACGAAAGGTATGAATGTTAATGTAAGTAAGATGAAAGTTATGGTGTTTGAAAAATACGACAGTATGACAGAATGTGAGATTGTGATTGCGGGTAAGAATTATCATGTTTCTGCGCAGATCACTCATTGTTCTAAACAATAAAATGCACTAATTCACTCAAAAAACATACTCAAAACATATTAATCGTGACGATCTGATGTGAAACGTGCGAGATTTCGGTCCGAACTAACTAGTTCGAGCGTGATTTACGCACAGGTTCATTCGTGTTTGTAACGCCAATCTCGCGTATCAAGAAATACCGCAGTTAGCCAACATTCGAAGTTCGATTCTGCGAGCAGACCCTGTAAGACGTATCTAACGTAACTGAATTACCGGAGATATCTGTTACAAGTCCATACAAAAATCTGCGATACGTTAGTTTGGCTACTGGTGTTTCTATTAAATTACGGCTTAAAATGAAAATCTCCGTCATGTATCAGATAGAACACCACTGTAAATGACGATTTAGCACTGTTAAGCGTATCTAACGTATCTCAATTTACGTTACTTAGGCGTGACACGGCAGGAATGTGATCAGATCTCGTTGGAGAATAACCCCTTATTCATAAACGCTCTGTGGGCTCTGCTAACTTAGCAATCGTTTGTCCTTATCTGTCACTTTGACATTTACCTTTCACAGATAAGGACAAACGATTGCTAAGTTAGCAGAAGCCTACAAGGGCTGAATAAGGGGGTAAGGCATCTGTTCTGTTCTGTTCTTTGTTTGGGTCGAATCTTGCAAATATTTGACCCACTGCTAGTTGTAGGATTGTTTTGGAATTTGGTACACCTATGTAAAATGGATGTCAATGCAACTATAGTCTACAAAAAGTGCAGCCAGCTAAAGCTTGAAGGTATTTAAAATGTTTTTTTTAACAAAGTCTTATTGGAAAGTAAGTCAGGAGCAGTGGTCTTTTTCCGTTCCATCGTGGGTAATAAATTCGCGTTGCTAGGCAACCAATTTCAACTGCTAATCGACGCCATAGCAGTAAACGAAGCAATGCGGAATATGACGAACTACTACCGCAGCGCATAACCAAGGCTTTAACGACGACAAAAGAGAGCTACAACTACTCACCTTGATGTTTACAGTAAATGCACTTAACACCTATTTTTCTACTGAATTATGTACCTACACAAAATATTGTATCTATCTAACGTGCAAAAAATACAACCCTTTTTATGGTTTTAAAATATCTCTCGAATTAGGTGTACTTTTTTCATGTACAAAAATCAGTGCCTACCTTTGCTCTCCTAAATACTGTGTCAATAAAAATGAATCGCTGAAATTTAAGAACGCGAATAATTTCAGAACGACTGCACCAAATTGAGTTATTATTGTTGTGTTCGTTATTGTTAGGATTTGTACGAAAGAATTTAGTTTATTAAAAAATAACTGAAATGTAAATTAAGATGATAAGGGAAGCACCATCAACAGTTCATAATATGTAGATACTCTAGTCTTAGTAGGTCAGTTGGTATAAAGATAATTTGAATAGTTGGTGTAATGTTAACTCCATTATGCTAGTTAAAGCAATTGGTAAGAGACTGCACACACGTTTGTCTCTATGTTGTAAGATGTATATATTATATGCATGATATGTATACCTATGTTTATTTTCAATACCTAGTTCGGTTTTGCAAGCCATCTCAGCTAGCCATAACGGCAACCCGAAAACAAATATATTCTTAGGCTCACTCTTAGGCTTTTGTTTATCTAACAATATAATATTTAGTCTATGTGAGGCACAGACAAAAAGTGACAGATACTCGAAATGCAAAGTAATGCTCTTGACATAAAAGAGTGGAAGAAAGGGGAGGCCTTTGCCCAGCAATGGGACACAACAGGCTAATAAAAAAAATACAAAGTACCATTATAAAGTTTACATAAGCTTAAACGTTCTTTGTTAATAATGTCATTTTTAATGCAAACTTTTTTCCGATATACTTGCATTTTCATCCATCCTACATGTGTACCTAATTTCAAGGCAATCTGGCCAGTAAAATGAAAGCTTCTAAAAACGCGTAAGTATAAGGCGCTTTAAACGCAATTATTTCTTCATATCGACAATTCATGGTTACTGGTTACCACTACATTTTTCAGGAAAAAGGTCTAACAGCAACTCAACGTAGATAACAAAGTTCTATTCACTATAACGTTTACACCTGTATTTGACACTTAATATCTAAAAACTCTATTACTATACTCTTATACTCAAGATATCATTATAACATAAGCTGTTTGAAAGTGTGCCGACAAAACAATCCTCAAAGTCGCTTTGAGAGCTGTTTCCGACGCAGACGCGCGTGGACCACCGTTACGACAGATTTCTCAAAATGTTTTAATATAACTAGATCTAAGACAATCTTGTATCTAGAACATAAATGATCAAAACCTAAAACAGTCCACAAAATTCCAGCTGTGACGTTTTCTATTTGAGTGGAAAACACCGAATATTCCTGTCAATAACACCATAGCAAAGTTAAAACATCACAAACCTGCGTATATTCCAAGAACTTGCTTCATTATCACACAACTTCACACCAAAACAAAAACGGTAGCCAAGCCAAATAAACGTCTACAATCCAACACGTCAGACGGTAAAATGGCGGTACTCTACCCCATCAGTACTTGAATACCACCATGGAATAGCGCGTACCCGAACCCACGGAAAAACCCGGCTAATTCCACAAAGTTATATAAACCTTTCGGTTCCCCCGCGTTACCCCGAGTGTTAACATAACGGACGTGCAAAGGCTATATTCGATATTTTAACCATTTTATTTTTAGACGTCATCGCCTGATGAAGTCACGCAAGCGTGTATTAGATCAAACGAAATTATATACGCAATGTGTATTAAAGAATTGACAACGCCTCCGCACCGTTCATTCATGCTGGGTGCTTAGGCGTAATAAGGGAATCGTACGGCCCTGGCCAACTTATCCCGTTGGAAGCTGGCCTTATTGAACTAACAAATTCCAAGTTCATATTGTGCGGTCCCGCTTACACTAATGCGTTAATAAGGGAGTGAAAGGGATGGAAGAAGAAGCTCGAATTTTGGATTTCGGAGTAGCCTCTCTGGACCTTTTTGGTATGGAGAAAGGTCATCTTAGATCTATCTCCAGGCCGATATTGTGACTGAGCACCGAAGTACGAAGGAAGAGAGTTGGAAGTTGTATTTATGTATCCGCGATGAGAAACTTTGATAGTGCAATGTAGACGTGGGTGACGTCACCGACTTTAGCTACCTACTTGCGCGTCGTAGCAGTTTATGTACCTAGTCTACGACTAGGCATTCTATATTTATACAAATTTTTAAGTGAAAATGAAAAGGTGGTTAGTAAGTCTCTTTTGGGATGGGGACTTCACACACACCATTGAATTTCTTAGCATGTGTAATATGTAGGTACCTATCCAGATTTCCTCACAATGTTTGCCTTCACTGAACAAGCTGGGTAAATTAATTGCGCGAAAATTGTTTGAAAATCTCAGAGGCGCGAGCCCGGGATTCAAACCCACCTACTGCTTGAGAGGCTATTGCTCAAACCACTAGGCTGCCACGGCTTTTTACTGTTTTTTTACGTACATTTTAATTAATTGACTCAATTAAAATGGGAATCCCCATTTGATCACTTAGCGTGCACGTGTCGAGTAGTGAACAGTTTTAATGTTTTTCTGAGCAAGATAATTAACTAGCTGGGAACTTTCAGGCACTGGCTACATTTAGACAGGCGGGTGCGGCTACTTTTGGACAGGCGCGGCTACTTTGAATAAAACCCAAAATCTGTGCGTTGTTTACTTACGTCAGCATGAGAAATAGCTTGTCCGACTAAAGTTTCGGTTTTGGTTTTAGCTTCAGCCGGTTTCGGCCTAAACATGTTTCAATGTATCTGGAAAGAACGGCCCACTGACATTTAATTCAAGGCTTAGGGGGCGTTCAAGTATTACGTAAGCCCTTGAGGGGGGCGGGGGGTCTTTGCTTTGCTTATTTTTGATGACATGGTGGGTGGGGGGTCGATATGGTGATTAAGTCAGCAGTTTCGGTTCGACGTGCTGCTCACGAATCAAAAAAAAAAGAATCCATTAAAAGAAAAATGCATAATGAGGTACCAATGATTACGTATGACGTACGTATTACGTAAATATGGGAGGGGGGGGGGGGGGGTAAGAGGTTTGCTTACTTTTGCTGACAAGGGAGAGGGGGGGGGGGGTAAATAATTGTAAAAAATCTGCTTACGTTATACTTGAATGGCCCCTTACCACATTCATAAGGTTCGGTTTCGGTTTCGGCCAAAACCATAATCAAAACTGGAATTTCGGTTTCAGTTTTAATGTGTAATTTAGATATTGTAATTTTAATGTTTTATTTATTGATTGTGTTAAGAATTCAAAACTGATCCTTCGTTATGGTAAATGAAAACACTTTGTTAAAGAGCACTCATTGGACAGGGCAGTGACGTTGACAGCTGACAGATGTTAACGGCACGTTTTGGCGCCAAGCGCTCTAGAAGAGACACGGAGATTGTATTGTCATTCTGACTGTGAGATGCTGATATGTGTATAGTGGTAAGTTCGAAGTGTAAATCTGTATTAATGGTAATAGAAGATGGAGCGATCAATAAGAAAAGATTATGTCTGAGGTTTCTTGCTAGTTCTTCCCGCGGAGGGTCATACTGAACTAGCTCAATGTTGCTGACCATGAGAATTAAACGATGTGCGCTACTAAACTGACTTTCATTATGGAAGAAAGGATATTAAATTTACAATTGAATGGGATTATTGCCTAAATAAACGATTTATTATTATTTATTCAGTCGACAAAATACATGCTTCGGTCGAACACTAAAATAACGAATAGGAATTTGTATAGTACGAGTGCGAGCGAGAGCTGTGTCTTATAGACTATCCGTCTTTTTCTTAATTTTCGTTCTAGAAAAAGTCGTTCAGGTGATCGCCACAAGGGTATGGCAGCTTTTTTATTATCTTCAATACATGAATGAGATTTCCTGGTCACTCATGTATTCGTAGTCACGGTAGGCGAAATGTTTGGAACCAATCATTTGTGGACACGAACGGACCGCCGACCGTGAACACAAAGTTATTTATTTCAAAGACTTTCACTCCATTGGATAATTCTTCTGTGAGTACACAACTAAAGTACCCAGCCGAGTAGGTTATTTTGTGCACAGTTCGCCATACAAGCCATGGTACACCTGGCAATCAGTCGCTCTACTAACTCGGTTCCAGCGTGACTCCGAATAAAGCTAAACAGTCGACACTTATTGAAACTGTGGGATCCAAACAATACTACATTGTTCTCTATTGTCGACACCAGTGAATCAGGGAGAACTGATGCATGCTAAAATATATTAATGTACTTCTACCTGCTTGTTAACAAATAAAAAAGCACGTTCCGTCAAGCCTGAGCTTTAAATCAAGGCCATTATAGAGCAAAGGTTAACGTTAACCTGAAAATTGTGCCGACAAAGCGATGTCAAAGAAACTTTGACGGCTGTTTACAATGCAGTCGCGCGTGGTAATAAATAGTATGTTATGCAACCGTTACATAATGAGGGTCCTTAAACATGAGTGTTTTAAGGCCTAATTATGTAAGTACAGTTGCGTATATTACTTCATCACACACATATCATAAGTACTCTAAGATGGATTCAGAAGCAGTAGGGAAATGAAAAGCATTAATACAACCAATTATACTAGGTTCTGCCTGCCACATAAAGGATAAAGACGTGATTTGTGTAAGTACTTTCTTGTCTGTGGTAGTAGGTAAAATCTGTAGGTACTTTAGTGTAGCTGCAGTATAGATTTTTGTAAGGTTATAGTAAAATCTGTACTGTAAAAACATTAAAGTACAGATTTGTGTACTGTAATGTCACTAGTTTAAGCAATACAGGCTCATGGCGTGTAAGAAAAATGATCTCGTTTATCGGGTGTATATCTCTGGATCTAATGAACCGATTCTGAAATAGTACATTACTGACCTAGTGCGGTGAACTCGTAACTGTCCCAGATCGCAGGTGTTGGTGGCCCGAACCGAAGGTGATGGCCATAAATATGCGATCTGGGGCTTTACGAATTACCGCCCGTGGTTTGTATAGTTTGACGTCTTGCCTTGGCCAGTGTCCCTATTACGGCTTAGAGTGACGTAAATTCTTTTACCAATAAAAAACTATATTTTTTATGAGTGTCGTTATATTTAGGTAATTCTGTCATCAGCTAGTATGTAAAGGCGTATCATTTTCAGTAGTTAATTTGTGTTGCAAGACAAAGCATGTGCTTACGCCAATTGGGTGTATAAAGAACGACCTTTAAAGTGCAAATTTGCACTTCAGTTAAATGATTCGTTTCTTCCAGGTCAAATACTGTTTCAGTGTTATGGTCACGGCTATTTTTACAAACTATTATATAACTTGCCGTGTTAATTCGTATGCGTCTGTGTTAAATTGACCCAATTCTACGATACAATGACTCTTAATTGAACACATCATAATAAGTACCTGGATGACCGAGCCTTGCTCGTAGGTACATAAAAAGTACTTTTTCGTTTTCTAAAAATTTAACCTTTCTAGATCGATTTATCGCTCCGAAACCGCGTGCATATGCCATACCAAATTCCATGAAAATCGGTGGAGCCGTTTCCGAGATTCAGACTATATAATACAAGAATTGCTCG
This sequence comes from Pandemis corylana, assembly GCA_949127965.1. Lineage (NCBI taxonomy): Eukaryota > Metazoa > Arthropoda > Insecta > Lepidoptera > Tortricidae > Pandemis > Pandemis corylana. The sequence goes on along the minus strand of OX421870.1, from coordinate 11,415,937 downwards.
TTTAAGGGTATTAGATAAATACAGGGGATATGCAGAAAATTACAAGGTAAGCAAAAAGCTGCTGTTACTCAGCAATCTCTACCAGGCAAATTTTTGAGTTTTTTTTTTAGAGGAAGACAGGAATTTAGATTGGAGCAATTAAAATTCAATATGATAAAAGAACTAGCAAAAACACGTAAATAACCATACCTCAGGACCACCAATTTTCCGGGACTGGTGCGACTTTAGGGATCTTCAAAAATCGAGCCTATTTTTTTTCATAAAGGGCCGTCTGTTGCCGTTGTTCTTGTAGGCACTCTTAACGCCTTACTCATAAGTGTTTATGGGCAGCGGCGATTGCTTCCCACCAGGTGATCTGCTTGCTCGTTTGCTCCCTATCATGTACATACAAAAAACACACAGGTAGTTATTGGGTAGGTATATTGTAAAGCTTATGGATTTCCGTTTTCTTTTGTCGTTTTTTTTTATTTACTGTCTAGTCGCAGGCTAGCGACGTCGAAGTTCCTAAAACGGCCCCATAGTGAGTCTGTGGGGACGGAAGTGATACATGCCCTCGTTACCGCTCTGCTTTCAGAGCATGACACGAGTGCGTGAGAGCCAACATTGCGGGCGGCCGACGTAAGCTTGCCTTCGGAATCCAAAAGCTTATCGGTTACTTACTTGACATGAAATGCATATTTCAAAATTTTGTTTTCTTCTCTTCGACATTGGAAATATCTTCAATTAATTTATTTGTCGGTGGAGGCGTTTTACACCTCCACTGAACTTAAATTACTTTTATTAGTTCTTTTTTCTTTTTTATCTTATATTTTTGTTTCACTTTGACCCTAGAGTCCTTATATACATCTCTCCTAGACTAATATAATTTCAGGTACCTACTTAACTTGGGGACCTTATACATCTCTTTTATAATTGTATTATAAGTTAAGTAGAATTTAAGTATTGTTGTAAATTTATTTTATTCTGAAAAAAATACTTTATATCAAGTTTCTTGCGGTTCTTCTTGGCAATGACGGTCTTCCCGAATGCGCTGGTAGTTTCAAAAAAAGACATGTTAAAGAGCGCTTGGCGGCCATTTGCAAAATAAACTTTTGAATTTGAATTTGATAGTTACAAGTAGTGCAAATAATAATAAGAATATTTATTCTAAGCAGATGAGTTGTAGTGCTGCCTCGACCGTACTATTTCTACCTTTTTCTAACCTTGTTGATGTTTTATGGGGTCGTAAAGGACGCCCTTCTGTTCACACTTTATAGCTCGACCCATTTTGTATATTTCCGGATATATTAAATTACAAGTATTATTTCATGTTCACGAGTAGCTTTAACTCCCGACAGGAGGAGTGACTTGTATGTGTGTATGTACGTTCCTATGTCCGCTCGTAACTGCTCCACGGGTCATAACGGGATAAATAGTACTTTAAAGAGTTTACACATTTATTTACGTACATATATTCTGTATCTATGCCGTTCACAAAGCTCCGTCTTTACTTTTTATTGAGTCGGACCTGTAGGCTTATTACCTAACTCGCTCGCAATCGCCATCGTGTTCATTTAGACAGTTCATGTATGGGCTGACAATTGGCATCGGAATCAGCTAGCTGTCACATTCATACAAGAACTGTCAAAATGAACACGATGGCGATTGCGAGCGAGTTAGGTAATAAGCCTACTTTCATTGACTTTGTTCTAAGAAATCCAATCAATGAAGCCAATATTGATTTTGCCCCGATCATAAAAGGTCAAACTGTTGAAATAATACCTATAACTGACCCGTTCAGTTTTCAACTCGGTGTTTAATTAAAATATCTTTACTGTATTAACTACCCCCTTATTCATAAACGCTTTGTCGGCTTCTGCTAACTTAGCAATCGTTTGTCCTTATCTGTCACTTTGACATTTACCTTTCACAGATAAGGACAAACGATTGCTAAGTTAGCAGAAGCCTTATAGCGTTTATGAATAAGGAAAGGGGATAAACTTTACCTTTGCTTTTCCGAAGTCTAAAGTTTTTCTAGCTTTGATAGTTGGCATTCCAGGTAGTTATACACATACTAGCGGCACGCCCTGGCTTCGCACGTGTGCAAAGTAATAACTAAAAAGGGACAGCGACGATTATTACTATCGAACAATGAACAAAAAATTTTTACCTTGCTACTCCGCTACTCACGTGCAAGATAACCAAGCCTGTGTGAAATATATGTTATCATGCAATCCCTCCCTCCACAACTGCCAATAAAACACATATAAATACCACAAACTTAATTATCCCTTACACCACACAAACCATCGAGGGAATGAGTGAAAATCTTAGGAATCATTTTATAGGCAATGCGGCTAACACCCATCACTATTTTGATTCCCCTTTCCACCTATGCGCCCTCAATCACGCTAAACGTGGCCTTTAGGTCTTGTTACCTCAGGCTCAGTCTATCCCGTAAGGGATGAAGACGTGATTGTGTGGGTATTATACAAGAAATTGATTTTAATTCTATGAATGTCAATATCTGAACTTTTCGGGGGGGGGGGGGGGTTTAACCTCCCACCCCCTCCTGGCTACGCCCGTGCGCTAGTGTATCATAACTATACAGTAAATGTTAAGATGTATCTGGCCCATAAATAACTCCTGATTAATAGTGGCAATCTGTGTGGGCATTATTAGGGATATAAAGAGAGCTGATTGCTGGGTATATTTCAGGCCGTCCACTTTGCATGGGACGACGTAGACGCGGCGGAGCGCGCCGCGGCGCAGAGCAGCGCGGATTCTGATATTGATGTGCGCGGATTTCTGAGAAAGCGCTCTACTTATCAAACTCATGTTTTAATGGGTTACATGTTATGCGTTGTGTATTAAAAAAAGAAATATCAAAATCGGACTACTCGCTATACAAATATCACGTCTTTATCCCTTATGGGGTAGACAGAGCCTAAGGTACCAAAACCTTAAGGCCAGGATTAGCATGATTAAGGGCGTATATGTGGAAAGGGAAATCAAAATAGTGATGGGTTGCTAGCCGCATCGCCTATAACATGATTCCTAAGACTCGCCCATTCCCTCGATGGGCTTTTACCATCTGCGCGGGAAGAGAAGAGAAGCAACTGGTAAATTCTGTTTTTCCTTTACTCCCAAGCGTGGAAGAATAAACACAAAAATCCTCCGTTTTTTTTCGTTGGTTAAAAATTAATCCGGAATACGTAAGACGTTGGGTTACTTTAACTGAACACCACTGTATCTCTTCGACTTATTTCTTTCCTTTTTTGGTTGTCTGATAGAGATCGCTACTAAGCGATAAGACCGCCTACTGCCTACCTTGTTCTTTGTTTCTGTATTGTTTTGTACTGATTTGTGGTGTTCAATAAAGTGTTTGTATTGTATTGTATGTTCAAGATTTTATTACTGTGGTCGATAAATATTTTCGTCCAGTGAAAAATATGTAAAAAAAAATTAAAAAAAATCATCTATTGAATTAAACTAACCTCACTATCTGCTTAAATATTCCAGAATATTTTTTTTTATAATTTCCTTTGCATAAAAAAATACATATTGGACATACATACATACAAAAATCGCGTCTTTAACCCTTATGGGGTAGACAGAGTTAATGTCGTAGTTTGTTTAAGCTTAAAATTCAAAACCATATCCGTTGCGTTCCGTCATGTCTGTATCACCCTTAAACCTCTTAACACAAAACGACCTAAGTACACCCATATTTCATAGAGGATAGGATGTTTCTGTAACAAACACAATTATCACCGTAGATAGTGCTAGGTGTTTATGGATTTATCACGTTCTATGGAAGTGGGTCAAGGGTAGATTGACGTAGGATAATTTACCGCTCCTGATTTGCACGCTAATGGGTAGTTTTTCGAGATGTTAAGGTAATAATGAAGTAAATTAATGATTATGTGGCTTCTGTATATTGGGAGGATGTTTTCGACCAGAGGAGGCTATCCAATTCCAACACGGAATCCTACGCTTACGAAGCTTAAATAAACAATAGTGTTATTTAATACAAGCTGTTTCGCCCCCGTTACATTTTATTTTTTAACATTTATGTTGATAAAGACATTACGTGGAACTTGACGAACATTATGAAAAAAAATGCCGAATTGGTCTTTTGCGCTATCCATTTTTATTTATATTTTAAATTATACTATTGTGCAGAATTTGAAATACGAGTAGGAAGCTTAGAAGAAAATAATAGCTATCCCTGTAATCTAGTCAACTGGTTAAAAATTTAATTGGAGCCGTAGTTTTGTAGCAATATTTTGTTGAATCCGGAGTTACCTACTTTGCGGAGGTCCATTTCAATGAACATAAGTATTTACCTTGCTACTCCGCTACCCAGCGTAAGGTAAATACTTTTTGTTCTTTGTAGCAATACAATTTTTTTTTCACTTTCCAATAAGTACATAGGTAGGTACGCGTGTAGTGCTTTCAAAAATCAGGCCTATGTATGCCTGTATATACATATAATTAAATTCATCTACTTATAATAATTATTTAGAAGTAGTAAAGTCTTAATATAAATACATGAGTGTTTTAATCAGGTAGCGACACTACTAATTATATATTTACGTGTATATGACACGTGTAACCCTCCCCTGAGGGACAATTCCCGCGTAAATCACGCCATCTAAGGGTCCGAACCGTAGTAACGAACGTGTCGGAAGACGTCCAATTCGGACCGCCGTCAATCAACCTTGTCCTGATTGGCGCGCTTCCGCGTCCGACGCACTTGGATATAACAGACAATTAATGACGAATGTACCTACATGAAAAATGCTTGATTTTTATACCCGTTTTTCGTGGTCCTACTGATTTGTCCTATCAGTAGGACTACGAGGGAGAATTATTTGTCTGGCCTGCTGTATTATTTAAACTACCTGTATATTTTTCAGGGGCCTTGAAATGGCCATCCTGTAGAACTGTATAGGGTAGATTAAGTTAGTTTTATAACAATCCTGAACAATATACAGTAGGTGGGTTTTGAGTACAAATATAAAGTAGGACAAACAGAAATAGATATTCCTCGTGGTCCTACTAATGGGACATATCAGTAGGACCACGACAAAACGGGGATTTTAATAAAGATACAATAAATTGATACTACTCAAGCATACACCGTAATAGTTTACCTATTACATAGGTACTTTCTAAACACAAAGTTAAACATTTTATTAGTTTAAGGTAAGTTAACTCTTAACCTGACAATAATACAATACAATACAAATTCTCTTTATTGAACACCACAAATCAGTACAAAACAATACAGAAACAAAGAACAAGGTAGACAATAGGCTGTGTTATCGCTTGATAGCGATCTCTACCGGACAACCAATAAAAGAAAGAAATTAAATTAGTCGGACACAGGTTAAATAGACACAACATGACAGTTTGTAATGTTATGTGTTTAATAAGTGTGTACCTATGTATTATTTTATTTTATTTATTTAACTAGGTATTACATTTATGTTAGTATTGTTATTGTTTTTATTATCCCTGCATTTCTCCTGTATTTGTTTCCGCTTGACCTTTATTTTTATTCAAAACGTCTCCAATTTGTTCACGGATTATGAATGAAGTCAAAAACTATTATAAAATATAGTTAGGTACCTACCTACGTCTAGATATTATGGAGCAGCTACAAATAATTGGAAACAACAATAGTAGATCAATTATTAACGAGCAAGTAAACTTCGTTTCATCCCTTTGTTGCGTGTTCGGTCCAATTCAGTGAACAATAGTTTTATTAAATACCTAACCTTTGGCCGCAGTCGATTACAGTTGAAGATAGTTTTTAGAATAAATAATAAAACAAAAGAGTACTTCGAAGGTTTTCACACGATGTTTGGGACCAAACGGTTCGCTTCAACTGTTCCACTCTCCACCCTCACCACACACACACTCTCTCTCTCTCTGTTGTTTGGTGTTGTTGTGTTTTCGGTTTGTAATAAAACAAAATTGTAACAAGCCAGTCTTTAATAGCATATTTAAAGTTTTTATGGGTGTTAATTCTTCCCCTGTGGGGAATATGTACGAGACGTACATTAGGTTACTTAGCTATAGTTGTATCTATAAGGTCAGTTGCACGCTAGACGCCGATACGTGTGGTCACGAACCAAATCATTGTAAACCCCAAAACTCGAAATACAGTTTATTAAGAAAATATTTCACGTTTCTTTGTGCCTGAAACACCATCCTATTGCGAACTTCTAAGGAATGGAACGCGTTCCCGTACACTAGGTACTTAATTCTAGATAGAAACAGCTAATGGCTCTTAAAGAGCGCTCGTAACCGCAATCGTATTAACCATTTCTTCCTGTTAAGTGTCAAACAGTACGAAGGTAGAAAAAGGCGGATACTGCTGAACAGCCTCCCCCAAAGAACGCCATAAAGACCGGTCTTGCGTGGCCCTTATCCAGCGGACTCCCACGACCTTCACCAGTCATCAGTCATGGATTTTATGGGGACTTCCTACGCGTCTTCCTCGAGAACGTTCTGGAATGACATCAATCCTGCGAGCCACGTACAATATGGCGTCCAAGACAAAAGGCTTGAGCTATAAACGCAACACAAGCTCACATAGAACTCATAAACAAGCTATGAATTTATCCATTTTCAAACTTAACCCATAAATTCTTCTTGTCAGAAACATCACCGGACCGGCCTTTACGACAGGGTCCAATTACTCGCAGTCAACTGGATAGCGTGCGATATCAATGTCGCGCGGAATTTAGTTGGACCCCATTAATTTTCATGGCGGGTGTACGGGGTCGATTACTGTGTTAATTGGCTCCTTGTTTAATAACCTTGACTTTGGTAGTGACGTAAATAGAACAGCGCAGCTCGTAAGAGAATTTGTCGCGGTATGGAGTAGGTACTAGGCTGAATAAATAAGTACCTGACATATGCATACATAAACCAGATCCGGGTAGACAGAGTATAGGTAAAAAGTAAGGAAAAAGCCATGTTTAGCAGGATTATGGACGTATAGGTAGAAAAGGGAATCAAAATAGTGAGCCGCATCGCCTATAAAGTGATTTTCGCCGACTTCCTCGATGCATGGGTTCCCATCTATAGTTTTTATTTTCAAATATTTAGACTGAACTTTGCCCGACTTCCAGTCTGAATTGACGGAATGACTTGAAATTTAGTTTCTATATATGTATATATATATATACGTAAAGAACTCCCATGACTATTTTTTTTTAACTATTTAAAAGGTACGTTTTTTTATTTTTCCGTTTATTTGGAACAGAGGTACCGTGCGCCACTTCCAGTGTGCCAGTATCTAAGTTCGCAAATCTAACATTAAATTTATTGATTGAAAAACTGACATCAAACATTCAAATTAAAAAGAAAAACACAATTTTAAATAAAACCCACCAATTTATTTAGCAAGAGTTTAATAAAAAAATGCAAAATAATAAAAATATCTCCAAATATTGCCTTAATACTAGGATATCTGTAGGGCTTAACGTCCAAAAGTACGAAAAATACACACGCACTGTGCGGGCATTACACGCTACTTTACCAACGAAAAGATATTTGATATGACCATGATTTGACCACGTGAAGAACACAATCCCAAGATCATTGATCCATACTTCATTAAGAAAAAATCTTCCTTTCAATTGGTAAAAGCATGTGTAAAAATTACAGGTCAAACAATGAAGGTACATTATTAGAAAATACAAAAATATTGGCACTGGTTCCCAAAATTGTAGCAGGCGTACTTAACTAGCAAATACATAGAGAATACAAATGAATTACTTCCAACCTCAGACCAGAGACAATAATAGACGGAAGATAAATAGCAACCAGGATACATCAGTTTGATTTGCTCTAACTTATCTTGGTTACAATGAGTTAGAAGAAGTAAGGTATTTAATAATTGTTCCTTATTTATTGGCGACATCCCTCAGCACTTCTGGTACTTTTTATCATCCGTCTAGTTTTTTATACAATGTCAACTTCCTACCTTTGCTCGACAGCTGGTTTGGACACTTCCAGTAAATCGGACTAGCATCGTACAAAGAAAATTTACAGTTTTTTTATTAATAGGATAGGAGAGACCGCGTTGCGTTTTGTTTTGTTTTGTTAGATCATTTTCCAACACTTTTTAATCCCCATTGAAAGAGGTATCTACATGAAATATAAGACTAAATTCACTGAACTTGAAATATCATCTGGTCTTTCAAAATGAGTAAGGAACCGTTAAAAAAATGTGGCTAATTGATAAAAAAGAATGTTTGAAATATACCATGAGCTTTTCGGTGATGGAAAACCCAAACAATCTATTAGGATGATGATGATGATAACAAAAAAGATAATGAACAGTTCAAAACGAACGAAACGTAGTCAAGCGATAAACTAAAAGTTTTCTATTGCGATTATTTATTGCATGGCATGCCGATCATAAATCAAATAGATTTGAATTTAGAGATAAAATTACAAACTCAGTTACAAAGACTAACTTACCTACATAATAATGCGTAATAATTTCGAATGTAACAAATAAATAAAAAGACAAAACGAACGCGCAATCGTTTGGAAGATTATCGTTTCGAAACAAATTATTGTCATTTCACAACTTTGGTAGGGAGAGAGCCGGAGTAATTTGTGCAAAATGTTTTCGCATGACAATCTAACTATACAATAAAAAAAATGTTACATAATAAACATATTACTTACGGATAAGTCGGAATATTAGGTTATAAAAAGGTCAGGTTAATTAGTTCATTTTATGCGATTAAATATAACATCGTACGAATGTGTTATAATTTATATGTTTGTTTCGCATAACTATTGCCATTTCTATTTTTCATGGAGATCTCTTACAAAATAACTACACAATATTTTAAATCGTAAATGAATCCTAAAAAACACCAAATAATTACATATGTCAGTTAAAATTTGAACTTAATGTCCATACACTTAATTATGTCAATTTTGGAGTCAAATGACAAAAGTTACACGAAACTTGTCTGAGTAATCTCATTTACCAAAGGTGCGTACTTAGAAAATAAATTATATTGGTGAATAGCTTAAAGCCTTGATATGATATAATTATGTGCAATCGTCGGCTCTCCTGTCGGTACATTGTACAACTAATATAATACAGGTAAACAAAATACCACGGAAACAGCTACTATTATAATAAATATAATTATACTTAATAACAATAATATCAGTTCGCGCATTCGATGATGGTAAGTCTACGAATCGTCGACAATTTAAACTCTAGATTGATTAAACATTGCCTTCAATTCTACTATTTTGGTGGTATTTCGGTGGTCCAAGCGCGACTGCGCTAAAAGAGTTCTCAAAGCTACTTTGAGAATTATTTTGCCGGCGCACTTTCATTCGGCTAGTGTTATACCCCGAGTATCAATGAACAATGGCTTAATAATACATATTAGTCGCTTTAAGCAAGATTTACTTCGGTTATTTGCTGTACAAACCAATACCGACGAGAGAGCAAGTAACTTAACTAAAAAAAATACTATAATCATAAATTAATTATAAAGATACGCGCAAAAAACATTAAGACTTCTTTAAGGAATAGCTTTTTGACTAGTAATAAAATTACATCTATTCTATTCATATTTAAGTAATACGAAAGCGTACGTATCTCCCCATGACCTCTGTCCCGCTCGTAAGCATTCAATTAGAGCGGGAGGGGAGATGTGACAACACGTCATTAGACTTCATTCAATTTACAAAAGTTCATTACGACTTATTTATGTCTAGTCGTTAACCAAACGATTTCCTTTACAAATCTAATGTGAATAATCTGATGAGATTCATTTTAATACAGGACCCTTTTATGACGGCCGTCGGATAAACTTCGAATAAAATATAGATTAAAAATGATCAACTCACATTTTCTCTACCTGCGATAGACAAAGGGCTTCTATCCATACAACCCGACAAATTTTATTTGGAAAAAAAAAATAGATAGTAACCGTTCATTCGGTTTCTATGTACCTGTTACAAAACAAACAAAAAAAAACACAAATCACGTCTTCATCCCTTACGGGGTAGACAGAGCCTAAGGTAACAGGTACCTACAGGCCACATTTAGCAAGATTGATTACATGTACCTGTTAGGTTGAATAAAAAAATTTTGTTAGTAGGAGGAACTAATACAGTTAATAAAAACTATCCCTGATCTCATGCTACTTCTTGTCCCGTAGAATTGCAAAGTACCCGTAAGACGCAAACAAAGTCGCGGGCCGCTGCTATATTTTCTAAATGCGTATAAGATTAACTCGAAACATATTACTAACCGGGCCATATACCTTAGTATTACTTTCACTGCTGCGTTCGCATTTTCTCTTCCAAAAAAACTACTCACGCTCCAATCGAACTTATAAAAAAAACAAGCAAATCTTGTGAAGTTTTTTTATACATACATAAAATGACGTTTTGATCCCTTATGAGACAGACAGCCTAAGGTAACAAGACCTAAAGGCCACGTTCAGCATGATTGGGGGCGTATAGGTGGAAAAAAAGACTATAGGTACATAGAAACCGTGTTAAAATTGCATTGATCAACATTATACATAAATTACGTTGACGAGAGAGACCTCTTTGGCTTTTTGAGCAAAACGTGTTATGTATGGCATCAACTAGCAACACTAAACTCGAGCTATCAATCAATATACATATAAGAATCTGTATACGTAAATGCGGTCCACTGATGACGAAGTAATGATCCATTGATGCCGAGTCATTCATTGTCGACTGCTAGGGATTGTAATTCCGTGCCTGCTTCTACGTCCAAATATATGGTGAATGAGCATCATGCCAGGTAAGCATGTTCCATGTTAGACCACATCCTTACTTAATATCAGGCCTGACTGTGTGTACTATTTTTATAACAGTTTCTATCCAAATACGTTACGTTACGTTACGTTACGACCGTACAATTTAATACGAATACACGGACACAAAAAAAAATTCTAACCAATAAGGCCGCTATGTATGCTTTTTATGTCGGGTAAAAGCGTAAGCTACCTTCTCTCATAAGCGCTTTGTTTTTAAAAAGTAACGTTACGGCAGAAACTTTCCTGACAGCAAATTTTGACATGCGTCATCAGTGGATCACTTTAATAACCATAATAAATACAATGTCAAATAGAAAATCATGGTAAACGTCAATTCCCTAAAGTAGAAAGTACCCTATATTTCCTTATCTATATATACGTGTTACAATTTATATAGTAACAATATTAAAATACATAAAGTACGTATAAATAAATGCATTTCATATGGCAAACGTGGGAATGTAACGCTTTGGAGTCACGGTTGTTTTTATGTAATAAACAATTGAACTACATTATACTCGTAATATGTCAGAAGATTTTTTTAACCAAACGAGCATTTTCGCAAATGGTACGCAAGATACTTCCACATATCAATTTGTAAGCCGATATTAATGTACTTACCATCCGTTTTTTTATACCATCTGATTTCTAAGTTTGCTTTAATTTAGAAAAAATCAGCGTGAATTTTGGCATCAATATGTTTACAGAATTTTTTATACATTTAACAATTCCATTGCTGCCAAATATTTATTGCATAAAAACCGACCTCTAAAGGTGTTGCAGTGAGTTCATACGTGAAGTTTGAAATTCAAGCTTATTTACGTGTGCTATCAAACTATCGATATTTCCATAGACAATTTTAATATCACTTCAACACAACCCTCTTCGGGAATTAAATAAAATGCGTATTTAAATAGTGAGCATTAATGAGCATTGCCATGTCACAGGACATACATTTTGGTCGTACGTATGAGATCAAATAAATACTTTTACTTTTTAACACATAAAAAAATGGTACATTACGATTGTTGATTGAATTAATGAAAGTAATATTTGTCAACTTACACTACACAGAGTACAATGTAAAAACGATCCTCATGATGTCGCATAAGATTCTAAGGTTTTTTCGAATGGATATGGTCTTAAGAAGATAACAACGTGCGAGTACTTGGAGTTTAAAATTAATTATGATTTCATCCAATTGCATTTTATTTTTTCAAATATCATCATAACAAATTAATTATAAAATAAAATATGTTTGCGAAATGGTCATGGAACTCGAAAAAGGGGAGTAACTAAAACAATAATTTAAGAGAATATAACAAAATATTCCAAAGTACCCACACGTTATATACTACTTTAAAAAAAAATTGACCATACTTGATTTTATTTCTTCAGGCTTAGAGTTAAGGGAAGCTACGCTAAGCTACGTGTCGGTAAAAAGTTCTATAAAATATGAAGGTTCTGTTGTTAGCATAGATATAGTATATACAATATACTAACTACGTTAGATCGGCGCTGAAATATCTGAGACAAAACCAAAAATTTGACAGCTTCCCTCAAGCACACAGCGTGTCAGAAAAATGATCTCGTCTTTAAATCTCATCATAAGATTAAGCATAATATATATTCTATATCTATGGTTGTCAGGGTTTAGGAATTCTAAATGGAATCCATACTTGAATGAGTAGTCTTATAAAAGATGTTTTTGTACCGATAATTATATATACAGCATTTTAATCAATGTCATAGAAAATTAGTAGAAGACGCATGTCCAAAACATAATTTGAACTATTATTACTATTGCCAGAACTGAAAGAAAAGCCAATTTTAAAAAGGCAACCATATTAAACGCTCTAAATTTGACACATCTTTTCAACCATAGCCAATTTTCTCTCGGTTTCATTTCTGATCTGTATACAAATTTCGTGTATCAAGTTTTGAGCTATAATATCTCAAATTGAATATGTGCAATTTATAAAGCTCCGAGTTTGGTTTGATATAATATCTTATTATATATTTAATTCGAATATAACATTGCCAGGCGTTTTAATATGGGGCAAAGTAGTGACAGGTGACATCCAAGGCGCGGGAAAAAGTGCCAAAGTCACCCACAGCTGCCAGGCGCTCGAATTATTTAATAATGATAGTATGGCATACTAACAAGAGGCTCGTTGCTCTTATAATTGTATGCCTATTTCCGTAGCTAGCTCTTAGACTATATAGAATTATCGGTACAAGCATTTCGAAGGATCGTTGCCATATCATTCGCCTTGCATTATCGTTTATCGTTTAGTCTAGGGCACTAAGCTAGTTCTATATTAGGATATACAAAAATTGGAATCGCTCATAAACATTACCGGGAATTTCTTATCATTATTTTTACCGAACTACGAGAACTGAATCAAAAGTTTACCGATTATAACAATTATTAGTTTTCAACATGAAGCTACCGTGAGACTCAATCATAGTTATACAAACGGATAACTCACGTATAAAAGTCGAGTAATGCCCGACATGTTTCGGACTAGTTCGCAGTCCTTCCTCTTGGAGCGTTCGGGCTTCGTTTCGCTGCCGCCGGGGCGAGCGCTCCAAGAAGGACTACGAACTAGTCCGAAAGATGTCGAGCATCACTCGACTTTTATACGCGAGTTATCCGTTCGTGTAAGTATAACTATTAGTTTTCTTTTTAAAGACGTGGTTTTCGGTATCAGAGATCCGTGGGGAAGACCTCTCCCTCCAAATCGTACCTACTCACTCATACATCTTAAAACTAATTGACTATAAGTTAAACTGCTATGAGTGGTGTAGCGGTATAGCACGCATCATGGAATAATGAGCTTTACTTTCGGATTTTCTGTTTAATTTAAGTTGCACCAAGTAACTTCAACGATAACCAACGATTTCAACACATTTCATTGGTTTTCTGTCAAAAATCGACGGTTACGGTTACATTTTTAAAGCAAGTCGGTGCAAGTCACGCTTAAACTTCTGACTGTGACGCGCAACATTGACTTTATTAAAACTTGACACCAACGCGATTCGATAAACTTGCAACATAAGAAATCCCCGCCATGTTCACAGACACCCCCTTACCCACAAGCGTCCGTGCCAGCGGCCACGCTCATAGTATTGTAAAGGACACACAATAACGCTCGGACGCCGCTCGTGGTCTATGGATTGCACGCTCACTGCTCCCATTCGGTCTCGTCGACCCCCTCCATGTTGTCTTGTTCCAGTTTCAAGTTAATCTGCACCTTGGCGCTCATTGATTTCATTATCTGTAACAAAAATAGGTCTGATTATAATTCACGTAGGAACTCTAAATGAACCGTGGTAGCCCAGTGGTTTGACCTATGGCCCCTCAAGCAGAGGGGCGTGGGTTCGAAACCCGGCCTCGCAGCCGTGAGTTTTTTGGAATTGAAGTTCGTTGATTACGAAATTTACACACACACACACACACACACACACACACAAATCACGTCTTTATCCCTTACGGGGTAGACAGAGCCTAAGGTAACAAGACCTACAGGCCACGTTTAGCAAGACACTGAGGGCGTAGAGGTGGAAAGTGGAATCAAAATAGTGATGGGTTGCTAGCCACATCGCCTATAACATGATTCTTATGATTTTCGCCCATTCCCTCGATGGGTTTTTACCATTTGCGCGTGAAGAGAAGCAACTGGTACATTCTATGTTTTTTCTTTGCTCCCAGACCAGCATGGAAGTACGAAATTTACGTTCGGAAATTTTCCACGCCATAAAAAAAAACAAACAAAATAAGGTAAGGTGGTAACGTAAGGTAGGTAGGTTTTTCACGATGGTCTCGAAATTTCAAAGTACACTCACGCTGTCCTGCTTGTCTTTGGGGTCAGCTGGCACGTGGGACTTGATCAGGTCGGGTTTGGGCTTCTGCGGCGGCTTGGCCGGCTCCTTGGCCGCTGCCACCGTATGCGCCGACACTGCATACAGATATTATAATCGTTTAATACCAGTGTAAACTTGCAACGTTTGACAAGTATGAGTAGTCTAGAGTATGGGGTGTTTGGATCTGTGTAGGTGTGTCTATGTATACATATGTGAATGTGTCTAGGGGTGACTGGGTGTGTAGCTGTGCGTGGAAGTATCGAGGTGTTTGTATATGTCAGTGGGTAAGGTGTATTGGTGTTTGTGGGTATATGTGTGGGAGTGTCTGGGCGTTAGGATATGTGTGTGGGTAATATGTATGGGCGTTTGTGGACGAGTGGAGAGGTGGGGTTGTTGTGTGTGTGTATACTGACGCGGCTGCATGCCGGGCGGCTGCAGGCTGGCGGTGCGCGCGGGCACGTGCTGCCCGGCGAGCCAGGCGCCGGCGGACAGCCACGGCGACCACGTCACTAGCGTCGGCGGGAACAAGTCGTCTTGGAACAACTCGCTCTGAAACAACAAACTCGCATTGCAACCTTGAAACGCTTACGATCTGTTTTATGCCATGAAACCCTCGCTGTGCTCAGGATTTTTCTTTAGAGTCACTCGTTTCGCTCGTGGTTCTTGGATGGCATTTATGGATTACATTATTTTGATACATTTTCAAACATTACCTTTATCCTCGGAACGGTGAATGAGAGAGGTTCGATGTTGCCATTGGTCAGTCGCAACGCTCTCGCAAATTCCACCTGGAATAAAACAACATTGGTGTCATATAGCGATTAAGATTGTGTCATCTGTTCTGTTCACCCTAAAGTTGAAAATCGTTTGCACGTCATAATATAATGTCGACACGACGTGGCTATCAACATAAAGGGCCTCTTAAAATTGTTTCTGAATATTTCAAGTGGTTGGTTTTAGAGATGCGCCGAGTAACACTTTTGCCGAGTAACGAGTACCGAGTTTTACTCGGCTCAATTTTTTTTCAACCGAGTACTCGGCCGAGTAACTCGGTTCAACCAAATTTTTTTTTTTTTTTTTTTTTAATGTGAATAGGAAGGCAAACGAGCAAGTGGGTCACCTGATGGTAAGTGATCACCACTGCCCATAGACACCCGCAACCCCGGAGGGATTGCAGATGCGTTGCCAACCTAGAGGACTAAGATGAAATGCCTCTTGTGCCCGTAATTTCCCCGGCTGTCTTACTCTCCGCACCGGAACACAGCAGTGCAAGCACTGCTACTTAGCGGCAGGATTAGCGAGTAAGATGGTGGTAGCGATCCGGACGGACCTTGCACAAGGCCCTACCACCCGAAATTCGCATTTCGTGCGCGTAAACAAGTACAAACAGGTTTGCGCCGGTCAAGACGTCGGCTCGCGTTGATACACCCCTCACCCCGCCCACGCCTTTCAACTACTAGTCATACTAGTCACTTGATTGTTTGCAAACAAACACGTCACGTTGCGCGTCATAGTAAATAAATATAAATATATTGCTTTTCTTAAACAAAGTATGTATACTCGTTACTCGTTATCTAATAACCGAGTTATTCGGCCGAGTACGAGTATCAAAAAACCCGCCGAGTACGCAGAGTACCGAGTATCAAACGAGTACTCGGCCCATCTCTAGTTGGTTTCATATGACTAAAAAGGCTTGTTTGTTTTTCAGGATTTTTGACTCGTACTTGACATATATTTCCACAAAAAATCGTTGTAGGCATAGAAGAAAGAGAAAAGTAGAAGTGGCATGTGAACGAGAGACGCGTGCCTCCTTTATGCGCGAATCCGTGTTCCGCTGTCATCAGTTAGATTTTCAATCACGTAAACCTAAATCCGATTCAGCAGAATTCATTTTGCAACGCAGTTATTTTAACGACATCTGTTGTGCAATGGCAAAACTATTGTTTCAGCAACTACCATTTTCAGACTTTTAGGCACTTCACGCTAGATGGTGTTTATATACCTGTACAATGGACTTCTAGCAGTATTCTGCGGGTGGAAAGTTCAAATTAGAATACTGATTCAGTACTTATTACATTTTTACAATAGAAACGCTAAGCCAAGCCAAGATTTCAAGGTAGGAGTAAACTGTCGATGTGAGAGTTAGGCGACAATGGTTTCCCTAGCGAATGTCTTATCGCACTTCTATTTTCTCTTTGTTCTGTGGTTGGGGTGTTCAGTCGAACTTATTTTGAGAAACCTTTTATTAATTTGATAGGAAGTTGGGTGAAAAGTGATAGAGCTATTAGGTGGGGGGGGGGTTACCTTGTCGACGGCCAGCAGGCTCTTGTTGAGGAAGGCGATGCCCTGGTGCAGCGTGGGCGCACGGTGGTGCGACAGAGCGCACAGATGCGGCGGCTCGCTCGTCACCTCGTAGCAGTAGATCGTGGAATCGCCCTGACAACATAACGTCACTGTAAAGCCTACTCATCTGCGAACTGTTACCGTAACTGTTGCACGTTACAGCAACCAAAATGAATTTAGAAAAAGTTAAAAAAATACTTGTTAACTGGGCCGTTTTACTCATAAAAGGAATATTTCGAGAAATTGTATGATTAATCTTTTTATCCTAACATAAATTATTTACTGATATTGAACTAATTATTTGACATAATATTATGTATTGGGAAGTTAATGTTTCTATGTTCAAACTTAAATTTTTACTATTGTGTTTTCTATTAACGACTAACGGATTAACGACTACAACAAAACAATTATCATAAACTACGAGGTGTGTCTTTAGTACAGTCAAAGAGTTTCGAAAAAATCAGACTAATTAGTTCAAATTTTGGCCGCAAGATACCAATGCAACTCTATTTTTCACACTTCTCATTCAGAAAAGTAACTTTTGCTCCCTGACGAGAGCGATCAAAGTGCAACTTTACTGTTCAAGGTTTTTTAAGTGATTTGCTAATGTAATGTTTTGAAGTTGGTAATTGTAAAACCACGCCATTTTCTATGCCGGTTGCTTGAATTATTTTTAGAATTGTTTTTATGTTGAAAAGTTGTGCGAGCCACTCAGGAGCAAAACTATTTTCTTCTGGGCTGTTAACACTTGAATCCCTGATCACGCTCAGGATTCTACTTTAGAATAATCCTTCGCTCGCCGTAACTAAGTACATCATTTTGCTCCCCTGTGACACAAATAACTATTGATTTACTATAATACATTTTATTGTCACTCACCCGTCCTGTGAGGAAGAGTGTACCAGAGTCGTGGTCGAGATGAGTCTGCAGGATCGCTGGAGACACGTCCAAGCCCACCGTGCTGACGGGCGCGCTCAGGTCGCTCGCCTTGTACAGGTAGATCTGACGTTCCGACACCCTAACAACAGTTTACATAACCAAGTTACTATATAGGGTACTTTCAGCTTGAAACTAGCGTGAGACTCAATAATGGGGGCTATCGCGTGTGAATTTGCCACTAGAGGCGCTAATGTCGCGTGAGGTCCAATAACATTCAGTTTTCACTGGTTTTGGCGGGCTTCGTGACATAAATTAGAATTTCTTTCATTTACCTGTTGAAAAGATCTCCTTCGTGAAATTATCGGAACTATGGATTATTTGGCGATGAATGCGAACGCTTTGAAAGCGGATGTCTTTTTTCCGAACAAAACGGAACTGCACAACATTGCGGCATAGCTACTCGATATGATGATAGTTATTTATAATTAATAAACATAATGAGATTCAAGATTTAAAACTTTGTTTCGGCGCCGATTCGCCGAGTCGCCTTTGACAACTATACCTCTGGACCTTAATCAACAGTTGCACCAACTGGTGAGTAAAGAAACGATAGTCCCCTTTGCACAAAAACAGATAACTCGCGTATAAAAGTCGAGTGATGCTCGACGAGTGTCGGACTAGTTCGTAGTCCTTCCTCTTGGAGCGCTCGCCCCGGCGGCAGCGAAACGCGAGCGCTCCAAAGACGAATAACTAGACGGAAACATGTCGAGCATGGCTCGACTTCTATACGCGAGTTATCCGTTTTTGTGTAATTAAAAAATAGAGTACCATAGAATTGTTCTAGAAAATTTCGGCAGGTAATTTTGACTAAATAGCTCTGTAAATTAAATAATCATTATCATTAATTTATATAATCATAATTAACAAATGTTTCCGTACATTGATCGATATCAAAAGTAAACCGCGTTCAATGGAAATAACCTAACCGACTCCTGAAATATTTCGAATAAATTTTAGAGAGGACTTGTATTTCATATCATAGGTTTTCCGTCAAATATACGCCAAATTGTCGGTTATTCTTGAAATAACTTTTAAGCATCTCATACTAAGGCAATGGCAATCGCTATATAGTGCGACCACGCGAAGTTAAGTACAAAAAACCGATAGCTGACACTACAAGTATCAATCAACAATCTATAATCCGATGATTTACGTCACTCAAGTTTTTATTCTCATTTGTCACGAAGCTGACAACAGATGACGCTAACGTCGCTGTTTAATCGATAAATTTCAAAACCGGAAACTTTCCACAATACCATCTACCAATAACGAAGACAGGCTGTAGACTAATCGCTTCTTTTTAAATTTGCCGTGCAATTAAGACCGGCACACTTAATATATACCTTGTAATTATAGCACTAATTCATACTTCAAATAATATCAATTACTTAATTATGTTTACATATATAATAGATTAATTTAACTTTGTTAACCGCACTTAAAATGGCTGTCATTAATACCTTACTTCAACTCACAGACAATTAAGAATTGATTCGACTCAATTTCTCAAATCGATTATAAATAATAATATTCGAGGTTCATAAAATGTATAGCACATTTTCACATTGAATGATATTACAAATCGACTAATATTTTTTCTTTTTTGACAACACGTTCAAAATTTGTGTGGCATATAAGTATCGATTGATACTTTGCTCCTGCCGAGCATGATTTTCACAGGGACGAGTGGCGGAAAGAACGGGAGGCTTTTGTTCGGCAGTGGGACACTATAATAGACTAAAGATTTCACTTCGATCTTTAGAAAAGGACAATCGGAGTCACGTAATTAATAGCGAGACTACGCTCTACGAATATCCAATCTTTATGGTCCGTTACTTTTTTTTTTTTTTTTTTTTTTATGTGAATAGGAAGGCAAACGAGCAAGTGGGTCACCTGATGGTAAGTGATCACCACTGCCCATAGACACCCGCAACCCCGGAGGGATTGCAGATGCGTTGCCAACCTAGAGGATTAAGATGAAATGCCTCTTGTGCCCGTAATTTCCCCGGCTGTAAAAGATACATACGTCATTTGCTCAGGACATTCGGGGAAGTTACGATATGGATGGGGGCATATGACAATACAAGTGTGTATACTGACTTGTCGAAGCCGGTGACGACAAGGTGCGTGGCGTTGAGCGCCCAAACGACGCGCGCGCCGCGGCTGCCCGCCGGCCCGCCGCCGCTGCGCACCGCCGTCGTCGACGCACGCGGCTTGAACACCTAGTGACAATAGAAGTATAATATACATACATTAATAGAAGTGGCATGATATCTAAAGCAAACTTAGAACCAAGCGTGGCAATTGGGCTCAGCGTGTGCTACAAAATTATTAATTAATCACTAATTATTTATAAATTAATCACTGTTTTGATTCCCCTTTCGATCCATACGCCCACATTCATGTTGTACGTGGTCTTTAGGTCTTGTTACCTTAGGCTCTGTCTACCCCGTAAGGGATAAAGACGTGATTTATGTATGTATGTATTAATTAAGCGCTATAAAATTATGCCAACACAACTGTCAATTTCGACATTATATTAGTATGTTAACACTTATAGTTAACGATTGATTTCTTTTAAATGGCAAATGTCACACGGACCAAGGTCATTTAATTTAAGTAATTAGAATTTTGATTATATATGAAATTTCTAGGTTTTGTAACAATTAATTTAGTTTTACTTACTATGCCACACAACGACTAAACATTTAACTATCCATATCGATTAACCCCCTTGACCTTCGGCCAATCAGAATACAGTAATCGCCAATCTCGGCTTGACTTAATTTTATGGCATTTCCTCTCTATTCGGTTGTTTGCTCTATGCCTGAACACATACATACATACATAAATCATGTATTTAGCTACAGGGTAGACAGAGCCTAAGGTAACAAGACCTGAAGACCACGTTGTGCATGATTGTTGAAGTACAGGTGGAAAGGGGAATTAAAATAGTGATGGGTTGCTAGCCGCATCGCCTATAACATGATTCCTAAGATTTTCGCTCATTCCCTCGATGGGCTTTTACAGTCTGCGCGGGAAGAGATGCAACTGGTGCATTCTATATTTTTTCTTTACTCCCAGACCAGCGGCATGCGCAGAACGCGTCAACGCAAAGGCATATCAATGTAGAATGTATGAAATTACAAAGTTGTCCATACCACACCTATTACAGGAGCTGTTTTCATGCGACACCAACGATTACCTGATCCGAAATCAACTTAATGTAGGTACCACGAGTCTTTAATTATTAAAAGGGAATTGTAATTAAATTTAATCAATGAACCGTTATGACATTACGCTTGTAAATTGTAAAAAATACACACTTAGATTTTATAGTAACGATTTTAGACCACTTTCATAAATTCTTAACAGAATCCTGAAGATGTTGCTGGGAATGATGCGTTTTCTTTGGTTTTTTTTCTTGGCTGCTAGTCTAAGTGCTAGGTACAGTCAAGTGTAATAATATGAATCTAGTCAACGTCTCAAAAATAAGTACCACACGCTCTTACACCAGCGTAATAAGGTCGTGGGACATATTTTTGAGATCGTATCGATACTTATTTTTGCACCTGACCGTACGCCATAAATCGTGACTTAAACTATTTAAGTAAGTAAGTAAGTAAGTAAGTAAATGCTTTATTGTACAAATATAAACTATTTATTTTGACTATTTATTTTGTAGTTATTGTTAGAATTTGTGAAATGACCATTTCTAAACTTTTTCCATTGTTCTAATTAGAACCAACTTTACAATGTAGGGTTCCAGCAACTTCTCATAGATCACTACATAGTATAAAACAAAGTCGCTTTCTCTGTCCCTATGTACGCTTATATCTTCAAAACTACACAACGGATTTTGATGCAGTTTTTTTAATAGATAGAGTGATTCAAGAGAAAGGTTTTTATGTCTACGCAGACGAAGTCGCGGGCAGAAGCTAGTAATACATATTTTAATTTTATTGAGCTCTGATAATGGTTGCCACGGAAGCCGGATCTTAAAAACGGCAAACTTGCAAAGCCACCAATTACTTTGTCTTTCCCAGTTATTAGTGAATCGCACCCCGTTAGGGAGCACAGTAGATGCCATAATGAGCTTATTCTGATCTGTTTATTACCTGCGCCGGACACGCAAACAACAAAAATACCTTAGTTTAAAAGGCATCTTTGTTTTTTAAATAAGTAACACGTGGAAAAATGCTAATAGAAACAGGGCATTCTACCAACGCCTCTAAGGTATTTGACTATGTATTATGTGTAGGTATTTCTTGCAAGAGACCCACCGGCTATGATTCTATGCTAAATAAACCTCAATACTTTTAATCGTCATCTACACTAACATAATGCAGAGGAAAATTTGTGTGTAACAAATAAACTCAAACCTCACTCATTTTTTTAATCAGTTTTTTGGTTCAAAACTAGTAAGTCTAATTTAACAAAGTTCTATTGATTGTTTTTGATGGGTTTTTAACTCTTTGTTGTTCAATTTTATCTTGGATTTAGTTTATTTAATATTCAGATTTAGGAATAGTCAACTAAGTGCTTCACTATTTACTTAAATGTACAACAGAAAAATAAGAAAGCTGATTTTATTACCTATTTATGACCCGTAAATTAAAAAATATATAGCTTTAATGTTGACAAAGGCATTACTTGGTTGACTATATTTAAAGGTGGGACAAGTTGGTAAAATAAACATTTTAAAATATTATTACTATTTATTTAAAATCGTACCAATATAACAAATACATTATTAACTAGGACTAGATTATAATCAGTCTTAAATCACTACAATTAATATCTTTGTAAAATAGCTGGGGCAACGTCATTTCCTCAACAAGCCAGCCTGCTCTATCGCCTGCTTAGAAGCATTATTGATATGACGAAATCTGTCTGCGCCGATTTGGATGCCTCCGAACCTGTAATAAAAGAGATTCATAAATAAATAACCATCCCAGTTCTAATTTGTAGTCGAGATCTTTATACAATCTACGAGCCGAAATTTTACGTCGGACATGATTAACAACCGGAGCAAATCTTTGTTATAGCGGAGATGAACTTACCATCTAGTCACAATGACCAAGGTATTTCTCTGGTCTAGGACTTGCATGAGCTTCATCATGCGTCCTCCGGCATGTGCCTCCCCGTCTTCATCAAAGTCTTGGACTATTATTGGCCCTCGTTCGGTCTCACGTTCTATGCGGTACGCGTACATATTATGTTTAGCGTTTTGGATTTTCTTATTTTCTTTTAGCTTAGAAAGGACCGCCCTGTAAAAGAAATTGAAATAAATCGTTAGTTTTGAACTTTTTGTATTTAATAATAATACTCAAATATTGCCAATGAAAATGGCAGCCAAAACTTAATGATGTTTTTCAACTTACTTGACTTCTTCGATGCTGTGCACCTCAGCCGCGTGGCCTTGGAATATGCTCTTCCTGTCAATGATCACCTCCCCGTGGATGATTTCGGGGCAACGAGGAGCCTCGGCCTGAAAATAATACATTTCTTAGTACATATTTAGCCAATAGCACTAAATAATAATATTACGATTCAATCTTGCTTGGATTTCGAACATGAAACTCAAATTTATAAAATAATTTAACTTCAACACTTTTTAGGGTTCAATTTAATTGTTATATTAGATTTACCTCGCGCGTGTTGCGTGATCCCGGCTTCTTTTGCTCCTTCTTTTTGTTCCTCTTCTCGGGTTTTATACTTCGTACGATCTCCCGCACTTTTTCTATCCATTGGAAAACAACACTCTCACCTATGTGTTCCCTGAAAATATTAAATAAGTTCTTTAATTTATGATCACAAGACATCTCAAAAATGTAAGTGTTTCAACGAATCGTACAAGTTAATATTATGAACAGGTGTTAACACTTGCCTGGATAGTAAGTGAAACTTTATCACACTTATTTAAAGTAGTTAATAAATGCTTAGAACAGTACACTGTTATTTTCTAAAACAAGACAACAGTCAAGTATACTTACAGATAGACGTGATTCAACGCCTGATGCAGCGAGACTTTGGTCTTTCTATCCATCCAAGGCGCAGATATCTCGTATTTCGGCGGCGAGTGGCTCGGGTACTCGGGAGGCATCGTCACAAATAACAAAGCCTCCTGCTTGTGCTCCGCGACTCGGATCTTGAAAGTCCTCGTGACGTCACTGTCCAAGTTCCAATCGTCCTCATAGATTGAGCTTAAAGCTTCTATCTCTTCATTCTGAAAGAAAATATCACAATATCAGATTCGCTGTTCGCACTAACAATATAATTTACAAGGCTTCTAGTGAAATGGTAGCTTACCTGTCTCTGAATATTTTCGGAGAGCATGATGGTCTTTGATCGGTTTATTTTACTTGAATTCATAATTTTTGTTGTTTAGACAAGAGACGAGCTCCGCACTGTCAGACGTTCCGTGGGCAACTGATGTCACTGCACTCTCACTGGCTGTCACTGGCTGACTGACTGTCCATGTCTAGGGCGCGCCCTTTTATAGGACTGCGCCGTAAGCGACAGTTAATACGGACGAACTTGTTTTCATTAGACAGTGAGTTTTTTACCTAATGGAATATTAGCATTAAGGTAAATTATTAATTTATCAGTAAATGAACGTGATGGTTTTTATAAAATAATACGATAGTCTGATTTGAAAAGTTACCGTTAAAAATTTACTCATAGTTTGCTCCAAGTTTGCTCATATTGTTTGTAATGATACTAGCTTTTACCTACGGCCTTACTCGCGTGAAGCATTCGATCTATCAGTTGAAATATATATCGGAGTTTTACTGAATTCCAATGGGAGTTTCAAAAACATTATACTACGGTATTAGTAGTATTATCTTTGTATTTTTACCTAGGGCTAGTTAAGTATATGCGTTTTGTTGCTGTTTGATCGAAAAGGTCTGAGTACTTGGTACCGTACCTATTTACAAAAACGACGGGAAGAAAATGCAAGCGCATCCTACTTCCTACTAATATTGTAAATGCGAAAGTTTGCAAGTATGGATGTTTGTTACTCTGTCACTCCAGAATGGCTGGACAGATATCTGGATGATACTTGACACAGATATACATAGATTTAAGTCGGGAATAACACATATGCTTCTTTTTATCCCGGAAAATTTTAAACTTAGTCGGTTTAATCACTAGAACTAGGTCAAAAGTAGACTTAGGCACTAGTTTTGACTGTAACTTACTTTAAATAAAAATAAACATATAACAAAAGCTGGTTTAGTAATTCCAAACAAGTTTACCAATTTATTATTATACTAGATGTTACCCGCGACTTCGTTCGCATTAAATACATACAGCTGTTCTTCAGAATTACTATAGCATTCTAATGGTAAAAGTTTTTTTTTAATGAAAAAGTATTTGACTTTATTCGTAAACATACAAAAATATAGATGTTTCTGTTAATAATATTAAAGAAAGAAAGAAAGAAAGAAAACATTTATTCGTGATATATACCTAATGACTGAAACTACAAAAACAAAAAAAGTAAAAAATAAATAAAAATAGTGTATGTTTAAGTCGATCAAAAGGATTCAGGCTTATTGAACGTAGAATCATAGCTATAGGTATATTTCATGAAATCCCTACACATTCCTATTAATATTATAAACGGGAAAGTTTGTGAGTCTGAATGCATGGATGTTTGTTACTCTTTCACGCTAGAACGGCTGGACAGATCTGGATAAAATTTGGAACATAGATAGATTATAGTCTGGAATAACACATACGCTACTTTTTATCCCGGAAAATTGCGTAATACCTGCGGGATAACGATAAACGAATTCTATGCAGACGAAGTTGCGGGCAACAGCTAGTAATACATAATGAAATACTTTAGAGGCGTTGGTGGTCTCAGTCCCTATTTCAATGAGCATTTTTCCACGTGTTACTTATTTAAAAAACAAAGGTGTCTAAAAAGCTAAGGTATTTTGCTGTTTTATGCCTGCGTGTCCGGCGCAGGTAATAAACAGAATAGAATAAGCTCATTATGGCATCTACTGTGTTACCTAACGGGGTTTGATTCGCGATTACCTGGAAAGAAAAAGTATAAAGCGAATTTTTAAGTTTGCCCAAAGACACGGCTTCCGTGGAAACCATAAACAGAGCTCAATAGTATTAAGGTATTATAAGATTTATAAGAAGTCGCTGGAACCAACTTTACACTACATTGTAAATACATACACATACACAAATCACGTCTTTATCCCTTACGGGGTAGACAGAGCCTAAAGTTACAAGACCTACAGGCCACGTTTAGCAAGACACTGAGGGCGTAGAGGTGGAAAGTGGAATGAAAATAGTGATGGGTTGCTAGCCGCATCGCCTATAGCATGATTCCTATGATTTTCGCCCATTCCCTCAGTGGGTTTTTACCATTTGCGCGGGAAGAGAAGCAACCGGTACATTCTATGTTTTTTCTTTGCTCCCAGACCAGCATGGAAGTAAAGTAAAAGTAAGTAAAGTACATTGTAAAGTTGGTTCTAATTAGAACACTGGAAAAAGTTTAGACCACCACATGCTCAGATCTGTTCTGTTCTCCAGTCCATTATGGTTGACTGGTACAGATCGCTCTGTAGCGATTAGGCCGCCTATTGTTACCTTGTAATATACTGCATACCTTTTTTCTGTTTTGGTTGTTATATGTGGTGTTCAATAAAGAGTTATTGTATTGTATTGTATTGTAGACATGGTCATTTCTGAAATTCTAACATTAACTACAAAATAAACAGTTTCAAGTCACGATTTATATTATACGTAGTAGCCACCTTGCACCTAAGAAAAAACAAAAACGCATCATTCCCAGCAACATCTACAGGATTCTGTTAAGAATTTATGAAAGCGGTGTGTCATAATATAAAATCTAAGTGGGTATTTTTTACAATTTACAAGCATAATGTCACTAGCGGTTCATTAATTAAATATAATTAATATTCCCGTTAAATAATTACACACTCGTGCTCATTGTGTTGATTGCGAATTAGGTAATCGTTGGTGTCATCAGCAAATAGCTCCTGTGATAGATATATTATGGAAATAATCAGTGGAAACTTTGTAATTTCATACATTATCAATATAAATATTGTACCTCTTTTAATTAGCTTTGTAATTGTTTATTTAAATAATATTTTTATTTTTCATAATTATTATTGTTTACAATGACATAAATATTGCAATGTCGTATGTGTATTAAACTAGGTTTTAGGTAGGTATATTGTTAAGCTTATGGATTTCCGGTTTCATTTTTTTTTCTTTAACTTTTAGTTGCAGGCTAGCGACGTCGAAGTTCCTAAAACGTTCCCATAGTGAGCCTGTGGGGACGGAAGCGATACATGCCCTCGGTACCGCTCTGCTTTCAGAGCAGGACATGAGTGCGTGAGAGCCAACATTGGGGGCGGCAGACGTAAGCTTGCCTTTGAAATCCAAAAGCTTATTGGTTACTTACTTGACATAAAATGTATATTTTATAATTTGTTTTATTTTTCCTCTTCGACATTGGAGACATCTCCAATTAATTTATTTGACGGTGGAGGCGTTTTACACCTCCACTAAACTTAATGTTTTTTTTGTTGTTTTGACTAGTAGAGACTTTGTATAAAGTATTTAAATCTCTACTATAGATTAATATAATTTAAGGCTCGGGGACCTTATACATCTCTTTTATAAATGTATTTAATTTAAGTATAATAGTATTCTTACTGTATTTTATTTTGAAAAAATGACTTTCTGGCAAGTTTCTTGCGGCGCATTCTTCTTGGTAATGACGGTTTTTCCAAATGCGCTGGTAGTTTCAAAAAGACATGTAAAAGAGCCCTTGGCGGCCTATTTGCAAAAATAAATTTTCATTTTCATTTTCATACCTTTTGCATTGATTTGCTTATGCGTTGACGCGGTTCCACTTTTATTTACAATTCGTCCAGTTAGCAATTCGTTCCGCAAATGTATCTCGTCCCATGCGCAATTCGACCCGTTTGCAATTTGTCAGTCAGTCAATGAGGACTTATCTGTTTATATAATTATATAAGATAAAAATAACTGCGAATGGGACGAGGAGAATTTGCGGGACGATTTGCAAACAGTACGACGTACCAAGACCAACCATCAATCCGATTCGATCCGATCCGATCGATTCCGATTCTCGACAAATTCCTGCTTCCTGCTTTCACAAATCCAACGTCCATTATTGCTTTTTCCAATAGGTCGAGGAAATATAACTTACTAGCTTCTGCCCACGACTTCGTCTGCGTAGAATTATACATAAAAACCTTCTTCTTGAATCACTCTATCTATAAAAACCGCATCAAAATCCGTTGTGTAGTTTTGAAGATATAAGCGTATAAAGGGACATAAGGACATAGGGACATAGGGACAGAGAAAGCGACTTTATTTTATACTATGTAGTGATTTTACGTATGCAAGATATTTTCTTAAATATTCGCAATTCGCATTTACTCACAAATGATTCATGACATCTATAACAAGTAACGTTTATTTGTTGGCGCATGCCATGACGTCACATCATAGACTTCGTAAGGCCGGTAGTGTCTTTCACCAGTTATTTTTTTAAAATCCATTATGTACTTTTATTTCACGTTTTCGCTATATTACGTTTCCTTAAGCCTAATACTAAAGCAAATACTCATTCGATGTATGAAATTAAGTATGAGTAAACTAGCCTATTAGTATTTTTCAAGTGCTACTTATTTAAAAAACAAGGTGCCTAGAAAACTAAGGTATTTTGTTGTTTTGTACCTGCGTGTCCGGCGCAGGTAATAAACAGATTAGAATAAGCTCATTATGGCATCTACTGTGCTCCCTAACGGGGTGCGATTCACTAATAAAATAACTCGGAAAGACAAAGTACTTGGCGGCTTTTTATGTTTGCCGTTCTTAAGATCCGGCTTCTGTGGAAACCATAATCTGAATAGAATTAAAGTATTATGATGAGATTTATAAGTTGCTGGAACCAACTTTACAGTACATTGTACAGTTGGTTTTAGTTACAACAATAAAAAAGTTTTGACATGGTCATTTCACAAATAGTAAAACTACAAAATAAACGGTTTTTAACTCACGATTTATATTGTACCTAGTTTTAAAGAATGCACTTGCTGCTTCTCTTCCAGCGCAGACCGTAAAAGCCTATCGAGAGGATGAGCGAATCTTAGAAATTGTATTATTACAGGCTATGCGGCTAGCCACCCATCACTATTTTGTTTTCCCTTTCCACCTATGCGCCCACAATCGCCCTAAACGTGACCTTTGGGTCTTGTTAACCTAGACTCTGTCTATCCCGTAAGGGATATAGACGTGATTAACATTGTATGTATGTGAGTACTAGCTGTAGCCCGCGACTTCGTCTACGAAGAATTCGTTCATCGCCGTCCCGCGGAAACTATGCAATTTTCCGTAATAAAAACTAGCTAATAAGCTATTCCAGACTATAATATACCCCCGTGTCAAATTTCATCGAGGTCTGTTCAACCGTTCTGGCGTGAAAGACTAACAAACATCCATACATCCTCATAAACTTACTACATACATACATACATACATATATCACGTCTTTATCCCTTACGGGGTAGACAGAGCCTAAGGTAACAAAACTTTAAGGCCACGTTTAGCATGATTAAGGGCGTATAGTTGAAAAGAAAATATTGACGGGTTGCCAGCCGCATAAGCATAGCCGCGGCTTAGCCGCATCGCCTATAACATGATTCCTAAATCTTTCGCCCATTCCCTCGATGGGCTTTTGCCATCTGCGCGGGAAGAGAAGCAACTGGTAAATTCGATGTCTTTTCTTTATAAACTTAGTAAGGGAACATACCCAAACTACGTGACCGATTTAGGGGGGGGAGGGGGGTCTTCAAAGTACCACTCATGGTCACCGGGGGGAGGGGGGGGGGTTTGGTTTCTTGTCACGTAGTCAATAATTTTTTTTTAAGAACGCCACGTTTTTATTACCCCATAGGTACGCATTCTCAAAGTACGCACTTTTAGGGGCCGTATAAGAAAATACAAACAAAAGCCATTATTTTGTAACTTTACGCAAAAAATATTGATAAAATATACTACGTGAAAACTAGGGGGGGGGGGGGGAGGGGGTCTGGGCATATACTACGCTTGGTCACCGAGGGGGGGGGAGGGGGTCAAAAAACGCGAAAAAAAGGGTCACGTAGTTTGGGTATGTTCCCTAATTTATAATATTACTATATAATAGGGTGTCTGGCGACAGTTTAAATAACTGTCCTAACATACTTTAGGGTTTTATGACTTAAGATCAGGAATGTTTATCAACTGAAACATTAATAGCGAATAATTATTGATAGTTGCATGCGTTTGCCTTCCATGCACGACACATTTTATTTCTATAAATAAAAACGCAACCGCGTCAACGCAAAGGCAAATTAATGTAAAATAAATGAAATTACAAAGCTTCCGGTGCATATATCTAAATATATATAACTCAAAGGTGACTGACTGACTGACTGACATAGTGATCTATCAACGCACAACCCAAACCACTGGACGGATCGGGCTGAAATTTGGTATGCAGGTAGATGTTATGACGTAGGCATCCGCTGAGAAAGGATTTTGATCAATTCTACCCCCAAGGAGATAAAATAGGGGATGAAACTTTGACAATTTTAAACCGATCGGGCTGAGACTTTGCATGCATAAAGCTACTATGACGTAGGTATCCTCTAAGAACGGATTGCGTAATTTCTGCGGGATAGCGATAAACGAATTCTATGCAGACGAAGTTGCGGGCAACAGCTAGTCCATAATAAATCTATTAAGGAGCTATTTGCTGATGACACCAACGATTACTCAATCCTTAATCAACTTAATGTACTACGAGCGCGTTATTATTAAACGGAAATGTAAATTTAATTGAATGCTTGCCAGTGACATTAGGCTTATAAATTGTAACAAATACCACATGGCACTATACACTTTCATATTATGTAAGAACAAAACCACAGAGCCATCCGCTGACACAAGTACTACTTAACTGACAAGTGAGATGGACGGAAGCATACCAATTTGGATTTCGAATCTAGTACTCAGACTTTTGTTTTTTAGGTCCCACTCTAGGAGCCAAGAAAAAAAACAAGAAAACGCATCATTCCCAACAAAATCTTTAGGATTCTGTTAAGAATTTATGAAAGTGGTTTAAAATCCTTACTATAAAATCTAAGTGGGTTTTTTTACAATTTACATGCGCAATGTCACTAGCGGTTCATTAATTAAATAAATTTAATTAAAATTACCGTTTAATACTTGTACGCTCGTTGTACATTAAGTTGATTGCGGATTAGGTAATCGCTGGTGTCGCATGCAAACAGCTCCTGTAATAGGTGTAGTATGGATTTTTGAATCTAGTACTCAAACTTTTGTTTTTTAGGTTCCAGACTCTAGGAGCAAAGAAAAAAAACAAAGAAAACGCATCATTCCCAGCAACATCTTTAGGATTCTGTTAAGAATTTATGAAAGCGGTCTAAAATCGTTATTATGAAATCTAATTAGGTATTATTTACAATTTACAAGCGTAATGTCACTAGCGGTTCATTAATTAAATTTAATTAAAATTTCCGTTTAATGATTAAACGCTCGTGGAACATTAAGTTGATTGCGGGTCAGGTAATCGTTGGTGTCGCATGCAAACAGCTCCCGCAATAGGTGTGGTATGGAAAACTTTGTGATTTCATACATTCTACATGCCTGCATGGAAAAATGCCTTTGCTTTGACGTGTTCTGCGCATGCTGCTGGTCTAGGAGTAAAGAAACAACATAGAATGTACCAGTTGCATCTCTTCCCGCGCAGATGGTGAAAGCCCATCGAGGGAACCAGCGAAAATCTTAGGAATCATGTTATAGGCGATGCGGCTAGCAAGCCATCACTATTTTTATTCCCCTTTCCACCTATACTCCAACAATCATGCACAACGTGGTCTTTAGGTCTTGTCACCTTAGGCTCTGTCTACCCCGTAGATAAAGACGTGATTTATGTATGTATGAAGCGTTATATAATTAGAACCAACATTGCAATGCAGGATTCCAGCAGCATCTTATAGATCTTATCACAATGCCTTAATTCTATTGAGCTCTGTTTATGGTTTCCACGGAAGCCGTGTCTTTGGGCAAACTTAAAAAGCCGCTTTATACTTTTTCTTTCCAGGTAATTCGCGAATCGCACCCCGTTAGGGAGCACAGTAGATGCCATAATGAGCTTATTCTAATCTGTTTATTACCTGCGCCGGACACGCAGGCATACAACAACAAAAGACCTTAGCTTTTTAGGCACCTTTGTTTTTTAAATAAGTAACACGTGGAAAAATGCTAATAGAAACAGGGACTGAGACCACCAACGCCTCTAAGGCATTCGACTATGTATTATGTGTAAGTATTTCTTGCAATATACCCACCGGCTATGATTCTACGCTAAATAAACCTTAATCCTTTTAATCGACATCTACACTAATATTATACAGAGATAGAACTGTATTTTTGTATGTTTGTAAGGAATAATTTCAAGAACTACAGGACCGATATAAAATATTATATCACCATTAGAATCCTATAAGAACCCTGAGGAACATAAGCTCTAAGTGTTTAAATCTATGCGAACGAAACCGCGGGTATATTAGTAAATAACAAGGTCACGTGACAGCTAATAACAGACTGCTATGGGTGGTGTAGGGGTATAGCACGCGTCACGGAATGACAAGGATCTGGGTTCGATTCCCTGCCATAGCTTTACTTTTCGGTTTTTACTATGTGTTCTAATTTTCAGTGTCATTTAGAAATTTTATATTAGTAAATAGGTAAACTTGTTTGGAACTACTAAACCTGCCTTTATAATAAGTTTCTTTTTATTTATAGTTTGTTAAAAGTCAAGTGCTTAAGTCTAATTTGACCTAGTTCCGGTCATCGGATCGATTTGAAATTTCCAATTGTCCGGGATAAACAGAAGCGTATGTGTCATTCGAACCTCTAATCCATCTCTGTGCCAAGTATGACTCAAATCTGTCCAGCTGTTCGGGTGTGAAAGAGTAACAAACATCCATACTCGCAAACTTTCGCATTAATAATATTAGTAGGAAGCACGTGCGCTTGGCTTTTCTTCCCGGCATTTCGATCTAACAGCGACTAAAACGTATATATACCTACTTAACAATCCCGAAAACTCACTAAACTGGTACCTTAGCCTGAAAATTTACAGTTGTTCTTAATACAACGCGGTATTATACAAGTACATTACGTACTCTACCATAGTGTAATGATTTTTAAACTCCCATTGGAATTCAGTAAAATTCCGATATTTATTTCAAATGCTAGATCGAATGTTTCAAGCGAGTAAAGCCGCAGGTAAAAGCTAGTATCATTACAAACAATATGAGTAAACTTGGAGCAAACTATGAGTAATTTTTAATGGTAACTTTTCAAATCAGACTAACGTATTATTTTATAAAAAAACACCTAGTTTCTTTTACTGATAAATGAATAATTTACCTTAATGCTAATATTCCATTAGGTTAAAAACTCACTGTCTAATGAAAACAAGTTCGTCCGTATTAACTGTCGCTTACGGCGCAGTCCTATAAAAGGGCGCGCCCTAGACATTGACAGTCAGTCAGCCAGTGACAGCCAGTGAGAGTGCAGTGACATCAGTTGCCCACGGAACTTCTAACAGTGCGGAGCTCGTCTCTTGTCTAAACAACAAAAATTATGAATTCAAGTAAAATAAACCGATCAAAGACCATCATGCTCTCCGAAAATATTCAGAGACAGGTAAGCTACCATTTCACTAGAAGCCTTGTAAATTATATTGTTAGTGCGAACAGCGAATCTGATATTGTGATATTTTCTTTCAGAATGAAGAGATAGAAGCTTTAAGCTCAATCTATGAGGACGATTGGAACTTGGACAGTGACGTCACGAGGACTTTCAAGATCCGAGTCGCGGAGCACAAACAGGAGGCTTTGTTATTTGTGACGATGCCTCCCGAGTACCCGAGCCACTCGCCGCCGAAATACGAGATATCTGCGCCTTGGATGGATAGAAAGACCAAAGTCTCGCTGCATCAGGCGTTGAATCACGTCTATCTGTAAGTATACTTGACTGTTGTTTTGTTTTAGAAAATAACAGTGTACTGTTCTAAGCATTTATTAACTACTTTAAATAAGCGTGATAAAGTTTCACTTACTATCCAGGCAAGTGTTAACAACTGCCCATAATATTAACTTGTACGATTCGTTGAAACACTTGCATTTTTGAGATGTCTTGTGATCATAAATTAAAAGAACTTATTTAATATTTTCAGGGAACACATAGGTGAGAGTGTTGTTTTCCAATGGATAGAAAAAGTGCGGGAGATCGTACGAAGTATAAAACCCGAGAAGAGGAACAAAAAGAAGGAGCAAAAGAAGCCGGGATCACGCAACACGCGCGAGGTAAATCTAATATAACAATTAAATTGAACTCTAAAAAGTGTTAAAGTTAAAATTATTTTATAAATGTGAGTTTCATGTTCGAAATCCAAGCAAGATTGAATCGTAATATTATTCTTTAGTGCTATTGGCTAAATATGTACTAAGAAATGTATTATTTTCAGGCCGTGGCTCATTGCCCCGAAATCATCCACGGGGAGGTGATCATTGACAGGAAGAGCATATTTCAAGGCCACGCGGCTGAGGTGCACAGCATCGAAGAAGTCAAGTAAGTTGAAACACAGCATTAAGTTTTGGCTGCCATTTTCATTGGCAATATCTGAGTATTATTATTAAATACAAAAAGTTCATAACTAACGATTTATTTGAATTTCTTTTACAGGGCGGTCCTTTCTAAGCTAAAGGAGAATAAGAAAATCCAAAACGCTAAGCATAATATGTACGCGTACCGCATAGAACGTGAGACCGAACGAGGATCAGTAATCGTCCAAGATTTTGATGAAGACGGGGAGGCGCATGCCGGAGGACGCATGATGAAGCTCATGCAAGTCCTAGACCAGAGAAATACCTTGGTCATTGTGACTAGATGGTAAGTTCATCTCCGCTATAACAAAAGGATTCGCTCCGGTTGTTAATCATGTCCGACGTAAAATTTCGGCTCGTAGGTTGTATAAAGATCTCGACTACAAATTAAAACTGGGATGGTTATTTATTTATGAATCTCTTTTATTACAGGTTCGGAGGCATCCAAATCGGCGCAGACAGATTTCGTCATATCAATAATGCTTCTAAGCAGGCGATAGAACAGGCTGGCTTGTTGAGGAAATGACGTTGCCCCCAGCTATTTTACAAAGATATTAATTGTAGTGATTTAAGACTGATTATAATCTAGTTCTAGTTAATAAATTATATAAGTTAAGTAGGTATATTGTATTTCACCTTGTTTCATATCTACGTGTATCGAATGTGTGTAAATAAATGTTTCTCTTTCTTTTCTAATGTAGGTATTTGTTATATTGGTACGATTTTAAATAAATAGTAATAATATTTTAAAATGTTTATTTTACCAACTTACCCTACCTGTAAATATAGTCAAAACCAAGTAATTCCTTTTTTCTTTTTTTTATGTTAGAGAGGCCAGACAAACTAACTAGTGGGTCACCTGATGTTAAATGATCACCACTGTCCATAGACACCCGCAGCGCTTTACGCGATGCCAGTGCGTTGTCAGCCCTTAATCCTTTGTCAACATTAAAACCATATATTTTTGACAGGTCATAAATATGTAATAAAATCAGCTTTGTTATTTTTCTATTAAGTATACATTTAAATGGTGAAGCACTTACTTAGTTGACTAACCTATTCCTAATACTAGATATTAAATAAACTAGATCTAAGATTGAACAACAAAGAGTTAAATAAACCCTACAAAAAAAAAGGAAAATGAGAGCCAAGTTCAATATTATTGACTTCACCAATAAAAGAATTGATATCATAATGGAAGCCAGGTTCTCCGTAGAAAATCCTGCATTTATTTCACTTGGGATGTAATTCAATTTCAATATTTGACTTGGCTAGTTTTTACATACATATTTTATTAGTCATTTTTTTGGAGGTACTTATATTTTTAATAGAAAAAACAGGCTATATTGTGTTTGTCTTTGTTACTTTTAAAATTGGGTTGGTTTGTACTGTTTCTATTAAAAATTTCAAATTGCTCCGTTTACTAGAACTAAATCAATTACTAGTTTTGACCCCTAACAAACTTTAATTTTTTTTTAATATGTAGTTCCAAACAAGTTTACCTATTTATTATTATACTAGATGTTGCCGGAGACTTCGTTCGCTCAGAATTAAATACATACAGCTTATGTTCCTCAGGGTTATTATAGCATTCTAATTGCGGAAAAAAAATGAAATCGTTCTAGTAGTTTTTGAGTTTATTTTTTACAAACATACAAAATTACAGATATTTCCTTCTTAAAATATTACTGTAGCAGTCAAATAAAAGGATTTAGGTTTAGCACAGCATGATAGTCGGTGGGTCTATTGCAAGAGATACCTAAACATAATACAAAATCAAACACCTTAATTGGTATTTTTCCACGTGTTAATTATTAAAAAAACAAAGATGGCTACAAAACTAAGGTCTTTTGTTGTTTCATCCCTGCGTGTCCAGCGCAGGTAATTAACATAGATAAGAATAAACTCGTTATGGTATCTAATGTTATGGCAAAACGTAGTGATACCTACTATTATTATTATTCTTTGTTTCCATATGTATTCTTTATACCTATGTTTCACAAATAAACGATTCTGATTCTGATTCTGATTCTGAAAATGTAAGCAGGGCCGCTTTCGTGGAAACCATAATCAGAGCTCCGTTTAATAAGTAAACACTCACTCAAATTTCCGTTTAATAAGTAGGGTACATTGAGTTAATTGCGAAATACTGATTGAAATACACCTAAAATAATAAACAAGTTTCACAGTTTGTACCGTTAGCAAATCGTCCCGCAAACGCACGTCGTCACATACGCTATTCGTCCCGTAAACGCACCTCGTCCCGTTAGCAAATGATTCCGCAAAAAACACACCTCGTCCCATCCGCAATTCAGCCCGTTTGCAATTTTTCAGTTCCAGGCAGTCAGTCAATTAGGACTTTTCTCGTTTTGTAATTATAATAAAAGACAATAACTGCGAATGGGACGAGTTGCGTTTGTCGGACAAATTGCTAACGGGATGAATTGCGAATGGGATAAACTGCAAAAAAGAAGAAGTGCGTGTGCGGGACGATTTGCAAACGGGACGAATTGCGAACGGGACACATTGCAAACGGGACGAAATGCGACTAAAGGAGATTTTAGCCAGGTGCGAGTCCTACAGCCAAAGAAGGGTTTAATGGTTCCCTTTAAATAGTCCATTTGTATATATTATAACAGTAGTTTGACACCTATGAAAAACACTTCATCTTAAAAGTTGTTCAATAAAAAAATGCCACTGAAGTGTAAAAAACTATAGACTAATACATACACACATACCGTCATGCCTCTCTCCCACAGGGGTAGGCAGAGACTACTTTGTTCCACTTGCTACAATCCTCACATACCTCTTTCGCTTCATCCACATACATCAATCTCTTCATACATGCTCGTCGGTTTCGGGTACTCCTGGCCTGACCTAAAGACTAGAGAACAGAAATTCAATCGAAATACCTTTCTGTTAAAATACTCTATGCCCGCTAAAGTTGACTGACAAGACAGCCTGTTAAGGTTGTCACTATTTTTGGCTTAGGTGTTTTTAAGGTAGATTTGTAACAAATCTTGAGTAACAGACATCTTGAGCCTGACCTTCTATCAGAAGCAAATTTAACGGCTCTTTGGCACAAAAATACATGTACGAACTTACTCCTTCTCCGTTGCGGTAACGTAAGCTGTATACACGGGTTAAATAATAGACTTACCCGGATGAGTCCATCTTTGCACACTGTGGCCAAGTACTCCCCGCATGGCGACCAATCCAGCGCGAATATCTGCTCTGTGTGACCCGTCAACGTGATGGCCGCTACGGGTGCCTCGGGACTGAGGTCCCATATCTTGACGGTGAGATCGTGAGCGGCCGTGGTGAGGAGATCTGAGGCCGTTGGGTGGAACCTCACGATGTAGATCTTGTCGGGGTGCGCGGACCACGTGCGGTGAGGAGTGTTCGTTGATTCCTGAAGACCTGGAATTATAATATGGCTAGTGTTAGACAGGGATCGGAAACCGGTTTTTAAAATTTACCGACTTGGAATCAATAACCGAAACCGAAATGGATTTTTTGCCGGTTATTAAAGAAGCCGGTTTTGCCACTAATTCAGGTCTTGATGAGCGAAATTAACCAGTTAATTTGAGTTAACAGGGGCGGCGTTGTATTGAGTAAAACTGGTTTTGTATCGGTAAGCGCAAGCTTTAAAATATCGTTCTTTGTATTAACAGCAAACCGGAAATTAATACTTTTAATTCATTTCCCTTCATTAACCTATGAATCAAATGAACGTCTAATTAGACCGGTCTGAACGATATGAAATTTATTATTTATTTCAAAACCGGTTCCGATCCTTGGTGTTACAGAACTAGAATTATTAAAAGTGGTTTGAATTAACAAGTGATTACGAATAGCTATGCCATGTCCACTGATAATATATATAGTTTGCAAGTCATAGGAATTTGAGCAGGGAATGTCCGGATCGTTACCATCATACGACTCGCCAATCCTGCCGCAAAACAACTGTGTGTGTGTGTGTATCGATTGTATGTTAATTAATATGTATCTCTCTCTCTTTCACTCTCTTTCCCCTTTTTCACTCTTACCCTCCCTCACTCTCTCACTCGCACTCTCTCTCGTACTCTATCTCTCTCCCTCTCTCTTTCTCTCTCTCATACACTTTCTCTCTCACTCTCTCTCTCACTCTCACTTTCTCACACACAAATCGCTGAACACTACATTATACATGGGGGTGATTCCGATGCCCCTTAAGGTGTTCTTGCTTACAAGGTGTCATATTATGTCAAATGGTTTTAAAATCCCTTTGAATTCATATTAAGGTTTAAAATTAACTTTTTATAAAGTTCTTTCGATATTACATTAGAACACAAGAGGCTGTCTATGTCTGGACATTTCGTCTGACTCTACTTCATGGGACACCCTATATCTATATCAAGACACTATCTCTTGCCCGTGACTTCATCAGCACATATAACGTCACAGTCCCTTGTCCCTTCATCCACTCATGTTTTCAATTATTGACTCTCTATTTCCTATGCCGCCCTTTTGTCCCATGGTAAATTCGAAAAATCCATTCTTAGAGCACCTATGTGTTCCTAAAGGACTGAGCGTTAATTCTTTATTTTTAAACACATCCTTTTGTTTCATGGGCAATTTGTAAACTCCTTCGAAGTGCATACGCCAAATTTCACGGCTAATTAATAATTACAGCTAGACCGCCTTGCAGCATACATGTAAATCCCATTTATTCCCATCCCGTGGGTATTTCCAAAAATCCCTTAGTGCAATTTTATGATCTCTAAGGCACGTCTGACGAATTTTAAGTCTGTAGCTGTCTGGGCTGTGCGTCGTCTAGCAGTCAGTCAGCCACATTACTCATTTATACGTATAGAAAATTAGCTGTCGCCTGCCATTTCGTCTGCAAAGAATTCATTTATCGCTATGCCGCGGGAACTACACAATTCATCTGGATAAAAAGTAGTCTACGTGTTATTTCCGATTACAATATATCTCTGTGCCAAACGATCAAGATCTGTCCAGCTGAGAACAGCAACAAACATTCATACATTTATATTCACAAACTTTCGAATCTTTGGTTTATTAGTAGAATAGAAGATAGCCTTCCATGCCGGTCCGGGAGTAAAGAAAAAACATAGAACGTACCAGTCGCTTCTATCGAGGGCGCACGGAATGGGCGAAAATCTTAGGAATCGCGTTACAGGCGATCGATTCCCTTTTCCACCTACACGTCCACGATCATGCTAAACTCGACCCGCAGGTCTCGTCACCTCGGGCTCGGCTACCCCGGAATAGATGTATATATGTAGAAAAAAATTCAAAAGCGACGTCACCTCCTTCGGGTATGATCCACTCGCGCAGCATGCCGTCGTCGCAGGCCACCAGCAGGCGCTCGTCCCGGAACGGGTCCCAGGCCCAGTCCTGCAGCGCGGCGGGGTGCAGCAGCGCCGCGTGCGCGCCCGCCCCCGCTCCCGCTCCCGCGCCCGCCCCCGCGCCCGCCCCCGCCGCGCGCGTGGCGCCCCGCGGCAACTCCACCACGGCGACGCGGCCGCCGCCGCCCGACACCGGTACGGCGCAGCGGGCGCCGTTCGCTGCAGAAACGTTACGTGTCGGACATGACTTGAATGATTAAATGAATTGAATTGAATTGAGATTGCGGCGAGAGGCCTTCCGATGAGACGGGTGATCGTCTGCGAGCTGTGACCGTGACCGTTGCACGTTACGGTAACCAAAAAACGCTAGTGTGAACGAGGCTCGCTAGCCTGCCGCGAGCGGAACGCTACGCCTGCGCTAGGTTTTCTTTTTTCATAGTACCTGTGACGTGCGACGGTTAAAGTTACAGCTCGCAAATGAGTACTCGGTTTTAGTCGTACGAATCAGGTAATCGGAGTGACTTTTATACTGGGTGCGACGAACACCCCGTGTGATAGCTATAGAAGCTAAAAAAAATTTACTGTCATAAAAATAAATCATAAGTTAAATAACTTTATCGAAAGGTTATGCCCTCTGAATTTACTTCTAATATTAAATTACTAACCAAATATATCCCATATCCATATACCTTCTAATAGGCTTATTTGTAGAAATTCGTTTCATACTTATAATTTTGAGGAAATATTTTAAGAATGCGTTTTATTTTAACTTCCATAGCTAGGACTGCATATCACAATAAATTATCACTCAAGATGATTGTTACGCGTTGTACCTAGTGCTTTTCTAAAATATAATATCATAAAAAAAACAAGAAATTTTATTATTCGTTTATCAGGTAAACCGTTGTTTCGTGATGAATAGGTGTATCAAACCGTTATCAATATCCTGTTTAAAAAAAATTAACAAAGATTATTTCAAACTGCGTTCGGTTCATATTTTGCTAGTGTTACTCACTCATTACTTTCAATTGAAATAAAATGAAAACAAACTAATTGCTGGCATTTTGCCAAACGCCAGAAACAACTTACCATAGAAGCCATTGCATTCCCCAGAAATCTGACGACTGATGTTCTTTATGTTCTCCACGTGAGTCGACTTGTGGCCAGGAGTGCCTTTGAGATGGCGGAATTTGGACACTTTGCCTACACAAATAAAAATCAAAAATTTATTCACAATTAACTTGAAAATCTGCTGTACATATTTGCATTGAAAAAATATTTTTCCATTTGCATACAATTAAAATACAAAACGATGTCACCGCTTGCGATAGCCGTACAAAATCTATGGGGAATAAAGTTTTGATATTTCATGAAAAATATCCTTTTATCGTCCCGTTCGCATTTTGTCCCACAAGCAATTCGTCCAGTTTGCAATTCGCCCCGTTCGGAAATCGTTCCGCAAACGCAACTCGTCCCATTCGCAGTTTGTCCCGTTAGCAATTCGTCCCGCAAACGCACCTCCTGCTGCTGCCGTACCGTAGAGCTAAAAATTACTTTTTTCATTGGGCAACTTACCAAAGACAGTTGAAGTCCTCTTAGTGGTAACATTCGGCACGGAGGCGCGCTTGTCCTTCTCCTCACGATCGGGACTCTTCCGCGATTTCAAGGAATCACGGCGCCTGGATCAAATATAAATATTCTGTGATAAACTTAAAATCATCATATCAAGCGCATCGCCAATATAGATTCTTTTAAACCTGGTGATGGTTCCGTATACTAGTCACTTGAACTCAGAAAGTACAGAGTACAAGCGTCAGTAACATCTCAAGTTTCAAACTAGCTTTACCTTACTAGATTCATAGGAATCGTGTTACAAAACGTGGCCTTTGGGTCTTGTTACCTTAGGCTCTGTCTACCACGTAAGGGATAAAGACGTGATTTATGTATGTATGTAGATTTACTATTTAGGTAAGGTTGACCTTCTTAACAATAAGGTAATATCTGCGCAACATTGCTATTGATTTACAATCTATACTAATATTATAAAGGGGAAAGATTTAATTCTTTGTTTGCAATGAATATGCTCAGAAACTACTGGATCGATTTGAAAAATTTGTTCACCATCAGAATCCCACATTTATCCCTGATGAAATTAGGCTTAATTTAATTCTGCACGGACGAAGTCATAAGCTAGCTAGTTAAAGAATAACCCCCTTATTCATAAACTCTCTAATAAGCTTCTGCTAACTTAGCAATCGTTTGTCCTTATCTGTGTAAGGTAAATGTCAAAGTGAGAGAATAAGGGAGTTGGGGCTTTTATGAATTAGGGGGTGAACGAATGATTACGCTGTAAAAACTCATACGGTACCTGAGGGGCGCGGGCGACGGCGGCGTGTCAGACTCGACGGCCACACTCACTGAGCGCGACTCGTACGCGCGCCGCCTCTCCGCTATTGACTGGTTGCCGCTACACAACACGACACACTCACAACGACCGCAACCAACGCATTGGCATGAATTAAACGTTCAATATTAATTACACAAACAAATAACTCACGTATAAAAGTCGAGCCCCGACGGCAGCGAAACGAACACCAAAGCTCCAAAAGGAAGGACTACGAACGAATCCGAAACATGTCGAGCAATACTCGACTTTTATACGTGAGTTATCCGTTTGTGTCATCATGATTGAGTCTCACGGTAGTTTCATATTGAAACCGTTCAATATTATCGTGATACTAGTACAGTCAGCAAAGATCAGTCGAAGAGCTGAAAATTACTACTGTCTTCTAAATGTCTTCAACTTTTGATGCTGACTTTATGTCAAATAAGATCGTGGATTTCAAAACAACTGGATTAACTGTGACACGCATCAATGTAGCGCAATGAGTTTTGTAACACGCACTCATCCTGTGAGAGGAGGGCGGTGCTCCGCAGGGGGACATTATAGGCAGACGATGATGATATTGACACAGGGGTATCTTCATTTTGGCCTTGTCTCGTTCACATCATAGCAAATCTATCTACTATACTATCCTGACCATTTATGTGTACATTTGTCATAAGTATCGAGAGGTCACTTAGACATATCTGTC
Source organism: Pandemis corylana (assembly GCA_949127965.1). NCBI lineage: Eukaryota > Metazoa > Arthropoda > Insecta > Lepidoptera > Tortricidae > Pandemis > Pandemis corylana. The sequence continues at coordinate 11,372,726 of OX421870.1, read as the reverse complement.
ACGTTAAGATTAGGCCGCTTAAGATAGCGTGACAACGTGACAGAAATGTCAACCTGCGACTGAGGGTCATAATGGATGCGCTGCCACGGTGTCGTGATGAAAGCTGGCTATTGCACATCAAACTCTGACAGTTTACATACAGACATTTAGGTTCATTCATAAGAACCAATAACCAGAGATGTGATGTATCTTAGATAAAAGTATCTAAAATACAGATACAAGATACAAAATACGTATTTATATCTTGTATTTGAAATACTTTTAAAAAAATATATTTTGTATCTTGTATTTAGATATATTTTCCTGGTATCTTAGTATTTTGAAGATACTATATTCCCTAAGATACTTTTACTAAAATAAACTTCGAATATTTTCTTTCCGAATGCAACTGAACGCAGAGCGTCGTTCAAAAATTTAGTTGATAGAATCTGGCTACCGAAATGTTACCCTTAGGGACCTTAGGTTTGGCGAGGCGAGGGGTCTTAATATGCAATCGAGGGCTTTATTTTTTATCTCCCGTGTAGTTTACATAATTTTATGTCAACACTTGGCTAAAAAGCGGCTTTTTTCGTACGCGTAGAGGGCGAAAAAGCCACTTTTTGGCCCGGTGTGACATAAAAGTATTTTATCTTTAAAAAGTATTTGAAAGATAGGTATTTTGTATCTAGTATTTCAGATAACTTTTTAGAAAATTATTTATATCTGTATCTGAAATACTTTTTTGTAAAGTATCTTGCATTTTGTATTTCAGATACTTTATTTAGGGTATCTTATACATCTCTGCCAATAACGGACAAAGTTTACTACAATTGCAGTTTGAAAAATATTCACAAAACCATACATGTCACTCCAGCACGTCTAGCAGAAGAGCGCACAAGGGTCACGTCGCGCGCGAGATAGATCGCCCGTTATTTGCTTACTGTTCGCTTTAGAAAGAGAGGGGTAGTCTACCTCGCGCGCTCTCGTCCTACCCGGGCTTTTACGTAGTTCACAATGATTCGCGAAGTGTCCCAGGGGGCGCAGAGAATCTATGGCGTCTAGAGCAGAGGGTCGTCGGTTCGATACACGATTCCGCACCTCTGAATATTTCGGAGTCTATGGGCGGTGGTGATAGCCTTCCATCAGGTGACCCGTATGCTGGTTTTCCCCATATCATATTTAAAAAAAACCTTTGCCCAACAATGGGACGCACATAAACACCACAATAGGGAGATGAACATGTATAGGATAGGTAGCTAAGCTAGCAACGTCGTCTTTACGTCCGAGATGTTTAGTCAGGATATGAACTCACTCGGTGGTCTCGAACAGCTTCCGCCGCTCAGCAGTGCTGGGCGTCTTGGGCCTGTAGCCAGAATCCGAAGAGTTGACCTCTTCCTCCAGGCTAGTATCCGATTTGCCGTTTGTGTATTCCTCTGTGGACGAATAAGTTAGCTTTCTCAAACATTAGTGGCAGACACGAAGGGCCTTGTTGACGGCCGAATTACATTGCAGGCGCGATTTTCTGAATATAAATCGGATTGCTGGACTGTTTTTCAATTGTTTTTAACTTTTTTTAAAGTCAAAGAGACTATGGAACAATGAACAACAATGTCATACAGCCAAGTCGATGGCCGAGGAATGTGTGTTTTGTTCGAGTCTTACGTTTTTATCAATGTCTCAAATAGCTTACGGTGACAGATGACATAAAAAAACTTAAGAAAAAAGGCGGGATCGTGAAAACCACCTAAGTTGCGAGGAAGTTTAGTGCAAAATTTCTTTTCATTTCCTCTCAATGTTTGAGAATAAAATTACATCTGCCTCAGCTGGAAGAGCAGTTACTGGATTCGTAACTTAAAAAACCCTCACCTGCGGTTCGTGCACCAGAAGCATCACAAAGAAGATAATATGCTTTTGGACTGTATGGTATGCTTTACACGATTATGCAATAAATGGATACATTCAATGTCGATTTGATTACCTTTGGGTGCTATCTCGACATCACTGGTTGGTGATAGTGACTTGTCTTTGTCGTCGTCTTTGGGCGCGCCGGTAGGAGTCGTCGCTTGCGCTGACAGCGGCGATGTGGCTGCGACAAAAATGCTCCTTTACATACACAAGTCGAGCAAAAGTAACGGTCACTTTTCATACAACATTCTATGTAAAGCAACCCATTATTTTGCTCGTCAATTCATAGGATTACCGTATTACGAATACAAATTTTGAAATATCTCACAAAATTCTTGATTATTATTCTGAAATCCTGACATTTCAAAGGGGCATCATGAAACTGTAAATACCTGAGTCTGATTTGGGCACCCCTGGCACCACGGGCACTGAGAACACCTTGTCGAAGGAGAACTCCTCGCTGCCTGAAGATGCGGAGAACGGCTTCGGACCCAGGCGAGGCTATAAACACAGTACATATACAAACATAAATAAATAAATCACGTCTTTATCCCTCACGGGGTAGCAAGACCTAAAGGCCACGTTTAGCATAATTAAACACACTACAGTAACGGAATCATGAATTACCCATCTCCAGCCTACACGTTCCACTGCTGGGCACAGGCCTATCAGAATGAGAGGCCTTGGGCTAGTTCCCACGCTCAGTGGGGATTGGGAACTTCACACACGGTATGCGGGTTTCCTTGCGATTTTCTTATTCACCGAAAAGCTCATAATAAATTTCTAATGTAATGCTATCCATAACTATTCATCGACATGTAAGACTACAGAATAGGACTTATTGTATAGAAGAGATAGTATTGTATGGGTACAAAACTATTAATTGTTTTTGTTTTCATAATCACCAAGTGCTTAAAAATAACTACATTAATATTTGGGCAACTCCTCAGATACAAGGATGTTCAGAAACGCCACCTAAAAAGATGCGACATCGAGCCCTCTCACTGAGAAGATTTGGCAGCACAGCGTCCTGAACGGCGCTTTGGTGCGGGACAAGGTTCGCGAGTACGAGGAGCAGCGTTTAGCTGACCTCGATGCTAAACGCGATGAACTGAAGACTCGCCAGCCTGCTGCCATTTGTTAATGTCATCGGTGTACTCACGGGCATTCATTGTGCGCGAGGTTTCACCGCTAAGATCGGCTATAAGCCATCTTCGGGCGCATGAGCGTTATACTAACTAGGAGTCGAAGTGGCCATGAAGTCGCCATGGCCGAAATCGGTCGGAAGGATCAACACGAACTGTATATCAATAAATATACAAGAACTTAAGGCCACATTTAATGTGTATTCAGGTAATTCCGAAAATCGGGTAAAACCGAAAATCAATAAAATCAGTCATATTTCGTTGTCGCATTTCAATTGAAATGGGACTATTATTACAACGGAATAAGACTGATTTTATTGATTGTCGGAATTACCCGATTTCCGTAATTACCCGAATACAACTAGTATGATTGTGGGCGTGTATAGGTGGAAAGGGGAATTAAAATAGTGATGGGCCGCATCGCCTATAACATGTTTCCTAAGATTCACACATCAATTATTGATGAAGACATAAAGGTACTTAACAATCAGAACAGGTACCAAACAAAATGAAACATACAAAAATAAAAACACAATATCACCAACCAGAAATGCTTATAAAAAAACTTCGATATCAACCATTCAAGTACCTTATAACCGGATATCGGTACCGCTGTGGTCCTCGGCTTAGGCTTCGGTGCCTCGTGGTCGTCTCCAGACCCTGGCTCAGAGATAGACGACCTGGGTAGAGGCTTGGGAGCCTGTACTGGCACCCCGTTGATATAGCTATTGCTACGAGACAACGTCAGCTCAGCAGAGTCAGTACTCTCCGCCTTTTCCAGAACCTTCTCCCTCTCTTCTTCACACTTTTCAATTTCATTATCATGCCCGTTCTTGTGGAATCCGTTCGTCTCTTTCTGGTAGTCTGGCTTCTCTTTCTTCCCTTCCATGCCTTTGATCAAGTCTTTAACGTTCACGAAATCAATGCGGTCTTCGTCTTTCGGCTCGATCGGCTCAGCTTTGGGTTTTGGTGCGTCTTCTATGGTCACAGGTGTAATTGCTTTTTTAGCTTCGGCTTTCTTAGGCGGAGGCATAGATAGAATAGACTTGACCATCTCTTCTAGATTTCCACGATGAACCTTAAAAAATATATGTTGCAATAAGACTTATTTTAAGGCAGATTTATAAAATGTTTATAATCTGGTAACAAAGATATAATCACCAGATTGTAATACAGTTTCACCCGCAAGTAACCAAAAAAAAAAGCAAAATCATTAAAAGCGTTAAAATATAATAAAAACAAAATTACTTACGCATTCAAAACAAAACTAACCCATCTAAACTACAAAACACCACACAAAACCACAAGTAAAAATCAATCCAGAAATAATAATGGACAAACACATCACAACACCAATTATTAAAAAAACTAGCATGTTTTAAAGATATAAAACAAAAACCGCACATAATTTTGTAAACACCATTTTTTCATGCACCAAACTAATACAAAATACATTGTAATCTTCAAAACAAAAGATAATTTAATTAATGTTCCTAAAATAAATAAAAATAACACATTCTAATCATCATTCATAATTTATTACCCAAACCAGTTCATAACCGCAACAACTAAGACAAAGTGAAAATCCTCAAATAATATTTTGCAGTTAGAACTCTACCACATTACTGAAGAACCTATTCTTAGGGCCTGTTTCAGCACTCTCCTTTAAGACGCTGATATTTCAACTATTGGTTATATACGATATCTTCTCTGTCTGTTTCATAGTAGAAAATTGAGAGAGAATCATAGACAATTACACTTAATATTTCAGGAACTTTACAGAGAGTGGTGAGCCCTTAATCGAATTTACACAAACCAAGACGCTTTGCCGCTCAGTGCATCCTTTTTCGACTGATAAAGAGCGAAAGAGCCGCACTGAGCGGACTTGCCAGCCGTTTCGCATGCGTTTTTACATGCTCTACTATCTTAAATTAGGTAAAGAAATTCGATACGCTTTAGGAAACAGAAAAAAAATACATTATCTTCAATAGAAAGATATCTTCTAAGTAATAAACTAACTTAATAAAGAACATTTTTATCTTTTTGTCACTAGAATCACATTCTAGCGGAAAACAACTAGGGGTGTGAAGGTGACAGACGTGGGGACCCCGTAGACTAGAGAAGAAGATGTAAGTAAGTAAGTATTATGAGTGAGATGACGAATATTCGATTTGAAGAATGAGATGACGTATGTAAGATGTTAGGATTTAGTTTAGATTCAGTCAGCGGTACAATTTTGATACGATATCCGCGTAAGAGCGGAACTAAATTTTGAATCAAAAATTTACACAAAAAATCTTTATAGGTTTGTTCAGTTGAACTGTCTCAATCGCCTGCTGTAAAAATCCGCAAATCTGAAAGAGAGAGATATACAAACCTGGGTGCAGTTGTTAGCGTCCGGGTGAAGAGAGATGTTGGGGACGGGATGGTCCTGGTTCTCGAGCCACATGGGAGCGCTCAGGTAGGTCACCGACCCCGCCGTCTCGGGGTACAGGTCCGCGTGGTAATCTCGATAGCTCTGCGGACAATTACAATGAGAAACGGTTAAAAAAAAACAGCACCGCACTTCATTTAACCTTTTCGGCACCAACGACGCATGTATAAGCATCGCAGGTTGAATGCCAACGACCTGTATATACGTCCATTACTTCAATGCCAAAGCAGCCTTCGTTCGATTGCGTTTTTTTTTATATATTTTTTTTTATATATAAGAGGGGGCAAACGAGCATACGGGTCACCTGATGGAAAGCAATCACCGTCGCCCAGGGACACCTGCAAGACCTGGGGAATCACAAGTGCGTTGCCGGCCCTTTGAGGAACAGGAAGGCTCGCTTTTTAAAGATCCCTAAATTGTACCACTCAGGGAATGTTGCAGCAGGAAGTTGGTTCCAGATTTTTACCGTACGCGGAAAGAAATTGCGTTTAAAACGCACGGTACTTGACTGCCAACCATCAAGATGTTGAGGATGGAAGGACAGACGGTTCCGCGAAGTACGGTAGTGGAATTTAGCCGCAGGCAGCAATCCGAAGAGTTCGTCAGAGCACTCCCCATGATAAATACGGTACAGTATGCAGAGGGATGCTACATCCCTCCGCACAGCCAGAGAGTCGAGCCGACCAGAAAGTGCCTGGTTATCGACAAATCGAGCAGCTCTGCGTTGGATGCGGTCAAATGGAAGGATTTAGGTTCAACTTAAGGCAGCGCAATAAAGAAGTCTGGCGTATGGGTGACGTCTTTTGTATTCGATGTGGCGGCGAAAAGGTCAAAAGTATGTGGGTTGTCAATGGACATGAAGCAATATATTTCTTTGTGCTTCATCAAAGTCAAAGTCAAAAGTCAAAAGTATTTTATTTGTGAAACATGGGTGATGGCTGCATAAATACAGAGATGTTACATATTTTAGTGTTGCACTATGTTTTGCCGGTTGGCGTACAAAAACATTGGCTATTAAGTAGTATTAACAATTTAGGTCATCATTTAAATAATCGAGAACAGAATAATAGCATTTATTCGTAAGCAGGGTTAATAATTTACGTCTCAAGTGGTATTGGCAGTAGTTTAAATTCTATTGGTATTTTGTTATAAACCCTTATTGCAAGAGAACATACATTTTTACGCATCAAAGCCGTTTTCCCAGGAGCTGGGCATAAATCCTCCCTAAATCTTTGCCTCAAACGTTCGCTACTGTAATTGGCTTTTTTGAACAATCGTCCTTTCTGTGCTCTAATCCAAGCCAGTTGGGGGCCCCATAGAGCTAGGGGCCAGTGCCATTTTGCCACCCCTGCCACCCTAGTTACGCCACTGGACCCATGTAAGTGGAAGATGAAGCGGCTCACCTTTCTGGGCACTTGGTACATGATGGGCACTACGCTGGAGCCGGCCAGCTGCAGCACGCGGTTCACCTCCCCCTCCATCACCCGGAGAGCCCGCTTCGGAACCAAACACGCACCCTTTGTCTGTTCCCCTGTGAAACAAACAAACTCTTATTAACATAGATCATTAACAACGCGAAGAACAGAAGGCTAAGGGGATTTAGATTTATCAAATTCTAAGTATTGTAGATAAAAAGTGATTAAAATTGACTTACACAAACATACATACACAAATCACGTCTTTATCCCTTACGGGGTAGACGGAGCCTAAGGTAACAAGACCTACAGGCCACGTTCAGCAAGACACTGTGGGCGTATAGGTGGAAAGTGGAATCGAAATAGTGGTGGGTTGCTAGCCGCATCGCCTACAACATGATTCCTATGATTGACTTACTGTTGAATAAAAATATATAAGAATAACAACTGACGTCCTATAATATTTTCTACATGCATACATATCCTTACGGAGTAGACAGAGCCTAAGGTAACAAAACCTAAATGCCACGTTTAGCATGTTTTTTTTTATTGTATATAAGAGGGGGCAAACGAGCAGACGGGTGACCTGATGGAAAGCAATCACCGTCGCCCAGGCGTAAGCGTAGGTGTAGCGCGAAGTAGGTGTAGTGTGTAGGTGTAGGTGTAGGTGTAGGCAGGTGTAGGTGTAGGCAGGTGTAGGCGTAGGGGGTTAAGGGCGTATGAAAATCAAAATAGTGATGGGTTGCTAGCCTCATCGACTATAACATGATTCCTCAGACTTTCGCCCATTCCCTCGATGGGCTTTTACCATCAGCGCGGGAAGAGAAGCAACTGGTAAATTCTATGTTTCTTCTTTGCTCCCAGACCAGCATGGTACCTTGTACTTTGGGCTCTGTCTACCCCGTAAGGGGTAAAGACGTGATTTGTGTATGTATGTAAGTTAACACTATTCCCAAAACAAATACTTTCAAATTAGGTTACAAAAAATGTTGTATAATTAATTAATCAAACTCACCAGAATGCCTCAGGCCCTCAATCAAGAACGGCTCCCGATCAGTGAGCTCCATGTAAAGTATGGTGGTGTCCCCCTTCCCGGCCAGGAAGAGCATGTTGGTGTCGGGGTCGAACAGCGGCATTAGGATGCCGGTGGAGCAGTCCAGCTCCAGGGTCTTCTGTGCTTGCGAGAGGTTCCGTACGTCGCGGATCATGATCTGACGGAGGCGGGCTGAGTCGAAGCCTGGAGAAGTTTTGATATCAAAATATAGCATAATTAGTAAGATTTGTCGGTATTGTGAACAATTTGATTTTTAACACATTATTTTTAAATGTTCATACTTCGTTATTTCATTTGCATCGGAACTCTATAAGGTGCAAGAAACTTAGGTGCGGATATTTCCAGGGTATGTAATTAATAACCTAATAATCAATTAAAACATAAATTATTTAAGTGTGTGGTAATATTTTTTTTTCGTACAAAAATAATAATGCCAGTTACCGTCCAAAGATAATCATCCCTGCATTAGATACTGTAATTAATTAAGTATGCTTTAAGCTAATTATCAACAATGCAAATGTTCCGAGACCAAACAGGAGATGTTTTGGAAAAAGGACAGGTCAGGAGTACCCGAAACCGATGAGCATGTATGAAGAGATTGATGAATGTGGATGAAGCAAGTGGAACAAAGTAGTCTCTGCCTACCCCTGTGGGAAAGAGGCGTGACGGCATGTATATATGTATGTATGCAAATAATCGATCCTCAAAGTATCCGCACCGGGTTTTCTAGCATCCTGTATAGTCTACTAGGTTTAAAGTCAATCAGACCATTACAAGTAACTAGAAATCGAGTTTTGCAATTTGATAACATTTTTGTAAAATAACATTGTTTTTTACTTAATTTATAAGGCAGGCTTGCACAGACTACATAGAAACAAAATCCACATTGGCAAAACACAATCATTCATTAAAAAAATATACAAGGGTCATAAAAAAAAATCTGTTATAATTGAAAATGCAGGTCAAGCAACGATCTCACTTTGTATGCCAATTAATATTAGAATGAGAACTGTTACAATTACCAGTTGTCAGTATCCTGTCCTGGTCCCCAAGCCACACGATCCGGCTGTCCTTGATGCCGTGGTGGCTGTTTGCCACGTCCAGGACCGCGGTCGCGGCGCGAGGGTCCACGATACGGACCTTCTTGTCTTTGCAGGACGTCGCCAGAAGCCGTCCGTCCTTCTTCCATGACGTTGATTGGATTACTTCCATGTGGTCGCGGTTTACTGAGAGAAATTAACGATTGAGAAAGACCAATAAGTCAGCATCAAAGTCATACCTAATAGAGTAGTTAGAGATAGCCAATTGGCATTGTTCATTTTTTTTAAGCTGTGCTTTTAACACCTTTATTTGATAAAATGGACTATTTCAAGCAACTAATTTGAATATTATGCTTTTACGTAGCTTTGTTAATTAATAATAAATATTTTTTCGCTGTTTGATAATTCGTGAATTTAGACAGAATCCCAATCGCCTTCGTTCGGCTGGCTATAAAAAGAAACGGCTTTGTCTATGGTTTTGTTAGATTTGACAGTGACACGTGTCAGTTCCCATAGCCAAACTTTTTTTTTCATTTTTGTGGCAAGCATTCGATGCTGGATTCTGTCTAAAAACCCGGTCGTTCGGTCAAACAAAGGTTCAAAGTACTTTTACAAAAATATCTGCAATCATAAAGTATTTATGAAATCGGACAAGATAAATCGGATAATTGATGGTTTTCCTCGAAATGGTTTTCGAATTGGAGCATACTAAAAAAAATGAACAATGCCAATTCCAAAACATGTTAGCAGTGGCGTGCATAGAGATTTGCAGAAAAACACTGCCTGTTAATTTCGACAACAAAAGTTGGTAAATATGGTGTAAGCAAGTAATTAACCACCTCTGTCTTTTAGTCTTTATGAAGTGCATGCGACTGCATGTTAGTGATTTGTAACTTATTCTGTAGTAGCACTAGTTTTTCGCGTGTATGTACGCAGTTATTATAATTATGCCTTGAAGTTATTGGAAATACATACACAGACTCCTAAGACTAATTTTGGTTTCCTTTTAAAATTTTCTCAAGGAAAATAATATCCAAATTTTTATCGAGTTCCTGATTATGGCAATTAGAATTGTATTCACTTATTTTAATTCAACTTATCGACACAAAAGTAAGGCTCAGAAAAGCTTCATAAGCAAGAACCGGAAAAATAATGACTAAAAAAAAAAATACAGACGAATTGAGAACCCCCTCCTTATTTTGAAGTTGGTTAATTAAAAATTAAATATCAATCAAAGCAAAAATGCATACCGAAAGCTTCCTTCTGCTTGGTCAAGTCCCATAGAGCTAGTTCATGGCCCGATGCTACATGTATCAGTCCGTCTGCTACCGGATGGAAGCCAACATTCTCCACCCGTCTTTGCTTCTGAGACAAGGTGCACTCCGGATTGGAGAGTGACTCCTTGAGACCTTCTTGAGGAATATGCCATACTTTTACCTAAAACAAAGTATTTTTAAGATTATTCAGAAGCAGCTTCAACAGATAAATTCGTGCTGCGCCAGGTTATTGAGTTTAGCAAAAAAAATGGAACTGAAATGCAATTTTTGTTTTTTTATCAAATTTAGTTGAAATGTGTCATGTTTTGAACCATTAACAATTGTTTGAATATTTCAACAATTGCATGGGTTACATATTAAAAGTTGGTTTGATACATTGTCTTATCTGCTTTTTTGCACAAGATAGTGAGTTTTTGGAAAGTACCTAGAGAAAACTAGTTCATTCCCATGAAGAGATAATTTTATCAAAGGATAAGATTGCCCTGGCTTCATGTTATCCATGATATAACAGATTATGTTTCATTAGGAAGTTAAATTTATCATTTTACAGCCCGCTTGTTACTCACAATTTATTTTGTACCAAGAAATCATTAATGGAAATGGATTGAATGGCTTATTAAGTGATTCATTATGCAAATCTATGTATCATTATATATCTGATCTTTTCTTTGTGCATTATGTTTTAATCTTTATAGTTGTACAAAGAGTTGATAAGATGTAAATCACTTGATTTAAAATTTAAGGTTGTTTTTTTTTAAATAAATCAATAAAAAGCTTGGTGTTCAAAGGGTTAATTGTGCCAGGGGCAGATTGCGATTTTGTTGCTCCCTATGCTATTATTTACTTGGGGGTGTGCCTAATTAGTTAACTGACAACCATTTTGTGGGCCATTTAGGTCCTTAGTATAGGCTGGAGATCCTTTATATCCACAGGGCAATTGGCTGTAGCCGTTAAGCTAAAGTATTGTAAATAAACTAAAGGAAATACTTACCAAAGAATCCTGTGATCCAGTCAACAACAAGCCATCATGAAATGGCGAGAACTCCATATCAGTTATAGTGTCCGAGTGAGCATGCAACAACGGCATTATTTTGCTCTTTCTCCCACAGTCGTCCAACGGCAACACTGCCATACTTGACCCCACATGCTCCCAATTAAATGCCATGAACGATGCCGAAGCACAAATATTGTTCCCATAAGTCTGATATGACCCAACGCAAATGTCTCGAATACATGCCTCCGGTTTAGGCACGATTGGTGCTGCATTTTTATACTTAGAGGCCTTAAAACGCCAAGCCATTTTTCTCCACTTGTAAAGTCAGTCTTTTATTGGAATGTTCTAATCCTCGGGAGAGGCGGCAATAGCTGAAAAAACAAGCCAGTTAATGTCGTAAATCATCTCAGCAGATATGTTCACATATTTCCATCAACTACTCTACACAAATTGCCGGAAGTTTGATAAAGAAACGACTGTTTTTATGTACTGATTTCTAAACTGTAACAGTACTGTAATGACTGCATTAACGCATTTCTAATTAGGAGCACGAAAACAATTAACATAAAAAACTAACTAAATTTCAACACACCGGTAGTTATAACTGCGTTTTATTTTACCTAAAGATACGTGTTTTTGACAAGTTTTCAGTCTATTCGCGAGGATTAGTTGGGGTGAAGACACGGAAAACTATTATAAACATCTTTGTTTTGAAATACTTGCCCGGCGGAGTGACCGGAAACGATCGAAGATCACAAAACGAACACATAAAAAGTCATAAACTATCCTCAGCACTCAGTAAACAATTGCTTCTTGAACTAATTACAACTAAACACTTACCTTATTTAGTAAAAAATTACCGAGTAATTCTATTTCCGCAAAACACTAGACACTCCCCCTAAACGTCGGCCATTTCAAGCGACATTAGTGCCGTCTCGATCAATAATGAACCCTAAACAAAACGCTATTCGATTCAGACAATGTCAAACAAAGAATTGTCATGAGAATCGATTCCAAAAGAATATAATCGCATTAATAGTACGTAAATAATCAATAGTTAGACAGTGAGGAAAAGCAAAAAGCCTAAAATTAGACGATTTCAATCATATATAGAGGAATACCGTTGGCCAGTAGCAAATTATTAATTTTAATCCTTGAACAAAATCATCGAGTCAAAATTTATTTCTTATTGGTGCAACTCTAATCGATTTGCGGTTCGTTGTACGCACACTCCGATCAAAAATTGTATGTTAGAATTTCTTCATTAATATTGATGATGATGATTAACTGTATGTGACCGCTACACTTAACTACAAATACAAATATAAAAAGATGTGTTCCAAGAGACAGCCAATCGTGAATTGAATGGTCCAAAATATTTCGGCCATACTTAGACTACAAATACGTGACTGACCGGTCTATTACATATAATAAATAACTAGCATGTAAAGAATTCACAACATTTCAATTTTAAATAATTACTAATGTACCGACAACCATTTCGAGCTTTGTGTTTAAGTATTCCATTCCATATTTTTTTGATTTTTTTTATTACTTATTTAACGTAATATTCACAAAAATCTTCAAAAAATCCGAAGTAAGGCATCGTCGTAGTATACCTTTGCCTTCCTAATTATTTATGAATAAAAATGTCAATGTCAAAAAGGTGTCAATGTCAAATATCAGTGTTGTTTGCCGATCGATGTTGTTTGTTCGTTTTGTTTTGAAAAAGCATTGTTATATTTATTTATTAAATTGATTTGATTAAAGTTTCGGACGGTTATGCCATGGCAGACAGCCGAAACCTTCCCAAGGTGGATTATATGATGTTGTTGCAATATATGCGTGAAAACGACTCGTTTAACGTTGCCGAAATCCGGGGAGCTAAGGTTTTGTTGTCATCAGGGGATGCTTACGTACGTCAATTATTTCCAATTCAGTCCAGAAAATGCGAATAATTAAAATCCAATAAAAACCAATATCAAATCACCAAACGTCAATCAAAAATTCAAAATGACAACCCGTTGTGACAACCAGTAGACAATGTAGACATCAATCTTATCTTATTTTTTTATGACCCAGGCAAAGGTAATGTGTAGATTCAACCTTACAAGCGTTTTTGAAATTTTCGAGATTTCAATATTATTTTTGACCAACTTAGAATACAAATTTCGCGAAAAGAAAAAATATGGGTCTCCTAGTTTTCAAAGTACTATTTATTGAGCATAAGAAAACACAAGGTAAAAAAATTGAAATGTTGTGAATTCGTTTATCACTATTCTACGGGAACTAAGCACCTACATAATTTCTTGGGAGTGTGCCAAATTTAATTTAGATCTGTCCAGCAGTTACGGCGTGAAACAGTAACAAACATCCATACATACATATTGCTAGTATTATCTTTAGTGTTTTGCTTCTATGCTGGTCTGGAAGCAAAAAAAACATAGAATGTACCAGTTGCTTCTATTCCCGCGCAGATGGTAAAAGCTCATCGAAGGAGGAAGCGATGGTTAACGCAACTCGAGATTGTTTCGACTTTTCACGTAGCTGTCGAAATGTTAATCAAACCGTAGAAAAATTGCAAACTTATCACTTAGCTTTTAACGCCTCGTGCAATTTAAGTGCGTCTATATTGTACATGTTTCTCTGGCCACTCTTTTATATGGCGATAGACAGTCAGCTGTCTTTATTTGGTTTAGTTCTCGTGGCCCCACTGTTATAAAAAAGTCGAATTACACTCCACCATAAAGTCGACGGAACCCCACTTTAAAGCGGGGTTCCTATTTCTATTTCGTTTGCTCTTCGGCCATATGAAGATACCTAACAAACCTAACCTAATTTTATTATCTCTAGTGAGGATTTTTATAACAGTGGGACCACGAGAATTTACCTCTTTATTTTGACCATGCTAGTACCAATTTTTTTTTTTAATGGTCATAATTTATAGGGTATACGTATACCCTATACGACAAAAAAAGTTCCTATTTACCTATTTAGATATCGTGCGGTGGTATGGATGCCTATCATTCGTGACGTGAGTTTAACTTATAAGTTATTACTGCAAGTTAAAAATAAAACAAATATATTGTATTAAAGTGATTATTTTATTCATTTTTGCGAGTATTACAATAATTCCGTTTCTTTGGTGACTTAATTTATTAAATGATAATTATCAGGAAACATCAAGATAGGTATCAGATCCAATAATATAATAAACTGCTAAAGGATGTTTTTTAACTGTCAATTGATTTCTATAAACACCAGATGTCGGTACTTGAACGTCTAAATCAGCCAATCACAATCAGGTTAAGCGTCGACAGCTATGTAGCGTACCCTATCGGTAAACGAATCTCACAACTTTTAACATGTTACCAGCGTAAAAAAACAATTATATTGCACATACATACAGTAACAGGTACCTATACAACCTATAAAATACTCCAATGCTGGAAGCGGTTTTATTTTATTATAGGGCACATATACATATTTATTCAACATCAATCAATTAACAACATTTCAAAGAAACAATCACATAAAGTGCAAAAAGAAGTTAATGTGATGATCGATAAAAAATTATGTATAAAATCCCAAAAATAGACACCTAGAAACAAGCATGTTATTATGATAATAAATATGTCAGCAAAGCTACTTAAGTTTAACAATTCACAAAAACACTATTTTGTAGCATTATAAAATGTACATAACTACATTTCTTAAGATTTAAAATAAGCGTAGACTAAAACGCTATGCGATAATGATCAGGGGGGTATTCCACAATTCGATATACGATGTTAGTATCGTACCATCCCCCTCACTGTTCAGTTAATGACCATTAGTGAGAGCGGAACGGCACGAAGCGAACTTCGAAAATCAAATTTCGGAGCATAAGATCCAAGATGTCCTCTTAAGCGGCTACCACATAATGTTTCTGACATCTTGACGGAATCCATCTTGGTTGAATTCGAGCTTCAACAAGTTATGTACATATCACTATTAATGCATGGAGATATCGTCAAAACGATAAATCAAAATCAACAATTTGTGTTCTTATGTCCCGCCCTCGATCGGACCACCTGTCACTGTCAAAATTACTAACAAAACAAAACCGCAATGACAGCTCCATGCTCCAACCAAGGTGACCTCCGTTGTAACCTCAATTGAAACTATTATGTGGCAGCCAACATGTAAACTTAAACCGCGGGTTAAGTACGCTGGGTTACACATAAAAATACTAATAGGGTCACAAATGCGCATTAATAAATTAAAATCCGCAAACATAAAAATGGCAACAATTAATGGGCAAATATTCAAAAAAATACCTCGTCAATTCCAAATAGATGCCTGAGAATATTGAATTCAACAGAAATCAATGCAACAGGACTATCTTGTACAAATCACTACTAAATTATTCAAAAATAAATCTAAAGTTATTGCTTTTGAATATTCACTCGTTAAATGAAAAAAAAATATGTTCAATCTACAAATATAACAAACAACAACTGCTTGCAGTTTCATTGTAACGTAAATGTATAAAGCTTTGTAATCACTGTCAAACACGCGTTTAAAGTAAAAGTGTGCTTAGAATAAGTTCAATTATTCAAAACATTTAAGTAGAGAATCATGGCAAGTAGAGTTGCAGGACAGGAGCATGCCCTCGGCCAAAACGAGTGGCAGAAAAAAGGGGAGGTCTTCTATATCCGACTATTAGGTTCGGTAGAAAAAAAAGGGCAGACCATGTTTGTTGGTTGTTTGTTTTTTTCTCATCGACACTGGCAACATTATCCCTTTACAGAAGCCATTTAAAAAATGGAAGAACACCTTTACTCTAAACGCGCGAATCTACAAAATAGTATTTCAGCATTTCAGCACGCTACACCTCTTAAACCATCCCAAGACATATTCAACACTAAGAGTTAATTCATTAATTATTATATTTATAACAAAATTGCAACATCAATTTAATTTATTCGGCAGTGTTGGTACAATGTCTTATTTAAAAGCTAAAGTAAGATCGCTGGCAGACACAATTTTGTACCATTGCCTGCTACTACTCGCGATTAGAGATTTTTTTACCGCTGCCTTATACATACATAATTATAAATTAATGTAATAGTTAGTAGCACAAGCCTTCCAAGTTCGAAATTCGAAATTCCTGTCACCCTTCTATTAATTCTACTTTCCGACTACCTACGTCAAGGCTCAAGCGGTGCGGCGAGCGAATTCATTGTTCATTGCGCGTCCGAAACGCTTACTATCTAGAGATTAACTAAGACAACGCGCAGTGTATTAGAAAATCTTTCGCACGGTCGTTAGCCAGGTTGTAAAAGAATTATGATAGAAAAGTATATAATCTTAAGTAGAAAAAGAGCATTGGATTAAATTGTTTCTGCCGAGCCGATGCAACGTAAATGTGTACAAAGGACATAATATGTAAGTAGTAAAGTGACTTCCCTCAAAGCCTACCGAGTACCACCACAGGAAATACAATTTGATTTATTCAATAAACAAGTAACATAGTTCCAATTCTCTTTTTTTCATTTTCATCGTCTATCGCGCTTTATGTGGTCGTCACTTTACTGATTTTATTCATTCTTGAAAATAACTAGAATATTCCAAACATCGTCACGAAGCAAGCTACGCAAATACGGACTCCTGTGGATTCTACCAAAATTATTTAACCTATTTATAGACCGACCGCTTAAATGAGTCCTCGCCCTTGCGGTACGCGCGGGGTGGGAAGACCGCGGTATGACAGCTCTGTGCGGGCGGCGGGCGCACTACCCGACCGCACCGAGAGAGCTCCCCGCGGTACAGACGAGCGGGGTGGGAGCTCTGTGCGGGCGGGAGGCGCACTACCCGCCCGCACCGAGGAACTCCCCGTGGTCATCCTACCCCGCGCCCGCGAGGACAGGACACATTTAAACGGTTGGTCTATAACCGACAAGACCTCTCCCCGTACCGTCTGCAGCTCAAAGAACGTTAGTTCGGATTATCTCCATTGTAATTAAAATTGTTGATTTTGTAGTTATTATTTAATCTATCAGCCAAAGTCCAAATCCAGCTGCAACTAAGCCATTGCAAACCAGATTCCGAGCAATTCGTGACGAAATTTGCTATTATTGAGCAAAACAAATGCAACAAACATAAATAATGTTAATGAATATGCATGCAACGGTTACATTACGTTAATTAACTATCAGTCACACTTCGTAATTTTTCGCATACTAATGAGACGTAATTATCTTAACGAGATTAATTAGAGAGCTCATTGAGCAAAGAACAATCGATTATTTTTATATTGCACTTGATTGGTCCGCCATTCTTGTTTCAACTATCGACCAATCAAAATTGAGGATTATTGTGACGCACTACCGTCTGCCCAATGAACGACAGCCACATTTGACACATTTTCCCAAACACACGTATACTCCTGAAGCTAAGGTTACAATGTATTTTGGTCATAATTAATTACCCTATAAAATTTGATACTGATATGCAAAACTACTCTACTAACTACTTCAATTGACATGTCAATATAATTCTATGACCGAGACGGAATATACGAGAAAAATAACTATTTTACAACTAATTACTACATCACGTTCTGTGAATCTACGAGCTATTAAACTTCCTGATTGGATGATATATACAAAAACCAAAAGAGAATTCTAATCTGTTGCCAAAATGGACCAATAGAAGGATTCCATATCTCGGTCTTAGTACGCAGTCTCACAAGATAAACAAAATATAACTTACTGTTTAATTATAGTATGTTCGATGTTTCCGACATTGCAACAACACTGCATCTTAAAAGCAACTGGAATGATTTCGGCACTAATAATACGATCACCTGCAGTGGTATTTTCATAAATTTAACTATAAATTTATACAACTGTCAGCAAATATACTGACCATCGGTTAACACCACAAAGTCTTATCAATTCCTTGTAACATATTACCCTGCGCGGATCGTTATTGCCGTAAAAAAATAACTTATACAAATCTTATAAAATTAAATTGTCACGTTTAAAATTTAAAAATAAACAGCACAGCAATACACCGACCGCTTAAATAAGCCCTCGCCCGCGCGGCACAGGGGCGCGGGGTAGGACGACAAAGGGGCCCTGGGGCCCGATTTTTGGAAATCATACCTATGAAAATATCGCTCGAAAATCGTTCAAATCCGTGAATTGCTATTTTTGAAAGGCGAGTAGTAGAAAATCACCGCTCGAATTGAAAACGACTGGTCTTTAGCAGTCGTTTTAGAATTCGAGTGGTGGGATGGCTTGTCAAAATTAAAAACATGGCGAGTTGGCGGGTGACTACCTTCACTCACTGCTGTCATTGCCTCGATGCGTTGGGCTATTTTCATCGTATTATTGAGATTTTCTGTTAATTTGTAATTCAACAAATCTAATGCCATTATCAAGTTTTCGTTTTACGTAATTTTTTTTGTAACAAATTCGCAATTTAAACTAGTTCTAATAAATACTTTAGCATAAAAAATAAATAACTATGATGCAAAAATACTTTGCAATTTATGTTAAATTAATTTGAGCTGAAAATATATATTTCCAGGTGCCCAACAAAAAACCGGTAATTATCGACTTTCTGCGTGTAACGAGACGGGACTACTTTTTACACATCGACTTAGTCTTTCACTAAATTTCGAACGCGGATTTCAAAAATTGGGCATTTGAGGACCACTCGCAAATGGATGTGACTAATTTTCGCGTGTGGATTGAATTCTATTACTCGTCGTGAATTCGAGCGATATGATTTCCAAAAATCGGCCCCCAGGAGAGCATCGGCAGGCACACTACCCCTCCGCACCTCTCCCGGACCCCTTTGTCGTCCTACCCCGCGCCCCTGTGCCGCGCCGGCGAGGAATCATTTAAGCCAGTGTTTTTCAAACTTTTTCACATTACGAACCCTTGTATGAAAAAAATATCTCGCGACCCCCTCCCCTTCTTTTTTTTCATGTAGGTATTTTATTTATGTTACAAATATTCAATCAATACGACACATTTATGCATTTGCATAGTAAACTTTTTTTGAATTGAATGAGGTAGTTTCCGCGACCTCTCGCGACCCCCTTGTCGAGGCTTTGTGACCCCCTAGGGGGTCGCGACCCAGTTTGAAACACTGATTTAAGCGGTCGGTCTATAGGAAAAGAGCGCGCGAGAGCTGTAACGCGTGATACACTACCCATTTCTTTCTAGAACGAACGGTATAAAAGAGACGGGTAGTCTCTCTCGTGCGCTCGTGCTGGTCGTGCAGCACATCTGCTAAAAGAAAGTATAAAAAATAAACCCTGAAATATTCAGCGCCAGCAAGCGTCGCCACACCATTTGACATTTGACAACGGAATAAATACGTTTTTTTTAAATCACGTACACAGATACCGTAAACTTTACAACAATACCACTGCACAGTTACAATGCTAATTACGAGACGAATGAGACCTAACTTCCTGGATATCTGTCAAGCAATATTATGTTATCAAGTAATACACTCGTCATTTAGACTTTTGGTACACATTATCATATTCAAAAAATTAAGAATCCAACATTTTTCAATCTTCGTCAGTATCACTTCATCACAAACCTGAACGAGTAAATAAAAATATCTAAACATTTGCTTTTCCGCTTAACGAAAAAGCAGGATACGGTTGATTTTCCCAATTATAAATATGAAACGAGTAAAGAAAGCTTCAGTTCGGTTCGCCTTTTTATCGACTTCGCCTAAGGCTCGCGCACCAAAACTATTCTTGCCATCATGCTTTTGTCAAAAGTGTACCGAATAGTTTTTACATTGCTGTGGCTTCAATGGACCCCAAATCCAACTACCCACTACTAAATATTTTCAACTGAATTTAATTATATTATGATTATCTTGAATGCGCTAATAAATTTTGGATATTTACCCGTGATCAAGACGCATGCAACTGCGTCGGAGTATCGGGAGTCCAAAGATAATTGCGCTCTACATCCCGTAAAAAAATCATCTAATCTAATGTATAGTAATGAACCAGCTTTCAATTTTCTTGTGGCAACACTGGCAACTGGCCACTTTAAGTTAGCAACCACTCTTGACAGCAGCATAGCAAAATCATAGACAAATGTTTTTTTTAATTATTGTTTCTTGGTATAAGGCTGTTACTTACAGACGTTACCAACTCGACAGTTATCCAGGTTACGCTCTCAAATTCGAAATCCGAATCGTGACGCTCACACCTTTTTAATATTAGAGTGAGAGGGATGATACGAATTTCGAAATCGGGAGTAGACCCTTGCCCGTGTTGGCTTAGGAACGTGAACAGCACGAGCTGTCTCCAACGGACGTGGTCTTCCCATTGATCGGCCCTAAGCTTCCATCGTACTTCGGCAGCTCCTTGCATTTCGCTTGCTGAAAAAAGAAAAAACTTGACTATCACGCGTCGCATCAACATTATTAGAGGCCAGTATCGCAAAAAAGCTAGAAATAACAATTTTACAAATGAAACTGTGATTTGACCATTATAGGTAGTTTACGGCCAGTTTCGTCACTAATATCACAGTTTATATATAAGCTAAAGCAGTAAGGAAACTACGAACAAATCGGTTGAAACGAAACACGCACACAGGCGCGCGCTACACGGCCCCTAAGCGGACCTCGGGCGGACCTCGTTTCCTTACTGCTTTAGCTTATATATATACTGTGCTAATATTTTAAGTGACGTTATCTATGATGTCGTCTCTGTCTGTTTCATAGTAAAAAATAGAGCAGGAATCATATAAAACTGACACTTAAGATATCAGGAACTTTACAGAGAGTGGTGCGACAGGCCCTAAAGACTTGTAAAATTGCAACTTGTAGCTTCAAGAAACGAACCTGTAGGTTATGAGTTACTTTTACCCATTGCTTATGTACCAGTTTAAATTACAAGACAGGGGGTTGTTTCACCACTCACTGTTATCTTAAGTGTCAGTTATTTATGATGACGTCTCTGCCTGTTTCCTAGTAATAAATAGAGACAGAATCATAGATAACTGGAACTTAACAGAGTGTAGTGAAACAGGCCCTGTAAGAAGACACCCATATTTGAAGAAATAAATAGGAATATTTAACAAATACTAGATTTGAATTATTCTTACATTTGTAGTAGTGGCTCTAAAAAAATGGAGCTGAAGTTGAAACTTTTCGATTTTTACGAAAATGACGGTATCTAAGGAACTGAGCCATTTTTACAAAACCTAAAAGCTAATATTCTGAGAATGAGAAGTAATTAGGAACCCCAAATGTCAGTTGACGACAGTACATCGTCGGTGTCTGGGAAACCCCATACATACTATATCCGTCGTTGCTATACCTATAGCATCTTATGAAATCAAATTACCGAGTGTTAGAATTATTCCACTGATTGATTGATCTGAAGGTTATTCCAATTTGATAGGTGCGTGAGCTCTGCCAAATGGTTTGACCTACCACCGGAATAGGGCAATTTCACTGTGTATCTATCATTAAACTAGATACAAAACTGCCTACAATTTTATTAATTTGAACCATATTATAGGACATTCTCCTCTACGGAGTGTGAATAGGACTCATTTAAGCGGTCGGTCTATACCTCCATGAGTTCAACAGCGATCTCCATGAAGAGCCGCTCGACGTTCTCGGCCTCCTTGGCCGAGGTCTCCAGGAAGTACATGCCGTGGCGCTGGGCGAAGTCCTCGCCGATATGGCGCGGGATCTCGCGGTCCTCACGGTCCGTTTTGTTACCTGCAAACAAACAAATTACAGATCTAATTTCAAAATGTCAGTGAAAATTATAACACATAGAAAAATCCGAAAAGTAAAGCTATGGCCGGGAATCGAACCCGGGTCCTCGTCATTCCGTGACGCGTGCTATACCCCTACACCACCCATAGCAGGTGGGTAGTCTCCAAATTTTTCTACCTGTTACTAACTGTCACGTGACCTTATTGTTACTATGCGAATTTTTGTCGCTAAGCGTCATCTGTTTGAATGATGTGTCTGTACGACACAATTACAAACTCCCATGGAACATCTATTGCTCACCAAGGACGAGAGAAGACGCTGTTTTTCAAATGATAGGTACTATCAAATGAATCAAGAAATTTTTATTTCTTGATTTTTATGTTTTACTTTTTCGGTTTTACCGTTAGAAATTTAATTTCTAAATGTCAGTGAAAATTATAACACATAGAAAAATCCGAAAAGTAAAGCTATGGCCGGGAACTTACAGATCCATTAGGAAGCTTAGAAATGGGATATTTTTGTGTTGTTCTTGCATTGATATGTAATCTACATTTTATACATAGATTAGACTGCTATGGGTGGTGTAGTGGTTTAGCATGCATCACGGAATGATGAGAATTTGTGTTCGATTCCCAGCCATAGCTTTATTTTCGGACTTTTCTGTGTTCTAATCTTCAGTGTTGTTTAGAATTTGAATGAAAACCGGATGAAAGTCTTGAGTTTATTGCAAACTGACAAACAGACACAGCAGCAGACTTTGTTTCATTTCATAATATAAGTGGTAAAATCTTGTAAAAAGGCCCAAAGATTTTTTATACGAAATAGTTGCCACATTCAAGCATGTCCAATCAAAATGTACAAGTACCTCTTAAATTTAGTTAATATTCTTTGTCAGTCTGTACCTCAAGCAGGACTTGAAATGAACTGTGTCTTTCACATATCATTCACAAGATGCATTACAGTACCAAATAAAATACATTTTGACAAAAGGAATTAAGAGTTGTAATTTTCTAATACTCTCCTAATGTTACAAAATTCAACAGGACTTTTTACCACTCTCAAGAGTTATAAAAATTGGCTCCCTATGCACCATGTGGTCATATTATTAGTTTGTTTGATAACATGTTGAAAGACATGTTAAAATGGAATAACTTTCATAACAGTCTTTTGTATTCAATGACAGTTTAGATTTAGGATTCAAACTGATGCAATTTGAAAAGTAATACTAACTCACCAACTAATATCCTCAGGACCTTATTATTAGCGTATTCCTCAATCTCTCGCAGCCAGTCAGGCAGGCAGTCAAAGGTGGGCTGGCAAGATATGTCGTACACCAGGATCAATGCGTGGGCTGACCGGTAATAGCTCTGCGTAATGGAACGGAAGCGTTCCTGGCCTGCTGTGTCCCATATCTGTAGCTGTAAGATTTGAAAAGATTTGGTGGTGAACACTATTAAACCAAAATTTGCTGAATATTATGTTGTATTTTTCTTGTTTAATTTCGGTGAAAAAAATCACAGACCAAATGATTATATTTGTGGTTACAATACATTGATTATAACTTTAAATAATTCTTAAAATTTAATTTGCAATACACATATTTTCATCATTGTTTCTACTTCGAAGACAGACAGACAGTTCAAGGACTTTTTTCTCATTCAACAGGAAAACAAAACATATGGCACACAATCGTAATAAAAACACCTACTTAAACAATACTAATGACGCAATAATAGTCCAAATTCAGCGCGTATTGTTACAGGCTTACCTTCACTTTCTCGCCGTCCACCTCGACGGTCTTTATCATGAAATCCACTCCGATTGTAGCACCTTGGCCAGGGGGAAACAAGCCCTGCGTAAACCTCCGCACGAGACAGGTTTTACCCACCCCAGCATTCCCAACAAGCACAACTTTGAAGAGAAACTTATAATCCTCCATAGCGACACCGAATCACATTTGTCGAAATTCCAACAATAAAGGAATTAACAATAAATTAACGCAAACACTCACGACGTTACGCTTTGATGAATTGACTGCCTAATCCATTATCGTGTAACATGTGTATATCTCAGCGATTTAGTCCCAATCAAATGAACATTATTTGATTAGATAAGGTGGTAAAGATTGAATAAACTACATAGACCTTTCCAAAACAATGAGAAATAGTGCGATTTACGATGCGAAAGCGATAATTCAACGTCAAGTCATTCGAGCCCTTGTTGCGCATTTATAAAGTTCGTTAGGTGCACGTTAACACGTTCGGTACGCCTCTATGAAAACAGTTAATAATATTTACAGCATGATCATTTTTATCTTATTATACATGCACTGTTCTGATAATAAACATTATCAATAACAAAATAAGGACTTGAATATCACAAATTTTAGAGATTTTAATTTTAGGTACTAAAAGCTTCCAATTTCATGACTAAGGAAACCAACGTCGTAAACTATAGAACTAATGTCACAATGACGTTATCGTTCAAATACAAAACATTATATTTTCCTTAAAATAAAATGTAAAATACAAGATGGCTTCGACGAAGAAGACAAGAAGATTTTTTTACTTCAAAGTTCATTAGTTGCACTTGTCCTAGTTAGTTAAACAAGGATTATTATGTTTTATTTCAGTTCAGCGAATACTTAATTTCAGTCATTAAATTTTACAGTTTTCGAACATAAATCAATAAACATGTCAATCATGTCATAGTCAAAAAAAATCATCAGTCAGTCCTGTTTTGTTTTCACTTTTCTGTACAATCATATAGCCGAAGTGAATAAAATAGCTTGATTGAGTATAGGGTTAGTTACAATAGTGATATACATATTTTCGAATATGTCTTGTATAAATTACACGACACGCACCGAGGGACAGACAAAAATTAACACAATAATATGGTCAGTGCCAAATTTTATAAACCTCCTAGAAAACAAAACAACAAGAGAATTTCGTACGGAGAAGTCGAAGGACCCTATCTTTGAATTAACAGAGTCAAGATTCCAGTTGAAAATGCAGTTTCTAGGCAGAGACAATGATATAATAGAAATTTACTACATGTCACCCACTGCTGTCTTCTTGAAATCTATCTTGACAATTTGCCTGAAAAGGTTTGAAGAGAGGTCTATTGTAATAAAAGAGTACCACACTGTGCATGCAAACAAATGGCAATACTTGGCAACATTATTCAAGCGTGACATAGCTAGTTATGATGGCCGAGACATTTTCTTACTCAGCGATGGAAGTTTGAGGCTAAAATTCCAGTTTATGGTATCCAATGATATAAGAGTTGATCGCTCGTACGTACCAGAAACACAACTGAGCCATGACTTTGAGAACTTGCTCCAAAACGGACTGTTTTCAGATGTTATAATGAAATCCGTCGAGGGTGTAGAATTTAAGGTTCACAAAGCTGTACTAGCAAGCCGAAGTGCTGTACTGAAAGCTCATTTCGAACATAACACTAAAGAATGCCATACAAATATATTAGAGTCTCCTCTAGACACGGATGTCTTACGTGAAGTACTAACATTCATCTACAGTGACAATGCCCCAAGTGTAGTTGAAAGTCCTGAGCGGTTGCTTGCTGCTGCTGACTACTACCAACTTAGCAGACTAAAAAGTCTATGTGAGGAAGCCTTGCACAAAAAACTGACTGTTGAAAATGCTATAGAAACATTACAATTAGCAGATTTGCATTCTGCCAACACTTTGAAACAATTGACACTTGAATTTATAAAAGATGGTCAAGCCAAGCTTATTACTAAGACAGAAGGATGGGCAAAAGTGAAATCTGTGGAACTGATCAAAAGAATTTATGAATACATCATGACGGATGATATTGATGCTGACATAAAGTAACATTGTTTACTGGATAATTTTATACATCTTGACACTTAATCAGTTTGTCTGTATTTGGTTTATTTTCTGAATAATATTATGAGATATATGCAATGACAAGTAAACAGCTAATTTTCCATAGCTACTTTTTAATAGTGAGTGCACTATTACATATTGGTGCTAAGTTTCTTGTAGCATAGTCTTCCTGACAGTCTTTCCAAAAGCACTGGTAGTATAAAAAAACGATCAAAGGAATCCTTTCCAGCCTATTTGCAAAATAAAGTTTGATTATG
Source organism: Pandemis corylana (assembly GCA_949127965.1). Lineage (NCBI taxonomy): Eukaryota > Metazoa > Arthropoda > Insecta > Lepidoptera > Tortricidae > Pandemis > Pandemis corylana. The sequence goes on along the minus strand of OX421870.1, from coordinate 11,346,590 downwards.
ATTTTGTTAACAATATTTTGGTCTGGTCAGACTGGGGCTTAGGAGTTGCCCTCGTCTCTAGTTATTATTTATGCTATGACATTATTCTAAGATGTATTTGCCTTTTGCAATGAGAATAAATAAAATTTATTTATTTATTTAGGTTTTGACATAACCAATTTCTGTTTGTTTAGGTATAGAGAAAAAAATCAGTTCTTTGTATTAAAAATATAACTTTATTGCAAAATTTCAAATTAAGTAGGAAACAAGAAAAATGTATGGAAAATGTGATCTTACAATAAATTATTTCAACTATCACTTGTTTAATTTTCCTTAACAAATAGATTGTTTATATTATTAGAGCCATATATCACAGCCAAAATTTGAATGTCTTGTTTACTAAAGACTACTTTACAAATATTGGTTTCATAAGTTTCTGTAAAGTATTTCAAACCATAATATCATATTGTGCAACCTTACAGGCTGTGTTTAGACATTAAAACTGACAATAACTTTCTTAATTATATCTTTTAACAGCAAATTAATTTAAGTAAAACAAATTCCTTAAAAATCAAGTCTTGCAGCATATTATAGAGCTTGGCTGCTTACTGCAACTGCAGTGTAGTCCCTAATGTGAATGTTGAGCCACTTGTCACTATTTATCATAAGTGCATAGGTGCCCACTGTTGGGTAAATGCCTCTCCAGTTTTACATTATACAGCTAAACTATAACAAGTGGCAAATGACTCAAAATACACATGAAGTGACTGTACAACAGTTAACTGGCAATACCAGCAATGTATAGTGTTGCCATAACAATGAATGAGTTTAAATCTCAATGTTTAACATGATTATCATTGTCTTCATCATCATTGCTTAATTCACTGTCGGAACTGTCTTCAGAAGATTCAATATAATGTTGTATCTGATTCCTATTTGTATTTTGAAATAAGTCATCACCATTGTCCTTTTCTTTAACATTTTTACTGTCCACAAATTCTTCTGGCCAGATATTGTTTTCTTTGTAAAATTTTATTGAATCTTTGTTAAATATTTTCACTATTTCAGCCTTCACTTTATTACCTTCTAGAATGGGTTCTACTAAGATAAAGTCTCCCCGCTTGACCCAAATGTTTTTTCTGAATTTTAATGGCATAGATACAAGGTAAATCTCACCGCCGGGTGTCGTCACCTAAAAAAAAATAGTTAAATTTATTTTGCATCTTGCTGTTCCGAAAATATAGACCCTGTAAATGTATGGAAACAATAGAAATTGAATAAAGTAAAGCTCTTTGGTCAACTTCTATGATAATAAACAAATAAAGGTTCAAGAATTGAGAGAGGTTATGTAAACAAAACAATACCTGATGTAAATTATTTCCCATGCTTTTGAGGACTTTTACGACGCTGTGATCTTCCTTGGGGAGCTCAAAATCATCCCAAAGTGCTTCGTTCATCACATGCTTTCTCTTTGTAACCCTCGACATGCTTTGAACACTTGTTTTGAAGTCTTTTACTGCGAGAAAAATGCGTTGATATTGTTACTACAGAATAACTAGGACTTGCAACTTCTAAAGAAATTAGCGGTAGTATGCAATATAATTTCGAGGCGACAACTTTACTTAACATCCACATGACATGAAATGTACGAAATCAAAATCAAACATCGTGTGTGTACCCGAATATTTTCCACAAAAATCGTTACTAATAATATTATATCATACTATTGCCGAAGTAAATAAAAGCTTATTTCAATGCCATAACATTGTCTATTGCTTAGCATACATTATTCTTTTCATTAGCAGAAATCAAGATAATGACGTGACATTGGTTGTCAAAATGACATTTAATTGTTGTCCATAGACTTGGATTCTTCTTTTTTTGTTCATAGCTAGGCAAAGGAAAAAAAATTCATCAAGTCTAAAAATATCATATCCACGTTTGAAAGGTGAAATGGGATAAGCGACATTTTTTGTGATATTGCGTAATCTATATCATTAAAATCAGCAGATTTTTCTGCATTTAGTGGGCTAGGTTTCGTGTGCGTATAACGACTTTCGTGTCACTTATCCCATCGGTGATTTTTAGAAAAACCGAAATTTTGTTTAACTAAACGAAGTCTTTTTTTAATTTTTGAATATTGGAGATTAGGTAAAATGATTTTTAAAATAATGTCACTTAGACTGCTTGGCTTTTTACGACTTTCCTTCCATTTGTCGGTTATATTTTTTTACCTCATCATACAACGTATTTTATTTACATTATATTTATATTTATATAATTTTACTTATATCTACATAAAAACAAAAAATGGCTTATATCAAAAAACCTAAAAGTCATTATCCGCAATATTGTATTGAAGGTTATCACCTTTTACCTGTTAGGTATTAGTTTCGAGTCATGTCGGTTATCCTTTTTTACTTGCAATATTTTTTTAACACTATGTGGCTTATTTATTTTTTCTTGGATATAAGTAATCAAAACTCAGGTAGGCGGTTGAGTAGATCGTTTTAAAACTCACATAATTTATATTAGAACTAGTTGTTCAATAATTTTTCCTATAAATGTTTCTAAAACAGAACGTATTTATGTCAATAGAACGCATTTAAAAAGTTTGTTATTACCCATCTAAAAAATGTACTAAATGTTTCATACGAACCCTTCAAATAAATTCAGTAGGCTTGAGATGCATCCAAGGCATTTTTTCTGTGTAGGTAGGCATACAAATTGATCGAGCGGTACTACAATTTACTGTTGCAAAACTTCTGAAAAATTCTGAATTATTCCGGAATACTTCTGGGAAAGTTTCTTTAAATCAGAATTATTCAAAATGAATTTAATTAAGATTTTTTTTTTGCTGAAAAATCGTATTTTGCATCGATCGTCGATCGTCGCCGCCGCTGCGCTCCTCGAGTCGTGCGTGCAGGCAATGGCGGTGCGGGGTGCGGTAAGACGGGAGATGCTCCCCGGAGAAGTTTTCCCTCGCCCCGCGAGAAAGATTCGTACCCCGCAATCGAATGTTTCCGCGGAATATTTCGCCTGAATAATTCAATGGGAATAAACGTGTTGGTTTGTGGTGTGGTGGGTGAGTTAATTATTGTTCAGTGGCACATACGTAAGTAAAATATAAATGTTTATTTTATTATAAATGGAATTGATTAAGTATATGTTGATATTTTTATAGGTAGATAATTATGTTAGCCTGCGATTAACAGGATTTTAATTCTTTTGTTTTTAGGTCGGTACCTACTTATTTCGAAATCGAATGCTATTTTGGAACCAATGATGTTTTAGTAAACAGATATGTTATGAGCGCGCAAAACGTGAAGACTAGAAAAGTACCCAATTGGGAAATATTGCTTTTAGTCTGAGCCACACACGCTTACGAGTGATACGTGCACTCACAACCATAAACTTAATATACCTACCGCTCACAACATAACTAAAATAATCTATTTTACAACTTCCAAGCGCGAAATAGGTAGTAAGGTCGATTTTCCTGGTTTTTTTTTGACAGTTGAAATATTCCCAAAGCTTCGGAATATTTCCGAATACTTCCGAAGTATTCAACGGGAATGATTCGGAATTTTTCCCGCCAGCATCTATAACTACAATATCGTAAGTAATTTTATCCGTAAATGGTAATGATTTACGTTATAAATATCCTACCTACCTACCTGAAGTACCTACCAATGTTTTCGTAGCGTATTAATCTAAACACTTACTTTTAAGCGAATAGTGCATAAAAAAGGCGTATTTTGGATATAGCCTTGAAAAACGCCGGGATACTGCATACGCGAAGGAAATTACAATTTGATTCATTTTCTAATGAGAGCTGTGTCTTCTAAGCTACTCGTATTTCAAATTCAGCACAATTTTTCACCACTTTCGAATGGTATTTTCACACAAGTGTTTTCAAAAATCGGGCCCCTGTCGTAACTTATTGAAGTAGTAGGTATATTGACTGTTTGATATATACTGCCAGTATATGCGATATGTACCTACTTGCTTGTTATCTGTGTTGTAATTTATTTTTGTTTTTTTTTTAAATAGGTGAAGACATTTTTTTATTCATCAGTTGTCAGTTTCTTTTATTAAAGGCTAGCTTTGCTTTCGCCCGCGACTTCGTCTGCGCAGGTACCGTCAACGAGACCTACCACCTTCATCCAATAATTTCTTCAAATATTAAGTTTTTTTTATCCCGTCCTTTTATCCTTTAATCCCTTCGTAGTCGTAGTGCCTTCTAAGGCTCTCGTAATACGGAAAATTCAAAAAAATACTAAGTTTCTTAATAACATATTGAAATATCGTAAAGGAGGTAGCAAAAAGTGAAATTAAAAGTACATAGGTACCTAAGAGTATTTACAAGAAACGTCATTACAAATAAACCAATAAGAAGAAAACAACTGAAACTAAACTAAATTAAAAACGAACTAAAAGATAATTAAAGTAATCTTAAAATAAAATGTGGCAATAGTTATTATCTGCGGGAAATATTATTGGTAAAACATACTCTAAGCATAAAACGGCTCAGCCACGGCAATAACATCTATCTGCGGAGTTAACATGGACGTCGGCATCTGTGGCGTGTGAACAATACGAGGTATGAGCCTCAGAACGTGATCCCAAACTATGAATCCGGTCGAGTGACTGTCAACATATTGTGGGCCTGGATGAGTGCAGCTGGTCCCGGGGAACTGGTTTATTTACCAGAGAGGGCCAACGATGCTAGCTATCTCCAGGTGCTGCAGGAAACAATGTTGCCTACGGCGAGGCTAGTATATCCGGAGGACCAAGTTCCGAATTTATTTGTAATAAAAGATTAAAGCACTTTATTGGTAAATACAACATAATTAAAATATAAACTTAGGCTACCTTAAAATAACTTAGAAAAATAAAACTTATGTTAAAAATTAAAATAAATTTGGACCCTTAGGTAGGGTCCTCATCACGCAGGCAGCATTCCCGCGTTGTATCGCAATTGCGAGTCTTTGTGCGAGAAAGCTGCCCGCGCGAGGGTCGTCTGTTGCCTCCCTCAGGCGTTTGCTGAGGTCTTTGTAGAGCCCACGTGCGCCCTTGCCCCACGGACCAAGTGTCTCGACGCCAAATGCGACAAATTCGTATTGGGCGCCGAGACACTGGTATTTTGTTCCGAATTTGGTATTTGTTCAAGATAATTGTCCCATTCACAAGTGTCGCCTTGTGCAAAATTGGCTCCAGCAGCAAACTGGCATAACTGTCTTACCTTGGCCCTCGCGCTCCTCGGATTTCAATCCCATCGAGAATTTGTGGGCCATAATGGTCCAACGATGGGGTATGTGAAATGAAAGAACGAAGGCGGCACTCGTCGCACATGTTGACGAGGTATGGGACTCGTTAAGGGGCTCGGACCTTTGCGAGACCTTGGTACGGTCGATGCGACACAGGTGTGACGCTGTGATTGATGCCGGTGGGACTATGACTAGATATTAAATAGATAGAAGTATATTATAACATGTAATAGAAGTGTTAATAAATGAAACTCTTATTTTATTGCCCTAACATAGTTTTAGACTTTGCTGTTAAATCATAAAAGGAACCCATAGTGCAAAATTTCACCTTTTATTTAAATTTTTATTTGCTTTACGTTAACAAAATGCTCCAACTAAATCTTCGTAGCGCCAAATTGTAGAAGAAATTCATCTGAGGTCATAAACAATCCCTTTTTTGTTATTGTTAATAGCCGAGAACACGTGTGGATTCTTTCTCTATCGGAATGTTGAGTGTTGACGCCAGTTGCTAAGGGGCCGTCCATTAATCACGTGAGGCTTGAAAGGGGGGGGAGGGGTTTGACAAAAATCACGAAATGTCACAAGGGGGGAGGGGGGGGTGTAGTAAGATATCACGTGTATTTATTTTTTCATTATTTTTTCAAACCTTGACTCGCCGTTGCTACGCAACGAACGAAGTACCTTCTCACGCGCCGCCGACGCAGATGTTCATGGACTAAGTACAATATATGTTTTTCGCATGATTACACCATTCGTTTATTATTATTTTTATGCCAATCAAAAACAACCTGCAACCTTTCTGTCAGACATTTTTATCATGGTCCTTAATTTCAGAACAAAATAAGATTATACTTTATATACTTTAAGATAATATTCTAAAATATCCTAACATAAAAAGGAGATCAAATATATGTGAAGCCAAGCTTCCAGGCTTGTGATTGGCTGACAGTTACATGTATTATAGTAAAATGACACAAAAATATATCATGACATAGGTATACGATACCAAATTAATATATAAATTCAACACGCGCGCTTGCGCGCGCAAGACAATTCTAGTTCTAAAAAATTTATGATTTTTCAAAAAATCATAAATTTTTTGTAGATACGAAAAATACACGTGATGTTGGATGGGGGTGGGGGGGTAGTCTTAAACCTCACCATGGGAGGGGGGGTTAAAAAATGCTTAAAAAAAGATCACGTGATTAATGGACGGCCCCTAAACACTTCTCAGAGTTCTCAATTACAGGACAGGCAATTGAAGGACAAGCGTTGTGTGGTGCCAAAAAACGTGTGACGGGATAATGCCACTAAACAAGAGGTGAAATAGAAGTGATGTTGGATGATGATAGTCCTCACTCCCTTACTAGTTCCTTGCTGCCTTACTAATATTATAAATGCGAAAGTAACTCTGTCGTCTAAAGCTAAAAGCGTGAAACTTATTTTTTAGGCTGTTGATTAGATATAAATAAATATGATATTCAAAGTTTGTAAGGGGCAAAATAAAAATAGGGGATGAAAGTTTGTATAGAAAATTGGAAGGTTTATCTGAATTTATAAGTTTAAATTAAACACTACAAAAAGCTTATTCAATATTTATTAAAAAATATATTACTTATAAACTAAAATTAAAACTAAAACTACCTAACTAACGCGGCTGGGTGCGGCGTGGTTTTGGGTGACCTGAAAATAAACATATTCATTTAATAAGTTTTTTTTAAATGTTATTTTCAATATATAATACAATAGTCAAAATAAAAATAGCTAAAACAAAGATGACACTAACAATGACATTTCCATGGAAGAATGCCGACATTCAGGCCGCGCATTGGATGCTAGCGGGCAACGGGATCTTATCGGGGCTATCAATTTTCATCAAAGAGACCGCTCTTGCGCGCTGATAAGCGTTTCGAGTCAGGTTCAACAGTTCAATTACTTTTGTCAATTACAATGGTCGTCTTTTTAGATGCAAATCATACCCTAAGAAGGACTGATTTTATTGAACTTTTGACAGAGCATCTTTTATGGCCATGGGCAGTGTCAACCCACTTCATAAGGCAAATTAGGTGTGTGGTTGCGGCGCACACGCGCCTCCGCCCTTGCCTATCCGGCCTGTTCATAAAGTGCTAGATTTAAGACTGTAAACAATGGACCGTGGAACATTTATTTGTTTTTAATAGACAAAAACAATTGGTGCAGTGCGTGCGGTGTGTGCATATATGAACATTTTCCTGCTGACGAGTGTAGTTTTTGCTACTAAATAAACCATAGGTGACACTACGTTTTATCATTTTATTTATAACAAAGATATTGACAAATAGGTATGCTGTCTGAATTCCTAACCGACGGACACGACTAATATTAATAAAATAATGCTTACCTTAAATATAATAATTTAAGACGTGGCCGCCCTCGCACGCTCGGCACCGGCAGGGCGGCTCGTCGCTAGACGCGAGGGACGGCGGGAGCGCCCTGACCCCGACCCTGCCGACTCGTCCACCTCCCCCGTAGTATCAGATCTAGAACAATATTCGCCACATAATGTTTACTTCAAGATGACAGTTGGCTACTTAATCTAAAACTGATCACTAAACTAAATAAATTTAGAAGAAGGCAGCGTAAGATATATTTTTATTAGTAAATAAAGTTACATATCCACAACTAGACGCCTGATCGGCGGCAGGCCCCCTGCATAGTAGGTTACTGTAAAAATATAAATTAAGTAAAACTAAACCATTAAATTCATTAATTGTTTGGTTTTACTAAATAAATTTTAAGTTTACAAAAAATAATTCTCTTACCTGCACTTTGCGCCCATCCTTGCAAGTGTTCCGTCTTCGTTCCGTCACAGTATCAAAACACTGTTCTCGTTGTTTAACAAAGTAAATCAATGTTGTTTAAGTTGTAGTGTCGAATTCAAGCATTTGATTCTTCATTCAAGTGGTCTCAACAAAGTGTCTTAAGCTGCGGGAAACTTCACCTTCACTTCACCCTTCACAAACGTCGCATTCTTCCGGCAAATAATGGTCATAACGACATGTGCCGCAATAACACCACATGTCGTTAGTTTGTAGTAATACTAATAAATTATTATTAACACTTATAATCTAAAAAAAATGTCTGATAATATGGTTATTGTTTACACCACAACCCGCACAAATGTCCCTGGCCACAAAATGGGTTTCCGCCCACGGCCATGTCCATATGTCCTTTTCCTTCACTATCTTACTATACACAAATTGTTTTGGCCGAGTTATGTTCTCTTGGTATAGTTTTATATTATTTTTGTTTATTATTTTTACAACTTCAGCCATTATGTTATGTATATTCAATTGTTTTTTTTTTTTTTTACAATATTACTGCATCAAAATTAACTTTTTTTTATTTTATTTGTAAATATAGGTATTTTATAGTTATTTTTAGGATAGATATGTGGTTTTTAGGATAAGTGTTTGTATATAAAATATTTGAATAGTGTATGTAACTAAATTAATAAATTTTACTTCAGCCATTACTTTTTTGCCTTCTGGGCCGGATTCAACTAAGAGATAATCTCCACGCTTGACCCAAACTGATCCTCTAAACTTCGTTGGCATTGCTACGTGGTAAACTTCTTCGCTGGGTGTTGTTACCTGAAAATAAAAGGACAAAAATAAAGAATTCTGTCTCAATTCCAGAATATATCTTATTAATTAATAGGTAAGCAGAGCTCTTAGTAAATACCATTATTTGATTGCAGTCTTAAATCATAAAAAGGGAAAATATTTATATATGTGGGCATAATTTTAAAAGTGGACGAAGTTTGTTCCTACCTGATTTTTAACTGATATAAGTACAGTTAATGAAATCCTCTCGTGTGATTATGATTACGCCAAACATAATTTTACAAAATTTAAATGCAAAAAACTGAAGCAAATATTAGAGGTCCTTTTTGATACATTTTTAAAAGAAGTCAAATCGTTATTTTAGCTCGTCAGTGTAAATATTACCCATTCGTGTATTAAAAAGAAATTGACGACATGCTTATTTTGCATCGCGGTTGGATATTTATACCGCCAAAACTTCACTAGTTTTAATTTTACTTAATTGATAACTAACCGAATAACGACGATTAACTAAAAAGATAATGAACTTATAGAATTATTTATTAGGGCTTATAGAATGATTCTGAAAAAAATGTCTATTATTTTTTTAATTCAGTAATTGGAAGAAAGCCTGGGCCTATTGAAATATGTTTTATCTGTAAAGACTGATATTTAAATAGGTTTCCATAAATTAACTTTTTTCATCTCTGCACAATTTATCTTACAGAAAAGTAAGGAATATGTATTTTTAGCGGCCGCCGGTGATAGTTATTGTAGGAAAACTCGTGTGTGTCACTATTTTGAATTCAACAGTGATAAGATGATAAAACAATAACTCACCACGTAAAGGTCGTTCCCCACACTTCTTAGCACCTTCACGATGTAGTGATGTCTAGCAGGAAGTCGGCAATCGTCCCACTCAACTTCGTTCATCACAAGCTTCCTTCGGCTTCGAAGTGACATGGCTTTTGCTCTTCCACGAGTTAAAAAAATAAAAGCTGGACAATTTCTTTTGATAGCGCTGAGCTAACTTTGTAATGAATCGAGTTGTTCAAGGATACTTGTGTTCACTCCGAGCACCGAAAGTGTAATAACTCTGTGACTGTGACTGCGCGCAACTTATTTATATGAGGCGCGGCGCGCACGGCTAGCTTCCCGCCCGGTCGCTGCAAGTTTGCAATGAAGTTCGTCACTAAACTTGTTGTTTTAGACAGTGACGACTGTGTACGCAGTAAGGTTACTTTTGCATTGACACAAAATGGTGTAGTAATTAAACAGTTCGGTTTCGGCGTATGAGAGGCACACTAAACTGGTCTGAAATGACGTGATTAGATTCGTTACTGTATAACAGTTTAAATTATTATTCTTGTTGTTCATATTAATAATTAAAATTTGAAACTTGACTGCGCAGAGCACTCATTGTTCAGTGGAAGTAGGTATCTGGGGTTCGATTATTGTACCTAATCATATCTGTGGCTAATTAACAGTAATACCTATTGTTCTATTAAGCATGATTTCAAAAACTTACTAAATTATCCTAAATTACTGAGCTAGTCATATTAAAATACTAAATTATTTATATGACTTAAACAATTTAGTGTCAGTGCTAATTTAGTCCTTAAAACAAACGTTTTGATTTAACCGTCTTTCACAAAGGTTCTATTTTCACATGCAGCAAGGTGCTTTCACATTGACAAACAGTGTAGTTGTTTTTCAAATAAGGCAATTCTGTCAAACCATATTCCAAACCATACCCATACCATTCTGTTAAACCATATTCTTTGTCCATTTGAATTCTGACCGTTATCAACTTATTAAGCTCAGAGCACTTATTGCTGAGTGAAATTAGGTAGGTGATTTGGGGCGAAATTACTATCGAGAAATCCAACAAATAAAGCATACCCTAGTTAACGGCTCCAATTGTTCTTAATAATTTCTAAAATGGTTGTCTAGCACCTGCTTGATGTATTTAGATAATTAGGTACTTAATTAAACTCGTTCCGATAAAATTATCATTTATCACATTAGCTATAATTTAAGTTATAGCGTTTAATAATTTAACTTTTTATTTTTGGGTTGTAGTACAATGTGTTAATAACGTAATGAGCCATGGCGATAAGTGTGCGCTGCAGCTTAAAAGCAAAGGAAAGAAAAATATTTGTCTCAATATCTAACATCGTTATCTTCATCATTACTGCCTATTCCGCTGTCCGAATTCGAACTAACTTCACAAGATTCGCTGTCGCTTTCGTTGTCGCATTCGCTATCGTTATAATATGGTACTTTAGGAAGTATGGGTTTGCTTGAGGATGTATAATGAAACTTCCTATTTAGTTGCATCTTTAGAGAAGGACAAGATGAAGATGGATTTATTTGCAGAAAACTTACGACTAGGAATATTTACAATGTACACTTATAAACTAGCGCGCATCATACGCGAGTCGCAACGGGCCAATACGGTGTTGGCAGTGTGCGAGAGATATTTTCGTTGCGGTTGTCTCGTTGTCTCACTCTTGCGGTCGCTCTGATGCGGCGCGTGCGGGTCGCCTATAAAATGCGACGCGGCGAAATATTGTTTTGTTCCTTTTCTGCGCGAGGCCGTCGAAGTGTCAACACATAATTGCTCCGCGGTTGCTCTGGACTTCGCTGCGCTCCGTATCACGACGATGAATACAAACTGTTCTTCTCAGAACAATCTACTTTTGTTGGTCGCATTTCTTAAAAACAACGTCAATCACCTACAGTACCCAGTTCTTATTTCAATGTTCAAACATGTCATAATTGTTGTCCTTTTCCTTCACTATCTTACTATATACAAATTGTTTTGGCCAAGTTATGTTTTCTTGGTATAGTTTTATATTATTTTTATTTATTATTTTTACAACCTCAGCCATTACTTTTTGGCCTTCTGGGACGGATTCAACTATGAGATAATCTCCACGCTTGACCCAAACTGATCCTCTAAACTTCGTTGGCATTGCTACGTGGTAAACTTCTTCGCTGGGTGTTGTTACCTGAAAATAAAAGGACAAAAATAAAGAATTCTGTCTCAATTCCAGAATATGTCTTATTAATTAATAGGTAAGCAGAGCTCTTAGTAAATACCATTATTTTATTGCAGTCTTAAATCATAAAAAGGGAAAATATTTATATATGTGGGCATAATTTTAAAAGTGGACGAAGTTTGTTCCTACCTGATTTTTAACTGATATAAGTACAGTTAATGAAATCGTCTCGTGTGATTATGATTACGCAAAACATAATTTTACAAAATTTAAATGCAAAAAACTGAAGCAAATATTAGAGGTCCTTTTTGATACATTTTTAAAAGAAGTCAAATCGTTGTTTTAGCTCGTCAGTGTAAATATTACCCATTCGTGTATTAAAAAGAAATTGACGACATGCTTATTTTGCATCGCGGTTGGATATTTATACCGCCAAAACCTCACTAGTTTTAATTTTACTTAATTTATAACTAACCGAATAACGACGATTAACTAAAACGATTATGAACTTATAGAATTATTTATTAGGGCTTATAGAATGATTCTGAAAAAAATGTCTATTATTTTTTTAATTCAGTAATTGGAAGAAAACCTGGGCCTATTGAAATATGTTTTATCTGTAAAGACTGATATTTAAATAGGTTTCCATAAATTAACTTTTTTCATCTCTGCACAATTTATCTTACAGAAAAGTAAGCTATATGTATTTTTAGCGGCCGCCGGTGATAGTTATTGTAGGAAAACTCGTGTGTGTCACTATTTTGAATTCAACAGTGTTAAGATGATAAAACAATAACTCACCACGTAGAGGTCGTTCCCCACACTTCTTAGCACCTTCACGATGTAGTGATGTCTAGCAGGAAGTCGGCAATCGTCCCACTCAACTTCGTTCATCACAAGCTTCCTTCGGCTTCGAAGTGACATGGCTTTTGCTCTTCCACGAGTTAAAAAAATAAATGCTGGACAATTTCTTTTGATAGCGCTGAGCTAACTTTGCGATGAATCGAGTTGTTCAAGGATACTTGTGTTCACTCCGAGCACCGCAAGTGTAATAACTCTGTGACTGCGCGCAACTTATTTATATGAGGCGCGGCGCGCACGGCTAGCTTCCCGCCCGGTCGCTGCAAGTTTGCAATGAAGTTCGTCACTAAACTTGTTGTTTTAGACAGTGACGAGTGTGTACGCAGTAAGGTTACTTATACATTGACACAAAATGTTGTAGTAATTAAACAGTTCGGTTTCGGCGTATGTGAAGCACATTAAACTTGTCTGAAATTACGTCATTACATTCGTTACTATATAAATTTTTAAAATTATTATTCTTGTTGTTCAAATTAATAATTAAAATTTGAATATTGACTGCGCAGAGCACTCATTGTTCAGTGGAAGTAGGTATCTGGGGTTCGATTACTTCGATAGTTGTAACCATATCTGTGAGAATAATTATATACGAGTACTTACTCGAAAAAGATGAAAGTCTTACAATTCATGAAAAACTACAGACTGCATGAAATTTTCTATTAGTGGATAGTTACAATAATATAGACACAAAAAGAGATTATTAATGAATTGGTTTAAAAAATTGACCCTTTGAATGTAGGCCGGTCGTTGAATTGTTGTTATTGCAGACATTGGTTGTCAAATGATAATACATATCTAAGATCGAAGAAACTGAATCATGTAGGTGCCTTCTGTAGAATATTTTTCAAACAATTTCGCAATATCATACATATCTACTTCTACTGGTAAGTAAATATGAATTTGCAGTGAAAAGGGGTCCACAGTGGTACGAAATGTAGTTGCTTTGACTGAGCACATATAAGAAAAAGGGTACCGCACGGGGTAAGTAGGTACCTGAATAATAACAGACAAAGCTTAATGTATTACACGATATATTTACAGGTGGACCTAAATCTAAATTTTAATAAGTGAAGGCAGCTTGCTTGCACGCATATTATATGAAAGCTGCATCTGATCGGATGAGGTTTTTGTTGCAATAAAATTTAGCCATTGCTATTATTAAAATGAATAAGTACCTTCTCTACATTTAAAATAATACGATAGATAAGTAGTTAAGTACTTTGTTCAGATCATTTCGATAAATACCTTCATTAACAGGTGATTAACAGTTATAAAGGTCACCGATTTCCAAAAACATACTAAATGATCCTTAATTACTGAACAAGTTTTTTTTATTATTAACTGACCAGAGTGACTTCTATCTCACCTGATAGTAGGTGCAGACGAGGCCGAAGATGTAGCTCACTGGTTCTGTATTACGAAATTGGTAATGTTACTAATAACTCCTAAAATATTAAGTGTTTAACTATCTTTTAAAACGACTGTCAAACAGCGACTGTCAACGACTGTCTGGGTCCTACTGAAAAACAGCGTTGCGGCTTGCCGCAACATTATGCTGAGTGGGGCCCATTTTACACCATATCGGTACTATTGCTAAGTATTTTGTATTTCTTCCTATTATATATCAACGTGTATCGAATGTGTGTAAATAAATGTTTCTCTCTCTCTCTCTCTCTCTCTCTCAAAAAGAAGGAGTTTTAGTTTGTTGTTTTAGATTTACAAAAAGTAACAGTCTTAAACCGTAGAGTTGATAGTACAATGCAAATTGAATGTAGATTAAACGTTTTTTTTAAAGATTAAAGAAGCCATTCAAGCGATTAAGGTAAACTTATTGTTAGGATAGGGCTTTCTATTCTGGTAGTGTGATAAGCTCAGTCGAAGTAGTGAAATCCTGTATCTTACTTTGGTAAAATACCGCATGGTTGTACCTATTAAAGCAGTAAGAAATTTTGAAATCTACTATCTAAAGGAATAGAGTCGAAAATGCAGTGAAAACTTAATGTATTCTCAAAGTTTATTTGTAAGTATTAAAATTAAAGATAGTTAGCGAAACAATGCAGATAACGACTTTGTTAGGTTACAATGGTTTTCATTTCGAAACTTCGTGGGATAATTTCCGTGAAGATAGTAAAGAGCATGTTTTTGCTTAAGTTTAATAATACCACATGGTTACATTAGCAGTTAGTATTCTGTTTTTGCCTTTAGGTTTTGTTCTTAAGAGTGGCACTTTTACACAACAGGGTTCTTAATCATATTTTTTAAAGTTTTGTTTCGTATGCTAAGTTAGGTTGCATAGTTCCTTAGTGCAGTACCAAACAATAGTTTTTATCTACCTATCACCTATTACTATACTTTTAAATATATCTTACTTTTCAACATTCTTTTTAATCCTTCTGCTCCTATGTATCTTTTCGAGCGATTCAGCTATTTGGCTGCCGGTAGCCAGCATTGGCTACGGTCGAATGCTAATCTCCTTTTGGCCTGTCCTCCTTCATCTTCCAAAACTTACTCCAAATCCTTCACAGTTCACTCTGTTAGGCTGTGGAATCGGTTACCGACCTCCATCAGACAGTTTGCCTCCGTGGCGTCGTTCAAGGAAGGCTTGAGGAAGATATGGCTCACACCATCTCCTTAGATATTATGTGTGTACTCTTATTGTATTTTGTATGTAAGCATGTGTGTAATGATATTTAGTAGTTTTTTATGTTTCTTATGTTTTGTTTATTGTACTTAGATATGTACGCTCTATTGTGGCTTTCATTATCTGGAATTTTAAACCTTCACTTTGTCGGTCCCTTGTTCAATGCTCCTCTCATCTACTCAAAGGTTAAATGGTAGAGATCCCCTATATGCATAAGTTCGCTTTTGTGCATATTTTAATGTTATTTTTATTTTTTTGTGAATTGTATCTGTTTCTTTATATTTGTACAATAAAGCATTTACTTACTAACTTAAATATGTATATCCTTTTGGGTGGCATAAGAATAATTGGATAAGGTTGTGTTTCTGAGAATTTAATAAAATGTTAAAACAAAAGTATGTAACTAAGCTTCTCGCCAGGTTACTGGCATTTTGCAATGAAGCACGTCACTATAACATTTTTGTTTTGACTGTGACAACATAAGGCTCTCCAATTCTCCATGCATGAAGTAAGGTTGCTTTTACATTGTCAAATGGTGTAGAATTTAACTGTTATGACAGCGACATCACAAGTATTCAGCTCTTTTGTTTCAATATCACTTTTCCATTGCTCTTGTTATTTATAATTAATATGAATGGAGCGCTTTCTCAAAATTTAAAATACCTATGATAGGTAAGTAGCTTTCTTTATAATTGACTTCATTTGGATAAATGATTTTACTAAAGGGTGATTAACAGTAATAATGCTCTATTAACCATGATTACAAAAAACTTACTAAATTATCCTAAATTACTGAGCTAGTCATAATAAAATACTAAATTATTTATATGACTTAATAACTCTTAAATAATTTAGTGTCAAATTTATAAATGTCAGTGAAAATTAGAACACATCAAAATCGGAAAAGTAAAGCTATGGCCGGCAATCGAACCCGGATCCTGGTCATTCCGTGACGCGTGCTATACCCCTACACCGCCCATAGCAGGTGGGTAGTCTCCAAATTTTTCTACCTGTTACTAACTGTCACGTGACCTTTGTTACTATGCGATTTTTTGTCGCTAAGCGTTATCTGTTTTAATGATGTGTCTGTAAGACACAATCACAAACTCAAAAATTTTGTGTCAGTGCTAATTTAGTCCTTAAAACAAACGTTTTAATTTAACCGTCTATCACAAAGGTTCTATTTTCACATGTAGCAAGCAAGGTGCCTTCAAATTGACAAACAGTGTAGTTATTTTTCATATAGGAAGGCAATTCTGTCAAACCATATTCTTTGTCAATTTGAATTCTGACCGTTATCAACTTATTAAGCTCAGAGCACTTATTGCCGAGTGAAATTAGGTAGGTGATTTGGGGCGAAATTATAATCGAGAAATCCAATAAATAAAGCATACCCTAGTTAACGGCTCCATTTGTTGTTAATATTTTCTAAAATGGTTGCTTAGCACCTACTTGATGTATTCAGATAATAAGGTACTTAGTTAAACTCGTTCAGATAAAATTATCATTTATCACAATATTAGCTATTATTTAAGGTATAGCGTTTAATAATCTAACTTTTTATTTTTGGGTTATAGTAGTTGTTGATAACATAATGAGCCATGGCGACAAGTGTGTTAATGCGCTGCAGCTTACAAAGCAAAGGAAAGAAAAATGTTTGTCTCAATATCTAACATAGTTATCTTCATCAACTGCCTATTCCGCTGTCCGAGTTCGAACTAACTTCATAAGATTCGCTGTCGCTTTCGTTTTCGCATTCGCTATCGTTATAATATGGTACTTTAGGAAGTATGGGTTCGCTTGAGGATGTATAATGAAACTTCCTATTTAGTTGTATCTTTAGAGAAGGACAAGATGAAGATGGATTTATTTGCAGAAAACTTACGACTAGGAATATTTACAATGTACACTTATAAACTAGTAGCGCGCATCATACGCGAGTCGCAACGGGCCAATACGGTGTTGGCAGTGTGCGAGAGATATTTTCGCTCGCTCTGATGCGGCGCGTGCGGGTCGCCTATAAAATGCGACGCGGCGAAATATTGTTACTTTCCTGCGCGAGGCCGCCGAAGTGTCAACACGTTATTTGCTCCGCGGTTGCTCTGGACTTCGCTGCGCTCCGTATCACGACCATGACTACAAACTGTTTCTTCTCAGAACAATCTACCTTTGTTGGTCGCGTTTCTTAAAAACAACGTCAATCACCTACAGTACCCAGTTCTTATTTCAATGTTCAAACATGTCATAATTGTTGTCCTTTTCCTTCACTATCTTACTATATACAAATTGTTTTGGCCAAGTTATGTTTTCTTGGTATAGTTTTATATTATTTTTATTTATTATTTTTACAACCTCGGCCATTACTTTTTTGCCTTCTGGGACGGATTCAACTATGAGATAATCTCCACGCTTGACCCAAACTGATCCTCTAAACTTCGTTGGCATTGCTACGTGGTAAACTTCTTCGCTGGGTGTTGTTACCTGAAAATAAAAGGACAAAAATAAAGAATTCTGTCTCAATTCCAGAATATGTCTTATTAATTAATAGGTAAGCAGAGCTCTTAGTAAATACCATTATTTTATTGCAGTCTTAAATCATAAAAAGGGAAAATATTTATATATGTGGGCATAATTTTAAAAGTGGACGAAGTTTGTTCCCTCTTGATTTTTAACTGATATAAGCACAGTTAATGAAATCGTCTCGTGTGATTATGATTACGCAAAACATAATTTTACAAAATTTAATTGCAAAAAACTGAAGCAAATATTAGAGGTCCTTTTTGATACATTTTTAAAAGAAGTCAAATCGTTATTTTAGCTCGTCAGTGTAAATATTACCCATTCGTGTATTAAAAAGAAATTGACGACATGCTTATTTTGCATCGCGGTTGGATATTTATACCGCCAAAACCTCACTAGTTTTAATTTTACTTAATTGATAACTAACCGAATAACGACGATTAACTAAAACGATTATGAACTTATAGAATTATTTATTAGGGCTTATAGAATGATTCTGAAAAAAATGTCTATTATTTTTTTAATTCAGTAATTGGAAGAAAACCTGGGCCTATTGAAATATGTTTTATCTGTAAAGACTGATATTTAAATAGGTTTCCATAAATTAACTTTTTTCATCTCTGCATAATTTATCTTACAGAAAAGTAAGGTATATGTATTTTTAGCGGCCGCCGGTGATAGTTATTATAGGAAAACTCGTGTGTGTCACTATTTTGAATTCAACAGTGTTAAGATGATAAAACAATAACTCACCACGTAGAGGTCGTTCCCCACACTTCTTAGCACCTTCACGATGTAGTGATGTCTAGCAGGAAGTCGGCAATCGTCCCACTCAGCTTCGTTCATCACAAGCTTCCTTCGGCTTCGAAGTGACATGGCTTTTGCTCTTCCACGAGTTAAAAAAATAAATGCTGGACAATTTCTTTTGATAGCGCTGAGCTAACTTTGCGATGAATCGAGTTGTTCAAGGATACTTGTGTTCACTCCGAGCACCGCAAGTGTAATAACTCTGTGACTGCGCGCAACTTATTTATATGAGGCGCGGCGCGCACGGCTAGCTTCCCGCCCGGTCGCTGCAAGTTTGCAATGAAGTTCGTCACTAAACTTGTTGTTTTAGACAGTGACGACTGTGTACGCAGTAAGGTTACTTTTGCATTGACACAAAATGGTGTAGTAAGTAATTAAACAGTTCGGTTTCGGCGTTAGGCACACTAAACTTGTCTGAAATGACGTGATTAGATTCGTTACTGTATAACAGTTTAAATTATTATTCTTGTTGTTCATATTAATAATTAAAATTTGAAACTTGACTGCGCAGAGCACTCATTGTTCAGTGGAAGTAGGTATCTGGGGTTCGATTATTGTACCTAATCATATCTGTGGTAATATAATTATACATAGTTATATATAACGATTCTTTCGGTTCGTATAATAATACATAATTATATGTAATGATGCTTTCGATTTTGTAGAATTATCCATAATCCATAATTATATATATGGTCAAAGAAACTGAATCAAATAAATCATATTCTGTGAAATATTTTCCTACAATTTCGCAACATCATACATATCTATTTCTAAACTAATAATATTATTAAGAGGAAAAATTCGATTGTTTGTTTGCATTGAGTAGGCTCCGAAACTACTTCACCAATTGGAAAATTGTGTCACTATTAGAATCCTACATCATCTCTGATGAACACTATACCTAATAAATAACATAGTCATATATATTTGGCAGGTGTGGTGAGTCAATATGAATTTGCAGTTAAAAGGGGTCCACAGTGGTACGAAAGTTAGTTGGTTTGACTATGTACATATAAGAATAATAAGGGTTCGGCACGGGGTAGGTGCCTGAATAATAACAGACAAAGCTTAATGTATTACACAATATATGTATAAGTGGACCTAAATGTAAATTTTAATAAGTGAAGGCAGCTTGCTTGTATGTACGCATATGCATATTATATGAAAGCTGCATCTGATCGGATGTGGTTTTTCCTAACATCACAATTATTCAGCTATTTTGTTGCAATAAGATTTAACCTTACCTATATTTAACATGAATAAAGAACCTTCTCAACATGTAAAATAATACGATAGGTAAGTACTTAAGTAGGTACTTTGAATAGATCATTTAGATAAATTACTTCACTAACAGGTATAAAGATCACGATTTCAAAAACATACTAAATTATCCTAATTTACTGAACTAGTTGTATATATTTATATTTTTATTATAAACTGACCAGCGTGACCTCTATCTCTCCTGATGGTAGGTGCAGATGAGGCCGAAGATGTAGCTCACTGGTTCTGTATTACGAAATCGGTAGGTAATGTTACTTAGTAACTCCTAAAATATTAAGTGCTAAACTAACTTTTTAACCGACTTTCAAAAAGAAGGAGGATCTAGGCATCTCTGATTTTTTAGATTGATAGAAAGTAATAAATAGTCTTAAACCGTAGTTGAAGAAACAATGCAAATTGAATGTAGATTTAACGTTTTTTTAACAGATTAAAGAAGTCATTCAAGTGATTAAGATAAACTTATTGTTAGGATAGGGCTTTCTATTCCGGTAGTGGGATAAGCTCAGTCGAAGTAGTAAAATCATGTTTTCTGCTTTGATAAAATACCACACGGTTGGACCTTTATAGCAGTAAGAAATTTTGAAATCTACTATCTAAAGAAATAAAGCCGAAAATGCAATAAACTGAATGTATTCCTAACGTTTATTCGTAAAAATTTAAAGAAGTGATTAAGTGAACCATTGCAGATAACGACTTTGTTATTGTTAGGTTACAATAGTTTTATTTCGGTACTTAATGGGATAGTTTCCGTGAAGATAGTAAAGGCCATGTTTTTGCTTAAGTCTAATAATACCACATGGTTACATTAGCAGTTAGTATTTTGTTTTTTGGCTTCAGGTTTTGTTCCTTAGAGTGGCTCTTTTACACAGCAGGGTTCATAAGTATATTTTTTTAAAGTTAAATTTCATGTGCTAAGTTAGGTTGCATATCCTTGGTGAAATCTTAATCATGTTTGCAGTACTAAACAATAGTTTTATCTACCTTTCACATATTACTATACTTTAAAAAATTAAAATATAATATATACTGTTGGGTGGAATAAGGATGTGTTTTTGGGAATCGAATAAAATATTAAAATAAAAGTGTAAATTAAATATTAAAGAATATTTATTTCATTTTAAACCTATCTGTCATTCAATTGCTCATTCCTTCAAAGACTACCATTAGTTATTCCATAACCCTTTCTTTGATAGTAAGGGTTGGGCGTAGTCTTGCTTGAGTAGCGTAATGCAGCAAAAATTAGCTTTTCTTCTCAACTCCTGATGTACTTCTTCTGAAGTGAAGAAGGCCACAGACAGCTGAAGATCGTTTAAACTGATGACCCTGTAAATAAAAATCAGTTTAAAAATGAATATAAAAACTTATTTAGTGCATTCAAAATAAAACTTGTCTGATAGAGAATAATATAAACTTATATATCTTGATGTAACTTTGAGATGGGGAAGTCTAGGCGGCTACCTCAATCTCTGATGCCGGTTGAAACCCTACCGATTTGAATGTTTGTATCCATAGATTGAAAAAAATTATGCCGACAGTTCGTTATCAAGAAAAAACCCTATACCTATTCATTACATTAGAGCAAACATTTTGTCAGGGTCATATTTAATTCGAGAAACTTTGTTTCTTGGGCACAACAATAACTTACCAAGTGCATGTTATTCCCCAGACTTCCCTTTACAATGCTACTATTCCTTTCAGGATTTTGAAATTCTGCCCATAGAGCTTCGTTCATGACAACATGCTTTCTCTTATTAAGGCGAGACATGGCTTAATACACACTTTTTCTGGTTGACTAAAAGGAATAAAAACCGAGAAAAATCAACTTCACTTTGCTATGTATCGAATTATTCGGCAATACGTCCGTTCGCTCTGAGCTCCTCAATTAAAGTGGAAATGATAACTTTGTGACTACAAGGAAAGCTTTTCGCCCGGTTACTGTAAGTTTACAATGAAACACGTCAATATAATTGGTATTTTAGACTGTGACAACTTTAGGCTCTCCATGCATGCAGTAAGGTTGCTTTCGCATTGACAAGTTGTGTAGTAATTAAACTGTTATGACAGCAACATCACAAATATTCATTTCTTTTGTTTCAATATGACTTTCCCATTGCTCTTATTATTATTAACATGAATGGAGCGCTTTCTCAAAATTTAAAATAATACTACAGGTAGGTAAGTAGTTTCTCTTTAAAATACTTCATTTAGATAAATTATTTCACTAACAGGTGATTAACAATTATAATTATTACTGATCTAAATTGATCACGATCCCAAAAAAATACTAAATAATCCTAAATCATTGCGCTGACAATTTAGTATCAGTACTAATTTAGTCATTAAAACATACGTTTTAATTTAACCGTCTTTCACAAAGGTTCTATTTTTGCATGCATACATTTTTGGATGCTTTCACACTGACAAACTGTGTAGTAATTTAACTGTCATAATAAAGACGCATACTGTGTCTATGGCTTCGGCGTGTTCGACGCATTTTAAAATAAACGCTGTTCTGACAAAAATGACGTCATTAGATTCGTCGCTGTAATACTTACCCTTTTTTTAAATAGGCAATTCCATCAAACCTATTATTTGTCAATTTGCAAACTTCTTAAGCTGATAGCACTTATATTGCTTAGTGAATTTAGGAAGGGCTATTTGGGGCGATGCAGCATCGTAAAGGTAAAAGTCTGAAATTGTCTGTTAACCATCTCATATTTAGACCATGATTGAACGAATAAATGACTGAAAACTGGTTACTGATGTTCAAATTGTTACAGTTTAAAATCAATACATGAGGCCAATTTATTATTGTTGACTAGTCGCAAATTTGATTCGCGCGCTAGTTATATGTAACAACACGTTGATGTTTGACCTCATTCATTTACCTAGATGTGATTTCAAAACTCAAAACAATATTTCAACAATTTAGCTAGATGCAATAAGGCTTCTTCAGTAACAATCGGTTATAAAACTTTTATCGAGAAATCTAATAAATAAGCATACCCTCGTTGCTAACGGCTCCTTTAGTTATTAATAGTTACTAAAATTGTGGTTTAGTACTTGATCTATTTAGATAATTAGGTACATAGTTCAACTCATTTATTGTATGTGGTTGCCGTATTAGGCTGCCTTTTTTATCTATAAAGTTATTTGCCGGTTAAAACTTTACGACATAAAAAGACTTACATTAAACCTACTCAACTTGTTTATCAGTCGGGCCCACGTCGGGCCAAACGGACAATTCAGATATTTCTGGCTATTATTTATTCTGGATAATTAAAATATACCAATACCATACGTGGACTGGACGAGTATTTACAGACTTACGTGTGAGTCATTCAAAAATGATCGGCAGGCCACAAAGTGGCCCACCGGCAAAGGGTTGCGCAGCCTTAACTTAGCCAATTTCAATTTAGCTTAGTATTAAAACAAAGTTTTCAAATTTTTAATAAGATTTATTTATTCTTAAACACATAAAAGTAATACAAAACTCAATAGCATCACGAATTTATTTACAAGAAACGTCATTACAAATAAACCAAAAAGAAGAAAACGACCTAAACTAAACTTAATTATTAAGTAATTTAAAGCTAATTAAACTAATCTTTAAATAAAATGTGGCAATAGTTGCAAAATTCTGCGGTAAATATTATTGGTAAAGCATACTCTAAGCATAAAACGGCTCAGATACGGCAATAACAACTATCTGCGGTGAGCGATTAAGCTGTTCACTGGTTTACAACAAGTACCTACTGCAACTGTACATACAGGAATTATCTAATTTTACGTACATTAAAAAATATCTATCCATCACAACTTAAATCTCAATATTCAACATCGTCATCTTCACTGCCTCTTCCACTGTCCGAATTCGAACTGTTATCACAAGATCCGCATTCGTTTTCGATAAAAAATGGTAATTGAGTAAGCAAGTTCTTATTTAAATTTTCTTCCTCCTGTTTTTTCACAAGTTTACTGTCCACAAATGTTGGCCAAACATTGTTTTTTTGGTAGAATTGTATACACTTTTGGTTTAATACTTTCACAATCTCAGCCTTTACTTTCTTGCCTTCTGGAATGGGTTCTACTAAGACAAAATCACCACGCTTGACCCAAATTGTTTTTCTAAATTTCATAGGCATTGATACGTGGCAAACATCTTCGTTTGGTGTTGTTACCTAAAAAAAAAAAAAAAAAAAGTTAATGGAATTCTGTTTAAACTCCAGTATTTTTTTTTGTACCAACGAGTCGGAGGCGTGATGGGTTGCTAGTGGCGTGGTCTATAAAATGATATTGTGTATGATATGAAACAAAAACTTGAAACATGCCTATTTCGCGATTTTTATCCTCCCGAAAATATCAATAGTTTTAATTTTATTCACTCGATAAATAACCGAATTACGATGATTAACTAGAATTATTATTGTTAATTTTAACTGTCATAATTGTATAAAATGGGCTATTCAAAATAATCAATAAACTTTTTTGGCTAAATTAATGAATGATTTTTTAATGAAGTATTTTGTTAGACAAATGACTTGAGTCTATTGAAATAATTCTAATCTGTAAAAGCTGATAGGTATTAAAATATGTCAGGTGAAATAGGTTTCATAAATTAACTTTTTTCATCTCTGCACACCTAATTATAATTTTTTAAGCGACAGCAGGTGATATTCAGTGCAGGAAAACTCTAGTCATAACCGTTTTGAGTTAGAAAGTTTATTAATAATACAAAACAATAACTCACCATATGCAAGTTGTTCCCCACACTTTTTAGCACCTTTACGATGTAGTGATTACCAGCAGGGAGTTGGCAATCGTCCCACTGAGCCTCGTTCATCACATGCTTCCTTCGGTTTCGAAGCGACATGGCTTATACAATTCCACAATTTACGAATTTAAAGAAATACAAGCTGGAGAATTCGTCTTGGAACCGCTGAGCTAACTTTGCGATGATTCGAGTTGTTCAAGGATACGTGTGTTCACTTCGAGCTCCGCAAGCGTAATAACTCTGTGACTGCGCGCAGCGTATTTATATAAGGCGCGGAGCGCACAGCAAGCTTCCCGCCCGGTGGCAGCAAGTTTGCAATGAAGTTCGTCACTAAAATTGTTGTTTTAGACAGTGGCGACTGTGTACGCAGTAAGGTTTTTTTTTGTATTGACACAAAATGGTGTAGTAATTTAAAACTGTTCGGTTTCCGCGTATGTAATGCACGTTAAACTTGTCTGAAATGACGTCATTAGATTCGTTACTGTATTACTTTCTAAATTATTATTCTTGTTGTTCAAATTAATGATTTAAATTTGAATATTGACTGTCCAGAGCACTCATTGTTCAGTGGAAGTAGGTATCTGAGGTTCGATTGTTGTAATCATCTCTGCGATAGTATTAATGTACGAGTATTTACTCGAAAAAGATAAGTCTGTATTCCAATTGATGAAAAACTACAGCCTGCATGAAATTTTTGATAAGTGGTTGGTTACAATGATATAGACACAAATACACAATATTTTATATCGCTTTCGAAATTGACAATGAAGTAGTTTTAAAAATTGGCCCCTTGGATGTAAGCTAGTCGTTGAATTGTTGTATTGCAGAGTTAAATCATAATACATATCTAAGCTAAGGTCGAAGAAACTGAATCATGTATTCAAAGTATCTGCCTTCTGTGGAATATTTTTCATACTATTTCGCAATATCATACATATCTACATCTACACTAATATTATAACGAAGAAAAATTTGATTGTTACTTTCCATTGAAGAGGCTCCAAAACTACTTAAATAATAACTAACAATCTATGGATATTAATCTGAAAATAAATATTTGTTATTATTATAATTGGAAAATTGTGTCACTATTAGAATTCTTCACACATTAGTCATATACATATAAGAATAAGGGTACCCCGCGGGGTAGGTGTAGGTACCTGAATAATAACAGACAAAGCTTAATGTATTACACAATATATGTACAAGTGAACCTAAATCGAAATTTTATTAAGTAAAGGCAGCTTGCTTGTATGTACGTATATTATATGAAAGCTGCATCTGATAGTATGTGGTTTTTCCTTACATCACAATTATTCAGCTATTTTGTTGCAATAAGATTTAACCATTGCTATTATTAACTTAAATAAATACCTTCTCTACATTAAAAAAACGATAGGTGAGTAGTTAAGTACTTTTTTTAGATTATTTAGATAAATTACTTCATTAACAGGTGATTTACAGATATAAAGAACACGATTTCAAAAATATACTAAATGATCCTAAAATACTGAACAAGTTTGTTATCTATACTTCTATACTAATATTATAAAGAGGAAAGATTTGTACCTATTTTTGTATGTTTGTAATGAATAGGCTCAAAAAGTACTGGGCCGATCTGGATGAAATTTGGAACATAGATAGATTATAGTCTGGAATAACACATAGGCTACTTTTTATCCCGGAAAATTGCGTGATTCCCGCGGGATAGCGATAAACGAATTCTACGCAGACGAAGTTGCGGGCAACTGCTAGTTGTTTTATAAACTGACCAGCGTGACCTCTATCTCACCTGATAGTAGATGCAGATGAGGCCGAAGATGTAGCTCACTGGTTTTGTATCCGACTTTCAAAAAGAAAGAGGAAAATTTTTCGCATGTTGTATAGATTTACAGAGAGTAATACAGTCTTAAACGGTAGAGTTAATAATACAATGTAAATTGAATGTAGATTTAACGTTTTTTATGAGATTAAAGAAGCCATTTAAGCGATTAAGATAAAGGTATTGTATAAGCTCAGTCGAAGTAGTAAAATCATGTTTTTACTGATGAAATACCACAATGGCTTACCTATTATAGCAGTTAGAAATTTTTAAGTCTACTATCTAAAGAAAGTGACTCGAAAATGCAATGGAAACTAAATGTATTCTCAAAGTTTATTCGTAAGTATTTAAAGGGAGTAAGCGAACCATTGCAGATAACGACTTTGTTAGGTTACAATGGTTTTTATTTTGGAACTTTATGGGATAATTTCCGTGAAGATAGTAAAGACCATGTTTTTGCTTAAGTTTAATAACACCATATAGTTACATTAGCAGTTAGTATTTTGTTTTTGCCTTTAGGTTTTGTTCTTAAGAGTGGCACTTTTACACAGCAGGGTTCTTAAGCATATTTTTTTAAAGTTTAGTTTCGTACGCTAAGTTAGGTTGCATAGTACCTTGGTGCAGTACCAAACAATAGTTAAACATATACTTTTGGGTGGCATAAGGATAGTTGGGTAAGGATGTGTTTCTGGGAATTAAATAAAATGTTAAAACAAAGGTTTGTATCTAAGGTTCTCGCCAGATTACTGGCATTTTGCAATGAAGCACGTCACTATAATCGTTGTTTTGATTGTGACAACATTAGGCTCTCCATGCATGCAGTAAGGTTGCTTTTCATTGACAAATGGTGTAGTATTTAACTGTTATGACAGCGAAATCACAAAGATTCAGCTCTTTTGTTTCATTATCACTGTTCCATTGCTCTTATTATTATTAATATGAATGGAGCGCTTTCTCAAAATTTGAAACACAATAGGTAACTAGTTTTCTTTGTAACTGACTTCATTTAGATAAATGATTTAACTAAAGGGTGATTAACAATTTAACAGTAATAATGCTCTATTAACCATGATTTCAAAACTTACTAAATTATCCTAAATTACTGAGCTAGTCATATTAAAATACACAATTATTTATATGACTTAACTCTTAAACAATTTAGTGTCAGTGCTAATTTAGTCCTTAAAACAAATGTTTTCATTTAACCGTCTTTCACAAAGGTTCTATTTTCACATGCAGCAAGGTGCTTTCACATTGACAAACAGTGTAGTTGTTTTTCAAATAGGAAGGCAATTCTGTCAAACCATATTCTTTTTCCATTTTAATTCTGACCGTTATCAACTTATTAAGCTCAGAGCACTTTTTGCTGAGTGAAATTAGGTAGGTGATTTGGGGCGAAATTACTATCGAGAAGTCCAACAAATAAAGCATACCCTAGTTAACGGCTCCATTTGTTCTAACTGTGACTGTGAGAGACTGCAGAGAGATATTGACAGAGTGGTGTGCTGGAGCAAAAGTAACCTTCTGCAGTTTAACACCTCAAAGTGTATGGCCATTTCTTTCTCGCGAGCACGAGTTCCTATCCAACATAATTACACAGTGGACGGGATACCCATGGTCAGGGTCACAGAAGTAAGAGACTTAGGAATTCGTTTTAACACTGAGCTGACGTTTCGCGATCACATAGTTAATATCTGTAAAAAAGCATTTAGAAGGTTAGGATTTGTATTGCGAATGTCTAATGGATTCTCGAATATGAATGCTATTACTGCATTGTATAATGCTTTAGTAAGAAGCCAGTTGGAGTGTGGTTCAGAAATCTGGTCTCCGCACGAAGAAAAATATAGTTTAATGTTAGAGAGGGTACAAAATAAGTTTATAAGGTACATATACAAAAGGCAATACGGTGTTTATCCATACTATCCGTTGATGTATCCGACCTTATTTATTTTGGGTATGGTGGGATATACTCAGCTGAAAGTTAGGAGGCATCTAGCAGTTGTGACCTATATCTTCAAACTGTTACGGGGAAAAATATACAATGCGGATGTATTAGAGAAGGTGAGTCTCCGTGTTCCAAATGGCCTGGCGACGCGCCGCCGTCGGCTCCCGCTGCTGGACGTGCCGCGCGGGCGCACCAACTTGCTGCGCGAGGCGCCGCTCACGCGCGCGCTTCACACTCTGAACCTTATTGCCGAGGATCTGGACTTATTCTTTTGTGCTTTGAGCGAATTCACAAGAATAGCTTTGTTTAAAATTAGTTACGCTAATTAACTTAGTTAAGTGTTTTTTTTGTCACATTGTCGCATTAGGCATCGCCTGTAAAGATAATTGTAAATGTGGAAATAAATAAATAAATAAATAAATATCATCTTGGTGAAACTCAAAAAAAAAAAAAAAAAACTATTTTCTAAAATGGTTGTTTAGCACCTGCTTGATGTATTTAGAAAATTAGGCACTTAGATAAACTCGTTCAGATTTCTCTCAGAGACTCGCATTTCTTAAAAACAACGTCAATCACCTACAGTACCCAGTTCTTATTTCAATGTTCAAACATGTCATAATTGTTGTCCTTTTCCTTCACTATCTTACTATATACAAATTGTTTTGGCCAAGTTATGTTTTCTTGGTATAGTTTTATATTATTTTTATTTATTATTTTTACAACCTCAGCCATTACTTTTTGGCCTTCTGGGACGGATTCAACTATGAGATAATCTCCACGCTTGACCCAAACTGATCCTCTAAACTTCGTTGGCATTGCTACGTGGTAAACTTCTTCGCTGGGTGTTGTTACCTGAAAATAAAAGGACAAAAATAAAGAATTCTGTCTTAATTACAGAATATATCTTATTAATTAATAGGTAAGCAGAGCTCTTAGTAAATACCATTATTTTATTGCAGTCTTAAATCATAAAAAGGGAAAATATTTATATGTGGGCATAATTTTAAAAGTGGACGAAGTTTGTTCCTACCTGATTTTTACCTGATATAAGTACAGTTAGTGAAATCGTCTCGTGTGATTATGATTACGCCAAACATAATTTTACAAAATTTAATTGCAAAAAACTGAAGCAAATATTAGAGGTCCTTTTTGATACATTTTTAAAAGAAGTCAAATCGTTATTTTAGCTCGTCAGTGTAAATATTACCCATTCGTGTATTAAAAAGAAATTGACGACATGCTTATTTTGCATCGCGGTTGGATATTTATACCGCCAAAACCTCACTAGTTTTAATTTTACTTAATTGATAACTAACCGAATAACGACGATTAAGTAAAAAGATAATGAACTTATAGAATTATTTATTAGGGCTTGTAGAATGATTCTGAAAAAAATGTATATTATTTTTTAATTCAGTAATTGGAAGAAAACCTGGGTCTATTGAAATATGTTTTGTCTGTAAAGACTGATATTTAAATAGGTTTCCATAAATTAACTTTTTTCATCTCTGCACAATTTATCTTACAGAAAAGTAAGGAATATGTATTTTAGGCGGCCGCTGGTGATAGTTATTATAGGAAAACTCGTGTGTGTCACTATTTTGAATTAAACAGTGTTAAGAAGACAAAACAATCACTCACCACGTAGAGGTCGTTCCCCACACTTCTGAGCACCTTCACAATGTAGTGATGTCTAGCAGGAAGTCGGCAATCGTCCCACTCAGCTTCGTTCATCACAAGCTTCCTTCGGCTTCGAAGTGACATGGCTTTTGCTCTTCCACGAGTTAAAAAAATAAAAGCTGGACAATTTCTTTTGATAGCGCTGAGCTAACTTTGCGATGAATCGAGTTGTTCAAGGATACTTGTGTTCACTCCGAGCACCGCAAGTGTAATAACTCTGTGACTGCGCGCAACTTATTTATATGAGGCGCGGCGCGCACGGCTAGCTTCCCGCCCGGTCGCTGCAAGTTTGCAATGAAGTTCGTCCCTAAACTTGTTGTTTTAGACAGTGACGACTGTGTACGCAGTAAGGTTACTTTTGCATTGACACAAAATGGTGTAGTAATTAAATATCGAATGGGGTAGTGAAAACTTTATTGGTAAATACAACATAATTAAAATATAAACTTAGGCTACCTTAAAATAACTTAGAAAAATAAAACTTATGTTAAAAATTAAAATAAATTTGGACCCTTAGGTAGGGTCCCCATCACGCAGGCAGCATTCCCGCGTTGTATCGCAATTGCGAGTCTTTGTGCGAGAAAGCTGCCGGCGCGAGGGTCGTCTGCTGCCTCCCTCAGGCGTTTGCTGAGGTCTTTGTAGAGCCCACGTGCGCCCTTGCCCCACGGACCAAGTGTCTCGACGCCAAATGCGACAAATTCGTATTGGGCGCCGAGACACTGGTATTTTGTCATCTTTACCCGCTCCCGGGTGTCTGCCGCCGCGCCGGCATGCCTGCACGTCATTGGAAGGTAGGACGCAGCCATGGTGTCGGCGCAGGTAGCGTCCCACACCAGCGCACGTCCGTACCTCCATGGAATCAATGACATCCCATCAGGGCGCTTGCCATCGCTCCGTGCGATCTGGGGCTCCAGAGCAGCAGGAACGTTGGCACTGACGAGCGCCCTTCTGAGGATGTCATTCAAAGCGGCATGACGGGAGAGGCGGCCGGCACCCGAGGAGCAGGCGAGCCCGTGGTAGCCGAGGCGATTTACGGGGGCCCCACAAGAGGCACAATTGTGGTCCACGCAAACCTCAGCACCCAGTCGGAGACCGACGGCTATGCGGAGGGTAATTGGGTCTATGTGTGTAATTAAACAGTTCGGTTTCGGCGTATGAGAGGCACACTAAACTTGTCTGAAATGACGTGATTAGATTCGTTACTGTATAACAGTTTAAATTATATTATTCTTGTTGTTCATATTAATAATTAAAATTTGAAACTTGACTTCGCAGAGCACTCATTGTTCAGTGGAAGTAGGTATCTGGGGTTCGATTATTGTACCTAATCATATCTGTGGTAATAGAATTGTACATAGTTATATATAACGATTCTTTCGGTTCGTACCTATAATAATACATAATTTTATGTAACTAACTGTTGCCCGCGGCTTCGCTCCCGTTTTTTTTCTTCTAAATTTCAATATTTTCTCACCGTCTGAACCTTCCCTGGGCTTCCACGAATATTTCAAGACTAAAATTAGATAAATCGGTTCGTGCGTTCTGGAGTTATAGCGTCAGGAAGGAAAACCCGACTTATTTTTATATAGTAGAAGATGATGCTTTCGATTTCGTAGAATTATCCATAATCCATAATTATATATATGGTCAAAGAAACTGAATCAAATAAATCATATTCTGTGAAATATTTTTCCTACAATTCCGCAATATCATACATATCTATTTCTAAACTAATATTATCAAGAGGAAAAATTAGACTGTTTGTTTGCATTGAGTAGGCTCCGAAACTACTACTTCACCAATTGGAAAATTGTGTCACTATTAGAGTTCATCATCTCTGATGAACACTATACCTAATAAATAACCTAGTCATATATATTTGGCAGGTATGGTGTGTCAATATGAATTTGCAGTTAAAAGGGGTCCACAGTGGTACGAAAGTTAGTTGGTTTGACTATGTAACTACATATAAGGGTTCGGCGTGGGGTAGGTGCCTAAATAATAACAGACAAAGCTTAATGTATTACACAATATATGTATAAGTAAGATAATAAGACCTAAATGTAAATTTTAATAAGTGAAGGCAGCTTGCTTGTATGTGCGCATATGCATATTATATGAAAGGTGCATCTGATCGGATCTGGTTTTTCCTAACATCACAATTATTCAGCTATTTTGTTGCAATAAGATTTAACCATTCCTATTTTTAACATGAATAAAGAACCTTCTCAACATGTAAAATAATACGATAGGTAAGTACTTAAGTACTTTGATTAAGATCATTTAGATAAATTACTTCACTAACAGGTATAAAGATCACGATTTCAAAAACATACTAAATTATCCTAATTTACTGAACTAGTTGTATATATTTATATTTTTATTATAAACTGACCAGCGTGACCTCTATCTCTCCTGATGGTAGGTGCAGATGAGGCCGAAGATGTAGCTCACTGGTTCTGTATTACGAAATCGGTAGGTAATGTTACTTAGTAACTCCTAAAATATTAAGTGCTAAACTAACTTTTTAACCGACTTTCAAAAAGAAGGAGGATCTAGGCATCTCTGATTTTTTAGATTGATAGAAAGTAATAGTCTTAAACCGTAGTTGAAGAAACAATGCAAATTGAATGTAGATTTAACGTTTTTTTAACAGATTAAAGAAGTCATTCAAGTGATTAAGATAAACTTATTGTTAGGATAGGGCTTTCTATTCCGGTAGTGGGATAAGCTCAGTCGAAGTAGTAAAATCATGTTTTCTGCTTTGATAAAATACCACACGGTTGGACCTTTATAGCAGTAAGAAATTTTGAAATCTACTATCTAAAGAAATAAAGCCGAAAATGCAATAAACTGAATGTATTCCTAACGTTTATTCGTAAAAATTTAAAGAAGTGATTAAGTGAACCATTGCAGATAACGACTTTGTTATTGTTAGGTTACAATAGTTTTATTTCGGTACTTAATGGGATAGTTTCCGTGAAGATAGTAAAGGCCATGTTTTTGCTTAAGTCTAATAATACCACATGGTTACATTAGCAGTTAGTATTTTGTTTTTTGGCTTCAGGTTTTGTTCCTTAGAGTGGCTCTTTTACACAGCAGGGTTCATAAGTATATTTTTTTAAAGTTAAATTTCATGTGCTAAGTTAGGTTGCATATCCTTGGTGAAATCTTAATCATGTTTGCAGTACTAAACAATAGTTTTTATCTACCTTTCACATATTACTATACTTTAAAAAATTAAAATATAATATATACTGTTGGGTGGAATAAGGATGTGTTTTTGGGAATCGAATAAAATATTAAAATAAAAGTGTAAATTAAATATTAAAGAATATTTATTTCATTTTAAACCTATCTGTCATTCAATTGCTCATTCATTCAAAGACTACCATTAGTTATTCCATAACCCTTTCTTTGATAGTAAGGGTTGGGCGTGGTCTTGCTTGAGTAGCGTAATGCAGCAAAAATTAGCTTTTCTTCTCAACTCCTGATGTACCTTCAGAAGAAGGCCACAGACAGCTGAAGATCGTTTAAACTGATGACCCTGTAAATAAAAATCAGTTTAAAAATGAATATAAAAACTTATTTAGTGCATTCAAAATAAAACTTGTCTGATAGAGAATAATATAAACTTATATCTTGATGTAACTTTGAGATGGGGAAGTCTAGGCGGCTACCTCAATCTCTGATGCCGGTTGAAACCCTACCGATTTGAATGTTTGTTTCCATAGATTGAAAAAAATTATGCCGACAGTTCGTTATCAAGAAAAAACCCTATACCTATTCATTACATTTTTTTTTTTTTTTTTTTTTTTTTTTTTTTTATATGAATAGGAAGGCAAACGAGCAAGTGGGTCACCTGATGGTAAGTGATCACCACCGCCCATAGACACCCGCAACCCCGGAGGGATTGCAGATGCGTTGCCAACCTAGAGGACTAAGATGAAATGCCTCTTGTGCCCGTAATTTCCCCGGCTGTCTTACTCTCCACACCGGAACACAGCAGTGCAAGCACTGCTACTTAGCGGCAGGATTAGCGAGTAAGATGGTGGTAGCGATCCGGATGGACCTTGCACAAGGCCCTACCACCCGCATTAGAGCAAACATTTTGTCAGGGTCATATTTAATTCGAGAAACTTTGTTTCTTGGGCACAACAATAACTTACCAAGTGCATGTTATTCCCCAGACTTCCCTTTACAATGCTACTATTCCTTTCAGGATTTTGAAATTCTGCCCATAGAGCTTCGTTCATGACAACATGCTTTCTCTTATTAAGGCGAGACATGACTTAATACACACTTTTTCTGGTTGACTAAAAGGAATAAAAACCGAGAAAAATCAACTTCACTTTGCTATGTATCGAATTATTCGGCAATACGTCCGTTCGCTCTGAGCTCATCAATTAAAGTGGAAATGATAACTTTGTGACTACAAGGAAAGCTTTTCGCCCGGTTACTGTAAGTTTACAATGAAACACGTCAATATAATTGGTATTTTAGACTGTGACAACTTTAGGCTCTCCATGCATGCAGTAAGGTTGCTTTCGCATTGACAAGTTGTGTAGTAATTAAACTGTTATAACAGCAACATCACAAATATTCAGTTATTTCTATATATATAAAACTCAAAGGTGACTGACTGACTGACTGACTGACTGACTGACTGACTGACATAGTGATCTATCAACGCACAGCCCAAACCACTGGACGGATCGGGCTGAAATTTGGCATGCAGGTGGATCTTATGACGTAGGCATCCGCTAAGAAAGGATTTTTGGAAATTCCCACGGGATAAGGAAAAAACGGGAATTATATATTCGATTCGGAGTGACGCTATCACAGTAACTATAATAAGTAGACTCTTCAAATTTGATACAAAAGTAGGTGATTACAAAACTAAGAAACTAATTTCAGGATTTTTGGAAATTCCCACGAGATAAGGAAAAAAACAGGATTTATATATTCAGTTTAACGAAATCCTATGAACTATAATTACTACACTCTTCAAATTTGGCATAGAAGTAGGTGATTATAATAGTAAAATAAAGTTCTAATGCTTTTTGGAAATTCCCACGGGATAAAAACGGGATTTATGTATTCAGTTCTACGGGATCGATTTTTCGTTTTACTGGTCGTATAAAATTGAAATTTGGCCTTCAATTTCCCTTGGGGAGTGTAGGGGAGCGCTACAAAAGGATTTCCCGAAATTCCCACGGGAACGGGAAAAACTGGACTTTTCGTTTTCTGGTTGCAGAAAGCTGAAATTCGGCATGTAGGTTGCTTCGGGAGTGTAGAGGAGCATTAAGAGAGTACTTTCCAAAATTCCCACGGGAACGGGAAAAAAACAGGATTTTACGTTTTACTGGTCGTAGAAAGCTGAAATTTGGCAAGTGGGTTCCTTGGGGAGTGCAGAGGAGCATTATGAGATAATTTCCCAAAATTCTTCTTCTTCGTTCCCGTAAGATATTCGGGAAATGCTTTATTTGGCGAAATTCTTACAGAAACGGGAAAAACGAAAAGCGGGGGAAAGTTGAAATTTGTCACGTAGGTTTATT
The DNA here is from genome assembly GCA_949127965.1 of Pandemis corylana. Classification (NCBI taxonomy): domain Eukaryota; kingdom Metazoa; phylum Arthropoda; class Insecta; order Lepidoptera; family Tortricidae; genus Pandemis; species Pandemis corylana. Next base: position 11,310,860 of record OX421870.1, on the reverse strand, counting down.
CGGGAGTGTAGGGGAACACTAAGAAAGGATTTTCCGAAACGCCCACAGGGACGGGAAAAAACCGGATTTTACGTTTCCAGACGAAACAGCGGAAGAAAGAGACTTAACATTTATAACGTGTGTTTCTTTAAAGGCTTTAAGTTTAGTGTACTCCGAAAGCACTCCCCAAAATTTCCACGGGAACGGGAAAAAACTTATTTTTTCATTTTACATCTTAGCGCGTACGATGTCGCGGGCAAAAGCTATTTAGGATGTATTTTAGGACAGGATGTATTATAGGTTAGGTTAGGTTTGTTTTATAAAAATCCTGCAATATTTACAGGTTCAGAAAAATTAAGGCATCGGGGCAATGCGGGGGCTGGCTTGCATGCTTGCTTGAGTCCTTGCTTTGCATGCTTGATTGCATACTTGCTTTCATGCATGCTTGCATGCTTGCTTGCATGGGTGCTTACTTGCATGCATGCTTGCTTGCACGCTTGCTTGCATGCATGCTTGCATGCTTGCTTGCATGGGTGCTTACTTGCATGCATGCTTGCTTGCACACTTGCTTGCATGCTTGCTTGCCTGCTTGCATGCCTGCTTGCATGCATGCTTGCATGCTTGCTTGCATGGGTGCTTACTTGCATGCATGCTTGCTTGCACGCTTGCTTGCATGCTTGCTTGCCTGCTTGCATGCCTGCTTGCATGCCTGCTTGCATGCCTGCTTGCATGCCTGCTTGCATGCCTGCTTGCATGCCTGCTTGCATGCCTGCTTGCATGCCTGCTTGCATGCCTGCTTGCATGCCTGCTTGCATGCCTGCTTGCATGCCTGCTTGCATGCCTGCTTGCATGCCTGCTTGCATGCCTGCTTGCATACTTACATGCTTGAAGGCTTGCATGCCTGCTTGCATACTTGCATGTATGCTTGAAAGCTTGCAGGTTTGGTTGCTCGCTTGCTTAATTGCTAGGTTCTTTGAAATGCTCATGGTTCACGCGTGCGAAGCCGCGGGCAAAAGCTAGTTGTTTCAATAAGACTTTTCCATTGCTCATATTATTATTAACATGAATGGAGCGCTTTCTCAAAATTTAAAATAATACTACAGGTAGGTAAGTAGTTTCTCTTTAAAATACTTCATTTAGATAAATTATTTCATTAACAGGTGATTAACAATTATAATTATTTTATTACTGATCTATTGATCATGTACTATCTTGTAGTTATGCCCGCATGTTGTACGAATCCTGCATCTGGAGCCCGATTTTTGAAAGCACATCACTCGAAAGTACTTACCACTCGAAAGTGGAATAAATCTGTTTATATCTTCAAAACTACAGCTCTAATCAAATTTTTGACTAGTCGACGAGATCAATGAGAGCCGTAATTATCTTCTTAGCTACTCGTATTTGAAATTCAGCACAATTCTTCACCACTTTCGAGTGGTATTTTCACACATGTGCTTTCAAAAATCGGGCCCCTGATCGGATAATGAGTTCAACGCTTTTGTTGCAACACGATTTAATAAATACATACATACAAACAAATAAAAATCACGTCTTCATTCCTTACGGGACGTGACAGTATAGTCGAATTACGGAAAAGTATGGAAGAAATTCGTGTAGTCGTGTTTTTTTGTGGAATCGTATTAGAGGGCACCACTAGATGGTTTCCCTTGGTTTGCACCGTTTCTATCATGTGTCACTTTAAAATATTAGGTATAAACTTCGAATGCCGTTATTTTGGAGTATGATAAAAGGTATTAGGCGCAAGTTTAGCCACGTGAAGGGTCCCCTTTGGTACATAATGTATGTTAATTAGAAAGGTGTACGATGTATAGAATCTTGGTAAAATATTTTTTTCTGATTGCGGCTCGAGGATAATTCAGACGGTTGGTGCAAACTTACATTAAGCTTTTCAAAGTATTATAAACACCCAGGTAACTTTGGACCCCCGTGCAAAGTATGGAACATGTTTTTTTCACTCTTTTGTAGATTGTACTTCGGGGGAAATTAAGATAGTTGTGAAAATTTATAAATAACACATATTTAAAAGATACTACATTCGCACTCAATAAAAAAAAGAAAATTTTAACTGGAAGTTTGGTAAACATAGTTCTATCTAAACGCAAGGAATAGCAGCGAACGCTAGGTAGCGGGTAGTATTACAGAACCGCATGTTCCGTGTAGAAATGTAAATTTTTTATGTGGTGCGAATGTAAATCAAACCAAGTTAAGACGATTGTGACGATTTTTATTAATTTCAAAATTTCCCCCGAAGTACAAAGACAGTAAAACATAGAAAACTACTTTCCGGGTGTCGCACCCTGGTACAAATTTGGTATTGTGTTTTGATATATTTTCTCATAATTTCCTCAATTTGCACCGCGTTCTGTATTTTCCCCGGGGCCGCAATGCCAAAAAGTATATTTTTAGTTATATGATTTTTTTTTGTATGTTCCGTAGCTTGAATTGAGCTAAATAACGGGTGCAAATATAGATTAAGATGTAATAAAACGTATGGCAAATTGCACAGACTACACATATTTTTTCTTCTTAGTTATTACTATTACACCATTTTCAACCAATTTCACCCCTTTCCGGGGGGGTGAACATATCAAGTGCTGTATTTGTATTAGGTTCCATTTCTAACCCATACAAATCAAAAACAATTGTTTTTATCAATTCTTAGAATTATTTCCTGACTTATGTGAAATTTCACGTATTTTGCCTCCACTATGAGGGGATTTTCGCCCATCGAGGGAATGGCCGAAAATTTTAGGAATCACTGTTTTGATTCCCCTTTCCATCCATACACCCAAAATAATGCTAAATGTGGTCTTTAGGTCTTGTTACCTTAGGCTCTGTCTACGATTTAATTATTGCAAATTAGGTACATACCCAGTTCCTTTGTGATTCGGTTCAATTAAATAAACGAGTTCATTAACAGGTGATTACTGATTATCAGTAATAAAGGTCTATTAATCATGATTTCAAAAACAAATTAACTAAGGATCATTTGCAAGTAATATCACGTAGTGACTCATTAAACTGTTTACTACTAGTTAGTAATAAACAGTTTAATGTAGTAGGTAAACAGTGTAATGTAATGTAGTTACTACCTCGTTAAGTAAATAAAACTAACTGTTAACCCATCTAAAATTAATTAAATAAAAAATATAGTCGCCTTTAAATATAACCTGACCGACTATAGGTTTCATAATAAATTAAATTGATTACGCTACTTTAGAAATCTCAAATTAAAATATCTTTCGGTGTGCGCTACCTAAGCTACTTACTAAAATGTTTGAAGTTCGTTAGTTATGTTTAAGTGTGGCATGCGAGGCAGAAATGGACCTAATCTATCTGCCTATATAGTACCTGTTCGGCTTAAAACTATTTTTGCTGAGGCAGTAGGTACTAACCGAATTAAATTTAATTTTAAATTTCTAAAGTAGCGTCAATTATACAATTTCTTATGAAATTTATAGACAGATTTAGGCTACATTAGAAGGCGGTTCAATTTTTTATTAATAATATTTTTAAACTCTTTTTAGTGAATCGTTTTGTAATTTATCCAACTTATAATGCCTAATGCCCGCTACGGACTCGTGGTACCGTTATAATAACAAGAAACAATCTTATAATTAATCTAAAATGTCTAATACAACAATGTAAGTAAATTAGGTAGGTAAGTATTCAAGTAAAGCATTTAGTATGCAATCTGCTGTTTCAACTAAGCTTAACCCAGAACCAGAAAATTTATTTATTTATTTATTTATTTATTTATTTATTTATTTATTTATTTCCACATTTACAATTATCTTTACAGGCGATGCCTAATGCGACAATGTGACAAAAAAAAAAAAAACACTTAACTAAGTTAATTAGCGTAACTAATTTTAAACAAAGCTATTCTTGTGAATTCGCTCAAAGCACAAAAGAATAAGTCCAGATCCTCGGCATAAGGTTCAGAGTGTGAAGCGCGCGCGTGAGCGGCGCCTCGCGCAGCAAGTTGGTGCGCCCGCGCGGCACGGCCAGCAGCGGCAGCCGGCGGCGGCGCGTCGCCAGGCCATTTGGAACACGGAGACTCACCTTCTCTAATACATCCGCATTGTATATTTTTCCCCGTAACAGTTTGAAGATATAGGTCACAACTGCTAGATGCCTCCTAACTTTCAGCTGAGTATATCCCACCATACCCAAAATAAATAAGGTCGGATACATCAACGGATAGTATGGATAAACACCGTGGTACGGCACAACACTAGCGGACGGCATCGAGCGAGGGACAGCACTATGTGTCAAAGCGACACTGCGTTGACAGATCTCGAAGAGGAAGCAGCTCATTTAAACCATAACGAACTATTTTGTAATTCTTGGAATTAAAGTCTTTTTATCATCATCATCATCATTTTCTTCATCGTGTACATCACCCGAAGACACCCGGAGCGTGCATCCGTTCCATTTGGCGACCGTGACGGACATCGAGATTGTGACTGGTGGAGTATTGGAAGGCGAGACTAACCCGAGGGACATCGTGCACATCATTTACCGAAGGAAGTAAGCCCATTCCCATCATTACCTATCAGTCCTATCCATTTATTTGCTTCTATTTCGAGATTTGTACGTCGTCATCTTCAGCATACCTACCCTCAACTTTTTTTATTAACGTACCTACAGAGTGCGCAATTTCATCACTTCTTCTGCTTATTCTCCCAATTTATTTATAAATTCGCATCAAATTTAAACTAAATCTCATATTAATAGAGTATAAAAACTTATAAATTCTCTTCACATCATTTTTATATAAAGTAATTTTTTTAACGTAACCCAAGTACCTACTGATTTACCGCTTCGTACGACAACTTTGGATAAAAATCTTAGTTTAAACACGCAATTAAGTTTTAGGCCGAACTGTTCCAGGTGTGGGGTAGTGCGCGGGCGAGATTTTGTATCAGCTGTTTGCCTGCATTGACCTATATTCATCGCGAGCGGCGCAACTCACGCGCAGACCGGTTCCGTCGCCGCTTATCGCTAAGGTATTTATTCTCATTGTGTGTCTCAGTATCTAATTTGTTTAATTCGTGATTTTTATTTTTTAAGTTACTCTTCGTTATTTGCACCTACATAATGACTGAACTTAGGGATCTTCTAAGCCAGAGGGGTACGATTAGACGTCGTTTAACTGCATTCGAAAAATATCTTACTCCGCTTTTGTATACCGAGTTACAAAAGGTAGATAAAATTATTTCTAACGAATTACAGCTCAGATTAACAAAAATTCAAGACGTGTCGTACAGTTTTGATGACTTGCAGAATAAAATTGATCAATTGGATCCAAATAACGAGGACCAATTATCCGAGAGAGAGGAAACTGAGAGTAAATTTTTTAATCTCATTGCTAAAGCGCAATATTTATTGGATAAGTGGTCAGACGATAAAAAACAAAACAACACATCTGACGCTTCTGTATACAGCTCGTGTAACAATGCTGTTAAATTTCATTTACCTCCATTAAAAATAGCACCGTTTAATGGGGACGCCAGTAAGTGGATTACTTTTAGAGATACCTATCTTTCTTTAATCCACGAAAATCCGCAAATTAACGATGTTAATAAATTTCACTATTTAAAATCATATCTTGAGAGCCCGGCAAGTGACGTCATTAATTCAATCACTGTATCATCTAGCAATTATGATATCGCTTGGTCTACTCTTTGCAACCGATTTGATAATAAGCGCTTACTTATTAACGAGCATCTTAAATGCCTTTTTTCAATTGAACCTTTAGTACGTGAATCGGATAAGGGATTACGCAATTTAATTGACATTTTGTCCAAAAACTTGTCCGCTTTAAACTCTCTAGAGGAACCTACTGACAAGTGGGATACCATTATAATCTATATGGCATCAGCAAAGTTGGATCCCACTACAGCTAGAAAATGGGAAGAATTAAGGAATTCTAAGGAGTCACAATCATCAATAACCCTTCAGAGTTTTTATTTGTTTCTTGGGAACAGAGCTACTGTGCTAGAAACATTACATGCAGGAAAGGATACCAGGAATGAAAAACGTCATCAATTTGTAAAATCAAAGTCTTTCGTAACTTCTTCTTCTTCTTCTTCTGCTTCTGGTATCAAATATCCGTGCTTAGCATGTAACCAAGATCATAAACTTTACACATGTATGAAATTTAAATCGTGGCCAATAGAGGATCGCAATGCTAAAATTTTGCAATGGAAATTATGTGGTAACTGTTTCCGTAGTGGGCATCAGTCATACCAATGTAACATAGGAGGTTGCAGGATCTGTAAACGAAAACATAACACTTTATTACATAAACAACATTCACTACAAACACCACATACTTCACAGGGATACTCATCTCCACCTCATACAAACGCACATCACTCACCTGCACCTGCAGCTGTATCTGCCCCCATTTCATCTGAACAACCTTCTACGTCTGTATCAATGTCTGCTGTTGCCTCGAACCAGGCTCTTCTGTCTACGGTACTGGTCGGAGTAACAAACAATGGCAAATCATACATCTTAAGAGGGCTTCTTGATAGTGGAAGCCAAACATCTTTCATCAGCGAAACAGCCCAGAGCAAAGTCGGTGTCTGCAAACAAAATATAAACAATCAAGCAGTATCTGGACTGAATGGTACATCTATAACTATTACAGAACATTGCAATATTATAATAAATTCATTACATTCCTCATTTAGTATACCGATTAAGTGCTATGTAGTGCCTAAAATAACTGGTAAACTTCCGTCTGTAAACATTGATTTACATAAGTTAGGTATACCACGTCACATTCCATTAGCTGACCCTGAATTCTACAAAAGTAGCGAGGTAGATCTGTTATTAGGAGCCGACGTCTTCTGGGAGATATTAGGTACAAACAAATTAGAGTTAGATATAAATCAAAATAGCTCTCGTCATTTCTCTAACATCTCTCGTGGCTCCCTACGTGAGACACAATTTGGTTGGATAATAGGAGGCCCCCTATGGGGTATTGATACTAACTCAGCAAAAAACTTTCATTGTCATTTCTCCCAGGAAATAAAAGAACAATTATCGAAATTTTGGGAGCTCGAAGAACTGCCATCTAATAACTCAGAATCTACGGAAAATGATTACTGTGAGAAATTATACAAGCAAACTACATCTAGAAATGAGTCTGGTAGGTTCTGTGTCGAAATTCCTCTGCGTGAGTCCACTGAAGCACTAGGCGAGTCTTTCAACTTAGCTAAAAAACGGCTTATACAAGTAGAAAAGTCATTAAATAATAATCCATCAGTTCGTCAGCAATACATCGATTTTATGCGAGAATACGAGTCATTAGGTCACATGAGTGAAGTACCTAAACCTGATTTCGGTTGTTATTATCCTCATCATCACATAATTCGAGAAAATAGTGAAACAACCAAATTACGCGTAATTTTTAATGCATCTGCTAAGACTTCATCAGGCATATCTTTTAACGAAATTCAACACGTCGGTCCTGTTGTACAGGATGACCTATTTTCTATTCTCCTTAGATTTCGACAACATAAATATGTTGTGCAAGCCGACATCGAAAAAATGTACAGGCAAATTTTAATTAAGCCCAAACAACGTCATTTGCAAATGATTTTATGGCGAGAACACAGTACACTTCCGATTAAAAATTATCAATTAAATACTATAACCTACGGGACAGCCTCCGCGCCGTACTTAAGTACGCGCTGTCTCCTTCAGTTAGGCATGGAGTGTACAGATAAATTTATTTCTACGTGCATAAAAGAAGATTTTTATGTGGACGATTTTTTGTCTGGAGCTAGTACAGAGGAGGAACTTAAATACTTAATTAGTTCTGTGACTAATATTCTTCATTCGGCTTGTTTACCTTTGCATAAATTTCGCACAAACATTCCTTCAGTTCTAGAAAGTACTAACTTTCAACACATCAAACAAGAATATAATTTAACTTCTGAGTCAAGTGTACTAGGTATAAAATGGGACCCATCTGAGGACATAATTAAATTTCCCATAACCATAACTAGTTTGACAACGCCAGTAACAAAGCGAACAATTTTATCAAAATCAGCTCAATTATTCGATCCACTAGGTTTACTAAGTCTATGTACAATAACGCCAAAAATATTACTTCAGAAACTATGGTTATCTAAGTTGGAATGGGACGAACCCGTTCCGGCAGAGTTAGGTAGAATGTGGCATAATTTCGAAAAGGGTTTAACTGCGCTTTCAGACATCCGAATTCCTCGATTTGCAAGTTGCAGTGAACCAAATCATATTCAATTGCATTCCTTCAGTGACGCTTCACAAGATGCGTACGCAGCATGCACTTATTTACGGTCTATCGACGCAAATGGTCAAGCCTCCACAAAATTGCTATGTGCGAAAAGTAAAGTGGCTCCCCTCAAACCAGTTACCATACCTCGACTTGAGTTATGCGGAGCTTTACTCGCCGCAAAATTAAGTACGAAGGTAAACAAAGCTTTACGTCACGAAATAACTGACATATACTACTGGACTGATTCCACGGTAGTGTTAGGTTGGCTATCCACTCCACCACGCGAATTAAAACCTTTCGTAGCAAATCGCGTCAATGAAATCCAAGAACTAACAAAGAATGGTCACTGGCGACATGTACCTGGTCTGGAAAATCCAGCTGATCTAGCTACCAGAAGCATAGAACCCAGGCACGTACAAAACGCTTCATTATGGTGGAATGGACCGCCATTTCTAAAAAATCATTGCAGTTCATGGCCTAAAATACCTAATTCTCCTACATCGATATTACCTGAAAAGAAAACTTACACTAAAGACCTAAGTATAAAACCTACATCATGCACTACACTACAAACTACAACAAATACATACAAACATTCTTCTAACCTCATAAACGTCGAAAATTATTCTAACTTAAATAAACTACAAAGAATCACAGTCTACGTGATGCGTTTCATTCATAACTTGAAGCAAACAATAATGTATAAAAAACGCGAAATAGATAACACAAAATTCCTCAGTGCAATCCGAACAGGTTCCCCGAGCGTAGACGAGCTAAACTCGTCCTTAAGATACTTAATATTACAACATCAATCAGCGTGTTTCCCAGTTGAGCGCGCAAGATTAATAAGTAAACAAGACTTACCTACAAAGTCGAACGTATTGTCCTTAAATCCATTTCTTGACGCGGACGGTGTGATTCGTTGTGGGGGCCGTCTCGCAAACTCATCTGAAAATTTTACAAAAAAACATCCGATTATATTAGAAAGCAATCATCATTTAACAAAGTTAATTTTCATAGAAAACCATAAAAAACTTCTGCATTGCGGTCCACAATTATTACTTGCAAATATTAGGAATGAATATTGGCCAGTTAGAGGTAGACTATTGGCGAGAGCAGTAGTAAATAATTGCCGACTATGTAAAATAATTAAATCTAAAGCTAAAAACCCAATCATGGGAAACTTACCTTCGTCACGGGTCATTCCTAACTTACCATTTCAAGTGAGCGGGGTCGACTTTGCTGGTCCATTTCTTATAAGCGACCGCAAGGGTCGTGGTTGCAAAATTACGAAATCTTATTTATGTCTCTTTGTGTGTTTCACAACTAAAGCGCTTCATTTGGAATTAGCAAGCGATTTAAGCACTGAAGTTTTTTTACTTTGTCTCAAACGGTTTATAGCGCGAAGGGGAAAGCCGGGCGAATTGTATTGTGACAATGGTACAAATTTTGTTGGTGCAAATAACGAACTCAGTAGGCTTTTAAAGACACACAATGAGGATATATCTTCGTGGGCAGCAAGTGAAGGCATCAGGTTTAGATTCTCGCCCGCTTACTCCCCGCACTTTGGGGCCATTTGGGAATCGAATATAAAATCTGCCAAACATCATTTGGTGAGAATATTGGGAGATAAACATCTGACATTTGAGGAGCTTTCTACCTTATTCACTCAAATAGAAGCAATTCTTAATTCCAGACCCTTGACCCCATTGTCCTCCGATCCAAACGACCTCAATCCCTTAACTCCCGGGCACTTCTTGATCGGCAGGCCACTGACGGCAATCCCTACACCTGCCTTAATCGACGTCAACATCAACAAACTGACAAGATACCAGCACATCGAAAAATTAAGACAGCATTTCTGGCAGCGCTGGCAGTCTGAATACCTGTCGGAGCTTCAGCAGCGGAAAAAATGGAAGGTTGAGCAGCCTCCACTACAGCGCGACGCCATGGTAGTACTGAAGGAGCCCAACGCGCCTCCGCTAAAATGGCGCATGGGCCGCATAGAGAACGTCTACCCAGGACGAGACGGTGTCACCCGCGTCGTGGACGTCAGGACCACGAGGGGCATCGTGCGCCGTGCAGTGGGCAACGTCTGCCTGCTGCCTTCCACCAGCATCAGCGATTTACTCCATCCTCGGAACCCGACGGCTTCCGAGGGGGGGCAAAATGGTACGGCACAACACTAGCGGACGGCATCGAGCGAGGGACAGCACTATGTGTCAAAGCGACACTGCGTTGACAGATCTCGAAGAGGAAGCAGCTCATTTAAACCATAACGAACTATTTTGTAATTCTTGGAATTAAAGTCTTTTTATCATCATCATCATCATTTTCTTCATCGTGTACATCACCCGAAGACACCCGGAGCGTGCATCCGTTCCACACCGTATTGCCTTTTGTATATGTACCTTATAAACTTATTTTGTACCCTCTCTAACATTAAACTATATTTTTCTTCGTGCGGAGACCAGATTTCTGAACCACACTCCAACTGGCTTCTTACTAAAGCATTATACAATGCAGTAATAGCATTCATATTCGAGAATCCATTAGACATTCGCAATACAAATCCTAACCTTCTAAATGCTTTTTTACAGATATTAACTATGTGATCGCGAAACGTCAGCTCAGTGTTAAAACGAATTCCTAAGTCTCTTACTTCTGTGACCCTGACCATGGGTATCCCGTCCACTGTGTAATTATGTTGGATAGGAGCTCGTGCTCGCGAGAAAGAAATGGCCATACACTTTGAGATGTTAAACTGCAGAAGGTTACTCTTGCTCCAGCACACTACTCTGTCAATATCTCTCTGCAGTCTCTCACAGTCTTCCGGGCACTTTATGGCGAGAGATAACTTAAGGTCGTCCGCAAATAACAAACATCTTGCCTCTTGTACGACATTCGGCAGGTCGTTTATCATCAGCAAGAATTCCAAAGGTCCAAGATTGCTACCCTGACTCACCCCAAAATAAAGCTTTTGGCTAGTTAAAAACAAGTTTTGTGAGGAGCAATAATTATCAGTACCTATCTTCATTTAATTTTATTCTTTATTCTGTTTTCTTCACTTCTTTAAGTTCTTACAAAAAAAGTTTTCAACCTGTTTGCAGGAGAATTCCTTCGAGTGACGCGTAAAGAACTTTACTATGCGATGTCTTGGCAAAAACAGAGTTATTTGTAGACACCTCTGATAATGCTAACTACGAACTCCACAAGTAGGTATTATAACTTTGTGATTACGGTCGAGCTTCCCGCCCACGCGATAGCTGCGTATTTGTAATGAAGTTCGTTTCTACAATTGCTAGTTTAGATACTGATTTCAGATTCTTCGTACGGGTGTTAAGGTTGCTTTTACATTGATAGCCAATAGCGTAGTAATGGAGTTGTAAAATTGACGTTTCTATTTCCGGTGCTTATGGTTCCGGGGGTTCGTTTTTATACCGCACAGGCAAGGCAAAGGTTTCAAAGCCCATACAGCCATAGCAGTCGGAGTCATCTCAGTCTGTCCTAGTCATGTCCTATCAGCTCCTCATGTTTTCCGAAAATCAGACATAGATTTATTTCATTCTTTGTGCTATAAGAGCTACCTTCTTCTAGGTCAATGGGAAGTAAGCTATAAGGTTTTGGTTTGGTTCTATTTGCGAATGTATGGGAAATGCGACATAAACGGCCATATTTTTTGATAGCGTAGACAAGTACAGTTTTATTTTTTTTACTATAAATTTAAGATATAAATATGAAATATAATTTTTTCATAATCATTATTGTTTACAATGACATAAATATTGCTATGTCTTACTTACTCGTATGTGTATTAAACTAGGTATTAGGTAGGTATATTGTTAAGCTTATGGATTTCCGGTTTCATTTGTTGTTTTATTTTTCCTTTACTGTTTTTTTTATATATATATAAGAGGGGGCAAACGAGCAGACGGGTCACCTGATGGAAAGCAATCACCGTCGCCCAGGGACACCTGCAAGACCTGAGGAATCACATGTGCGTTGCCGGCCCTTTGAGGAACAGGAAGGCTTGCTTTTTAAAGATCCCTAAATTGTACCGCTCAGGGAATGCTTAGTTGCAGGCTAGCGACGTCGAAGTTCCTAAAACGTTCCCATAGTATGCCAGTGGGGGCGGAAGCGATACATGCCCTCTGTGCCGCTCTGCTTTCAAAGCAGGACATAAGTGTGTGAGAGCCAACATTGGGGGCGGCAGACGTAAGCTTGCCTTCGGAATCCAAAAGCTTATTGGACTTACTTGACATGAAATGTATATTTCATAATTTTGTTTTTTTTTTCTCTTCGTTTTACGCCTCCACTGAACTTAAATTATTTTTATTGCTGTTTTGACTAGTAACTTTATACACATCTACTATAGATTAATATATAATTTAAGGCTCAGGGGCCTTATACATACCTTTTATGAATGTATTTAAGTTAAGTAGAATTTAAGTATTCAATCTTACTGTATTTTATTTTGAAAAAATGACTTTCTGCCAAGTTTCTTGCGGCGCATTCTTCTTGGCAATGATGGTATTTCCGAATGCGCTGGTATTTTCAAAAAGACACGTAAAAGAGCCCCTGGCGGCCAATTTGCAAAAATAAAATTTTGATTTTGATTTTTATTTTGATTTCCTGTTGTAATAATTCAAATCAAGTTTTTGAATATTATCCCAAGTTTCATAGCTAAAATTAAAATTAAATAATAAAGAGTTAAATGTAAGAGGTATATTTTTATAATGCTTTAACGACCCCAGCGCCAACTAGTCGTCAACAACAAAAACACGATGCACTGCGTTTTTACAAAACATTTATTCATTCTTACACTTGTCTATCACTTGGTGTATGTTCAACGACTCCCCGTTAGGTACCCCCGTAGCCCTTTTCCAGGCCGTGAGGATTGGAAGGCGTGGTGCAGCACAGATCAGCCTCTTTCCTCAACACCTGGTCTACTTCTACTGAAGTGAAGAACGCCACGGACAGCGGGAGATCATTTATACCAACCCTGGAAAGTTTACAAATAAAAAAACTTGCTTTTAGCTAAACAAAAACCTACGTTATGCGTTTGTCATCACCAGTGGCGGATTTACAAATTTTCAAGGTATAGGCTGAACAGTGTTTTTGCCGCCCTTCTGTCATAGAAAAATCTTTTATTTCTATGAGGTAAAAAAAAAAAAATTGCCGCCCCCAAAATCTGCTGCCCTAGGCTCGAGCCTTCTCAGCCTTCTGGTAAATCCGCCACTGGTCATCACTACATAGTATAAAACAAAGTCGCTTTCTCTGTCCCTATGTCCCTATATCCCTATGTCCCTATGTATGCTTATATCTTCAAAACTACACAACGGATTTTGATGCGGTTTTTTTTGATAGATAGAGTGATTCAAGAGGAAGGTTTTTATGTATCATTCTATGCAGACGAAGTCGCGGGCAGAAGCTAGTAATGTATACGAGACCAACTTTGAGACATACAAATTATCAGCTTTTTGTTGTGTTCTTGCTTGAATTGTCATCCATCTTAAATACATATAAGTTTAAAATTTCTAAACGATACTGAAAATGAGAACACAGAAAAATCCGAAAGTAAAGCTATGGCCGGGAATCGAACCCGGATCCTAGCAGGTATTATAGCAGGTAACCTGCAGGTAGGCAGGTTTTTTACCTGCTATGGGTGGTGTAGGGGTATAGCACACGTCACGGAATGACGAGGATCCGGGTTCGATTCCCGGCCATAGCTTTACTTTTTGGATTTTCCTATGTGTTCTAATTTTCAGTGTCGTTCAGTAATTTAATTTGTAACGGTAAAACCGTAAAAGTAAACATAAAAAATCAAGAAGTAAAAATTCTTGATACATTTGATAGTACATATATGTGTGCACCAATTTTCAAGTCAATTACACTACTAGTTATACATTGCAAGTCAAATAAACTTTTGTAAATGGCCCTTACCTTTGAGAACAAAACGCTCTCGTCAAGAGATTGGTGGTATGCAGCGCCAGGGCCGCTCTGTACTTCTGCTCTTCTGGTACCAGGTAGCGTACCTCGTCATGGAAACTGAGACAGAACCTGCAATGAGGTAAACACTATTAGTCTGGGAATAATAACTATACACGCCCATTAGCTTGCATATTTATAGTGAATGGGAATTTCCACTTCCTGGCCGGGTGAAGACTTAAAATTGTGTACACACCTTGGGCGGTGATAAAGAAAGCCTCAGATCGCATGTTAATCGGCGTCGCCTTTGGCTTGTGCGGAAAATTCCTGCGATCTGAGACATCCTTTCACAATCGGGGTGTAATGCAAGTAATGTAATGTTTTTATCCCGGAAAATTGTATAGTTCCCGCGGTATAGACGAAGTCGCGGGCAACAGCTAGTAATAAATAAAATGTAGTACGAGTAATAACAAAATGGTAGACGTCCCGAACATAAATACACGAAGGCTGGAAAGCTGAGGATAAGACTGGCACAAGACCGGGCAGTCTCGGGAATGGGGAGCACTTGACACTTATGCCTGTAAAGCCCGGATATCAGTAGGCGTGTTGGTACCTGGCTGCTGGTGCCAGCTGGCGCATGCTGGCCAGCATGAGGTGCAGGTAGTCAGCGGCGGCGGACTGCACGGCCCAGTTGAGCCGCGTGCCGGCCCAGCGCCCGCGAGCATGCTCCAGGGCGCGAGACAAACGACCGCAAAGGAAGGCTGTTGACGGGGATTCCGATTCTAAAATAAAAATAAAAAAGTTTACTTAAGGCCAGTACAGACGCACTGCATTCCGACTGCAACGTAACCGCCAACTTCCAACTGCTCATACTCGATCGCAGTTAGCGTGCAGTTATACCGACTTCAATGGAACTGCGATAGAAAATGTGTTATATTGCAGTCGGAATGCAGTCCGTATGTACGGCCAGCAATGCGCTGTCAGAAAATTAATCCAAAATATGCAAGTGAGTGGATTTCTTTCTTTTCTTATCAAGGCACTCGTTGCTATAGTTACGTTCACCTCGGTCACTCTTAAAACTGTAAGTATTCAAGGTTAGAATTTGCTAAATATGTACTTTGGCGGTAGTTTTAAGCCTCTTCTAAAGTCGGTCATCTGCTAAGCCGGTCTCGTGCACTTCATAAAGACAAAAAGACACCTGTTTTCGAATATTTGAAGTGGTTAATCACTTACGTCATAATTAACCGATTTGACAACAAAATCAACAAGCAGCCTTTTTGGTAAGTTAGGTAGTTTTTTTTTGTCTGACCTGTCTCAAAACTCTGTGCACGCCACTGTGCCAAGCATGTTAGTCTAATGAGACACTTCTTCAAACAAAATGTGCTACTTTTGTCCCCTCGCTAATGGGATAGAATAAAAACAAGAAATAGTTAGTCCACCTAAAAGTACAATCAGCAAAAAAAAACATTTTCTTTTCACTTCTCATGCCTGTAAAGTGGTTCAATATGTCAAGGAAATGCTGCATAAAATTGCTTTTTATCCTCTCGCGCATAAAGTTATTTCTTCTTTTAAGGCTCAGACAACTAGGCTTTACAGCCACTCACACATTACACCTTCATTTAATACACACGTTTTTTTTATGAGATAAGGTTAGTTATATCTTAATTTAATTAAAACATTTTAGTTATCTAAATACAAATTTAAGATTAATAAACGTAAATTTATGTGCATAAAAAAAAGTACGTCAAAAAACAAATTTTTTGTAACTTGGCATTAACAATCTCATTTTATAGTCAAATATCACAACATGAAAAAAGAATTGTGGCGGGAAACTAATTATTTGTTAGAATTAGCTGAATTAGTTGTAGTGTGGTTTAAAAGTTCTCAAATTAATCGACATTATAATAACATTATACAATATCTACGAGTTTATTTTATTTCCTTGCAATCGAAGTGAAAAGCAGAGTGAAAAACTCGAGGAGTAAACCTTCCCCTGGGGTGAAATGACTCGTTTTATGCTCTTGTTGCACAATCTACTATTTAACTTGCAAGGTCTAACAACATACCGGCGATGTCCTCCAGTTTGTTGAACATCTCGGATTCCGTGCCGCCGACCCACCGCGGGCGCTCGAACATTTCTTCCACTCTCTTGCCGCTCATCTTGGCCAACCTTATAGCCTGGTACCCCGACATCTCTAGTACCTACAAGAATTAAAACATTAGGCTATCGCCTTGCTGTTTCACTCTAGGTTTGATACTTGAATCGGCCGATGGTATATATGGTCGGCCAAATAAGCGGTCTATAATAATAATAATATATTTATTTACTTAGGCATTAATCCCATTACAATTACAATTATCAAAAATTAATTAACTAAAAAAATAATAATAATTAAATGACATAAAATTATATAAAACAAAAATCACACATTAAAAGACGTCATGGCAAGGTGACATGCATCGCAAACGTTCCTGACCAGTACATTACTGGATCTGAGCACTCTTTCCATAAAAGACCACTGGCGTTTCCTCATAACAGCAAAAAAGTCATCCACTCTGTTCGAGGCAAACATGCCAGACGCACTGCAACGCCAGGGTAGCTTCAGCATGGCACGAAATGCGTTGTTGTATTGCACTCGTAACGAGTTAAGCGACCGTTTAGTGTAATTGTACCATAACTGACTCGTATAAAACGCCTGACAGTACGACCCGAACAGAGTGATCTTAGCTTGATCTGAGCATTTGGCAAACCTTCGCGCCAGCAGCCCAGCAGCAGCTGCAGCAGCAGCAGCTCGACCGCTTAAATGGGTCCTCGCCCGCGCGGCACAGGGGCGCGGGGTAGGCCGACAAAGGGACCTCTCTCGGCCCCCACGGTCGTCCTATGCCGCGCGTCTGCACCGCAAGAGCGAGGACTCATTTAAGCGGTCGTTCTATACCACTTTTCATCCAACTTCCTATCAAATGAATACGCTAAAGTCGAACTTTCAAGTTGACGGCCACGTCTTATCGACATTATGTTTTGTGGCACCAAGCACTGCTCTTCCCCTCGGCAGTGCCGTAAATAGGGCGGTGCCATCGGGACCAGGCACAGGGCGTAGACTCTGGGGGGCGCAAGAATTAAACGGACCAGGCTGGACTATTAACTTTTCGGTTTGCTCCTGAGAAGTTCCCGCTGCGCCCCTAGTGCTCGATTCCAACACATACCTACATGCCAGTATCATCAAAAACGTCTATTCAATTAGACAAAACATAAATCTTATGCATCAGGGTGGGTAACGCATTTGCACTAGTGAAGTTGCGTTTGAGTTTTAGTGAGTGAGACACAGTGGGTGGTATAATAGGCGAAGGGTCCACTTAACATCAAATGGCTCGTCTGTTTGTTTGCACACATCAGTTCTTTAAAAAAATAGATTTTTCTTCCAAAATATTACATAATTGGTCCACCAACAGCAAGTTCCTTGTGCTTTATTTTATCACCCTGAATGAAATAAAGTATACATAGCATTGCTCTAGGGTACCTATAATATTAAAAAAAACCAAGGGCGCAGTCATAGAAGTTCGCACAGGGTGCAAAAAAGGCTATTTACGGCACCGCCCCTCGGACGGATCCAAAAACGAACCGCAGCTCTTGACCACACGCGGACATAACCCTAAGGTTGAAAATAAGGTTGTCAATAAGGCGTGGCTATCAACATGAAAGTTCAACTTCAGCGGCGTTCTTTTGATAAGAAGTTGGATGGGGTACGAATCGGGTTACCTCCGCGTGTGGTCAAGAGGTGCGGTCCGTCCGGGGGGAACAGCAGTGCTTGATCCGGTGCACCCTGGGCATTGGCTAATAATTTCCTGGCAGATTCTGAGGGATATCATTATCTGTTGGCTAACAGCCCGACAGGGGGGGGGGGGTATTTTGGCCGTGTTCTACCGTACAACGTTGCCGGCATTTTGTCACAGGATTTTTGAATATTATTACTTTGATATTGGCGAAATCATCGCATCGATCGATCAAAAAAAAAGTTGGATGATAAGTGATAGACCACTCATTTCGCCAACCTTACTCGGTATACCTACCAGTGCCGTGGCGTCAAGTATATCAGAAGGCAAGCCGAACGGAATTTAACAAGCCTTTTCCTCTAATTCTGTGCAATAAAAGTGCCCTACTGCCTTAAAATAGGCAAGCCGGTGGGAATCGAGTTCTATGGACGCCACGCCATTGATACCTACACAATAGATAAGTTAGGTAAACTCCAGTCATAGTTAAGCTACCACACGTTATGATGGGACTGTTTTATTTTTATTCTAAGTTTCAGTACAGAGAGTGGTGAATAAAAGTCAAATCAACCAACCTTCCCATCTAAATCTTCATCCATCATTCCCTCCATATATTTCTTTTTGAGCACATAAACCCTCCTCCCTTTGGTGGAGGCGTACATTTTGGCCGCCTTGCTCTTCGCCTCCGATATAGTCATCGTAGGGTTGAATTGTTTCAGAAGTCTTTCGGCGAATGTTTGGCCCGCCCCTGGGAAACGAATTCCATATTTAATTTTGGAAATAGCTACTGAAGATATCTATACCGACTAAGATTATAAAGAGGCAAACTTTTGTTTGTATAGTACACATCGGTGCGGCGCGACTTTATCGCTTTATGCTTCTAATAGTTATTACTGCCTCTAATAGCTTAGCCAGCCTTACTATTGCTCATTTAGCTCACCTAGCTCAGTGACGTTGCTGCGTAAAACAGCTCACTCAGCCTGTCCTCCCTGTTAGCTTACCGTATATCCTGGCGTAGTAGATGACTTCAGCGTGCGATCGCGATATGTCGCGACTTGTCGCTTTATGCTTCTAATAGTTCAACCAACCGGGTATTACTGCCTCTAATAGCTTAGCCAGCTTATTGCTCATTTAGCTCACCTAGCTCAGTGACGTTGCTGTGTATAACAGCTCACTCAGCCTATCCTCCCTGTTAGCTTACCGTATATCCAGGCGTAATGGATGACTTCAGCGTGCGATCGCGATGTCGTGACTTGTCGCTTTATGCTTCTAATAGTTCAACCAGCCAGGTATTTCTGCCTCTAGTAGCTTAGCTAGCCTTACCATTGCTGTTTCTTTTAGCTCATCAAACTCAAAGCTGCTGACTTTGCCGTATACTACAGCTCACTCAACTTATCCTCCCTGCACTGCTAGCACGAGAGCGCGCGAGATAGACTCAATACAATACAATACAAGTACTCTTTATTGAACACCACAAATCAGTACAAAACAATACAGAAACAAAGAACAAAGTAGACAATAGGCGGTCTTATCGCTTAATAGCGATCTCTTCCAGACAACCAATAATAGAAATAAGTTGGAGACAGTTTAAGTAGGTAGGTGGCGGAAACAAATAGACAGGATAAACGCAGGGATAATAAAAACAACAATATCAACATAAATATATAATACATAGCTAAATAAATAAAATAAAATAATACATACATATACACATAATATAATACTTAAGATAAAATAAATGTGAGAAGCAATGAAAAATAAGAAGGCCATACAACAGAAAAGGATTTGATCAGAAGCAAAAAGAAAAGATAAGGTAGGTACTAAAGACAGGGAGTCCCTGACCCTGAGGGACTCCCTGTCTCTTTCTGGAATGAACACTAAGAAAAAGACGGGTAGTGTATCATCTCCCGTGCTGTTAGTGGCTTACCGTATATCCTGGCGTAGTTGATAACTTTAGCGTGTGAGCGCGATATGTCGGCGGCGCGCGCGGTGAGCGAGTGCACGTCGCTGCGGCGCGCCTTGTCGCCCGCCAGCACGGCCCAGCCCAGCGCCGTGCCCCCGCACAAGGACAACGAAGAGTCGCCTAGGAGAGCCGCTATCCATAGCTCCTAGGCCGCAGTGTTAAAAAACACCCATTTAAAAAATATCCCGCAGATTGAAATGGCAACATTTTATGACGACCGGATAGCCTAGTGGTTAGTGACCCTGACTATGAAGCTAGAGGTCCCGGGTTCGAGTCCCGGTAGGGACAGGCAGTTGTATGATGAATAAGAATGTTTGTGCCTGAGTCATGGATGTTGTATGTATTTAATAAATACTATTTATCTACATTATATAAGTATGTCTATCCGTTGCCTGGTACCCATAGTACAAGCTTTGCTTAGTTTGGGGCTAGGTCAATTGGTGTAATTTGTCCCAAGATATTTATGTATGAGTATGTTCATGTTTGGGTGAGATCGCAGAATTCTCAAACGCCAAATCACGTGTTTTATGAAAATCGACGAATGTGTCCATGAACTGTCCCGAGAAAGCGTACACATACATGCATGCATAAATCACGTCTTTATCCCTTACGGGATAGACAGAGCCTAAGGTAACAAGACCTAAAGACCACGTTTAGCATAGTCGTGGGCGTATGGGTGGAAAGGGGAATCAAAACAGTGCTGGATTGCTAGCCACATCGCCTATGTAACATGATCTCTAAGATTTTCACCGAATCCCTCGATGGGCTTTTACCATATGCGCGGGAAGAGAAGCAACTGGTACATTCTATGTTTATAAATAATTAATAGGTATTAGGAATGTAACGAATTAGCCCGAAATAAAATCACACACGGTGTGACACCGGCATATGGGCATCGTTATATGTATAGTTGCTTCCATGATGGTTTGGGAGCAAAAACAAAACATAGATGTACCAGTTGCCTCTCCTTTCGCACAGATGGTAAAAGCCCATCAAGGGAATGAGCGAAAATCTTAGAAATCATGTTCTTGGCGATGTGGCTAGCAACCCATCACTATTTTTATTCAACATTCCACCTATACGCCCACAATCATGCTAAACGTGGCTTTTAGTTCTTGTTACATTAGGCTCTGTTTAAGCTCTGTGTAAGGGAAAAAGACGTGATTTATTTATTTATGTTTCTCACAAGTTTAACACAGTCAAGTCGACTAACCTGTGAGTCGACGTCGGCGCCTACAAACTTATACCCCGGCGGCGCTTGTACCATCGCTCGTAGCTCTGAGCCAATGCGGTCTTTCTGCGCGTTGCTAGCCGTCATCCAAGTTGGTTCACTAGCTCTGGATCACGAAAAACATGTTTTTGTAAACCTCGATGTTGACTTTTGTTTCAAAAAATTACTTGTCTACATTTTTCATAATAGGTAGAACTGGTAGACTTTATTGATCACAGATTGACCCTGTGTGACTTGGTAGTAAGTGTAAATGAGGTTTAATTAAGTGTAGGTAAGTTCCTAATTTAATGCCTACAATCTAATATTTTTTATTACTAAATTTAATAGAAAATGGATGAAAGAAGGTTAACTAAACAGATTTATATGGGGAGTGTGGATGGGTACGATGGGAGGGGAAGGCTTAGACGGAATTTCCGTGACGTTTTGAGAAAAGGTCTGGTCAGTACGCTTATTATCTAACTCGCTCGCAATCGCCATCGTGTTCTTTTCACAGTTCATGTATGGGCTGACAATTGGCATCGGAATCAGCTAGCTGTCACATTCATACAAGAACTGTCAAAATGAACACGATGGCGATTGCGAGCGAGTTAGGTAATAAGCCTACTGATCTAACTCTTAATGCCACTACGAGCAAGTCCCTGGAGAGGCTGGCATGTTGAAACCAGGGAACCCAAAGAACTTTGTTCTGGATGGTGCCACCCTTAGTAAGTAAGTAAGTAAGTAAATGCTTTATTGTACAAATATAAAGAAACAGACACAATTCACAAAAAAATAAAAATAACATTAATATATGCACAAAGGCGAACTTATCCCTATAAGGGATCTCTACCAGTTAACCTTTGAGTAGATGAGAGGAGCATTAAACGAGGGACCGATAAAGTGAAAGTTTAAAATTCCAGATAGTGAAAGCCACAATAGAGCGTACATATCTAAGTACAATAAACAAAACATAAAACACACACACACACACAAATCACGTCTTCATAAACAAAACATAAAAAACGACTAAATATCATTACACACATGCATACATACAAAATACAATAAGAGTACACACACAATATCTAAGGAGATGGTGTGAGCCATATCTATCTATCTTAGTTTATGTTTTACCTTCTAGTCAAAGTGCCGCATGCGACAACCTGCGGCAATATCGCTCCATACCGCCGCATGCCGCGTAAGGCAGAAGGCAGAGCGTGTTGCGGCAGCCACACTACTTGCTGGCCCCCGATTCGCTCGCGATTGTTTCGCCAGTATGACATCATGCGGCCAAAAGAGAGAACCTATAGGAGATACAAATATCGTGGAGGGTTTTTTTCTGTGCACGTATAAGCTAAGACAGTGTCTGGTAAAGTGAACCGAAAACTTCAAACAAAAGAATGAGTTTTTTATTGAATAAGGCGTTTGCGGAGGTCCATTTCAATGAACAACAAATATTTACCTTGCTACTCCGCTGCTCACGTGCAAGATAACCAAACCTGTGTGAAATATATGATAATATAAATCCCACAACTTAATTATCCCTTACACCACACAAACACTGACGCGTTTCGATCTCTCTACGGGATCATTATTAAAGTTTCATGAGCACAACTGTTATACAATACATGCAAACCAACGTGGTAGATCGTTGGTCGTGTATCGTTGGTTGGTATTGGTAGTACGACGTTGGTTTGCATGTGTAACAGTTGTGCTCATTAAACTTTGATAATGATCCCGTAGAGCAGGGGTGGCCAACAGGTCGATCGCGATCGACCGGTCGATCGCGACTGTTAGTCCAAGTTCACACAGGCTTGGTTATCTTGCATGTGAGTAGCGGAGTAGCAAGGTAAATATTTTTTGTACACCAAAAGAATGACATTAAGGTAGTATAGGTATGTTAGTTTAAATGATTAAGTTTAGACGATTTATTCAGGTTTACAAGCAAACTTAGTTTTTGATAAGCTTACTGCTAAGAGTATACGCTCACAACGAAGTGTGGGTTGTAGAAAAGCTAAGAATAACTTTTCCACTGCTTGAACAAAACAGCACAAGTTAAAATTTTAATCCTTTCAAGTTTACAAAGCTTTGACTTTAAAACAGTCTAGCTGGAAAAAGTCGAATCGCGATTTTGTGTTTATCTAACTTAATTTAGTAGTACAAAACATATGGAACTGTCAAACTTTAATCCAGATTAAACGACTAAGTCGTGATTTTCTTCTGCAAGACAGTCTAAAAAATAGGTCAGCATGAACATTTTACTAATTTTACCTTTTCAGCGTCATTCCCTTGAGCAGATAGCACATTCTGACTGAACATGTCCAGAAAATCCCGCGCCAAAGGATTGCCGACCTTATACTTCGGGCCGTCTTTATGTGGAAGCCTCAAGAAGTGACAACAACCTGTAATTTTCAAAGTCGGCATACGCTTCATCTGTTCCCTCTTGTTGGTAAGGTATGACCAAAAAAATTGCCTTAAATACAATACAGTACGGTACAAACTCTTTATTACACACATACACATACACAAATTACGTCTTTATCCCTTACGGGGTGGACAGAGCCTAATGTAACAGGTACCTACAAGCCACAATTAGCAAGATTGAGGGTGTATAGGTGGAAAATGGAATCAAAATAGTGATGGGTTGCTAGCGTCATCGCCTATAACATGATTCCTATAAGTTTCGCCCATTCGATGGTCTTTTACCATCTGCATTCTTTATTGAGCACCAAAAATCAGCACAGCGAGTTCATAAAAATAATAAAAAGAAAAGGCCGACAATAGGCGGTCTTGTTACTTAAAAACCCTATTTCTAAAAGGTGTTACCGTCATAATTGAACTTCCATCACCTCAATAACAAAAACATAATCATTTAAGTACAAAAAAATAAGAATAGCCTGGTGCCTACAAATAGGCAATAAACGGCGGCGGCTAATGACTTTCAACATAAAGGATTATGCACCCTTATACTGGTAATTTTCCAGCGAACTTCGTTATCAGAATTCCGGCTAAGTTTTTAGATAAGTTTGGCTATGTTTATATTTTCAACATAAAGGATTATACACCGTTATGCTCATAATCTTCCCACGAAATAAGGCTGGCTGGTAACTTTTATGAAGTGGGAAAGGTACAAATGTTTTCTAATAATTATATCTAATCTATGTACCTGTTCGGTATTGTTTGTATTGTAATGTTTTTACTTTATAGTGACAAAAAGCCTTAAGCCCTGAATCCATTAAGTTCTAGTGAATTTCAAGCATTAGGCCAGCAGGTAGACGCATTTAATACAAGGGTATTTAGCATGCTATTTTTAACTGCCTTGTTCAAATAGGATCATTAGCATCCGTTTTAATTCTTTTTAAACATATTACCTGGATTCATTACTGTAACTCAAGTTAGACATTGTTAAACAGAAAAACAAGTTGTTTGTTATTTGTTTTTCAAGTTGTTTGTTTGTTTTTCTTGCTTAAATCTTAATACTGTCCACAATATAATTAACTTAAATGCATACTGATGAATCACTCTTTCGGATTGTGGTATTATATGGAGAAGGACTATGAATATATTGTCTTCCATGCTGGTCTGGGAGCAAGGGAAAAACATAGAATGTACCATTTGCTTCTCTTCCCGCGCAAATGGTAAAAGCCCATCGAGGGAATGGACGAAAATAGGAATCATGTTATAGGCGATGCGGCTAGCAACCCATCACTATTTTAATTCCCCTTTCCACCTATACGCCCACAATCATGCTAAACGTAGCCTTTAGGTCTTGTTACCTTAGGTTCTGTCTACTCCGTAAGGGATAAAGACGTGATTTATGTATGTATGTGAGCATGATTATGAATTAACGTTACAATTTCAACTGCCGCCTTTACAGTGTCATAGAGAAAAATCTTGTAGTTTATATTCAAAGGTTGTTATTAATCTTGTAATCATATCGAAAAAATACATAATACCTAATAACAATTTAGTTTTCCCTCCTTTTTATTTTTTGTTTATTGAAAACTATTTAATTAATTTATATATTTTTTTTAGCTACACATAAGTCGGGTATCTATTTATTACTTTATTTACGTAAAAGTTTATGGATTATGTAGTATATTTTATCTGTGTATCGTTTTATGAGTCACAGACGGTTCTGGCTGAAGAACTGTGCTGCAGGTGTCTAACACCTCAACGTAACGCTGAGCCAGCGACCGTTTCACTGTTGCGATGACACACAACGCCGATGATCAGTGGTGTAACTATACCATCTGGGGCCCGTGGCAAATTCTTTTGATGGGGCCCTATCAGTAAAAACCGTCACGTTGTACTCAGTTTAATTTTAATATTTTTGAGCTCGCGGCCTCTTGGGCCGGGGCCCTCTTGGGTCGGGGGCCCCTGGCATTTTGCCAGTCCTGCCACCCTATTGTTACGCCACTGCCGATGATCTATTTTTCATATCTGTGTTTTTTTTCTATAAAATTGTGTATACTCTCTTATATTTGTGTCTTGCACAAAGGAATAAATGTCTTCTTTCTTTCTTAATATAAATGATAGAGAAATTGGCATATTAAAGAAATTACTGCCAGATTACATGGAAGGATTCAATGACTACCTGGCGTGTTTTATGTAGGGATAAGCCACGCGTCATGGATTGATGAGGATCCAGATTCGATTCTCGGCCATAGCTTTACTTTTCGGATTTTCCCATGAGTACTGATGTTGTTATGTTTAGAAAAACTGACCTTGCAGCTGTATTCCGCACCATACACCTAATCCGTGGTATTGATTCGCTGCTGCCTTTTCATCATACTTCTTTCTAGCAAAGTACGCCCGTCTGCCTTGGTCTTCCTGAGATAATATCGTACATAAATATACACTTAGGTACTGCAAACAGCATTAAGTAAATAAAAAAAAAAGTTTACTTCATACAACAGCGTTTGGTCCATATTTTGTTAGTTAAAATCGAATATCAAGTATGTTTATGTTACTATGTCATATTACAATATCGAAATTTTAAAAGAAAGATTAACGACTTAAAAATGTTCATGCGATGTGAAAATATTTACTTTCACATTGAATAAGTAAGTACAGTTTGACAACAAAAATAATGCTCCACGATGTACAGTCAAGGGCAAAGATATATATGCAAGTAATGTGAAAGAAAATAAGTAATCATATAAAGTTAAAAAGATATATACTCATTCAAATGAGAATTAATATGCAAACTACACTGGCAACATAAATATGTACCTGGCAAGTTCAAAAACTTGTATACAATCAAAATTCCATTATTAGTATCCTGCAAATAATGCAAAATATTATAGTCATACTTATGGCATTATATATAGATTCAGTAATTGCTACGAAAATATGTATACAAAATGTAATCTGCGAATATCAACTTTACGGCCTAGTCACACGAAACAAATTTGTAAAGTATGTTTTGACAATTCACGAAAACAGTACAGACTTGTCATTGCATATGTTTGTCGCATGTTTTGACCTGTCACCACGACGTTATCAATCGGCATGTTTAAAATAGATTTTACAGATTCAGATTTCGTTGTTTTGATTGAAGATGAATATAAATATATACCCAAAGTATCGAAATATGTATACATAAACTCAAGAAGGCTTGTGTTATGGGTACTAGTTACGAGTAGATGACGATATACATACCTATATAAATAAATACATACTTAAATATATAGAACATAGAATGTATGTATGTGTGAATGTATGTATGTATAGGAAAAACATGGAATGTACCAGTTGCTTCTCGTCCCGCGCAGATGGTAAAAGTCCATCGAGGGAATGGGCGAAATTCTTTGGAATCATGTTATAGGCGATGCGGCTAGCAACCCATCACTATTTTGATTAATTTTTCCACCTATACGCCTACAATCATGCTAAACGTGGCCTTACGGTTTTGTTTTCTCAGGCTCTGTCTACCCCGTAAGGGATAAAGACGTGATATATGTATGTATGTATGTAGAACATCCATGACCCAAGCACAAATATTCGAGTTGATCACACAAACATTACCTTGGCCGGGTTTCGAACCCGGGAACTTCGACTCAGAAAGCGGTTGCTTCACCACTGAGCCATCCGTGTCGTCAATATCAAATCATACAGTAATTGGCGATTTACGCTATTTTCAAATTTTTTTTTACTTAATAAAAGGCAAAGTATACTTAAAATAACTGTATAATAAAGAAAACCACTCCTTAAACTTAAGACAAAGTGATTAGAGAGTAATATTTTCCATAGTACGTCAATATTAACATGTTTAATATTTCTTGCCGTGATGCCTAATTCGTCAGCAGAGCTATATCAAGGACGTATATACCTTCCTCGCATAAGGCAACAATCCTATGTTTTAAATGATCGCGTAAACGATACATTTTCTCCTTCAAAATTAATGAAAAGCCGCCAGATAAACCATAAGAAACGGTAAGTTAAATGGGATTAAAAAATCCAAAAGTGACACATGACACATGCACATGCATATGCACAAATCACGTCTTTATCCCTTACGGGGTAGACAGAGTCTATGGTAACAGGTACCTACAACCTACAGGCCACATTTAGCAAGATTGTGGGCACATGACATGATTTAAAATAAATAGAGTAGGTAATTATCAGTTAAAGAGTTTGGAATAGCAGTTGTTGTATACGACTTGAAGCTTCATGTGGTTGGCTGATTACATTAAGATTACAGAGTTCGATGTTACGCAAATACGTTCATAAGCTCCTGACAATAGAGTTGTGTTAATAGAATTTTGGATTGTTTACATATTTTTGGTTATCGTATTAGATACATAATTAATGGTTAAATAGTGTATACATGTTTTTGAACTTTACGGTGTTTCTAAGTTTATGGCCTAATACATGAGGACATATTATTGCAAATGTTGTATACATAGTTATCTCTCAAATCATGTATACTAATTTATGTACTTTTATATGTTGCCAAATTTATGACCATTTAGATGACCATGCTTTTTGACACTCTGTGGTGTATACATATCTTTGCCCTTGACTGTACCTGCGCAGTAGACCAATTTTAGTAGCGCGGGAAACTCTGGCGCTGTTATTGGTCGATCGATTTCGTACCAACAATGGCAAAATCGTGTAAGCGGGACAGAGCTAAGAATGCAAAGCAAGCAATACTCTGCCAGTTGCGCTTGCAAATAAAGTTCAATATAGATTATTTACACGTTCGGCTACCATCGGAAACTGGTCTGCGCTTCTCTGCGCAAACGAATACTGCCGATGCGCATTATATTTGTTGTCAAACTGTATGACAGGAAATAAAATGTCTTTATTTCATTTATTTTGATGGAAATACTCGTATGCGTAAGCAGATTAAAATTGGCATTATAGTGGAGCCCGAACTAGACTAATCATGTACTACATCTACTCTACATTCTTAATTTTTTTACTCATAAATTATCCTCAACTCACTTCAACGGTTTTAGGCAGCACATAGCATTCTTCGTCTTGGTCTTGGCTCTCCTTACATTGTGCCACAGGGCATTTCTCTAGCAACTCAGCCAAAGGTAACTTAGGCAGGTCTTCAGTATCGTTTTCCCTCCGGAAAGGGACTAGGAACCCCCACCCTTCGCCCTGGATGTAATGAAGAGGGTAACCCTCCCATGATAAACGGAGGAGCTTGGGAGTTATCTGAAAGGAGAACTCATTGGATGTAAGTAAGTAAGTAAGTAAGTAAATGCTTTATTGTACAAATCGCACCCTTCGTGGAAGAAAGACGTAAGTCCTATTAAGGCTCTACGGGACTTACGTCTTTCTTCCACGAAGGGTGCGAAATATAAAGAAGCAGAGACAAATCACAAAAAAGAACTTAAATATATGCACAAAGGCGAACTTATCCCTATAAGGGATCTCTACCACTTTCAACATGAAATCTCTACATGGGATCTCTACCAGTTAACCTTTGAGTAAATGATGGCTGTGTCTGTCTATAAAGAATAATAAATCTTGATTGTTTGCTTGAAGTTTATCATTAAAATACAATCGATTTTGCGACTATTACAGTGTCATTAACAATAAATGACGTCATTTAACTTTTTTGGTAAGATCATAACATAACATACATTTCATTGTTTAACCTTTTTCGCAAACTTAAAATTTACTTCTTCAATCTTTTAAAGATTTATTTATTTCTCACCTGCATACTTGTAGTAATATTAGTGGCACCTGGTTCCCAATCCGGTTCTTTCTCGGGCTTAGTACACAGCTTCCTGTACCATGCCGGATATCCAGCCAAATACGGCCTTTTTACCGGTAAAGACGCTTTTAAATCAAAAAGATAACCAAACTTTTTGTTTAACGCCTCTACATCGTCAATTGTCTCTGGCTGAAAACATTTATTTTCAATTGTTTCTATATACTCATTGCATATAATATCAAATTCTGCTTCAGAACGTTGTGTTCTATTTTTAAATGCGTTAGTGTCCAATTTCCTTTCTGAGACGTCATCGATGTTCTTCTTTTTAGGCGTTGTTTTTTTTAATTTCAACGTTTGAGTAGACCAGTCTTGGTCCCACATCCATAGGTCTTTTTTGTAGGCCTCGTTTTTCATTAGCTTGCACGTTTCGTCGGCTTTTTGAGATAAGATCTGTTTGGATTCTAGTTTCAAATCCTCGAATATAGTTTCTGACGAGTCTATGTACTGTAGCCAGTTTGAATTCACTGGTAAATAAGCTGATCCTGTATATAATAGGGGTCATTGGTTACTTATAAAACGACAAATTAGAAGGATCAGGCAGTGTTATTTTAAAGAAGTATCAGTAAGCAATCAGTGAACGGCATAAGCGACCTAGGGTGAAGACACATATCAGCATCGAATCGCATTTAGCTGGATGATTTTGGACACACTATACGCATCGGAAGTTAAAGTATGCTGTTAACATGTGTTCAGGTGCTCAAGGGAGCTAACGCACGTTTTCAAAGCTGTATCCTATAGCATGCTTTCATCCGCTAAAGTATGCGATTCGATTTCTTTGTATGATGCGAAGCCTTTCTCAATCGCAAACTTCCCGGCTCACGCTAAGCAGCCGCAAGCGTTATGTCTCACGCGTACTCAAGTATTCTCATTCGCAAGCATTTAGTTTCACGTCTTATAGATGAATAAGCATTCTTCAGTATGTTAAATGGATAGCTACACTTATACGCATTTAATGCTGAAGCTGAATCGCTGCAGAAGGGTGAATCGATGCGGACGCATCTTCATACAATATTGCGTTTTTGTATAACAAAATGCGATTCGATGCTGATATATGTCTTCACCCCTACACTACTTAAATCCAAGATCAAAGACGTGAAGAAGTTTCTCGCTTCTTATATTATTAACCGACCAAAAAAAAAACGAAGGAGGTTCTTTGCTAATATTTGTAAAGCTATTCCACCTCACCTAGCTCCAACATGCCAGCAAGCGTGACCGGATGCGGGAACCTCTCAAGGAACAACGGAAGCAACGCGCCCAAAACGTTGTGGGTGGCGACCACGTCGTTGGCGCAGTAAGCCATCAGTTTCTGGAAGTTGTCGTGCACGTCTTGCATAGTGCCATCCACAAACACGTCACGGGTCTGCTTGTCTACTGGTACGCCGCAGTATAATTTATGGACCTTAGAATGAGAGCATATATACAGTATATGTATACATACACACCTACCAGTGGCGTGGCGTCTATAGACCTCGATTCCCACTGGCTTGGCTATTTTAAGGCAGTTGGACACTTTTTGTGCAGAATTAAAGGCCACGTTTAACGTTATGGACTTTTATTTTCGTACTAAACGGATAAAATAATATACCTATCTCGTTTAATCCTACTTAATATTATAAACGCGAAATTGTGTAAGTATGGATGGATGGATGGATGTATGTTTGTTACTCTTTCTCCAGAACGGCAGGACAGATCTGGGTGAAATTTGGAACATAGATAGATTATAGTCTGGACTAACACATAGGCTACTTTTTATCTCGGAAAATTGCGTAATTCCTGCGGGATAGCGATAAACGAATTCTATGTAGACGAAGTTGCGGGCAACAACTAGTAAGAAAAGAAAAGTCCACCACGATTAATTATTGCATTTAGACACATTGATACACTAAAAACGAAGAGCACAACAAACGCACATTTCAAACTTTCATTCAATTTCTGTGAAATTATCGTATAAAATTTACCATTACCCTAGAACAAAAAATATTTACCTTGGCGGAGTAGCAAGATAAATATATTTTGTTTATTGAAATGGACCTCCGCAAAGTAACGCCTGTTTCAATAAAATACCGTTACCCTTTTCAATTAAGAGCGCCACTAGGTTCTCTAAGGTTAATAGCGATTCAGAAAAATGACCATCTATTCGCTCTCGCATATGTATATTATATCGCGCTTTTTCTATGATGCTTTCGGATTTTTCGATGTTTTCTAATTTTCAGTGTCGTTTATAAACTTTTCCATGCTGGTCTGGGAGCAAAGAAAAAATGTACCAGTTGCTTCTCTACCCGCGCAGATGGTAAAAGCCCATCGAGGGAATGGGCGATTATAATAGGAATCATGTTATAGGCGATGAGGCTAGCAACCCATCACTATTTTGATTCGATTTTCCACCTATACGCCCACAATCTTGCTAAATGTGGCCTGTAGGTACCTATTAACCTTAGGCTCTGTCTACCCCGTAAGGGATAAAGACGTGATTTGTGTGTGTGTGTATGACAAGCAAAAAGTCTTCATCATCATCATATCAACTGTAAGATGTCTACTGTTGGACATAGGCCTCCCCCAACCTCCAATTGTCTTGGTTGGAAGCAGGTTGCATCTACCGTGAACCGGTGACTTTTACCAGGTCATCCGTCCACTTCGTTGGTGGACGTCCTACGCTGCGCTTGCCGATCTGCGGCACCTTTAAAAAGCATTAATTAAATAAAATACCTCAGTAAGGCTATTGAGCGAGCTGATCTCCATCCAATAGTCGTCAGTAGGGTCTGGTTCCTTGTTCTTGGCCTTGAGTACAGTTCGCTGGTAGCTAGTGACGCCACTCACACATGTGTGCATCGACATAGTATCCATAAATCTCACACCTTGAAAAAAATCATGGCCATATTTTTATTGGCGGATCATGAGTTTACGGAGCCCTAGGTTAGTGGGGCAGCTATTAATTCCCAAGCCTGCTTTGCACAGGTGCCGTAAAGAGGGAACCCCATCCCGGGGTGGTCGTGGAGCGTCGCGGTGACACCGAGTGCTCCCGTAACGCCTTACATACGACCGAATGGGGAATCCGTGTGGTTTTTAGTGGGCATGCCTGCCGTAGCGGGAGAGCCCCACATACCCCAGGTAACCCCATACCGGGCGGATGCATAAGGCGCATTTTCCACACCGCACTTTTTAAAAAGGGGGGGAGGGCATCTATTAACTACGTAAGACGTTTAGGGGTGAGGAGGTAGTGCTAAATCTCACCCAATCTCACGTAGGAGAGAGGAGGGTCTCGGTTAGTATGATGTAATTGTTTTCCGCAAGAAACTGCAATATTGCGAGAGAATTGAGTTAAATTAAGTACAGCAAAGTTTTCCATTCAAATATGGCTAAATTCTACACATACATACATAAATCACGTCTTTATCCTTTACGGGGTAAACAGAACCTTTTTTGTTTTTTTTTAACGTGTGTAAAATGCGCCTTATGCATTCCCGCGCTCGGGGCAGCAACGGGGGTGTGACGGGCTCTCCATCTCGCCGCTGCCTTCCCTATGGAAGGAGGGGAGAGGCCTACCGTCTAAAAACACACACGTTCCCTCCTGGCCATGAACTGTGGGCGTTATGGGAGCACTATGGTATCACTGCGACGCACGGGGTAAACAGAGCCTAAGGTAACAAGACCTAAAGGCCACATTTAGCATGATTGTGGGGTAATTCTACATAATAATATTTATAATATTCAAAAAATCAAATAAGCGTAAAATTACCTGTCTTATTCAACCAATACTGCTCCTTTATCTTGCTTCGATCATAAGACACATTGTGGCCAACAACTATTCGAGATCTGTCCAGATTACCCCATGGCTGATCGCCATCAGTCTCCAAGGGTATAAGGTCCTCATAGTTGACATGATCAAAGGATTCTTGAGGGTCCCCATTGGCAAGGGGTTGGCTCACCCATCCATACCTTTGAACAAGACAATCACTGCAGCCTCTTTCACTTGAATCCATTTTTTTTTTTTGAAGTTACTTGTTTCCTTTTATCGATATACAAAATTATTTTCTTTTGCAGGCAGTAAGACTTTATGCAAGTAAGTAAGTAAGTAAGTAAATGCTTTATTGTACAAATATAACAAAACAAATGCAAGTCGTGATACTCTAGCAAATTCTATGGATAAAGCCAGGGATACACTAGGGGACAAATGTCTTGCAACACGTGTCGCCAGCGACTTCTGTACCTATCTATTTTGTGCCAGCGACGTCGGGTGAAGTGGCGCGACGTGGCCAGACTTCGCTTGGCATGTCTGGCAACAACGCGCGACTCATCTGTCGCTATTTAAATAAGTCGAGCGATGTTGCCAGATGTCAGGCGAAATCAGCCCGTTTAGCTCGACATGTCGCCGACAATGTCTTGGGACATTTGTCCCCAAGTGTATCCCTGGCTTAAAGCAGCATAATATTTTATCTGTTCTTAGTTGACCGAGAAGTCCTAGAAAGTATAAACCATACCAAGCTGCTGGTGACACAGCACAAGCTAGAGTTGGTCTTTTGCCGGCTGACATGAGGACTTCCACATCAAAGATCAGAGCATCATCAGGTGGACAGGGGACCTGCTTTGGTGGCCCGTCTGCTGTGTATTGGGACCATCCTCCCATTTTAGACCATTCCTTAAATAGTAGGAAAATTTATAAGCAAAATAAACAACTAAACTGGCAACAAAAAACCCTTATGCAGGAAGATTTTCGGGAATGGTACCTGCATGATGGGGACCCTGAGGATCTTTAATACTATTACAGCCAATAACATATATTATGGAGTGACAGTCAATTATTACCCATTATGAGTAACACACCATGTGTGATTTTATTTTTGAGTCTTTTTCTCTATATGTGAATAGTGTGAAGAAACATCTTGACTGGGTGATTCCATAAAATGTGTATAACTAAATATTTGCTCTTTACATGAAACAATAAGAAAACTAAATTAAGATTGAACTGTTATTTTTTCTGAATTTCAAAAGAGTTTTTTATTATTACTTTTGGTGGCTCAGGTATACTGCAAGTTGCCAGTGTTTTCAATAAATCTCTATATGGAGCGCTCTGTTGCTCTCCGATGTTATAAAAGTGCTCCACTACATCCTTCCCCTGCAAATCAGGTAGTTTCAACTCCACGTCGGGCATGAAGGGATTCTGTTTGAAGTCTATTCCATGTTTCATAAGATTTTCTTGACAGCTAAAATGTGTATGGAATAATTAATTGTGGATTATCATAGGACAGAATTTATCTACATAGCATGTAATTTTAATTTCAAGGTATTTATATAGTAGTAAGTAATATTATAGACTATTAGTATAGAAAGTTCAATGTAAACAATAAGCAAAGGAAATTTGTTTACCTTTTTATTACATTTGGATCTGCCTTAACAACAGGTGTTTTAAATAACTGAGCGTAAATATTCTTTGAAATCATTTGTATGTTGAATTCATTCACTCTAAACTCTTTAGAAACGTTTTCTTTAGGTTTTTCTTCGGAATTAATTTCAGTTTTGAGGTTATCTTTGGTACTTCTTTTCTTGATCAATGTTACTTGGCTTGAGGGAAATATGTCACAGTAACATCTTGTACGAATTCGAGATAATTTGACGAAATTTTTTATAAACAATTTCCGGTTTATTCTTTGCATTTTGGACTAGAAATAGTATTATTTACAAAACAAACTTTCGCGCGACCACTCACGTTCTGAAATGTAATTCATCCTACCGTCCAGAAATGTCAAAAACTCTTTGCACAAGTAAAATAACACTTTGTTAAAGCTTTGTTATAGTTGTAAGTAGGTAATATTTTATTTAGTAAATGTAATTGTACCCTTCAAAAACCTAATTTTAACTAATAAAATTAAATGAAGTTTCTGAAATAAATTCAAAATAATAAAAAATATTGCAAGGAACTTCGCAGTTAGAAATAAGGTTTTTAAACATATGCTAATTTCTAAGTTATTAGAATTAAGCCCTTGAGAACTATATTTAAAAGGTTTAATTTTCTATGAAATAAATGGAGATGAAAAGTTTCTTCACGCACCGACAAACATAATATCTATATATCGACAAACATAATGACTACTAAAAGATACTAACGTATACCTTTGTGGCGGCCGTCCGACCAGTAGCAACACTGGACGACGCCGCCATCTTGGGTGAGAGGTCTGACAGTGACAGTAAGTCAGAAGAGAGTTTTCCCTCCCACGAAGAAATAGCAATATTGTATCTTGACAAACATTAAGTACTATAACCGGAATTATACGTAGTACAAAGTTCGTCCGCCGTTTCATTTCTTCTCGAGGCGTAATCGACGCCAAAGTGGTGACCCCGAACGAGAAATTGAACGCGTACGGCGAAGCCCCACGCGGCCCGGCGACCGGCGACCGGCGACTCCTTCTACAATCCAGAGCTGTGTTCTTTCGCCGCCGATGCCGAATCAGTAATCTCCGGTTTTCTACGCACAAGCCAGCTACCGGTACCTTGCTGACAGTAGCGAGCGAGTTTCGACAGCGAACGATTTTGTTTTGGAATCATTCGTCTTCATAGTTAGCCCGGACTGCGAGAAGATCAACTATTAAGTTACAGTGCAAGTGCAGTGCATTCATCAGTTTTATATATTATTAAATAATATCAATCAGTGCTAGCGCTAGCGACAGTGAACGACACGAGACGAGAGGTCATTGACCTACGCTATTTGGACAGGTGACAGCGAACATTTTTATTTTTATCGAACTATTACTATCATACTTACGTGATTCTATGTATACTTGCCGGAGGTGTGATCTTTTCTAATAAAAAATTTTTATTTTTTTTTTACGCATGGTATGATGTTGTTATGGTATGATGTTGTTATGGCATGATGTTGTTATGGTATGATGTTATGCTGTTGATGTTGTTAAGTCTTAATTGATTTAACTATTAACATTATCTACTAATAAGTGTACTTTCTGGCAACTAGTGGTTAATAATATACATTGGAAAAACTATTATTTCAATTTTTGTGCTCTATATTAACATTTAATAATTTCTGTGTGTGTGCCTTGTGTAATTTAACAAATATTTAGGTTGTAAATTACTAATTGTGTATTGATTATTTTGGGTGGCAGTGTCTGTGTATGCTTTTAGGTCCAACATTTAAAACATGGCCGAGGCTGAATTGAAAGCACAACTGGAGGAACTGCGCAGCCAGAATGCATCATTACAAGCACAGCTTCAGACACAACAGGAACCAACTAGACAGAGCACATCAAACAAACAACAATCTGCAACAGTATCAACGGAGCAGGTATGCAGGGTTTCAGTTAAATTACCTCCATTTTGGGCTGATAGACCGGCAATCTGGTTTGCCCAGGCAGAAGCCCAATTTCATTTAGCAGGTATCAACAATGATATAACAATGTATAGTCACATCATCGGGATGATCGATCAAAAGCTGATCGGGGAAATCGAGGACATAATTATGAACCCCCCGAAAGATGAGAAGTACTTAACCCTAAAAAAAGAGCTTATCCGAAGATTATCAACATCGGAGCCCCAGCGAGTTGAACGCCTTCTGAGTGACGAAGAAATTGGGGACAGAAAACCATCAGCTTTCTATAGACATCTCCAATCTCTGGCAGGTACATCAAAAGATGACAGCATATTGCGTCAACTTTGGATGCGCCGTTTACCACACCAAGTGCAAGCTATTCTGGCTGCTCACTCAGACCTGAGTATGGAAAAACTGACAGAGCTTGCTGATAAAATCATAGAGGTGGTACCAGGTCCACCGAGAGTGTACGCTGTAGAACCTGTGGATAATGGATCAAGTGAACTAGCCTCACTCAAAGACTGTGTGATGCAGTTGAGTATACAAGTAGCTGCTCTTACAAGCACACAGCAGCGGGGCCGATCACGCAACAGATCCATGACGCGGAACAAGAGTCGCAGCGGTACCCCAGTACCTAAACTGTGCTGGTACCACAAGAAATTTGGCATCAACGCAACCAGATGCATAACTCCGTGCCAATGGAAGGAAAACCCCAACAGCAATCAGTAGCGGCGGATACTGATTGCTGCGCCATAGAACACAGCGGCCGCCGCCTTTTTGTTACAGATAATGCAACGAAACATCAGTTCCTAATCGACACCGGGTCTGACTTATGCTGCTTTCCTCACAACTGGCTCCGAGGACAGAGGAAACCTTCTGACTGGGAGCTTAGTGCGGCGAATGGTAGCAGCATCAAAACTTACGGTACGGTAAACCTTAAACTAGATTTTGGATTACGCCGGGAATTTGTATGGCAATTCGTAGTCGCAGATGTCAGCACTGCCATTATAGGATCTGATTTTTTGTCTCATTACCATCTTTTACCCGATTGCCGAACAAAAAAACTGGTTGACGGCACTACCGGTCTGAATACCGTTGGTTCAACCGCCATTAGCGAGCAGTCCAGTGTCAAGGCTATAGGTCTTCATAGCTCTTCTTATGCACAAGTGCTCGTCGAGTTCCCAGACGTAGTCAGGCCTCCTGGACTTCCACGCACGATAAAACATAACACGGTGCACCACATACGAACCACTGATGGACCACCAGTTTCTTGCCGTCCCCGTCGTTTAGCTCCTCAAAAATTGACTGCAGCAAAAACTGAATTCGAGGACATGGTAAGGAACGGCATTGCAAGACCATCGCAAAGTGCTTGGTCATCTCCGCTACACATGACTCTTAAAAAGGACCAATCGTGGCGACCATGTGGTGACTATCGCGCCCTGAACGCTAGGACCGTTCCTGATCGGTACCCCGTCCGTAACATTAACGATTTCGTCAACAACCTTTCCGGAGCTAAGATATTCAGCACCATAGATCTGGTAAAAGCGTACCACCAAATACCGGTAGCTGAAGAGGATATCCCAAAAACCGCTATTGTGACCCCGTTTGGCCTTTTCGAATTCCCTTTTATGACTTTTGGGCTACGAAATGCCGGACAAACCTTTCAGAGGTTCATCGATGAGGTCACGCGGGGTCTCGATTTCGTTTTTCCCTATGTGGACGATATCCTTGTTTTTTCTGTCAGTGAAACCCAGCATCGCGAACACCTAAAAATATTATTCCAACGTTTAGAAAACTATGGAGTAGTAATTAATACTACGAAGTGTAAATTTGGAGTCAGCGAGGTCGTTTTTCTAGGGTTCTACATTAGTTCGGAAGGTACTCGCCCGCCACTAGACAGAATTCAAGCTTTGGTTGATTTCCCGCCTCCGAAAACGGTGCAAGGGGTGCGTCGTTTCCTTGGCATGCTCAATTATTACCGTCGTTTTGTGCCCCATGCTGCCCAGTTTCAGGCTCCTCTGATAGAGGCTGTAGTAGCTACGAACGGCAAGGGTGCTAAGCCATTTATATGGTCACCCGAGTTGTTGGAGCATTTCGAGGCTTGTAAAGTTAGCCTTTCTAACGCAATTTTGTTGCAGCATCCAGTGCATAACGCCCCCCTTGGACTGTTTACGGACGCGTCTAACTCCCATATCGGTTCTTGTTTGCAACAAAGCATTCGTGGTCAGTGGCAGCCCTTGGCCTTCTTCAGCAAAAAGCTTACTACAAAGCAAGCGCAATGGCCCGCATATTATCGAGAGTTATTAGCGGTGTACGAAAGTGTACAACACTTTCGCCACATTCTCGAAGTACAGCACGTGGCAATCTACACCGACCATAAACCGTTGCTGTACGCTTTCGTACAGCGCCGAGAAAAACTGCCACCAGTGCAGTTGAATCAGTTATCTTTTATTGGGCAATTCACGACAGATATTCGCTATATCAAGGGAGAGGAGAACGTAGTCGCGGACGCGATGTCTCGAATCGAAGCCATATCCGTCGACGAAAATTACGAGGCCCTCGCTAAATCACAGGAAGCCGATCCTGAACTTGCGAAGTTTTACCAGGGTGAGTCAGGGTTGAATTTAACCAAATTAAAACTTCCCGGTACTGATGTTTTCATCTATTGTGACGTGTCAACGGGTAAACCACGGCCCTATTTGACCCCTTTGTTTCGTCGCGCAGCGTTTGACCGGTTGCACAACCTCAGTCACCCTGGTGTAAGAGCAACTATTCACCTGCTAACGGATCGATATGTCTGGCCGTCCATCAAAAACGACTCTAGGCGGTGGGCCCAGTCGTGTGAAGCGTGTCAACGAAGCAAAATTGCACGACATAATTATACTCCCCTTAGCAGCATTGAGCAGCCATCTGGACGTTTCATGCACATTCACATTGACATCGTGGGTCCCTTGCCTGTGGACAACGAATTCCGCTATTGTTTGACGGCTGTGGACAGGGTATCAAGGTGGCCAGAGGTTTGGCCGATGCGCTCCATTACCGCGCAAGAGGTAGCGGATACATTCATCCGTGAATGGGTATCTCGGTTCGGAGTGCCGTCTATCATCACAACAGATCAGGGAACTCAATTCGAGTCTGATCTGTTTCGCCGCCTTATGCAAACTCTTGCCGTAAAACGCATAAGGACTACGGCGTACCACCCTTGCGCTAATGGCATGATCGAGCGAGTTCACCGCCAGTTAAAAGCAGCTTTGATGTGCCATACTGAGTCCTGGACACATGCTTTACCTTTGGTCTTGCTAGGCATGCGAACCGCCCTCAAAGAAGACCTTAGATCCACAGCGGCAGAAATGCTCTATGGAGAAACTCTCCGTTTGCCTGGAGAGATGTTGACCCCTGTTCCTGGTGGCATAGGCAAGATGCAGGATCCGGCCGATTTTGTGCATCAATTACGGCGGAAAATGTTGTCTTTACGACCAACACCAGCGTCCCGGCATAGTAAACCAACAGTTTTTGTCTCGAAAGCGTTGGACTCAGCGTCTCATGTATTTCTCCGCGACGATACTGTCAGACGCCCACTGCAACCTCCTTATACCGGACCTTACGCTATATTAAAACGCTCCGATGATAACAAGACTTTGACCTTGGACGTTAAGGGCAGGAAAATGATAGTGAGCATCGACAGGGTTAAGCCAGCATTCATTGAACAAGACAGCTCGGAAGAACCCACTCCTATCACAGAATCGACTGTTCCAGCAAGGCCGTCGTCGGACAGCCAACCTCAGCCTCGGCAATCTAAGACTGTACCTGCGGACACTGCCTCTCAAAAAACGCGATCGACAACAAGTCGGTCTGGTCGAACGGTTAGGTTTAACAAAGTCAAAGATTTTTGTTATTTTTAGATCTAAGTCTTATATCATTTAATTTTTGTTTTATTTCATTTTTTATGTGTGTGTACCCTTCTCCGTGGGGGGGTGGTGTGGCGGCCGTCCGACCAGTAGCAACACTGGACGACGCCGCCATCTTGGGTGAGAGGTCTGACAGTGACAGTAAGTCAGAAGAGAGTTTTCCCTCCCACGAAGAAATAGCAATATTGTATCTTGATAAACATTAAGTACTATAACCGGAATTATACGTAGTACAAAGTTCGTCCGCCGTTTCATTTCTTCTCGAGGCGTAATCGACGCCAAACCTTTAACCTTACCTTACCTAGTGACTGATTATTATCCTAATCCTGACCTTCCCCGGTACTGGAAACTATTTCTATAGGTCAAACCCAATAAGTCGAAATAATTGACAGTTGAGAAAAGAACACTATGTTAACGTATCTATAATTTCAAAATGTGGAATGTTAATTCGACTTATCGGGTCTGACCACGCAGCCCTCGCACCAAATTCGAACTATACTAAATCGGTTAACTTGATTAAGTGTTAAGAGGTAAAATACAGACAGCCAGACACACTACCGCCTTTGCAATATTAAGTAAATACCTAGTATGGATTAACATGGCACTAGGCAGCTCATGCCGTGCTTTATAACGCCAATAGATATCTAATTAATATTTTCAGTCAAAATTAAAGGTTAAATTAGAATTCAATCCAGACCACTTTAACATTGGTCTGTGCCACAGTGTAAAACTGGTAATACTAAACCAAAACCCAGGATTATACCGAAAATAATAATAAAATAAGAAAATATAAAAATAAAGTATACAACTACATCTAGTTAAATAAAAGACATCTAAAAATCTTGTAAGAATATTTTATTACAGTGTCAATGCATAATACTATTTCCATTAATCAATACCTACTTATAAGGCTAGTGTTAACTCTGCAAACAAGAAATATAACATTACGTGCATAGTTTTAAATATAAGGAATGTAATAATAACAACTTATTTATGCTCAATTAGTTCTAAGCTGATAGTCTCCGTTCTGGGTTATGTACCGTACCCACGGTAAAGCCTGGTAACCACTCTTCTCAATAATCTTCAGATATCTGACTTGAATGCCCGATGTGGTGAAATACGGAATCTCAAATTTAACCTGAATTGGTGGCTTGCCATCAACTTCCTCGCACTCAACTGAGGGTAAACCAAAGTGTGCCCGCATTAAGTACTCTTTGCCCCCAGGGAAGGATTTGATAGACCAAGTGATAGCACTCTGTTCCGGTGTGTACTTGACACTACCA
Organism: Pandemis corylana; assembly: GCA_949127965.1. Lineage (NCBI taxonomy): Eukaryota > Metazoa > Arthropoda > Insecta > Lepidoptera > Tortricidae > Pandemis > Pandemis corylana. Next base: position 11,268,968 of record OX421870.1, on the reverse strand, counting down.
ATTGTAGTCTTGAACTTCGGTGAATCAGCATCAGCTGGCACAGGGATGATTATCTCCACATTGTTGGCAGTAGAACGCCTCTTGAACTGTGATTTAGCTTTGATCATGTATTCAACGCGGGAGTGCGCATGACGTTCAATAACCGACTCAATCCAAATCAATGGTTTCACATGAGTGTTCAGTCTATAAGACATGAGTTCAAACTCACCATCAGGAGGGATGAACGAAATTGTTCTGTCATTTTCAAATCGTGACAGCCTCACGCACTGGTGGAACTTGACATCTTCAAGCTCGACAGACTTAGATTTCCCCCTGCCGGTGCTCTCAAACAGGACCTTGTCATTCAAGCCCAGACGCAACTCAGGCATACCAGACAAGTAAACCCTCATTTTTATGGCACCAACTATCTCACTCCTTAGAACATTACCATTAGCATTAGCGAGCAAATTAACTGATTCGATCACATCTAGGAATACTTCATTTTTCCTGTACTTAATGCCTTCAGACCTCCAAGATACAGCATTTGTGACAGCCATGGGTATTCTTGGCTGCATTTCCAATTTATGACCTTCCTGGGTGATGTACTCTTGCAGGATTTTGCTATCTGTGGTCTGCGGATAGCCAAAGTCAATAAGCTCGTCTAGCAATTCGTAGATAACGACGAAATTGTCGCGAATGCTTTCTTCTTCTAGCTCTTTGAAATATTCTGTCATGACTTCAACAATCTTGTAGAGGAAGACGAAGACGAGGGCGATGTTTGCGTTCTTCTTCGTAGTCGAGACGATGTAGAGATTGTTCGTTTTTATGTACGAGAAGGTGCATTCGCTAGTTTGCAGCAGTGGCGTCAACATTCCCTCTTCTTCCTTATCCATAAGCAGCGGCATAAACTTATCGATGACGCCCATGTCGACATCGCCGCGGTAGTTCCTCGATATGAGGACCTTACCTTTGACGTCCAAAATGTATATTGCAGACGAAGACATGTTCGGGCTGAAAGCAAATGGTCACGTTCGTAATCTATTTGTCAGTAAACACTACGAGCTATAAGGATCTTAATCGTGTCCTTTTAAAGTATACAAAGATAATTTATTGGATGAAATGGCTTACGGTTGTTTTACTTACAAAAATGAAAGCTTTTTCTTAGAATAATCTCATTATTTCCGAAATTGGTACGTGGGATGACGCAAGTTGGAACGACACAAATGACAGATGTCTGACATTTGATAATTTGTTGATAATAACCAAGGACAAATTTTCCGATGTTTTATAGTAAGTCTCGAACAGTATAAATTATTTGAGGCAATCTTAATACGACTGGTGTACCAATGTCAACGCAAAGAAAGATTACCGCTTTTCGTTTTGACGTTTGAATGTTCTTCAAACAGCTCGCTGCATACTGTCGAACGAGAGATTTTTTGTTGTATTCGCATTGTTGTCAGTGTTCGACACACTTGTAATTGTTTGTAAATAAGTAAATAATTAACCTAATAATGATCAATTAAAGGAATCATGCTTTTCTGATACACGGCATTTTTAACAAAGAGTTTCCATTGTTATAGTTTGCTAGTATTAGAAACAAAGCAATGGTGGGACCAGAAGTGCATCAAAATAATTCTATTGTGTTCTTAGATATATCTATTGGCGGCGAACAAGGTTAGTTTTTGAGTAACTTATAGTTTTTTGCATGTGCAAGTGCATACGTGTAGGTCATTCCGTTTAGTAGGGCAAGGACACATGCACACTACAATGTTAAGTGCATAATTTAAATGGACATGTCAATTTATCGCCGCTCGTATTATCGAATCCATTTGAATGTTGTTAAGGTAGGTTCACTTGCGTCATATCCATGAATTGAACATATCTGAGGCAAATGGGATATTTATAATGTAGATGTGTTTTTTATTTTAATGTTATTTGTGTAGGTTTTCAATGTTATTTTCAGCTTTGTGCTACAAATATTCAAGTTTAGATTGAATGGTTGCAAGTCTGTCTTAAAATACTTACCTACTTTTTAAAACTTGTGTTTGTATTTCACTACATCCTGTGGCAAATTACTTGTAATCTCCTCTCAGAATTTCTTATCTTCATTTTTGAAGTTGGCTTTGTATTGAGCATTGTGAATCAGTACTATGGCTCTCCCAGGACAGATACATTGCTAAGTATTGTTGACCAAGAAAATGTTTTATCTTTTTTAATGGCAGCAATGTCATAATAATAACAATGAAGCTGCCTGTCATATTGACTTGTATATTATCCTTGTAGGGCCCAGGTCATTATATAATGACATAAAGAAAATTTTATTTGAATTTTACTTGATTACTGTTTGGTTCAAATTGTAAAACTAAAAATTTTACATCAGGCCTCAAAAGGTTCCAAAGGAAAAGGACTATTTTGATTCCATTTTCCACCTATACACCCTCAATCTTGCTAATTGTGGCCTGTATGTACCTGTTACCTTAGGCTCTGTCTACCCCGTAAGGGATAAAGACGTGATTTGTGTATGTGTATGTATGTCAAAAGGTTAAGCCGTACAGATGATATCGAATCTTAGGATGATAAAGGAATTTCGGATCATTTTAAAAGCAGAAAAAAGAACTAAACTTTTCAAATCAGAAACATATACTAGCAAGAAATTAATGTATGAAAACTTGTGTTTTGGTATGAGGTGTAAGACAGCCAGTAAAATTACTGTCACATGAGGTGTTCTAGCTTCACCCTTTAGGGTGGCATATAATTCAATCTTGTGAGTTGCGGGTTCTACCTTAACTGGGGAACTTTTGATATCACAATTTCCAAAAAAATAGTAAATAGTCGAAATAAGACGCATTTCAACCCACTGCAGTTTCATAAGAACTTTAGCCTGACAACATCACTGCATAGTATAAAACAAAGTTGCTTTCTGCTGTCTGTCTGTCTGTCCCTATGTATGCTTAGATCTTTAAAAGTATGCAACGGATTTTGGTGCAGTTTGTTTAATTGATCGAGTGATCCGAGAGGAATGTTTATATGTATAATACACAGAAGAATGCGAGCAGAAGTTAGTATATAGCAAAATATAATTAGCGAAATTGGTCCAGCCTTTCATACGTGATATTGTGACCAAGGGAAATAGGGATTCATTTGTACATGTATGAATAGTTAGATATCCAAATAATTCAACCAATTTCGTCTGCAGACCTGACCTGACACAACAAAAGGCTTATACATGAGTCAACTTTTACCATTCAATTTAATTCTAGGCCAAATTTGGTCACTGACCTGTGTAAACACTCAATTTGTCACTTATCATGTAAATTCGTATCTATACATACATACCTATACCGAGTGTATTGTGCTGTCAGTCTCGATTTAAATCACAATGAATAAATAGAAAGAGGTTGGAAAGGTTGTGGCTTTGTAGGCATAGCAACTGATGACTCAAGTATTTAGAATAGAAAAGAATCTTCATTTAAATATTTATTTGCTTAGAACAAGTAGATTACAAAGGGTGGTACAATTTAGTTACGAAGCTTATTCTGCTATGTATTTGGTAAATATTTCATTTCATTTATTTGCTCAAACATGATATAGCCGTTCAAGAAAGTCCTTTACCACCCTAAGGTCTAAGGTTCAATGTCATTTGTACGCCTTAAAACATCAAATCCTATTTTCACTAACAAGTTAATGTGACAGCTTCATAGCTTTTTTTCTGATGGAGGAACTGTCATAAAAATGATGACGCTCATTCTTGGCTGACTGTGCAAAGAAAATGGTTTGCAGACAAAGTAACGCCTGATTCCATAAATGTTTTGAAAGTAAAGATTGGGTGGTAAACCAATAAGTATGTCATCGGCACGGCTGTAGTATCCGCAAAACCAAATGGCGAGTCAGGCCTTTAATCATCGGAATCATGCCGTCTCTTTCGCACCTGCACTGCCTTATGGAGCGGGCCGTGCAACAATAGTGCAGTTAGCGTCAGGCATAATCATCATCATCATAAGTTATAGACATGTTACCATTACCACTCCAACGGTAACTGACGTTTATGCCTGACTCGCCATTTGCTTTTGCGGATACTATAGTCCGAGGGCACGCGAGAGCAGTGTCGCACGCGTATTAGACTACCCGTCTTTTTCTTACTGTTCCTACTAGAAAGAGACGGGCAGACTATCTTGCGCGCGATGCAGGTCTCGCGGGTTCTTGTGCTGATAGTAAATGAGCTCTACCAATGACACCATGCTCCAAACCGGGAAGTGTCCGGGACATACGGTATCACTAGTCTGAACCCACCTAAACATCACCTCATCGGCTCGCCGTCAACCAGGCATCAACCGTACGCAAGCACGTAATGGAAACGGCTCAACACCCCCGAGGTGCCCGCGCGGCTGCGGTTAGGTGACGCGCGCTTACGGCTGGGCGACAGCACGCTTAAAGCGACGCGGCTAGAGCTGGTAGTCGACGATGGTCATTCCCTGCGGGGGGAACGATGGCAGTCTGCGCGCCGTCCCCGTTCCGGCGGCGAGACGCCAGCGCGGCGGCGGCTAGACGTAAGCTCGATGAATGCGAGTTGCTCGCACGCTACTTGCAGATTACTAGCTTGTGCCGAGGCGAGGCGATGCTGTTCTGATGCCGATATGTGTGCGTTACTCTATGGAATTTATTACAAAGAATACTGGACGGCTCGAGTTGAGGCGGCGCCGATCCGGTGCCGAGCGGTTGTGTGCGACAACCTTAAACGGTAGTATTTTGTTTCCAGCCGGGCGAATAATAATTGAACTGAGGAACGACATAGTGCCTAAAACTGCGGAGAACTTCAGGGCCCTCTGCACCGGGGAGAGGGGCGTCGGCGTCAACGGGAAGCCCTTACATTATAAGGGCACCAAGTTCCATAAAGGTTGGTTTGAATGTTTAAAAGCTATTGATACCAAGAGGCCGTCCTCTCGACGGCCTGGCCTCTATTTCATAAACATGACAGGCGAAAACGAATCTGTTATATCTTGAAATAAAACCTTCCCAATTAATTAATGGTACTTTATTATACACAGCAATTACAGAAACACTGTTTTAGACGCCATATTGGCTGAGAGAGAGCGACAAGCGTAGGTGGGAGCGGGACAGCGAATATAACGCTTTCTGTACACTATCACACTCTCCACCGCCAGTTCCACTAGTGCCTTTCCTCCCTCTATTAACAGTAATCACAGTATTTATTCAGTAACTATGTTATGAAACAACAAAAAAAATCTATCTCTTAGTGTCCTAAAACTACATTTAAAATGTTGAACTCTTGGCCTCACAGAAAATGGACATCTTTAAGAGTGTCCTACAAGTTACGGTTGTTCTTATTCTAATAAGCTGTGACTACAGTGTAGCAGTTGATTTACATGCCTTTTCCATCTACTACCCTCTACATCTACTATATAGGTAGTGTCTGGCACCGATTCCTCAACAACAATTCCTTGTATCCAAGGCTGGCGGTTTTTCCTATAATCTTTAATCATGACCTTTTCTCCTACGCTAAATTTAACATTTCTATTACCAGAGGCCTGGTTGCACTGTTTTTCTATCATTTCTTTAGTTCTTTCCACCATTGGGGGTGGTCTTAATAAAGAAAATCTGGATCTAAGTTCTCTATTATACATAAGTTTTGCTGGTGACATTCCTGTTGTGCTATGTGGCATGCTCCGGTAATCGAAAAGGAAAAGATTTATTGCTGATTGCATGGTGTTACCACTATTTTCTTTAATTTTAGCAACATGTTTCTTAAAGTTGTCCACAAACCGTTCTGCCAGCCCATTAGTGGCAGGATGGTATGGAGGAGAAAAGGTATGTTTAATTTGTTTTAATTTACAATAGTTTTCAAATTCTAGACTAGTAAATGATGGTCCATTGTCAGTTACCAAATGATTGGGGTAGCCATGTCGAGCAAAAAGTGTGTTGAAAACTTCAATCGTGCGAGATGCAGTAATTGTGTTCATTTCTATGACTTCTGGCCATTTAGTATAACTGTCAACCACCACCATATACATTTTATTATAAAATGGACCACAATAATCGGCGTGGATACGGTACCATGGTGTTGGTGCTATTGGCCATGATTTTTGGGGTCCTTTAGTCGGGTTATTTCGAATTGACAAACAAGTTAAGCAATTATTGGTAATTTGTTCAATTTCTGCATCAATACCGGACCACCAGAAATAAGATCGTGCTACCTGCTTCATACGTACAGTGCCAAAATGACTCTTGTGCAGTTCCAGTAAAATTGACTGCCTTAAGGATTTTGGAATGATTATTCTATATCCCCAGAAAAGACAACCTCTATCACAGCATATTTCAGTCTTCTTACAGCTGTAAGGAATCATTTCTTGTTCCTCCACACAGTCCGGCCAACCGTCCATACAATATCTAATGACTTTAGCTAATGTTACATCTTTTTTTGTTTCTCCCTGTATTGTTTTCCAGTCTAAATAATCAATATCACAGTTTTGTATATGATATGTACTACTAATCTCTGCATCAGAACAAATTGGATGCAATTCTACTTCAGTGTTGTTAGCAAGAGGAGTACGCGACAAAAAGTCTGCAGGATTTTTGTTTGTTTTGATGTGTCTAATTTTATAATTAAAAGCTGACAAAAATATTGCGTAATGTTGTAATCTTTTTGCTGCCATTTTCGGAATTGCTTTGGTTGGGCCAAAAATACGAACCAAGGCCGCGCTGTCAGTTTCTAATTCAAAACTTCTGCCATATGTATAGTTATAAAATTTGGTTATACCAAATATGATGGCCATTGCCTCTTTGTCAATAGCTGAATATTTAATTTCTACATCATTTAATTTCTTACTAGCGTAAGCTATTGGTTTTACAACACCATTCAAATCTCTATTCGATATAACTGCAGCCAGTCCAGTTTCTGATGCATCACATGTCAAAATCAGAGGTAAGTTTGGATTATAATGGTTAAGATTTCTCATGTTTGCTAACTTATTTTTTATCATGATAAAAGCATCATCACACTTTTGTGTCCATTTAAATTTATTATCTTTGGTACATTCATACAAAGGTGTGATAATACTTGACATGTCTTTCAAAAATCTTGAGTAATAATTTAGTTTACCTAGAAATGAGCGTAACATGGTAATATTAGCTGGTGGTTCGGCTTTTAACAGTGGTTCAATATTTTCTTTATTTACTCTTATACCATTTTTGTCTATTCTAAATCCAAAAACGTCTATGGTTTTTTCAAAAAATTTACATTTCGGTAATTTTAATTTAAACTCACTTTCCTGTAGTTTAGTCAAGACTTTTGATAAGGTAGCCATTGTATCATTTAGATCTTTTCCACAAATGTATATATTATCTATAAATACTGCAGTATTCGGAATGCCTGACAATTTTTTACTCATGAGACGTTGAAATGAACCAGGTCCAGTGCTCACACCATAGGGTAGGTAGTTGTACCTAAATGTGCCCATTTCTGTAACAATGACTGTGCAGTCTTTAGAGCCTTCATCCAAGGGTGCCTGATGATAAGCCTCTTTGAGGTCCAGTTCGCAGAAGTATTCTCCATTATTTAATGACTGAAAAATTTCTTCAATGTGGGGCAGGGGGAAGTGATCAACCTCTAAGTGGGGATTGACTGTCAATTTATAGTCTCCACATAATCTAACAGACCCGTCTCCTTTTAGTATTGGTACCACTGGTGTTCCCCATTGGCTGGTTTGTACTGGTTCAATTCTACCATTCTGTAATAATCTAGAAATTTCAGCTTTTACCTTATCTTGCAGCGCAAATGGAACACGACGTACTGGTAAACTTTTTGGTTTAGCGTCGGCTCTCAACTTAAGGTTGATTGTTTCACCCTTAAAATTTCCCCATCCTGGACTGAAGACTTCTGCGAACTTTTCCTTTATTGCTGCTCTGGCTTCTGAAACATTATTTATCGAATTACTTACTGCAAACACATCATTTGTTATCATAAACTTTGGTGGCCACAACATTAATTCCTTTAACCAATCTCTTCCAATAATACATGGAGAGTTGTTGGTCACAAAAATATTTAATTGTTTAGTAACACCATTAAGATTTACAGTTAAGTTTTCTAGAATACCCAAAGGCTGGGATACAGTTTGATCAAAATTTCGAAATATCACATTACATTTTTTTATGTCTCTAGCCGGTAATATGATATTCTTCTGTTTTAAGGGAATGACTGTAACATCTGAACCTGTATCTAATTGAAATTCTACCTGTTTACCCTCTATACTTAATTTTAATATGTGTGGTGGCACTTTACTTACATTAACGGCATACATTTGATACTCATTAGCATTTTGTTCCGGTGGTGAAACTTCACTCTCATGATTCCTCTCTGTGTTTTCCTCTTCTTCCATTTCTAAACAATTTATTCTTCGAATGTTTCTCTTGGCACAGACCTTATAAAGGTGACCCTGTTGGCCACACTCCGAGCAAAACTTTTTCTGTAGTCTGCACTCCGAACGGATATGGTTATTATTTCCACAGCAAAAACATGTTATTGGTTTTGACACCAAGGATTTTCCTCTAAAAGTTTTATTCTTCACTGTGTTAATTCTATTATTTCCATTTTCTTGCCGATTAAAAAATATTTCAGATGTTTCTTGTGCTCCTTTTAAACTGCTTTCCCGTAAGGCTGCTTCCACTGTCCTGGCCAATGCTAAAGTTTCTTCTAAAGTCTTGTTTGTGTCTGTTTTAAGTAACTCAAATTTTACAAGTTTTGAATGAACACCATCAATCAATTTTTCTTTAATTTGGTCTTCCGTGTCTTTGAAACCACATTTCCCCGCTAACTTCCTTAGTTCCAGCACATAGTCTTCAATTTTCTCGTTTTGTAACTGATTTCGACTACGAAAAGCCGCGCGTTCAAGAACCTCAGATTGTTTTTGAACATATTTTTTCTTTAAGACTTCTAACAATTTGTTGTACGGCAAGCTGGCTGGCTTACTTGGTGAACACAAACTAGTAACCGTTTCGAAAACTTGCGGTGATAATTTTGTGAGCAATAATGGCACTTTTTTGTCCTCCGTAATGTCGTTTAAAGTCAAACAACATTCGAACTGCTGTTCGAAACATTCCCATTTATTTCCATCGAACGGTTGTAGGTTAATATTCGCCATGTTGGTTTTTGTTTTTACCTCCGTTGTCGTTTTGTTTTTCTTCTTGCAATATTGTACTAACAACTTTCGCAATTCGTCAACTGTATCCTGATCATTAAATGATAATTTTAGTCTTGCTAATTGTTGTTGTAGCTGCACTTTAGATAGTTTATAAATCCAACCCGTTTGGTCCCAATTCACGTAAACACTATCTGTAGGTTGTTTACTCTCCGAAGATGTCGAACCGTTGTTGCCGTCCGTATTCAGCATTTAATTTAATGTCTTTATACGTTATCTTTTCACACTGGGTTCTTCAATCGTCGCCAAATTGTTATATCTTGAAATAAAACCTTCCCAATTAATTAATGGTACTTTATTATACACAGCAATTACAGAAACACTGTTTTAGACGCCATATTGGCTGAGAGAGAGCGACAAGCGTAGGTGGGAGCGGGACAGCGAATATAACGCTTTCTGTACACTATCACAGAATCCGCCACGGAACACCGCACGTGGGCTGCACTGTTTTCATATGCGGCATGTCGCTGTTACTTCCACCCTTCTTCAGTGTACCCATGAGCATGATGCATGAAACTGCGTGGAAATATTGGGAACTTGGTAAAGGTAGTCGCGGTCTGTATCCTGTTGATAAAATATGCCTTAACTAGCTTCTGCCTGCGACTTCGTCCGCGTTCATTTAGATTGAAGAACTATTTACGTTGCTACTCTAGGCAGCTACGACCTGTGACATGTTTATCACCGTCCCGCGGGAACTATACAATTTTCCGGGATAAAAAGGAGCCTATGTGTTAATGAGGATACCAGCTATCTCCGTTCCAAATTTTATCCAAATCCGTCCTCCCGTTTGCGCGTGAAGAAGTAACAAACATACACACTCACAAACGTTCGCCTTTATAATATTAGTGTGCTTAAGGTTTTTGTGTTGCTTTTCAGCCGTGAAACAGTTTATGGTGCAGGGCGGGGACATTATAAACGGAGATGGGACCGGCGGAGAGAGCATTTACGGGCCGACGTTCGAAGATGAAAATTTCAAGCTCACGGTAATTTGCGTACAGTTCAACGATAGATATATAATCGTATGCTAGAACGATATAAGGGGGTTCGGGCGGTTTTTGCCTTCTAATGGCAGTGGAATACCGGTAGGTTTTAGTGGGTATGCCTTCCCCCTCTTGCTATAGAAGGAGCCAGTGGAAGGGGAGAGTCCGAAGTAACTCCCGTGCCGCCCCGTCCTACGTTGGTGCGTACACACAATGTTTAGATTTAGCGCGCTATCTGTATGACGAGCACAAGAGCGGGCGCGAGATAGACCTGTCTCTTTCTAAACGAACAGTAAGAACTGTAGGTTTATTACCTAACTCGCTCGCAATCGCCATCGTGTTCATTTTGACAGTTCTTGTATGAATGTGACAGCTAGCTGATTCCGATGCCAATTGTCAGCCCATACATGAACTGTCAAAATGAACACGATGGCGATTGCGAGCGAGTTAGGTAATAAGCCTACTGTACCTGAAGAAATATCGCGATCGCGTGTTCCTTAAAAAAATAGGCTTACTAGTTACGGTGATAATGATAACGTGGTGTGGTCATTGGTGGTCAATTGACACCGTATACGACGTCGGGCAAGAAAATGGCCATAAAGCATCACGTGATTTTTCAGTTCTCGTTTTAAATAGTTAGTTATTTTAATTGATTGCTTAATAAAGTTAGTTATTTGAAAGAGTTAGTTATTTTAATTTGCTAGTAATTTTAATTTGTTAGTTATTTAATTTTGTTATTTATTTCAAGGAGTTAGTTATTTAAAATAGTTACTTGTTTATTTACTTAAGTCATTATTATGCATTTCTTCCACGCTTGTCTGGGAGTAAAGCAAAAACATAGAATGTACCAGTTGCTTCTCTTCCCGCGCAGTTTTTTTTTTTTTTTTTTTTTTATATGAATAGGAAGGCAAACGAGCAAGTGGGTTACCTGATGGTAAGTACCACCCCATAGACACCCGCAACCCCGGAGGGATTGCAGATGCGTTGCCAACCTAGAGGACTCAGATGCAATGCCTCTTGTGCCCGTAATTTTCCCGGCTGTCTTACTCTCCACACCGGAACACAGCAGTGCAAGCACTGCTACTTAGCGGCAGGATTAGCGAGTAAGATGGTGGTAGCGATCCGGACGGACCTTGCACAAGGCCCTACCACCCGCAAAATGGTAAAAGACCATCGAGGGAATAGGCTAAAATCTTAGGAATCATGTTGCAGGCGATGCGGCTAGCAACCCATCACTATTTGATTCCCCTTCCCACCTAGCCAACAATCATGCTAAGCGTGGCCATTTGTTACCTAAGGCGATAGCGACGTGATATATGTATGTATCTATTATGCAGTGTAAAATGTGTCTTCATTTGACAAGATAAAGTTGACAGTTGCTAGTGACACTAGAGCTGGGTGGTAGGTTAAATTAAAACAGCTTGTTTCCTCAGCACGAAGCCGGTGTCTTGAGCATGGCTAACAAAGGGCGGGCGCACACTAACGGCTCGCAGTTCTGCATAACCTCGCAGCAGAGCAACCACCTGGACGGCATGAACGTGGTCTTCGGCCGCGTGCTCAGCGGGCTCGGGCTGGTGCTCGAGATGCAGGACTACGGGGAGGAGTACGACTGTAAGCTGAACGTGGTGAGTAGTGTGGTGGGCCAGGGTTGATAAAAAACAATATCTTTAAAAAAAAACATACTAACCTACAGTTTGACAACAAATATAATGCGCATCGGCAGTATTCGTTTGCGCAGAGAAGCGCAGACCAGTTTCCGATGGTAGCCGAACGTGTAAATAATCTATTTTGAACTTTATTTGCAAGCGCAACTGGCAGAGTATTGCTTGCTTTGCATTCTTAGCTCTGTCCCGCTTACACGATTTTGCCATTGTTGGTACGAAATCGATCGACCAATAACAGCGCCAGAGTTTCCCGCGCTACTAAAATTGGTCTACTGCGCAGGTACATCGTGGAGCATTATTTTTGTTGTCAAACTGTAACTAACTTATTTTTTTTTTTTGGTAAAAGCCCATCGAATGAGTGGGCGAAAAGTCTTAGGAATCATGTTATAGGCGTTACGTCTAGCAACCAATCACTATTTTGATTTCCCTCGCCCTTAATCATGCTAAACGTGGCTTTAAGGTTTTGTTACCTTATGCTCTGTCTACCCCGTAAGGGATAAAGACGTGATATATGTATGTTTGCATGATCGAAATAAAGCCACACAGCATCTTTTCTAAGAGAACTTATACAGACCATTTACGTTTGAAATGACATTGGAATTTACCATGAGCTTTTCGGTGAAGGAAAACATCGTAAGGAAACGTGCACACATCTGCGAAGCAATTCAATTGTGAAGTTCCCGATCCGCACTGGGCCCGCGTGAGAACTATAGTTCAAGCCCTCTCATTCTGAGAGGAGGTCTGTGCCCAGCAGTGGGTCGTATGTAGGCTGGAGATGATATTGATTAAATACCTTGTCGAGCCGTACCCGAAACGTAATACTTCGCAGCCGGATAAGGAACATACATAACATAAATTGCATGTTTGAGAAAATACTACATTACTGTAGAAGCCGTGAATGAATGCAATTCTTGTTCTGGACGAGGATTGTACAGTGCTTTTTTCAAACGTTGAGACATCTCACAACATTTTTTTTTTCATATTTGAGACTACACAAATCAGTACAAAACAATACAGAAACAAAGAACAAAGTAGACAATAGGCGGTCTTATCGCTTAATAGCGATCTATTCCAGACAACCAATAATAGAAATAAGTTGGAGACAATTTAAGTAGGTGGCGGAAACAAATAGACAGGATAAACGCAGGGATAATAAAAACAACAATATCAACATAAATATAATACATAGCTAAATAAATAAAATAAAATAATACATACATATACACATAACTAACATAATACTCAAGATAAAATAAATGTGAGAAGCTGTGAAAAATACAACAGAAAAGGATTTGATCAGAAGCAAAAGAAAAGATAAGGTACTAAAGACAGGGAGTGGATTAAATTAGTGATAAATAGTGAGATTTGAGTTGACTTTAGTTTAATACTTCGATTTAAAAAGTTAACGCATCGGCCTGAAATGGATTTGGATACTTATATTATTGGCCAAGGCCATAAACAAACTAGTAGTTTTTTTAAGAAGTAATTTGAATATTATAGAGTATGTTTGAGGTTTCCACCTCTACGCCCTCACTGTCTTGCTAAACGTGGCCTGTAGGTCTTGTTACCTTAGGGTTCTTTATCCCTTACGGGGTAGACAAAGGTCTACCCCGTAAGGTATAAAGACGTGATTTGTGTATGTGTATGTATGTATGTATGTTTGAGATAGTGACATTGACTGCGCAGGAGTGTTTGATCTCGTCGTGTGGCGAGGTGCCGGGTTGTTGGCGTGCGTGGGCGCGCGACGGCGGCGACCTGCTGCCCGACTACCCCGAGGACCACCCCCAGCTGGACCAGCTCGAGGTAACCAATACACAAAAGACCGACCATCTGCAATTGCCTAAGTAAAGTTTTTTGAAGAGGTTCCAATTTTTTTTCCGGCTCTTTTATTTTTATTTCCTATTATTAATTAGAATTTTTTTTTAAGTTGTCGATATGACATTTGTGAGATTTAATGGCTGGAATGAAGCTTAGAATTAAAAAAAAACCACGTTTACTGTTACGTTTGATATTGTCATAAAGTAATACTGCAGTTTTGTTTTGTTAAAAAAAACTTTTTCTACACGAGATTTGAACCGCGGTCACCGGAGCGAACGCACTGTTATTCCACGACTTATACTACTAGGCCAAACGTAGCTTACAAGCAAGTGACTGACAAAATCAACGTACGTATTCTTCTTATCTGTACGTATGCGTCTTACCTGACGCGAGTTTAACATTTTTACCCGTCCCAAAAGTAATCAACGCCGCTAAAGAAGTTTTCTCAAAAATGACCGGTAAAGTCGTCATTGTTAACTACATATCAGAACAGGAAGTTAATTGTTGCCGGTCAGTCCAAAATTAAAAAAAAAAAAACATTACTGTCGCGCTAAACTCGACAGTAATGTTGCATACAAATTCCATTACTGTCTAGTTATTAACTTTTTAAAAATGCAAATCACCATTATAAAAGAAAGGCACAAGACTTAAAACATCAAATTAAAAAAAAAAAGCTAGTACGATAACGTGTTTATCTGTGTCTGAAATAGCTTTAGGTGTTCTGGGTAGAAAAATACACTCTTCAAATGCCATTGATAGAAAAAGGCGGCAAAGCAAAACAATTTTCACTATTTTATTTTCATTTATTTTTGTTGTTGTTACCTATATTTTCGATTTTTGAGAAAAGCACTATACTTGCCTCGGCCAGAATAGCATTGCTGGCTTCGTATTATTAAACGGACTCGCAAGCTCGTCCGTTCAAACCAATACTCAGCCAGCAATTGCCTACTTCCTGGCCTAGACAGTAATGTACTATTCTTCAAGAATCTGGTTGAGTTGAGTACAGGACCTTAAAAATGGTGTTGTTACCAGCCAGAGGAACTGTTGGGCAGCATAACCTCGGTGAAGAGCATTGGCAACGCGTGGTTCTCGGGCGGGCGGCACCGCGGCGCCGCGCGGCGCTACGGCAAGTGCCTGCGCTACATCGCCGCGCTCATGCAGAGGCTCGACGCCGCCGATGCCAAACACCTCCACGGTACATACACACAATATACATACATACAGTCACGCCTCTTTCCCACAGGGGTAGGCAGAGACTACTTTGTTCCACTCGCTACGATCCTGGCATACTTCTTTCGCTTCATCCACATTCATCAATCTCTACATACATGCTCGTCGGTTTCGGGTACTCTTGACCTGACCTTTTTCCAAAACGTCTCCTATTTGGTCTCGGAACGTCCGTCCCAACGTTACCATTCACACTCGCCATATAGATCTGTTTAGTTAGTCTACTATCATACATTCGCTCTACGTGACCAAACCAACTAAGCATACTTTTTTCTATCCTAGTCACTATATCCTCTTTCACACCAGCATGTTCCCTTATCACACTGTTCCTTATTCTATCTTTCAGTGATACACCTTCCATACTTCTTAGTGCTCTTATTTCTACTGCATTTATTCTACTTTCATGCTTCTCCACCTCCACGGTAACATGATAATATGTGTAGTTAAAAAAAGTACAGAAAAAAATTAAGAGTTTTTGTTGCCTTCTGCAATCTCTAAGCTGGTTTTTTTTTCAGTGTTCGACGCAGCAGTAGTGTTCACACAGCAGTGCAACTTGAACCTGGCGGCGTGTCACGTCAAGCTCGAAGACTACGCAGCCTGCATCAAATGCTGCACAGAGGTACCATTACCTAAATTATATCTGCAACCAGTGGCGTAACTATAGGGTGGCATGGGTGGCAAAATGCCACGGGCCCCTTGCTCTACGGGGCTCCGAACTGGCTTGGTTTAGAGCACAGAAGGGACGCTGATGCACTTCTTAACATTGAGCAAGGAGCCCCATCTGACGAATTTGCTGCGGGCCCCAGACGTTATAGTTACGCCACTGTCTGCAACCCTTAAGTTGATAATCCTTCGCGTTTGCGAAGTGCTGAGTCGGGCCCTAAGTATATGTGGTGTCAAATAGTTTTAATGATATTTCACATACTGGTCAGGTTAGTCGGTCTTGATACGTTTACATTTTTTTTTCGTAGACTAGTCTTTGACTTTTTTTTCTTTTAACAAAATGACGTCTAATGGTCGCCATATTGCATTTGGATTACTAGCATATCTTATCATGCCTGGAATCAAGTTCAGGACCTATTCAATTGTCTAGTGCTCGTAGTACTTTGCTTTGTTAGGGACCAAATCAAATGGTGCAAATTTATTATTTACTAGGCGCTGCTAGCGGCTCCGTCTACGCAGAATCTCTGTACCAAATTTCAACTAAATCGGTACAGCGGTTGAAGCGTGAAGAGGTAACAGACAGTCAAACACACTTATAATATTTGTATGAATTATATAACATAGAATATGCCAGTGGCTTCTCTTCCCGCGCAGATGGTAAAAACCCATCGAGGGAATGGGCGAAAATCTTAGGGATCATGCTATAGGCCAGTGTTTTTCAAACTGTGGGTCGCGACCCCCTGGGGGGTCGCAAAGCTTCAACGAGGGGGTCGCGAGAGGTCGCGGAAACTACCTCATCAAAAAAAAGTTGCTTACTATGCAAATGCATAAAGGTTGTCCTACTTACTAACACTATTTCTTGTGTGTAACTAACATCTATGGATTTTGTCCGAAATAAATGATTATTATTATTATTATTATTAATTGAATATTTGTAACATAAATAAAATACCTACACGAAGAAGAAGAAAGGGTAGGGGGGGGGGGGGTCGCGAAACATTTTTTTCATACTAGGGGGTCGTATTGTGAAAAAGTTTGAAAACCACTGCTATAGGCGATGTGGCTAGCAACCTATCACGGTTTTGATTCCCCTTTCCATTCATAAGCTCACAATCATGCTAAATGTGGCCTTTAGGTAGGTCTTGTTACCCTAGGCGCTGTCTACCCTGTGATAAAGACGTGATTTATGTATATATGTGTGTAATTATTTCTATCGACAGGTCCTCCAGCTAGACCCACGCAACGAAAAGGCGTTATACCGCCGCGGCCAAGCTAATTTCGCTCTTAAAAACTACGACGCAGCGCTCAAAGACCTTAAACAAGCCGACGAGGTGTCACCGAACAACAAGGCGATTCTCAAACTGTTAGACCAAGTAAGAACAACGAACAAAAAGTACAACGACATACAGAAAGAGCGGTTGTCAAAGTTTTTTCGTGACCAACAAACGAAGGGCGTCTCCGTCGGAAATAACTGAGCTAAGACTGAAAGTACTGATTTATACTATAAAGTAATTAATGTACGCCATAGACATACTTTATGATAGACAACGCAAGTTATCGTATTCGGCCATTAATTAACTAATACACGAAAAACGCGTCGCTTTTCAACCCTAAAAAAACCTTTCTTTCATTCCTTTCTTACTTTACTTTACAAAACGTGGATCTAACTAGTTTAGTTATTTCCCATCAAAAACATAAATCATCATAACAATCATGCTAATCGTGGCCTTAAGGTTTTGTTACCTTAGGCTCTGTCTACCCCGTAAGGGATAAAGACGTGATAATAAGTGAGATCTAAATGGGTGCAGAGTTCAATGGACAGTCCTGAAATTTATATTTAAGAACATAAAACATTTGTTTTTTCTTAATACTTACGATAATACATATATTTAAGCCTAAGGTCTGAATTGGCTAGTTCTCATATACGAATTATTATTAAGTACCTGGTCTACTAAAACAGTCGTGGAAAGACGAACGTCCAGGTTTAGAACTCGCGAAGACTATAAATATAATTCGTATATGCAATTAGGAATATTTCAATTTTGTTGTATGTTATGAAATAGTAGAAAATACGCATGTTTTTCTATGTTTTCGTTTTACCGATAAAATTCAAATGGCACTTTTGAGATCGGATAATCGATACTTTTTATTTGGAATCTAAGCAGTGTATCTTTCGCCCTGGGCTTAAAAATTGAACTTGCGTTGTCTGTTTAAAAGTAATGTCCAGCCCCGCTAGCACGAGAGCGCACGAAAGTCGCGTCGCGCGCGAGTTGGACTACCCGTCTCTTTCTTGTTGGTACAGTAAGAAAAGGACGGGCAATCTATCTCGCGCGCGACGCGACTCTTGTGCGCTCTCGTGCTAGACGTGCTGGCAGCGAAACTTTGGTGCCTATGACGTCATGACGCAAATTGGCTTACCCACCTGTTATGGGTGGTGTAGGGGTATAGCACGCGTCACAGAATGACGAGGATCCGGGTTCGATTCCCGTCCATAGCTTTACCTTTCGGATTTTTCGGTGTTCTAATTGTCAGTGTCGTTTAGAAACTTTTCCATGCTGGTCTGGGAGCAAAGAAAAAACATAGAATGTACCAGTTGCTTCTCTACCCGCGCAGATGGTAAAAGCCCATCGAGGGTTATAATAGGAATCATGTTATAGGCGATGAGGCTAGCAACCCATCACTATTTTGATTCGCCCACAATCTTGCTAGATGTGGCCTGTAGGTACCTGTTACCTTAGGCTCTGTCTACCCCATAAGGGATAAAGACGTGATTTGTGTGTGCGTGTGTTAGAAATTTGATACTGATGATGTTAAATCTAGATAAAACACTCTATATGTAGCTTGACGTCATATGGCTGTCATCGGCACTAAAATTTCGCTCCCTGGTAATGTCTATGCTCAACGCTTAGCACGAGCCAAAATGATTGTTCACTAGAATCATCCCAGTTTCTTTGATCTATTACCATGGATCGTATTAAACATAAAAAGTTATTTAAAGTTTGGGCGATCCTGTACTTCCGTTTTTTTTAGCATGAGAAAAAGGTAAAGAATCCTGATGATTTTCGATAAAAATACATGTCAATATTGATTACCTTTTTTATGCTAAAAAAACCCGAAGTACATATGTTAGCGTTTATCATGGACGTAACGCCTTTACCTTTTGGAATTTCCACACAACATTTTTGACAGATGGTATTTCTTTAAAGATATGGCCGAAAGGTTTTGTTAACAAGCCCTTAAATAAAATAAAAAAAGAAGTACAAATTACGACGATGTCTAGCCCCCTTATTCATAAACGCTCTATAGGCTTCTGCTTACTTAGCAATCGTTTGTCCTTATCTGTGAAAGGTAAATGTCAAAGTGACAGATAAGGACAAACGATTGCTAAGTTAGCAGAAGCCTATAGTATAGAGCGTTTATGCGAATAAGGGGGTAGATCTTTACGGGTTTCTGCTAACTTATATTTGTTACGAATACGTTTTTTCTTTCTTTCTGTATATACTTCAAATTTAATACAATGCTAATTAAAATATCACCTGTCATAAGTGTTTTGTGGCACTTGCCTACCTTAGATAAGAGGTTAACCGTCATTTGCTAAACAACTTTTCACAAACTCATCATTTGGCAAACTTTTATTTTCTACTAAAATATTGACTTTGGAAAACGTATAAAACAAACCTAACCTAACCTAATGAGAGCAACGCCTAAAGGTTTTTCGATTTCTAAAAAAGTTTACGGTCTATCAGATATTAAAGGGTTGTCAAATGATGAGTTTGTGGAATGATGCATTTGTGGTAAAGTTTTTTGTCAAGTGATTCTAGTGTAGAACTAAGAGACGAAACCGCTTATTGGCCATTTTTATATGATAGATGCCTTTATGACACGAATTTGTGTTTGAGAGCATTGCTCAGTTGATTTAACGAGTATTAGGCCGGGATTTTCTAAATTTAATTGTTATTTAAGCGGAGTACAATAGTGACGTAGTTGTAGGATGAATCGTCAACAACAGTCGATGGTACTGAAGTGATTTTTAACCGACTTCAAAAAAAGGAGGTTCCGTGTTCGACTGTATGTATTTTTTTTATTCACATAAATTTCATTTCATTTTCTTGTTAAGCCTTACAGTCAGTCTGTGAGCTCTTAGGATGCCATTCGGGCTTCGAGTACCATTGACCGATTAAAGTATTAAACCAATGAGAGTGAGTGAGATAGCAAGACAAATCCGAGTGGCGTTCTAAAAGATCACGGACGGTAGTTACATTGCTTGCTAGACAATTAGACAATCATAACGTGACCCTTATTAAAACAGTCAGCTGTGTGGGCTGTCCATTAATCACGTGGGGCTCCGAAAGGGGGAGGGGGGGGGTTAGGCAGAAATCACGAAATAACACAAGGGGGGGGGGGGGGGGGTGTAGCAAGATATCACGTGTATTTATTTATTCGTCAAACGCGCGATTTTTAAACCGAAAAGCGGCGTGTAGTGTGACGTTGACTCGCCGTTGCCAGGTAACGAACGAAGTCCCCGCGCCTTTTATACCTGTAGGCTTATTACCTAACTCGCTCTCAATCGCCATCGTGTTCATTTTGACAGTTCATGTATGGGCTGACAATTGGCATCGGAATCAGCTAGCTGTCACATACAAGAACTGTCAAAATGAACACGATGGCGATTGCGAGCGAGTTAGGTAATAAGCCTACTGTATTTAAAGATAATATTCTAAAAATGTTAAAATTCTTGGAGGTACTAAAAATACACGTGATTTTGGATGGGGAAGGGGGGGGGGGGGTAGTTTTAAACCTCACACGTATCATTAATGGGGAGGGGGGGGGGGTATAAAGTGCTAAAAAAACATCACATGATTAATGGACGGTTCCTGACGAGGTTGGTTTAACCTTTTCATCACGTATCATAGCATACAGGTTAACTTGGCCAATCAATCAATCTCCAGCCTATATACGTCCCACTGCTGGGCACAGGCCTCCTCTCAGAATGAGAGGGCTTGGACTTTAGTTCCCACGCGGGCCCGGTGCGGATTGGGAACTCAACGCTAATGACTGATATGTCCGCACCACTGATCCAATGCCAAGGACCGATGTATCCGTCAAAGCAGACTGCAAAATAGATCTACATAAGTCTAACGCAAGGTTGATATTCGCGTTACTTCTTAGAGATGGCATGTCAGTGCCAAGTTTTGTATTTGACGTGGCGTTGATAAGGTTAAATACAAGAGAACTGAACCTAAACCCAATTGAACGAAGGTTGCTTTGGCATTGAAGTAATGGACGTATACATAGGTCATTGGCGTTCATCCGGCGATGCTTATACAGATGAGTCGTTGGCGTCGTAATAGTACATTATGTATTAAGGGCGGTAAGTAAGTAATTACGATCGAGGCTCTAGTAGAAGCCCGAAGTCGAAGACTGGGCCTTCTGAGTCGATATTCGTAATTCCCGTACCGCCCGTGAAACATACAATGTTTTTCATCACATTTGCGAGTAAATAAATAAAATTTTAGGGCAGATAAACCGGGAGACGCGACGGTGTTGGGGGGGGGAGGGGGGGGGGGGGGGGTGTCGTGGGCTGCTGCGGGCGTCTATGGTTTTATGACAAGAAAAAAGCTCGAGGGTTTTATACGGGGCATTACGGCCAAGTTAACCTGTAAGTTTTGATACTGTTTACGTGCAAGTGTGATGAAAAGGTTAATGTATCACACCTAAGATACATTATAGCTATCTACAAGGTCTCAGAATTGTTTCCGAATATTTTAGCCCTACATCGGCATGTTATTCCGGTACATCTTGCATGTCTTCAGACAGAAGATTAAGTTGTCACAGTGGTCCGCTCAACTGGTTCCCTTCGCTATGGCTGTGGAAGTTCCTGGCGCGCATCTCCTACGGGATCTTTCTTTTTCACATGACTATTTAGGAAGTAGTGTCCACTGCCACCACCACTCTTGTTCATTATAATAATGTATTATTATTAGCCTATTGCAGGGGTTCCCAAAGTGTGCGCCGTAGAAAGTAAAGAGGGGCGCCGTGAGTTCCGAAACCACAAATATTCGCGGGTACCTATTTGAGCGCTCGCATCGGTAAATAATATAGCAACAATACAACTTAGCTAAGGCAGGGCGCCGTTACAAAATACTAAACTTGTAACTGCGCCGCAGGTTGAAAAAGATTGGGAACCCCTGGCCTATTGTGTCCCACTGTTGAGCAAAGGCCTCCCCCCAACGCTTCCACTGCTCTCGGTCTGCTGCGGTACGTGTCCAGTCCCTTAAGAAGGTGTCCAACTCGTCCCGCCATCGCCTAGGTCTGCCGCCGCTTTGAGTTAGTGGGACTCCAATTAGTGGTTGTCTTGGCCCATAACTCATCATACGGCAAACATGACCAGCCCAGTCCCATTTCAGCTTTGCCGCCTTTTTACCAACGTCTGTGACTTGAGTCATGGAGCGCATGTCAGTGTTCCGGATTTGATCCACTAGTTTTACACCTAACATACTGCGTTTCAGTATGCTAGGTAATGTAATAATAAATGTAATATAATATTTTTTGTCAATTTTTTTTTTTTTTTTTTTTTTATGTGAATAGGAAGGCAAACGAGCAAGTGGGTCACCTGATGGTAAGTGATCACCACTGCCCATAGACATCCGCAACCCCGGAGTATTGTATTGCAATTGTATTTATTTCTTTCTAACCCGACCATCTCCTTGATATATTTCGGAACAATTCTAAGAGACTGTAGATTTTAAAAATACCTGAACACGGCCATGTTGTCAAACTCGAATCGTCTAACGTGTCCAGATATTTTTAAACTAGGTGCGTTTTTTGAAAGCACATTTCGAAAGTACGGAGAGTGATCAAAATCTTTGTACTACAAAATTGCAGCTCAAATTAAATGTTTCCACTATTTGACCAGTTTGATTAAAGCTGTAATTCTCTACTCTTAATTCAAATTAAGAACAATCTTCCGTCACTTTCTAAATGATACCTTAGAGTGATATTTGGTGGTATAGGCTATTCCTTATAATAGTTTGGAATGGTTCTCCATAGGGGTTAAGACCCGCTATACCCCTGATACTACCCCTGGGGGTAGGGTGGGACTGAACCATACCACTGTAGTGCTGTAAGCTACGGGTATTAGGTAGGTTAGGTTAGTTAGGTAGCTCCTTATGCCCGTAGGGCAAACCACCCAGGAATAGGAGCCCCGCGCGGGGCTCCGTCGATTTTTTTTCAATTTCTCAAATCCCAGCACTACTATGGTGGTATGGTTCAGTCCCACGCTACCCACAGGGATAGTGCCAGGGGTATGGTGGGTCAGAAAGGTTCTAAAGATAGATAGTGGTATGCAATAAACCCACAGTGATACACTATTCAGATTGTTTAACTGTAAATCGTTCTTTAAAGCTTCAATTATTGTATTTTTGTAGCGAATTATTTGTTTATTTGCAATTGCAAATATGTCCGCGCGTGCGTTAGTTAGAAGTGTTTGTGTGTGTGTGTGAAGTGGGTATTTGCATGCCCAAGTATGACGTTGATAGTTCGATTTGTTTGTCTTTCATCTCTTTCTTAGATTAAGAACTAGAGTCGTCCAAATATTTAAAACGAAAGTACATATGTTCAAAGGAGATTGCCCAATTGGGTATGGAATTCATGGCTAACTGTTTATTTTAAAGTTGGTTAGAAACAGGAATTATTCACATAAAAAACATAACTTGTGATATACACTTATTGGCACGCCTTTAACCTTTTCAACGCTAACATACATACGTACATATATCACGTCTTTATCCCTTACGGGGTAGACAGAGCCTCAGGTAACAAAACCTTAAGGCCACGTTCAGCATGATTGTGGGCGTATAGGTTGAAAGGGGAATCAAAATACAGATGCGTTGCTAGCCGCATCGCCTGTAACAGGATTCCTAAGATTTTCACCCATTCCCTCGAAACACTAACGCTAAGCCTGGCGGAATAGTTGAGCTAATTTAAATCTTATGCCATTGCGTAAAGGTTACTTTTGTGCCCACGACGGAAAGAACGGAAACGAGACGGTATATGCGTTCGGGGATAGAGGTTATGTGTTTGTTTTCTCATAAACTACTAAATCGATGGTGATGCGCTTTTTTTGTAATGTATTGGTATTGTATTAGCGCATGCTTTTGGATAAAGTTTGCGCTTGTAGGCCACCAGGGGGCGCTAGAGTAGTTATTATTCAGATTTTATTAATTACTTATTAAAGTGATTCGGTTTTGTTCTTTTTCTTACGTTGTTTTTGTCGTGGTTTTTTAATTTTTTTACGGTGTGTTCTCTAATGGATATGGTTGGCGTTTTAAAGGTTAATTTATATAAGTTATTAGATACTGCAAGTGGGCAATCTCCTTCAAGTTTCGGCCAGTATCAATAATTGTTAAGTATTAAGTGTAAGCACAAAATTTTCCCGCCGAATTTACGGTTATAATAAAGAGAATCGGATACCTTGTAACACAAAGTGCATTGATAATATGTCAATTCGTGCTAAGAAAGTCAGTGTGGAAGTTAATGTGAAATGGTTGCACGATGTTTATGTTCAACGTGCATCCAGTATAAAATGAACGCGGTATGTTTTATTTACGATTCAAATATCCATATATTTTTATAGTCTCGAACCACGAAGTACTTATGACAGGATAACATACATACATATTGATGACGTCGTTATCCATTACGGGGTAGACAAAGCCTAGGGAAAAAGACATACATACATACATACATACCGTCAGGCCTCTTTCCGACAGGGGTAGGCAGAGACTACTTTATTCCACTTGCTACGATCCTGACATATTTCTTTCGCTTCATCCACAGTCATCAATCTCTTCATACATGCTCGTCGGTTTCGGGTACTCCTGACCTGACCTTTTTCCAAAACGTCTCCTATTTGGTCTCGGAACGTCCGTCTAGGCCTTCCCCTCCCAACGTAACCATTCACACTCCCCATATAGATCTGTTTAGTTAGTCTACTTTCATCCATCCGCTCTACATGCCCAAACCAACTAAGCATACTTTAGGGAAAAAGACCTAGCCACGTTTAGTGTGATTGTTGTGTTTCTTAATTTTTTTACTGTCACGGACCACTTAAA
This sequence comes from Pandemis corylana, assembly GCA_949127965.1. NCBI lineage: Eukaryota > Metazoa > Arthropoda > Insecta > Lepidoptera > Tortricidae > Pandemis > Pandemis corylana. Next base: position 11,244,312 of record OX421870.1, on the reverse strand, counting down.
GAATTTCAAAAGTCCATGGATGTGTTGCTAACCGCATCGCGTATAACATGACTCCTAAGACTTCCGTCAATTCCCTCGATGGACTTTTATTATCTGTGCGGTAAGAAAAGCAGCTACCAGCTGTTTTATTTCTATGTTTTTACTTTGGTCCCAGACCAGCATGGAAGTAATTTTATGACAAGAGAATTCTCCCAAAAAATAGACTGCGGCTGAACGTGGCATCGAAAAGGGCAGAGATAGGTATATGCGAATTATTTAGGCACATTACTCGCATGCTCATTTTGAACGTGATTTATGTACCTATGTACTCGAGGATTTGTATTTCATATGGTGTTCATTAAAGTCGTCAATTCTTGTAAAGACAAACTAAGGGTAACTCCTGTCGTAAATACTTCGAGGCTGAAACACATTGTGCTTAACGAGGCCTTTGGGTCTTGTTACCCCGTAAGGGATAAAGACGTGATTTATGTATGTACGTAAAACATTCAAAAGTGTAAGATAGGCGATTTTTGTGTGAACTTCGAGGATATATAAACAATGCTTGTTTGATAGTGAATTAATAAATTTTAATTTGTTTTGATTTTACTTCACGATGCGAGAATGTTCAAAATTATTCCCAAAGTGATGACAATAAAACCACTGCCAATAATATTGAAGTATTTGTCGGGAATTTAGGTTATTTCGCGAGCGAATTTGTTTTTGCGTTATGGTGAGTGATTTTTAGTAAAAATTTGTATTTTTATGGATTTATTTTAATTTATAAGTGTAGGATTAAATATACACTATTTTTGTGGTTAAATTTAAGCATGCCCGCTGATAATTAACGCGCAAATGTGTTATGACTATGACAGAACATTGACGTACAATAAACAACTAGAATCCCAGACTAAAAGTTCCTCAAGAAACGTCCGAGCGGCGTTGTCTATGCGTTGTGTGTTAACACATCAACTTATACAGATAACTTTAAACAGTTCAAATTAACACCTTATTTCGCGGCAGTAATGTTTAATGTCAATTGCATACGATCCTGAGAACTAATGACACGTCACGCGCTGGAAACCTGTCTGTCTCTTGTTCTCAAGCGTTTGAGATTACGGTGCGAAAGAGACAACAATTGTTATCAAAGTGCGGTCGCAACCACTGAACCAAAACTGCACAATAGACGCGTCGTGCAGACTTGCTTCCGACAGTTTTTGAGCGTGATTGGGAGTCTAGTGGTTTATTGTAAATGCTTTAGAAGCTAGTGTTGCTTCGTAGCATATTTCGCACCCTTCGTGGAAGAAAGACGTAAGTCCTGTAGAGCCTTAATAGGACTTACGTCTTTCTTCCACGAAGGGTGCGATTTCTATAACGCGGTACGCAATAATGTTAACAGAAATCTTTGAAATGATGTCCCAATGAAAGTTTTAGCATGGCCTTTAGAAATTCAGAGGTTATAATAAAATGTGTCCTCTGTATTATCAATTAAAAATAAATTTAGTCCCGGTCCACGTTTAGCCGGATACTCTTCGAGCCTTAACCGTAACTGTTGCACGTTACGGTAACCAAAAACTGTAGTGTGGGGATTGCGAGCCTGCCGCAAACAAAGCGCTACGTCCACACTAGTGTTTTTGGGTACTGTAACGTTACAGAGAGCTCTCAGACGAGTACCCGGCTTTAGGTTGCTATATTCATTCATTAAAGACGCACAATATTGTTCTAACTAGAATTTTAACCTTGAACTTTGTATGGAGTTGCAACTGTTTTAAATGGTGCTTAAAACTGTAAATGCCAAATTGATACAAATTTTAATCTTAAGAATGTTTCCTACTAATAGCTGCGGTAAGAGACGATTGACATTAAATTCTGTGTTAAGGTGTTTGTGCATAAAACTGATCAGAACGATGACTGCGTAAATGAAACGAAATCCTATTTAGTTCCGTAAAACTACTCAACTAGTCCAAAACCTCCCAGCTATGGTCCAAATCTGACTCAAATATTTCAAATTTCAATTGTTAAATGGGTGGATCTACTTCTTCTTGCCACACGTTGCTATAGTTACGTTCTCCTCGCTCACACTTTAAAACATACGATTACAGGTTTCAAATTTGCCAAACAAGCACCCGCATGCGCCGTACGTGCAAAATTTGGAATGAGCTAATGGCTATGACATGGGTACCTTTAAGAGGCGAGTGTGCCATTTCTTGCAAGGCCGGCAACGCGCTAGCAGTCCCATTGGTGCTGTAGTTGTCCATGGGCGGCGGTGATCACTTACCATCAGGTGCACCGCATGCCTGTTTGTCGGTTTTAATATAAAATAAAAAAACATGTATTTTTGCGGTGCATTTAAGCCTCTTCCATAATTGGCCATCTATTAAGCACGTTTACTATTATGTGACACAAAATTTCTTCTAACAAACTGTACCACTTTTGTCCCCTTGCTGATGGGACACAACAACAGCAAGAAATAGTTGATCCACCCAAATATGTTCATTAACGGATGGAAAATTTGGACAAAACAAAGAATATTGGTATGGATACTTGAAAGTCGTCTCCAAGTTATGGACCATAGTTATAGTACTGGACAGTTGGGTAGTTTTACAAAAAATTACAAAGTTAAAGCGCTTCTAAATTCCGGAGTAGCTCTAAGTAAAAATTGTACTAACATGTGACGTCATGCGATAATTCAACTCTAATCTATGTAGCATTTTGATTATGTAAAAAAAGAAAAATACGCAAGCAATACTTTTTTGATAAGCTGCCTGACCTGATAAAAAAAGACATTATCCCTATGGCTGCCTCGTACTCCTTTTTGACGTTTATAGTAAGAGGATGAAATTGTGTTGCATGATTGGGTACACTCGCGGACTTATTGAGCCACGATAGAACCTTGTCGCAAAATGTCAACGTCAAAATATTATAGAAATTGTTTGTTGACGTGGCGTTACTTCACTATGACAGCGTTTCATGTCTATTAGACGGACACATTTAACTATGATTTTTCATACAAATTGTAAATGATGCGTTTGGCATACCAACAGTATTGACGTCTAAATACGTATATAAAAACAACTGGCTGTACATGTTTAATAATGTTAGTCATAACTGTCCCCGTGTCACAAATACGTTTAGCACGCCCTCTATTTTCTCGCTCTTCCTTACAGAGTTAGAAAGAGTTAGATCGGCTTCTTGTGCTAGCCGTCCTGTAGAGAAATCACTATGAAATTAAAAAGGCAGATGGTTGATAATTTTATGTCAAATCGAACGGTTGTTTTTGGTAAATCATTTCCATAATAATCACCGAATTATGATATTAAATGTATAGGTATTTAAGTACTTAAATGTGATCGTAATGTATAGTAGTATAATTTTAAGTAATTATTGTAAAGATAGCTTTAATGTCAAAACAATTCACCGCTGAGGTAATTTTATATGGGATTATACAATAATGGCATAATAAATGATTTTTCAATAATATATAAAATGAACGTTTTATTTAGTAACTAAATTGTAAATCGGGGGAATTTCGTAACTCGTGGATATCCACTAAACGGGGAACAATTCCATAATCTGGCAACGCTTACATAGAAGCTCCAATGTCTTTGGCTTCTAGATAAGCGTTGCCAGATTATGGAATTGTTCCCCGTTTAGTGGATATCCACGAGTTACGAAATTCCCCCGATTTCCAATGTCCAAGCTCCAATGTCTTTGGCTTCTAGATAAGCGTTGCCAGATTATGGAATTGTTGCCCGTTTAGTGGATATCCACGATTTTCGAAATTCCCCCAATGCACCTAATACCAGACTATGCTTAACGTAACACGCATTATGTGTATGTATTTCCTGATTTATCCAAGATACTAAATGTATCATTTATTTATTTATTTATTTTATTTGGGGCATCAACAGCAATACAGTACATTGAATGAGACTTAGGTACTAAACAAAAAGCCAATGACAGATGACCACAGAAATACAGTTAAGCGAAGCATACCTACTTAAAACTAACACAGAAACAAAAAAAAAAATCAAGCTAAAAAACTACATTGTTAGTCCACGGACATTGTGTTTGTGTGTGTGTGTGTGTGTGTGTGTGTGTGTGTGTGTGTGTGTGTGTATGCATGTATACTTGTTTTACTCCAAAGTCGAATCACCTATTTATAATAAAAAATTTTGCTTATTTATTATTTATCATCGTCATTCATCATTGTCGCTTCTAGTATACGTCCCACTGCTGGGCACTTGCCTTTTACCAGAATAAGAGGACTTTGGGAGCAGTTTCCACGTAGATGCGGATTGGAATCTACATGCAACATTGAACTACTTGGTAAGAGCGTGTAGTGTGCAAGTTTCCTCATGATGTTTCCCTTCATCAAAAAGCTTATGGTTTTCGTAAATTTCGAATGAGATGTAACATCTCTACACTCAGGGTATTTTTTGACGAACTGTATAAGTATTATTTCTTGTTACGTATGACACCATTTCGATATAGAACCCTTATAGACTACAGGCCCCTGACCAAAAAATGTGGGTCATATGAACCACCTGGTGACGTATATAGGACGATATAAGAGCATAAAATAATAAGATTCAGCACTACGCCGTCACTTGTAAGCTGTCCAACTGAGTGCTGGTGAGAATTTAAAAGTGTAACCTTCGATTTTTTCCCCTTGTCGCATGATTTTTGTACGGCGTTGCGGAATAATGGATTAGAAGCTGTATTGAAACAGTATGAAACTGATGCCGTACAGAATGAAATGACCAAATTTACCCTAGAAATTGTCAGAAAATCAAAAAAAAATACCGACTTTGTGGCGCACCATTTGTACGGCATCAGTTTCATACTGTTTCAATACAGCTTCTAATCCATTATTCTGCAACGCCGTACAAAAATCATGCGACAAGGGGAAAAAATCGAGGGTTGCACTTTTGAATTCTCACCAGCACTCAGTTGGACAGCTTACAAGTGACGGCATAGTGCTGAATCTTATTATTTTATGCTCTTATATCGTCCTATATACGTCACCTGGTGGTTCATATGACCCACATTTTTTGGTCATGGGCCCGTAGTCTATTAATAACTAGCTTTTGCCCGCGGCTTCGCACGCGTGAACCATGAGCATTTCAAAGAAGCTAGCAATCAAGCAAGCGAGCACCCAAACCTGCAAGCATGTAAGTATGCAAGCAGGCATGCAAGCAGGCAAGCAAGCATGCATGCAAGTAAGCACGCAAGCATGCATGCATGCAAGCAAGCATGCATGCATGCATGAAAGCAAGTATGCAATCAAGCATGCAAAGCAAGGACTCAAGCAAGCATGCAAGCAAGCCCCCGCATTGCCCCGCTGCCTTAATTTTTCTGAAACTGTAAATATTGCAGGATTTTTATAAAACAAACCTAACCTAACCTATAAGGCTGTCCTAAAATATACCTACCCCAAATAGCTTTTGCCCGCGACTTCGTAGTTACGCGCTAAGATGTAAAACGAAAAAATAAGTTTTTTCCCGTTTCCGTGAAAATTTTGGGGAGTGCTTTCGGAGAAGGTACACTTGAAGCCTTTAAAGAAAGACACGTTATAAATGTTAAGTCTCTTTCTTCCGCTGTTTCGTCTGGAAACGTAAAATCCCGTTTTTTCCCGTTTTAGTGTTCCCCTACACTCCCGAATAAACCTGCGTGACAAATTTCAACTTTTTGTGTCCAGTAGGTAAAACGTAAAATCCCGGTTTTTCCCGTTCCCGTAAAAATGTTAGGAAATCCTTTGTTAATGCTCCCTTACACTCCCTAAGGAAGCAAAATGCTAAATTTCATCTTTCTACGACCAGTAAAACGAAAAATCCCGTTTTTCCCTATCCCGTGGGAATTTCGAAAAATACCTTCTTAGTGCACCTCTAGGATACTCAAGGTATATGTGTGCCAAATTTCAAGTTTCTAGCCATATTATGCCTACCGCAGTATTTCTTTGTAAACAAATATTTTTCCCGTTCCCATGGGAATTTTGGAAAGTACTCTCTTAATGCTCCTCTGCACTCCCGAAGCAACCTACATGCCGAATTTCAGTTTACTGCAACCAGTAAAACGAAAAGTCCCGTTTTTCCCATTCCCGTGGGAACTTCGAAAAATACCTTCTTAGTGCACCTCTAGGATACTCAAGGTATATGTGTGCCAAATTTCAAGTTTCTAGCCATATTATGCCTACCGCAGTATTTCTTTGTAAACAAATATTTTTCCCATTCCCGTGGGAATTTTGGAAAGTACTATCTTAAATGCTCATCTACACTCCCGAAGCAATCTACATGCCGAATTTCAGCTTTCTGCAACCAAAAATGAAAAGTCCCGTTTTTCCCGTTCCCGTGGGAAAAAATTCTGAAATTAGTTTCTTCGTTTTGTAATCACCTACTTTTGTATCAAATTTGAAGAGTCTAGTTATTATAGTTACTGAGATAGCGTCACTCGGAGTCGAATATATAATTCCCGTTTTTTCCTTATCTCGTGGGAATTTCCAAAAATCCTTCCTTAGTGGATGCCTACATTATATAAGGTATCTATGTGCAAAATTTCAAGTCTCTAAGTCCAGTGGTTTGGGCTGTGCGTTGATATATAGTTAAGTCAGTCAGTCAGTCAGTCAGTCAGGACTTTGAATTTTATATTAATAATAGAAACATTTCTTTACACCGGAAATGTCTTTATTTTATGTACCTTAATTATTTATAAATACTCGGTTTCACCGCCTTTATTGCGTGTCCATTTTGATGAATAGAAAAATTGATTTTGTTAAACAAAAAACCTTTTTCCAATTGTTACTTGAATAAATAAAAAGTACCCGTTTTTGCATAGGGAGTGTCAAATAAGGTGACTAGGGTGACATGGGCAGGTAAAATTAAAAGGCACTCAAATAGTTTAAAAATTGTTTTATAAAACATAATAAATACAGGCTCTAACGTAATGCACAACAAATAAGGTGGGTACGCTTGAAAATTGAAGTTTTTTCAGGACGGCAAGTGTCTTTGTGTATTCGAGTCAAACTATACATTGAATTCAACAAGTCATATCCTTTAATAATTATTATTATTATTTTAACAACTTTCTATTAAAATATTAGAAGAGGCTTAGGTTTTCTATAGAACCATAGCGTAATAATAACAAGTAGTGAGGTAGTTCGGCTGATAATTACACGACACGGCGCGAGGCTGACCGCTTGTTCCGTATCGCCGTCCGATTCTCAGTAAGTACATACCGGACTCGGCCGATTGTAAATGTTAGCGTAGATAACACGGAATAGAAAAAACAATTGGAAATGGCATGTCGAGGCACGCGAGCCACTTTTCTGCTTAAATCACGTCGACACCGGTTCGCCTAGAGAATGTGACTTATCACACATCCACCTTGTTTTCTCTGTTCCGTGGGAGAGACTAAAGTCCGCCCACTATTGGAAATTATTACGCTATGCTATGACAGACCATTATAAAGCCTGAACAGAAATATAAAAACATGCACTGGTGTCGCCAGAGTCGCCACTGTATCTTTTATACGGTAATATAATATATTCCATGCAGAAAATAGGTGTTTTTTTATATTTCTTGTCAGGCTTATAATACTTCACGCCACGCCTGCCTGAAAAAGTTATCGTAACAATTAAGTGCGAAAAGGTGTTGAAATCAATATATAGCTAACACTAGCTAACTTTATAGCTAACTTTTATATTTATCTTAAAACATAGTCCATTTTACCCGACCAGGACCAGGCTTCCCAATAGGAAACAAAGATCTATTTCCATTCATTAAAGCTTACAACGTATTCACATTGGTGTAGTTATTTATTAAGCCGAGTACAACTGTTGGACGTTACAGTAACCCTAAACCCTAGTGTGGTGTGGTGTTCCGCTCACGGCAGGCTCGCGACTCACGCTACACTAAGGTTTTTAGTAAAATAACGTAACGGTTACGGTTGCAGTTCGCAGTTGAGTACCCGGCCTTAGAGTAGTAGTAAAGGAGTTGATTGAGGTGAGTCAAATCCCTCAATGTGTGTATATATACGTATAATAGTGCCACTATCCCACAGGAGATATAATACATAATATATACAATTTGACAACAAATATAATGCGCATCGGCAGTATTCGTTTGCGCAGAGAAGCGCAGACCAGTTTCCGATGGTAGCCGAACGTGTAAATAATCTATATTGAACTTTATTTGCAAGCGCAACTGGCAGAGTATTGCTTGCTTTGCATTCTTAGCTCTGTCCCGCTTACACGATTTTGCCATTGTTGGTACGAAATCGATCGACCAATAACAGCGTCAAAGTTTCCCGCGCTACTAAAATTGGTCTACTGCGCAGGTACATTGTGGAGCATTATTTTTGTTGTCAAACTGTACATATGTATTTATGCCGGTTTGTGCAAGTGGGTGGATCAACTTTTTCTTGCCACTCGTTCCTATGGTTACGTTCTCGCTCACAGTTTAATACATAAGTTTACAGGTTTCGAACTTGCATTTAAGCCTCTTCCATAATTGGTCATCTATTAAGCACGTTACTATAATGCAGTGTTTTTCAAACTTTTTCACAATACGACCCCCTAGTATGAAAAAAATATCTCGCGACCCCCTCCCCTTCTTTTTTTCATGTAGGTATTTTATTTATGTTACAAATATTCAATTAATACGACACATTTATGCATTTGCATAGTAAGCAACTTTTTTGAATTGAATGAGGTAGTTTCCGCGACCTCTCGCGACCCCCTTGTCGAGGCTTTGTGATCCCCTAGGGGGTCGCGACCCACAGTTTGAAAAACACTGCTATAATGTGACACAACATTTCTTCTAACATAATACTACTTTTGTCCCCTCGCTGATGGGACAGAAACAGAATAACAGCAAGAAATAGTTGATCCACCCAAGTATATTTTTGTGATCCAGACATATTGTATATAACAAAAAAATGTAGGCGACAAACCGTACATAGAAGCTCCTGGTCGGGTTTTACATACATAACATTTTATTCTTGTCAATTACATATTTAATACAAGTACATTGTGAACCTTATTACAATGCAAATAAGTTTACAAGTTGTGCAGTCAAAAGCATTCATAACAATTCGTCAAAGATGGAATTGAAAAAATAGTCATATATATATATATTTATCAAAAGGTCGTATCTGAAATCCATATGTAAACTAAACTCATCTTTCAGCACATTTAATAAAGCTCACTCTAAAATTAACGATTTTTGAAAACAAGTTAAAACGAGTATAGTCAACGTCAAACGTAACTCATCACTTTAGTGCTTTGTCGTAGTAAAGTAATCATAAACAGACAGTTGAATGTGTCACAGTTGTCACAGCGACAAGGCTCTAAAATGATGACCGATTTTGACGTTGACCAGTAGGTACTTCATTAAAATGACTAATTATCTCAGTTCCACCTTTTTTCGACAGTTAAGGCGCCTTCACGTTGGATCGCAAGCAGCGCGTCATCATGCCTTCTTATCACAACTACAGCCGCTCGTGTTGTTTCGATTAGGGCGTCGCATCAGTCCTACAGACGGGCAAGTTGCGGAGTTTCCAAAAAAATTAAAGTTCTCGAGAAATTCTAGAAAATTCTACATTAGAAATGGAAATTTTCAATCAACTTACAAGGATTCGCGTTTTTACAGAATTTTTAAAGTTTTAACTGACAGAAAATTTGGCAGTTTCGGAAACTTTCCATCGGCATGGTTCCCAATGAAGAAACATCGTTACTCCCGCATGCCCACCACGAGGGCAAGGCAAGCGTCCCGTCGCGCGCGAGTTAGTTTTTTTTACATAAAATAGGCTTAAGTTTGACCTCAATCTCGCTTGATGGAAGGCGAAGATGAGGCCTAAGATGGTACACGTTTGCCTAGAAGGCGTCTGATCACTTGGACTTAAAAATGTCCAGATTATAGCGCTCCGGAAAAACTGACCTCGGCAGAGAGTTCCACTCCTTAGCCGTCCGCATAATGAAAGAGACAAACCGCTTCGTGCTTAATGGAGGAATCTCTCAAACATAAAGGAGCGACCACATTGCTGCGTATACGCAGTGACGTGTCGTATACGTAACGTGACCATACGTCCCGGTTTGGGCGGGACAGTCCCGGTTTCAGGCAGTCTATCCCGGTGTCCCCAGCGAAGCCAACTTCGTCCCGGTTTTGCAAGCAGACCCAATGATAGTTTAAAATTATACGTACACGTATCTAAAAACGACCCGATATTTAAAAATAAATTTGTTCAGTCGTCAAATACAAAAATACGACTTAGAAGTCACGCCACTATTGGGGGCTTAGTAAGTCGTGCCAACTTAACAATTTTGTGTTTTGAGCTTTAATTATTTTGTGTTATTCTATCTTCTATAGTAAAAAATACTTGTAAAACACTAAAAACTTTTTTTATTATATATTTCCGCAGATGTGTCCCTGTCTGACAAAATAAATAAATGGTCACTTTACGTATGCGTCACGTTCTCTCACCGTTTCTTCGTAAACGCACCGTCGACTTCTTTTACGCACTGGTGTGGCCGGACCTTAAGGGTGAAACTGCTTAAACTTGCCCGTCTTTTTCTTACTGTTCGTTCTAGACAGAGACGGCTAGTCGTCTAGCCGGGCTGCTGGTGTAGGCGCCTGCTGTCGACCTCGAAGGCGCTCAAAGAACGTATTTGACTGTAATTATTTCCAGTAGTTACTCAATTTGCATCAGTGTGTGCGACTTAACAGATAATACGAAATCTTATTGTTAAAATGCTTTGTGTATTAATTGCACTCATCCATGAATGATTGTTAAAAATGACTAGTATAGGTACAGCAGTTAGGGCTCTTATAAGGCTTTTTTGTGACAATGATTTATCCAAATGCGTTCTCTCAAAAATTTGAATCAGCTTGTCTTATAAAACTCTGTCTACACATGCGAGAGTAATGGTGGCTTTGCATTGACGCGCCGCAGCGCTGGCAAGTTTTATATAATCGTACGTGACCAGCAACGTATGACGCTCTTTACATGTGTAAGCAATGCTTTTCATTGACCCAATTTTCATTCGATATTCGAAATTCGTATCATACCTGCTCACTCTCAAATTGAAGACTATTAGTGTGAGCGGAACAGCACGAAACAAACTTCGAAAATCGAATCTCGGAGTATAAGCCCAGACCGTAGAATATCGTAACGTTATAAGAGAGTAGCTTTGATAAAATTGATGGAATTGGAACAGCTTATTCAATGGGGGCTATCGCGTGATAATTTGCCACTAGAGGCGCTAGTGTCGCGTGAGGTCCAATAACATTCACTTTTCACTGGTTTTGGCGGGCTTCGTGACAAAAATTATAATTCCTTTCATTTATCTGTTGAAAAGTGATCTCCTTCGTGAAATTATCGCAAATATGGATTATTTTTTCGAACGAAATGGAACTGCACAACATTGGGGCATAGCTACTCGATGTGATGATAGTTATTTATAATTAATAAACTTAATGAGATTCAAGATTTAAATATTTGTTTCGGCGCCGATATCATACCTGGACCTTAGTCGTCAGTGGCGCCAACTGGTGAGAAAAAAAAACGATAGTCCCCATTCAGAAACTACTAATAGTTTAAAATTGTCTGATCGTTCTAATATTTTTTATTGTACGGCCTTTTCGGCCTACAATCTTCTTACGGACCTAAAAATCTTAAAAAAGCACCGCAATTACAAAACCTCATAAGAGCGCAGTTAAAAAAACAATACAAAAAAAATCAAAAGCGTAATGTAAGAGATTCGTGTGAAACTAAAAACTAAGCTAATGTTAACTAAACACACCTAAACCCAAACTTACTCAATACATGGTAAAATAAAGCTTACACAAGGCATTATGTTCTACTAGCTTCTGCCCGCGTAGTACATGTTAGAGTAGTATGTTTATCGCTTTCCCACGGGAACTACGCAATTTTCCGGGATAAAAAGTAGCCTATGTTTTAATCTAGGGTACCAGCTATCATCGTTCAAAATTTTATCCAAATCCGTCGAGTCGTTTTAGCGTGAAGAAGGAACAAACATACCCCCTCACATCGTCACAAATTTTCGCATTTATAAAATTAGTACGATATAAACTAGTTATAAATTAAACACAATTAAAACTATTCAATGGTGTAAGTTACTGGAATATGAATATGTATATCAGGGGTTCCCAAACGTTTTTTTTATTCGCAGACCACGGTCAAAGTCTCTACATTTCCACTAGGTATGTTCACATAACCCCCATTTTTTCGCGCCAACGCGGACCCCTGGTCCCCCTGGACAATTTTATCGAACTTTCGAGTGTTATTTTCAAAAATCGTAATCATATGAAGTCATAATCGAATGATGCGTGAAACGAAACACCATGAAGGGAGAAAGTTGTTTATGAAGATATGTATAGGTATTATTTTCTTGTGTATTTTTGCTGGTCTGGGCTTAAAGAAAAAACTAAGAATGTACCAGTAGCTTCTCTTCCCGCGCAGATGGTAAAAGCCCATCGAGGGAATGCGAAAATCTTAGGAATCATGTTATACACGATACGGCTAGCAACTCGTTACTATTTTGAATCCTCTTACCACCTATAAGCCCACAATCACGCTAAACGTGGCCTTTGGGTCTTGTTATCTTAGCCCCGTCTACCCCGTAAGGGATAAATACGCGATTTATGTATGTATGTTTAGGTGTAAGGCGTAACAGAAACACGCCACTTGCGGTTTGCTGCATGAGACAATTATTGGCGGGTATGTAAACAAAATGGTCGCAAAAACGTGGATTATTGGTACTTCCCCTGGCTAAATTTCAAATTCCATCTAAAAAATAACAGACACAACACAATGTCTTGCCATAAATATCCTTAAACTAATATTATGCAGCTCAACATAAAATCTAGAATGTTTGCGGTTTCCCTTATATCGTTAAACAATTCAATGTTCTATTCCCTTGCAAATAAGGCTCAGTCGACAAATTTCTATCATGTCTTTTGTGGTCTTTGTTAATAAATCGAATCTTTAAAAACGCTAAGCTTAAAACTAAAAGTAATACAATAACATTGCAAATCATGCGCTTGTCAATTACACAATATTAATTACTTGTGGTCTTCGATCAATAAAACATCTAGACAGGTCGGCGCCCAAAATTCATCTTTACAAATAACGCCTCACTGGCGGAGTGAGCTCTTTGATTAGTCCGCTTAACAGTCTATGGTTCCGTAGCGAACGATCATAAAATTAAGATTCAATGATGATTTGTGACTTCATTGCAGCTAGTGTTAGGGTAAATTAATAAATTTCCCAAGCCTGCATTGCACAGGTGCCGCGAAGAGGGAACCCCATCCCGGGGTATCGTGGGGCGTCGCGGTGACACCACAAATTATGAGTGCTCCCGTAGCGCCTCACATACGACTGAATAGGGAATCCGTGTGGTTTTTAGTGGGTATGCCTGCCGTCGCGGGAGAGCCCTACATACCCCCGGTAACCCCGTACCGGGCGGATGCATAAGGCGCATTTTCCACACCATAAAAAAGTTTATTAATAAACATGTAACACTAAGCCGAGTGGGTAAGTATCGATTTAAACCTCTCATAAATATGTATTGAGACCTTTCCTTTGACATAACGTAGTATGGGACATATTTATGAATAATTATTTTTACACTTGACTGTACAGATGCGGGTAGTTTTTACTTTTGATTGTGTGTGTGACGTCTTTAGAACTATTGATCGAAGCCTTTATAGATCAGTAAAGGCTACAGCACTAAAGGTATGTAGCGAAATATTTACTACTAGCTGTTGCCCGCAACTTTGTCTGCATAGAATTCGTTTATCGCTATCCCGCGGGAATTACGCAATTTTCCGGGATAAAAAGTAGCCTATGTGTTATTCCAGACTATAATCTATCTATGTTCCAAATTTCATCCAGATCTGTCCAGCCGTTCTGGCGTGAAAGAGTAACAAACATCCACACATTCTCACAAACTTTCACATTTATAATATTAGTAGGATAAGCCACCTTCACTACATACATAGTATACAATGTCAATTTCCCGCTGTCTGTCCCTATGTATGCTTAGATCTTTAAAACTACGCAACGGATTTTGATGCGGTTTTTTAATAGATAGAGTAACTCAAGAGGAAGATTTATACGTATAATACATGCATAATTTCGTTGTGAAACACTGATTGCAACCGTGCGAAGCCGGGGCGGGTCGCTAGTAATCTTACAAACAAGACAATGGCTGAACTACCTAACTTAGTACTAACTTAGTATGAGAGAGAGCAAAGTTTTAAACTTTTTATTTAACTTAACCTGTTTGTTTTTGTTTGCGGCAAATTTGGTCTAATTCTAGTGGTCCGATGGCTTTGAAATTTGGTACACCTATGTACAATGGTTGACAACGCAAGCGCAATTATCAAAAAAAGCTTGTATTAAAAATGAAACTTTTTAACCTGAGCTGATTGTTACAAGACCTTGTAGTAATATCGCGCTAAATACCTGTGCGGTAGCGAATTTACTTAACAACAAAACCTTATTCTACTTAATCTATTTTGGTGTTAAGCAACTTCCGACAACACAGCAATTGTGACTCCAGTTCTAAGCTAACATTTAATATTAAAAACCATATTGTAAACCCTTGAACAACGTTAAATATTTATCATAATTTAATTTGTGAACACGTCCATTTGCTCTGACATAGTAACGACAGATATTTTGCACAATACGTCATGTAAGCGTAGAGAAAGTTTAAATTCGACTTTAGCGAGTTGTTTAAAAAAAAACAAATAATACAAGTTTTTTTAAAACACATTCAATAGAGAAATACATAGTTCTAAATTTTCACAATTGCATAACGGTATGTTTTTAAAAATTGACACATTTCTCTAACAAAATAAGGGTTCACAATTAGCTTCTGTTCAAAACAGACATACTTACAACTAATGTCATGACACTTAATAGCTACCTGTCAATAAATTATTATGATACGAAGCGACTGAAACAAAACAGTCTATTCCCACTAGTTCCACAGTCACTATACAAAGTAGTACCATCAAAGGAACTGACAATGGAACTAGTGGGAACAGATCAACAAAACTAGTCTTAAAACGATTACATAAAATGTTTCAAAATTGTGTAAATCAATTGGAAAAAAAGCTTAGTGTAAAAAACATTAATAATAACATTAATAGGGATTCAGCAACACAAAACTACTATTATTTTTGAGTCGCGTTTGAAATTATACATGAGTACAATAGCCATAAAGACTGCACTTTGGTCTTTAGAAAGAGACAATTAGCGTCACGTAAATAAGAGCGAGACAGCGCTCTACGAAACCGAAATCAGCCGAGAAGACCGTTGTGCAATATTTATGACTGGATACTCTATGTTATGTATACATAATTTAGGCACTCAATCTGTACAAGTTAGGACTCAGATAAACACTTAAAGCATTTCCACATTTTTATGAACAAATTCAGAAAGGAAAATAATTTGAAAAATTAAAACTGTAAACGATTTTAAATTTTTGACATCGCATTTACTAACATTTTATAAAGCCTACAACTTGGCTGCATTTTTTGTGAATTTATTATTTTTTAAATAGCAACTTACAACAAACGAACCTATTGCTAAGCCGTTTCAAATATGTTCTGTCTCAATCCAACACTGCGGCGTTCACACACGAAAGAAAGGGACGCAAAATATACGGCAACTGTCACTATTTTCACAAAAACTTGCAGCCAAATTCACACACGACCAAAGCTTTGCTTTACAACATGGACTTTATAACGCTAGAAATAGAGTTGTATCTCCTTCATCAGTCGACGATGATCTCTCTATACTGCCTATCTTCACTCTGTTCCGTCTCTTGATCCAACGACTCCTCTATGAGGGATTCCGTTCTTTCTATATTTATGCCCTCAGTTTCGCTAGTAGCCGTTTTAATGTCTCTGTAATTAATGATAATTTACGTATTACTGAAAAGCCGTGGTAGCCTAGTGGTTTGACCTGTGGCCTTTCAAGCAGGGTCGTGGGTTCGAATCCTGGGTTCGCACCTCTGAGTTTTTCGGAATTGATTTTCGAATTTACATTTGAAATTTGCCACAAAGGTTTCGGTGAAGGAAAACATCGTGTGGAAACCCGCACACATCTGCAAAGCAATTCAATGGTGTGTGTGAAGTTCCCATTCCCAATCCGCACTGGGCCCGCGTCGGAACTATAGCCCAAACCCTCCAATAAATGGATACCATGGCGAAACTGAACACTTTGGACATATCAAAACACAAGGTTTGCCCGATGTGTTTCGGATAATTCGTCAATGTGCTCGAAGCGTCCAAAATGTTAATCCAAATGCCATGATTCACCTAAATCCGTTAACCCGTTTTAGCGAGAAGCCATAACCAATATTATATAGACAAACTTTCAAATTTACAATATCAGTAAGATCTCTATTATTGTTTAGTTGGCGCTTAAAGTTAAGATAGACTTACGTTTGTTCTTGTTGCGGCGCGGCCTCGAGCGGAGCGGGCGCTGGGGCGGGAGCGGGCGCGGGGGCGGGAGCGGGCGCGGGAGCAGAAGCGGGCGCGGATGCGCCGGAAAGGGACAGCGACTGCGGCCGCTTGAGCCAGCCACATCGCTCCTCCTGACATTACAAATTCAATTATTGTACACTCAGCATAAAAGGGGAATCAAAATAGTGATGCGTTGCTAGTCGCATCGCCTATAACATGATTTCGAAGATTTTCGCCCATTCCCTCGATGGACTTATTGGACTGGTTTGTCTATTTACGTACGTACGATAACTTGATTAATGCGTGTGGGGGGGGGGGGGGGGTTACAATTTTTTAAATATCATAGTTTATGAATAGTGTGACACATTTTAAACTTATTGTACATACATAAATACACAAATCACGTCCTTATCCCTTACGGGGTAGACAGAGCCTAAGGTAAAACCTACAGGCCACGTTTAGCTAGATTGTGGGCGTATAGGTGGAAAAAAGAATCAAAATAGTGATGGGTTGCTAACTCCTAAGAATTACGCCCATTCCCACCATCTGCTCGGGACGAGAAGCTACTGGTACATTCTATGTTTTTCCTTTGCTCTCAGACCAGCATGGAAGTAAACTTATTGTGATATACTGTAGCATAGTAAAGTGTTGGTATAATTTGTATGCGACCACCTGCGGCGTGTTGACAGCTATAATATCCGTCTGCGTGGCGACCGGCGCGGCGGCGCGCGAGGACACGCAGCGCAGCACCTGCTGCATGCAGCCCTGGAGCTCCACCACCTGAACAAAAATAGTAAATTGCTACAGAGGCTAAGAGCCCTCCGTTATCGCTGCTAAATGGCTTTATTGGGCTTTTAAGGCTAGAGTGAAAAGGCTATTACTGAACCAGTGAGTTACACCTTTGGCCTCATCTGCACCTTCCACCAAGTGAGATAGAGGTCAATCACTGGTCAGTTCGTAGTAATAAATAATAAAGAGGCCGGGTAAGGCGTGTTTATTGACGGCCGAGCGCAAGCGAGGCTGGATAGTTTGAGGCTGGCTCTTTTCCCTTTTCTAGATAAACTAAAAGTAAACCAGACAAAATAAAACTGCAAAATGTAAGAAATCTCATTTATTGTCTTAACGCCAGTGGTGTGTCAAATTTTGCTGATAGTTTTTTTTTAATGATTTAATGTCAAGATGTTGTGTCATAAATATGTGTCACCTGAAACGTGACACTTCGCAGACTAATTTAAAGATCATAGCGTCAATACAATAGTGGTAGATCCAGACGGATCCTGCACAAGGTGGAAGCAAGTGGCGAGTACCAATGTGTGTGTAACTCATAAAATACATAAAATTTACAAGTAACAGGAAAAGCAGACGTACAACTGCGAACTTATCCCTTAAGAGGTCTCTTCCAGTTAACCTTCGAACAATTGACAGAACAACAGAAACCAGAGTAGACATTATAACAAAAGAAGCTAAAGAAAAAGAGCAATGACCTAATTTAGTTATCGTTTATCGTTCATTGACGGTTCTAAGGGGGAGACCACATTCAATAGTGGACGTCTGCCAGCTGATGATGATGATGATGTAAGCTAAAGCCGTGTACTCATCTGCGAGCTGTAACCGTAACTGTTGCACGTTACCGTAACCAAAAAGTACAGGGTGGGAAGGAGTATACCGACAGATTTTAACCAACGATTCTGTAGTGCCTATTTGGACAAAAATGGTAATATGTATAAACGTTACTAGATAAAGCCTAATTGAGATATCAAATTGTTTCAGTTATTCACAACTTGACTATATTTCATAATTGTGTTTTTTTTTCTCTTGGACATAGGAGACATCTCCTATGCATCCCTTTTATAAATGTATTTAATTTAAGTATACTTACTGTATTTTGTTTTGAAAAAAATGTCTTTCTGCCAAGTTTCTTGCGGCGCATTCCTCTTAGCAATGGTATTTCCGAATGCGCTGGTAGTTTCAAAAAGACATGTAAAAGAGCCCTTGGCGGCCAGTTTGAACAAATAAAATTTTGATTTTGATTTTTTTTTTATGTTGAAAAACCTCAAGGTACGCCTTTATTGGCAGAGTGCAAAGCGGGTGGAGGGGGTAGCCTAAACGATCACAGCGCTCGCTACGGCTAAAATTGTCATTTTTGTCGCTGACTTGAGCTGTCAAATCCATATTGCAGTAAACATTTTCTAATCGTTTTTGAGATAAAAATATGGTCCTGGTAAGATGTGTTGTTGTGAAATTGTAATAACACCAAGAAGAATAGCGACTGTAAATTTTACCAATTTCCAAGACCACGGTGAAAACGAGACCAAAGAAATAAGGGGATATTTGCCGTAAGAAAAAAAAAGTAAGTTACCTAACCTCTAAAATTTTACTTAAAGTACGTTATCATTTGATACAAGTATTAAATTGAATAAATGTTACTCACTACCATTGTCCAAAATTGTGTAATATAGTAAAATAACACAAGATTTCATTAATATTTTTCACAATATTTACTTACTTCTTGTTTGACAGCGGTGACAATATTGTCCATAATGGCCGCTTGTCACGTGGCGCTATCGTCGCGCTCGGTCCCAATAATGTGACGTAACCACACACGCGCAATACTTACATATTAACCGATCTAATACCGTTCTTACCTGAGTCTGTAGACTGCAGCAAGTCTCAGTGAGCTGCCTCAGCGCGTCGCCGTCGGGCTTGCAAGTGTCGGCGGCTTGCAACGTGGACACCTTCTTCCACAGAGCGTTGATAGCTTGCATCTGTAGTTGCTGTATCTTGCGTTCACTCTCCAACGCCGCTTTGGTAGCCTCCATGTCGCACGTTAGCCTTCTGGATACAATGAGATTGTATTAGCCATTTAAGAATAAGAATAAGAATAAGAAAACTTTATTGACTGATATAGATACACAGACAGAATATTACATAATATGGATACTTATTCCAACCAGCCAAATGGCAGCCACTCAGCTATGTGTCACGATAATATCCAGGATTGTGACGCTGATTTTCAGTGACGCCAGTTACACAGTTACGGAGGTGGCTGTCACCAGGCACACATCCCAGTTCCCAAAAAAGCTATAATTTGAAGCCTAGTTATCTTCGTTTCCTCCCAAGGTATCCTTCATACAGATCAGTT
Organism: Pandemis corylana; assembly: GCA_949127965.1. Lineage (NCBI taxonomy): Eukaryota > Metazoa > Arthropoda > Insecta > Lepidoptera > Tortricidae > Pandemis > Pandemis corylana. The sequence goes on along the minus strand of OX421870.1, from coordinate 11,224,698 downwards.
CACCCTTTATACTGGACATAAAGCCACTTGCACAGTCTAAGGATAAAAAATGGTTAACTGTGCTACTCACTGTATATGCTGTCTCGCTCTCGCCGCCTGTATGGCATGCAGGATCCTCAGCGTGTCCTTGTTCAGATTCCTGCTCCTGTACCCCCTCCACATCTTCTGTATAGTGACAGCGGCCATTGATTCCACGCTCATCTTCTTCTGCCGTCTCTGATTCGAGGCTAATTTTATAATCTCCAGTTTATCTTGATCAATATCATCTTTGTTCACACCGTTGACTTTCGATTCTAGTTTCAAACTGCCTTTTCTTTGCTGTTCTGCTTTGGATTTCATTTTGGGGGACGAGGTCGCGCTCTTTGGTAGTTTAGGCGAGCTTTTCATATTATTGTTGATTGTTTTCGGCTGCGTTATTTGCCTATGCGGTTTCTCCTCGTGTACGCTGCTGTTGCTTGATGAAGTGTTCGAGATTGTGTGGATGGAGTTGTTGGTGGGCTTTGGTATGGTTCTCTGTATGTCGAACATGGGGTCCTGGTAGTCTGGACTCATGAGGGATTCTGGTACTGGCACCATTTTTGATGCAGCTTCTAGCGACTGGTTAACGGGTTTAGGAGGTGGGTCTGAAACTGTAGTTCTTTTTTCAGTCAATATCAGTTACGGAACTGCTGAGGATTCCTCTATAACATTTCAGATTTAAGCAAAACAGGTTTTTGTCATGAGACAGAAGTTTCATAAGACTATGAAGTTCTTAAGGTTACTAGTGGTAAGTAATCACCTTTACCTTTTATTTGATAAACTTCAAGTTAGTACAGGTCAATGTAGAAAGCTAAGACACCATATTTCATGTGCCAGTAATTTACCCAGATTCAAATGGCGCGTGTTACAACTTTACGCCATTCTCCAAATTTTGGTGGTAGATGGGAGGCAGCAGTAAAGTCAGCAAAGTACAAAATCCAAATAGAATGGCTACGCTCAAAAAGTTTATAGTACAAATTAATAAGAATATATGGGGCGTATTAATTTTTTCTGCAAATCTTACCTTTCTCTTTTTCCTTCTCCTTTGTCTTCTCGAATAATCCCGGGGAGTCGAAGCTTTGGCTCATAGCGGGAGATACCTCCGAGTATGAGAGAGACATCGGATGCGAAGGCGAATTCGTTTTCGATAGAGCGGCATGGTAACTTGATGTCAGTCGGTCGGGGGATCGGCCCATGTGCCGCGCGGTAATGCGGGCTGAAGATATCGATAGATACATAATTATTATAATGAGGAAGTTATATCCCCGCGTTTTTTTTGTACATATTACAATTCCAATTTCAAACTTATATGAATTATAGAAAGTTACTATTTCAAAAGTAAAACGAAATACTCTGGATCTTAGGAAGATAATAAATAAATAATAGAATAAAAATATCCTGGCCCGTTTCTCGACTGGTTGGTTGATTCGGCCAGTCTTGTCAGTTTAGACTTGAAAATCATGTACCTAGCTTAGAGACAAATAATTACATATCAGAGAAAAAAATCTGTGGGTTAACGATATTAGGATAAAACTGCACTGTGCTATAAAAACAAAAAGTTTATATCGAAAATGGGCTGCAAGGAAACTTTTACGTCTTTTAAACTTCCAGTACTTTCGGAAATACCGTCAAGAAAAATGCGACGCAAGAAACTCGGCAGAAACTTTTCCTTTTTAAGTCTGTTCATATTTATCTCGCTCGGAAACTACGGGACGGATTTCTATGACGTTTTAACCTGGAGTAACATATGGATAGTTTTAATAGTATTTAAAGCATTAAAGCCAATCGACAATTTAATGGCCATAATGCGACTGAATATTCCAAAGTTGTTTAAGAAGATTTGCGTCACTCACATTGCATCCGCGGCGAATGTATCCTAGTCTTGACAGGACTATGGTTTTGGTCTTTGAGCTGCTGTTGGTGGTGCTGAGCCTAGAAGCAAAACACCTTTTCTCAAAAATGTCCGTTAAAGTCGTCATTGTTAACTACATATCAGAACAGGAAGTTAATTGTTGCCGGTCAGTCCAAAAAAAAAAATTGCATACAAATTCCATACAAATTCCATTGCTGTCTAGTTATTAACTTGTTAAAAATGCAGATCACCATTATAAAATAAAGGCACAAGACTTAAAACACCAAATTAAAAAAAAGAAGCTAGTATGACAACGTGTTTATCTGTGTAGAAAAATTCTGGGTAGAAAAATACTCTCTTCGAATGCCATTGACAGAAAAAGGCGGCAAAGCAAAAATAATTAATAATTTATGTCAATCACATTTTCATTTATTTTGTTGTTGTTTACTTTTTCGCTTTTTGAGAAAAGCACTACACTTGTCTCGGCCAGAATAGCATTGCTGGCTTCTTATTATTAAACGGACTCGCAAGCTCGTCCGTTCAAACCAATACTCAGCCAGCAATTGCCCACTTCCTGGCCTAGACAGTAATGTACTATTAAACCTTTGGCTTTAAAATGCGGGTGCCATGGACGGTCACATTTTGCGGACGGGAGAACTCTTTGCTAGGTCCGTCCTGAACGCTAAAGGAGCGACCACACCGCTGCGTATAAGCAGTGACGTGTCGCATGCGTCACGTTCTCTCACCGTTTCTTCATACATTTTGTTGCGCAATAGTACAAACTTTTCTACCTTCAAAAAAAGTGGCAACCTTAGAGTACACGGGGCCCAAGAGGTTAAAAACTTACCTTGCTAAGTATGAGCCGCAGTTTCCTCTGGTCTTCGGTGTCCAAAGCATCAGCTGTCAGGGGGCAGGTGGCGGCGAGGTATTCGCACAGGTCCTGGTGCTGTCCCGAGTGGTAATGCCGACCCTTGCCTTGGCTGTACAGCCATTCCGCTTTTAGACTGAAAAAAAAATATTAGCTTTTTTGATGTGCGACTAAACTTTTGGTTCAGCTATGGCGAGTTTAGGTGTACTGCCATGCTGGTCTGGGAGCAAAGAAAAAACATAGAATGTATCAGATGCTTCTCTTCCCGCGCAGATGGTAACAGCCCATCGAGGGAATGGCCGAAAATCGTAGGAATCATGCGGCTAGCAACCCATCACTACTTTGATTCAATTTTCCACCTATACGCCCGCAATTTTGCTAAACGTGGCCTTTAGCTCTTGTTACCTTAGACTCTGTCTACCCCGTAAGGGATATAGACGTGATTTGTGTATGTGTATGTATGTATGGTACTTGCTTACCTTTCTATTGCGCTGACGACGAATCCATCAATTGACTTGACGCTCATGATCCAGTTTAATACAAACGGGCGGTAGTCAAAACCTCTGTACGCTTCATATTAAGGTTGTTATATGAATCAGTATTTTTTACGTAGTGTCATTGATGACTATCCTTTTTAAACAGACTTCAAAAAACGAGGAAATTATCAATTCATTTGTTTTTTAATTTTTATTTGACGAGTGTTCAATACTTAGCGGTCTTATCAGAAAATGAAAAATAAACTGTTCTCTCAGCAACAGCTATAATTAGGTTCCCACAATGGTTTAATTATTGAGTGTCGATGGCAAATGAAGAGCAGCTCAGGCGGAGGTAGAGACACTGGTAAAGCCGGTTCCGATGCTATATCCTAGTTTGTGGCCGTCGCAACACAGTGTATATTAAAAAGTATAGGCCTATTTAGAAAAAAAATACCATATCCCTATATTATTATGTACCACTATAATCCATTATTATCTTTTAATTATGCTAAACTTGGCCTTTAAGTCTTGTTACCTTAGGCTCTATCTACCCCGTATGTATGTATAATCCATGATTTTTGTCAATTCTAGAAAATTCATAAAAAGGATACAGCTTATCCTTCCCAGCCATGGCAACGCACGGATTCCCCTGCACCGTAAAGCTGTCAAGCTTGCTCAGATGCACAAGATGGCTGACCTCATTCAAGTCTTGGATATTGTTGTGAGCGAGCCCCACATGCTCAAGGCTCGGAGGCAGGTAGCGGTCACACTGCCTGAGGTCTGTTATACGGTTACGTTCCAGGTTTAAATGCTGAAAAAAATATTAAAGAACAAAATATAAAAGAGACAAAATCATACAAACTTTGATCTTCGGGGATACTGTTAACAACGTAAAGAGTCTGTTAGGCTTCTTTCAGAAGCTAAGCTGTCACGAGCAGTACCTACAGCCCACCATGCAAAACTGGTGTAGTATCAGTTTCTGAGTTGCAGAAAATAGCCCGTTACAAGTTACAACTACCCAATATTAGAGCCAGACTAACTATGATGCCTCTTTATCTTTTTCTAATTTCCTAAAATATGTTGTCTGTAACGAGCCATTTTTGTTTTTTTTTTCTTCTCTGAACTAAGAAGCCTCTGCTATAATGAATAGTTCAGCCCAGACTAATATAATCACTTGCTTTCCATAATTAGGATATTTACCTTTAAACTCTTCAAGTAGCTGATATCAGCAATGAAAGCAATTTGGTTGTTGGACAAATCTAAATGCTCAAGATGCATGTTGTGGTTCAGATGCTCAATGGATTTTATATTATTGCCTGAAATAGAAAGAAAATATTGCAAGAACTCAACTTTAATAGCATACATTTTAGGAATTATTCAATCTTTTATATTACATATCACCCCAGTATTACAGCAAACATTTCAATTGAAACTGATTAGAAATTTAAAGGTTCCTTACTGATAAAGTCTATTATTTGGTACAAGAATTTTTTACTAATACAATATTATACTAATTATTAAAAGTTGTTAAATTATTTAAGGCATGCTGCATGCAAACATCAAAACAAATCTGTGTGCCCGAAGGCACCAACAGTGATACAAATAATGTTAAAAACAACAGCATGTAATTTACCTATGTCGGAAAAATCTATTTTTAAATCTTTTTTGAGTATTTTGAATGTTTTGAGAACTAAACATGATCTATGATTCATAAAAGCATTTTATTCCAATGTTAACTTACCAGCCAGCTTCAACACTTTGAGATATATCAAGTCTTTTAGACCCTCGATCTGCAGGATGCCATTGTTGCTGAGTGCCAGCGAACGCAGGTTGGTGAGCCGCGACACTCCATGCATTCGGAGCAGGAAGTTGTTGCATATTGATAGCTACAAATATACTAATATTTTCTAGCATTTTTGCAAATTTTCAGCAGTTTTCAATAGATAGAGCATTATCAATCACATTTATTAGTCACAAAGCATACATTTGATAATAAAGTAACCGCCTACATAAAATAATGGGAATGAATGTTATATTAACCAATTGTAAAATGTAAATTTAGTTCAGTTAACAGCCACTTAAAGTTAACAGAGACAATGATTGGTGACCTCTCTGAAAGCTACTCTGGTTGGGGAATAAACATAACCTTAGCAATATTTATGAAATGTAATGGATGAAACTTAACAGAAAACTTTAAGCTTATTTTCTAAGTTCATTAGTAGTGGCACATTTTATATATTTTATTTTATGCGAAGTAAAAGTGTCTCACATTCTCGACGCGGTTATAAGTGTCGATGTTGTCAAGCCGCTGCAGCTCGTTCTGGTCGAAGATTAAATTTATTATCAGTTTTGCATCCTCAGGCGCTTTCTCTATTTTCTTCAACCCACGCCTCGATAAATCCAATGTTTCGTTAATAGACTCCCCTGTTAACATAATAACGGTCACAGAAACAAATCAAGCCTAACAATCAACGCAAACACAGACGGTCTTACCCATTATAGTGCACTTTTATAGCATCTTTTATTTATTTAGAAATTTGATGCAGTTTTTCCCAAAAATCAACATTCGTAAATTTGCGTTCGGAATTATAATTTTAATTATTGGGTAACTGTCAACGCCCCAATATTTACAGTAAATATGTTTCTAAATTATTGGTAAATACTGCAAAATTTTAAAGTAAAATTTTCAAATTATTTATCATTTACAGAAAACAATCATCTTGTAACTTAATTTAGAAGTAGTATTTATTATTTACCGTTATACTTTTTGTAAATGGAAATCGAGAATAGTGGTTTTCGAATTTTTTGCTGTTTGACATTTAGCGTTGTTCAACGTTGAACTTTTATTTATCGGTTTTTGTTTGTAAACTGTTAGTAATAATTGGTACCTATTCTATGAATTTCTTCTTAGATTCTTTTAAAGATCAAAAATGAAACGAAGACAAATGTAATACAACTTGGTCCGAACGGTAAAATTGAGAACCGAAAAGCTTGACATCGATAAAAACGGTTTCTAACTACACTACTACGCGGCGGCGGCGGACTTGTTGTTGAGGTTAGTGAGATTTTTACGATAAATTGTTTTTCTTTACGAACGTAAACAAATATTACCTGAATTCTAGTAAGAACAAGACTTATTAATGTTTTCCAACTGTTATCTGAAAACAAATTACAACCATTCATTCATTTTCATCGTTAATCACAGGGACGCGTTAGTTGACACTTTTTTCGATAAAGTTTGTTTCGCTTCATAAACTCCAACAGCTTTAAGGCTTCTAATTGGAATTTGACCTCAATCCCTCTCAATATAAATCTACTGTTATTAACACATATACAAATGTGAATTATATTAAGAATTGAGCACATTTAAATTTTCTATTAATAGCATTGTAACCTCTCTGGTTTAGGCGGGAGAATGGCACTGCCGTTCAATGCTAAAGGGCTGAGGCCATCACAGGTGGTACTGGCAATACTTTTTGTGAGGATCCTGTCTGTGTTCCTGGTGCAGACTTGGTATGTGCCAGATGAGTACTGGCAGACGTTGGAGGTGGCCCACAAGCAAGCTTTTGGATATGGAGCCCTAACATGGGAATGGCAGAAGGGAATAAGGAGCTACTTGTACCCAAGTGTTGTGGCAGCATTGTATACTATCCTGAAGTTTACTGGACTAGATTATCCTGAAGCTGTGGTGAGTATTGTTTGCTTATGATAAGAAATGATAAGGGAAATATTATAAAAAATAGTCATCATTAGCAAGAGTTTTAAGGAAAATCAGGGCAGGACTTTGTTAGCATTTATTCATGAGTCCAGACTTACTTAGAAATACTACTTTACACACATCCAACACAAATGAAAATTGACTTAGAAAATGATTAGTTGGTGTTAATGTGATTTGTGTTGTAACTATCAAATCTAATTTTTGGCTTATTATTTATTATTATTATTATTCTTAAGCGTGTTCCACCTTAGATCACATCTATCCTCCGTGACCATCAAGAGTGATTGTGATCAAATGCATGCCTATTTCGCATACAAGAAATGTATACTATCACAACATAGTATTACATCTCTTTTCCTGGTAAAGTGCAACATTCTCAGCTAGCAATGTATATTTTCAGATCTTCCTACCCCGCATTCTGCAAGCCCTGATCAGTGCCGCAGCAGACTACAGCTTCTATAAATGGACGGGCAGTCGCAAGTGGGCCCTGTTCCTGATCCTTACGTCATGGTTCTGGTTCTACACTTCTGGACGCACACTGCTGCAAACTGTGGAGACGGCATTGGTTGCTATAGCTCTATCCAAGTTCCCGTTTAAAGATGGACGGGATAGCTATTACACAGGTTTGTAATTGTATATGCTACATGTTTTTTTAATACATGGCCTTTATTGTGCTTGGTTTCCAAGGAGTCCGTGGCTAAAAAGGTAAAGTAGAGCTGCTCTAAACTGGCAGTAGAGACTAGTAGTAGAGTTGGGCCTTAAGATTTTGGCTTAGCTTGCTTTTAGTTGCATTCGACGACTGACCTCTTTATGAAAGTTTGCCTACCCAACTAAATTTTTTCTCCTAGATTTATAAGTATTTACAGTGGCGTAACTGCTACATTTAGAGTCTTTAAAGAGAGGTTTTAAATGTCCCAGATCCAACCAGTTTTGGAGCAAACTAACATCATAAAATATCTTGTATGTTGTAGAGAACAGTACCTGGATATGGTTAGCCTGCATCAGTGTGTTCTTACGTCCGACGTCTGCGGCGCTCTGGGTCGTGCTCGGCGCGTACAACGTGCTAACGACCAATCAGGGACGGTTGAGGCTGCTTGTGCGCACCGTTCTACCTATCGGGTCAGTTGTACTCTACTCAGCTTACTTCTACCAATGTCTTGAAAGCCACCTTCAACTGTTTTCATTCTCATGTATTTTAGGCTGTGAGAGTCCTGCTGCATGCTCAAAATGTAGGCAGTATGATGTCTGTTCATGTTAGTTACTTTGTAGATAGATTTTAAAAAAGTTAAATTTTTTGTATTTGTATCGCACAACATCGCCAACAGAAATTCATCATATGTGATAATTTCAACTGTTTAGCTATCATGCTTCATGAGATACAGCCTAGTGATAGCCAGACACACAGGGACAGTGAAGTCTTAGTAATCCGTTTTACCATTTGGGTACGTACAGAGGCCTAAAAATAGGTAGAACTGAAATCTTCTATTGGTAATTGTAATAAAATATTGTTACAGACTTGTGTCCGCTGGTGTGTTGATAGCCCTGGACTCGTACTGCCACGGCAGCCTGATCGTGACGCCCTGGGAATTCTTCCGGTTCAACATACTTCATGATATCGCCTCCTTCTATGGCAAACATCCTTGGTAAGTATACCTTTTTAACACATTTGTATTAAAATTAGCTTCACTTTGTAAAAAAAAACACAATAAGCAAATTTTGCTACTTGACGAACTGATTGAGTTGAAATTATGTAAGTAAAGTAATTAAATGTTTTATTGTACAAATATGAAGAAACAGACAATTCACAAAAAAACAATGTATGGAAATCATGATGACAGTGCAGTGTACAGTGACAATTTTAATATACCGATGAGCAAAAATAACAAGTCGATTCCCGCGCAAAGTTAATAATATAATACTTTTTCTTCTTTTTTAATATGGCCCCTTCGATCAATGCGATGTTTTAGCCAATGTCAAAGTAATAAATACAGTATTCAAAAATCTTGTGACAAAAATGTCGGCAACGTTGTACGGTAGAACACGGTCAAAAAACTCCAATGTCGGGCTCTTGGCCAACGGATAACGATATACCTCAGAATCTGCCAGGAAATCATTAACCGATGCCCAGGGTGCACCGGGCGAAGCACTGCTCTTCACCTCGGGACGGATCCTAAAACGAACCGCAGCTCTTGACCACACGCGGAGGTAACCCGACTCGCACTCCATTAAATTAGGTATAATAATATAGGTGAACTTTTTAGTATGTGCGAAAGGCCAGTAACAGTTTCAAATTGTTCACGGTTAATCACTTACTCATATTCTATGGCATATAGACTTCATGAGCTGACGATATTGCGACATATTTGCATGTACTCGTATCATGGGTAGTCAATTTTACGCGTGTTCTTTTCCAGCCAGTGCTGTTATTATAATAATAATAATATTCGTTTATTCAAGTAACCATGACTCAATAGTGTTAGTTTTCTTAAGACTAGGTTAGTAACAAATTATAAATTTAAATTTTAAGCCAATCCTGTACCATACCGCCCGATACAGCACAGCAACGGCTCACATACGAGCAGTCAAGTCGGCCGGCAATCATGCTCAGAATGCCGTTGGAGCTCTCCCGCACCCTGCGCACCAGGGACGCACATCTCTTACGCATAGTGGCGTAAAAACAGTCCACTTGTGCTTCCGCAAACATCCCCGATGCACTACAGTAACAGTATAGATAGAGCAATTTACTTTTTCCAGGCATTGGTATTTGACGCAAGGCCTGCCCGCCGTGCTTGGCATAAACCTGATCCCAGTTCTGTGGGCCGTCTACTCGATACTGCGCCGTCCTCGGGAGAACAAGACTGGTGTGCTGCTGTTGTCTATGGTCGCTCTTCACGTGGCCCTCTACAGGTTAGGACTAGCGCACACTATGTGTATGTATGTATGTATGTAAGCTCTTTATTGCACATAAAAACTTAAAAAATACAGAAATTCAGACAAAAAAGTACAAAGGCGAACTTATCCCTAAGAAGGGATCTCTTCCAGCTACCCCTACATGTAGGGTATGTTTTTTTATGTGCAATAAAGAGTACATACATACATACTAATTAGAACCAAGGCATTCAATCCCGGCATTGTATGTAACGGAATCCCGATCCTTTTTCAGTATAAACCAATCATGGGATTGAATGCCAATGTTGTCAAATTACAATGCGAGGCTATCCATAAATTGTTCATCACTAGTCTTCTATAGACAACGAAAGCATTGTGAAGAATATGCACTTATTAAGGAGAGATTATAAAAACACGTCGGTCCGTTAATACGATTGTATTCGAAAAGAGGGTAAGACACTTTTTGACACCTTGCCTCGGGTTGGCGCGATCTACCCTACATGTATGACACATTGTTTGTGTTACTTGTTCCTAATCTCTCCCTCCTAAATGACGTAGTTAGTTGTATTTGCATGTATCTGGTACTGATGCTGTTGATATTGGACACGAAAAGTGTAAAATATAAGCAACTCTAGTATTTATGTATCTATATTTGCTGTCGCAGTTTCATTCCCCACAAGGAGTTCAGATTTGTCCTACCGCTGTTGCCGATCTTGCTGTATCTGGCCCAAGACGTCATCGTACCCTGGAGCAGGAAAGCTAAGAAGTAAGTTATTATTTAAATATGTTTACAAACATTACGCGCGAGCGATTTAGTTTCGTACATAAGAGACTAGCCAGCAGTGGCGTGGCGTCAAGTATATCAGAAGGCAAGCCGAAGGGAATTTAACAAGCCTTTTCCTCTAATTCGGCACAATAAAGTGCAAAACTGCCTTAAAAATGGGAGTCGGTGAGAATCGAGTTCTTAGACGCCACGCCATTGCTAGCAAGACTGCACCAAAGTGTAAAAAAAAACTTTGAAAAACTTTATAGCTTGCATACACCTTTAGTGGCGTGTCGCCGTCTATCACAACTTGTCTAGAAGTCACGACTACTAGATCCAAAGAAAGGAGAAGCCACTACCACTAGCTTTGCCCGCGACTTCGTCCGCGTAGAATTATATTGAAGAACTGATGTTGATGCAGATGCAGCTACGACCTTCGACATGTTTATCACTATCCCGCGGGAACTATCCAATTTTCCGGGACAAAAAGAAGCCTATGTGTTAATCTAGGGTACCAGCTATCTCTGTTCCAAATTTTGTCCAAATCCGTCAAGCAATTTGTGCGCGAAGAACAAACACGCACACAAACTTTCGCCTTTATAATATTATACTAGAATCATACCTAAACTTTTCTAGTATAGTGTGATTATTATTGAGAAGATGCGCTTCTATGAAAAAAAAACCTTCAGGGGTTCTTGGCGTCCTAAGGGTTAAGAAAACAACTATTTTGTCCGCCATCTTGCTTACAAAAAGTAAAAGCTATGTTATTTTGTCCAGATGGCAGCTGTACTTGGTGGCGGGCGCCGTCTTGTTAGGCAACGCGGTGCCGTCGCTGTACTTCGGCGCGGTGCACCAGCGCGGCACGGTCGCCGTCATGCCGCTGCTCCGGGAAGCCCTGCCCAACAACCGCTCCTCTATACTGTTCATGATGCCTTGCCACTCCACCCCGCTGTACAGGTGAGGAAGTCATGTGTGCTTTGTAAGTAGGCAATGTGTACTATTACATTTATGAAAAAGGAACCTTTGTAGGATCACTTTGGTTTCTGGTATGTGTCTGTTTTCACTAGCACTTTCGCATGTATTGAAAATATAGTACTTAAGCTTCTTCTATTGGTGAGAACGATAGGAAAATCCATTCAGTAATTTTTGAGTTTATTGCGAGCAGACAGAGAGAGACAAATAGACGCGGCGGAGGACTTTGTTTCATAATACGTAGTTATGGTTACATGAACGAAAACCAAAACTCGTCCGGTTAAACGGCGGGGGACGCATACCCACTAAAAACCCACCGGTATTCCCTCGCTGCCCTTGGGGGGCGCCGCGGGAGCATGAGGGTGTCACCGCGTATACCCACCGGCCGCCCCAGCCTGTGTGCCGGGGCTCCTGCGCCAAGAGGGGGGGATCGGGAATACTTGCCCCCCCCCCCCCCCTAGATTACCTAATTGCTAGCAGGGGATCAAACGGTTATGATATCCTGCACGGTTAGTACAGAAGCACATGTGCTAGCTGCCCTGCGGTCTACTCGTGACTGCTGTCGCGGCTGAAACGTAATAATTTAAAAGTTCCGAGTTTTCTCAAACGTTTGTCACTTGCAGCCACCTCCATGTGAACATCACAACTCGCTACCTCAATTGCGACCCGCCGATCGGCAAGACCGGCGAGTCGTACGAGGCCGAGGCGTTCTTCCACAACCCTCAGCGCTGGTGGCGCAGCGAGTACGCCAGCCGGCAGCCGCCCACCTTCGTGGTGCTCTTCGACGTGCTCAAGGGCAGGGTGGAGAGCTTACTAGCTGGCTACCGGCAGATCTATGAGGTGCCGCACACGCAGGTACGTTCATAGCGCGACAGGGCGTAGCGGTAAAGTTCCTATTAAGGGGCGCACTTTGTCTCGACTTATCTGGTAAGATGGGTACCGTGACAATTATTGTCCGATCGTAACATGTTTTTTTTGCTGAAACTGAAGCCGAAACTGAAGGTTCGGTTTTGATTTTAGTTTCGGCCGAAACCGAAACCAAACCTTTTATAAATGTGATTAAAACGTTTTATAGAATGTCAGTGCACTGTTCTTACCAGATATAATATGTTATGTGTTAAAATATCTTGCTGCTCCAATATTACAAGGTTCTACGTTTCATTTTTCTCGGATTGAAGTTTCAACATTGTCATAGTGGCATTGGGTCTAAATTAAAGAAAGAAAGAAAGAAAGAAAACATTTATTCGTGACATAGATAGGTTACAAAGACAAGAAAAAGAGGTAAAAACATAAAGATATATTATATCACGAAATGGTCCCATCTCAGCATAATGCTGGCCTTGCAGACAGCGCTGGTCTTCCGATGGGACCATCAAGTGCTACTTAAGCACATATTAAAAACTATATAAATTCAAAACAGTGTAATAGTGAACCGTAAACTACCCTAAAAACTGAAAATGTAACATTAACTAGGAATAAAAAGTATAATATTGCATAATTCGGCGCTACCGAAAGGTTTGCCTGGTTTTTGGCCAGAACATGAATTTTAGGCCGAAACCGTTATAAGTATAATAAAATATACACTATCAATGGCAATAAGAGACATGAGGCGCGCCCCATTTCTATAGTTAATTGCAGTTATGTGCCTTATTATTATTACCATTAAATTAAATTAATTTTCTTTGACACTGAACTATCACAGTTACCATCTTACGTCGTATAATAATAAGTAAATATATAATAGATAAACGTAAGTAAATGACGTGTTGTATGTTAGTGTACAGATCTGATATGGGACTTAAATCATTTTTCTAATTTAGAACGTCAATTTGTCTATTCGCACACATTACTCACACATACAATAGGTCATTTTGTAGCGACCCTAGCGCCACCTATTTGTCGACTACATAACTAGTACGACGCGCGAGTAGCCAGCGGCAGCTCTAATGACAACTGTCACATCGTTCTACATCCCGCTAACGAAGTTTCTCAATGCGGCTGCATAAATACAACTTTCAACTCTCTTCCTTCGTACTTCGGTCCCCAGGCATAACATCTGCCTGGAGAGAGATCTCTATTGCGGCCTCCCCACAATTTACTTATGTTTTTCACCTATAGTATCTGACATTTTTAATTTCTTAGCATTGTCATAGATTTTGTATAAGTCACGTTAAAGAAGTTGGATTTTCGTGTTGACATGTTTCGTGACTGCTTCACTTATGCAGTCAAGAAGTGATTGATGTGTGTAAGAAGCGTGGAAGAGAAAGTATGAGTATTATTTTTGTATTTCAATTAACTGTAAAAAAAAATTAAATACATAATTAGTTACTAAATTGAGTTGGCAAATAAGTGATTTCACAGATTACTATTGTCGTACAGAAGTAGCGTTTTCTCAGGAGGAAATCTACGCCTACAATCGTGTTCTCTCTTTCAGTTCCCCGAAGGCGAAGTGAGCGAGAAAGTGCTAGTGTTCCAGAAGAACGACAGGCCGAAGTCGACCGACGAGGCTGTTTAACGAAGTCTACCGTTAGTAAAACCGTTTCACACTAAAAAAAAAATTAAAAAACAATAGTACTTTTATACCGGTTCTACGCCGTTTATACATTTTGCATTTCGTAAAGCAGTGCCAAGAGTGAAAAATAGAATAACATTAATTTATATATAAGATCGACTGTATGGGAGTATCGCTCCATCTATTTAACTTAAGTAAAAAAAAAAATAGAATCAATAGGGATGTTGTGGAGCTGATGGCGGTAAATTTTAACTTTTTATTATTATTTTTTGCTATAGCGGCAATAATGATGCACAGTTTGTGAAAATTTAAAAAGATACCGATCTGTGACAGATCAAAAGTCTTATCAGAAACCTTGAAAATGCTGAATTTATCAAAAGGTCTTGGCTATTAAAAAACTTTCATGGATTTTTGATGTCACTTAAATATATATAAAATGTTAGAAATATTTCGACTGATGATGATGACTGATTTGGAGCACAGAAGTAAACAAATTGTAGAAAAACATTGACCAGTCGAATATATGCCATTTACATAAAAAAAAGTCAAGCCAGCTGACCTCACAGCATACACTGCGTTATAATAAACTCGAATATGATATTGTGCTGTTTCACTCATACTAATAGTGTTTAATGGGAGAGTAAGACGGACAGTATGAAATGAACTCTGATTGCGGTAGTGCCCCAAGTTTATACCAAAGTCGGCAAACGTCAATAGCTCTGCACAACCCTCAGTTAAGTCTCGAAATTTCGCTACATGTGTAGTTTGAATTAATTTATGTCTTGTGTATGTGTTGTGTAGTTTTTCTTTCCTGTTCAATTCAGCTTGCCCATGACTATTAAGAGTTTTCTGAGTGACAAGAAAAAATGACACCCATATTTATAACCTACGTTAATAATAAATTTAACACTGAATCTGACCAGGGTCAACAAGTTAACTCTTTATTCTCATATCAATAAAATACAATAATAGATAAGGAATATTACAAAGGCCAACTTATCTCTAAAGTTAATATCAATTTAAATTTCGTAAAAAAAATATGTCATAGACAAGATAGGGCTTAGCGTTCTATTTTTACTGTAGAGTCCGTTCGATTCTCGATATCATACAGAAAACTCTTACCTCTATAACGACACGCAAGTACAAATTATGTTTTAAATTACATATTTTATTCACTTGCCAAAGCTAGTAACATTTTAATTAACGACTAACATAATGTTTATACTATACAGATATTGCGTTTCGTTCCAGCGACAAATGTCTATGGTTCAGAGAACGAAACGCGATGCTCTACGACCACCGATATAACATGTTGATAAATTGATGATAATGCATTATTTACAATTTTTATTATTAAATATTATTTGGATAATTTAATTTGCTTTGATATCTATGGATTTATTTGCAATGGAAAATTAGATTTATTTTTCTTAATTATGTAGTTTAGAATAGATTGGACTAATATTGCTTTGCTCAAACTATAAAGACAAGTATTTTAAGATCTCAGCATTGTCTTGTAATGTTAGAGTATTTTCTATATGAATAAATGCATTTCCGTCATCGACAGCAGTACGGTAAAAATGGACTTTCCCAAGTTTTTGTTGCCGATACCGGAACCGATATATCGCCGGTATCATTTAGCCGAAAACCAATAGATAAGTATACGCTGCTCATTTATCTACGCAAGGGGAATCCCCATATTTATAACTGAAATCGGCTAATTGCTTGTTGTTTATGGGGCGTACTAAAGTAAATAATTAATTTCTTGTATTTTTGTATTAAGTCAACTTTAACATTAAGTAAAATGTATGTTTCAAGTTTCACACCTTTTGTGACCTCTGAAACTTTCGCTGTAACGTTGGTATCGGTGACGCTTTTATTAATCGATATCAACTATCGGTATCGGAAATGGTTATCGATACCATCTCTAGTTAAAAATATAACAGGTGACGTGGTGTGGGTAAGTTTGCGAATGTACCCACTCGACGAATGGTATGCGAAGTGGCGAGGAAAAAAGGCAGACGTAGTGTGGTCACGTTACTCGTCATGTCTAGCTCATCTGCTCTGTTCCTCTCGTTATGAGAGACAAGGTACGGCGACACCGCGCCGGCGCGGCCGAGAGGGCCGCTTCTGCGTATTCAAGGTCATTACTCGTTACATTTGCTGGTAACTACCATGGCACTTAGTAAGGGATTCCATAGACTGACTTAGAGCAGACAGTCAGTGCCACTCCAGCTTCAGGCGGCTGCTGTTGGGTGCTTTGCAGTTTCAATACAAATACAGTGCAGTCGGGTTGAAGTCGACTCAACTGCAACACTGTCAGTCCGTCCATGGAGACCCTGAGGGTAAGTTCAGTTATCTTGCTGCTGCTTCCAAGTAATTACTTGTAAGGTACTTAGGTGCAATGAAAATGTATGTATTATTTATTAAGAACAAATGAGCAATAAAGTCTTGGTGAATAGTTTGTTATTTCTTAGTGTAAGTTAAAGCAATTGTCTTCTATAGAAATGTGAAGTGTGAATTTTTGAATAAAGATTTTATTTTGAATAAGCTGTATGATTATGCTTTTGTTTTGTGTATGAACGCTTTATTTTAGTCCGATACAATACAATACAAATACTCTTTATTGGACACCACAAATCAGTACAAAACAACACAGAAACGAAGAACAAGGTAGACAATAGGCGGTCTTAAAGAAAAAAATAGTCGGAGACGGTTTAAGTAGGCGGTGGAAACAAATAGACAGGAGAAACGCAAGAATAATTAAAACAACAATACTAACATAATATCTCATGTTCTAACAATTTCAGTCATTCATTCCTCAATTTTTGCTTGTTAAATATAATATACCCCGTAAGGGATAAATACGTGATATATATGTGTGTATGTAAATAAATATAATTAAAGAAAAGATAATTTTGTAATCAAAACAAATGGAATGGCAATGAAAAATATATATGAATAATAGGTATAATGATTTCCTTGTCTTATAACCTACTTTGATACGCCGGTCGAGGGTTATTTTATACAGCATCTTATTCCGATAACTACCTATACATATTTTTATTAGATTACTAGCTTGCTACCCGCGCACTTTTTCTTTCTTCAATTTTTGTTTTATACAAACCTTGTCCTGGCAATAAAGAACACAACAAAAAAGAATTATCAAATTTCGCCGGTCCACCTAGTGGGAGGCCTGCCAACACTAGGTCTTCCGGTTCGTGGTCGCCACTCGAGAACTTTGCTCCCCCAACGGTTGTCTGTTCTACGAGCGATGTGGCCTGCACATTGCCATTTCAACGTATATACTCTTCGAGCTATGTCGGTGACTCTTGACTCTAGTTAGCGAATTTCCGTATTCCGGATTCTGTCGCGCAAAGACACTCCGAGCATAGCTCTCTCCATAGCTCGTTGAGCGACTCGGAGCCTCTCCAAAAGGCCAGCAGTCATGGACCACGTCTCGGAGCCATAAGTCATCAGTGGCAACACAACACGCACTGATTATGGACAGAGAATTTTTAAACAGTAAACATATAGCCCATGGTTATTAAAAAAATCAAAATGTAATAAAAAAATATTACTTGCCGTGTTTACGTAATTTTTTCTTATAGTTGCTACTTTTATTGCGTCTAAAATTTTCATACATTTATTTTATGTTAATTCTAATCCTGCTAAAGTTTATTAAATTGAATCTACTTGACATGATCAGCCATATTATAGCATTTTTTTAATGTAATTTTGATATCTTAAATGTTTGAAAATAACATACCTAATGAATGTAATAATTGTATTAATTAATCAAGTACCTATTTGCATGTCATATTGTGACTAAATACCTATTAACACACAAACTTACCTTTCTTCTTGTAGGTACGCCAATTTTTTATCACACCATGTTTATTGCGAATAATGACTTATAACTTTTTGATGTAGTGACATTTTAAACTGATATAAGTAATGTACTTTACATACATAATTAAACTTACTCAACTTGTTAACACCAGGGGGCCGATTTTTGAAAGCACGTGTGAAAATACCACTCGAATGTGGTGAAAAATGTTGCTGAATTTGAAATACGAGTAGCATATAAATTCAAATTTAATATAATTAATATACTTTTTAAATTTCAATATAAATTCCTTGACATTTAATTTTAAGTGATGTAATTTTATATTGAATGACTAAATAAACATAAACATAAACATAGAAGACAATCACAGCTCTCATTAATCTTGTGAACTAGTCAAAACTTTGATTAGAGCTGTAGTTTTGAAGATATAAGCTGATTTATATCACTTTCAAGTGGTGCTTTCGAGTGATGTGCTTTCAAAAATAGGGACCCAGTGTATTCATTCCAAAACCAGCCATATGCAGTCCCAAGTTCCATTTAATTTATCCGTAGTTCTAACAAAAGTATCCAACAAGAAATTTAAATTTCGTATCACGCTCTCCCGTTCTCACTAGTGTTTTATTGGGGAGTGAAACTGACGGCATGATACGAATTTCGAACTTAGTAGTAGACCCTCCAAATATGCTCCTCGCAGGCCTTACTAGGTCACGTAATGCCTGAAGTCGTAATATAGTTAAAGTTTAGCGCAGTTGCCATTCTAGGGTCAAGAGGTCAACACAATCTGATAAAAAACCAGTAGTATTCTAATCGTAGCACCGAACAGACATTCGCAGATGTTTGAATAACAATGAATAAAACAGTGCACATAATTTTAGTGCTCACAAACTTGGTGTTTTGTGCTCATGGAGATACAAGTGCTGGATTTAATAATGATAAAAGCAGTCTGGTGTTTGTGTTCGACACGACGGGTTCCATGTATAACGACTTGAAGCAGCTGAGAGAGGGAGCCGAGATGATACTCAGAACTGCTTTAGAAGAAAGTGAAATTATAGAGGATTTTGTGTTTGTGCCCTTTCATGATCCTGGTAAGTAAAGTTAAAAGGATTTGTAGATAAAGATGCTCCTTTATACGGGAGCACTCGTGATCACGAAGCGTTGAAAAACTCGCAGAGTATTTACGTAGTTATATTAAAAAATCCAATCATGTTAAACGTGGCCTTTAGGTCGTGTTACCTCAGGTCTACCCCGTAAGGGATATAGACGTGATTTGTGTATGTATTTATGTATTAAAAACTAGTTGTAGGCCGCGACTGCGTCCGCGCAGAATTAACGTTTTCGCCGCCACGTCAAATATATGTGACGTCACGCATACGCCAGACTTTATTGCGATGCCTTAAGTTGAACCTAAACCCAATTGAACGTAGGTTGCTTTTGCGTTGTAGTAATGGACGTTGGCGTTGAACCTGCGGTGCTGATGTGTCTCGTTGGTGTCGAAAAGGATTTAAATATTCCTATGACACTCACAAATAAAGTGGCTTTTTATTGGTAAAAGAATTTTCAAAATCGGTTCAGTAGATCCAGACATAACCTACAACCTCATAAACTCACAAACGTTACCTGTTTATAATATTACTAGCTTCTGCCCGCGACTTCGTCTGCGTAGAATTATACATAAAAACCTTCCTCTTGAATCACTATCTATTAAAAAAAACCGCATCAAAATCCGTTGTGTAGTTTTGAAGATATAATACATAGGGACATAGGGACAGAGAAAGCGACTTTATTTTATGCTATGTAGTGATGAAGTATATAAATATAAGTATAGATTAAGAAATAAGTGGTATATTTAAAAACAGTGACGAATGGAAATTTTGTGACACATTGTTTCTTGTATAAGGCTATAGGGTAAAATATTCTGAGTAAGAAAATCCCATAATAGTTAAATTCTGGAAGAAAAATCATATAGACTTTTATTGGAAAACACTCTCAGAGCATTTTACGTGAAAACAAAAAATGTATAGTTTTATACATCACGCCTGATGGTAGCGAAGACGTGGTCCAATGGACGCTTGCCTAGTAGACAGGTAGATATTTATTACTACCGACCCGCCCCGACTTCGCACGGTATATTATGCATGTATTATACATATAAACCTTCCTCTTGAATCACTATCTATTAAAAAAAACCGCATGAAAATCCGTTGTGTAGTTTTGAAGATATAAGCATACATCGGGACATGAGGACAGAAAAAGCGACTTTATTTTATACTATGTAGTGATTACATTTCGTAACAGCCGTGGGCCCAGCCACAGTGACCCGCGACAAGGCAGTCTTCAAAGCCGCCCTCAACATAATCCGAGTGTACGGGGGCGGGGATTGTCCGGAGAAGAGCCTCACCGGCATCCAGCTGGCCCTCAACGTCAGTCGGCCGCGGTCCTTCGTTTACGTGTTCACGGATGCCACAGCGAACGACCACAGACTGGTCGGGAGGGTTTTAGATTTGGTGCAGAGGAAACAGAGTCAGGTAAGACGGTTTACTGATTCAGAACAATCCCTTCCTCTCCACTCCCACCCAGCCCTGGCACTACCCTGGGGGAAGGGTGGGGCTGAACCATACCACCATAAAAGTGCAGGGATTTGAGAAATTAAAAAAATCGACGGGGCTCCTATTTCCAAGGTGGTTTGCCCTTCGGGGATAAGGTGCTAGGTGAAGTTAAGTAAATAAACTGTTGTATGTGTGAGTGATGTGTGCGAATAGACAAATTGACGTTCCAAAATAGAAAAATGACTTAGTCCCATATCAGTTCTGTACACTACTACATACAACGCAGATCATTTACTTAAGTTTTTCCCTATTCTTAACTAACTTGACCTACCTAATACCTGTAGCTTACTCAGCGGCGGATTAAAGGTCCAGAGCGCCCTAGGCAATCACTTTATCGGCGCCCCTGTACCCAGTGGCGGATTAACAAATTTTCAAGGTATAGGCTGAATTTTTGCCGCCCTTGCAAAATTTGTTGCAGACTTCAAAAAAAAAAAAAAAAGCTCGCGTCCCAAATTTGCCGCCTCCAAAATCCCGCTCGCGCGCCCCTCGTAACTACGCGCCCCTAGGCACGTGCCTAGTTTGCCTTATGGATAATCCGCCTCTGAGCTCAGCACTACAGTGGTATGCTTCAGTCCCACCTTACCCCCGGGGGTAGTGCCAGGGGTGTGGTAGCTCTGGAGCATTTTTCAACCGATTCTCGTGATTTTTTTTGACCATTTTCGATACATACTTTAATCACGTCTTTATCGCTTACGGGGTAGACTCAGCCTAAGGTAAGAAGACCTAAAGGCCATAGATAGTTAATATATTTATGACTTTTTTGTCGGGACAGTTACAAAAAAAAATGGCGGAGCTATGCATGGAGGTTGATAACGTAAAAAAATGTAATGTTTCAGTCTCAATGCTTCTATCATCAACGTACAGGTTAACAGTAGCAGATCTCTTGTATAACAAGTTGATAATTGTATATGCTTCTTTATTTATGTACAATAGTCTTTACTTAAAATTAAAATGAATGTTCCATGTATTTCAGGTGGTATTCGTGCTAACAGGTCACTGCAACGATCTGAAGCGGCCCTCCTACCAGGTGTACCAGCAGATCGCTGCTGCCAGCTCGGGACAAGTATTTAACCTCAACAAAACCAACGTTCACAAGGTACTGCATTCTATTTATCGAGAACGCCATTTAGCAAATCAGAAAAACAGATTGGGATACCGAATGTCTCGATTGTCTCAAACACACTTTAAAAATGTTTGATTTTGCACAAGCTTTTTTTTAACTTACAATGCATGATGTATATGTAAGTATGTTTGTCCGGGTACACAACAAAATCAGACATCTTTAACCGTAATCGGTTGACTAACTGAAATTTTGTATAATTATGTAAATGAACAAAAATATTTACCTTGCTACTCCGCTACTCACTTGCAAGATAATCAAGCATGTGTGAAATATATATGTTTTTCATGCAATCCCTCCCTCCACTACTGCCAATATAACACATATAACTCCCACATACATACACAATTCACGTCTATATCCCTTACGGGGTAGACAGAGCCTGAGGTAACAAGACCTAAAGGCCACGTTTAGCATTATTGTGGGCGTATATGTGGAAAGGGGAATCAAAATAGTGATGGGTATCTAGCTGCATCGCCTATAACATGATTCCTATACACATTCCCTCGATGTGCTGTAATACAATGTTTTATTTATTTAGCATTTTGTTAAATATACTTCTGTGATATTTTATGATTTTACTAATAAGCTGTTGCCGGCGACTTCGTCCGCGCAGAATTTAATATAGCCTACACACACACACATAACTCACACATAATGTGGCTTCAAAATTATTTTCAAAATGGGTTCAGTAGATCAAGAGATTACCCCTCCCTCACAAACTCACAAGCTTTACCTCTTTATAATATTAGTATAGATAATTTAATCGATCGGTAATACTTACATAGTGGCAACCTATTCGATAACCCAGTGACCTATTGATAGAAGGGACAACAGATTAGTATCCATTCAGGAAATAAATAATACTACTTGTAAGTATATTGTTATATAATCTATACATATAAAATTCAAAGTCCTGACTGACTGACTGACAGACTGACTGACTTAACTATATATCAACGCACAGCCCAAACCACTGGACTTAGAGACTTGAAATTTTGCACATAGATACCTTATACAATGTAGGCATCCACTAAGGAAGGATTTTTGGAAATTCCCACGGGATAAGGAAAAAACGGGAATTATATATTCGACTCCGAGTGACGCTATCTCAGTAACTATAATAACTAGACTCTTCAAATTTGATACAAAAGTAGGTGATTACAAAACGAAGAAACTAATTTCAGGATTTTTGGAAATTCTCACGAGATAAGGAAAAAAACGGGATTTATATATTCAGTTAAACGAAATCCTATGAACTATAATTACTAGACTGTTCAAATTTGGCATAGAAGTAGGTGATTATAATAGTAAAATAATGTTTTAATGATTTTTGGAAATTCCAACGGGATAAGGAAAAAAACGGGATTTATATATTCAGTTCTATGGGATCGATTTTTCGTTTTACTGGTCGTATAAAACTGAAATTTGGCCTTCAAGTTCCCTTGGGGAGTGTAAACAATAAAAAAAGGATTTCCCGAAATTTCCACGGGAACGGGAAAAAACGGGACTTTTCGTTTTACTGGTTGCAGAAAGCTGAAATTCGGCAAGTAGGTTGCTTCGGGAGTGCAGAGGAGTATTAAGAGAGTATTTTCCCAAATTCCCACGAGAACGGGAAAAATATTTGTTTACAAAGAAATACTGCAGTAGGCATAATATGGCTAGAAACTTGAAATTTGGCACACATATACCTTGAGTATCCTAGAGGTGCACTAAGAAGGTATTTTTAGAAATTCCCACGGGATAGGGAAAAAACGGGATTTTTTGTTTTACTGGTCGTAGAAAGCTGAAATTTGGTAAGAGCCTTCCTTGATGAGTGTATGGGAGCACTAAGAAAGGATTTCCAGAAATTCCCACGAGAACAGGAAAAACGGGGTTTTTCGTTTTACTGGTCGTAGAAAGATGAAATTTAGCATTTAGCTTCCTTAGGGAGTGTAAGGGAGCATTAACAAAGGATTTCCTAACATTTTTACGGGAACGGGAAAAACCGGGATTTTACGTTTCCAGACGAAACAGCGGAAGAAAGAGATTTAACATTTATAACGTGCGTTTCTTTAAAGGCTTTAAGTGTACTCCGAAAATTTTCACGGGAACGGGAAAAAACTTATTTTTTCGTTTTACATCTTAGCGCGTACGAAGTCGCGGGCAAAAGCTATTTGGGGTAGGTATATTTTAGGACAGCCCTTTAGGTTAGGTTAGGTTTGTTTTATAAAAATCCTGCAATATTTACAGTTTCAGAAAAATTAAGGCAGCGGGGCAATGCGGGGGCTTGCTTGCATGCTTGCTTGAGTCCTTGCTTTGCATGCTTGATTGCATACTTGCTTTCAAGCATGCTTGCATGGTTGCTTGCATGCATGCATGCTTGCGTGCTTACTTGCATGCATGCTTGCTTGCACGCATGCTTGCATGCTTGCTTGAGTGCTTGCTTTGCATGTTTGATTGCATACCTACTTGCTTTCATGCATGCATGCTTGCTTGCACGCTTGCTTGCATGCTTGCTTGCCTGCTTGCATGCCTGCTTGCATGCCTGCTTGCATACCTATATGCTTGCAGGTTTGGGTGCTCGCTTGCTTGATTGCTAGCTTCTTTGAAATGCTCATGGTTCACGCGTGCGAAGCCGCGGGCAAAAGCTAGTCTGTGATAAAGCTAACCTCTAAAGCTACCTTGCACAGCTCTAAAGTCCAGATTAGACTAACAAGATAAATCTTAGTAAAAAGTAAATGCCCATCGAGGGAATTGGCGGCAACCCATCACTATTTTGAATCCCCTTCCCACGTGTACGCCCACAATCATGCTAAACGTGGCCTGTCTTGTTACCTTAGGCTCTATCTACCCTGTAAGAGATAAACACGTGATTTATGTATCTAAAAAAAGCCCAGCCAGTTTCATCACATTGATAGGCCGTTATGCGAACGGGTTAGATCTCGTCGACCTTCACGGTGCTTTCACGTCGATGCTTTCACGGTGCCACCATCATGCTCCCGTGGCGCCCTCCAATGGCGGTGAGGGAATACCGGTGGGTTTTTAGTGGGTATGCCTCCCCCCCTCCTTTCGATAAGAAAGGGGGCAGTGGGGAAGGAGAGCCCCACTTAACTCCCATGCCGTCCCCACGACGTGGGAGTATGCGCAAAGCATTTTGCCACCGAAAAAAAAAAGTGCTAGGATGCTGACAGTGGCGATGCTTGATTTTTTCACAAGTTTTTTTTTTCAGGTTTTAGACTTTGTAAAGAGTTCAATCAAAGCGAGAACTGTCAATTTGGGTTCCGTGAGAAATCCTGCCGGGTACAACTATACGCAAGGGGTGAGTTATAAAACTTCCATGCTGGTCTTGCTTCTCTTCCCGCGCAGATGGTAAAATCCCATCGAGGGAATGGGCGAAAATAGGAATCATGTTATAGGCGTTGCGGCTAGCAACCCATCACTATTTTGATTCCATTTTCCGCCTATACGCTCACAATCTTGCTAAACGTGGCCTGTAGGTCTTGTTACCTTAGGCTCTGTCTACCCCGTAAGGGATAAAGACGTGATTTGTGTGTGTGTGTGTGTGAGTTATAAAGTAAAATCTGGAAGTAAAATCGGTAGATTAAAAATAAATGTTTGAAATCAGTGCTTCAGCATAAAACCCCACCCATATCTACGAGTACCTATTGGGCCTTATCTAATAGAGTACCAACCAACCTGCGTTATGAATATGAGTATGTGACAGAAGGATGAACAAGGACGGAGGAGGGGTTCAGCAATAAGCCGTCAAAAGTACATACGGAGGTGAAGTCCCCAACCCTTGTATATTTTGCTTCTAGATCCCTGTAGACAGTACGCTGGGGGAGGTGACTGTGTCTGTGTCGGGAAACAAACCCCGGATCCAGGTGTTCAGTCCTACCGGGGAGCAAGTCACCGGACCGCCACAGTTGGAAACCACTTTGGACTTGGCAGAAATCATGGTAAAGCAACTGCCTTTATTAATGCATTCCTATACTTCATTTATTTTAGGATGAGAAACCACAACAACATTAAATTGCGTCTGGTCAACTATTTCTTACCTAGCAAATAGTACAGTGCAATAGTCAGGGAGCCGCAAAATAAAATTGTTTTAATGCCACTTTATTTTCGTGTCGTTTACAATTACTCAAGTACAAATTGCAAAGAGAGCACACTTCACGAGCCGCAATATAATGTTGTTGTGGTTTCTCATCCTAAATTAAATGAAGTATAGTACGTCTCCGGTATCACCCGTATAATACACAGTGCGCTTAAGAGGCTGACAACATCTAAATCGCTGAAACTGATGTGCCTTAAGCATTTTTTTAAAGTTATTGTTTCAATGAAAAAAGAGTGAAAATTTATCATATTTCAAAGTGGCCCTACTCGATACATGATTGGACGAAATCGGTTCGATAGAAAAGGCTCTATTTCTCAATTCCTTTGACTTAGGGGTCTGCAATTTAAATCTAAACCGGTGATAATTAAATTTACACATAATCGACACTTCTCTTTATTTCTTACTAGCTTCTGCCCGCGACTTCGTTTGCGTAGAATTATACATGAAACCTTCCTCTTGAATCACTCTATCTATTAAAAAAAACCGCATCAAAATCCGTTGTGTAGTTTTGAAGATATAAGCATACATAGGGGCATAGGGACAGAGAAAGCGACTTTGTTTTATACTATGTAGTGATTATTAGTGTTTTATTTCTAAAAATTGAGTGCGCCACACTGTCGGAATAGTTCCTTCTCTTTTACTAACAGGCACGCGGACCGTATGTGTGAAAAGAGGCGCTGCTCAGTGTTTTTTTTTTCAGGTAGTTAAAGTCCTACAGCCGGAGCCGGGCAACTGGTCGATCACAGTCGGCAGCGCCGCGGAGCACTCCGTCAAGGTGGTCGGCTTGTCCAACCTGACGTTCCGCCACGGGTTCTCCGTCCAGAGACCTCTGACGGCTAAGGACACGAGTTACAGGCCTTTGCAAGGTAAAAGGATAATATGCGGTTTAATTTGTCCGATTGGGAGCACGACCTCTGTTGCATTGGATCAGCATCCTACAGAAGACGTTCTGGCAAAAGCTTATTTAAGTTTTTCCGTGTAATTAACCCCCGAAGTAAAGTCGTGTGTGTGTGTGTGTGACACCGTCTGTGGCTAATAGATGTTTTATCAAAATCGGTTCAGCCGTTATTGCTTTGGGGGTTGTTTATCTCTTTGTAAGAACCAGATCGATAATTCATCCCAATATGTCTCCAGTTATTCTTGAGCGATGTTGCCCAGGGTGCACCGGCCCGAACGCTCTTTCCCTTTGACCCTTTGGCATTGTTACCCGCCATGGCCGCCATCTTTTATTCCAGGCGCCTACAACTACATGCTCATAACACTGACAGAAATAGACAAGAACGTCACAATATCGTTCGCGGAAATACTCTCACTGGACGGAAAGACTTTGTTCGAAATACCGTTGAAGCAAATCGATTCTGCCAACATGACGTATTTGGCTGATGCCTTCCTACCACCCGATGAATTCTTCTACGTTGCCGTAAGTGAATCCTCAATCTTCCAAGGGCGTTGCCAATGGGGGCCAGGAGAGGGCCCCAACTGCCCCCTAGAGAATGAAAAAAAAGTAGCCTTTATTTTTAGGGTTCCGTCCCCAAAGATAAAAACGGGACACTATTACTAACTCCGCTGTCCGTCTGTTTGCCTGTATCTCAGGAACCGTGATAGCTAGATAGTTGAAGTTTTCACACAAAATGTATTTTTGCTGGCGGTATAACAAGAAGTAGGTACTAAAAGCAGAATATTTTTATGTGTCTGTATAAAATTACTTCAGACTGCGTACATTTTGCTTCGGAGGCAGGACTCTGCCAACACTGGATTTTTACGATATTTGTACCATACCCTCGGTGTGCGAGTCCGACTCGCACTTGACCGGTTTTTTGACAATGTGCACATTCAATTTCCGTCATACTGTTTGACCTACCGATAGACGTGATACCTCTACTAGCCCCCCTCCCTTATTATCAGCTGACGAAGCCGATAGAGACACAATGACAGGTCATTGTACGAAATTCTTAGTACTTCGCGACTGTAGTATGTATAGGTATCCTATAAAGGGAGAGGAAGAAAGAAGGGAGGAAGGAGGAATAAGGGAATATTTATTATTTATTTTGCAGATAAATGGTATTGGTGAAAATAAACAGGAACTCCGCAGAGTCGGTGCTACAGCGATACAAGCCAAATCACCAGGTTGAAAAATTATTACTTTGTGTACAATAGAAGTAGATAGTGTTACACTATTTTACGGTAACCTATATTAATTTTCTGTTACAGAGGTTCCTTATTTAACTGTTGCTAAAAAGGTGAGTAAGCCATACACTTATTATTTCAGAAGTTTTGTGTTATGAAGAGAAACGAATAAATTGCCAATTGTGTTTTGATGAACAAAAACATAAGTAGGTACTAATCAAATGAAGCAAGAATTATTACTTCTTAATTTTTACGGTTTTACCGTTAGAAATTAAATTACCTAGAAAAAATCGAAGGCTTAACCGCCTGCTGAGGATTCGGGTTCGATTCCCGGCCATAGCTTTACTTTTCGGATTTTTCTGTTTTTAATTTTCAATGTCGTTTAGAAATAAAAAAACATAAGTTTTGAATGTCAAATGACACAAAATAATAATATGAAAGGAAAACAATAATACAAGAAAAACTTCAAGTACTAAAAATAATGTCAGAATTATATTGCAATAGGTACAGTCAAGGGCATAAATTTATTAACGTTACCAAGACGCCCAAAACATCTGTACACCTTTATGCCACAACCAATAAGGTCGGTGACACATATTTGACACTAGCCTTCCGTCCGCAGCTTCGCCCGCGATAAATTAATTTTCCCGTAGGAAAAGGTATTTTCTCGCAGTAAAAAGTAGCCTATGTCACTCAGTGATAATGTAGCTTTCTAACGGTAAAAGAATTTTTGAAATCGGTCCAGTAGTTTCGGAGCCTATTCAATGCAAACAAACAATCAAATTTTTCCTCTTTATAATATTAGTATAGATGAAGGCTGTATCAATATTTATGCCCTCGACTGTACTCGCATTCAATGTTACCTATGAAGACAACAATGAAAGAGAGAGAACACTTACAGAGAGAATACTCTTGCTTTTAGATCAAGGCGTTTTCGCATCAGTCAGTGACGCTACGATGCGACATAGACAGCTTGGTTCCAATCAACGCCTTGTGGACCAAAGACGGTACCAGGCTTCAGCAGACTTCCAGTTTGTGAGTTTATGAACATAAAACAAACTACACTTCACAACCTCACGTACAAGACAAGGTTACCCTCGTCCACAAAAATCAACTCGTGTGATCTTATTATGAAACTCGCCAGGGCTCTTTTCATAAAGCTACGCTCGTGCTTTAAGGAATCTCATTATGTAACAGTTGCGTAATCTGCCATTTTGAGTGTTCATAAGTATACTAGGTGACTTTGAATCGAACACTCATGAAGGTTTTGCATAAATGAAGTCACTCCTTTGACGCCGTACTACACTTTGAAAATGAACCAAATTATGAAAACATTTTTGCTAACCATACATTATATACTTAAATCAGGTCTTTATCCCTCACGTGGTAGACAGAGCTTAAGGTAACAAGACCCAAAGGCCACGATTAGCATGATTGTGGGTGTAAAGGTGGATAGGAGAATACCACTATGAATATTCCCTATTATTAACAACAATAGGGAATTATTTACGTAATAAACAATATAAAAAAAACAAAAAGCTATATAAACAACCGAAGATATAAGCTATCAAAGATTTGTCTCTAGCTCTTTCTAAAAAAATTGAATTTTAATATGGAGTTTATATGGCCGTTGTGACAAATGACGTCACATGTCATATCGGATCTCTCTTTCTAATTGCTAAGTAATTAGTAGTTTAAAACAATTACGTTTTCTGTATTTCTTGACCGATGTTACTTTTAATTTCACTTTTGCCACCATTTTTACGATATTTTCATATTTCATTAAGAAACGTGATGATTGCTTAAAGCATATTCCGTATTAAAAAAGTCTGAATAAAATTTACACTTAACTTACTGCCGATGTATTCTAGAACAAATTTAACTATGATTTCAGGCAGAGTACTTCGATACAGTATGAGATAAGGGACATGGGGGAGGAAAGCGCGGGGACATACCGCTGCGTCGCCAGAAACGTGGCGGGGGTCAGTCACACCACCACCGAAGTTGAGCTGTTGGGTGAGTTCCATAGTCGTAGCCTATTTATAGCTCACCATTTCTATCCATTTTACACACACATAAATCACGTCTTTATCCCTTAGGGGGTAGACAGAGCCTAAGGTAACAGAACCTAAAGGCTACGTTTATGTATGTATTTCTTTTGCAGTAGAGCCGCCCGTGGTAACGATATCGGCTAGCAACACGACTTTGTCTTTTGGAGACAATCTCACCATCGCCTGCACCACGCTGACTGAGACCGTCCTGACCGACTACCAACTGGTGTTCAACGGGACAACCTACCACAATGGTAAGAGCTAAAACTACCTTGCTCTTCCGCGGCTATATGCGAAATAGCTGCGTCTGAGTTTCAATTTTATCGACTGATATAATTCTGAGTCTCAGCGGGCTATGGATGAGGGCTATAGAATCAGAAATGATGATCGCGGTAGACATAGCCCGAAGATTTGCTAAACTGAAGTGGCAGTGGGCGGGGCGAAATAAAATAATTTCATTTCATTTAATTACATACATTCTTACATACGTAAATCACGTCTTTGTCACTTTATGGGATAGACTTTCATTTAATTCAATTCATTTCATGCAATTCTTTTCATTTAATTCATTAGTTCATTTCAGTTTTTTAAAGTGAACCGCGTCAAAGGCTAAATTTTGAATCAAAATAAAAAAAAAACTTTGTAAGGGTGTTCAGTAACTAACGTATGCCACCGGCTGAAATATTCGGGTACAAATTTAAGACATCTTGTCTGAACACGAGCCTTTTTATTTTTCTTATTATTCTTTTTTTTTTTACTAAATTCTACTATATTGCATTGCATGTCATCATCATCATCATCGTCAGCCTGTAGCCGTCCACTGTTGAACAAAGGCCTCCCCCTTAGCACACCATAATGAACGACAACTCGCCACCTGCATCCACCGGTTTCCCGCAACTTTCAAGATGTCGTCGGTCCACCATTGCTTGTACGGAATATAATGAGTTTTCCTTTGCAGTAACTACAATAAGCGCTGAACCTAATTACGAGGGAGTGTATCATTTCAATAAAACAATTGTACGTGTCACTGAACAAGATGGCGGCGTATATTCCTGTATCGCTGCTCATAGAGGTAACCAATATAATTACTTTTTCACTTCTCATGCTCGTAAAGTGGTTCTTTATATCTAGAGAAGGCTGCACAAAATGGATTTTTATCCTCTAGAGTAATTTCTTCTTTTGTATCTGAGGCAAGTAGGTCATACAGCCACATACACAATACACCTTCATTTAATAGACACGTTTTTATGAGATAGTCTATCCACCCTCGCCATACTGGCTCGGGTGGAATGGCTTGTTTTATGCTCTCGTTGTACAATCTACTATTTCTTGCAGCTACTAAATTCACAATGTTTTTTTAGACACAATTACTTACATTGTCAATTTTTTTTTTACGAGAACTTTTTAAGAGTATATCAATTGTGCCACGAGAAATTAACTAATGCACTTTAAAAATCATTTTTACAGGCGGACAAACATCACAGTCATTAACCATAACAGTGTCCAGTCCACCCACCGCTCAAATACTAGGACCACACACACTACCAAAGGCTATAAACTCCGTTATACAGCTGATATGCCACGTAGAGAGCTGTAACGAAGTCCAGTGGCTGCTCAACGGTGCTATAGTGGAGAGACGCGCTGTAAACGGCAGTTATAACGCTATGTTAGAAAGAACAGTTGCTTCTGATGGCGTGTGGACATGTCTGGCTTTACAGGGAGAGAATAAAGGTACTTACTATTTTTTTATACTTCTATGCTGGTCTGGGAGCAAAGAAAAAACATAGAATGTACTACCTCTCTTCCCGCGCAGAAGCCCATCGAGGGAATGGGCGTTAGGAATCATGTTATAGGCGGCTAGCAACCCATCACTATTTTGATTCCCCTTTCCACCTGTTTAGGTCTTGTTACCTTAGGCTCTGTGTAGCCGTAGAGCCGTATAGGATATAGACGAGATATATTATATGTGTGTAAATTTTTTATAAGGGTTGCGAACTAGCAAGTCGGTCTCCTGGTGGCAAGTGAGTATGCACACCAAAGGAGCGCAGATGCTTTAAGCGTAGAGGGCTAAGATGAACCTCTTGCATTCGCCAGTAATTTGAACTGTTTAATTGCTCTCCACGCCGGAACATACAAGCATAAACT
The DNA here is from genome assembly GCA_949127965.1 of Pandemis corylana. Taxonomy (NCBI): domain Eukaryota; kingdom Metazoa; phylum Arthropoda; class Insecta; order Lepidoptera; family Tortricidae; genus Pandemis; species Pandemis corylana. The sequence continues at coordinate 11,192,632 of OX421870.1, read as the reverse complement.
GGTGCTTGACTACAGGATTTAGCGATTCCTTGCACAAGGAATTACACTCTGGCTGTTTTCAAAGCGAAGGTGAATGGACATGTACTAGGCAAGTTCCACCCTAGTTCACACCTTCGCTTACTATCAGGCGTATTTCGCATAAAAAAACAAGGACTTACCAACAAAGTTCTCGACTTTTAAAAGTTTTTACATTTTATTTTTAGGTAATATCCAATGAATCAAGAATTTTACTTCTTGATTTTTTATGTTTACTTTTACGGTTTTAGCCTTTAGAAATTGAATTTCTGAACTACACTGACAATTAGAACACTCGAACTACCCATTGCTAATGTAGTGTTCTAATTTTCAGTGCAGTTTGGAAATTTTATTTTATTTTAGCTTCAGACTCAGTAGAAACAATAGTATTAATGAAACCAAAAGTTTCCATAGAAGGAATAAAGGATATCACCTTAGTTAATGGAACAGAGCATAACGTTACATGCTTGGTGGAAGCTAAACCGGCGCCTAGAATTTTGTGGCACAAGGAGACTGAAAGTTTTCTGAATAACACTGTAAGTATTTTATATTGATGACCGCGTGGTTTAGAAAAACTGACTATAAAGCTTGAGGTTCCATACCCATACTTATTTACAGATAACTAGGATAACACCAAACCTCTACAGAAGCGTGCTGACTCTAAACAGCAAAAACGGCGAGGTGAACGGAACATATTTCTGCTTCGGAGAAAATTCCGAAGGCATAGACCAGGACAGTGTCACTGTACTAGTTAGGAGGTCAATGACACTCATACAAGGATTTTCAGGTAAGTTGCTTATGTTTCCTTTGCGCGGTAGAATGCGGAATTCGAAGATTCGCCGAGGAACTAGAGTTACCGACATAGCTCGAAAAGTATGTGCGTTGAAGTGGCAATAGGCGCCTAATCGCTCGTAGAACAGACAACCGTTGGGGGAGCAAAGTTCTCATGTTGCGACCACGAACCGGAAGACGCAGTGTTGGTAGGCCTCCCACTAGATGGACCGACGACATTGCGCGAAACCGGTGGATGCGATGGTGGTGGCGAGTTGTCGGTCATTATGGTGTGCTCACGGGGAGGCCTTTGTTCAACAGTGGACGTCTTCAGGCTAATGATGATGATGAAGATGATGACTTATGTAATTCGGTAATTTACTGTCTTAGACAGAAGACACCGTGTTATAATCACCACTACGGAACCCTCCTCCCTGGGATCTTGTGCCGCGTTAGCTCGTTAAATAAATTTATTTGTGGGTTGCGTGTTTGCAAACTTCAGGTCAGATGTTCTTCAATGAATTGTGCTTATTTTTGATTTTATACGATGATTTTTATTTTAATACATATTTGATTACATACTTTGATTTTAAATTAGAATTATACAATGCAGTGTCCAAAATGTGAGTGAATGATTGTGCTAATCACGGCGTTTTTATATGGAGAAGATGAGTGATTGAAGCGACGTGTTGAATGTAAAGCCGCTCGCTGCGCCCCCTGGCGGCCGTCGTCGTTAAACTTTTATTCTTCGCGTTACGGCTAGATGGCGTTGAAAGCATAAACAAAATTTAAGCCGTTAAAATCTATAGATTATTTTATCTCCTAAACGAGCCTACCCAACTCGCTTAGACACGACACTGGACTGTTATTTTCTAAACATGATTCAACCATCACCAAGAACCGGCAACGCACCCGTAATCTCCCTACGTTATGCGTGCTAAATTTCAGCGCAATCCGGTCAGTGTTTTGTGCTGTGGGTTGATCGTACTGGGGCCCGATTTTTGAAAGCACATGTGTGAAAATACCACTCGAAAGTGGCATAAATCAGCTTATATCTTCAAAACTATAGCTCTAATCAAATTTTTGACTAGTTCACAAGATTAATGAGAGCCGTAAGTATCTTCTAAGCTACTCGTCTTTAAAATTCAGCCCAATTTTTCACCACTTTCGAGTGGTATTTTCACACATATGCTTTCAAAAATCGGGCCCCAGTAGTCACGGTTGTTTTTTTAAAACAAGCTATTTATCATTACAGATATCTCAGCACAACTTTACTCTAATGTATCGATGCGATGCCAAGTAGACTCTTATCCAAAAGCAGAAATAAAATGGCGTCATAATTCTACTGAGCTGTCAAACAAACACACAGTACACAGAAAAGATGACTCGACTATTAGTATAGAGAGAGTCGACTTCGACGATCTGGGAATGTACTCTTGTGAAGCTAAAAATGGATACGAAGAACTTGTTGTCAATGGGACCTTAAGCGTCAACGGTTTGGGTATGTCAAAGAATAACAAATCTAGAACATTTCTCGACATTTTATGTAAAAAATTTCAACAATATAAAAATCATGGTTCGAGTACATTTTACTTGAGTGCGACGAAGCGTATTGTTTGTAGTGGTATAATGATGATGTGGATGATATTATGAGATGGTTTGGAAGTATTTGTCCAAACCATCTCATAATATCATCCACATCATCATTACCTACTTATGTCCTATCAATCGTTCAAAGGTTAACTTGAAGAGATCCCTTTTAGGGATAAGTTCGCCTTTGTGCATTTGTGTTGTCCTGTATTCATTTTATCTTGTGTTTTATGTACAATAAAGAGTTATACATACATAGGTACGTACATCATAGTCCATGAGACCAAATCGCCTATGATCTATCATTTTATTTCAGAATATCCAGTGTTGGCTAATGCACCAGCTAGGATGGTGACGCGGAAAGGAAATACTACAATAATAACATGTAGGTGAGATTGTGTATCGTAAAAGCTAAATAGAAAAAAATAATCATTTTTCTAGCGTACAACGCTATTGTAACATAATATAGTGAACTATTCAATCTTTTTGCCAAGTGCATTGGCTGCACCTACCCGTATTTTTTACTATCAAATAAGGCCAAGGATACAGAATGTAAATACAAGTTCAATGGTTCAAACGTTGACAACTGCGGTATTGTCTGCTTTCCTGAACTCGAATCACGCAATGACATCTGTCATCGACCAACTGACGCCATTATTGCGTACGCGATGTTACTGAGTAAAAGCCGATTGTTTACGTATTTTATCTCATCTCGTTGGCCATACTTTAGGTAGGTAATTAAAAATGTGTACACTTTTTTTAGTGAATTCGTAATACTTCAGCTGGTGGTGATATTAGTTTGATTGAACACCCCTGCAAATGTTTTTCAGCCTTTTTTATTGTGGCTGACTAAATGTTTCCACACATTGGTCGGTGATCACAGAGTAGTGTCAAAGGGGCGACGACCTTTACAGGATTATTCCGTCAAACTAACACATAACCACCTGCTGCAATATTCCAGAATAATTTTATCCCTTACGAGGTAGACAGGGCCTAAAGTAACCGACCTAAAGGCCAAGTTTAGCATGATTGTGGGCGTATAGGTGGAAAGTTGAATCAAAATAGTGATGGGTTGCTAGCCGCATCGCCTATAACATTCTTAAGATATTCGCCTACTCCTTCGATGAACTTTTATCATCTGCGCGGGAAGAGATGCCACTGGTACATTCTATTTTTTTCTTTGCTAGCATTGTACATAACCTTCATTTTCAAAACTTATAACTTTTTTCAGTGTTTTAAAGGGCAACCCCAAGCCGACGTTGACCTGGCAATACTCGAATGGCACAAGTTACGTCCCATTACCAGACGATGTAATAATTAACGACAATGGAATTCAAATTACCATTTCCAATACAAGAGTTGACCATGCCGGGTCTTACAGATGCATAGCTGAAAATGTACTCGGAATGGGATACTATGATGTGGAATTGTCTGTGCAGTGTAAGTAAATTGCATATTTTGCTGGTAACGTTTTATGATGAAGGGCCGCGGTAGGCTAATTATGTAACTCGCTCGCAATCGCCATCCTGTTTATTTTGACAGTTCTTGTATGAATATGACAGCTGGCTGATTCCGATGCCAATTGTCAGCCCATAAGTGAACTGTCAAAATGAACACGATGGCGATTGCGAGCGAGTGAGACAATAATTCTACTGGTCAGAAATCGGACGAGCAACACTCGTATTTAAGTAAGGCAATTTTATTGTGCATAAAGGAAATAAAATAAAATTTTCACACAAGAGGATTGTAATTTATTCGTCTCTAGAAAAACGGAGTATAGTTGTACCTAAATATTACTCCAATTCCATCAACAGATGCTCCAGAATTAAAGGAGATATCAAATCAGAAACCTATAGAAGTACAGCTGGGAAAGAAGGTTTCACTGTCGTGCTTAGCCATGGGTAAACCTCAACCTACGGTCGTCTGGACGAAGGACGAGAGGCCGTTGAGTTTTACAAAAAATATGTACGTGAAATAACTGAAAATTACATTGAAAGTTACGAAAAAATCTAACGTAAAAGAAAAGATACCGCACCTAACAAAAGAGCTGATAACTTTGAAACGGCTGTAGTAATTTTAATACTAGAACAAGAACACCTGCATTTTTTTATCTGCATCCGGTTTCGTAAATAAGTTTTTCTTAAAAAAAAATCTAATACAAGCTTCTATGCTGACTGTACTTTTTGTTGGCTATACTTGCTTGTTACCCATTCTACATAAGTGTACCTAATTTCAAAGAAATCCGCCCTCTAGTGGGTCAAAAGTGACTTCCAAGATTTGACCTTAACAAAACAAACAGGCCAAGTTAAATAAAAGCAAATATAAAGAAACAGAGACAAATAAGAAATAAGACATTAAATATATGCCCAAAGACGAACTTATTTTTTGAGTAAATGAGAGGAGCATTAAGCGAGGGACCGACAAAGAGTGAGTTTGAATATCCATATAGTAAAAGCCACAATAGAGCGTACATCTCAAAATACCACAAACAATTCAAAAATAGACTACTAAATATCATTACACACATACATACACACTACATACAATATGAGTACACACATACAATATTTAACGAGATGGTGTGAGCCACATCTTCCTCTAGCCCTCCTTGAACGACGCCACGGAGGCAAATTGTCTGATACAAGCTTTTAATATGAATACTTATACTATTATTTATTGTTCCTTCTAACGCATTTATGTTATAGATATTTGACAAGTGACAGCAATTTAGTGATAGAGAAGGCGACTGAACAGGACTCTGGTTTGTTTTCCTGCAACGCCACCAGTATTTTGGGATCGACGCGGAAAAATTTCACTTTGATTATTTATGGTAAGTTGAACAGTAAAATGCTCAGTAAATATGCAATGTTACCTACTACAAAACATAGGTACATATATGAAAAAAAAAATCTAAATGTCAGTGAAAATTAGAACACAGAAAAATCCGAAAAGTAAAGCTATGACCGGGAATCGAACCCGGATCCTCGTCATTCCGTGACGCGTACTATACCCCTACACCACCCATAGCAGGTGGGTAGTCTTCGAATTTTCATCATGGCCTGTAGGTCTTGTTACCTTAGGCTCTGTCTACCCTGTAAGGGATAAAGACGTGATTTGTATTAGGTTTTTGATAAGAGTGCTGTGGATGGAACGGAGAGAGGCCCAGGCTTTAAATAATACAAGCACAGGTGTTATATTAGCAAGTGTATAGGGCTTACATTGACTTCGATAGTAAATCTCCAGTTTTTATTTAAAATATTCGTCCGCCATAGGCCGCGTCGTTGCAGAAAAAGGGGGATCAAGTGTTGCCATGCACAAATTCTGTTACAAGTCAAAATGATAAGGTTATAAATGCTTCTGGGAGCAAAGAAAAAACATAGAATGTACTAGTTGCTTCTCTTCCCGCGCACATGGTATAAGCCCATCGAGGGATTCGGTGAAAATCTTAGGGATCATGTTATATAGGCGATGTGGCTAGCAACCCATCACTGTTTTGATTCCCCTTTCCATCCATACGCCCACAATCATGCTAAACGTGGTCTTTAGGTCTTGTCACCTTTGGCTCTGTCTACCCCGTAAGGGATAAAGACGTGATTTATGTATGTATGTATGTATAAATAAATGCTTAAGGCACTACACACACTATTCACACTATTCAACAATTTGTGTGTGTGTACAGAATTTGTAAATATATCTTACTTTGCCTCCAGCTGTTTCCGAAATAACGCCACCAGGATTCGAACCCCCGGTGGACTACTTGGAAGGCCAACTGATAGAACTACCGTGCGTCGGCAAAGGCTCCCCCAGACCGGAAGTGAGGTGGTTGCAGAACGGAAACGCCGTCACTGACGACCGGAAATACATTGATGAGTTCGGAATAAGGTGCATAATTAAATCAGTTTTGCTTGGTTATAAAACTAGTAGCTGTTAACTGTTGTATGTTATAGTTAGGGTTGTAACGGTGGCCATATTAGCGGAGGCGGAGGTGGGTGCGAAGATGAAAATGGATCTGGAAAAAATAGTAATTTAAATGATTTATTGAACTCAAATGTTTTGCGGCTTCATCGTGTGACTTAAATAAATAATTACTTTGTACAATTCTTGCGGAACTTCCGCAGTAACGGAGGCGGAGACGAAGTTCCGTTGACCCTGGTGGCCAACCAAAAACCCTAACGTGGCGTGGCTCGCGAGCCTGACGCGAGAGATATGCCCGCAGATGAGTACCCAGCTTAACTCTATTGTTAAAATTATCCTTGACTCAGGTTTGTGGCTAACTTGACCGACTTTGGAGATTACACGTGCGTGGTCAGCAACAAATATGGAAACACGAACGTGACCTACGCTGTCTACATTTGGGGTGAGTTTAGAGAAGTATCTACTAAAGGGGGCACCCATAAAATACCTACGTCACACAGATTTTATCTTTCTTATAGGTCACCTAGACCCAGGTTAAATTAGAAGTTGTCGCACACGTAAACGCTCGGCACCGGACCGGCGGCGGCTCATCTCATCGGCTCGCCGTGAACCAGGCGTCAACCAAACGCAAGCACGTAACGGAAACTGCTCAGCACCGCGGTTGCGGCTAGGTGACATCGCGCTTACGGCTGGAGGACAGCGCGCTTAAAGCGAGGCGGCGGCTAGAGCTGGTAGTTGATGATGGTCATTCCCCGCGATGGGAACGAGGGCAGTCTGCGCGCCGTCCCCGTTTCGGCGGCGAGACGCAAGCGCGGCGGCGGCCAGACGTCAGCTCGATAACTGCAAGTTGCCCGCGCGCTGCTTGCGGATTACTAGCTTGTGATGAGGCGAGGCGATGCTGTTCCGATGCCGATATGTGTGCGTTACAGTATGGAATTTCTTACAAAGAATACTGGACGGCTTGAGTTGAGGCGGCCCCGATCCGGTACCGAGCGGTTGTGTGCGACAACCTTACATGGTTTTAAACGATCAACGTTTCCTATTTCTTATGCTGTTTTGTGGGAAACGTCCATGCTGGTCTGGGAGCAAAGAAAAAACATAGAATGTACCAGTTGCTTCTCTTTCCGCGCAGATAGAATAGGCGGAAGTCTTAGGAATCACGTTATATGCGATGCGGGTAGCAACCCATCACTATTATGATTTTCCTTTCCAATACACCCTTAATCATGCTAAACGTGGCCTTAATGTTTTTTTACCTTAGGCTCTGTCTACCCCGTAAGGGATAAAGACGTGGTATATGTATGTATGTATTTGTGGCAAATTCTGATTTAGTCGTTAAATCTGGTTTAGACTTGATAGTACAATTGCCGTCGAGTAAACTGAATATACTGTCGAGCAATAATGACGGCTCATTTTCTTCTACCTCTCTTTCAGTCCCACCAACCATTGAACCACCTTTGGAGGTGGACGTGAACGTTTTGGTTGGTTCTAGTTTAACCCTGAATTGTGATGCTGTTGGGTTTCCTATCCCCACTCTACGATGGGAATTTCAAGATAACGCGCTGGTGGAAAACACTACAAATACGAGGTCAGTTTAATTTTAGATGGAATATTTTCTTTAATCTTCAGCCAATAGTATAACACCAATCAATCATGCTAAACGTGGCCTTTAGGTCTTGTTACCTTAGACTCTGTCTACCCCGTAAGGGATAAAGTCGTGATTTATGTGTGTGCACTGCTAAGCTGGGGCCAAGTAATCCTTTACAACGTGCTAAAACTTGAAAAAAAAATCATGAACCTTATCGCATGCTGGTGTGGGAGCAAAGAAAAAACATAGAATGTACCAGTTGCTTCTCTTCCCGCGCATGATGAAAGCCCATCAAGGGAATGGGCGAAAATCTTAGGACTCGTGTCATCGGCGATGCGGTTAGCAACTGGTCACTATTTTGATTCCCCTTTCCAACTGTACGCCCACAATCATGCTAAACGTGGCTTTTAGGTTTTGTTACCTCAGGCTCTGTCTACCCCGTGAGGGATAAAGACGTGATTTGTGTATGTATTTCTTTTCAGATTCAATGAATATGGGAATATGAATATTACAAATGTGACGTCTTTTCATGAAGGGCAGTACGCCTGCTTAGCTGACAATATGGTCGGTGTCGCTAGGAAGAACTTCTATGTACGAATCAATGGTAGGTACAGTTGTCTCGAATGGATTGAATGGAATTAATGTCAGTTGTCGCTGTTTGTGAGCGCTGTTCTTATAGGGCCCTCCAGCCCTCCTTATATCGGATCTTTGTGTAACATCTACACATTCCAACATGAAACTACCGTGAGACTCAATCATAATTACACATAAACGTATAACTCACGTATAAAAAGTAGAGTGATGCTCGTTGCATGCTCGATGCATGTTTCGGACTATTTCGTAGTCCTTCCTGGAGCGCTCGCCCCGGCGGCAGCGAAACGAACACTGCGCGCCAGCGCTCTGTTCGTGCGGCTGCTCGACGCAGCTGACAGCGGCGCACAACTACCCTCGCTTTCCTCGTCATTTTTATTACTGTTAAATGTAGGGCAGCACACAACACTGCTCACGTCACCCCGTAAAGGTTCGCTCACACTCACCGTTTGACATTAACATCTACATATCTTACATGAAGTATTGTCCGCCATCTCTACTGAGACTATCACGATGTCTCCTTACAACTAATAACCGAGGCCGGCGGTACGTCGAGTGGGTTCTCTGTCCATTACGCGTTCGAAGCGCTGCCTGCACAGCACTTGCTGAGCGACACACGCAATCTATTAGACCATTGCTCGCCGAGCCGTCTCGTACAGTTTTGAATGTTCTAGAACCACCAGTGATACTAGAAGACTACACAGGGACTTACATAGCTACGGACATGGATTCTCTGCTGATGGTGCCCTGCAAAGCAGCCGGAAAACCTAAGCCATACGTGTATTGGATGAAAGATAATTCCTATCTTGATAAAGGTAACCTTTGTATTTAGATATCATACATACTCCTTATTGAAATGGGACTGTGATGGCCACGTCTGCCACATGCACCCAGCGCGGTGGGCATGTGTGACCACGCAGTGGATGACCCAAGATGGCTACCGGCTCCGCGGCTGAGGTGGAGATGCCGGGATGACCTAGACGAGGTCTCGAGCGACTCGCAAGATGTAAGGGGCAGGGTGAGTTTGAAAACTGGAAGAAAGGCCTTTGTCCAGCAGTTTCTAAAAAAACTCCTTAGATTGAGGAATAGTCCAGCTTTTATATACAAGGATGGCAAACGAACAAAGTGGGTTAGGTACCTGATGGTCTTGAGCACGGACATCGCAACACCGGAGCGTTGCCAGTCTAGAGAGCTAAGACTGAATACCTCATGATCCAGTAATTTCACCGGCTGTCTTACTCCAAGCACTGCTGCTTGGCGGCAGGGCTAGGTAGTGTGATGGTAGGACCTAGCACAAGGTCCTATCAACCTCATAAACATGTATATTACAGACAGCCGCTATGACATCGACGCACACGGGACGCTAACGATTAAAAAGCCTTCGCCTGAATTGAGCGGCTCGTACTTCTGCAAAGCGAAGAATACTGTCGGCGAAACGAATAAAACTGTTGCTGTCGAGATTTACTGTAAGTGTCATAAGTTTTTCTCTAGAATAAAACAAAAAGAAACACACACACACAAATAAACCTTTGTTACACTTAACTGTCTCTAGTCTCCGTGACACAGGCCCTGAATCTAGTGCGGAGGCTGTTGAACGAACACATTTGTAACATTTTGCATTATTATAAAATAACTACCTAACCTGCCTTAGGCTAAGGTTTTTTTGTAGGGTGCCCATCGGGATTACTAAGCAAAAATCCAGAATATCGAGTAACAGAGCCAAAAATTGTATTAGTTCCATATTTTCAGCCCTGCCCGGAAAAATGCAAGCTGACGAATCGGACTCGAAGATATCCTTGTTGGAAGGGACAAATGTCACCATGGAATGCCCAATGACAACTTCGACGAGCGACAATGTAACATGGTACAAGGTTCGATTATAAAAACATCGAAAATATTTATCAACGTATGGCCCAATCTCCTCTTTTTAGGACTGCGAAGTGGAGTTGGCGGGTATTGGATTTCAGGTCTAAATATTGCATTTTTAGATTTTACAGCAATTAAAAGGTCTGGACCGCACTACAACGAACAATGGACCCGCAGAGGGTCCGAAACGCGCCTCAGTGATGTGTGCTGTAGGGGATAATTAAGTTTATGAAATATATGTATGTTTTATGAGGCAGCAGAGGAGTGTGTGCAGTTGAAACATATTTCTCACAGCCTTGGCTGTCTTGCGCGTAAGTAGCGGAGTAAGGCAAATTTTTGTTCTTATTATAACACTTTTCAGGACGCCAATATAGTATCGCATGGTTTTCTCACCTTCGTGAATGTATCACGCGACAACGCCTCGCAGTATGCTTGCGTGGTAACTAACGCTGTGGGCTCGGCCTACGCCAAGCTGTGGGTGGAGGTGGAATGGCCGCCGAAGTTTACGGCTGAAGAAGCGGAAGAAGTGGAAGTGGTGAGGGGGGGTGACAAGTGGCTGGACTGCGGGGTGGATGCTAAGCCGGGAGCCTTGGTAAGTTTGTGTTAATTATTTTCACTACATAGTATAAAACAAAGTCGCTTAGTCGTTAGATCTTTAAAACCACGCAACGGATTTTGATGCGGTTTTTTTAATAGAGTGATTCACCTACATACATACCGTCATGCCTCTTTCCCACGGGGGTAAGCAGGGACTACGTTGTTCCACATGCTAAGATCCTGACATACTTCTTCCGCTTCATCCACATTCATCAATCTCTTCATACTTGCTCGTCAGTTTCGGGTACTCCTGACCTTTTCCAAAACATCTCCTATTTTGGTCTCGGAACGTCCGACGTCCTATTTGGTCGTCGTCGTGATTCAAGAGGAATGTTTATATGTATAATGCTACGCAGACGAAGTCGCGGGCACAAGCTAGTAAAATATAAATTACAGCCTTTTGCCCGCGACTTCGCGTTACGTATGTTCACCACGAATAATTTAGGATTCTAATGGTGAAAGAATTTTCTAAATCGGTCCAGGGGGGCGATTTTTGAAAGCACATATACATGAAAATACCATTCGAAAGTGGTGAAAAATTGTGCTGAATTTGAAATACGAGTAGCTTAGAAGACAATCACAGCTCTCATTAATCTTGTGAACTAGTCAAAAATTTGATTAGAGCTGTAGTTTTGAAGACATAAATAGATTTATAACACTTTCGAGTACCTAGTATATTCTGTATACTTTTTTTCTGTTTTGGTTGTTATATGTGGTGTTCAATAAAGAGTTATTGTATTGTATTGTATTGTACTTTCGAGTGATGTGCGTTCAAAAATCGGGCGCTAGTACTTTCGGAGCCTATTCAATGCGAATGCAAACAAACAAACAATCAAATCTTTCCTCTTTATGATATCAATGTAGATATATTGATGCACATAATGTGTACTTCCCTTGTACTAATGCTTGCACTTATATTAACTGTCGGTCTGTTAGCTAAGCAGTTTACTATTTATTTGCTAATTCGATTTAGATGAAATTTGGTACATAAGATATAAGAATGTCTGATTTATTACATTTCTATTTTTTATTATTACAGATAAAATGGCTGTTCAATTCTAAAATAGTTCTAGGCGAGAATAAAGACCGCCTCAAACTGATCAACTTGCAACTGCATCAGACTGGGGTGTACAAATGCATTGTGAGCAACGCGCACGGCACCATTGCAAGGCATTTCAGTCTGGACGTTCTGGGTAAGTAACATTAATATCAACGTGAAGACGTCCACATCCATACATAGGTACATACATACACAAATCACGTATGTATCCCTTACGGCGTAGACAGAGCCTATGGTAACTACGTTAAGGCCACGTTGTGGGCGTATAGGTGGAAAGGGGAATCAAAATAGTGATGCCGCTAGTCGCATCGCCTATAACTAACCTATTCCTAACCTATTCCTAAGATTTTTGCCCGTTCCCTCGACGGGCTATTACCACCTGCGCGGGAAGAGAAGCATCTGGTACATTCGATGTTTTATCTTTGCTCCCAGACCAGCATGAACGTCCACTGCTGGTTAGAATTAGCCTACAAATCCTATTTTTTTTTGGATTTATGGCATAAAATATTTTTTTTGTTTACGGTTTTAAAATGTTAAATTTTTGTCATTTATTTATGTGTCTCTGTTACTGGACATATAAGAGCATAGCAATATTGATTAATTACTCTTCCAGTGCCGCCGTTCATATCTGAATTCGACTTTTTGGACGTCCAGCTGAAGGAAGGAATGAATGCTTCCCTCGACTGCAACGCCAGGGGATCTCCAAAACCTGAGGTGAAGTGGACCTACAAGTAAGAAGTTTATATAAGCCTTGACACAGTAATTTCTAAGCTTGTCGGTATAATTTTTTTAGACATTTTGTCGAGACGTCTAAGCTGCTTTTTTTGTAGATAAACTTATTCAAACTTCAAAAGTTTTAAAAAATAACTTTCACAAGGTCATTTAAGAATTTTCTTGATTTTTTTGCTCAGGAATAACGTAATTTCGTTGCTACGCCAATGGCGGCCAGCTTCACTGCTAGCACACTATTCTATTCTCTAACTAGCTGTTACCCGCTACTACGTCTGCACAGAATCAGCTTATCGCTGTCCCGCGGGAACTATGCAATTTTTCGGAACAAAAACTATTCTGGGCCCATAACCTTTTGAAACACAAGAAGACGTTACCACAGACTGAATTTATTCCTTTTATAAACAACCTACATACACATTCGATATTAGACTAGAGGGCGCTAGTATGTATATAATTTGAATACTTACAACAATATCCTTCCCGGGGACTAAAACTATCACTAAACTAATTTGTTACTCTTGCGAAATTTGGCACAGAGATAGATTATAATCTGGAATAGCACACAGGCTTTTTATCCCAAGAAGTTGTGTTATTCCCGTGGGATAGCTATAAAAGAATTCTTCGCTGACAAAGTCGCGTCCAACAGCTAGTTTTCAATATTTGTATGGTTTTTTTACAGTAACACAAACTGGCACTCTAACAATTCATCGCTCGTCGCTGCGAACGTGTCGACTGTCTCCACAGGCTTATACCGCTGCGATGCTCGCAACAAGGCTGGCTCCACCCACATTGTCTATCGCGTCGCTATAGTGGCGTCACCTAGTGTCCAGGAGATGATACTGTTTGAAGGAGAGCGGGGTATCACTGTCGAAGGGAGCACTGAAATAGTGGTAAAGTATACAAGTATGTGAAAATAGAATAGGCGTGCGGGTTACTTCCGCGTGTGCTCAAGAGCTGCGTTTCGTTTTTGGATCCGTCCGAGGGGAAGAGCAGTGCTTGGTCCGGTGCACCCTGGGCATCGGTTATTGATTTCCTGGCATATTCTAAGGGAACCCGTCTTTTGACCGTGTTCTACCGTACAACATTGCCGGCATTTTTGTCACAAGATTTTTGAAAACTGTATTTATTACTTTGATATTGGCGAAATCATCGCGTCGATCGATGGGGCCATATTAAAAAAAGAAGAAGAAGAAAATAGAATACTTTTTTTTGGTTCCTTTTACAGACCGTCTAAACATATAGGTTGGTTCCTCCTGAACAAAGTGGTGCCCTCTTTGAATTCTTACTTTTTATTGCATTCTAATGCAAACCGAGAAAATTTGTTAGCGCTTGTTATTTAAGTCAAATATTATTCTTAAACCGGTTAATCGAAGGATTATTTAGAATCGAATTTTTCAAGTCCTATTTAGCCAGCTTGTAGTGCTCGATTGGAATTGGGATTCGGAACACACTGTGTAGCAGGAATGACAATGCAAATACAGTCAACAAAAAGTGGAAATGTGTAGCAAGAATTTATTTCAGCTCGGTACCAACATACGCATTTCGTGCAAGGCATCCGGTCAACCTATTCCCGCCATACAATGGATCAAGAACGGCCAGTTATTGTATGAAAACCGCAAAGATATCAGTTACACTGACTTAACTCTGAGTGACGTGAGAACCAGCCATTCTGGAATGTACTCGTGCGTCGCGAGCAACGAAGGAGGGATGGATGAAAGGAGACTCAAGGTAGATGTGTTAGGTGTGTAAAACGTATTCAAGGACCACTATTTTTTATTTGAATGTTTGAAACTCAGCTATTTTTTTTAGTCCAAGCGAATTTTGTTGCCAAGCGCCATCTATTAACAAATGTCTATACGACACAAATACGAACTCCTGTAGAACATGCTTTGATCACCCAGAACGAGAGATGCCGCTGTTTTAAATGATAGATAATGTTGTTGTATCGAAAATTTTATTTCCCGGTTTTTTTTATTGGTATTCCGTTGGATATTATTTTTCTAAATTATGGGTTCTGAAAACTAGAGTATATTATTCAAGAAATCTTTTACAACGCATTCATTTTATGTCTTTTTCTAGAGCCGCCAAAAATATTCCAAACGTTGTTTAAAAATTTGAATATGACGGAAAAGGAGACGAAACTAGAGGTTATGTCAGGCCAAGCTTTCTACCTGCAATGCCATCCCTATGGCAACCCCATGCCGGAAGTATATTGGTTCAAAGATGGCCTCCCCTTAAGGTATTTTGCTATGATTTCTTATATTAAGAGTACAAATTAAGGAAAAATAAAATAATTCCCACAAGCCTGATCATAGTAACAACTATTTTGCGGGTACTAAAACCTTATCCAAAAGGTCACAAGAAATGACAAGAGATGGCGCTAATGTCATTGAAGATAAATCCTAGTTTTTTCCAGATTTTTCGACGCTACCATGGTGTCCACGGATTTTGGCGAGGTGATACAGTCGCCGCAAGCTCGCTACGACCAAAGCGGGAACTACACGTGTGTTGCCAGGAATAAGATTGGGAATACCAGCATTGTTTACTTGGTTGACGTTTTAGGTAAGTTATTTTACATGTCTTATTTTAAACTAACTATTGTAGGACTCGACCAATTAATGCCATATAATAAAGGACTTTACTTAGAACGTGTCGTTAGTTTCGAAATCTTGATCGTATAGTCATGGCGTGGCAAGAGAGACCAATCTACAAACACGCGCACTCGGATGCGCGCACAGACACACAGAGAGAGAGAGAGAGAGGGAGAGAGAAAGAGAGATAGCAAGCCGAGCATCCTCTGAACACAGTTCGTCGTGTGGTGGATAAATAATTCTAGCATAATGCAAACCGCATCGTGGTTAAAAACGAAACTATCAGTGTCAGTGTGCATCAATGGCGGGTACCGTAACAACTCGGTTCCCATCGGGTTTCTCTACTAAACTCCTCTTTCTCGGTCTTTCTTCACTCGCTTCGCCACTTTTTCATGGAACACCACTGACAGTGGTCCACTGTTCAGTATACATACGTGACACATAGACAATGGCACCGATCTCATTAGTTTTTCATATCGATGCCATTTTTTTTTAATTTCAGTCCCCCCACCTATTCCAAAGGAAGCCTCGCGTTCAATTACTACTCGTGTGGGTAGACCAATGACCTTGGAATGTCCTGTTGAGGGCAGTCCGCCGCCTAACGTGATGTGGATCAGACATCCTTACTCGGACGTCACTAATTCTTCCCGATTGACACTCTCCGAGGACAATGTCACTTTGGTAAGTCTAAATTATTACTTACGTAGTACCGTCCTTACTGTAAACAAAAGGCGTGGTTTGACGTATATGGCCTCTCAAGTAGAGGGGAATGTTTGAATCCAGACTACCTCTGAGTATTTCGGAATTTATGTACGCACCATTAGACATTTATACACACACACACACGCAAATCACGTCTTTATCCCTTACGGGGTAGACAGAGCCTAAGGTAACAAGACCTACATGCCACGTTTAGCAAGACTAGGCGTATAGGTGGTAAGTGGAATCAAAATAATGATGGGTTGCTAGCCGCATCGCCTATAACATGATTCCTATGATTTTCGCCCATTCCCTCGATGGGCTTTTACCGTCTACGCGAAAAGAGAAGCAACTATGTTTACATATACTTGGGTACATTCTGTTTCCATTTGCTCCCAGACCAGCATGGATGTGTGTGTGTGTATTTATAGGTATAAGAATCAGTTACTTAATTTCCATTTAATTTCTCAGACGTTACACAAATCTGAGACAGCAGACTCCGGCCTCTACTCCTGTGTCATGTCTAACAAAGTCGGCACCACCGAGGTTATGTACGACGTTACAATCGAGAAGCCGCCGTCCATTGCTGGCAATGTAGGGGCGAACAATACCGAGACGAGAGTAGTGCCGTTGCGGAGGAGCGTTGTACTGAAATGCGAGGTGGATGGTCATCCGATGCCGAAGATTAGCTGGTTGAAGGTAAACGATTGTAAATTGTATGTGCGAGTTTTTCAGCTCAGAACCGTGAATCTTTTAAGTCTGTTATTGTATTAGGATACCCAAGCAGTGAGTTCGGGCGCTAGCAACATACAGCAAGTCCTCGGCAACAGTCTGCTCGCGATATGGCGGCTAGCGTCGCGCGACGCGGGCCAGTACATCTGCGTCGCGGACAACGCGGCGGGCGCGCAGCACAGGCGGTACAACGTCGTGGCACAAGGTATCTATATACACGTCAGCAGTGTCACCGTACAGTAAGGAAACTACAAACAAAACGGTCGAAACGAACGCACACATAGACGCGCGCTTCTACAAGGCCCCTAAGCGGATCTCGCGGTGCCGTCAGTCGCGAGTGCCGCGTTGAGACGAGCGGCCGTCTGTTACGTGCGCCCAGACAGTGCGCGATCTTATCGTTTTAAACATGCCAAGAGGGTGTTGCGCAGTGTGTACATGTTTCCCAATAGTTTATTTAAGAAAGCTATTCATTCGGATAAGAATTTGTCATACCATCAAATTTAATAATACAGCTTTCCGAACGCGTCGTAGCAGGCGAAAGTATTTTTCAGTAAGTAATATATAATACTTACCTACCGACGAATAAAAAAATCTTGTTGAAGTTTTTTTAAATACCCTATTTTATTTATAAACGAGTTAATTTATTACATTATTTAATTATTATAGAACCCAAATAAACGTTTGTTTCTTTTTTACGGAAATTAAGGGTGCCGACCCTAATACTCTTAATAAAGTGTATAGTTACTTTACCTAAAACAGGCCTTACTAGCTGAAATACCGCTAACTAAAAAAAAGCGTTTCAATTTTACAAAAATTAAATCGACAACCCTAACTCTCTATTGGAGCCTAGGTATTTATTTCAAAAAATAAGCCTAGTTTCCATACTGCTCTATTTATTTACTGTGATAGTGTTGTCAACTTTATTATGTATTATTATTCAACTAGAAGTACACTCGTACGTTTTCTCGCAGTGCCAGGCAAGTGGACGTCTTGGTCTCAGTGGAGCTACTGCAACGCGACCTGCGGGCTCGGCCACCAGGCCAGGTCTAGGAGCTGCCAATACATTGATGACTACGTTACAATCGGTAGGACATTTGCCACGTCTCCTCCATATATATATATATATAAGAGGGGGCACACGAGCAGACGGGTCACCTGATGGAAAATAATCACCATCGCCCAGGGACACCTGCAAGACTTGGGGAATCACAGGTGCGTTGCCGGCCCTTTCAGGAACAGGAAGGCTCGCTTTTATAGATCCCTAAATTGTACCGCTCAGGGAATGTTGCAGCAGGAAGTTGGTTCAAGATCTTTGTCGTACGAGGAAAGAAATTGCGTTTAAAACGCACGGTACTTGTTGATTTAACATACCCCACTTCGATAGCTCGTGTACTGTATATTATATACTCCCAAATGTTAGTCCAAGCATGTCAGACCCCGATATAAAACAATCTAAATACCTTGGGAGGCACCGCCACCCCGCGTGCTCCGCGTGGTGATGTTGATGCCGCCGCCGCCGAAGTAGATAACAAGCACCAGTGCGCTACTTGTCTTTCCATAGTACCACACACAATAAATAGGTAGTTTATATATAGTATTGTTCCGAAATCACATCTTATTAACAATAAAAGGCCGAATAATTGCGAGAGCGCATGTCGCCGTGTTTGCGCGCCGAGCGGACTGTTTAGTTCTAGTTTTCGCCACGGTGCGGCGCTGTTCGCCGCTTCGTCGAGCGCGGCAGGCGTTTGTTGCCAACCGCAAGGCAAAAGACTATTGAATATTAGGGAGTAACATGCTTGGACAGTACTTGACTGCCAACCATCAATCCTCCTCTCAGAATGAGAGAGCTTGGGCTTTAGTTTCCACGTAGGCCCAGTGCAGATTGGGAACTTCACATTGAATCGCAATCGCACCATTAAATCGCTTCCCAGTTGTATGCAGTATTCCTCCCGATGTTTTCCCTATCGAAATATTCATGGTAAATTTCAAGTGTAATTTCACACATTAAATCCGAAAATCTTAGAGCTCCGAGCTCGGGATTCGAAGCCCCTATGATCCTCTGCTTGAGAGGCCAAAAGTTAAACCAACTAGGCTACCACGATTTTTTGTAAGACACTTAATTATTACAAATTGTTAACTTGAAACTCGACTCTCATGAAACTCGACTCGACTCCTTAAAATCTGGTGGAATAGTTTGTTCTTAATTCATATGTGATTTATTTTCAGACGAAAAGAGCAAATCGGATAAATTCGTTTTGGACCAGGCAGCGTGCCGGGGGCCTGGCGTCGAACGAAGGAAATGCCATATGCCACCTTGCGAGGTAAGTAAGGGTACACCTTTACAGGTACTTTACTTTAGGTACACCTAATCAAATCTTACAAGTGAGTTTTGGTCTTAGGAGTCATGTTATAGGCGATGCGGCTAGCAACCCATCACTATTTTGATTTCCCTTTCCAGCTATTATACGGCTTAATCATGCTAAACGTGACCTTAAGGTTTTGTTACCTTAGGCTCTGTCTACCCCGTAAGGCATAAAAGTTTCCATTTCCAACGATCGAATTGACATAAAATTTTGAATACTTAACGATCATTCGAGCAAATATTACATAAGGAGAAAAAATGTGCGATCCGGTTCGAAGGACCATATGTAGCAGTCCCCATGTAGCTGTAGTTCGGTGGACACGCGAAGAAACACTTTTTTAGCACGTCAAACAGTTAACTAAATAAAAAACCCAAGATACAGACAGCGTGGATCGTGAAAGCAGAAGAAAGGGCCACGGTGTTGCCTTAGTAGAAGTAAAAATAAATCCAAAAAAGCTCTGTTTGTAATGTCGTGCAGGAGCCTGCGTCTGGGTGGTCTGGCTGGAGCAGGTGGTCGTTGTGCTCGTCCCCGTGCGGCGCCGGCACGCAGGCGCGCACTCGCCGCTGCCGCCGCGAGCGCTGCCCGGGGGACAACGTGCAGGTACACTTGGAATCGTTGTAAATGTCCCGATCTCGATAACAGACCATCTTTTGTAGCACCTTTTTAGGGTTCCGTACCTCAAAAGGAAAAAACGGAACCCTTATAGGATCACTTTGTTGTCCGTCTGTCCGTCCGTCCGTCTGTCAAGACCCTTTTTCTCAGTAACGCGTGGAGGTATGAAGCTGAAATTTATATCAATTACTCAGGTCTACTGTCCCTTGAAGCTGTGAAAAAATCAAACTTCTAAGCCAACGCAATCAAAAGATACAGCCGTTTATGCCGCAAATTTCCGCAAATTTTCAACTCTCAAGGGAATCAAAACCTACAAGGTAGTTCCCGTGAACGCAGAATCTTGAAATTTGGTATGAAGGTAGGTCTTATAGCACAGATTAAAGAATAATTGCGAAAACCGTAAATGTGTATGTATGTCTGTATATAGCAGTGACCAATATAAAGTAACCCCACACTGCGTACATTTTGCTTTGGAACAGGGCTCTGCTTACACTGGTTTTAGATATTTATAGATAATGATACGGAACCCTCGGTGCGCGAGTCCGACTCGCACTTGACCGGTTTTTTTTTTCTAAGCAATCGGGTGTAGGTTCATGGAATGCAACAAAATGATACTTGGAATTTGTATAGAATTATGAAATAATACTACGTAATTAAACAGTTTTAAAAGTTCCTGCAATACTTTTCTCCTTTCACAGATAAGAAAATGTCCGGGCCTACCCAAGTGCGAATGGGACAGCGAATCGTCAGCAAGTGGAGGTCGAGACGAAAGCAGCGCCGAAGACGACATCGACACTGAAAATGTTAGTATCCGGGTGTTTCATTATAAAAAAGTCTCTATAAGTCCAAGGGAATTACCTTAAGGGAATTAACTTCTATGTCTTTTTGTCTTTATGAGGTGCACGCGACTGTTACCATGACGTCTTAATATGATTTAATTCCGATTCAGTTTAAATTCGCTCGCTGTCAGATCCATACTAGAAATGACAGCTAAAACCTGAACTGAGTCGGAATTGAATCGCATTAAGACGTCATGGTTAGACCACATAAAGTTGTTTTTGCTGCAACTTTATTAAACTGTTGGTTATTTTTTTAGGACACTTACATACCGGAAGCAACATTCGAGTTTCAACCGGAAGTCGTCGACGCTGAAGAGTTTTATATGAACACTGGTAAATGTTTTTTTTATGAACTAATAAGCCTGTGTCAGTGGCGGCGCGTGAAAAAGTACATTAGAATTAGACAACCCGACCCGTCTAAAAACACCTACTTACCTTAAAGCGTTTCGAATGCCTTTCTTTTTAATTTATTTATTGATTTTAAGACATTTAATTTAATTTTTCACTTAATATTTTATTTTGCAAATTCTATATATCTAAGTCTGGAATAAAATCATTTCATTTCATTTTTTTGCGTTGCCAGTCTTACTAAATCCTGTGTAAATTCTAGATATTTTTTGACAGTGCAACACTGTCAATTCAATTCAATTTTTAAAAATCTAGCGCCATCGATACTATCGATGATTCTGCCAATGTCGAGGTTGAAGAAGACACCAAAACTGTCTGTTTGTGTATGTAAAATAAATAATAAATAAATAAATATCTTGGGAAAAATTACACCAATTGACCCAGCCCCAAACTAAGCAAAGCTTGTACTATGGGTACCAGGCAACGGATACACATACTTATATAATGTAGATAAATACATACTTAAATACAAACAGCATCCATGACTCGGGCACAAACATTCGTATTCATCATACAACTGTCTGCCCCTACCGGGATTCGAACCCAGGACCTCTAGCTTCATAGTCAGGGTCACTAACCACTAGGCTATCCGGTCGGTATGTATCGAGGATTTTTTGACAGGTCTTCAGCTGTCGGTGTATGACGTCAAAGTAACGCCCGATCCGGAGCAAGGTCCCTGTGAACTCGGGTACAGGCATAATAATTTAACACAGAGCTGCGATGGTAAGTATATTTTGTACATATTGTAGTACTTACTTGATGTCATTGAAAGTAGCAACTAGAGGTCTACTGATATGCTGATGATGATAATGATGATGAAAGTGGAGGGTTATAAAACAATACCACAAAAAATAAGAATATCAAACACTTTATAGACCTAAAATGTCACAACTAACACTGCTACGGTTCCACTATGTCACTGAATGAATAACTGCGCCAGATCGGCGTTATACAACCTTCTTAGGTCTATTATAGTGCCAAAGGTGGTGAAATACGTTCTACGGACTGCTATAGGAGAAGAAATTATTACTTGGGAGGTACAGTCAGCATCATAAACACGTGTACATTTAGGATAATTGTCTGCATATTTATGAGGCTGACACGCATTTAAAAAAAATACCGTTTGTCAGGAATACGACCGTAATGCGAAAATTTCTGGAATTTGTAATGGCCTTACTACATTTTTCATTTAACTTAAAACAAAACAAATCGAAACACAGGTTCTTCTGGAGTTTATAACGCTTGCAAACTTCTATAAATTATAAGTTACACTTTGATGTGACTGTACAGTGAGGGAAACGTATTCACGTACCACTGTAGAAAGTGTAGAACCCTGTCGCAATTGACAGGCCGCCGTCACTCAAACTCGAGTGACATACTTTATTGCGATAGGGTTCTACGGTGGTACGTGAATTTACTTTTCATTTTTTAATGTTGTGTATTACGAGTTACCAAGGCTAAGTTAACTTATAGTTTAATGATATTTTTGTTAACCTCCATGCTGGTCTGGGAGTAAAGAAATAACATGGAATATACCAGTTGCTTCTCTTCCCACGCAGATGGTAAAAGCCCATCGAGGGAATGGGCGGAAATGTTAGCAATCATATTATAGGCGATTCCCCTTTCCACATATACGCCCACAATCATGCTAAATGCGGCCTTTTGGTCTTGCTACCTTAGGCTCTGTCTACCCCGTAAGGGTTAAGGACGTGATTTATGTGTGTGTATGTGTAGTTTCGATTAATTTGAATGCGTTGCCGGCAGACATAGACGAGTGCGCGATGGAAAACAACCAGTGTCACTCGACGCAGGCGTGCGCCAACACGGCGGGCGGCTACCGCTGCGGCTGCGCGCGCGGCTTCCACGCGCTCGGCGCCGGCCAGCGCTGCCTCGGTAACAAACACCCCGGCCTTATATGTATGCTTAGATCTTTAAAACTACGCAACGAATTTTGATGCGGTTTTTTTTTTAAAGATTCTAAAGGGACCGGGCTGAAAACCAGCGCTGGAAACTTAAACCAGCATTTGCTGAGAACGGTACTCATTGTCAAAGTGTAGTCCTAATTTAATTATTTTGATTGTCACACCTATACTATGGCAATGAAGTTTTTTTTTTTTTAATTCAAAAATAAGTTTTATATGTTTATTTCTACGCAGACGAAGTCGCAGGCAGAAGTTAGTAATGAATAATGAAACTTCTCACTGGTCCAATATTACATGGTTCTAATTTCCGATTGACATTTCAATTTTGTCATAGTAACACTGGGTCAAAATTGAACTACCGAGTCACACGTGATCGTTTTGTTTAGATATAAACGAGTGCGCGCAAGGGCTGGACGGGTGCCAGTACGCATGCGTGAACGTGGCGGGCGGCCACGTCTGCGCATGCCCGAAGCATCTGCGCCTGCACAGCGACCGGCGGCACTGCGTCACCGGTAACTTATCCTATCATACTAATATTATAAATGCAAAAGTTCATCTTCCATGCTGGTCTGGGAGTGAAGAAAGAACATAGAATGTACCAGTTGCTTCTCTTCCCGCGCAGATGGTAAAAGCCCATCGAGGGAATGGGCGAATCTAAGGAATCACATTATAGGCGATGCGGCTAGCAACCCATCACTATTTTGACTACGCCCACAATCATGCTAAATGTGGCCTTTAGGTATTGTTACCTAAGGCCCTGTCTACCCCGTAAGGGATAAAGAAGTGATTTATGTATGTATGTATGTGTGTACGAAAGTTTGTGAGCGAATGTATATGTTTGTTCCTTAGCGCTGTAACGACAGGACAGATTTGGCTCAAATTTGGAACGGAGATATCTGATACCCTAGATTAAAATATAGGCTACTTTTTATCACGATACATTGCATAGTTCCCGCGGGATAGCGATAAACATGTCACTACTGGGCACGAGCCTCCCCTCTAAAAAGTTTTGGGCCACACGAGCGTATTGTGGACAGAGAACTTCACTTGATAGAACCTTGTCGTTGTTTGTTGACATGGCGTTACTTCACTATGACAGTGTTCCATGTATGCTCGACAATTAAAGTCCTCGATACCTTTCTGCGATTCCTCACGATGTTTTCCAACACCTAAAAGCTCATGATAATTTTTAAATATTATTCGTACATAAATTCTAAAATATTCAGAGGTGTGAGCTCGGACTTGAACCGACGACCCTTTGCTTGAGTCAAACGTCTAGCTTACCACGGCTTTTACTTAAGCTTGAGCAAAATTCGTTGCAGACTTTGATAATAAAGAGTCGAAATTATGCGGTCTCTTTTGTTTATGTAGTAGGGTGGTCACCTGGTAAGCCTCGGATATCGCACACGGTCTGTGTATTCTCCAATCTGATTGAATTACTGAGAACATAATCCAATAATGAACAATTTTATGACTGAAACCTTATGATATCGATTATCCGACACTTAATACATAATGTTCAGCCGGGTACTATCTGCAAGCTATGACTGTAACTTTTTCACGTTACAGTAACTTAAAACCCTGGGCTACGTTCAGTAACTAAAGTGTCAGTGTGATTATCGTCGGGTGAAAATCGTCCGAACATGAACACACTTACTGAACGACTTGGGGCGTTCTTCTGTCAAAAGTGTCAATTGAAGTATGATTTCGTATTCGTAATAATAAGTTTATATCCGGGGTGCGAGTCGGGTTACCTCCACGTGTGATCAAGAGCTGCGGTTCGTTTTTGGATCCGTCCGAGGGGAAGTGCAGTGCTTGTTCCGGTGCACCCTGGGCACCGGATAATGATTTCCTGGCGGTCTCCGAGGGATATCATTATCCGTTGGCTAAGAGCCCGACAGGGGGGGGGGGGGGGTCTTATGACCATGTTCTACCGTACAACGTTGCCGACATTTTTGTCACAAGATTTTTGAATACTGTATTTATTACCTTGACATTGGCGAAATCATCGCATGGTTCGATGGGGCCATATTAGAAAAGAAGAAGAAGTTTATATCCCCAGCGTTCGAATTATAAATTTTGCCTCATATCAACTGTCAAAGTGACGTCTGTGCGTTTTTTACCCATCTATTTTACGGGGTGACCGGTGCGATCGCCCGACGACGCCCGACGATGTTACTGAACGACTTGGTGTGATCGTCCGATGATCGCACTGACTTACTGAACGGGCCAGTGCGTCGTCGGGTGATCAAACTGAACGCACCCCTGGTGTGGCCGTGGCTTGCGACCCAGCGGAACACTACGTCCACAGGATTTTTAGATGAGTACCCGGCTTGTAACTATCATTGTATGATTACAGTATCTTCATACCAGGAGCCTGAGAGCGAATACCTAAGCGCCATAGTGGAGCTCCCAGCTAAATACAAGAACACAAGGAATTAAAACACCTCAATTACTTCAACACATTTATTAATATCTCATTTTATATCCATTCCAATCTGCCTAACTGCACAATATAATGTAATTCGTTAAAATAATAACTTGTTAATAAAATATTTTATTAATAATTTGTTTGTAATTGTCTGAACAGGTACATTCTATAGTGCTGGCTTTGCCATCTAGATCTTAAAGCTAATATTCAGTGTATCGTAAATCTCGTTCATACTGAAAGGCTAGGTACTTGAAAACACATTTACTCGCGCATTTCAAAATTGCACACTCTTCTGGTATCAAAAATGTATGTAAATTTTTGTGATGTTACAATTTTATTACGAGATTTTTTTATAAACAAACTCTTTGTTTTATAAACATAAAATTATTGATAATAGTAGAAAGTGTGTTAGAGTTCTAATTCTGGAATATTCTTTAAAAGTTAGTTGGATTAGTGTGATTGAACACTTGTCTTCTGTAAAGATTACTGGATGTACCTATCTGTTGTTTATTCACACAAGTTAGAAGTGTTATAAGAAAAATGTTGCGAAATTGTTGTCAATCCGGTGAACAATTCTAGTCAACAAGGTCTTTAGACAAATTGCTGATACAAAAGTTTTAACAACTTTCTAATGTGGTTAAAGTTAATATCCATTCATAATGCCCGAGGTTCGCCGTCCAAAAGGGCTATTGATTTTTTATTATAAGTCCAACAGTGCGCTGTAGTGTTGTCTCAGTTGATTAAATAGACAGAGTGCAGTGAGTGAAGGTGACGGGTGATTAAGTGGCGATGGGCTGGAGCCGCTGGTTGCCTAGGATCCTCTTGATAGGTCCTCGCTTTGGGTCCAGCACTCGCTCGTCGCCACGTCGGGAGATGTTTCTAGAACGTCATACCCGCAGGACAACGATAAAGTTCATGAAAAGCGGAATCGAGTTTCAGTTATACTTATTACATACGAGTAAATACATGCTTAAGAAAACCCATAAATGCGCCCACGCGGAATATACCTACCAGGTTTCTAAGGAAACACTAAATATATATAAGAAACTGTTTTACAGAGCTACGACGTGGCTCCGATGACCTCAATTATAACGCTTTAAACGGGTCCTTAGTCGACCCCAGATATTTGATTTAAAGTAGTCTGACAAAGTTGTTTGTAGGAGGGTATTTGCAGTACGTACGAGTATATTCCTTAGAGAATTTAGACGCTCCTACATTACTTCAACTGTCAAGTGTAAAAAAATAACGTTTGGTAGGTGAGGAAGGGGCGAGGTGAGGTAGGTAGGGGTGCATTTTTGACACTTGAAACTTGAAATAGTGAAGATATGAGCAAACATTTGTCCACTACTTTGTATCGTACTTGAGGCTGTAGTAATGAAAGTCAATACAGTTTGAAAAAGCATTTTTTTTTATCATTTCCAATTTTGTTCGAGCGTAAATGTATAGGTAAGTACTTACTGCCAGTAAGAGCCACTCCTCTGTAGTCTCATGATGTTGTTCTGACAAATCAGCAGCTCGTTCTGCAGATACGTCCTTTGGTCGTTCACTCGCACGAACAACTGGGAAAATCATGAACTTCATGATTCTGAGCATATTCAGTATTCAGTATTCAGTATTTATTCAATTGCAACATTTTTTACAAAGTTTTGTATACAATGATGCCCTGTTAGGACGTAGCAACTTATAATTAATAATTATAGCTAACACATAGCAATGCACCAAAAAAATATACAATTATTGTATAAAACATGCTTTGGCGACACTTTAAAATAAATTATATATCTAAAGACTAACTGGGTTAGGTACATACTTTATGCTTTAAAATAAATAAAAATGACTTACAAAATACGGTGAGATCATATCTTTTATAATAACAATAACTATAAAGCTATAAGGAGATCAGTTATTTTATTCTTCTAGGTACTCATTTATGGAGTAGTAGCACTTTTGGACTAGAAAGTCTTTTAGTGAACTTATAAATTTATTATCATTTGTTTCGGTTTTAATATGGATAGGTAATTTATTATGTATTTTTACCGACATAGCATATGTTCCATGAGAATGTATTTTGAGATAGGATGATGGCAGTGATAATTTATTTCTTTGGCGTAGTGAGTAGGTAGTTTGGTGTTCATCTCGCTGTGAAAAGTAATCAGGATATTTGCGGACAAACTTACTTATTTCTAATATAAAAAATAAAAAAAATAGTAAAACGGAAACATTTAGCCGTGTTTTTTAATATCGCAGCTGTGAATATACGGTGCGATGATGGGTGAAAATTTCTATTGAGTTTGAAATACGAGTGGAATAGTTCATAATCATAATTTCGAAAGCCATTTTACATGTGTGACTTTTAAATTGACTAGAGATCGATTTAATCAATCAATTAAGTCAACTTAATTACCTAAAAGCAAAAACTGTTGAAAGTTTTCATGGTCCTTCAATCCGGATAAGCTATTCGAGCCACAGAAAAATACGCTTATTTATTTTGTCCCCAAACGCATTAAAATGTGAATACGCTCTATTTTGTTTAAAAGTTAATGTAAATTACATGGGGGGAATTACCTTAGACTCAGAATCTAAACGCCACTCCTTGCTGCGCAGGCTGCTTAATAAATCAGTTTTGATTCTCTCAAACCGCTTCACTGTACGAAGAAGTTCAGCCTGAAATATATGTAATGTAAAGTTTAAACTATGAAATTTTTAAAAAGCTTAAAATAGGTAAAGGCAAATATTCTACAGATTTCTGTATTTATAATAATCACCCTTGAAAAGCCTTTGCTCATCAGCATACCTTATACTCCGAAATTCCATTTTCAAAGTTACGTGCCATTTCGCTAACGCTTAACAGTCATTAATTTAAAAAAAAGAGGCACGGTAAGTATGATACGATATTAAATTTGCTAAACAATATTTTACTGTATGCACTTGCCGGAGTAAGAATGTCCAAATTTATGTTGAGATCGTCATGCTTCAACTTGCAATCTGGAAAATAAAGTAATGTTACAGCAAATGGATGAAAAAATTAGAAGACACCGAAAAAATATGTATAAAATATTTCTTATTTACCTGGCCCGCAAACCTTGGCGTTCTTCAACTTCTCCTTCCAAATGGGCAGTTCAGCTCTCAGTTCATCAATGGTGTCCAAAAGCTGCTTATGTTTCGTGTTCTCCCTGTCCAAGTCGTCGTCATACTCCCAGGAGTAATCCGCTTGACGTAGATCCTCTTGCACCGACACTATTTGCTTCTCAAGATCGCTGTTCTGCCAGGCCGCTGATTCCCTATCGTTTAAAAAAATATTTAGCGTTAAGCAGGGAAATTAAAAGCACGGGTACGTAATTAAGTATAACATGTTTCTTTAGTCTGTCTGGCTGAAGTGCTCTGCACCATGGCCAGAATTAAAAAAAATGTGATGTTCACGTTATTTTAATCGAGGGTAATTTAATCGGAAATCATGTCATGGTGTAAATGACATAAATTTCTTCCCAACGAATTACTGGGATATTAAAACTTATGCTGTTGTGTAGGTATGCCTACAATACAATGCATGCAATCCGCTCAAACAAAGGGGGGCAAAACTATTTTATTTAGACCCCACTCACCTGCATGATCTTTCATGATCTAGTTCTGATTTGAGGTTGTCGACTTCGCTATCGTTCATTTTATTGCTATTAATATTAAAATAAAGGGCGCAAGGCAAAAGTATACTAAATAGGAAGCAATGGTGCAGTAATATTGATTCAACAAAATCTTGGTAACGGCATATTTTCAAGGTTTTATCAGTACTTCTTCGACCTTGGTAGCAACACTACCGTGTCTTTAAAACGTATAACTTATTTGGATTATTTAGTAACTGAAAGAATTCTGTTGAGAAACTTTAGTTAAAACACCATCAAAAGTAAAGACTTAATTAAATGTTCCGCACGTCATTTGTTTTAGTTGTTACTCAGCAAGAACAAAACGCAGAGACCTTGACATGACAGCTGTCAAAAAAGATTCGAATTTTGAAATATTTAACTGAAACAAGAAAGATCGTACTCACTGTGCTTTCTTTAAACTATTTTTGTTCATAAAATGAGTTTAGCTGTTTTACAGGAAGTAGATTCAACTAAAATTAAGGATTTTAAGAAGCTCAGCGATGAAATAACACCGCAGGTAAAAGACCTCATCGAGAGAGTAGAAATACTATCATGGACTTTGCAGCAAAATTTCATCGATTCGTTCCTTAATTACACAACAACAAAAAGTCTTGAGCAGTTGAACTACAAAAATAGAAAAGGAAATGTGGTTAACGACTATGCTAACATTACGGAAACCATAAAATCGTTGCGTGAAAGTTGGGATGTGACTGACGACGAATTTAATGATCGATGCGAGAAATTGGATAAATCGATGAAGGTATTGAATGATTTATGTACGGCGGTAGAAGGTAAGCGAGTTCTAGAGCTGGCGAACCACGAATTCCGAAGACACAATTATTGTGAAGCCATGTTGGCTATCAAGGAACTTCAAGATCAAATGAAGAAATTGAAATTTAATGGTGATTCTGCTAAAGCGTTATCAAACTTGGTAGAACAAGCCGAAAACCAACTGGCATTATACACGGCACACTTGAGTGTGGATTGGGAAGACCTATTCTCTTGGACGGAGAAGAGAAGTTTGCAGTATCTTACATATTCATTATCAGTTGAGCAGAGTGACCCGATTTTGCTACAGAAAGTACTTAGGTCCTTACAGGTTACAGAAAGATTGAATGCCGAACTTGGTGTGTTCTCATGTTTTTTCATAGACCAATTACTCCACAACGTCATAAGACATAACTGTGAGATTTTTACGGAGGATCACATTGGTGCCGTTGTCTTCAACATAAAAATAACATTAGGGAACAAAAATAGACCTAATTACCAAACAATATTTACCAATTTAACTGCTATATTTGAATTCTTGCAGTCCACTCTTGGCTCACAATTAGAGAGCGGACAAACATTCATAGAAATCTTTGCTCAGTCTATCAGAGAGAAATTCTTCAATAAAATAATAGAGGACTGCATTAGGAACAACCTGCCGTCATGTAACAGCACTTACGAGAATTACACCAACCTTGTTATTGAGTTGGATGCTTTCAACAAATTCCTGATAGAATCAAAGTTTGTTGATGCTGCCAAATCACCGCTAAACAAGTATATAAATGATACAGAATGTGTGCTGTACAACAAGAAATGTGATAAACTTCTTTATGATGTCCGCAGCTTGCTGAGTTTAAGTTTATCTTACGGTACTGAAGTAGTTGGCACTGAAATGATGAGTGAAAATGAATCAGTATTAGAAGTTACTGACAAATCTGAGAATGTTTGGGATTTAAAAAAACCAGTGTTTCTATCCAAATGTGTGATTTCTCAGAATGTTAAGAAGATTTTGAAGATGATCGTGGAGCATTTGGAGGAGAGCACCAAGTTGCCAGAGAAATATGGCACCCAGTTAGTTTCGTACATCAAAGATATAACGGTGATGTACCAGAGTATTGTGCCGAAGAAGTTTAAGACTAATCTGGAATGCTGTCCCCTTGATATTGGTGGGTTTCTTACTATTTCTTAAAATTGGTTTTGTTACCATACCTTTATTTTTTTGTAATAAACACCAAATGATATCTAATTTAAATTCATTCATTTGATTGTAAAAAAGGGTTGACTGGGAGTAAAATAAAATATGTAAATTCTGGTTACTAACATGAAGGAAATTTTAAATATTCTGCATCCTATATGGTAATAAATAAAACAAATGAAATATTGTTTTTTTCTATTTTATTTCCAGCTCTATTCTTCAACAACTGCTTCTACCTAGCGCACGGACTGCTTGGCCCTCCGTGGAGGAACACCCTGCCCGCAGCACTCTCCAGCCACCTCACCACCGTTATGCTGGTCTGCATCCAAGACCTCAGGGTCCTGGGCTTGGAGAAAGTATCCCTGTACCTGCAGAATCAGAAGAATGTTATTACACAGAGTATTGAGACCAGTGGTGAGTTCATAGTCTGATTTGTTGTGAAAAAGTTCCAACTGTACCTGTCTTGATATTGGAAAATAATGTAGAAAACTCCTGATGCATGTACTTAATATTTTAACTTCAGGAACTCTTGCAAAATATAAGTATAACAGAAAATAACTATTAATTGAATGAAAAAGTTATTCTAGTGTAGGACAGGATTTGAGCCCTAGCTTCATCCTACCAACTACACCACCGGGACGCCTGACCAAGACCACCAAAAACCTCTGGTAGTCCAGTTGGTAGGATGCTTGGCGCGTATAGCCTTGAAGCGTGGGTTCATATCGCGTCCGGCACTTGAATAACTTTTTCGTTTATTTTTAAACTTGTTTTCGCTGAACTGGCATTGCTTTAAAAACAAATACTTAGTGAAATTAACTTACATGCTGGTCTGGGAGCAAAGAAAAAACAAAGAGTGTACCAGTCAGTTGCTTCTCTTCCCTCGCAGATGGTAAAAGCCCATTGAAGGAACGGGCCAAAATCTTAGGAATCATATTATAGGCCAGGGGTTCCCAATCTTTTTCAACCTGCAGCGCAGTTACAAGTTTAGTATTTTGTAACGGCGCCCTGCCTTAGCTAAGTTGTATTGTTGCTATATTATTTACCGATGCGAGCGCTCAAATAGGTACCCGCGAATATTTGTGGTTTCGGATAATGATAGAACTCACGGCGCCCCTCTTTACTTTCTACGGCGCACCAGGGAGCCGCGGCGCACACTTTGGGAACCCCTGTTATAGGCCATATGAATAGCAACCCATCACTTTTGTAATTCCCCTTTCTACTTATACACTCACAATCATGCTAAACTAAGGCCCTGTCAACTCTGTAAGGGATAAAAATGTGATTTATTTATGTATGTATGTACATTTCCGTTCCAGAACTCGCTTGGTCGAAGGAAAGCTACGAACAATTCGACACAGCGGTCAACAACGCCATAATCCAGATGAAAGACCTCAAGTGCAGCTGGCACAACATCCTACCAACCCGCATGTATGAGATGGCCATGTGCACCCTTGTCCAGGCGTTCTGCCAAGCCGTGCTGCAGAGGATATTTGCTGACAGCAAACCCATCAGTGAGGAGCTGGTTTATATGCTGGCTGTGAGGATACAAGATGCTATTGAAGATATTACAGCTTTGTTTGAGGTAACAATTTATTTTTATCCAACATATGCACAGACACTTACACTAGTTGCTATCTGGGAAGTTATCTGGCAAGAATTCGTTTAACGCTATGCTATCCCACAGGATAGACTTATTTTCCAAATAATAATAATCTCCAGTTAAAGAATAACCTATTCCTTATTTTATTCTTACCAAATTTCATCACAATCGATAAACTAGTTTTAATGTGAAGATAAATTTACTCTGTGAGATCTACGTACAGTCAGCATCAAATAGTTCGTGACATTTAAAGTGGTCAAAAAGTTAGCAACACCTTATTTCAAATGTAACAATGATGTGTTGCAAACTATTTGGCACTGACTGTACCTACGGCTCACAGAGCCACAGGTCTAAAAAATACTAGATACTAGCAGTTGCACGCGACTTCGTCTGCGGTCTGCGAAGAATTCGATCGCTATCCCGCGTTAACTTCGCGATTTCCAGTATAAACATAGCCCATGTTACCATTCCAGGCTATAATCTATATCTGTGCCAAATATTATCCAGATCTGTTCAGCCGTTCTGACGTGAAAGAGTAACAAACATCCATACATCCTCACAAACTTTAGCATTTACAATATTAAGTAGGATAACAATTGAATTATATATTATATGTCGACTGGATAACCCTCCTTTGTTTTCGTCGGCTAACATTTAAAATCGCAAGCAATAGTTGTTGAACCCATTAATTGATTTTAGGAGCCAATCGAACTCGACAAAAAGGTCAATGTATGGTCCAAATTCACCAAAATGCCGCAACTGCTGAAGGCTCAACTCCTGGAGATCGTTGACATCTGGATCACCAACAAGGAACTGTCCCAGAGTTATGTCTGCGAGGAGATAAGACAGATCGTCAAAATGAGGTTCCCAGACAACAAGTACAGGTTGAAAATACTGAAAGAAATACAGTAAATTATCATAACTATTTGTTTTAATTACAACATAATTTAAATCATTAAGTACTACAGATATTACATCAATGATATAGTTCACAATCATATATTTTTTTATCAATGAAATTGCAACTTTACGACTCGTGCTGCTCTATCGCATACCGCTACCGCATATGAATTCGCCGCTAGAGGCGCTAGTGTAGCGTGACATATATAGAAACTTCAATTAGTAGTAGAATTTGCATTTTCCGGCTTTATATCACGGATTTTACGGAAGTGTTGTAATGATTTTCCCAGACATGACAGATTTATTAAAATATTAAAAGGAGAGCTAAGAAAAACAGTTGCCAAAATTAAGAGGGCAAAAAATGGTAATTGACTCAAGATAAACGGCAAAAAGTGCTATTAAAAGAAATCGTGAATAACAAACAGTACCTTTTAAACAGCCAAAGCAATCTTACTTTACAGTGTAGCGCCATCTCGTAAGCACAAATATATCTCATCCAATATCTCGTTACATCAGCTTTTTCCCCGTAAATCTAATTGCGAACCAGACCATCAACATGGTATAACTAAATGCTTCACTTAATAAAAAAAATTAAACCCCACGCATTAATCGAATAATCGAACTTAAAAAATGCATCGAAAAGCTAAGATGTCACAGACAAACAGTGACACAGAGACATCGACGGCCGACTTATAACACCAGTACTTTTACGTAGGGGGTCAAAAATGACGGGGGGTCAAACACGTAGTACCTAGGGTCGCCATCAGATATATCGTAGCGGACAAGGTCCTCAAATATTTCGGAGCAACATTAAATTTCAATAAATTCGTTACACGATAAGGTTACTAACATCAGAACACGCAATTCACAACATTTCAATTTTAAATAATTACTAAAGTACCGACAACCATTTCGAGCTTTGTGTTTAAGTATTCCATTCCATATTTTTTTGATTTTTTTTATTACTTATTTAACGTAATATTCACAAAAATCTTCAAAAAATCCGAAGTGAGGCATCGTCGTAGTATACCTTTGCCTTCCTAATTCTTTATGAATAAAAATGTCAATGTCAAAAAGGTGTCAATGTCAAATATCAGTGTTGTTTGCCGATCGATGTTTTGTTCGTTTTGTTTTGAAAAAGCATTGTTATATTTATTAAATTGATTTGATGAAAGTTTCGGACGGTTATGCCATGGCAGACAGCCGAAACCTTCCCAAGGTGGATTATAATGATGTTGTTGCAATACATGCGTGAAAACGACTCGTTTAACGTTGCCGAAATCCGGGGAGCTAAGGTTTTGTTGTTATCAGGGGATGCTTACGTTGAAACTTCTGTAGGCTATGTGGAAGTAGACGAGAGAATGCTGTGTGTTTTATCAAGGGCAGAGTAACTCCTGAGCACCGAGTTCGTACTAAAATTTACTCTGTTGTCGCAAGCATTAACGAGGCAGAAGAAACTATATTGGATGTGAAATGTGAAGACTGTGCTCGTGCTGCAAGTCAGGGTGGATGCAAACATTCAATTTGTTTTATTATCTGGCTTATTTTGTTGTAAATTATTTCCAATTCAGTCCAGAAAATGCGAATAATTAAAATCCAATAAAAACCAATATCAAATCACCAAACGTCAATCAAAAATTCAAAATGACAACCCGTTGTGACAACCAGTAGACAATGTAGACATCAATCTTATATTATTTTTTTATGACCCAGGCAAAGGTAATGTGTAGATTCAACCTTACAAGCGTTTTTGAAATTTTCGAGATTTCAATATTTTTTTTGACTAACTTAGAATACAAATTTCGCGAAAAGAAAAAATATGGGTCTCCTAGTTTTCAAAGTACTATTTATTGAGCATAAGAAAACACAAGGTAAAAAAATTGAAATGTTGTGAATTCGTCATGAATATAAGAGCAGCGACTGTTCAATAAATTCGGGACGTTCAATAAGGTAAAAATATCAGAAGGCACAGTTCGTCAAAGGTCATCATAAATATCGGAGCATTTGTGGAAAATAAACCTTACGTATTTAAGATAGATTCGAATTTCAAACAAATACAAAATATTGCTCTTACGTCATGCCAAGATGTCACCTATTAGTGTACTCGTTTGTTTGCATAATTCACTGTAATTTAAACTGTTTGTTACAAGGTTTAATATTTTCCACAAATGTTCTGGTCTTTAGGATCAGCCTGACCGCATCGATACCTTTCGGCGATCAGTGACATCCCGATTTTATTGAAAGGTCGCTGCTCTTATATTTATGACGAATTGCGTGTTCTGATGTAGAACCTTATTTTAATGTTACGAATTTATTGAAATTTAAGGTTGCTCCGAAATATTTGAGGAGCTCGCCCGCTACTTTATATCTGATGGCGACTGTACTTTAGAAACTGAACAAACGAGACATACTAACTTAATAGTTTTTCTGCTCGTTGCACTTGCACTGTGCGTGCATTATTAACATGGTTGCGTAAGTAATAATGTGCGGAAGAAAATCGGAAATAGGAAAAGTATAACTCAATATTTGATCACGTACGGTTGGTTCGCACGTTGGAATTAGCCTCTGTTATTTTCGCGCCAATTTTGCGCCGCACTCTTTGTAAGGCACAAAAAATTAATTGTACACAGTTTTATACATTTTGACACTAACGAATCGATTTTAACATAATTCAAGTTTTTTTTTAGCAAGACAATACAATACCTCTCTAATTATACTCCTATCATACTACATATTATAAAACAAAGTCGCTGTCTGTCTGTCCCTATGTATGCTTATATTTTTAAAACTTCGCAACGGATTTTGATGCGGTTTTTTTAATAGATAGAGTGATTCAAGAGGAAGGTTTATACTTTATATGTATAATTCTAAGCAGACGAAGTCGCGGGCAGAAGCTAGTTGCAAGTAAGGCACAAAAAAAATATTCTACAGTTTTATAAATTTTGACACAACCGAATCGATTTTAACACTAATACAAGTTTTTTTTTGGAGTGCGAGTCGTGTTACACAGCGTGTGGTCAAGAGCTGCGGTTCGTTTTTGGATCCGTCCGAGGGGAAGAGCAGTGTTTGGTCCGGTGCACCCTGGGCATCGGTTAATGATTTCCTGGCAGATTCTGAGGGATATCGTTGTGCGTTGGCTAAGCGCCTGGCAGTGGGGGAAGGGTCTTTTGACCGTGATCTAGTGTACAACGTTGCCGACATTTTTGTGACAAGATTTTTGAATACTGTATTTATTACTTTGACATTGGCAAAATCATCGCATCGATATCCCTCAGAATCTGGCAGGAAATCATTAACCGATGCCCAGGGTGCACCGGACCAAGCGCTGCTCTTCCCCTCGGACGGATCTAAAAATGAACCCCAGCTCTTGACCACACGCGGAGGTAACCCGACTCGCACTTTCGAATTCCTTGTATAAAAGAAGAAACTAAGGAAATCTCGTTTTCGACAGCCAGCAACGAATGCGTTACCTAGTATCTAAACGTTTATACATTTTATAATTATCATTCATTATGTTCGTTAGTTTCTTGGTTATCAGTTAACTGCTGCTTACCGCACAGCTGGTCGTAACTGACAGGTCAGGAACGTACCTACATAATACTTAAGCCAATATATAAATAAACAATTAATGTACATTGCGTAACCATGAATAATTTTAAAATTATCGTTATCTTTGGAGGCTATTACTGCCAAGTTCGAAGTTCATCATAGCATACCATTGTATCGGCCTCACTCTGCTATAAGGCGTAAGCAGGACTACTGTACCGTACTTATAGAAAAAACGATTTAAAAACCAGCCAAGTGCGAGTCGGGCCGAGGGTTCCGTAAAAATTCGCGAAGTTAATATAAAATCCAGTGTTAGCAGACCTGCTATGCAGTGTGAGATCATTTTATATTGGTTATTTACATAGCTGTTATGCGGCAACAGAAATAATGTCTCTGTGAAAATTTCAACTAACTATCACGGTTCGTGAGATACAGATGTTGACAGACGGACTGACAGACAGACGGACGGACAGCGAAGTCAAAGTAATAGGGTCCCGTTTTTACCTTTTGCCTAAGGAACCCTAAAAGCGTTTCTTTTTACGTGTTTTATGGGTTTTCTGTGTATATGTACCTATGTAGTAGGTAAGTAAATTCAAAATTCAAAAATATTTTTTGCAAATTGGACACCAAGGGCTCTTTTACATGTCTTTTTATCATTGCCAAGAAGAATGCGCCGCAAGAAACTTGGCAGAAAGTTTTTTTTTTTCAAAATAAAATACATTAATCTACTACAATACTTAAATTAAATACATTTAGAAAAGGGATGTATAGGGTCCCCGAGCCTTAAATTATATTAGTCTATAGTAGAGATGTATAATATCTCTACTAGTCAAATTAAAACAAAGTAGGTAGTTATGCAAAAAAAGAAAGAGAAAAAAACAGCAAAAATAATTTAAGTTCAGTGGGGGTGTAAAACGTAGGTATCTTTACCTAATTACTATGGATGTCTATCTGCTTACGAAAGTAAAATTATCACCGATCTCTCATTTATCACCATAAGTAAAGACAATGAGACATTAATTGCCTCCAAACAATAAACGCTTGAGAATAGACTACCTATTAATCCTATTATAGTATCGCTTGTCCACTTGGCACTTGAATCGGTAATTGCACGCGAATATACGGTATTCGAAATATTTTGTTTCGTTTTTGCAACAACCAAGTAAGTTTTGTTAGCAACAAAAAGTTCTTGTTACACTTTTTAATGTACCCAAGTGTAAGTGTGAGTTGTTCAAATTACTTTACATACATACATGCATAAATCACGTCTTTATCCTTTACGGGGTAGACAGAGCCTAAGGCAACAAGACCTAAAGGCCACGTTTATCATGATTGTGGACGTATAGATGGAAAGGGGAATCAAAATAGTGATGGGTTGCTAGGCGCATAATTAATTTAAAAATAACCGTCGATTTTGTCGTATATTTGACAGAT
Organism: Pandemis corylana; assembly: GCA_949127965.1. Taxonomy (NCBI): domain Eukaryota; kingdom Metazoa; phylum Arthropoda; class Insecta; order Lepidoptera; family Tortricidae; genus Pandemis; species Pandemis corylana. The sequence continues at coordinate 11,154,229 of OX421870.1, read as the reverse complement.
AACCTTTGTAGAATGTAGCAGTTGCTTCTCTTCCTGCGCAGATGGTAAAAGCCCATCGACGGAATGGGCTAAAATCATGGGAATCATGTTATAGGCGATGCGACTAGCAACCCATCACTATTTTGATTCCATTTTCCACCTAGACGCCCACAATCTCATCAAGTTATAGTCAATGTTATTGTTAAAAAGTAACCTAGTGCGACTCATGCAAAGTGTTAGTAAGCCATCGATTCTCATCACTACATAGTATAAAACAAAGTCGCTTTCCGCTGTTTGTCTGTCTATCCCTATGTATGCTTAGATCTTTAAAACTACGCAACGGATTTCGATGCGGTTTTTTTAATAGATAGAGTGATTCAAGACGAAGCTTTATATCTACGGAGACGATATCGCGGGCAGAAGCTAGTCAGTTATAATTATGGAAACATGGTATTACACCTGCGTCACAATTTTATTGTTTATGGCCTTTATCCATTGATAGTTTTCTACTAGAGATAGATATGTTCACTTTAGAATCGATCAATCCATTTGCCCCCCAATAGCGCTGAACCAAGACGCAATATTCAATAAAAACTATTGTTTTATTGTTATCCGCTACATTACCCGTCAAACCGACTGAACCGAAATTGTGGCTCATTATGTGTGTAGATCTTGTACCTACTCTACCTTTAAATTAGGCGATGGACTATAAATATACACCTACTTACAGTATTCAAAAATCTTGCGACAAAAATGTCGGCAACGTTGTACAGTTACATGGTCAAAGACCCCCCTCCCTCCCCCCTGACGGGCTCTTAGCCAACGGATAACGATATCCCTCAGGATCTGCCAGGAAATCATTAGCCGATGCCCAGGGCGCACCGGACCAAGCACTGCCTCCCCCCGGATGGAACCAAAAACGAACCGCAGCTCTTACCACACGTGGAGGTAACCCGACTCGCACCCCCACCTTTAAATTAGGCAACGGACTTAAAAAACCGGCCAAGTGCGAGTCTGACCTGCGCACCTTGAAGTACCCCCTATCTTTTAGGAACACGGCAATTTGAATGGAAACACCTTCCTAACGATCTTTTGATTATGATGACTTCGAGGGTTGATATTTTCTAAGGGGATGCGTTCCTGAGAAAAATAGTCTTGACAAACGGACAACAAAGGGATGGGTGATATGGGTTCCATTTTTTTCTTTTGAGGTACCGAACCCTAAAATTCAGAGACAAAAGTCCTAAGTGCGCACATGGTCAGTCAAGTTACGCTGATGTTGTTATAAATTCCTTCCGCTACGGAAAACGTTACAGTAAACCGTTTTCGACGTTCGGCAGTGCAAGTAGTTAAATTAATCTTACCGGGATGAAGGAATCATGGATACCGTAGCAGAGAAAGTTCGCGTCCCGAAACTCAGCCACCCATTACTAACGCTATATAAGTGAGTAGAGTTTCCTTGCACCCATCATTACGTATCGTGCATGTCTGCGACCGGTCGCCGGTCCCGCAATATGCAACACTTATCGGTAGGTACAACACTAGTGAAAAAAAATAAACGTCAAAATGCGCGGGAAAAGTTAGAGGGTAACGAAAATGGAGGTGAAGTGAAAGTGATCAGTATTTGGAAATGTGCTGAAAAGTGTAATTGGGGGTGTGATTTAGAAATGTTATTAAAATTGGTGAAATTAATACAGTGACCTTGGACTTTCTGGTTGATGTTTAGTGATGGTTTTGATGGTTCAAGATTTTGATAAATCCTAAGTACAAGAGTTAAATGATGGGAAGTGTATGTTTGCTCTATTCAAATTAACGATTTTCAATGAACTATGGCACACAAAAAACGACAACACCATAATATATGTTTTAATTTAAAAACGGTGTTTTAATTAATTTATTCTACCTACATATTCACATAGACAAAGATTAAAATAATTTTCAGTAATTCATAATTTGTGCCATTTGTTACTAATAATAAAAAGGTAGAATTTTACATTTTCCGCCAACATCTCTAATAAACTATAGTTTGTAACAGGTATTTAATGATGAGTAGGTATTTTTTGTACTTTTTTTCGATTTTATTTGAGACAAATGAAAAACTAACTAGGTACTCAATCCAAGAACTTTCTCTTATTGAAAAGTTCCCACACAACACCTAGTAGATAATATGAAAAACAAATATAAATTTTGAAATGAATGTTATCTTTTCGTATAAGAATTAGTAGTCAGGTTTGTCGCTGTCTTCGTACAGATATATCAAGATTTTAATGAATGTATTTTTCGATTAAATGTTTCTTATACTTATCTAAGTCTATTATACAATACCAATGATAGTGATCAATCGCAAATTCCCATGTCCCAATCCAACATTCTTTACCGCCAATAAAAAGGCGAACGTCAAGGCGCAGAAATTTTGCGTGTTCACTCGCTGGCTAGGCTATAAAATGGTGAAATACTCATAAATAATACAAAATTAATTCAACTTACTTTTTATTAAAATAGCTTACCATTTCATTGCTAAATAATCAACCGTAAATAGCTAGTTTCATCACGACATAAATATCGCTGCCCATAGACGCTTCCTAACCTAACACTAGAAGTTGGGTGTCTACCACTCGTACATTGCCGAAAATAAATACAATATCCTATGATGTAGATGTCTACAGTTTCAAACCTAACAATAAATATACAAATATAAAATTTCCTTTACAGACGGCATTCCTGATCCTAGCGTTAGTGATCGCCGTCAGTGAAGGTGGCACGGCGTTACGTGATGACAACAAGGACGACCAAGTCGCTGACGAGTCTAAGAACAGAGCCGTCACTATAGTCGACGGACCCAAGTACGTAGCCCAACCCAACACGACCCAGGCACCGAACCAAACTCAGCCGGAGCAGCGGCCGCCCAGCAAACCGCCTCACCCCGCCCCGGACAAACAGAAAATACATGTCTACAAAGAGCAGCCGCGACCCTACCACCAGATCAAGCAGGGCCAGCCATCCCACCATCTCTACCCCAAACCGATGAAGCTCCGACGCAATCCCAACTCTGTTCACAAGTTTCCCCGAGTCATCCCGCTAAACTCGCATCACAGAAACCACTATCACTCTAAGCCTCCGAACCGCCAATCTCTCGCCTTCGCCGCTTCCTCCGGCAGACCCGTTCGCATACCGCTTAAGCCTCCCAAATTTAGTGTGCCAATCGAAACCATCAACGGCATACGTACAGACTTCGTACGCCCGCCAAAAGCCGTCCAAAACTCTACCACTACTTCTACCACTACCAGCACAACGACGACCACGACTACTCAAAGACCTTTGAGAAACAAAAGAATATGGCCCCAAAGACTTTTAGAAAAAAAGATCGAAATATTCAGAAACACGACATCGAATATCAACACGAGCAACACTGACAACAGCACAAGCACTAACAGCACAGATCTCGAGATCGCTTCAGCGACCCACTTCCGCTTCCGATATGTTTACATGAACAAAACGGCACAGACTTCTACGACTACCTTTGAACCTCTTACGATCACGCGAGGCTATCGCAGGGTATACCGGGTGCCTAAACATACCACTACCACCACGGCAGCCACGGACACTGATTCAAATTACACCCGCTTCGCACCTAACGACTGGGTACCTATAGTACCTTCGCACTATTCTAAAAGGCGAAGGCCCTCACAGACACTGATATCCAGGCGATCAGACTCTTACTCTACTATTCTAGAGGACGACAAACGCGCTATGTACTTAGAAAATGCTCCGGAGGACAACAAACGCACGATGTTCTTAGAAAATATCCCGGAGGACAAAAAACGCATGATGTACTTACATACTGTCCCAGAGGACCAGAAACGCATGGTTTATTTACAACCTGCGACAGGGGAAAACGCCGAGGAGAGCAAACACACGATATATTTGCAATCCTACGGGCTGATGCCAGTCAGGAACCCGCGATCCAAATCACCCGTTTCCGGAATGAAAAAGATGGGACTCTTTCGCAAACGGGAGCCAACACAGAATTCTTATGCCTACTCCGGTTACAGCACAAAACCTGTCGTGCACTCAGCCATGCAGTACCATATGGGAGACCAGCAACCAGAAGCCAGTAAATATCCTCGCTTTGCCACGAAGATCAAGCATCACCATCACCACCATCACCATAGATACATCAAAACCGTGGAAAAACCCGTAAAGGTCCCTTTTAAAGTCGAAGTGCCGAGACCTTACCCGGTACCCGTTGAGAAGAAAGTGCCCGTTGAAGTGGAGAAGATAAAGATCGTGGAGAAGCCTGTGCCGTACCCGGTGCCAGTGGAGAAGAGGATCCCGTACCCGGTGGAAGTCAAGGTGCCGCACCCTGTTCCGTATAAAGTGATCGAAAAAGAGTATATTCCAAGACCGTACCCGATAGTGCACCACGTGCCTATTTACAAAAACGTGGAGGTGAGAGTGCCTCATCCAGTGCCTGTTCCTGTTGAGAAGCGTGTGCCTTACCCGGTGCATGTAAAGGTTCCTGTCGATCGACCTTACCCCGTCACCGTGGAGAAAAAGGTGCCCTACCCAGTGCCAATCAAAGTGCTCGTGCCTCAACCATATCCGGTTGAAACGAAAGTACCTTACCCAGTTGAGGTTCCAGTTAAAGAACAAGTTGAGGTAGTGAAGCACGTGCCGGTAACGGTGCCGTACCCGCAGCCGTACCCAATCAGAGTGCCGACGCCGGTCGCCGTGCCGGTCGAAAAGAGGGTCCCGTACCCCGTTGAAGTAGAGAAGAAAGTCCCGGTGCCCTATAGAGTCGTAGTTCCTCAGAGAGTCGAAGTTGAAAAGAAGGTTCCTGTTTACATACCACAACCTTACCCGGTCGAGAAGAAGGTTCCTGTTCCGGTGAAAGTGCCGTATGCGGTTCCGGTTTACACCCAGGTTCCCGTTTACATGAACCAACCTGTGGGGTACCGGAACGACTATAATATACGAGGTGTAACTGTGTCTAGCAATAGCCTGGCGTCAAGTACTCCATCGTACTATACCGCCACAGTGCATGGAAACACAGGATTCGCAGGTTTTCGATCGCGTTCCGACAAAACCAGTTCAGAGGCATCGTCATCTGCCGAAAGTATTGAATCGACCACACAATTCGAAACTACAACATCAACAACTACGGAATCTAGTGAAATAATCGGACATGACCCACAGGAGTCGTAGTTTAAAGTGTTTGAAGACAATTTTCATAGAAGTGAAATAAGGTCTCCGATTGATACGCCCATATTCTATGTAATGCCGTCCAAAGATTGTAAATACAGCCTCATGTGTAAGAGGTCAGTTACTGTACCGCGTAGATGTAAATAAGTTATTGTCGTGTGAATGCGTGGAGTGAGCATTTGTGAGTAAATGAGTGCTGCTGTGATAAAGTTTTTTTTTTAATTTAAAATCTTGAACGCATCGACATTTAGATTTTTATTCGTTTACAACGGACTTCCATGGTCTTTTGACCAAGCATTAAATAGAATAACCGAAAGATATAGAGATTTAAATTTAAGCTCTGAGGAGTCAACAATTAAGCAGTTTGAATATCTGTCTGATTGAGCTTATTTGCTTAAAATTTAAACACGACTGCGGGTATTCCTTTATAGGCAGTGACCAGGGATTATTCTTTATGGGTCTCGTAGGCCCCCTATCGTCCAGGACCAAAACATATACCTTGTACTCCCCCATATCGACGGGCTGCCGGCACCCTTTTACCAGGTACGTCTCTAGGCACAGCCACATAACACTGGTAAGTACATACTACATACTTACAGAGTAGACAAGAGCTTTTTTTAAAGGAGAGGAAATCTTTATGGATGCCTTATAGGTACGGGGATTCCTAGGGTTATGTGGGACTCCCCCCGAAGGGGTATAGCCAAACTAAAAACTCTCCGGCGTTACCTCAATCCGGTGTGATGGGGACGCAGTGGGATCCCACTAGGGTTTCACCACAAACGCCCCCCCGTGGCCTCGGCTTCCGCCAGGACCGCGCTAAGAAACGGACGGCCCGTACGCTGTGCCCGTCTTCCCTTAGACAATGAGGAGTAGACAGAGCCTAGGGTAACAAGAACTGGCCACGTTTATCATGATTGTGGGCGTATAGCGGAAAAGGGAATAAATATAGTGCTCGGTGGCTAGCCGCATCACCTATAACGATTATACTTGTGACTTGGTATGAAGAAATGAAGTAATCTCTCCATAATAGTCAAGTTCACAGCAAACGCGCCGACTGTGACGAGTCGTTCACCCGCTACTTAAATGATAACTCCGCTCGCTAAATACCGCTCGCTGTCGCTTTCATTGACTAATTATGCTCTCTAGTAAACACGTGGGCGCCATTTTAAATTGGTTCGAAATGTATGTTGACTTGTAGACACAACGGGAACTTATGTGACGTTACATTAATATTTTTTTACCAAGGGACAAATTCACCAATTGACCTAGTCCCCAACTAAGTAAAGCTTGTAATTGGGTAGGTACTAGTAAACGGATAAACATACTTATATACATATTAAACATCCAAGGCTCGAGAACAAACATTCGTATCTTCATACAAATATCTACCCGACCGGGGATCGAACCCGGGACCTCAAGCTTCGTAGTCAGCTTCTCTAACCACTAGGCTTCGTGAAAAAAAAGTTATCAGGAACTGAAGAATTCTAGAAAGATTTTTTCAAGTTACTTATTTCATCATTATGCAATTTAATTTTTGCTAATCAATAACTTGTAATCATGCTAAACGTGGCTTTTAAGTTTTGTTACCCTAGGCTCTGTCTACCCCGTAAAGGACGAAGACGTGATTTATTGTTGTATTGTAACAAATACCGTAAAGTGTTGGAGAGAATTCTAAGTATTGCATTGGGGTAATCGTGGATATCCACTAAACGGAGAACAATTACATAATCTTGCAACGCTTACCTAGCTCTAATATCTTTGGCACTTAAATATAATATTTTACGTCACCTTAGGCCGTAATAGGGATAATACGCCCGCTTTGCGGGCAGAAAATCTCACTTCCTGGCCAAGGTAACTAAGATGTAAAACTTTATACAAACCACGGGCGGTAATTCGTAAAGCCCCAAATCGCATATTTATGGCCCTCACCTTCGGTTCGGGCCACCAACACCTGCGATCTGGGACAATTACGAGTTCACCGCCCTACGTCTGTAATGTACTATTTAATTTCGTAGCAAGGTTCACTGAACCTATAATGTATAATGTGTCCGAGTGTGCTTAGCTCAACTAAACTCCGATTTCAATGGATGCTCACAATCTTATAGACACTTTAAGCCAACTGACATGAACACCGGACTGTGAATTACCGTCCCTATGGATAAACCGACCGCTTAAATGAGGCCTCGCCCGCGTGGTTGCCGCTGGGCGAGAGGTGCGGGCGGCAGGTGCACTACCCGCCCGCACCGAGAGAGGTCCCCTTTGTCGTCCTACCCCGCGCCCTTGTGCCGCGTGGGCGAGGACTCATCTAAGCGGTCAATCTATAGTAATGAAATCAAAATCCTATTTTTCATCGTTTTTGCGTTACAAACGATCAACAGAGACGTAGCAACACAATCTGGTGTAAATGTGAGTTGGATATAAGTACCTACCTACTTTTATTCAAGATTGTCAGATTCCATGGAAATGAAGTTTAGTTTGGTTGCACTTAAGTACACAATTGTTTACCTACCTACCTATGCAGTAGGGCGGCAGACCAAATAAAAAGTAGACAGCTCTTCGAGCGGGTGGACTCGGTGTACTTTTATTTGGTCTAAGCCACGGCTCCGCTATGCCGCGCTGTGACAGTAAATTATAAGTCTACTATTTAAAAAATATTAACTCGGCATATCCTGCATATATTATCATAGCATCATGACCTATATCAATTGTAGAAAAGCCTAAACAGGACTATTATTCATACTGATTGTAGATAATAATATCTTCCTAGCTTTCCCAGCTGCGTCCGTTGACTCATCGCTGCGATCTTCGGGCAATCGTAACTTGAACCGTTCGCTAGCAAGCATGGTATGGAGGCGGGTGTCCTGACACTGGTCACGCGTTGAACTTGACATAGACCAACGTAAAAGCGTTAGCGTTAGACTGTGTAATGCTTACAAGCGAAAACAAGTTATGATTTATTGCTAAGCGCATTGCATTGGAGCGATGAGTTCACAGACGACTTTCGTGTAAAGAAAACACCAGGAAAAGGAGTCGATAGAAACAGGGGCTCTACTACAAAGTTCAAACTTTGGAGTTCTTTAGTATCAGTGCCTCTCGCTCTCCTATTAAATTCTATTGGTGTAAGCGGGATGGCACGGTTCGAATTTCTAATTTCATAGTACAAAACAACGTACGCGCTGAATAGGAAGTGCGTGCGTCACACGCCACTTGGCGCGAAATCGCATTAACTTTGTTTCAACACAATTCTATTCAACTCACGATACGCAAAAATCAGGAAAAAACTCAATGAACGTCAAATGTTATGAAAATTTTTACTAATCTAACTGTAACAGTCTATGAACACGGCATATTTTACTCGTCTACGACCTATACAAAAAGCTAGTACCTACCTTGCAAATGTGACTGATTCTCGTGTGAATCGTATTAACCCGCGTCCCCTGTCTGTCCGTAAAAAATACGCCGTGTGCCAGCCCCTTTTTTTTTTTAACGGAGAGGAAATCTTTATGGATGCCCTGGCACGGGGATGTCGGACCGCGCCAAGAAGGGGAGGGCCCGTACGCTGGGCCCGTCTTCCCTTAGACAATGAGACCGTGCAATGCAGGTTGGTAACGTGAGCCAGGCCCTAAAGTAACTAAAACTAGCCGTGTCAGGCCGCCAGTTTCGGATCCATTTTGAGCATCGAGTCAAACGAAATTATGCAGCTGCCTCGCGAGGCGGCTCGCTCAGCAGGGCTATTTTGCACCACAATATGATCAGTCGATTACACCCTTGATACTAGCATAACTTACGGCCTTGGCCATATTTTTTGGGCAACCTATTTGCAATAATAATAAGGCGGTACTCCTGGCCACGGCTCGGATAGTTAGGGTGTTCCTCTCTCTGTGACCACCGGTAGCTTAGGCCCCGCCTCGCTGCCGGCGGCACCCTAGGTTAAGTTTTTATAATGTTATTATATTTTGTATTCATATTGTTTTATTACTTTTGCTGTCAAAAGTTACACTGGAGCAGGGCAGGGATTCCCAAACTTATTTATTACACCATAATATATTTAACATACACCATTTATTTCTATTAACTTTCTCGTAACGCTACTGTTTACATGACCCGGTAACGTTTTTCCGGTGCAGTGACGGCACACATTTTTCTGCTTAATTTCCTCAGATTCCGGCCAGCATACTTAGTGTGCATGATTTCTGAAGTATTTACGGAACCAGAAATACGGACGTCGGTCGTGCGATAACTGTAGGATAGACAGCACGTAGACACGCAATTTATCATTTGTTTATGTTTGCTAATAGGGAATTGGGTGTTGCTGAGTGTCAATCACTCTGCATGCAACCTAGGACAGCTGTCAAGTAGATGGAGCGTGTTAGAGATATCCCGAGAGCTGGTAGACTTGAAGAAAATGACGAAACATTTGAGCGTCGACTGAAAGTCCTTTTGTTAAAAAATACATTTTATTCTGATAACGAGTTTCAGGATATGACATTTTGATTTATTTATTTAATTGCATTGTTTTTTCGATTAATTTCGACATTTGGTTAATTTAAACCCTTTAATATATTTCATTATTTACCTGTAAGAAGTGACGATCCCTAGCGGAGAATTAATTTAATTTAGTTGTACCTAATTGTTTTATTATTATTGTTTTTGATTTTGTCATTTTTGTAATATTCAATTGATTTGTATTATTTAATTTCATCTTATTTACTCTTGACGATTTCAATCTAAATTCTTCTAACTTGACAATGTACAATTTATGATGTAATTTTTATTGAATGAATAAATAATCCAATCTAATCTAATCTTGCGTGGTTGTAGGCGTATAGGCGGAAAGGGGAATCAAAATAGTGATGGTTGCTAGCCGCGTCGCCTATAACGTGATGGCTAAGATTTTCACCTAAACTCTGGATGGGCTTTTACCATCTGCGCGGGAAAAGTAGCTGGTATTTTTCTATGTTTTTTCTTTGCTCCCAGATGCTGATCTGGCTGAATGGAAGTACTTGTTTCCTTAAGGATATCTAAGCAATCGAGTTAAGTTATAGGGGGCCATTCAAGTATTACGTAAGCGGATTTTTTACAATTATTTAACCCCCCCCCCCCTTGTCAGCAAAAGTGAGCAAACCTCTTACCCCCCCCCCCCCCTCCCCATGCTTACGTAATCATTGGTATGGATTCTGTTTTTTATTGATTCATGAGCAGTTCTAATCGAAACTGCTGACGTAATCACCATATCGACCCCCCCACCCACCATGTCATCAAAAATAAGAAAAGCAAAGGCCCCCCCGCCCCCCTTAAGCGCTTACGTAATACTTGAACGCCCCCTAGGTACTTGGTCTCATCTCCAGCCTATATACGTCCCACTGCTGGGCACAGGCCTCCTCTCAGAACGAGAGGGTTTGGGCTATAGTTCCCTGTGCTTCCCTATAGGTCCTGTGCGGATTGGGAACTTCACAAACACCATTGAATTGCTTGGCAAATGTGTGCAGGTTTTCTCACGATGTTTTCCGTCACCGAAAAGCTCATGTTAAATTTCAAATGTTATTTCGCACATAAATTCAAAAAACTCAGAGGTACGAGCCCGAGATTCGAACCCACGGCCTTCTGCTTGAGAGGTCACAAGTCAAACCACTAGGCTACCATGGCTTTTTAGGTTACTTGGTACTTACAATCCGTATATTTATAAAAAAACAAGGTCTTGCCCATGATTTACTCTGCGAAGAATTCGTTTGCCGCTATCTTGCGGTAAACGCGATTTTCCGGGATAAAAAGTTCATTGTTATTTTCATCAAAATCCGTTCAATCGTTTTTGCGTCAAAGTGTAACAAACGTTCATACATACTAGCGTTTATTATATTAGAAGGGTATTCAGTACTAGTTTTTAATTAATAGGCAATTTTATTAAAAAATATAAATATTGCAGTGTAAATTTTGGCCTTAGCATGATAAAATAATAATAAAAACTAACTTATTTCACTTTGACAAACTGCCATTCTAACTCGTAAACACCGACTGAGGTTTGGTTTTTCTCATCGTAGTCCACCCATTCTTTTTCTGTCAGATCCACATCTTCAAACTTTTTACCTGGAACAAATAAGTTTTTTTACGTTCTTTAATTACATAGAAGAACTAACCAATAGATTTGCAATATAGGGGATCTGATTCTACAAATTACATTAGTTGGAATCCATGGCTTGCTAGATCTAGCAAGCCCTTGCCTTGTTTATTTCATGTGATTGTTTGATGCAGTATGTCTCAGTCCCTTACGGTGCTTTTTTACTAATATACTTAAGTTTCTTTACTAGTATTAATTATTTTTTGGTACATCAACATCAGATGTTCATAAGAGCAAGTATTTAAAAATATCAGAACAAGGTTATGTCAAGGGCCAATGATTTTATATAATTTATTGAATCAGGCGTTGGAAACATATATGGTCCATATTTAAGAACAAAAAACATTAAACTTGCTACTCCGTTACCACAAAGTAGCAAAATGGCGTTGGAGTAGTGAGATAAAGGTCTGACCACACCGGTGCGTAAGAGATATTGAAGGTGCCATTATGCAGCAAAATGTATGAAAAAACAGTGAAAAAACGCCTACAACACGTCTCTGCGTATACGCAGCGGTTGTCGCTCCTTAATTTTTTTTATTTATTAAGAGTATATTCTAATATATTAGCCCACTTTAGTTGCAAAGAAAAGTGAAGGTGTTCCATTCTAGGCTGGCAACGCAACTGCAATCCTCTTGCTTACCATCATGTAACCGACTTACTTGTTTGCTTTCCTTGTCATATAAAAAAAAAGATGTCTGACTCAAACTGTATCAAGTTTTTAATAGAAGCCTACACCATTATCTGTTAATTTTAAATTAATTAGCTGTATGATTTACCATTATCTTCAGCTTCTGCGACCCAGCCTGATTTGGGCTCAAAATCCACGGGTTCCACGCCTCGGCAATCAAATATTACCAACGTCTTGAATTTACCAATATCATTGCTTGTAAATGCACCTGAAATAATTAATTATAATAATTGCATATTTATACTTCAATAGAAATACCAATCATATCATAGAAACATGTGGAAATTTTGAAGCACATAAATCACGTCTATCCCTTACGGGTAAACAGAGCCCAAGGTAACAAGACCTGAAGGCCAAATCAGCATGATTGTGGATGTATACGTGGACAGGGGAATCAAAATAGTGATGGGTTGCCAGCCGCATCGCCTATAACATGATACCTAAGATTTTCGCTCACTCGATTTTCCCTCGATGGACTTTTACCATCTGCGCGGGATGAGAAGCAACTGGTACACTCTATGTTTTTTCTTTACTCCCAGACCAGCATGGAAGAGAAAATTTTGACGATTTGTGTATTTTCTCCAATCTGCAAATTATTTTGACTTAACTGGTCTGTCAATGAAAACAATTAGATGCATACTCATACGTCAAATACAAATGAACTCAAAAACGTATACACACTTTTGGTTAAATAATCAAAGCCTTTAAAATGAAGATAAAATTACGCACATAAATTCCAAAAAACTTACAGGGCTGAGCCACAAATTGCAGCAAAGAAAATACATAATATGAAATAGAAAACCTATTCATCAACCTGATAATTTCTTTACCATATAGGAACCAAATGAGTACATGAATTATCAAGTTGTACAGGTTGTCAATTCCAGACAGCATTTCGAGGTCATATAATATATTATTGAATTCACCCTCTCTCTGCTTGAGAGGCTAAGGTCAAACCACTGGGGGTATTAGATAATTATTAATTACCCTTACGCATTCCACCCGGCGGGTGGTGTCTGCAAGGAATTGAGCGCCTATCGTAACACTACAAGGTTATGTTTATAAAACTGTACCCACCGTTACTTCCTTCAATAACATCCATGCTGTTTTCCCTTGAACACAATTTACATTTAATAAGGAGGTTGGTCTCTGATCGGTTATGTTTCTGCGGCACCTTGTCTGCCTCCGTGAGATCATGAAACTTCTCGGACACCTCCCCACAACTGCTGCACTTCAGCTTCAAAAACCACTGGTAATGCGGATGGTTGGTGTAGAGCTTTTCTATGCATTCTACATTGGCTCGAATTTGAAGCGCGATTTTAACCATTTTATCAAGTATATGGAGCGTTTCGCGTCAAAAACTGCAGTCTGCGAATGCCGAATCTTTTTTTTTTAATATGGCCCCATCGATCAATCAATGCGATGATTTCGCGGACCGAATGCCAAATCGAGTTATCGAGTACAACATGAAATGTCAAATGCATTCCCAAGCCGTTCGAGATAGCTATAAAAACGCTATAGTTTAAGCCTAATAAGATCCAACAATCTGTTTAACAAATAGAACCTCCTCCTTTTTTAGAAGTCGGTTAATAAATTTCAATTACTGTATTATTTTATTCATGTCCTCATCAAAGAAATTAATAGATTGTACTGTAGTACTAATTATTTCCGACACGAAGTTCTTAAAAATATGTCCCACAACTATGTTACGGTAAAAGGGTAGAGATCCCTTATAGGGATAAGTTCGCCTTTGTTTTTTTATGAATTGTATCTGTTTCTTCATATTTGCACATTAAAGCATTTACTTACTTATTACGTCGGTGTTTGTAAATTTTGAAACTTGACTAGATACATACACTAGATTGTAAAGCAGGCCGGCCCACGAAAACGACGAAGGTTTTAGTACTTTGTCATAAATATACTTTGAAATAAAACATACGCCAATTTAACGTAACAAATGTTTTTGTGTGTGAATGACAAGGTTCTAAATAAGCTCAATTTTTTATGGGTCGACCATCCCCTCAATTTACATTAACGTTGATATGATAATCACAGCTAATAACTCGAAATGAAAAACCACCGAGATAGTTATTAATATTCAATTTAATGATATTAACTTACTTTTGCTACGATATGTAGCTAAAACAACATTTTGCTGAAAAATATATACATAAAATTGGCGTTGTTACAAGCATAGTTCGACTTGATTAGTTGATTACAACAATGGAGCGGATACGGTCAACACTGGCCGTGTAGGGTAACGCTAAATTAGGACGCTATTTTGATATTGCCTTGCCCGTCTGTGGTTAGAGTGATTCCCATGTCTCTTAGCAAATCGTTGTCCAGTGGCCCTTGGAGCGTCATCTTTGATATTACCTCCTAGAAAATAAACAATGTTGAGTTATCTTGCAATGTTGACATGCTAAAGGTGTGCAAGTAATACGACAATTGATGAAACAGAAATTGTTGCCATATTCAAAATGTGACATGTATATGAAGTGTCAAAACAATGCAGTAGAGTTTTTCAATATCAATACAGCCAACTATTCAAAAATATCTTCACATACGCCTTATTTTTAGCATCAGGATGTGTTTAGATATTTTTAATGCGACTGTACATAGAATTTACCAGTTGCTTCTTTTCCCGCGCAGGTGGTAAAAGCCCATCGAGGGAATGGGGGAAAGTCTTAGGAATCATGTTATAGGCGATGCGTCTAGCAACCCATTACTATTTTGATTTCCCTTTCCACCTATAGACCCTTATCATGCTAAACGTGGCCTGAAGGTTTTGCTACCTTAGGCTATGTCTTCCTCGTAAGGGACAAAGACGTGATATACGTATGTACTGTACATTGAGGCATTCGGTGCGCCATCTATGCTAAATGAGCCATGTGGCTCAGTAATGTAAAGCATGCACAATCATTTCCTGCATGCGTATATCATGTGACCTGTCAAAATGAACACGATGGCGATTGCGAGCGAGTTAGGTAATAAGCCTACAGCTCCATGTATATAAGAATCATGTGTACCTGATTTTCCGGACAGTTCTCGCAGAGGTTTCGGACAGCGAAAATAACCCATTGCATGATTACTGTAGTCTGCTAAGGAAACAAGGGATTTCTACAATTTTTAGAAAACAAATTGCTGACTGTACCTATCTGAACTGACATCCATTCTACAAAATGTTTATGAGTCGTTTTTAAAACACTTGTGCATGGCTAAGGGCCTTAATTAAAACTAAAGTTAATTGATTCCTTTGTGTTACTACTTTTTCACCCTTATTGCAAATGGAATAAACGTGAAACGGTCGTAAAAGTTAATTGATTCCTCTGTGTTACGACCTTTTCACCCTTAATGCGAATGGAATAAAGGTGAAACGGTCGTAACACATAGGAATCAATTAATTTTTGTTGTGATTAAGCCCTTAACTATGTATTTTTTTTTTAAACGACATTCATTCCAGTAATACTAAATTTAGAGCCAACCCAATTGACTAGCAAGATTTGATTTATACAAAGTACGTAACAAACATACTCGTAAAAGGTGGTAAATATAGTTTTCGCTTTTTAAAAGGATACGTGGATTCCGCGCGTCGATGTTGCAGCAATCTAGGAGCACCGAAATCACGTCCAGCTCCCGCATCTAGAACAGAAGAGGAATCGCTATTGACACGCACAAAATACATATATGAATTCAAATTCAAATTCAAAATATCTTTATTCAGTTTAGGCTGTACAAGCACTTATGAATGTCAACAAAAAATCTACCACCGGTTCGGAAAACCCCTGTTGAGAAGAATCCGGCGAGAAACTCAACAGTATAATGTGTTTTATCTATATATCTATACATATAATAAACCAGAAGAAAGTTCGTGTCTGTACATTAAATTAATTCATCAAAAATAGAGTGCTAACGATTAGGGTAGAGTAGTAATACACAAAAAAAGTAGATTTTATAGTTTTTGTGTGTCTGTATGTATGTATGTATAAACTGTTGGACCGATTGAAATGAAACTTTGCATGGCTGTACCTTATCCCTGGTATATTTTAGATACTTTTAATCCCGGAAAATGAAAAAGTTCCCGTGGGATAGTTAAAAAACTATAACTTATGCAGCTTAGTTCACAACTTAAGCATCTAATTAAGTAAAATTGGCGTGCTGACACCTTATATTGCCGCGGTTACATTAAACATACATACATAATTAGTTGAAATTTAGTATACAGTTAGTTTCAGTCCTAGGGACGGACATAGGATAGTTCTTATCCCAAAAAACAGTATAGTTCCCGCGGGATAGCGATAAGGGAATTCTGCGCGGACGGAGTCGCGGGCAACAGCTAGTGTAGGTACAATAAAGAGTTATACATACATACTTATATACGTATACCTATACACTACCCATAGACCCTTGCTTAGTTCGTGGGGTTCCAGCGCTATTAGCCTCTTCAAAGATATTTCGATTTTTCATATTGATTAACACATAAACAATACAATGGTAGTTTGAGCAATACCTGTTTCTTATTGGCCTGGTTCTTCCAGCAGAGATTGGCTAAAGTCCGCACCAGCGCAGCCTTGAAGCCGAACGCGACGTGCCGCTCCACCGTCTCCACGCTAGTGCACAGCG
Source organism: Pandemis corylana (assembly GCA_949127965.1). Classification (NCBI taxonomy): domain Eukaryota; kingdom Metazoa; phylum Arthropoda; class Insecta; order Lepidoptera; family Tortricidae; genus Pandemis; species Pandemis corylana. Next base: position 11,137,622 of record OX421870.1, on the reverse strand, counting down.
TTTTGCTGGTCGTCATGTCCACTGCTCCTAGTCTATGAAGAAACAATATAGTCAGAGAGCTGGTATACATTTTTAGGGCAGGTATTTGAGGCATCGTAAAAAATTGCATGATGTTTCCTTTTTGATATCTATACACAAACATATAACCAGTCGTGTAGTTCTCTACAGAACTCGGCATTACACAGAATCAGGTGGCAGGAAGCCGATTGCTGGTGGAGTAATGTTAAAAGGAAGAGCAAGCTAGGGAGGAGTCCCGCAATCGCCGTTCCTGCTGAAGTAATTCCACTAACACCTCGAGCCGGTAGGGTGCCTGATGTGAGATACATATTCCTTTTCTCACTTTTATTTAATATTTTGATTAAAAATGTTAACACAATAAGAATGGATTTCCGAACCTAACCTACTTATATTGCAACCAAAGGTGGCAAAGAACTAGGCGTCATCCACAAATATTCAACTTTGTGTCTTCTTTATTTGAAAGTAATGTGAATATTACGTATGTTTAACAAAATAACCTAAAAATTTCATTTTAGATACAAGCCTTTTGCTGACTGTAGTGGTATGTACCTACTTGTATTGTCAGCTGTCTTAGATATTTGTACCAAATTTCAAGTCAATCGGACCAACCGTTGAAGAGTTCCCTCCTGCGGAGACGGTCCTGGCTGGACCACCAGAATTCTATTACCAGATTATTGTATTGTCATCTGACTAACACAAGTATGCAAAATTTCAGCTCAATCGGATGAAGATATCTGCTTCTAAATTGAGTCGCAAGATGCCACCCGGACAAATATACATATGTACATACATATGTTGCAAGTTAATATAAAGCTTGTAAAAAATAGAAAAATATTTCGTGTTCTACTCACCTCGTTTTCTGGCTTTCAGGCGAATCAATCTTAACCGAAGGCACTTTATTCACCACAACATCTTCAGATATCTTGACCTCTTTCACCGGTTCTTTCTTCTCCGCGTCCACACGTTTCTCCGTTATGCCCAGTATCTTCTGTAATTGTTCACTGAGATCGAAGTCCGTGGACAAATTCTGACTCTTTTTAACTTCCTTTGGCGTATCGGGAGATTGTTTTTGCGACTCTGTCTCTGCTACAGCATCAGCTAAAGGCGGTGATATCTCACTTGGTGAAGCTTTGATTTCACACTTAATTTCTTCTTTTGGCAAATGTATTTCTGTAGGTGGGTCGTTAGGGGTGCTATCTTGGGACTCTGTTCCGGTAGTTGGCTGGAGTTCTAACCTAGGGTGCAAGCCTACGGGGATAACTTCAGCTATTGTATTCATGCTACCGTTAGGTGACATAGCGTCTATGATTAAAGGTGGTTCTGTATCGTCTCCTATGTCTATCTTATGTTCAAGGCTTATTCTTCTCGTGGGTAATACAGTTATACGATCATCAGCTTTTGGCACAGAACTGCTTCTTTTATAAGCTACTTTAGTTAAGTCATTATCGATTTTGACGTTTGGATTGCCATTGCCGTCGGTCCTTTTTGAGTCTAGCAGGTTGTCTTGTTTTAGAGATTGCGGGTTTTCTGTAATTGGTTCAAATCGATCCATGAATGAAGGGTTGTCGCTGGATTCAAAGAATTGCTCGCTGCTTTCAGATTCCGTGCATTCTGATGTTGTTTCGTTACAAGATAGCATGTTGTCTGCCGAGTCGTTTTTAGTCAATGGATCTGGAAATGGAAAAATAAAAGATTTAATTTCCTTTTTCTTAAAATTTTAGTTACAAAGCATTTTTTTATGGTTTTTCTCCCTATTAGCCAAGGTGATACTTTTTGAAGGCCAGTCTAATTATTCAAATAATAACTTATTGAATCAGGCTGTACTTTCCATAATAATGAACAAAAAGCAACGCAAAAAGCAATGCAAGGCGGTACTTTCCATAATAATAACAAATACATTGTAAATAACTATCAGTCTTGATAACTAATTTGACAGGATTAAAAAATAAGTTTTTTTTTTAATAATCTCACTTAGGGACTAAATCGGATTTCGTTTTCTTTATCCAGTTATCAATGTTATCATATCATCCTTATGTCGTTGGTAATGATTAGGTATTACAGACCGGTTGGCCGAAATCAGTTGAAGTGATCACATAATAGGATGATGAGAGGATAATGACGGAAGAAATGCTGAATAATGAACTGGGCACTTACTTTCAGTAGGCGGCGTGTGCGCCTCATTTTCGTCATTGACTAGCTGCCGACCTGTGGCCTCATACAGTTTGTTGATAGACGTGAAGAAGTTGCTGCTCTCCTTACCTAGCTTGTGAATGGCTTTTAGGAGGACTGTAATGAACAAAATACATGATTTAAATATAGATTTTTTTTTTAACATTAAACTTTGGCATTTGTGTGCTTGCTGGCAAAGGCCTTCCCCAGTAGTCTCTACTCCCTCTCGTAGGCGGCCACTTTTAACAATGTTCTGATAATATGAATATGTATTGAAATCCTCTTAATACCCTTACAATGTAAATTAAACCAGATATTGTGCGACATTGAGGCCATTACACTCAAAGTGAGTTAATATGTAAAAAATTCATGTCTTTAGACAACCAGATAGCCTAGTGGTTAAAGAACCTGACTATGAAGCTTGAGGTACCGTTTGATCCCTGGTCGGGGCAGATATTTGTATGAAAAATATGAATGTTTTCTCTCGAGTCTTGGATGCTTAATATTGTATTTAAGTATGTATTTATCTAACCTATTTACCTATTGTCTAGTGCACATATTACAAGCTCTTAGTTTGGGACTAGGTCAAATGGTGTAATTTTTTTTGATTGGGGTTTATTTATTTTAGTGAGTATTCCGGATTTAAAATATATGACATAAGTAATGCGAGTATAAATAATGAAAGGTTTGATGACCTTTTTAATTAAAGACAAGAAACCCTCATACTTACAGGCACAGTTTATGAATAGAGATGTGTCACTCTGCAAGCAATCCATGTAAGCATCCATACTAGAAGCAGTAGCTATGATTTCCAGCAAAAACACAACTTCTTGCGGCTCTATCGTATTCACATACTTGTCCACAGTCTTTAAAATACAATCCGATTTGGTTTTAAACTCGTGAGCCATAAACTTAACAAAATTCACAGACACATTTATATCTTGAGACTCCATTGACATCAAAATATTGTATGCTAGATTTAAAACCAACATACGGCACTCTGGATCCAATTTGGCATACAACTTTTCAATATAAGTATTTTCTACGCCAATCAAGTATTCAATAATTAAATGTGGATACTCAGAGTTCTCATTACTATACATGTATGCTAAAGAGTTTAGCAGCATCACATCATCCGGCAACACATTCGGCTGGCCCAGTAATATGTTGTACACAATCATAGCAGCCGCTGAAGATATTTTATCATTAGGACTAACCAAAGAGTTCAAAATTATACTGTCAAACTTATTCCAAATCATGATTTGGTTGAACGGATTATTGACAACCAAGTTTCCCAAAGTTTGTATCAAGACTGTCATACAAGATTCATATTTCTTCTGTAGCTCTTCATTAATGAAGTCAACGCTGGGATGTTGGTATTCAGTGGCTAGAATTAACATAGAGTCTAGGATAGAGAGTTCTTTAGAGATGTAAGTCTGCACTTTGGTGCCAGCGGCGCCACAGGAGCGCACGAGGCGGAGACACTGCTCAGCCACGGCCAGGGTGCTGCGGTTGTACGAAGCCTGCTCCACATCCAACCGCATTATGTGAAGGACTTCAGCTATAAGACGGAGTGTGTACTCTGATGCTTTTTTACTGAAAAGCGAATAATATAACTATCAATAAAGTGCAAAGTAACTTATAAAACTTGTTTCAAGTTGTAAAAGTTTTAACAGTATTAGAGTTGTACAAGTCTTTTAATTGTTGTGATTTTTGACTTTGTCTACCCTGTAAGGGATAAAAACGTGATTTATGTATGTATGTATGTATGTTTTTTGACGTCAATTAAAGAAGGGTATACACCAGAGGCATAAATTCACAGAGAACATGTGTTCAATGCATACTGATGGAAATGGCTGTAATAGAACTCTGAGAACTCTTATGGTAAAACACATCCTTTACAACAATGGATATCTTTTCTCCTTGGTAATTTTGTGAGTTATATTACTTTTTAATTGATCATTATATGTTAACAAATAACAAAGGGACGATATAAGCGCAATATCCTAGTTACTCACGGACGCAGTCGTCCGGTTTCGGTATCGCGCGAGAGTTGGGCCTCCGCACGCAACATTTCCTCCACGGCGTCCCATTCACCCGACTCTAGTTGGAAGTTAATAAGTTTAGCATCTAATAGTATCTCTTCTGCAAACCAAACACTTTTGTCTCGCGACATTTTTAGGAAAAATTCGCAGATTTCGACCGAGAAAATGTTGGTTTTGTGACAGCTGTTAATCTGTCACAGTGACATTTAAATTTTTTCTATTGAACAGACATGGCCAAAAGAATCGGATTTCGAGTTCTTTTCGATGATTTTCAAAATATTATTTGTGCGTTTTAATTGACTATTGACCCGTTATTGACCAAAGTTATGGTTTTAAATTTCGTTCATTGGATGGATTTATTAAAACTTATATGTTCCTTTTTTTCTTGAATGCGTGCCTTTGCACTTATTTCACTTCACTTCACCGATTTTTTTTTATATCACAGTGTTTATTTCAGTCACAATTTAAATAAATCACAAATAATTCAAAATTTTTTGAATGGCTTATTTTTTAATAAAGTGAGCACTTCACAAACAAGTTGGTTTTTACAAGCTTTTATTTTGGTAGGTAAATACTAAACGGCTGTGCTCCCGAAACGTGATAGGTATTCGCTTGCTCCCGCCTACCCCCCTGCGTCTCGCTCGGTCGAACGAAAGGTACGAGTAGCGACAGGCGGCGAGAATGGCATTTGTGCGTTAAATTGTTAGTTTTTTTGTGTGAACAAGTGCATATTTCTCACAATAACGTCTTTACGCGATGACCTTTCTTATAATTGTGTGATTATCAGTTACATAGTGCAGCGTTATGTGTCGTTTAAAAGCGTTTGTGTTTCGTGAAACGTAAGTGACGGTCCGGGGTGGTGGATGTCCCTTGGATTTTGTATCGTTGTATGCTGCAATAATGGACCGAATTCCCGCTAACGTTGTTGGAATTTAAACAATCCGGTGAGTCATCGACATTTTGAGTTCTAACGTCTTAGAAAACGAGTAAAAACATAGAAGATATTGTGGACAGAAAGCTATAAATACATCGTAAACTTTTGGTATCGCGATGTTTTAGGCAGTATCAGGTTCGTCGGTTTATTTATACAAGATTAATTGTCTCCGATGCTGATAGTCTTCCGCGTCTGAAATAGCAGCCAATGTAAACAAGCTGTTTGTAAAGTGGTGCTTTTGTCTCTACTTCCCAACTATACTATAGATAGGTAGCATCACGTTAAGTATATTATGTATACAATTTTAGAATTTATTTCAAACCCTCCAACAAAACTATCATATTAGATCCCACTAAATACCATTTGCCATTTGTGTGCAGTTATCAGCTGAAGTATCCAAACAAACAGTAGAACATGGGGTTTACACACACTTTTATCTGTTAAGCTAAGAAAGCTTTTATGCCACATTCAAATACATCAACAGTGTGTGGTACAGTAGTGTATAAAGATAACCTACTCTACTTTAATATACTACTAGAAATCTTTTAATGTATTTGTTCAGTAGACCATGCAGCAATAACATTTTAATTCATTTTTAGATTATATTTAAGTATTCTGATGCATTTTTATTTAAAAAAGGGTCCTTAATTTAATGCAAGCTCTTTTTGACTCACTGCTTTTTGACTTCAATTGTATTGTCATTCAATGTTACATCTCAATCTCACATCAAGCTAACTGCTGTAGATAAAAATCAACTTACAAAATTAAAAAAACTTGTTTATTTATTCCACTTTGTTTATTTACACACTTACATTATGAACATTGCAAGTTTAAAAAGTGTATAAAATGTCAGATTATTCCTAAAGGTTGACAATAGGAATGCATACTTTAAATTAAGAAAGTATGGAATGCCTCAAGAAAACTATGAAAGTTATTATGCGATAGATTTCATAAAGCTTTATTTAAGTAGTATATTATCAATTAAGGTTAAGAAAGCCCAAGAGTGAATCAGAAGCAGAGAAATATGTTATCAAAACAGATTGATATGTCACAATTATCTTTTCTCAGAATGTTTTCATTTTATCTTGAATGAAGTTGTAATGTTTACTTTCTTTGGAAATATATTAACAGAGTAAATGTTATGTTGAGTTAAAAAGTTTTCAGTAGAGATGCAGTTTGAAAGGAGGAAAATTTAGTTGTTTCCGTGCTGAAGTGGATAGATGTTGCCTGATAAAAAAGTAGAAATTAAAATGTACTGCAGAAATTGTTACTGCCACATACCTGTGTTCCTAAGGAAGAGACGATCCCTGAAATGGGTATGTTATGTATATTCTAATATAGCTTCTGCCCGCGACTTCGTCTGAGTAGTATTATACATAGGGTAAACCACCCTAATATCGGCACCTTACACCTTTTTCTGTTTCAAACTACTCATAATATCTCAATCTGTTATACAAGGTGTTAACAGAGTTTTTTTCCTATTGTGAAATTTAATCAGCTTCTTATTCTTATGTAAAATTTAGAAAATAACCTAGTTGTTTAATTACCACGATTTATTTAATCAATACATTCCGATTATCCCTAATATCGGCCCCTTTTGCCTAAAGCCGACCAGATTTTTTCCTTATATCGGCATTTGCAAAATGTATGGTTAACCACTGGTTCTAACAATGAGTAGCAGTGGACAAAATAAAAACAAATTTTACCTGTTACTAACAAAACTTACAAATCTATTGAGCAAAATGATGTCTGCAATAAAATATTTTTATTTATTTATTAAATTTAATTTAACAATTGATAGGTAAATAAATTATTATATTTGAGAAAAACTACCTTTTAAAATGGACACAATTAAGTAGCAAAAATAAAGACGAGTGACCCTCAGTAATACCTATCAAAGAAATGAAAAAAAACAACAATAAAAGAGAAAAAACTGTTTTTTTTAAATAATCATTTCAACCTAGCGTGCATAACGAATAGATACTTAGGTATATAATAAAGTTTATTAATACCTATTCAAATAACAAATGAAGCCTTGGGTTTTAGGATTCATTGTTAAAAAATGATTACTTTATATCAGCCATCACCCGTGGTGGCCGATATTTAGATTTGTGCTAATAAACGGAACCTAACTCCGGCCTCTTAAAATAACCATAAAGCATATATTAGGAAGGGGATTGCATCAAAATTTGTTGCATAGTTTTAAAGATCTAAGCATACATAGGGACAGACAAACAGCGGGAAGCGACTTTGTTTTATACTATGTAGTGAATCAGAGTTTTTTTAATTGTTGCCATACAAAAGCAACAATTTAAAAAGCTCTAAGAATCCTCACTTAAAGATTAAAGAGCATATTACATCCATTCAATGAAGTTACTATTGTTATGTAAACAGCCAGTAATGCATTACAATGAAACCAAAAACATCTTAATTAGTGGAACTGGACAATGTATGCAATGCCAACTGTCAAGAAACCATTTTTCACTCATTTGATGTCAGTTTTTTATGCCACGGTATAAGTACTTTGTTTCTTTTACCATTATGAAAAAGTTAAATGATGTTGTTTTGTCTTTTTATTGGAAAATGCTTTTTAAAAATGATTAGCTCATATGTAACACAAAAACAATATAAATGGCTGTATCTCATTGGTATTTCATAATCACTTGCTGTGACTTGGTGTGATTTGCACTAAGTTAATTTAACAATAACATTAACCATAGCCAATGATTTTGACATATATGTATTATGAACAAAATAAGTATAAGTTGCACCAAGTTACATTACTTACTTACTTATAACTTGGTGCAACTTATACTTATTTTGTTAAATTAATTTTTCAATTAAAATACTATACAGGATTGACCTTACCTATTACTGATGAGCACGGCTAGCACAAGGACGTGCGAGAACTGTTGCAGCGCGCGAGATCGAGATAGACTAAACTGTCTTTCTGGAACGAACAGTAAGAAAAAGACGGGTAGTTTATCTCGCGCGCACTCTTGCTAGCCGTGCAACAGTTACGGTTACAGCTCACACATGACTGTGAGACCTAGGCTTATTGTCTAACTCGCTCGCAATCGCCATCGTGTTCATTTTGACAGTTCATGTCGACACGCCCTAAAAAAAAGTGTGTATCTGCCTGATACTTAGTTATGCGACTATTGCAATTTCGTAGTCTACGGTATCGACTTTATCAGTTACATTAAGAAAAACAAGAAAAAAGTGGTCCGAACATATTTTTTCCCAAACGTAGAACTAACTATCTACATTCATTGCTAAAAAAACTCCAGAGCAAAACTTAATATTTGGCTCTTATACAATATTACGCGGGAACCCATTGAGCGGGTGGATGTCACGTAACAAGTATGTATTTGCCATTTACATACTTCTTTTGGGAACAATTGCTTAAGGTAAGTGTTTACCAGTCACTTGCCGGAATGGCGTAAAGTAAGTCACTATGAACAAGTGTGCATCTGCCATTTACAGATTACTTAATAAGGCAGTCAATAAAGATAAATGGGTATCAACCACTACCAGTCTTTATCTTGGCAAAGGCTATACAATATCTGTCACTTGATTAATCTAGTGTAAAATTTGGAACTGTATATCTGGCAGAAACTGTTTCGTCAAAGTTAAATATACGTATAACAAGTATGTATCTGCTACTTGCACGTCAGAGTTGACGAAATATTATCACGTATAAGTGAATAACTGTAATTATTAAGAAACTACCGTATTTAATAATATATAAAAAATCACGAATACATTATTGTCACAATATTGTACTCCATGCCAAATTTCAACCCTCTGGCGTATATAGTTACCACGCAATTGCGATTTTAAATTTATAGAAACTTTAAAACGCTCTCCTCGACACGCCCTAAAAAAAAGTGTGTATCTGCCTGATACTTAGTTATGCGACTATTGCAATTTCGTAGTCTACGGTATCGACTTTATCAGTTACATTAAGAAAAACAAGAAAAAAGTGGTCCGAACATATTTTTTCCCAAACGTAGAACTAACTATCTACATTCATTGCTAAAAAAACTCCAGAGCAAAACTTAATATTTGGCTCTTATACAATATTACGCGGGAACCCATTGAGCGGGTGGATGTCACGTAACAAGTATGTATTTGCCATTTACATACTTCTTTTGGGAACAATTGCTTAAGGTAAGTGTTTACCAGTCACTTGCCGGAATGGCGTAAAGTAAGTCACTATGAACAAGTGTGCATCTGCCATTTACAGATTACTTAATAAGGCAGTCAATAAAGATAAATGGGTATCAACCACTACCAGTCTTTATCTTGGCAAAGGCTATACAATATCTGTCACTTGATTAATCTAGTGTAAAATTTGGAACTGTATATCTGGCAGAAACTGTTTCGTCAAAGTTAAATATACGTATAACAAGTATGTATCTGCTACTTGCACGTCAGAGTTGACGAAATATTATCACGTATAAGTGAATAACTGTAATTATTAAGAAACTACCGTATTTAATAATATATAAAAAATCACGAATACATTATTGTCAGAGATGCGATTTATTTCAAATACTTCTATTTAAAATGCAAATACAAAATGCAAAATACGTATTTTGTATTTTGCATTTAAATGCCTTTTAGTAAACACCATTTTGTATTTTATTTGAAATACCTTTCGAGATGTATTTTGCATTTTCATATTCATTTCAAAATGCAAAATACTTTTTGATTAAGTTTAGCCAACATTACCAGTCAAACAAAATGAAATGAACGAATGACGCTTGTATTGCCGCACTAGATGCACAATCAACCGAAATAAATGGCCACACTATTCACAAAATGGAGCCATGGCTCTCTTTTCATTAGTCTACTTGCTTTACATTATTTTAAGTGAGTATTATTATTCATTACACATAAACGGATAACTCACGTATAAAAAGTCGAGTGATGCTCGACATGTTTCGGACTATTTCGTAGTCCTTCTTCTTGGAGCGCTCGCCCCGGCGGCAGCGAAATGAACACAAAAAAACGTTAAAAATGACGATGAAAACGAGGGTAGTTTTGCGCCGCTGTCAGATGCGTTGAACAGCCGCGCGAGCAGAGTGCTGGCGCGCAGTGTTCGTTTCGCTGCCGCCGGGGCGAGCGCTCCAAGAAGAAGGACTACGAAATAGTCCGAAACAAGTCGAGCATCACTCGACTTTTTATACGTGAGTTATCCGTTTATGTGTAATGATGATTAAGTCTCACGGTAGTTTCATGTTGAAAGGAGTATTATTATTATTAATTATTAACGAAACAGAATTTATTAATACGCGTACTGATAAATTTGACCAAAATGTCATGCATAAGGGTGCCATGTTATTAGACGTGTTTGTTCGGCTCGCCATTGTGTCTCTATTTCTCATGATAAATACCTAAAATAAATAAAAATGTCTGATATTTCATCAAAAGGTATTTTATTTTGAAAAAGTATTTTGAAAATACCTATTTTGCATTTAGCATTTGAAATACAAAACGCAAAACTATTTGGTATTTTGCATTTGAAATAGTAAATCTGAAAAGTATTTTGCATTTTGTATTTAAATGCTTTTTTAAAACCATTTTGTACATCTCTGATTATTGTCACAATATTGTACTCCATGCCAAATTTCAACCCTCTGGCGTATATAGTTACCACGCAATTGCGATTTTAAATTTATAGAAACTTTAAAACGCTCTCCTGTAAAATTTGGTTTTTGTAGATACACACTTTTTCTTAGGGTGTGTCGTCCTGTAAAATTTGGTTTTTGTAGATACACACTTTTTCTTAGGGTGTGTCGATGTATGGGCTGACAATTGGCATCGGAATCAGTTAGCTGTCACATTCATACAAGAACTGTCAAAATGAACACGATGGCGATTGCGAGCGAGTTAGACAATAAGCCTAGATTAACGTAATCGGAATCACAATCGTTTTCACCATTTTCCCTATCAAACGGTATTAGATAGGGTAGAAAGGGGGGTTGCTAGGTTCTTCTTCTTCTTCTTCTTCTTGATTGTGGCGTTACAAGTCGTTATAGCGACGACAACTTCGCCAATGTCGGTAAAAATTTTTAAATATAAAATCTTGTGACAAAATGTCGGCAACGTTGTACGGTAACACGGTCAAAGACCCCCCCTACCCCCCCTGTCGGGCTCTTAGCCAACGGTCAATGATATCCTTCAGATACTGCCAGGAAATCATTAGCCGTTGCCCAGGGTGCACCGGACCAAGCACTGCTCTTCCCCCCGGACGGATCCGAAAACGAACCGCAGCTCTTGTTCACACGTGGAGGTAACCCGACTCGCACCCCGTTGCTAGGTTCATACGACATCATACCGTGGTAATTGAAAAGCTCCGTTACAAATTAACAATGTTTAAATATAGAGCTGAGGTCAGCACATGGTCGCCAAATTAATGCGTCTTGAGCTCAATTGGCAAAGTACTCGCCCACTTGTTGTCTTGGCCCTTACATTAACGCCGTTTACGTCACTGTCACTATATATCTCTTAAATCTTGGTTATCGGGGTGCGAGTCGGGCTACCTCCACGTGTGGTCAAGAGGTTCGTTTTTGGATCCGTCCGGGGGGAAGAGCAGTGCTTGGTCCGGTGCACCCTGGACATCGGCTAATGATTTCCTGGAGTTTTAAAAGAAATACAACAGACAGACAGACATGGCGAAACTATAAGGGTTTTTGCTAAAGACACCTAAAAACTTTATTTTGGTTGATTCTCTCGCTAACCAACATGTTCTGGGTTTTTCTTCGGAACTCCCCATAAAGAACATCAGGCGGTTAAATGGACGCTTCCTTTTTGAAAACGTCCTGCCCAACGTTATCTTAAAAAAAGTCATGTAAAACAAAGTCGCTTTCCGCTGTCTGTCTGTCCCTATGTAGGCGTAGATCTTTAAAACTACGCAACGGATTTTGATGCTGTTTTTTTAATAGATAGAGTGATTCGAGAGGAAGGTTTACAATGTATAATACGCAGATGAAGTCGCGGGCAGAAGCTACTCAAGAGATAACAAAATCTGGGTATTCCGGGTATAGATAGACTAAACTAAAGGCGAATCCGCGCGGCGGGCAGAGCGACGAACGTTTTCCCTATTCATTGCGCGGCTCAGACCGACACCGCTTAATGTTTACGTGCCAAGACACGCAATGAAAACATCGTTTGGCGCGCCAACGATCGTGAGTAGCCAGGACATAAAAGTGTGGCAAATTCGGAAAGATAGTTACTTTCTTGTCTGTCTTGATCAAAATAGCATTCACAAATAAATTTCAAGGGTCCACCTGCGCCTAAGCTAACGCAGCGCAGACCACCGCGTGAGCAAATAATCCACCAATAGGAGAGCAGCGCTTTGCGAGGCTAGAAGAATGCAGTACGCATATAGGTGGATTTTTCCTAGCGTAGAGTTTCTATCACTTCGCTACGCTTCCTCGCATATCTCTGGTGGGATGCCCTGCCTTACTTTACTAGCCTAGTTGAATTTTAAATCTAGAATGCTTAAAAAGGGCACGGAACTCTCAAAAACTGGTTTGTTTTGGTATCTGAAAGTAAATAAGGTGGACCAAGAGACGCGGATTCAAATCTCGATGAAAAGCATACCCCTGGCGCACCCGAATAATTGTTTTCTTTTTTTACCCGAAGATGTCAGGTGTGGGTATCTTGGAATAGGCCTTTGAAAATTATCTTTAGATTTCTAAACTGCATCTAAGATCTATGTGTATAACGATTGAAAGTTACATTACATTACATACCACCAACTAAACCAACCATTCTCACATGCGCGCGCGGATGGCCGGGGTCGTCAAGCGTTCGTTAGCTCACTGTTTAGACTTTAGCTAAAGTTTAAAATAAACTGAATTGTTTTAAAACAAAAACCCATCTGAAAAAACATCTTAGGTAAGGAGGGTTTTACAATTATACAAGCTCGAGATCGAGACGTCTGACATGTGAAGTCACGGGTTGCTTTCGTTGAGCTCAGTCAGTTGTTTCTCAAAGTTTCTTAAAAAAAGTATTTCTGTTTACCTTTAATGTGATAAATTTCTTGTACAAACTCGATTATTAAGTTTCTTTGTTTGAACCCAATCTGCAGAGTCATCGGCGTTGTTTGTATTAAGGGCGGCCAATTTTAACTTCCTGTTCCCTTCCTTCCCTTCTTAAAATAACTACACAAAGGACATGTACAACATGGCTTGTAGAACTTGTAAATATTTTTTCACGCCACTGCTCGGAAATGTGGCAAAAGATGGTCAGTAATGGGGCCCCAAAACAAAGCATAGTTGTAGGTTGAATGAACAGGCCAACTATGAATTCAAACAGGCCAACAATAACATTGTTGGACAGTTTCAAAGACCAAAGTCGTCCAATCACATCGGCATGCTGATCCCTGATTCCACCAATCAGAACACAATTTGTGATGCTATTACACAAAATCGACCAATCAGAACACGTCGTGTGCTGCATATTAAATTTTTTCAAGGTTTATCCCACCAGGGAGAGGCAAAGGAAACTAGGTCCATACAGCCACGTCTGACTTAAATTGTTTTGTCTTTATTGTTTAAGTCCTGTCTTAAGGTCAGAGTGATCAGTCCGTCCTTGTCACGTCATATTAAAACTATAAGCGATTATGGGTGTGTTTAATAAGCACTTCGAAGCGCTTTGCTTAATAAAATAACATAACAAAAAAAGCCTTTGCGTGACTGGCCACTAGAGCGCTCTCGTTTTTTTTTTTAAAGTAAAATATGGCGGGAGAGTGAAACTTTACTGTTGTATTTACGCTCATGTTTTTTATTTCCTCGCAGTAGTCGTGAAAAGCACTATGTAATGTCTCGGCCAAAAGTGCAATAGATGGACTCGTCTCTCTTCGAGGGCCTCACCTGCGGCTCGGCCCTCGAACTCACTCGTCCATCTATTGCTCACTTTCCAGCCTCTACAACAATGTACTAATGTTTGTTGACAGTTTTTTATGTTTTCCGAAATTGTGCGAACTATTTAAACTTTTATGCCGCTTTTAAAGAAGCCATTTAAAGTTAGAGTTTCATGAAACCTTGGCGCTATTTAAAACTAATAAACATCATTTTTTTTTTTAAATAAACCTTTTCTCCGAGCCACATGTTAATAGAATATGTGCGGCCTACGTTTTCAAAGCGTGTTGACTATACGCGTGTATAGTAAGGGAAATGTATTCACGTACCACCGTAGAACTCAATCGCAATAAAGAGACATATCACTCGAGTTTGAGGACGGCTGCCTGTCAATTGCGACAGGGTTCTACGGTGATATACATTTCCCTTACTATACAAGCTCAATCAGTCGACGTGAGGGTAAATTCTCGTGGCAGATCCATTTCGTATCGCTAATAGATAGAAGTAGTTACCGGTCACGTCACAGTGTTATAAGTTACCGTGCTTACATATTTGCCGCCGCGCTTGCGTCGCGTTGTCAGCGCAAGAACAGCGCACAGACCGTCTCTTGCCCACCCTCGGTCACTCTGCACTTTCGACCGCTGTTGTTGACATCCAGGCGCTGTCTCGCCGCAAGCCCGATGTGGGTCAGCCGTATCCATGCTGACACATCGGAGGTGTTGCGCCGTTTCTGTTACGTGCTTGCGTTTAGTTGACGGCGGGTCAATAAGATCAGCTGGCTGGTGCCGAATTGTCGATCCCGTACCATGCTGATATGGAGTAAGATAACATTTTGACCCCAGAAACCAGAACAACAGATCTGCGAGAAACGTAAAATCCATTCATTATTAAATCTGAGTCAATTTATTTTTATAAAGCATGCAATTATTCTAATGCAAATTTACAAACAATGATTCTTTGTATCTTGTCTTATTTGAACTGACTCATTTCCTTGTTCTACGGCGGTGTTGGGAATGTCGGGATAATAATACTCCAAGAATAATAACACAAAGGACAATATAATTGTGGTTCTATTGACTACAACGCAAGAGACGCGAGATAGTAAGGGCCTAGTTGATGAATAAAATTCATCAGTATATCGTGGTCCTTCCTAACCTTCAGAGTAAAGCACTTAAGAGTAAAACATAAAGACTGTCGAAGAGACTTAGATCTTTGTGATTGCCTATTCCTTCGTTCGACTAGTGTGCGCTGGGTCAGTGTGTACCAGGTGTAAAGAAACAGTTTAGTTAGACGCTGATCGCTAACGGATTTTGGAGTTGAAGGTTTCGTGGTTGGTGGTTTGGTAATTGTTTGTTATAGCAGTACGTGCTTTAAAAAAGCTAGACGCTTCTAAGTGTTAAAGACGCAAGCAAAATTCTATCCCATTAAGTGTGTTTGCGATCGGTTTGCTCTGCAGGCAGCACAGCTGTTGCTAGCTTAAGGAGGTACTTCATACAGTTACATAGAAACCAGTAACGTCGGCAACACGTCTGCCGCCTGCAGTAGACTATGAAATTAGACCTTTACGCGTAACATCTGCGCGTGAGGATAGAGTTTCGTTGGCGGCATCGCACATTTACGTTTCTAAGCATCTACGAATGCAGTGACTACAAAGGTGGACTGCCCGCCTCTTTCCAGAACGAACAGTAAGTAATAGACGGTTAGTTTACATCAGCGACACAGCTCTCGCGCGTACTTGTGTTAGCCATGCTGAAGAAAGCGTTGTGTCTTCGCGGCAGTAAATAACGCTGCGATAAAGCGGCAGAACTTTCGAATTTGACATCAAATGTGCTCGAAAGGTGCTCTATTTCTTTACATTTGCATAGAACATACATCTGCTGCTAACGCTTTTTTCTTTATTTTTTTCCTGTGGGAAAATGCTTTGCGCATACTTCCACGCCGTGGGGACGGCATGGGAGTTACGTGGGACTCTCGTTCCCCACTGCTACCTTTCTTAGCGAAAGGAGAGGGGGAGGCGTACCCATTAAAAACCCACCGGTATTCCCTCATCGCCATTGGAGGGCGCCTCAGGAGCATAATGGTGGCACCGTGAACTGCTAACGCTTGCTTAATCTTTCTTAACATGACGCTTTTGTTTGCAGGGTGCGAACGGAATGGACGAAGGGCTATTGAACGACCTTCTCGAGTGCTCGGTGTGTCTGGAGCGTCTCGACACCTCCTCTAGGGTGCTGCCATGCCAGCACACCTTTTGCCTGAAATGTTTGAAGGTAGGTAAAGGAGACGAAGCGGCGACGGCGGCAACATATTGACAAAACGCGTCCACGTGTTTTATTAACTAACTCATTTCATTACATTTAGTTTATTAGCACGTACAGTCAGCGTCATATAGTTTGAAGCATCCAAGTCGGCCAAATAGTTCGGTACAACATACTAGAAATAGTATGGTGTATCGAACTATTTGATAACCTTGGATGTTTCATATGTTTGATGTATTTGTAATTTTGCGAAGATAATTATAATGAGGCCTTATCACGTTCAGTGCATTGATAAATTTAGTATTAATTCAATTTATTTTATCTAAAAATGTCTCCGCCCATTAATTTAATTTGTCACGAATGTGTAATTCATGACGTGTTCAACAAAAAACAGTTCCGCATTCCAAACAGTTCATCAAATCCGTCTCATGTCTTTAACTTTAATCCGTTTATGTAAATAATGATCAGCTGTTTGAAGATTAAAAGGATACACATGTTAAATGTGTAATACAAAATCGTCAACGTAGAGCTGTGAAAGAATTGGGGCACCGTAAACACGCTACCGGCAGTACTGGGGGGAAAGGATCGTAAAATAGTTTTATGCCAGTGAAAATAGAAGCATTCTCTCTCACTTAGCTTTCCTGTTTTTTGATTTAACAGTTTTTTTAAGAAGTAGCGCGGATATTTGTAAGTTCCTTCCTTATATAATTTGGGATACATCATTTCCAGCCTGTACACGTCCCACTGCTGGGCACAGGCTTCCTCTCAGAACGAGAGAGTTTGGGCTATAGTTCCCACGCGGGCCCAATGAGGATTGGGAACTTCACAAACACCATTGATTTACTTCGCAGGTGTGTGTCGCTCCAGCTTTCCTCGCATTGTTTTCCTTTATCGAAAAGCTCATACATAGTATATAGTAGATACAATTAATTGGGCCATTTCATTAAAAGTTGTACCTACACTCAACTTTTTTCTGGGATTTTAGTTTTAGTTTCGGTTTCCTTCCGGTTTCTGAGTAGGAACTCAGAATAACGAGCACTATCGTTTCTGAAAAACGTCCCAAAATTGACTTTTCCATTCGGTTACTTCATTCATACAAATTGGTTTGGCGGTAACGGAATGGAACGAAATTTCGGGCCAGAAAATGTATGGAATGTTTGGGACATTTTTTGTTCTCCTGTCAGGACCGATAGTGCTCATGATTCTGAGTAGAAAACCGAAATTAAAACAAAATCCCAGAAAAAAGTTGACTGTACAACTTTTAATGAAATGGCCCAATTACTTATAAAGCGCCATAACGGAAACCCTTTATAAAATAAACATGCGTGTTTTACGCCTGTTAATTACTCCTAACTAGATAATTGGATTCCTAGGTCCAGTTGTCAACAGAGTTCATAAATTTTCAGTACAATGTTTTGGTGACTGAAGTGTAGGTGTGTTTAGATAGGTACTAGTCTTCTGAGAACTGCCTACAGCATAAAAAAGAAGAGGCGTATGTAAAGGTTATAACGCATAGTGGGAGGATGTGGACTGAGACCACAATAGATCCTAGAAACTTCTATATTCCGCCCTTTCCATCAGAAATAAATTCTAATTACAGAAACGTAAACAGAACGTGTTTGCTAATAAATCGTAACTTTTTTCCCACACAGCAAGCTTGCATCCTGCCCTATACGCTAACAACCCCATCCTCCAGCATAAATAAACATCGCTTTATTACTTCTAATCTAAAGGTTTGCCCGTCCAACGCGACCTGAACCACCCGACCACATGGATTGTAAATTCAGGCGGTTCACAGAATAGTGGCCAGTCTGCATTGACTCACTCCATGATTGAGTCATCCAGATTTTATTTAGTTATAGATCGTGGGTAAACTATTAAAGAAGCACGCACTTAAAAGATACTCGTTTTATCATGCACTTGTATGTACGGACTAAGTTAACTTGGCCTAGTCAGATTTGATGGGATACGAGTTCTGTGACCTCATTTTGGGAAGTCTCATTTCTCTCACTACTTGAATCATGTCATGATAGATTTAACATTGCACTGTAAATATATTTGTATAGGGAATTTGATGTTACTCTTTCTATCTTAAATTGCCCGACTTTTGTAATAATTGATTTTGTCATAATACTGTTTATGCCTCGGCCTTCTGTACTTCGTATATTTTCAGTTATCTTTTCATAATTAAATTTGACAATGGTACGTAATAAAGCGGGAATTTCCTCAACTTGCTTCACATCGGATTCTAAATTGGAGTTGTCGTCGTTGGCGTATAGCAACCACCCTAAGAAATAGTCTTTATTCCAAGGCCTTTTGTTGTTTCGTCTCTATGATGAGGGGAGAAGGTTTTAATTTGGTGCTAGTGAGTACTCAGTTTGTTTTTCATGAGTAGGCGTTCAATTGCGAAGGAAGGACGCTCGACTTAATCCTGAGCGGAATGGCTACAAGACAAATAAATGTGTATTTTTCGAGGTTCGCCTTGTGAAACTGAACTTTTTGTCTTGATTAAGAGTCTAATCTAGCACAGCACAACGTTACTCGATTAATAATCTAATTTGCGAGTATCTGTCCTATGTATGCTCGCTCGTTAATGTTACCCACTATCACTTTCGTCTATGTCAGTGCCCTCCAATCCTGTGCAGGATTCGGTGGCTCATAGGATATCAATTCAATGAAGATATTTGTTTTAATATATGAATTAATATAAATTATAAAAAAGGCGTCAGTAAGCGTAAAAAAATAGTTTCATCCCTCAATACCTAATGAAGGGTTACAGATCCGCTAAAATAGCACCTAAACCTAAGAGGGATTAACTTTGACTGCCGTGATCCGGCTGTCTTATCCGATATAAAGGTGTACCTAAGTATCCTAAGCCTTGATGCTGCGGCAGCATTGAGGAGTAAGATAGTGCTAACTGCGAACTAACTTAGCTTAAGATCCTTCATATGATTTACCAAAATGAGAGCAGTTTGGTCATTTATTTACTTTTTATTGCCTCTATATACTCAAGCCAATCCTACGTAGCCCTGAAGTTGAAGATATGTGTACCACTAATTAGGAACCAGTTTGTATGTTATGTTATGGAGGAGACATGAAAAAAAACGTGAATGTTCCGTGGGCATAAAATGTGTTTTTTTGTTCTCGTCGCAGTAGAACTTTATACACTTTTGTTGTGCCAGCTATACAAAGACCAATAACACTTTGATAGACTTGTAGCGACTATTATAGAAACACGTCATATATTTTTCGAACGAAACACTATATTTTACTTGCCTTATCCTAAATGCCTAATCGAACATCTTAGGCGGTTCAATAAGGTACGATAAGATTTACCATTGAAAGCGATTCTCGCCCACAGAAATCCTTATAAGCCTTGACAAATCTTACATTAGTTGCATCTGTGCCACTATTTCGTGCATTTTACGGCTGCAGCGCTAAACAAACTAATTAACCTTTTACACTCGGAACACACAATGCTTTTTGTTTAAAAGGAACTACGCCTTTGTTTTTGTCGTATGTAGCTTTGTGCTTGTGATTACGAAAAACCAAAACGCGTTTCGTTGCATTTGAAAGCTTGTTGGGGTATGCCACAAGGCTTTGTGTTAGTGAGCACACTATTTTTGGCATAGTTAATGGTAAAGCGGAACTAATAAAATAAAATAAGAGTATGTACTGTATGTAAAACAAATTGAACGACCGTAGGTGCAATCATAGTTGGGAGTAATTCATGATTTATTGCATTCTATCTTTAGTTTCTGCAGATAATATTTGATTCTTCAAAAGCTAAAAAGCGATAAACTTTTTGATTTACGATCTAACGTATGAACAGCCATTGTGAAATTAAATTCACGAAGTAATATTTTAAAGTGAGTTTAATAAGTTTGTAGAGATTCCGAAGCTACTTATCACAAAGAACTGAAAGAACAATGTTTACTGAGGGTTATAATTTATATTAATAGACTACCAATTTATTGGGCCCGATCTCGGACTTGCGTGAATTGATCGATTAACATTACTTCAAAGGTTAACGTACTTAAGTGAAAAAATAGCTAAGGGATGAGTTGTCTTTTGGTTGAAAATAACACAATGTGCGGTTTTAAATCCTACATGCAATAAATTAATGTGTGCTTGTGAAAGTGAAGTACAACAAACAATAGAATATATTTTCTATTAAAGGAAAACTATCAATAAACCTGCGAAGCAGTTTAATAGTGGGTGTTAAATTCTCAATCCGCACTGGGGAACTATAGCTGAAACCCTTCTCGGAGCCCTATAGTGGAACGGATGTAGGCCGGGGACAATGATGATGAATCAATTGAGTTATTACAAATGTCACCTTGACTAAGTACTTTCCTAAAACAATGTCCTTTGTCATCAGAACCTCATGTCCATCCGCACAGCGAAGGCGGTGTGGTATTGATCACCACTTGCCCCACTTTCAAACTAGCGCGACGTGTTGTGGGGGTATAAATAAATGGGGCTGGGTTATATTTGGAAAGACTAAACCGTTTGACGGTTAGAACAATTTTCAGATTTAAAGTCTGACTGAAAATGTTTCTGAACCAGATGATTTTTTCAAGGCACTGTTTGGCTTTTTTTACGTAATTTGTCATGTCCACAGCATTTACGTTGAGCTCAATTACGAAAATCCTGTTGAAATTGAACTTCAGAAATCAATATTTATTACTGGTACTGGTTATTTATGGAAGCTGTACTGTTACTAGACTACGTTGCCATGGCAACGCGAACCGGGAAACGTTCAATTATGTTATGACAAGCAGAGTTGGGCAAACATTATATATTTACGAAAAATCGGGAAGATAGCTTAAATCATCTTTTATTTGAAGCAACTAAATAATCCGTCATTTGTTATTTTGAATTTATCTAGATCAGTTTCATTTTTATCTAGATAAATTAGATGGGATTTTAAATAAAAGATGAATGTCAATAGTACCTACAGTCAGTTTATGTTGCAACAATTATTTTCTGATTATATGAACAATGTCAGTGTGACGGTTTGACCCGACGTGGCATTCTGTATACATTTATTATTATAAGCTTCCTTCAATAACAAACGAGGTCAGTTATCTTCATCTAGATATTTTATCTAAATAAAAAAGTTGTCAACGCACTATTTGTGATTGTATTTATCTTCGAATAAATTTATTTGAAATAATTATCTAGATAAGAAATTATCTAAATAACGCCCAACTCTGATGACAAGCTTTCATTTACCGTAATTTGTTTTTGTATGTTCGTATATTAATAAAATCTTTGCAAAATATTATGGTCGTAGATGTAATATAAGACAAGACTACTGTAATTATAAAATTTAGGTGGCACATTGGGATTAGGAGTTCAAAAACAAGAATCCGCTGCACGGTTAGCACGAGAGCGCGCGAGATAGTCCCCGTCTTTTTCTTACTGTTCATTCTAGAACGAGACGGAGTCTATCTCGCGCGCGACTGTTCTCGCGAACTCTCGTGCTTCCGTGCCGGTCGAGTTGGGAGTATACCACATCACAAGTTTTTTTTTGTATTCTCTTATCATGTAGTTTTTACTTTAACTTGAAACTAACGGTATAAACATACTTATCAGCTACGTATGCCCACTATTCCGGAAACTGCTGTTATCGAGTCGTCTCTCACGAGATACCGATATCACATATCAATCGATATGGCACTTACGTAGCGTGAAAGCACCTGTTGCCGTGGGTTTCCCACACTGTCGTACAAAAGTATGGGTAAACCCAGATTAGCTTCAATATTATTAATAGAGGTCCCATCACGAGCTTGTCGGGACCCGGTCATTTCAAAGTCATTCTTGCTAACATGAAGAGGCCTTAGGTAAGGGCTTACTTTGGGCGCAACTATGGGGAATTCCAACCCATAATTCAACAGAATATGCAAGTGGACAGTCCTCCACATATATCACACTATTAACATGTAGGAAGCGAAATTAAATGAACTATAAGGGGTTGGGATGCGATGGATAGGATTGCTGGGCTATACAGTGAGATGAGCGGACACCTACCATTTCAGTACCATGAAAAATCCAAGTTCTCCCACTAAATGGTCTCTTCAAACTGCTGCCTACTCGAAACAACGAAGGCATTAGTGTGAGCAGCTAAGGGTGGAGAGATGTTCCTGGACCTTGAACTGCCATCACTTGATCCTTCTAAACAGTCGCATCAGGTTCGAACAGGGGCCCAATTTTTGAATGCACATCACTCGAAAGTGGTATAAATCTGTTTATAAATATCTCCAAAACTACAGCTCTAGTCTGACTAGTTCACAAGATTAATGAGAGTATCTTCTAAGCTACTCGTATTTCAAATTCAGCACAATTTTTCACCACTTTCGAGTGGTATTTTCACACATGTGCTTTCAAAAATCGGGCCCCAGGTCTCGAAAACGCATCCATCCTTGGAGCAATTATAGCTTGCGTTCCATTCTAGGCGGCTAACTATGTGATGTGCCAACTCGTATTTATTCTGTACCAATAACCGTGTGGCGGCGTTTAGTACAATCGCGCTAATTTACCATGCCTATAGATTAAGATTTGAGGAACACCTACCAGCGTTTCGAAATTACTTCGTACACTTTGTTTGTGTTCCCCCCGTTTGCGAGATAAAGTTATCGGCTAAGATAAACACGCTTTCTCTCGTCTCTTATATGTGTATTATGTAACTAGCATAAATGTGTAGAATCGCGATTCGCGATAGATTAATATATTATTAATCTCTGCGTGAATCCGCCTCCGATCATCTCCGGTTTTATAGAGTATAATTTAAATACTGGTATTGATAAGAAAATCGTATTTTTCATGTTTTAAATATTTATTTTTCTCATAACTTGCGACGTTAACAGCATTATCGTATCTCAATTACTCATCCATGATGGATTTCATTGCCTATTGGATTTAATCAAAGTTCAAAGTATTATAATATTATATCGTCTAGCATAATTACCAGAATGTCTTCGCATGGTATTGTTAATTAATGTTAATAATAAATATATTACGATAAAAAACGTAAAAGAAATATAAAATACTGAAATATCTAGCGACCCCTAGCAATCAAAGATCTGTAGGCTTCTTGTCTAACTCGCTCGCAATCGCCATCGTGTTCATTTTGACAGTTCATGTATGGGCTGACAATTGGCATCGGAATCAGCTAGCTGTCACATTCATACAAGAACTGTCTAAATGAACACAATGGCGATTGTGAGCGAGTTACATAATAAGGCTACTGATATTGAAATTCACAAGTAACTGGGTAGCAAGCATTTTACTAACACAGCAAAACTGTTAACAATAATGTTAGTTTCTTAACTTACTTATTTACTGCTCACCTGGAAGATATACATATTGCATTGAACTTGATAATATTATGTTCCGATTATATCTTTCCTTGGTGTTTGTTTGTTGACAGCAAAAAGAGCAATTTTATTGACTACAATATTATGTTTGCAACCCAACCTGTTTAATTATCTAATCAGAAACGGCCTAACGGTACTGAAATTTTATTTGTCAACATTTTTTAAAGGAAGTAGGTACCTATGCACAATTATAGCAGAAACTGTTGCCTTGACTCACAAATCTTATCGATATAACAAGCGATAAGATACGAATGTTATTTTAACCTAGTCACTAGTTGTTAGATTTGTTAGTACACAATCGATTGTTATTAAATTTTCTGCAGATGTCGACATTTGCAAACAAATTTGGATTTGATTTACTATACTATACGATTATTGTAGATACCTAAATATTATCAACATTTCAGTGTAATCCAATGATTCGATTCTTAGTTTAACAAATAAATGAAAACTGTCGAGCAAAAATAACGTGTCACTTCCCATAGAAAATTGTGTGAAAGGTGGCTGAAGCGGATAAAAGTGAGTGGACTGTATAGTTAGAAATGCATCTGAATGAAAAAGCAGTTCCTCAGCTCAAGACTTATAATACCGAACAGCAAAATACTAACAACTGACAAAAAGTCATATCAAAATTAAATTCAAATTATAAAAACATAAATGTCTTAAAAAAGGCAGAGTTCGCAACAGTGGCCCTTTATTTTTGCTCGTCAGTTGCAATGCACGTATTGTTTTCACTTTGTTACAGAACATTAAATTATATTGCAGTGCAGTGTACTATCAGTAATAGCTGTAGAAAGTAATGTAGATGTTATAAAGATGCTTGTATTATGCTTTATTACATTAACTGTAGCTATACAACTGGCACGAAACAGCGGGGGAATTTCTCGTTTATTCATATTGCAGTCTTGTTTTTTTCCATACCTATACAAATGTTCACGTTTGCGTTTTTTTTTTTGTAATTTGGCATTGGTTCTGTTCGAGTAGACAATATTATGATCGTAATTCCATGCCCTTCCATGCTAGTTTTGAAGCAATGAAAAAACATAGAATACGATAGTCTATGACTCGGTTAATGTTTGTTACCTCTAAGGAAAAAACCATAAGGAGTATTTTTGCATGGTGTCGCTAAAACCTGGTTTCTCTTACTCTTCTTCTTTTATCTTACTAAGAACCGGTTTCAACTCTATTAACTTCCTGATAGATATCTATAAATATCTTCTTTTTTTAATCCTACTGAGGCGGTATCATAGACATCTGACACTTAAGAAATCAGGAGCTGGTGACAATACATACCCTAAACTAAATCAAGTAATGTAGGTATTTGATTCACATGAAAAAAGTTTCAGTGATGCATGCACTAACTTCCGTTGGTCAGATAAACATGAAGAGACAACCTTCAAAGTGTTTTATCCCCTCTATCATTCTCCATTCTGTCATTATTATCAGTCGATATAATTTTTTTGTACAGTCACCATCAAGTCTATTGAAGCGGAAAAGGCACTCGGCGATATCTTAACACGACCATCTGACATGATGCAAGAACTCTGTAGTACTCTCTATGACTAATTATAGTATTTTTTGAACTTGGTCTATGGTTATTTGTTTCAAAACTAAGGTCTCATTCTGATCTCAGTGATAGATGAGACCGACACGAAAAATTCTGAAATTTTCATTGCCTCGGACATAGAAAGAGCCGCACATTCAGTCAAAAACTGTTACCTCCCTCATATCTTGGGCTACGATCGCGTCTATCTCCAGATCAATAAGCGTATCTGTCGCAATGATCGATTGTGTAGTGTAAAGGTTTAAAATAAATGTAATAGGGAAACAAAAGGAAAATGATTCAGATTAGGTACACGTACTAGCCACTTTGATGGGCAGCCGTCCTTTACTAACACTATATACATAGATATATTCTGAAACGGGAGTTGGTTCAGAAGGAGATCAGTACTTTGAAACTATATTCGGGACACAGTCACTAAATTAAAGTGTTTTTATTCAACTTCTCATTATTTCATGGACACTGCTTAAAGCATATCGTGTAGCCTCCTCCTTTGGGAGTCGAAATTAGAACCCAAGTGTTTTTGGCATTACTCAATTTTTTATCGAATTCTTTTTAAATTCTGTCACCGTCTCAACTGCCAGACACATACATGGCTTTAAGACTACAAATATTATTTTCAGGTGATAGTAGAGTCTCACAAGGAGCTGCGATGTCCGGAGTGCCGCGTGCTGGTGGAGGCGAAGGTGGAGGAGTTGCCTCCCAACGTGCTCCTCATGAGGATCCTCGAGGGCATGCGGAACAACGCGCCGAGGAAACTGCAGCCGAGAACTAGACATGTGCAGGTACTGTACCTTCACTAATTTAGCTACCCCAGCTCCATGTTAGTTCTATCTGATAAAATCAACACGCCTAAACCGGCTAATCGCTGATTGGATGCCTGTATTTGTACTGTAGTCGCAAAAACAGAATCGATCCTTATTCTCGAACCGTATTTATTTACACCAGACACAGCTTATAACTTCCGTGCTGGTCTGGGAGCAAAGAAAAAACACAGTATGTACCAGTTGCATCTCTTCCCACGCGGATAGTAAAAGTCCATCGAGAACATGGGCGAAAATCTTAAGAATCATGTTCTAGGTCACTCCGACCGAACCGATCACTATTTTGATTCCTCTTTTCACCTAAGCGGCCACAATCATGCCTAAACATGGCCTTTAGGTCTTGTATGTATGTATGTATGTAAACTCTTAAAACAAATACAATTGACAAACACTGAGATACATGCACAAAGGCGGACTTCCGGACTTATCCCTTCTTGTTTCCTTAGGCTCTGTCTTCCCACCTAAGGGGTAAAGACATGATTTACGTATGTATGTTGTAGACAGCGTATAAACGTTATGAATGAATCATTAGTTTTACAATAGCTTTGCATAACTTGTGTCACAGCTAGCAGGTGTTACCTTATGTCGTGAGTGTAAGGTTTCAAACGCGGTGTCAAATGAAAACAGAATGAGTCAATAATTGAACGGGTGCATGCTTTAATGGCATAAGTAGTGCGATAGAGAACGTGATGAGCGTTGGGGATTAATTTATGCTCATATCCTGTTGATATTGTGCAGGCGATATAATACGATACAGTTTTTTTTTCTGACCCATCGTAGAACGTTTTCGCAGTGAACGTAACGTGATTTTCCTTGCCGATTCAATGTAAAGTCACTATGACATTTACTGTGAGAGGGTTCAGTTGGATATCAACATGTTCGATGGTACGTACTGTACTGGCCCATAAGTTCTTTTACTGTCTCAGCCGTCACTAAATATGATAGAATAAAGTCCTCTGCTAGCTCTGTCTGTCTGTTCGCGGTGAACTCAAATACTACTGAATATATTTTTATGCGGTTTTAACCAATAGATAGAGTGATTCATGACTAAGGTTTAGTAAATTTATTTTGTTGAGGTTTTTTGTAAATTGATTGAAATATGACGATAATTGTGGCAAAGTCGTTTTAGCTGGCCGGGGCGCTGGTAGTTTTATAAACTGCTTGCGCTTGGTGTGGCTCAGTTCATCAGTAAGAACAACGCTGATAGCGGATGAAAACATTACCTGAGGTCTGTTCTGATATCAGTATCAGTTTTTGATACCAGTATCATCTCTAGCAGTAGCGTGGCGCTCTAACAATTCGATTCCCACCTCTACCAAAGTCTCTCTCGCTCTGTCTTCACTTCCCTCTTTTAAAGTTTTTTTCCGGCTTCCCTAAAAGGTAATTTCCACGAAACACCACCGTCCGGACTTCCTGTCCTCGTCGGGGAGTTGAAAAATTACTAGAACTACCCACTTATTTGTCGTTAATTTCTTTTGCAGGGTCAACCCCAGCAGGGCGGGCAGTCCGCTCGCGACGGCAAGCAACTGCCGCCCCACGGGCGAGCTTTGTATGACTACATCTCCAAAGAACCTGGGTATGTCTATTCACTACGCTCTTAAGACCAGTTTGGGCTTGCAAGAAAATTCCTTAGTCACTTAATTGTGGCACTGTTTAGGTGATTTAAATTTTGAACTTTCTTTTTCAGCGACTTATCCTTCAAGAAAGGCGATACCGTTTTGCTTCAGAAGAAGCTTGACGCTTTCTGGTACCAAGGAGAGACCTCGGGCAGAACCGGAGTCTTCCCTATAACGTATCTACAGGTATTTTTTTTAATGCTCTTTTTTTTGATACCTACTTGATTTTGCGTGAAAAAGACCATCGTATTATTCGCGTATATTAAGAGTGAGATAGATAGACAAGACCTATAAGAAACTTTACCTTTAGACTAAGCTTATGAATTTTTAGCCTCTACTCGCCACAGTTATTTCAAAACCAATCTAATTCAAATGTATATCATTCTAAATCTATGGATGTCGAGTACACTGGTAAAACTGTTTGTATTTTATTTTTTAACCCGCGGCTTTGCCCAAGTACCAGTTTTATTTCAAAACATTGTTACATAAGAACAAATACAACAAAAAAAGAATTAGCGAAATCGGTCCAGCCGTTCACGCGTGATGCCGTGGCCAAGGGAAATAGGGATTAATTTTTATATATATACTATTAGCTGTTGCCCGCAACTTCGTCTGCATAGAATTCGTTTATCGCTATCCCGCAGAAATTACGCAATCCGTTCTTAGAGGATGCCTACGTCATAGTAGCTTTATGCATGCAAAGTCTCAGCCCGATCGGTTTAAAATTGACAAAGTTTCATACAAGCTTTCATCCCCTATTTTATCTCCTTGGGGGTAGAATTGATCAAAATCCTTTCTTAGCGGATGCCTACGTCATAACATCTACCTGCATGCCAAATTTCAGCCCGATCCGTCCAGTGGTTTGGGCTGTGCGTTGATAGATCACTATGTCAGTCAGTCAGTCAGTCACCTTTGAGTTATATATATTTAGATGATTATGCGTTTGTTTGCCAGGTGGTGATCCCTTTGCCGGTGCCGACGGCACTATGCAAAGCCCTCTACGACTTCCGAATGTCGGCGCCCGACGAGGAAGGCTGTCTGGCCTTCGACAAAGGTGACCGTTACCCCTATGTTCATAAATTCTTCTTGGCAAAGGCAAAATATCATCCAATATATACAGTACGTCGTTGGATTGCTTGAAATACTGTTGGGGTTATCATCAGAGATTGTCCACAAACATCAAACGGCCTTCTCCTACCAACGCAGCCTTTTACACTTCCCGATATAGTTCTTTTTAGTTAACTTTCTTTTATCCATCCTCTCTACGTGACTAAACCAACTGAGCATACATTTTTCTATACTAGTCATTTTTTTTTCTTGTTTATTTTCTATAAAATTGTGTATATTCTCTTATATTCGTGTGTCTTGCAATAAGGAATAAATTTCTTCTTTCTTTCTTTCTTTCTTTCATATCTTCTTTCACACGAGCACGCCAAATAAATAATTTATTAATTTAAATATTCTAAAAACATAAATAATTGTATATGTATTTTTCTTCTATCAATCAATTCGAAACCATTACGATATCTAAGCAACAAAGCGTTTGTGGACCATTGTTGTGGTCTGTTTAACCCTCTGAATACACGGTGTAAGAGATGGCTAGTGTAACGGGCGCGTTTGTCTGCGCAGGCGCCATAATAACGGTGCACCGGCGCGTGGACGAGAACTGGGCGGAGGGCCGGCTGGAGCAGCGCGTCGGCATCTTCCCCATCGCCTTCGTGGAGCTCAACCAGCCCGCCAGGCAGCTCGTCAACAGGTCAGCTGACACAGATAGCTCTCTATGCGGGGTGGCTATTGGCAGAGTGCAAAGCGGGTGGAGGGGGTAGCCTAAACGATCACAGCGCTCGCTACGGCTAAAATTGTCATTTTTGTCGCTGACTTGAGCTGTCAAATCCATATTGCAGTAAACATTTTCTAATCGTTTTTGAGATAAAAATATGGTCCTGGTAAGATGTGTTGTTGTGAATTGTAATAACACCAAGAAAAATAGCGACTGTAAATTTTACCAATTTCCAAGACCATGGTGGAAACGAGACCAAAGAAATAAGTGGATATTTGCCGTAAGAAAAAAAAAGTAAGTTACCTAACCTCTAATATTTTACTTAAAGTACGTTATCATTTGATACAAGTATTAAATTGAAAAGTTACGGTGAATTAATAACACAAGATTTCATTAATATTTTACACAATATTTACTTACTTCTTGTTTGACAGCGGTGACAATATTGTCCATAGTGGCCGCCTGTCACGTGGCGCTGTCGTCGCGCTCGGTGCCAATAAACGGCCGCAACTTACAGCTTCATTAGACGTAGACGTTGCTAAAGCAGTATAGTAACTGCCCCATTTTTATGTTACTAAAATTGGCAAATATGTCCATGGATTAGAAGCAATTACCTTGCGACGAAGACGACACACACACACCTGTCGTGAAGTAGAGATACTTAATTGATTTTAGTAGACAAAATCACTGATTACTTACCCAACTACAAACGGTTGTAACGTCACACTCACACACGCGCGCCCCTATGAGACATCTAAGTGAGTGTCACGTTGACACGTATGCTATATGTTTTGTGTATTACAAAACGACGCTGACGAATATTTTGTTTGTGACTTTCGTTGTTTTGAGTATATGTTATGGTGTTGCAGCGCCCCCTTGAATCGGCCTGTCCCGCCTCTACCGGAGCACGCGAGAGCAGGACAGTCTGATCACAGACACCACGCGCAGGTATGAAATAAAACTAATATATTACAAAAGACACATTTTTTATACGACAAGGAAGGCAAACGCGCATGTTGGTCATTTGATGGTAAGTGAGTGTTGCCAGTCTAGAGGGATAGGATAGAGTAACCCCTGTGCCAGATCCACCGGCTGTCTTACTTTCCATGTCGGAACACAGCAGTGCAAGCTCTGCTGCTCGGCGGCAGGATTAGCGAGTAAGTCGATGGTAGCGATCCGGACGAACCTTGCACGAGATACTACCTGCAGTAAATTGACAATGAGATAACAACTACTTTTAGTACATATATTCTCTTTCTAAATTTACATGCAGCCAGTTTAATCATTACTTTTAAGAAGTTGAATTTTTTCCAAGTTAAAACTAGTTTACGTTCCTGCATTAGAGACGCTTGGATATTGTAACGTGTAGTTTTGTTGTAGCAGTTGCATCGCTACCAGCCGATGTCGATGTCCGCGCCGGCGGCGGCGCCGGGCGGCCAGCACAACATGGCCGCCATGAGCCAGTCGCACCCGAACTACCACGCGCCGCCGCACATCCTGGCGCCGCCCGCGCACGCCCCCCGGAACATCATAGAGCCGGCCCACACCAAACACTCGCTCGACCTCATACATTTCACCAACATGCACAACAAGTCCTCCCACCAGGGCACCATGGGCATACAGAGCGTCTCGCGAATAGGCGACAACTACGACCGACTCCGCGCGGTCAAATACGATAGCTACAACTCGACGCCGGTGCACAAAAACGACACATATCAGAACGTGAGAGCGCACGAACACTTCCCCGTATCGGTGGCCAATTTCAACGCGAACAACGTGAGCTCCGACTCCAGTTCTAGCGTTAACACGGCTTCCGTCGTCAGCTCGACTACGACTCCTAACACTAGCTCTGATACCAGCACGTGTGAGAGCGCCGAACCCAGCCTCCCGAGCTCTCCGGATAACAACACGGAACGTAACGCTACCGTGGTAGCGTCCGCCAACCAAAATACGGTGGAAGAAGAGACGAATGAAAATCCAGACTCGTCGCTGAACGCTTCCATGGGTGTTCTGAGTTTGAACGAGAGCTCCACCGCTACCAATACGTCGCTGAACGTTTCGTTGCCGCCGGCGGAGAGCCCGAAATTAAACGCGTCTGCTAATAGCGCACAGAACCATAACGACAGTCAAGAGAGTACAGAAAGGATCGATGCGCCGTCTTCGTCTAAAGTGGTGGCGCGTTCGAGTGGACCGGATTCGTTGTTGAACTTTGGTATAGGTTTGCAAGCTGCTCTGTCGCCTTCCCATGGGAAAGACGGGAGCTTCATGGTGGCGAGAAACCATAGAGACCATCATCATAGAGAGAAAAGGCATAGTTTGACGCCGTCGTCGCATTTGCAAGGGAACCATTCGACACAGAACAGGTGGGTGTGAATTTGATTATTTTTTTAGTAACGTACTTTCGCTAAAGAGCGCAACATAAAATGTCGAATATTAAAATACTTTCATCCAATTTGTCAACAAACCATTTTGGCGACTTCCATATCATAATGTAATACAAAAAGTTACTTGTAGCTTACAATAACTAATAGTACATTATGATACAAGTGTGCTATGTTGGTAATTACACACGAGGCGTATTGTACGCGCGAGCGAAAGCGAGCGCGGGTAAGAGAGCCGAGATGTGTAATTACCAAAGCACACGCGTCGCATACGACGTTTTTCAACACATTTGTGAGGAAAAATAAATAAAATTTAATTAATAAAAGGACTTTAAGAACTTTAGTTTACCTTTGTTACCAGACAT
The DNA here is from genome assembly GCA_949127965.1 of Pandemis corylana. Lineage (NCBI taxonomy): Eukaryota > Metazoa > Arthropoda > Insecta > Lepidoptera > Tortricidae > Pandemis > Pandemis corylana. The sequence goes on along the minus strand of OX421870.1, from coordinate 11,105,416 downwards.
TGCTTACCTGGAGCTGCTTTAGAACTTTACTTTATCATTTGGTAATTAACACCTTGGATTTCTTACTGATATAACTGTCCGAACATTGTCCGAACATATTTTAGTATTTCCAGCGACGGACACTATACATTTCTTTATTACTTGAACTCGTAATTTTTAAAGTAATAATATAACAAAGTCTGAATCAACAATATCAGTGAAAAATGGCGGCAGATATTATTTCTCCGCGCCAATCCGCGCGCAGCACTCGCGCATGCGCGCTGTGCACTTAGCACGCGCGTGACGAAGACACTGACACAGACTGCTAAACAGCCTAATATTAAAATTATAATAAAAAATAATTAATCAATGCCTGAGATTGCAAATTATGTCCAGTTTTAGATAAAAATGAATAATTTGTCGAAATTAAATGTTTATTTATCATCTTTTCCCTAAAATAGTTTAATATTCACGAAAATATTCCTTGTTCCTATAGATAACTGAACTTTTTGCTGAGATTAAAAAATATATATATTACCGCACTCGTGCGGTAATATATTACAGCACTTGTGCGTAATAAGCTCAATTATGAGCTTAAATGCAGTGCAATAAGACTCAATTTACGAGCAAGTGTGTTGAAAAGTAAGTTTCCGTTTAAAACGCCTATAGAAGCAGAGGTATAACAGGTTTTATTATAGGTGTCCATTACTGTCACATAGTGCAATTTTCTTTCGAATTCGTTCAAGTTGTTTCGAATTATATATACATACATACACATACACATATCACGTTTTTATACCTTTACGGGGTAGACAGCCTAAGGTAGCAAGACCTAAAGGTCAAGTTTAGCAAAATTGTGGGCGTATAGATGGCAAAAAAATTGGAATCAAATTAGTGATGACTCGCTAGCCGCATCGCCTATGCCTATAACATGATTCCGAGGATTTTCTCCCATTTCCTCGATGGACTTCTACCATCTGCGCGGGAAGAGAAGCAACTGTTACATTCTATGTATTTTCTTTGCTCTCCGACCAGCATGGAAACACGAATTCGAAATTGAATTGGAGTGTCGAATTATACATACATACATACACAAATCACGTCTTTATCCCTTTCGGGGTAGCCAGCCTAAGGTAACAGGCACCTACAGGCCACATTTAGCAAGATTGTGGGCGTATAGGTGGAAAATGGAATCAAAATAGTGATGGGTGGGTGTCGAATTATGTTACATATAAACCCATGACAAAAGGTCATCAAAGGGCGCATCACTGATTTTATTAGTGTCTAATGTTATCCTGAACGGACCATAGTTTTAATAGTATCTTTCTGGCTAGACACTCTGCGGAGATCCTAGCGACGAGTCTGCTGGACCAGTCGACGGAGGAGCGCGGCGAGCGGCGGCGGCGGCGCGAGCGCTCGGCCGAGCGGCCGCTGCCCGCCGCGTACATCGCGCTCTACCCCTACAAGCCGCAGAAGCACGACGAGCTCGAGCTCAAGAAGGGAGGTCGGTGCACGCCACACGCCACACGCTGGACTATATTCATGTACTAGCTGCACAAATCCGTGCCCCACATATGGGCGCGACGGGCTAGCTGCACTAGTTCATGGCCCGCATGTGGGTCACGGCGTACTAGCCACACGAGTCCATGGCCCACATATGGGTCGCTGAGAAACGACCCGGTAGATTTGTAAATACGGAGTAGGAGGCGTAGTGATTGAAGTAATTAGTTTGACTTAGGAGAATATCGAAGGATTTGGTCTGGGGACTGGTTAACGTGTCAAGAGAATAGTGACCTATACGGCTTAGTCACACCCCTCGACCGATTAGGTCACAGTAATCAGAAAGCCAGAACAAAAAAGAAAATAATATCCCGTCTTTTAGAAAGAATAAAAAACATACACACACACACACAAATTACGTCTTTATCCGTTCCGGGGTAGACAGAACCTATGGTAACAAGACCTAAATGCCACGTTTAGCATGATAGTGGGCGTATAGGTCGAAAGGGGAATCAAAACAGTGATGGTTACTAGCCGTAGCCGCATCGCCTATAGGTAACATGATACCTAAGCTTCGATGGGCTTTTACCATCTCCGCGGGAAGAGAAGCAACTGGTATAACTATGTTATATCTAATAGTAAAAATACAAGTATTAGTAGAAAATGATGTATGACTAGTTGTCTATTTCAACTGTTGTTTGTATGGTTGTGTTCAGGCATCTACATAGTGACGGAGCGCTGCCGCGACGGCTGGTACAAGGGCCGGTCGGAGCGCTCGCAGCGCTGCGGCGTGTTCCCCGGGAACTACGTCGCGAGGCCCAAACACGACAAAACACAGGTACGACTGCTACTACGAAAATCGATATTCGTAGTTCGGATCCTACCGTCCCTTTCACTTTTATATTAATGACTGTTTGAGTGAGCGGAACGGCACGAAAGGAATTTTGAATTTTAGAGTATTGATCGATGTCGAAAGTGAAAAACGTCAGCGTTTTATTATCTGTGCGGGAAGGGGGCGTTCAAGTACCTATTACGTAACGCAATTTGGGGGGGAGGGGGGTATCGTTAAACGTTACGATGCCTTACAGAGGCGGGGGGAGGGTCTTTCTTACAGCACGTTACGTAACGTTTTCTTTTTTTTAATAAAAATGGAATTAAAACTGCCAAGTTAACAAACTACGCATTTCGCATTTATTGCGGGTTAAACATCTCTTGTGTTATTTAATATTATTACCGCCAAGGCGATTAAAACTATAACAAGGATATTATAGCGACTTTCTTGTACTTTGCGCAACATAAATTTTGACACTTTTGGGTAAAAATGGTCACTTGAGTGTTATGTAACGTTTAGAGGGGGAGGGGGGGGGGGTACCGAAAAACGTTACGGCGCGTTACAAGGGGGGGAGGGAGAGCCAAAAATCTTCAATAATTGCGTTACGTAATACTTGAACGCTCCCGAAGAGAAGCAACTGGTACATTCTATGTTTTTCCTTTGCTCCCAGACTGGCATGGAAGAATAAAAAAAAAATAGGTACTAGAAATTTATAAAATGTCCTAAAATTATTCTGGTACACTTCAGCAGGTGGTCGGGTAAATGTATCATTCTGGCTAGACACTGCGGAGATCCTAGCGACGAGTCTACTGGAACTGGACCATATCTTAAATCTTTTTGACGATTTTTTTTGTGGTTGGGAAAAGTCCATATATAGATCTTAGTTCAAAGTGAACCGCGTCAAAGGCGGGACAAAATGTTGTCCCAAAAATTTGAATGACAAATCTTTGTACGGGTGTTCAGTCGAGCTATCTCAACCGCCTACTGGAATATTCCGGAAAAAGTCTGAGAGACGTCATGTTTATGTAAATGTTTGTGTGGCAGGTGGCGGCGCCTGCGCCTGCGCCCGCGCCCGCCGCGCCTGCGCCCGACGCGCCGCCGCGAGCCAACAGCCCGCTCGCCGCGCCAGGTACACACACACAGGCACACAGACGCACAGACACACAGACATACGGACACCTTGCCCAGTCGAAGCGACATGTACCACGCTTCCATGATCTTCAATTAAGCATAATAGTTGCATCATAATAGCTCGGAATGTGGCAAAATATATGGAGAACATTTATCTATGGGGGTGGATACCTTACGAGGTTAAGTCGAAATTTATCAACTCTCCCTCCGGGGTGCGCGTCCCCCCGTCCCCCCCACGCCCCCTAAAGTGTCCCGAAATGCGGATTTTTAAGTTTTTGAGGAAAACTGTGGGAACGAAATAATGTACAGTAAATTTAATAAAAATCTGCCATACACACGAAAGCGATATCTCTTATGGTTTTGGCGCAAGACGCTGAAAATCATAAATTTTTGTTATTTTACAATGTATTTTTATTAAATATTCAGTTTACTAAGAAAATACTCATTTTACACCTAAAAAATGTGTGACTAAAATAAACAATGGAATACTCTCTTTAAAAAGAGGTATCATTTATTAACTTCGTAAAATGTTCATTGTTTGCATATTTTGTGTTTCTTAAACATTTTAACAGTAAATATTCCCTTAGATGCGTATTTTTCCAATTTCCTTTTTACGCGACTGCTCAAAAAATGGAAGGTATTGTATTTATTTTTTATTTTACAGCTCAACCTTTATCGTACCCATGGAGCTCTGGGACGCAAACGCAGCAGACCACGCCCAAAACTGACAAAGTAAGAATTAATCTCGTTTAAATTATAAACCTTCGTGAATCATCTATCTGACTGCATGAAAATTCGTTTAGCAGTGTTTGAGTTTATCGCCAACCGACAGACTCGGCGGAGGACTTTGTTTTAACCGACTTCAAAAAAAATGTGATGTCTCCTCAGTCAAAAGACAAGCCGAAACCCGAGAAGTCTATATCGACTGGCGTGAGCCTGATGAAGCGGCTCGCAGCCATGAAGAAGTGCAAGTCGCCGCCTCCCGTGGGCTACAGTATGGACAACCCGGTGTTTGAGGACGCGCCCGGATCCTCGCTGATGCTGCTGCCGGCCCAGCATCACCCTGTACACGTCAGGTAAGGGTATACAAGGGGGTATAGGCGAGTGCGTGAGGCGGGGGTTTGCAAGGGTAGATACCGCGGACTAATTGGCTAAGTAAAGATTTTTGAAGAGGCGCAAATGTTTTTTTTTGGTCGTAATAATCGAGGAACTGCAGCTCTTCCATTTTTATTTCCTATTATTAATTGGGAATGGATGATTATTTTAAAAGTGCTTGATGATTTTTCTATTTATAGGAATAACCATCCTTAGCTACAGAAAAAAGTTACACATTTTTCCATCGAGCCATATATTTTATAAAAATAAAAACGTTTTACTCGGTCACTCGGCGGCCCCCATACGGCTGATAAGCAGTACGTCCATAACATAACAAATAAAAAAAAAGGCTGCTTGAATCTGTGGTACACAATGACATAAGTAGCTAAAAAAAGCAACGGCTAAGTGGCGCCGTCTGTGAATTGTTGGTGTTACTCAACCATACATGGGGAATTTCAATGTTATGTTATGGACGTACTGCTTATCAGCCGTATAGGGGCCGCCGAGTGACTGAGTAAAATGTTTTTATTTTTATAAAATATATGGCTCGATGGAAAAATGTGTAACTTTTTTCTGTAGCTAAGGATGGTTACTCCTATCAATAGAAAAATCATCAAGCACTTTTAAAATAATCATCCATTCCCAATTAGATATATTTTTTTAAGTGGTCGATATGGCTGATAAGCTTCGTGCCTAGAACTAGCTTTATTTAAAAAACTTTATTTTGTCAATTGTGTTGCGTCACCGCGCGCTGTCTACGCTGGCGACCCACTGCACGCTACTGAGTGTAAAAAGTATCTTTAAATCAATCAAGAATACTTGGGGCCTGTCTCAGTGACTCAGGATATCTTAGTGTCAGTTATCTATGATTCCCTCTCTATTTCTTATTACGAAGCAGACAGAGACGACATAGATAACCGACACTTAAAATATCAGGGAGTAGCCTCTGGTTGGGTTAGTTTAACCCGCGGAAAAGAAACGACCGACTAGCCTGATTTTTAATCGTGTTGCAGAAGGATTAAATTTGAGTTGAATGTTGGTTATCTGTTGATTACCGTGTGCGGCATTCCATTGGCAGCCACGACTAACCCCCTTATTCATAAACGCTCTATAGGCTTCTGCTAACTTAGCAATCGTTTGTCCTTATCTGTGAAAGGTAAATGCCAAAGTGACAGATAAGGACAAACGATTCTTAAGTTAGCAGAAGCTTACAGAGCGTTTATGTATAAGGGGGTAAATAACTGAGGCAAGGGCTAAACCGAGCGAGCCGGAAAACGGTTGGTTACTGTAACGTGCTATAGTTACGGTTACAGATCGCAGATTAGTACCCGGCTTGAATTTGAAAAGCATATTGTCGTCTCTTGATACCTAGTTGTGTTATATCTTAGGTATATTTTTTATGTGAGATAAAATAAAATGTAAAATAACTCGACATAATTATTCAGTCCCTTCATTCCACTAGTGGGCTTTTCACGTTTGTCCCCGTTGTCCCAGCATTGTGTGCATTATGTTGGTAGCATGTGTTTGTGTTAACTTGTCACCACAGACAGCTGAGCGTTTAGTTTTTTTTTTATTGTACAGTCGAGGGCATTAAGCCATACAGCCATCAAGTGAAATATGTGTCACCGACCTTATTGTTTGTGGCATAAAGGTGTTTTTGACACCTTGATAATATACATAATATATTGTACATATATTTATGCCCTTGACTGTACTGTCTATATTTTATTGCTCTTAATTCTTACGACCGCGAAAACGTTGTTAAGTCGTTAGCAGACATATCGTAGCCGTAGCGGTTTTCTATCATTTGCTATAATTTCATGTGCCATAAATGTATTGTTTGCCATTATGCTCGATTGCCATAACCAGACCCCGTACATTTAGCGCCATTGACGTAAAATTATGTATGTATGTATGTATGTATGTAAACTCTTTATTGTGCAAAATAAACAAGACAAAAGTGACGTATTTTCACGTTCAGGATGTTATTTTTATCACTATAAATAATTTAATTTACCAGGAAGTCGTCTGGCCATAACTATTTTTCTCTTGAACTGTTGATTGACCAGGATTGTCATAAAATGAAACTAACTTAACCTATACAGTTCTACGGTTTGGCCTTTTTTAAGCATCTAAAAATATTCGGTTCCAGAAAAAAAAGATTTATGACAAATTATCAATATGGCTTATGAAATTCGGGCAAATAAAAAGATTCTGCTATCAGCAATATGTTTGAGTAACTTCACTTCTCAGGTATTTAGTAGCGCTAAAAAACCAAACAATATGCTGTCTGTAGGTTTTCTGTGATTACGTGACTCGAATTTAACAACAAAATGGCGATTACAAATATAATTAAACTTAAAATGTATGTGGAACGACTTAGTTCAAATTATAACTTCAATTAAAGTACTACAATAGCGTATAGTTTTGTTAAAATTGGAGTTGCGTTGTCACAGCTATGATATGTGTAATGGACTGGCTCGTACTAACCTAGCACATTGTCACGTGTTCGTTTTGGATTCACATGTTGGTAACCACCACAACCCGATGATATTATACATGAACATAATACAAATATATTGGAACTATTGACACCAATTAATCTAGTCTCAATGCTACTACTATTGGCACTAGACAACGGATACGTAAAACATCCAAGACTTGAGAACAAACATTCGTATTTTTCATACATTCTCGTAATATCTGCCCCGAACGAGAATCTTCATAGTCAGGTACCACATTAGGTCACATTAGGTCACCATTATTATTCGGTCGTCAAATTAAATGTAATAAAGAGAAAAAAAAAAAAAAAAAAATTACTCGAAAAAAGCATGAATAGATCAGTTTTTTTTATTTCAGATATGACTCTTACGGTGTTCGGTTCTTTAAAAATAATTTACCAATTTCGACTATCAAACAATAACTTCAAGTCATTCTAAAGCAAACGGACTATTGAGTAACTAAAAGAATTCGTGAAAAAATGTTGCCCTTTCAATTGTTTCTTTTGAAAATCTAAGTACAACTAGTATACATGAATATAATATAATAATAAATAAATATTTAAGTGTACGAGTATCCATAAAACAATAATAATAATAAAACACTTAGGTATTTAGCATGGATGTATAATATGTCGGGTTGTGTGTGCGGTGCGCGCGGGCAGGTCGGGCTCGTGTCCGTCGCAGCTGCTGCGCGCGCTGCCGGCCGCGCACTCCACGCACGCCGCGCACGCCGCGCACGCCACGCATGCGCGCCACAAGGAGCGCCTCGCACAGCTCGACACACGACTCAGGTAGTTGCTTTTTAGCTACACGGGACGTACTTACATTAAAAAAAGTTTTTTATACAAGATAGGCAGCGTTAGCTAATGGTAAGTAATCGCTAATGACCGGAGACAGGTAGGACACAAATGTATATCACTTTGACGACGAACATTATAACTAACATGGATAAGCCTATTGTGTTAAAATATAATAATACTTTGTCACATCCATGTTATACTTTCGTTCTAAAATTCCTACCGTAACCCGTAAAGTTACCTTACTTTGCGGGGTAACTTTAAAAACTAGTCTGATGATAAACTATTTTGATTCGCGTTTATTGCTTCTAATCAATGTCTTCATCATAATTTTTTCGTCTACAAGCCAAACATTCACCTCATACGTATAGACAATGATGATTTTGTAGCCCCAATATGATTAAAGTTACACTAGTCTACGGTACCTGTTTTCGATCATTATTATTAAAAATTGGCGGCTCGTGGTATTTTGGTAGCAACTGACGTTTCTGACAGACAGTTAGCGAATTATGTCACTGACGTGGAACATTAACATGGATAAGCCTATTGTGTTAAAAGACTACAATGCATTGAGTCATATCCATGTTATATTTTCGTTCTAAAATTGCTACCTACCTATCTCCGATCATTTTGTTACCTATTTAATCAGCACTGGCCATGGCAGATACTCGATCAAAACATAAAACGGTTGCATATTTGTTAAGAATGCCGGTTGCTTGTATGTACTTGTATTATTATGTTGAAATGCGTTTTGTTTCGTTTTCTTTTTGTTGTTTTGTGTTGCAATCATTCCCGTATTTTTGTTTAGAATACAGGATAAACCAGAAACAGTGTATGCGTGTGTTATTAGAGAGATCAATATTATTCGCATAGATAGTATTAACAAATGCATTTACCCGATTCAAAATCTATATACAGGTTGATCAATCCAAATGGGGCAGTAGGGTGTTAGTTAAAAACTATAAGTTATCTATTCATAGGAACCATGGCATCGATTTTTTTATTTTTATTAAATTATATAAAAAAAATACTACCTAGCTTTTTCTAATTTCTACGAACATTTTCATAACTTGGTTCTGCAAGTTTTTCGTTCTTATTGTTGATGGTGTTACCTATTACTCAGTCACAAGAAACACATTCTTAATGGAATCTTGTTAAATTATTAAAAGGAAAACTCATTTTTTTTTTCATTAAAGCAAACGTTATTATTTTGACCTTATTACTTAACTCGCTCGCAATCGCCATCCTGTTCATTTTAGCAGTTCATGTATGGGCTGACAATTGGCATCGGAACCAGCTAACTGTCACATTCATACAAGAACTGTCAAAATGAACGAGTTAGGTAATAAGGTTCTTTTCCCGATTACGTAAATCGATGCCTAATATCTAAAATCGATGCCATGGTTCCTAAGAACAGATTCCCCTGTCTCTTATAGTTTTTGACTTGTCCCTACTGACCCAGACTGACTGACTGTATTAAAAATATGACTATAAATAAATATGTGACAGCGAGCAGCCATTCCATGTATTGTTTTGATGAAGTGCTTGACTTTGTAAAATAAGCCGCTGAGTAGTGACGATTGGGGACGTCCTTCAGTCTCTCGGGATCGCCCACCAATGCCTGGCGTGCATTTTAAGTGACTGCCAAGCTTAGTTCAGGCTAGCTTACAGCTAGTGCCTAGTTTGAAACTTTATGCATTTTAATGATTACCATGCACTACACTTCTAACGGATATTGTAACGCAGTTTCTGGTTTATTCTATATTTTAAGTATTGTTAGCATTCACTAATTAACACATCATCACTGCATAGACCTCCAGGATCCTCTGTAAATAAGTCATTAAATAAATTAACTAAGATTTTAAGTATTTTTCATGTAAAACTGTAGAATATGCCAATTGAGAGATATTAATACTTGATTCAGTGGTCAAATAGTGGCCGGTAAAACCGAATTCTGGTTTGACAGCGACTACAAGTCGCTATCGAATCGGAACTTAAATACACTGACGAGCAAAAATAAAGGGTTACCCGCTATTTTAGCTCGTCAGTGTACATCGGCGACTGTAGTGATTTTCACAAGATTTCTATTATTTTATAAGTTTTTTATCCAACTTCCTATCAAATAATATGTTGCTAAGACCAACTTTCAAGTTGACGGCACGTCATATCGGCGTTATATTTTTATGCCTGCAAAGTATTTTTCAACTCTAGGCTAGCAAACCATTTATTTTGAACCTCGTGCAAGTTAATCGCCGCCGAATTACACGTTAAAAGAGTTTTTGCGGACTATTCGCAAAATATGCTTTTGATTTTGTGAATTTGTGTAAATTCTGACGTCTCCACTCTGGTACTGTAAGCGCACCCTAAGTTTTTACTGGCATTGTTTTGAATATCGATTGCTTATTGCGCAGTAGAGTGAACAACGACGGGCCATGGCAGTCGCAGCACCGGAAGTCCCAGTCGCTGGATGTGACTGCCACCAGACGCGACAGGCACCATTCGCAACCGCTCAAAGAGAGGTATCCTATTCTGAATAATCAGTAATCACATCATCATTTAAACAGTCGACGCTTGGCGACAAATATTCGCATAGTAACAAGGTCACGTGACAGCTAGTAGCAGATAGAAAAATTCGAAGGCTTTCCCACCTGCTATGGGTGGTGTAGGGGTATAGCACGCGTCACGGAATGACGAGGATCCGGGTTCGATTCCCTGATTTTTCTATTGTGTTCTAATTTTCAGTGTCGGTTAGATAAGAAACTTATTGCCAATTTTTAATCGCAACAAATTTTCACCCTCAGATTCCGCTGCATAGTGCCCTACCCGCCGAACTCGGAATACGAGCTCGAGCTGAAGGTGGACGACATAGTGCTGGTGTCAAAGAAGCGAGGAGACGGCTGGTACAAGGGCACCCTCCAGCGGACCGGCAGGACCGGCCTGTTCCCCGCCTCCTTCGTGCAGAGCTGCCCGAGGGAATGACCGCGGCCCACGCCCAGTCGCTTCGGGACACTCTTCTAGCGTCTTGTGAGGGGGTGGATGTTCGAGCGTTTCGAACGCGCGGTTCAAACGTCATTGGCAAATTGGTTTGACAAAATAATCTATTTCATTGGTTAATTCCTCTACAGTCCGTGAGCCCTTAGCATGCCATCGGCCGATGACTCAAGTGTCAAACCCATAAGAGTGAATGAAACAGCATTCTAAAGGGTCCATTACACTACTCGCGAAGTTGATCGAAGTAAGCCGAGGACGCGAGTATAGTGATCCACTACACTACTAGCGATTGAGTTTTTTCGAAGTCCTACGAGTGTGTAGTGTCTCCTCGCCTCGGCAAACTTCACTTTGACTCTTCGTCGAAGAACTTCGGCCGAGGGTGTAGTGACGCTTTAAGATGTTACGGACTACGTTATATGCGGTAGCGACAAACTAATTAGACTAGCGTCGATAGTATATTTCGTTTTTATAAACAGTTTTTCACTGATAAGGTAATGACGAAATGAAACGCCGTTAAAATGCTGAATGTCGACCCAAGGCCTTATATACAGGGGAATGTAAGCGAAATATGCAATGAACATAGCAGATTCATATCATAAATAGTACATTGTTGTAGAGGCTAGAAAGTAAGCAATAAATGGACGTGTACGAGTCCAACTATTTCACATAACACTTTCGGCCGAGGCTTAGCACAGTGCTTTTCACGACTACTGCAAGGAAATCAAAATCAATTCTTTAATTAAACGAGATATTAATATGAGCGTTTTACCCCCTAGTAGCCGCTGGCTGCTCGTAGCTCCTGTATCGCTTTACAGAAGGCGTGAGGAGCTGACAGGACTTGACTAAGACGGACTGACGACTCTGACCGTGACAGAAACTATATTTTAATTAAAAACAGACATATGGTTGGATGGAATCTGATTCCTTTGCCTATCTTTGAAGGGATGAATATTATTAAAAAAACGACTTCTCATTGGCCAATTAAATTTCATATGCAGCACAAGTCGTGTTCTGATTGGTCGACTTGCTCAATGGAACAGGCCAACAATGTTATTGTTGTCTAGTTAATTCATAGAAGGCCTGCTCATTCAATGTACAACTATTGATTGTTTTGGGGACCAAGAACAGACCATCTTACGCCACGTTTCCGAGCAGAGGCGTGAAAAGACACATTATTATGTTGTCTCGGTTAATGTTCAAACCTGGTACTCCAGTATGATTCATTGATCATTACAGAATGAACAGAGGAAACGTGTCTGTTTCAGAAAGCTATGTATCTGATATCTTTACCTTAAACAAGGCAGATGAGATGTATTTACCACTGCTTTTTTATTCGTGTAACTGCAATTCGTAAAATAAAACAAGATAAATAGGGTGTTAAAAATACTCATATTTTGTACGTTTCCTTGTATGAAGGGCCGTAGTTATAAGCTTACGTAAAGGGTCTATCAGGGCTCTGTATGAAGAAACCTAGTTCTGATATCAACTAAATCTTGAGACGTACATGACAGACGAGTGAATGGCGAAACGCGTTCTTCGTACGTGATTGATCCTTAGTAGTTTATTGAGTTTGACACGAGACGAGAGTCGAACTTAAAAAGGTGGCCCTTGGAATAATAAATAGAATTGCGATAGGTAATAATTATTTTATAAATTAATTTATTTCGACTTTTGGTATGGGTCAGTAATAAGTTATTATTTATTATTCTGAGGACGCCTTTATAAAACATACGCTGATATTACTGAGGATCGCCAATGTGAATGACCTTAGACATGTTTTCTATGTAAATCCATACATATAAGTCGAAGAGAATGTACATAAAGAGACGATTGTAAAAAGATTGTATTAACCCTGCGTTATTTAAAAAAAAAACAGTCGTTGCTGGATTTGAAATATTGTGCCAGTTTAGTTCAACAAGTTAGGTTATTGTATATTTTAAATCGTAAAAAGAACTCTTTTAATTTTATCGTACTACTTTTGGGACAGCCTGTATAAACGAACTTCCAATCGAGTCATTAGAACCATGTGTAATTATTACAAGACGAGGACACGTTGTCTATGATCATGAGGAATCGGTGTGTGCATCGAGATCTATACACGCACACTCTCAACTGGGGGTCTATTTCCAAATTCGAAGTTCGTATCAACCGTCACTCTCACTTTAATATTAAACACTATTAGTATGAGCGTGAGGCCACGATTCGTAGTTCGAGTTGGGTATATAGTGTAAGACGTTTGTATTGGTTACGACGCGGCGCGTATTTCGTATGCGAGTGTCTTCCCGTGAATTTTTAGAGCGAAATTTTTGCGTTTGTCTGTTAGGCACCAGTCTTCGTTTATTACTATACTAATGTATAGTGGTCAGGTTTGGTTTAACCCATCAAATGTCGCGCGCCGATAAATAATTGGTCTTTAGCACCATTTAGTCCCATTTATTCAAATGAACGATCGATGGGTTAAAGGTTACTACTTTCAAATCGTCCTTTTGTAAGATTCGATCCTCCAAATAACGCTAGGATGTAAGCGTGCGTAAATAAAGCTCATTTTTGTATGGACAAAGCAGGGAGATATGTCGTTAAGATTGTGAGCCGCACAAGCTGAGATTGATTGAATGTGATTGAGTATGATCTGATTTTGTAAATTGAATTCTTAATTAAATGATAAGGTTTTAAATTTTAATATTTAAAGAGAGATTCATGTTTTTCATAATTGAATGAATGGTATAAAAAAAAGTGTAATCGAAGGATTTGAATTGACTAGTCTCTCAAAGCAACATCGAAGAAAGAAACTTTAGTACATAAAAATGCAATAAAAGGCCGCCACAAAGTTTTATATTCAGTATTTTTTTAACTCGAAACTCGACCCAGTATTTTTTCGGAACCCAATTATTTTGACTGACAGCTACTGCCATTGCCTTTTGTATGATATTTCTAAAACGGTCATTTTTCTGTTGACGAATTTCCCGTATTTTACGGCAATAGCCATCCAAATAACTGTGGGCCAAACGCGAGTCCAGAGTAATGTATTTTTATAATGAAACAAGATGGAGTTCCGTTGGTACTTCGATGTGTTAATATTGTAATCGGCTTTTTTGTATCACAGATAAATTAGGCGAAGTTTCTCGGCTAGATTCACACACATCAATAATAGCGTGACATAAATCTCCTTCTCAATATTATATAAAATCGAATTTCGTTTGTCTTCCTTAAACTCGAGAATGGCTGGACCAATTTGGCTAATTATGGTTTTGAAATATTTGTAGAAGTCCAGGGAAGCTTTAAGAAGGAAATATAGAAATGTATTAGAAAAAAATCAGAACGGAGACGAAGGCGCGGGCAACAGCTAAATAAATATAGTGGACGATTTTGTTGTGAGATCTTATGTGCAATATATTCTTGTACGCTGGTAGCTAGGGATCAATGACGTATGAATTCATACGAGTTTCGATTCCTAAGAACTATTGAGCATTGTTTAAGAACATAGTTTTCACAAAACGTTGCTAACCAGCTTCTGTTTGCGTCTTATTGCTGTCGCGTGTAACGTATACGGGGAGAACAGAGACAAAAGACACGGGGCAGATGAAACAAAGCTACTGTCTTGTCTCGATTGTGAATGTGTCAATGTGTTTTTTTAACAAACGAATGTATTGGGCGAGCTATGCACATTTTCGAAACTCCTAAATTTTCATGTATACATTTTAAGTGATAATCTTGCTGTGGCACGCTGTGGTCGCCAGTCATTGCTAGGTCTGGTGACTCACCGACTTCGGGAAGCTTTCATCACTCATGTAGTCTGTGTGAACTAGCCGAAAAACAATAAGTACATAGATTTATAATTACATAGGTATATTTTTCAATATTTAAACTACCTATATTCTTATAACGTAGGGTAGGCGTTTTATTTTTTGTTCGTAATATTTTAGTTATGTTTCATTTTATTATTATATACTCTCGGTTGAATTTACTATTTTACTCTGTAAGTTGGATACGCTTATTATTTTAAATACATTACGTTTTATTTCTAGGACCCACTGCCATATTAAACTTTTGTTGCAAAGTTGTGTTTGCATTTCAGTTGTTTTATACATATTGTTAAGGCGTTATCCCTATTAGTATGTATAAGTATTAATTAAAAACTAAGATAAAGATTTAGCGTACAATTACACCGTTTTATTTATACTTTGATAAATTTATATAACAAACGAAATATTTACGTTTCACGTATTCGATAATAAAATTTTAACGGTATTGAGACTGTATAAAACAATCTTTGTTTGTAAGGACTATTTAAATAGTTAAATTTTAAACGGTATAAATTTTTAGCGAAAATATGTAATGTCGTTTAGATTTTTTTTGCGTAATCTTAGGTAATTAATAAGGTTTTTGAGTGATATGTCACCGTTGATAGCGCCCTTAGCGTTTCATGGTTTCCGATGTTGAAGTATGCCATGTTTGATGTTGAATTTTTGTAGTGTTATACACTCCAACCATTTCTAATGTATATTTTAGCTGGTCCGAAATTCTAGCCTTCTTCCTTGTCTCTCACCTTCGAGCTGCGGTCGTGTAAAAGAGACATGAGATCGAGGTCTCTTATTTCGTTATAATAACTTCGTAATCTTTAGAGACAGCCCGCTCAAATAACAACTGGTTATTGAATTAAATTAGTGTTTATTGAACATTTGTAATGTCTTCTATGAACTATTCTAAGGAAATGTTGAGTCGATTTTTCGTAGACAAATTTTATTAAGGACAGTTCGCTTGTGGAGAGCTATTTATATAATTTTTACGTATTATTTTGGTAGCTACCCTATTGTAATATATTTTTCTCAAACATGCTCGGAAATGTATGCGTTAATGTCCCGATATGAGGACATGAAGTTTCTCGTTTATGGCTCCCTACATTACTTCTTGGCTTAGGCCACAAAAGTTAGTATGAAAATCCATTTTTGTCCGCTGCTCTAATTTTTTAAATTTCTATACTAAAATTAAATTGGCAAAGGAAAAAATTACATACAGCCAACCACCACCACAATCTGTACCTAAGCATAATTGCGACATAAAAAAAAAATCTATGGTACTATATTTATGTGCGGTTAAACATGGTGCTCAAATAGCTGGATCAAATTAGTACATTTAAAAAATAAAAAAGGTGGCAAATCGAAAATCTTTTTTTCTGCTTATGCGTATTTCGTAGTGATTGTTATTATAATTTAACAGAAATAAAAATGACTTCTAGTGATGAAAGTGACGGGGAACTTATGAACTGTACTCCGCCTCATTTAAAAGAGGAGGCAAATTTAGCTATGCAAAATATGCTACCGGAAAAAAGTAAACTATGATTTACTTGATTGTCTAGTAGTTATTTTAATTTTAATATTTCCTCACATTGTTTGAGAAAAGAACTATACAAGCTTTGGCCGGAACAGGGATTGCAGGACTCGTTCTATCTGGCCTCGTCTTCGACTCGGCCACCTACCCCAAACTCGTCCAGCAATCCCTTACTTCACGGCCTCTGCAGTAATGTACTATTTAAAGCCACTTATTTTATGGAGCGTTATTCCCAAGTTTTATCTAATTTAATTATTGCTTTATAATTTGTGCTGCTGTCTTATTGTCTTGCCAATATTTCTGGTCTAAGATTGTATGACCTAATACTCTCCACACGAAAACTCCTAGGCATATTAGTCTTGTCACAAAAAAGAACTGATTTATTTTAAAGCGTATTTATTTGAGGCCCTAATTTTTTTTTGTATATTTTTGTGTAACCTAATGATAATCCACAACGAAACTGAGATGTATTTTTTTAATAGCATGTGTTTTATTTTACTGATTTACTTTTTTATCGTTTTTCTAGACAACGACATAGGAAAGGGACGGCGAATGTAGATTTTGATTGCTGACTTAGACCGTTGTAATATTCTACTATTCGTAGAGTCGTCCATTTCGTATGTTTTAGATAAAATCTGTGACAAACATAGATACCGCCTATGCTCCTTGTATCTAAGGGATCCACTTATTTCCCGAGTTCAATTGGGTCTCTGTTACAAAGTATGATTTGTTTGGAAACTGTAAAGTGTCCGCATTATTTATTATCTCTTATTCTTCTTCTTCTTCTTATTTGTGGCGTATCAAGTCGTTATAGCGACGACAACTTCGCCAATGTTAAAGTAACATAAATATATTTAAAAAGTCTTGTGACAAAATGTCGGCAACGTTGTACGGTAATGGTCAAAGACCGCCCTCCCCCCTTGTCGGGCACTTAGCCAACGGTTAATGATATCCCTCGGAGACCACGCCTAGGGTGCAGGGTGTAGTAAAGGATGTATACACCGTGGGAACGAGTTATGCGACAAATTTTAACCAAAGATTCTAGTGCCTATTTGGACTAAAAAAAAGTAATATAAACATTGCTGGATAAAACCTAATTCTTGAGATATTAAATTGTTTCAGTAATTCACAAGTTGATAAATCTCAAGGTTTAACACGTCTTTATAATGTGACGTAATCACACATACGTAATACTTGTCTAATAACAAACTTACCTGCCATCTGTCATAATTTTGAGTACTCGAATAACTTTTTATTAAAAGTTAAGTTTCAACACCAAAAAGTTCTTTGGACTTTTTAACCGCTTTTTCTTGTTAAAAACGTACTGGCCGTAAATCAGATTTAGAATGTCACTAGAAATTACCAAAAAATTATAAACGATTATCACCTAAGTCAAGTTGAATAGCGATACTCGTTTCTAAGGTTTTGTTCACAAGAAAGTACCATCTTTACTTGTTTTTTTTTTTGTTACAGAAAGTAAGGAAGTTAATGTGACAGTTTTGGACCCATGTTGATATTACATTATTTACTCGTAATACCATAGTTAAAATGTTTCGCATAACTCGTTCCCACGGTGTATTCGGTGTGGTTACGGGCACAAGAGGCGTTTCATCTTAGTCCTCTAGGTTGGCAACGCATCTGCAATCCCTCCGGGGTTGCGGGTGTCTATGGGCAGTGGTGATCACTTACCATCAGGTGACCCACTTGCTCGTTTGCCTTCCTATACATATAAAAAAAAATATTGGTAAAACCTGCGGTGCTGATGTGTCGTTGGCGCCGAAAAGGTTCAGCATAGGCGGTGTTTGCGTTCGTATTGTCTTTCCCGTAATCGCGGCAGAGTATAAAAAGGTTCCATGTAACGTTTTCAAGTACATTCTACTCCTTGAAACCAGTTGGAACCTTTTTGTTCTCAAGTCGCGTACTGTCATACTTGCTCATAGATGACGCAAGTGTGACAGATTTTATTTTTATTTTTGTCGAGTATCGTTCGCTTCTAGTTAAATTAAGAAAATCATATCGAAGAGTTGATTAGGTAATTTTGAAATGAAATAAAGATTTCTTCTTAAATTTGTGTTTGATTTCCTTTCTGTAATTCCTGAAACATAATTTAGATAAATCATAGATAAATAGTTATAATTTGATGAATGGGTATAGAAATGACGCTAGTAAAGATAAAAAATATGGACTAGTTCTATTCCGCGTTCAGAAAAATGCAAAAAGATCTCTCCGGCGGGGAATCGAACCCCGGTCTCCCGCGTGACAGGCGGGGATACTTACCACTATACTACCGAAGACTTGACAGAGAGGTCGAAATTTAACTACACCTTTATACGGCATCGAGAAACTAAATTGATACATTGAAATATTCAAAATTAACTTATTGTTATCAATCTATAACTGCATTAACTCTTACTTTTTTGCGTAATAATATTGATAATATTTCGGGTACTTACTTTACCCTAAGTATATAAAACATTTTCTCTACAAGGTGGTTCTGGGCTTCTGGGCAAGCATTTTTAAGGGAAGCAGAAAAAAATGAGAAAGAATAAGACTGAAAGTTAAAATACAAATACAGTGTAAAAAATACATACTTAGTTACTTAGTTATGTGCTTATGTACTTACCCTACTACGAAAAACTGAGAATTATTTTGTGATATGACGCTGCTCCTGTCGATAAATAGGTATTAGATAGATAGGTTAGGTAGGTAACAAATTAATATCTATTAATACATAATATATAATAAAGTCGAAGAGGGTTGAAATTCTGTATATGGAAGACAAAAAAAAATTGGCTAGGGAAAATTAGAATCGATAACAGAACACCTTACAACAGTTTTTATAATTTTCGTCTGTTTGTCTGTATAGTTGCGAGCGCATCACGTCACGTGAAAACGGCTGAACGGATTTCGAGGTAAACTTTACTAATCTCTTGAAAAAATCAGCGGCCAGGTTATAGGCTACTTTTTATCCCGGAAAATTGCATAGTTCCGCGGTATAGCGTTAAACATTTCTAATCCTAGGCGGACCAAGTTATAATAATCTACTTAAATCTCTGTTAGTCAAACCTAGCCCAGACAGCTGTAAATGAAAGTACTTATCTAACAGACGCCTCGTGCATTACTAGAAAATAAAAACACAATAAAATTACCTCTGCAGTGCTACATCCTCACTTCCCCTTTCACTTGTCCAAGGCAATCGAAAGTTAGGTAGCGGTCAAATTTCTAAAACCTTTTATATTCCTAAGTACCTCTGTACTTGCTAATAATAACCATTTTGCTTTGTAATAGACAGTAGACTATTCAATTTCTTAACAATTCTATAAGGTTTAAGCCAGCCTTTCAATTTTCAATTAAATGTATAGGTACTGTAAGGCTCTCAGGTTTGTAGCCAGTTCTACAGCAAACTAATTGGATACTCCTGGATTTACGTGAGATGTACGGGATCTTGGCGCTCTGAGCCAAACCTTCATATTATGAATGAAATATCATAAAGATTTATAACCGTATTTTATTTCAAACTCCTTAATCTTTTCATACTCTAAGTTACAGCAAGCACACAAAGAAAGACTTGTTTCTTCCGATTCATCTTAAATTCTAAAACCAAATTGTAAATATTTGCATTAGATACTTGGTCTCTAACCAAACCACTATTAGGGCCTAGTGACTAGGTTAACCAGCCATCAAATAAAAGTAGGATTAAAACTTAAGTCCATTTTTAATCTTCACTCCTTCAGGAAAATAGGAAGACTTAAACAAATTACTACCTACGTGTCATTAATCCATGCCATTACCCTTTCAAGCTTGCGTAAAAGGACAATGCCTCCTAAACAACGCCATTAAGGCATTAGGTACCTTTGAACTGGAAGTGGAAGGTAACATCCGAAATACTAAGCTCGTTGTAAACGCCGCGATCAAGTACATTAAGCCAGTAAAAGCTGGCGAGTACTTAACAAGCAAGTTGTATCTAAGTCAGTAGCCAACAATGTCATCTACATCATTACCTACTACATAGTATAACACAAAGTTGCTTTCCGCTGTCTGTCTGTCCCTATGTATGCTTAGATCTTTAAAACTACGCAACGGATTTTGATGCGGTTTTTTTTTATAGATAGAGCGATTCAAGAGGAGACGACTTTTGCACCCTTATTGCAATGTAATCAAGGTGAAACGGTCGTTAGGTACACACAGGAATTAATGTTTGTTGTGATTAAGCCCTTAACTATGTACATTTTTTTTGAAAATGACTCATGTAACTATAATTCTACGCAGATGAAGTCGCGGGCAGAAGCTAGTTAATATTATAAAGAGGAAAGATTTGTTTGTTTGTTTTTATGTTCGCATTGAATATAGGCTCCGAAACTGACCGATTTGGAAAATTCTTGCACCATTAGAATCCTACATTATCCCTGAAGAACTTAGGCTATTTCTGCGCTTGCAGGCAGTTAATAAGTTCTAAATATAATAAACTAGCTTCTGCCCGCGACTTCGTCTGCGTAGAATTATACATATAAACCTTCCTCTTAAATCACTCTATTATTAAAAAATACCGCATCAAAATCTGTTGCGTAGTTTTAAAGATCTAAGCATACCTAGGTACATAAGGACAGACAGACAGCGGAAAGCAAAACTTTGTTTTATACTAGGTATGTAGTGACGAAATTTGTGCGTGGAGTCATCGCTGCTCACAATAGAATAGACTAGCATAACTTGGTCTGGTCTTTAGTAAAGGGATTACACAGAGTCATGTGTCTTGACATTGATCGTGCCGTGACGGTGATTAAAGAACATGTTCCTGCGTATAGCGCCTAAGGGTCAAATACTCAGAATTAAGTTTTAATGTCACAAACTCACACAAGAGATGGTCCATTCCAGCCGTAGACGGAATGCTTGGAGCAGTCAGTGCCTACAGCTTCAAACTGTCACGGTTGGGTGATCTGCAGTTTAAATACAAATTCAGAGCACTCGGGTTGAAGCCGACTCCGACCGCAACACGACTGCTCTCGTGCCGTTGATCTCGACTGCTCAAAGCAGTCTATAGCCGGCCTAAAAATCGAACAGCCAGTGGTGCACTTACTAACAGTCCGTAGCTCCTAAAACGACATTCGAGCTCCGGTTACCAGTTAGACTAGAATTGCTGCAGTGATTTGTTCTGCTAGCCCAATGTAATTGACGCTTTAGTAAGAGTCTATAATATTTAATTAAATGTACGAGAACTCTATGGTAGGGTCGGTGAACGAATATACGTGTAAACAAGCCTTTTGTGAGAGACACGTGATGTCTACGACGTAGAAGCCGGGAGCGTGCGAGCCATTTGTTTACATTTGATGCTAATAAACATGTTTATGTAGCAGGAAAATAAACAGAAGCCAGTGAGGGTAGATTGCAAAACTCGAGGGGATAGCGCATAGAGCGGGTATCCTTGAGGCAATTTGAGGTAAACATCACCATAATCAACTGAACAAATCACGTGCACGTGCATCCACATGTGATTGTCTAAAATAAACTTAGGTAGGTATCATTTTAGTATCCCACGGCTGGTCGAAAGCCTCCCCTAGTTCTAGCCGTATCGGTTTCTGTCTCATGCAAGCCTTCCGCAGTCCGATTCAAAAAGCTCCAATACAACTCCGTTTTTGTCAGCCTCTTCGTTGAATTAAATATCAGTCCTACTTTTTTGGTCAGCAGGCTTCCTCTCTATGAAATTAGTTCGTACGAAACGAGTTGTGAAATATTATTTAATTTCAATCTACAGTAAATCGTAATCTGTTTTGAAAGTAATAAATAAATAGGTTTGTGAGTACGAGAATAAACGATCTAAACATATAATACAATTTGGAGGTCTAACCTAAAATCTTCGTTTTTTTCGATATTCCGCCTAGAAGTTGAGATATAAAAGAAGAGGTGGGGCTCCACTAAAAACATTTTTTGATACATTATTTATTGTGATACCTACCAAATGAAAGAGGCATAAGTTCTGAGTTCAAAAATGTGGTTCATGTAATTAAATATGTTACAATAATACTAAGCAACAGAAGAATAATTAAGCTTACTATGGATGCATTAGTTCCGCTACTCATTAATAGATGTCGCTTAAAGAAGGAATTTATTCTATATCTTTAAAAATAGGACTAACTAAATGAAGTAACTATTTTCTCTATACCTCAAAAGGAAAAAAACGGAATCCTTATAGGGCACTAGTTATCCGTCGGTCCGCCTGTCTGTCAATAACGCGTAGGGGCATACAAATGAAATTAAACCAAATAATTAAGTCTGCGGTCCCTTGGAGATGTGGACAAACACGCTAACTAAATCAACGCAATCACAAGATACGGATTAGAAAAGGAATGTTTCCATACAAATTGCCGTGCTCCTAAAAATGTGGGGAAAGTACTTCCAGTTGTCCTAGAAATTGGAAATTTGGATTGAAAGTACCCAAAAAGAAATATTTAAGTAAGAGCTACCCAAAAATAAATATTTTTATGTCTGTCTATATCACGTCTTTATCCCTTACGGAGATCCCTTAGACATAGCCTAAGGTAACAAGACCTACTGGGCACGTTTAGCAAGACACTGAGGGCATAGAGGTGGGAAATGGAATCAAAATAGTGATGGGTTGCTAGCCGCATCGCCTATATAGAAACCAATAAATTGAACTAATACTTAATTACTAAATGTCAGTGAAAATTAGAACACATAGAAAAATCCGAAAAGTAAAGCGATGGCCGGGAATCGAACCCGGATCCTCGTCATTCCGTGACGCGTGCTATACCCCTACACCACCCATAGCAGGGAACTAATACTGCCTACATTTCGCTTAGGAGCAGGGCTCTGCTAACACTGGATCATATCTCTTTCCGAAATTGTACGGAATCGCTGAACTGATAGTAATACTATGAAGTTTGGTTTGGTACAAAGACAAAATAGACCTTGAGAAAGGACTACTTAGGCTGCTTTTTAATGAAAAGAAACGTCTTGAAGCGAAAGGGGATGAAAGTTTATATGGAATTTCGTTTTAAAGCTAGGATCTTGAAACTTTGCTTCCATGCTGGTCTGGGAGTAATGAAAAAACATAGGATGTACCAGTTGCTTCTCTTCCCGCGCAGATGGTAAAAGTCCATCGAGGGAATGGGCATAGGAATCATGACTTTCATAGGCGAAGCGGCTAGCAACCCATCACTATTTTGATTCCCCCATTCCCCCTATACGCCCACAATCATGCTAAATGTGGCCCTTAGGCTCTGTCTACCCCATAAGGGATGAAGAAGTGATTTGTGTGTGTGTGTGTATGTATCTTGAAACTTTTTTCAGGCTTTCGATTTAATATAAATTAAACATCATATTCATAGTTTCATAGTCAAGCAGAAATTTAGCATGGGTCCTTTCATGATTTAAATGGATAATAAAAAACATTTTTACGAAATTTTCACTGTAATTATTGGGTGAAAGTTTGTATGTTAATCCATACTATTGTACTAATACCATTTATAAATGTGAAATAGCGTATGTCGGTTACCTTTTCAGGCTTAATCCGCAGAACCGATTTCAACGAAATTTGGTATGGACATACCTAGTTATGGTCTCGGGGAACGGAATTGAACAGTATTTGATTGCAGAAATCATCCCTTAAGGTTGTGAAAAGGAGGATGACAATTTACTACGGAGATGCGATCGATACCCTAAGGGTACTTAATATTATAATTATAATGTGTGCTCTAATTAAGCGTTTACCAATATATATAAGCCATCCAAAATACGCAGACGCGCGGCAAAAGCTAGTAGATAATAGAACTGTACCCTCATCACTTTGCCTCCGAACTTAACCGCGTGAGTAAACAATTATATAGGTACCTACCTTTAGGAATAAACAGCGCGGCTATTTTGCATGACTTGAACTCACTATTTCGCAGAGAAGCAAAGTAAAGTTACCCAGTTTAACAGTTTAGTTCTTGTAAAAGAAGAACCAAAATCACGGTCATAGTAACAGTGGAAAAAGAAAATAAACATGAGATTAAAACACGGTCGAGATCGATACATGTTCGTGTGAATTATGAATAAGCACTAGTGTAGAATTAATTATCTTTCAAACACACGTCACCACTAACAATGGAGTAATATTTATTGCAACAAAAAGTTAAATAATGTTCTGAATGAACGTTTGCGTGGGCGTCTGTTAAAGCTAAAACTGCATGGGCGGCAGATTTCAACTGCGGGCGACGTTATTTTTCCAACACACAATTTTGAAATGTGTGTCGAGTGAAGAATTTAATTCTATTATTATTCTTAAATTGTATTAACACATTCGTCATCCTACGCGTTGTTCGTGAATAGGGAGGCCAAAATGCCAAATGCAAATTATTTTAGCAAGTAGGTAAATTGTTCTTAATGAAGGAGTGCAAGTTTGTGTCTATTTCAAATTGATTTCTGTATATAAAATGGTTGTAGCATGCCTTTTTTTAACCCCCGACGTAAAAAGAGACACCTCTCTACGCAGACTAACAAACACACACAAACACACACGCAGCTTCGACGTCAAACTTACATACATACATACATACCGTCACGCCTCTTTCCCACAGGGGTAGGCAGAGACTACTTTATTCCACTTGCTACGATCCTGACACATTTCTTTCGCTTCATCCACAGTCATCAATCTCTTCATACATGCTCGTCGGTTTCGGGTACTCCTGACCTGACCTTTTTCCAAAACGTCTCCTATTTGGTCTCGGAACGTCCGTCTAGGCCTTCCCCTCCCAACGTTCATTCACACTCCCCATATAGATCTGTTTAGTTAGTCTACTTTCATCCATCCGCTCTACATGCCCAAACCAACTAGCATACTTTTTTCTATCCTAGTCACTATATCCTCTTTCACACCAGCACGTTCTCTATAAATATGTATACAGTATATTTTTACCCGACTGCGGCGAAGCCACAAAGGAGAGTTATGTTTTTGCCGCGTATATAACTAAATGCATTTTAAAACTTACTTATACCACCATCGATAACCGGACCCT
The DNA here is from genome assembly GCA_949127965.1 of Pandemis corylana. NCBI lineage: Eukaryota > Metazoa > Arthropoda > Insecta > Lepidoptera > Tortricidae > Pandemis > Pandemis corylana. Next base: position 11,080,251 of record OX421870.1, on the reverse strand, counting down.
CAAAAGCGTAGAACCTTTCTCGAACAATTTCCGCGCAATTTCGCTCCCATTTTTCCAGTATGTAGAAGATTTCAATAGATCTTGTATCAAGAATACCTGCAGGTCCTGCGATTGCGAGCGTCTGCCGCTGGCGGGGCACGTGCCGCCTGTTGTGACGTCACAGGCCTGTGGAACGTCACGTGCAGTCTACAGATTCTGGAATATTCCAGCAAGCGGTTGGGTGAGGCGACTAAATAATCAGTTATTTTTTTTATGGATTTTCGAATTATAATTGACATTATCTATGTTCAAAATGATCCGCGTAAAAGGACGGGATTACATGAATCACTTCAATCATCTGCAATGAAGTTATTTTTTTTAAAGACCAAGGAATTTTAAACTCCAAATCGTGGTAGAGTAGTTGGATAAACGTAGACTTTTTTACATTGGCATTCATGTGGCCTTTATAACGATTCTCGCTTCGGAAAACAACAGTCTTTATAATTACAATTAAGAATCTAGCTACATTCCTACAATACAGGTAGGTACATAATATTAAAAGCAGAATCAGTGTTGCCAATTTAGTGACTTGTCACTAGAAATGGCGACTTTGGCTTAGGTCCTAGCGACAAAAAAAGTCTTGAAAGTTTTTGGGTTCACTTAAGTACTTTTGTATTTTTTTATATTTTAGGTAAGTACATTTAAACTTACTATTTTCGATAGTTTATCAATGTTCAATGCCAGAAAAACGTAAAATGACTTATCTATATACCTAGTCTAGTGTGAGTAGCACCAAGTTACTGACAATTTTGACCTATCTTTCGTAGGTTTAGGGGCTTCTGTCCAATATACGTTATTACGTTAAATATATACATATACAAATCACGTCTTTATCCTTTACGGGATAGACAGAGCCTAAAGTTACAAGACCTAAAGGCCGCGTTTAGCACGATTGTGGGCGTACTTATAAGTGGAAAGAGGAATCAAAATAGTAATGGGTTGTTAGGCGTATCGCCTATCTATAAGATGATTCCTAAGATTTTCGCCCATTTTCTCGATGGGCTTTTACCATCAGCGTGGGTAAAGAAGCAACTGGTACATTGCATAATTTTTCTTACTCCCAGGACCAGCATAAAAGGCGTACATATCTACGTTAAAAGCGTTGGTTTATGCCAAAAATATTGGTTCCTTCAGCTAACGTTTTAACAACTGACGCTTATTGGAGCTAGAGCCACATCTAGCGACTTTCTGGCGACTTTTGACATTGAACTTAGCGACTTGGATCTTTTAAAGCTGCCAACACTAAGCAGAATAATAAAATGCGAACGGTAACAAACTTCCGCGTCGACGACTGATATTTTTAGTTGGCCTTGCTGAACCATTTCCCGGTGCAAGTTAGGTGGGGTGATCGACCACAATGAAGCTATTAAAAGACTTCAACTATTGATTTCAATGAACAACTCTACTCTACCTGATTGTAAATATCACCACAGTACATGGACCATACCTACTCTCCACGCCGGAACACAGCCACGCAGCGCAAGTAAGCTCTGCTTACCCCAGGATTAGCGAGTGGGACAGTCTAATCAGACAGCGTCTTCTTTCTTGTCCTTGTTTGTGGCGTATTAAATCGTTATAGCGACTACAACTTCGCCAATGTCAAAGTAACAAAAATATAATTAAAAAAACTTGTGACAAAATGTCGGCAACGTTGTACGGTAATGGTCAAAGACCGCCCTCCGCCCCTGTCCGGGCTCTTAGCCAACGGTCAATGATATCCCTCAGAAACTGCCAGGAAATCATTAGCCGATGCCCAGGGTGCACCGGACCAACCACTGCTCTTCCCCCCGGACGGATCCAAAAACGAACCGCAGCTCTTGATCACACGTGGAGGCAGCCCGACTCGCACTCCCAGCTACTTTAATTTATTTTTCTCAAACATGCTCGGAAATGTATGCGTTAATGTCCCGATATGAGGACATGAAGTTTCTCGTTTATGGCTCCCTACATTACTTCTTGGCTTAGGCCACAAATGTTAGTATGAAAATCCATTTTTGTCCGCTGCTCTAATTTTTTAAATTTCTATACTAAAATTAAATTGGCAAAGGAAAAAATTACATACAGCCAACCACCACCACAATCTGTACCTAAGCATAATTGCGACATAAAAAAGAAAAATCTATGGTACTATATTTATGTGCGGTTAAACATGGTGCTCAAATAGCTGGATCAAATTAGTACATTTAAAAAATAAAAAAAGGTGGCAAATCGAAAATCTTTTTTTCTGCTTATGCGTATTTCGTAGTGATTGTTATTATAATTTAACAGAAATAAAAATGACTTCTAGTGATGAAAGTGACGGGGAACTTATGAACTGTACTCCGCCTCATTTAAAAGAGGAGGCAAATTTAGCTATGCAAAATATGCTACCGGAAAAAAGTAAAGAGATTTTACTTGATTGTCTAGTAGTTATTTTAATTTTAATATTTCCTCACATTGTTTGAGAAAAACACTATACAAGCTTTGGCCGGAACAGGGATTGCAGGACTCGTTCTATCTGGCCTCGTCTTCGACTCGGCCACCTACCCCAAACTCGTCCAGCAATCCCTTACTTCACGGCCTCTGCAGTAATGTACTATTGTAGACAATAAGCCACTGATTATATTTTGAAGGGAATTAGAAAAAAGAGCAGACATTTCATGACGAAACATTTTAGATAACGGCGATCACGTTTTATGTAAAGTTAAACTTTTGGCTTCTCTTTCATCAGTTTTCTATTGTTTATTGTAGTAGTATAGTATACATATACGAGTATATATTGTATAGTATTTCGTTTCATAATATTTATACAAAAAGAAGCCGTTAAAACGCAAAGTTTACCTAACCGTCACAGAATAAAATGCAGAAATGACACCGAATTGACGTAACTGAAGTAGGTATCTTACGTTTTTCAAATTTTTGGAGGGGGCCACTCCAAAACCGAAGAGCCAAGGGAGATTTTTTTTATTCATATGGTAATAGTAACGTATGAGTATGATACGAAATTGTATTAGTGCGTAGTAAATACTTTCAAAGAAAATTATTTTGAACAACGCAGCTTTTACAGTGTTGGAGGTAGGTACCGCCAAAAATTACGTATTTTTGTAGTAATAAGATTGTTTTAACTTTAACCAGGCTACAGTACAAGTAAAATTCTAAGATGTAGGTATTCAATGTCTAAAAAAAATTGGGACTCGATTAACATTGTAGCAAGATGAAAATTATGAAAAATATTTACCTACTTAGGGGTTTTAGGGGGATATGAAATAAATGTTGGGGGTAAAATTGGGTATGGGTTGGCGACACTGATTGGCCTCCTAGCCTGCAACTTCACTGCATAGAACCCAGCAGTCGCTAAGTTGCCAGAGGGTTCTCAAAGGAAAACCCCGGCGGGCGAGTTCATTGTGTCGGTGCAGGGATCGATAGCCGGCAAGGTGAATGTCGGCGGCAAGGACGTTAGGGTTGCGCTGCAGCCAGAGGCCTAATGAAACATCGATATTTATTTAGTTACTACAAAATGTTAATCACGGTATTGTCGTAGAACAAGTGCCCCGATTCTGGCTGCGGGGCAGTTTTGGTCATTTTCGACTTCAAATCGGGGTGTTCTAAGGTAAGTAATGTAAGTATAGACAACTAGGTAGGGGCTCCTGTCCTAGTCTCTATATCTGGCGATTTAGTAAAGAAACGGATTACTAAGCTTGAGGCCGCAGGTTTAATGGCTACAGATGGATTATGTGTTGTAAGTATGTAAATTTTTGAGGTTCATACCCAAAACAAGTGTTTAGAAAGGTACCAATAAATAGTCACGGTAGTACGGAACTCTACTTGTGAAATTTCTCTACATTAGGTACATACCTTGACCCAGAAACAAAACTTATAATTTATTTTGCTTTATAAATGATGAAATTGATTTAAAAGTTGACTTGCCTATTATTTTCGAGACATTGACGCCACGCATCAAACTTATAGCGAATCATAATCTCTTTCCTATGTCCTCGCTAGTTAGCTTATATGTAAAAAGAAAGTGCAAGTAATGATTAACTCCCAAAACACTAATAACTGCTTTCACTTGGTTTGCGTCGGGCGCTATCGGGGAACCCGTCTTTAATAATTACCAATAATAAGTACTTATATTACTTGTACTTGCTTGCTAGAATATCTATAGTTTACGTACATACCAACCGCCAGGGTACGGCAATCGTAAGAATTCGGCCATTTTATGCCGCTACGGGATCACAGAATAAGTAATTACGGGGCATTTGCAAGAAATACACATACTATTTACGGCTAATAATAAATACTTAAATAAAAAAGTATTTAAACTTCAGAAAACAATTCTAAAAAAGGTTATAACAACTAACTTATTGCGCATCGGGTTACGCGCAATGCGTAATGTAGGGTTTTGTACTTATATTAATATGAGGCATATTCGAAGTTACGTACATGTGATAGGTGTATATAAGTATCTACTACTTCATTTTGACTACGAAATTTTAGTTTCTAGAAAAATCTCGTTTCGCTCCAATACGTCATATTCCAATAAAACTATACTATTCTACTATTCCTACCATGTTTGCCTTGGCTTCCCGGCCACAGTTTTACTTTTCGGATCTTTCCATGTTTTCTATGTTTTTAGAAATATCTAAACAGATTATCTTGAACAGGCTTCGCGTTTAACTATGCGGTTGGTGTGGGCGCGAATTCATGCGACATCATAATAGAAAACAGAAAACACATTACGCGTACCGTTAAATTTAAGAATATGCTTATCACACAACGTAATGTATATTGCGTAGGACTTTATTAATAGTTTGATTAATAGCAAAATGTTAATCTTAGATGATTTCACTCCACGATCCCACACTTATTACGCAAACCTCATAATCCTAACTTTTTTGTAAATATTTATGCATAAACTCTGCCTGTGTCACATGTGTGTCACATTACCTTTACATTACCTTACAATTTGTAACCTTAGAAATTAGACCATCACTTGACGACAAAGAGCACCGTTAAATACCCATGGGGACTCAACAAACAGAAAGAAAGAGGGCACTGCTGCTGGCAGCAGCATTAGCGAGTAAGGGCCTTGCTCTTACTTAACCTTGCAAACGTTCCTACCTACCGCAATTTTTCCGACCCGTAGGAAAGTTGTCGATAAAAATATTTCATCGACCACTGTTTTTAAGTGGGGCACATCACTAGCACTAAGTCCCTTACCAGAGTTACGGGACTGTGTCTTTGTTACCAACTTATAAGAAACCTTATAAAGTCGTACAATTTGTTACATTTTTTGCTTAGATTAAGTAGCCTACAGATTTATAAACGACACTGATAATTGGAACACATAGAAAAATCCGAAAAGTAGAGCTATGGCCGGGAATCGGAAACGGATCCTCGTCATTCCGTGACGCGTGCTATATCTACCCCTACACCACCCATAGCAGGCGGGTAAGCCTTCGAATTTTCCTATCTGTTACTAGCTGACACGTGACCTTGTTACTATGCGAATTTTTGTCGCGAAGCGTCATCTGTTTGATTGATTTGTCTGTACGCCACGATTACAAACTCCCGTGGAACATCTACTGCTCACCAGGGACGAGAGAAGGCGCTGCATATAGGTATATAAAGGTAAAAAATTAGGTACTTAAGTAGGTATGTAAAAATGGAATAAGTATCAACACGGACTGCTCTTGTCAGGAAGAAAGTTAGTACCTGACAAACGGGCAAGTGGGTGACTCCGGAGGATTGCAGATGCGTTACCAGCCTAGAGCGCTAAGATAGAATATGTACCTCATGCGCCAGTAATTTCTGTCTTACCCTTACATCAACGCAAGCACCTGCTGCTTTGCGGCAGGATTAGTGAGTACGACGATGGTAGCGATCCAGATGGATTTTGGTTTATTAGCGGAAGCCTATGCCCAGCAGTGGGACGCAAACAGTGATTTGTAATTTTTTATAGAACATTACAAAATTCTAATTTTTCAATACTGTATGATATGTGGAAATTAGAAAATGACTAAAGATTTTTTAACCTTGTAACACTAATGTATCATATCACAAAATATAGAACAGACTCGCTAATGGACTTTTAATTGTCAGTATTACAGCTGGTACAAACAAAACGGACTTTACTTTCTATATTTTATTATTCTGTAACGCTAGCTTCTGCCCGCAACTTCGTCTGCGTGGAATTATACATATAAACCTTCCTCTTGAATCACTCTATCTATTGAACAAACCGCATCAAAATCCGTTGCGTAATTTTAAAAATCTAAGCATACATAGGGACTGACAGACAGCGGAAAGCGACTTTGTTTTATGTAATGAAAAAACAAAAAAATAGGGGTATGTGGTAGGACCTTGTGCGAAGTCAGTCCGTCACAACCGTCGAACTCGCTAATCCTGACGCTAAGTTAAATCACTGGCACATGACGTACCTATTCTATATTAGCCCTGTAGGCTTACATTCCGTTAGTAGTGTAGTGGCCGATTATATTCTAAAGGCGACGCCCCACTGCAGCGCACGTGGATACATATTCGCACCGTATCAAAATGTAAGCGGTGGTTTAGGTACACGCTCCACACGAAATTACCAATGGACCCACGTGGGTGACGTCTAGGTACAGCGTGTCCGTGGGCAGCAGGGGGCGCCGCCTTAAAGGGGGTCACGGCATTCGTTAAACTAAATGTCAATCAAGTATCGTTCATGAGACATAAAACATGCATAATAGCGCCGCGGGGGATGAATGTAATTATGTATGAAGGCCAAGTGTAGCAAGATGTTATTTGACTCGGTCATCTCATCAAATTCATAAATAAATAAATAAATAAATAAATCTCATTCATCTTCACTAGGTACAATAAAACAAAGTCCTCCGTCCGGTCTATCTGTCTGTCTGTTTGCGATAAACTCAAAAACTACTGAACGGATTTTCAAGAAAGGGCAAATTTGACTTGCATGCAAGATTTGACACACACATACACACAAATCACGTATTTATCCTTTACTCCCGTACACCCTTCCAGAACAGAGTCTAAGGTGGCAATGGCAAGACCTAGCCACGTTTAGCGAGGTTGATACTAGTGATGTTTTCAAAAATCGGAGCTCTGCTAGGGCTGGTCTCATTTGTCAACCGTTTCTGTAGAATTTTTGTGAGTAGGTACGTTAGATAATTATAATATTTTATGTTTTTTTTGTCAATGCTTTTAAAAATTCTGTTTTTTTTCGGGCAATGGTACCTAAAACGTAAATAATATCATATTTTAACAATTTAGAACCGACTCCAACTCTTGAAGTCTACACTGCCGCCCGACGCTGAAGAAGCGAAGAAACTGAGCACTACCCAATTTTATCTATCCAAATTCCAAACCAAGCGTTATCTTTTCGGCGCCTTCAAGTCTGAAATGACTTGGAATCTTGCCGCGTTTAACATAATAAAATGAACGTCAGAATATTTAAGTGAGTTACGGTATACGGTATTAAGTTACGAGATAATATTATACCTAATATTCTGTTTTAGACGGCATATCATGTAACGTAATTTTTGTTTGTTTATTTTCAGACGGTTGCGGTAAAAGTTTGAAATTATCTTTTACAAGAAATGTCCAATAAGCATTCAAAAGCTTCCAGTCCGGTCGGCGTTCCTACGCATTTAAAATAGTTTCTTGTCTGTAGTTAAAACTGTAGACTGTAAACTAGTGGACTGGAAGAGATCTCTTAAAGGGAGAAGTCCGCCTTTGAATATGTATCTCAGTGTTTGTCAATTGTATTTGTTCTATGTTTATTTTGCACAATAAAAAGTTTACATACATAGTTACATGCTTATAAAATGTATGTATGAAATGGATGTTGATATTTACTTGTGTTATGTATTAGAAATATATAAAGAAACATCGATCAAGATCAAAGGCCTTTGTTTTTGCACGTAGGGGATAATCTATGGATGATCAGTTGGTAAAAACCGCATGAAAAGAAAATCCGTCCAATAGTTTTTGATATTTTGAAACAGACAACAGACGCCGCGGAGGAGTTTGTTTTATATTATGTAGTGATTTACATTTACCTACTATACACACGTATAAGTATAACACTAGTCGTGTTTTAAAGCATTTTAATAAGAACCTTCCTGTCGTAAGGCTTCGAATGGAATGAAATTGACTACCTACCAGGATTTTTCTTGCAATGCAAGTCTAAACTTGGGTAGATACCTAATCTATGCTTACATATAATAAAGCAGGAGGGTTGAAAGTCTGTACATGGAAGATCTTTAAAAAAATTGGCAGGGGAAATTCAGAATCGATAACAGAGTACGTTCCAACAGTTTTGAGAATTTTTGTCTGTTTGTCTGTATATTTGCGAGCACATTATGTGAGAACCGCTGAACGGATTTTGATGCAAACTTTACTAATCACCGGCCAGGTTTTAGGCTACTTTTGATCCCGGAAAATTGCATAGTTCCCGCTGGGTAGCGATTAACATGTCAATTGATAATTCTACGCGGACGAAGTCGCGGGCAGTAGCTAGTTGTTACATGCTTAAAGATGAATAAAAAACTCGACGGTTAATGTGAAGAAATGGAGGGGTTCGCAGAGGGGGTGGAAAGGTCACTCCTTATTTAATGTTAATGAGATACGGTTGACGACCGGGTAGTCTAGCTAGATGGAGCTTAGGGTTCGATTCCCATGCGGGACAGATGTTTTATTTTCACACCAAACCCCAATAACAATATTGCCCAAACGGTGAGTGTGAGCGAACCTTTACAAAGTGACGTGATCAGTGTTGTGTGCTGCCCTACTTTTGACAATAATAAAAATGACGATGAAAACGAGGGTAGTTGTGCGCCGCTGTCAGTTGCGTCGATAGCCGCGCGAGCTGAGCGTTGGCGCGCAGTGCTCTACGAACTAGTCCGAAACATGGCAAGCAACATTCGACTTTTATACGTGAGTTGTCCGTTTGTGTAATTATGATTGAGTCTCAAAGTAGTTTCATGGCGTAAATGTTTTGGATGTTTATTATTACAGTGTTTTCTATTATAAACCGTCTAGATATGTTTTGTTATAAATTAGAGCCGTTGTCGAGACGTCAAGGTCTCAAGACTCGAACTCTGATGACGACGCTGACGGGAATCTGAAATATGATGACGTTGATACTTTTTGTGACACCTACATCTATCTCATATATGTATATTCATAAAAATGTTGCTCGTTTAATATTAAAATATAAAGGAATGCAGCATTTTTGACGTCGTGCGCTTGTTGCACCACGTGCGCTGTGTGTATTTTTGCAAGCAACTGCCAGTAACGTGTGTAACGTTTAACAAAAGGGCCATGTGTCCCACGTGGCCCGCCGGTACGTTTCTTTCCCATAGACCATTGTGCTCGTTCGCCGGCTATTGTAGTCCCCAGATTGCGCTAAAGCCAAATTTACACTAAGATAGTGTTGCAGAGGTAGAGTAATCTTGGTGGAAATGGAAATATAATTGAAAAACAGTCAATTTTCGTAGGCACCAGTTAAAATAATGGTACGCAGATAATACACTGTTATAAAAGGATTAGCGGATAAGGGGAAGGTAAATAGTTGACTTACGAAATGAGCCTTTGAAAATAATGAAGATGTCACAATACGATGGTCACAGCGTCCTTTAGAGATATTAGTGGTCAATTTTCGTAGGCACCTTAGCATTTTAGTTGAATTGTTCTAAGAATTAGCAGATTAGAAATAGCAACAACGAGTGAAACCACTGTTAGTATTTTCTTAAACCTTGTATTCTATTATATGTTGCTGTGCCATTGCAGTGTGTATAGTATATGAAAGTATATAAAAGATCCACCACCTTCCATTATGGTCAAGACTAGGTTTCTATATGAATGAGAAATTCGGTAAAAATCTGCAATGAAAGCAAAACTACGGGCGTAAGCTAGTTCCGAAAGAGTTCTAAAACTAAAGCATAAAAATAAAATGAAGTAAGTAACAAATTCATTTTATGGGAAGTTAAATTAGTCCAAGATCTAATGTCATATTTACGGCTTAAAATATCAAAGACTATTGCCACTTGTTAATGTGTCAATCAGCCTTGATTTTGGGTGATTCAGGAACTGTCCAAAAATTGTAATGACATGTACGTAGGTATCCACTTTGTCGATGAAACGCGTCATATTTTTTAAAATAGTCTATTGTCAGCTGCGCATTCCGCTAAACACTAGTTACTAGCGTAATGTAAACTGTCCTCGGACATGTTTTGAGAGCGCCAATCGCTAATTCATTGTCAAGTTAACACAAGACGTACCGACCGACGTTAGTATGACAGATACTTGTTTTTTCCATACTTACTGTTTTCTTATATACAACAACTAGCTGTTGCCCGCAACTTTGTCTGCATAGAATTAGTTTATCGCTATCAGCTGTCTCAGCCCGATCGCTTTAAAATTGACAAAGTTTCATACAAACTTTCATCCCCTATTTTATCCCCTTGGGGGTAGAATTGATCAAAATCCTTTCTTAGCGGATGCCTACGCCATAACATCTATCCGCATGCCAAATTTCAGCCCGATCCGTCCAGTGGTTTGGGCTGTGCGTTGATAGATCAGTATGTCAGTCAGTCAGTCAACCTTTGAGTTATATATATTTAGGGCCGATTTTTCAATCCTCAGATAAGCATTTAACTGACAGATACCCATAGAGTTATTCGTAGGTAAATCGGCCCTTAGAAGAAGGCAAACAAGCACCCAATGGTAAGTTAGCACCAACCGCAACCCTAAAAGACTGTAAATACAATGTCAGCCTAGAGGGCTAATATAGAATAGGTAACTCATGTGCCAGTGATTTTACTTAGCGGCAGGATTAGTTCGACGGTTGTAGCGATCCGGACTGACTTTGCACAAGGTAACCAAGCTACCACATTCCCCCATTTTTTGTTTTTTCACTACATAAAACTAAGTCGCTTTCCGCTGTCTGTATGTCGCTATGTACAATACTGTCTTCACCATAAGGGCACACGGGACCCGTGCCCAGAGCCCCCTTTCTTAGTGGGCCGCGAAGGACCGACAATTTCTCTCACACATTTATTCTCAATTATTATAATTCGCTTTTTTTACTTTCCAAAAAGGCCGCAAATTCTTGTGCCCAAAAGGTCCCTAGCCTAGTTTAAGACGGCCCTGCCTATATATGCTTAGATCTTTAAAACTACGCAACGGATTTTGATGCGGTTCTTTTTAATAGATAGTGATTCAAGAGGAAGGTTTATATATATAATTCTACGCAGACGAAGTACTTGTTTAAGTAATAAGCTATTGTAGACATTTTGTCGGCGGTAAAATATTATGAGCCATGTTCAATGTGATTAGCTAGATGTGTATGACACGCGTTGTTGTCAACGAAAGACATCAATGATTATAGAAGGCATATGAAAGTGTTAACTAATGGCTCCTTTGTTGTTTAGTATTTGTAAATAGACTTTATTAGTATTGACAATGTAATGACTCGTTATTTGATCGGTAGTCTAGCTGAGAAGCCATGTGCATGATTCAATCATCTTCAGCCTATTTAGGTCCCACTTTTGGGCACAGTTCATTTTAGAAAGGGGGATTCTGGTTGGGCTTAATTCCCACGTGGGCCCTGTGAGGATCACCAACTTCAAACACCTTTGAACTACTTCGCAGGTGTATGCTCTTTTTTTTCAGTGATTTCCTCCACTTCCACTAAAATGCTTATGGTAAATATCGCACATCAATTTCACTAGTAGGCCAAACCACTAGCAGTAGCTTTGCCAAGGGTTTTCATGATAAATATATGATCACATGATTATTTATCATGCACTTATATCATATCTCTGTCAAAGATGGAACCGAGAATACTTTAACTTTAGAACTGGAGCCAAATATTCGACAGCGGCACCCTTTCTTACCGGTGTTTGAGTCAAATTGTATAAAACTCAAAACATTCCACGTGTTACAGTAAGCAGTAATGAACAGCTAATCATATTTCACATTTACGTCAAGTTAGTCGGTCTAAAAAGCGCTGCAAAGTTTCTAACTCTAACTATTACTCACAAAATGAATGAAAATAGTGTAATGAAGTACTCATAACATTTTATTATGATTTTAGCGCTCGCCGAAACAGTTACTCCGCCCCGGTCTAGCCCTAAATCCGGGGCTGCCATTATTTCAAATTCAAAAGAATGTCAAGGATTATAGGACAAAATGACTTGGGAACTCCGAATTACTTTCTTTTAATCTAGTTCTAGTGTTGTAGGTTATGCTAGGTCAGTATACTGTGTGTACAAAGTATAAACAACTGCGAAGATATGGAAAGCAAGTTTATGCTGTCGCAGGGATAAAAAATCACTTTTGACCTCATCATCTGCCCAACAACCGGCAAGCCTCCCAGCGGTTGAGTGAATGCAACTAACGATCTCGGGCGAAAACCCCCGAACTGCCGTCGGTTCCCTGAGGTTATAAATAAGAGGCGCTCGGGAAACAACTCTTCAGTCCGTTCTAATCTGCCAGCCGGAGTACGTGTCTCGCGCTTTAACTCGCCGCTAACGACAATATTGAAGGCAAACAAGATTGTTATGTGAATAGTGAGTTGTTGAATTCAAAACAGTGAAATGCCGACAGACATTATGTCAGCTTCCTGCCGCGCAGAGCGGTTTGGCCAGAGTTTTAGCAAAAAATCATGCGATGCCGAGGAGAAGTCCGGCTTTGTGGTGCTCAGTGGACTCGGAAGGATACGCCAAGACGTCCGAGTTGTCGTTTACAGGACATCTTTGGAACATTTCGCAGTAATATACCCGAGAAAACGAATATCGAAGCCCATTGGAGTGGTTAACTTGAGGAATACATCAGTCGAGCGAGCGGGATCTGAAATGGGGTTAGTTATAAGGCAAAAGGGCTACGATAACACCATATCCGCCAAATTCCTGTGTGCTGAAAGAGATATAGACTCGTGGATAACAGCGTTCACGACGAGACCATCGCCTACTTGCCAACATCAAACTAGCCTTCCAGTCCTCGTGGAGGCCGAGGAGACGTACGACAATTGAAGACTCGATTAAGGAAACTGCGTTGATTGTTGCGAATTTCTAATTCGAATGCCGCTGCGGCAGCAGACCAAATCGTGCCAGTTGCATCATGACAACACCGATTATCCAATGGATATTATTTTCGGTTTTCGCGACTGATAATGTTTAGCGCTACATGCGAATTTGTCAGACGCGAGATCGAGGTTATGTTTGTTTTGCAATGAGATTGAAAAAAGTGAAAGCTCGTTTTTTGCGAGCGTACGAAAGTGCCAGTCGGTAATCATGACATATACCTGTGCAGGTACATACTGCCGGGTCTGTGAGTCAGTGACTGAGCACGGTCACAATGGGCCGTTCAAATAGATTTCCCTTTTGTAACATTTGGCAACAAAGACAGAATTTTGCTACAATTCTATAGAGTTGAAATAATATTCTTGTAACTAATATTTATATCTGATTAGGTACGTTTGTAGATTATTTTTGTGGATAAATGAATCGTAGTATTTATCGACCAATCGAGCTTAATGCACTTTGGGCAAATTTGAGACTTTGTATACCTACAATTAAAATATTTTCGTTTAGATTTAGAAACGAGTTGTTCTGTAGTCGTTTGACGTTTGCCAAAGTCTTAAGAATTTAGTCAATCATTATCTATAAAGTCGTTTACTATGTTTATAATTAAGTATATTATACACGAAGCCAAATTTTCAATTTGGACATTGCTTAGGCAATTTTTTGTAGTTTTGGCTCGTAGGTATTTAGGCAACAATGACTGTATGGGATTCATTTTAATTTTTGGAATTTCAGGTTTGTCTATTTCATACAATATGAGTATTTTTCCTAACAGCACCATGACAAAACAGCAATTATATACATGTGTTAATAAAAAAATAAGGAATTTTCTAATTGTAGCATTTGAATTTTAACGGAGGTGTACTCGCCTGCCTAGAAATATGTGATATAGATCACGTTTTGAATTAATCAACTGTAAACTTAATCAAAATTCTTCCTTTGTCAACATGAGGGCTAAGTATTATTAAATAACCGCCTATACGATCAGTCCTTGAGGACAATTGAAAAATGTGTAGCGTAGAAATTCGATGACAGAGTCATATCGGTACATATATGTTAATTATACATAACAGGCTGATAATGGTAATAATGTTATTAGCACAAAAATACTTTTCACGTAGGTTAGTCCTTGTTTTTTACTGATGTAAAATCCACATAGCTACCTGTTAAGTTCAATATTTAATTGAGTAAATCTATTTTAATCCTATTGCCAGCGTGTAAGATCATATTAAGATGGAAAGACTATATGTTATTACTTGTGGCAATATTTTCTAATATTAAAACTTATAAAAACCAAATTACGGAAACATTGAGTTACAATTTGGAAAATACTAACCTACTCGTAATGCGGCAACCCCTTTTATCTCGTAATTTTGATTTTTGTGTTTAGACATTTCACGAAAAAACTGAATTGAGTTGTGTGCCTACAACATACCGATTTAAGTGATTTAAGAAAACTAAGATCAAAGGAAGAACCGAGCTCGACTAGAGTTTTTGTGTACTTAGTTCTGTTCTGTGTCCTTAATAAAAAAATACGAAATGGGTGACAGAGGAACGCGAATAGGTTTTGTGAATAACCTACAAATTTGATCGGAACGGTTCGAATCGTATTGGCACATTTTTTATTTTCATACCTCATTATAATATAGCACAGAATCCTATTTTTTTATCGTCAAAAATACGTTGCCAGGCACAAGCAAAACTAAAGTCCACTAAACATTCAGCCATGGCTTCTCTTTTTTTTCTTTAATAAAATACCTCATAGGTATGCCAGTATTTTCACCGGCTGTTCTACTCTTTACGCTAGAGACAACAGCGCAAGCACGCAAGCAGGCAGCCAAGCGCTTGACAGCGGGATCAAGAAATAAGATGGTGTTAGCGATCCAGACGGACCGTGCAAAAGATTTACTTCACTCATCACAATTCTAAGTATAATTTAATGACGTAACATTTAATTGTATAATGCTAAATAAGATCTGTCTACGAGAATTAAAAATTAAAATATAAATTATTTATATCACGGCAGTCGGTCGTGTAATCATGTTCCTTAACGAGCAGTCATTTGTTTTTCTATTAATTAAAATAGAGAGCATCAATGTGATACTTACATGTGTGATTGTTTTATACCCATAGGTAGTATTATTTAGTGTATAGTTCAAACAATTATAGATAAGTATGTACCGAAGAGACTTTTTTTATTTTACTTTACCATCATTCAACCACATTTTTTTTCTCTAAAACAATTCGCCAGCGAAATGTAGCAGTAGCTATCCAATATTAACTTGACCCGTTCTCTCGTCGGTTTTATACTGAATCATGTGTCTGGTCATCTGGTCAACATCAACACATGGCCAACACCAAGACTCCTGAGTCCTGACTCCGTTTGACGCGTGCCAGATAAAGGGTCAAGTTATTATTGCCTTCAAAGTACGAGGTTGAGTTTTTTTTAAGACTCTCGGGACACTAATCTTTCTGCTAGGCTGCTAGCTACAGTTAGTATTGCCATCTCCAAAAGATCCAAGTTGAAAACTATGTCATATCAAAACTCACTATTAGAATGCCGTTAAATGTGGCGCTAGTTCCAGAAAACCGCCATGCCGCGGGACCCAATTACCAATACGTTTTGCCATACAAATACAGTTAATTTCTAAATGTCAGTGAAAATTAGAACACATAGATTTAGTTTTACATCTTTATTTATTCTTACTCACTTCTGTGCAATAAATGATTTGATTTGATTTGATTTGATTTATAGAAAAATCCGAAAAGTAAAGCTATGGCCGGGAATCGAACCCGGATCCTCGTCATTCCGTGACGCGTGCCCCTACACCACCCATAGCAGGTGGGTAGTCTCCGAATATTTCTACCTTTTACTAACTGTCACGTGACATTTTTGTTACTATGCGAATTTTTGTCGCTAAGCGTCATCTGTTTGAATGATGTGTCTGTACGACCCAATTACAAACTCCCGTGGAACACATTTAAGGCTTTTTGAAAGAAGATTAGTACATTATCGACGAAGTACCTGAGTAAAACAACTAAAGTAAGTAAGTATCCACTGCCTGAAACAGCGAAAAAAAATTTCAAAAGTGAAGTGAGGGTCACTTAGCACTAGTAGCCAGATAAAGTCGGTGCATTCAAATCTAGTAGGTGCCTATCGCTCGGAAAGCGAGCTAAAATCTACGCGTTTCCACCAGTACTTAAGCTAAGATTTCAAAATCTCAATTGGTGGATAAGTACCTGTAGTTTTCATACACAGTGGCGTAACTAGTTAAACAGGGCCCCGTCGCAAATTCGTGCCTTTTTTGCGCTACAGGCGTAACCAGAGCGGGCCCCGTAAGAATTAAGGGCCGTAGTATTTTGTCCGCCCAACCACCCTATTGTTATCAGACAGATCCTTAACTATGCTACACAGGTCGTATCTTTGTTGTAAATTAAGTAGCTTTCATTTCTCCAGGACATTGGTCAACTCGTTTAGCGTTCACACATACACAGATCCTTAGCTAATATGCTATGCCACACTGGTCGTATCTTTGTTGTAAATTAGTAGCTTTCATTTCTTCAGGATATTGGTTAACTCGTTTAGTGTTGATCAGCTAGGTGCGTGATTTGTTATCGCCATATCCAATACCTCAAACTTGTGCAACTATGTGTAACACGCTCGCGCCAACACGTCATATCGGCCATATCTCGTGCCTAACGACCAATTAACCGAAAAAAACACAATAAAAACACACACAATGGACAAAAGCATGAAGTTAAGCAGAGCGAAACGACGGAATCTGACCCGCGACCCGACCATGCGAGCTTTCACCAGTTTCGTCACAGTGGTGCTGTTTCTGGTCTTCGTGTCGACGTTTTACCTCGTGATGTCATTCAAGCCAGTGTCCAAAGAGGAGCACGTGGAGAGAATCAACAAAATGAACGAAGAAGTAGAACCATTCAGGAGGAATTTGACGGAGTGCGCGCGCCATGTCAAGGCCACCAACTCTGATATCGAGCATTTCCTCAAAAGAATACCGCAGTCGACTTTCCAGGGCAAATGCTTCGTAGCTTGCATACTGAAACGCAACGCTATTATAGTGAAGAACAAAATCATGGAACGGAATCTTTTGGATGCGAATAGAGCGGTCTACGGCGACGACAGCGAAGTCATGGCCCGTCTTAAAATGGCCATCAAGGAGTGCTCGAAAGTGGTTGACGGGATTTTCGAGATATGCGAGTACGCGTCAGTGTTTAATGATTGCATGCATATGAAAATGGAGCATATTCTGGACCGAGTTACGATGGAGAGAAGGATGGAAGCTTTGGGGCAGATGTCCTCTAACCCTGATGAGTGGAGCGAGGAAGAGGACGAAATGTTGAAACTGGTCAAAGATGAACTTTAGATTGTAAGAGCGAGAGCGCCAAATAAGTAATACAATAAAGTTAGTCGTTATGCAATTGAATAAAAATACTAAAATACTGAAATAGTGTCAGAGCATTTCGCTATTCATAGCCGTCCATCCAGCTAAATACTTAGTTCAGTCCAGAAATTTGATTTTCTTCATAATTATATTAGAAATATGTAGATAGGTAGACATACATCTCGACATTCTTGACTTGAGATATAGAGCGCCATCTTGTGTAGCCTTTATGTACCCAGCGACAACAGTAGTCGTTTGGGTTGTTTGTCGTTTCGTTCACTAGAATGATTAATCAAAACTAGGTGGCGGTATCGTCGTATTCAGGAATACTACCATCACTTTGTCTTGGTATTTGCGAAGTCTTATTTGATATTTTTATACATACATACATACACAAATCACGTGTTTATCCCTTACGGGGTAGACAGAGCCTAAGGTAACAAGACCTACAGGCCACGTTTATATTTTTATTAAATCATTAAAATCTAAATAGGGATCCGCCCCGGCTTCGCACGGTATATTATGGATATAAACCTTCTTCTTGAATTACTCTATCTATTAAAATAAACCGCTGTCATGTCGTGTCTGTAATTACAAGTATGTCTCTAAGGGGGTGACAGAAAATTGCGTTGAGTATTTCTTTTGGTACCGCAGAAAGAGAAAGCTATGTTATTTTTATTTTTTAATCTATGCCCAAGGCAAACCCGTCAACATTAGCAGCCGTCACCCAACAACGGACGGCAGAGGGCATGCGGACAGTGACACGAGGTTGAGGTTTGAGATGCGGTGAGTGCTTGGCGGGAAATCAACGACCGTGGATCGTCGTGTTATTGGATTGAATTTTTGTTTCTGTGCTTAATGTTGTTTGTAGTTGATAAATATACAACAAATTAGAGTTATTATGCTCAGCAAACAAAGAATTCAAGTGAAAACATGTATTCTCTTGGTTCAATTGCCCCTAAGTATCTACTCACCGATTGCTCCTCGCCGTAACTCGCCGCGTTAAGTACGCTATCGCTATTCGCTTTACGGAAGGCATGAGGAGCTGACAGGAACAAGGAACATGATGCGTACATGATGACTAGAAAAGATGCAACTGCGACAGGACGTTGTTATATTTAAAAAAACATTATTGTCATTGGACATGGCTGTATGGGGTTTGAACCTCTTGCCTTTCCAAAGTGAAAGTAGAAAATTAAAAAATGTGTATTCCTTTCCATTCAAAATTCAATTTCCTTTCGTTTCGTTTCGTTCGTTTATGTTCATTCATTTGTTTGCTCTGCTTCTGCTGGTTTTGTTCTCTGCTTGTATTGCATTTTAATCTAATATTTCGTTACTTTGTTGGATAATTATACAAGCTTCTGCCCAAATTTAGATTGCGAGTGAATTGTTGCGATTGGTCGTGTTTTCGTCGATAAGTGTCGGTCAGAAAAAGTGAGGTTAAGTCGCCGTTTATGTTTATACCATTGTTTATTTATACCTACCGTTTTTGTTGTCTGCGTTGTGGAAATTCTAGGTCCTAGTTTGGTTTGTCGTTCTTTGAATATTCAATGCATCTTTGATGCACATCATGAAACCGTTCGTCGCAAAACTTGTCAACATGTTAGGTACTACCTATAATAATTTGGTTGGTAGGTATAAATCGTGTGTACGTATTCCAAAAGTTATGAAATGGGTTGAAAGGCGAGGCTAAAAAATTTCAAAAGGATTTCAAAAACCATGTTACAGGTTCATTCTGGTCTTGTGAAAAGTTCTCTACTCCTTGATAGCTGGAATGATGGAAATGAAAAGTGATTTTTAAGGTGGAAAGTTTACGGAAGAGTAAAGATATTGATACTGATAGTCCAAAGGCCTTGGAATACTTTAGTGTAGGAAGAATTAATATCTTTATTGCTGTTGAACAATTCGGGGTATGTTAAGACTGATCAAGGTTTGTTGATTGAAGTTAAATAATTCTATAGGTACCTAATAAATAGAAAAACTTGAGTTGAGATGTTGCATTGTCTGCCAACTACCTATTTAGTTTGATTTTCGATTTTAGTTTTAATTTAGTTATTTATCTTTTTTTCTGGTAATTTAACTGTAAAATTCATTTTTGTTGCTTTGAAATAAATTATTCACACATTAAACAGGAACTTTAAAAAAAAAAACATTTAGGAGGATCAAGTTTTAATTGTCAAATCATACCAACTTTTTACACCAAAACTTGAATTAATGAAATACAAATACAGTAAGAAATTAAAGCAATTTCATGTGTAGGTGTAGACACGTGGACTATAGTAAATAAATTCTTACCAAGAAACAGCATTAAAATTGAAATGCATACCATATAAAAAAACCATTCTATGAATTCCAACAACAAATTTAACAATAATAAACAATTTGATTCCACTTGTTTCATACTTACAACTAAATATAATATTGTAGTAGTAATATCAACTAATCTTAAGACCAGAGTTTGGACGGATAAAAAACATAATACCTAAATTACACTACTGAAAAAAAGGGACATTATTACTTTTTCAGTAAAAAATCTGGGTCTACTGCGAGCGTAATACTAACACAAAAATACGCAATGTTCTACATTTTTATTTAGCAGACAAATGAACCGCACTGTTTGTTTTAAGCTGGTCGCATTATTTTTAAGTTTGACACTTGTGGTTGTCATTTTCGTCTGCGGGATAAAAAAATAGCCTAGGCTCTCATTCTTATAACTCTCAACTCTCTTTCCAAGCCTGGGGGGCGGTTTATGAATGCACATCGCCCGAAAGTACGTTGCGTAAGTGGTTAAAAATTGAGCTGGATTTGAAGATTAATTAGAGAAGAAGAAAAGTACAGCTAACTATCCTTGTCAAACAGTCGAAAATATAAATTGACCTGTAGTTTAGCAGCAATACACAGATTTGACTATTTTCGAATGGTACTTTCGAGTGGTATGCTTTCAAAAATCAGGCACCTATCTTTTGAAGACAAAAATGTGTGTTTGAGTCATATTTTTATAATTGTATTTGCGGACCCAGCGTAATACGATGTAATATAATAATTAATAACGAGGACAAGGCGACGGACGCAAGGCACGTTTCACAAACATTATTTTAGGTACCTAAGGCACATTTTTTGATAGAAAACTTTAGAAATTGGTTACCTACCGCTTGGCCACAACACTTGACTTAATCAACCCATTGTGGTAGTGTCAGGTGGTGTCTTGACAGCACTGCAAAACGCAGATATAAAGCATTCAGCCCTTTTGCACGCGGCAACCGGCTAGAAATGTGATTAGAAAAAGATATAGGTATGCCTTATACTAGCCACAAAAAGTATCGATACCTAATGGTCAAAGTTGCCATAACACGATCGTAGCCAAGCTCTAAAAAGGTTTCGAGTCTTATAACGACTTGATAGAGAATGATAAATTTAGTATCCTATATTAATAATGTGATGGTCTTGTAACAAGCCTGGTGGGTTTATTTATTTTAGGAATGTATATTTACAATACTGCGTATAACTTACGACTAATTTATAAGTAGTCATGTTTACTATATTGCAACTAAACTTAACATTAAAATGTAAATATAAAATGAATTGCATACAAATATACAACAAGCGTTATATGTATAAAACATTCTCTCATATCAACACTTTGTGCTGGTGATTATAAATAATATTTACACGTGTAGAATAATAATATGAATATAGAACTTGGTTCAAGGACAATATACATGTGATTTAGTAAAAATGTAAAATAATAATTAAATAATCTTAATAATTCCAATGGGAATTGTCGCGATTTCAAAATAATACGTTTATAAGTACCTACTTGTGTTCTGAGATATGTAATGACTCATAATTAATGTAAAGGTGCCAAGACACTTAATTGACATCGATTTCGCTAAAAAAGTGTATTGAAATATGCTCATATTAACATTATTTCAAACAAGACTTCATCTTGACGTGTTTTTTGTCCTGAAGTTAATATTATATAAATATGAGCAAATATCGTGCGGTAAATGTGTAACACGCTACTAGAGCCAGACGAGTAGTGACATTGTAAACATCCGTAGATATTTCAAGCCTTGCTTGCTGTAAGTAAATGTGACACATTTACAAATATTTTTCATCATATACAAGATAATAATGATTGTCACTATCAAATACGTTTAAAACAGTCAAGGCATTTCGTGATTTCAAAAATTTCGAAAAACACTGTTCACTTCTGAGATGTGACAGTCAACCTTGTTTTTTTTTCTGGTGAAGGACTGTTATATAAAACTGTAAAGCACTTAGTCGACTATTCATATTTGAAAATAGAGACATACACATATAACATACATGTATAAAGTTACAAGGATAAAGATCAATTCGAAATGTTCTTAAAATTTGGTCAACGGTCGTGAGATTCATATGTCATTTATATTAATTTACTTTAATATTAAAATTTTTGATGATATAAAAACTAAGTTTCTTGATCCCAAAGCCAATGAGAACTATAAGAGATTCTTGGATAAAATGCATCAAAAGATTCATAAAGAGTCGAAAGTAGAGGGCGCCACTTTCTACGTAACTGGTGTATTTTATATGGAAACGTTTAGTCTCTCATTTATCCACTCTTTTATCGGACTCATTATTGGCCGAAAATAATCTTAAGATCATACCCTCATATTATGAATAATTTAATTTAATACGAATAGCGACATGTTTTTATGGTAATAGTCAGTTCAGTTTTAGCTATTTATGTGGTCACTTTTGGTCACTTAAACGTGCCTTTTGTTTCTAATTTATCTACTTAACACATTTGTCTTAAATTAATGTTCGCATAACCATGTTCAGTGCCTACGTGACGTTTAAAACTGTTAATTTCTTCGAACTCAACATAAAACTGTATCCCCCTTATTCATAAACGCTCTGTAGGCCTTCGCTAACTTAGCAATCGTTTGTCCTTATCTGTCACTTTACCTTTCACAGATAAGGATAAACGATTCCTAAGCTAGCAGAAGCCTATAGAGCGCTTTTGAATATGGGGGTAAACCTTACTTCGAGAAACGGGCCATAGACGATTATCATTGTAGCTTAACTATTTAACCCGTCGAGCGTCCCGTGTGCACAGGGCGCATAACGTTGTGTCCACACGTGTGTCCACAGGACGCTCGACGGGTTAAGCATATGTTACCACGTTGTTCGAACCTCACAGAACCGACGAACTAAGTCCAACTAATAAGCACTATACCTCGGTGCTGTGCGTCTGAATACGGACTTTCTTCTGACTGCCATTCCTGTTTAGGGTCGGCGAATGGCCCGAGTACCCGGGGTTCTGTATGCCCAGGCCTCCCGGCTCGCCTTCTCTGGGGCGTGGCTTCTTGAGTGAGGAGCGGAGCGGGGATCTGGTGATCGTGCTGGCGTCGGACATGCCTGTGAGCGTGGTGGCTGTCGTGTTCATGGAAGCCACGCTGCCGTGGCCGTTGGTGCTGTACGGCTTGCCGGACGCGTCTGTCATCGATATGCCTGGAATCGGGAGAACTTTTGTTTTTAACCAAGCTTGGAACTGACGGTAGTTTGTACTTTTTTCGTTTCCGCGATTTGTTTTGGGAGTGAAACTGGAATGTGACACCGAATGTGCGACATACGTATTAAACGACAGTGCAATTATGCGAAGTATTAGTGTCCGTCAAAAGAAATGTACGACATTATCTATGTGCGAAGTTGATTTGTTCGACATCTTACTGTACGACAAACCCTTGGGGAGTATAACTGGAGTGCGACATTCGTATTAAACAGCAGTGCAGCAATTATGCGAAGTATTAGTGTGTGACGTCTGACGTATCACTATTCGACAAAAGATATGTACGACATTTTGTTATGTTATTTCCTCTTTATCATCCCCGTCACCGTAGTCATCAATATCATCATACACAAACTGGAAATGGTTTAAAAAAGGTCATTTAGATGTAAGATTGAACCGAAATACGGAATAAGATCGGATAGATAAAATATCTTAAAAAGTAGGCATTCTTTTAATCCTTAATTAGGTAGTGGTTTACTTACAAATATAGCAAGATAAATAACACTTGTTATAAAGTTGAGAACTTATGTGTATTCATGTCATAACTTAATATTAGTGTGGCTTCATTACCACAAAAACATTTAAAAAACTCAACACAGACAGGTTGGTGTTATAACCAAATCAAATAATAAAATTAAAATTAGTCATGTATGCCAGTCGCAGTAAATATGCATATAAATGCATCTCATTTGTTAGACATGTTGCTGTAGCTTGTTTTCACGTGTTTCATTACTCGATTTTTTATTTTTACTGGTCGTTTGCTCACACGTCTGTCACTGTCGTTGTAAAGCCTTTTCGGTATTTTTTTGTTCGTTAATAAATTCTTTAATTTTTTTGTACGTTTTGTCTTCTGCGACTTAACAGAGCATTCCACCGTAATAAATACAAAACTAAAATTACTATTAAATTAACTAAATAAACTTTAAAATTAATTGTAAAAGAGAGGTGGGCCTCTTGGCAGGGTGCCCATTACGCAGGCAGCATTCCCGCGCTGAACTGCGATTGCGATTCTTTGCGCGAGATAGCTGCCGGCGCGAGGGGCGCCTGTTGCCTCTCTCAATCTTTTACTGAGCTCTCTGTGAAGCTCCAGCGCACCCTTACCCCAAGGACCTAGACTAGAGTCTCGACACCGAAAGCAAAAAATATATATATTGGGCGCTGAGACAACTGTATTTTGTGACCTTGAGGCGTTCCCGGGCGTCCGCCGTCGCCCCCCCCCCCCCCCCCCCACGTAAGGTAGTTGCAGATAGGGTAGGTAAGACGCCGCCACGGTGTCTGTACAAGTGGCGTCCCACACTAGCGCACGGCTCGTCTTCCAGGGTATCAAAGACATTCCGTCTGGGTGCTTGCCGTCGCTCCGCACAATCTGGGGCTCTAGAGCAGCGGACACGTTGGCACTGACGAGCGCCCTTCGGAGAATGTGGTTGAAAGGACCAGAAATAAAGCTGAGGGCTTTACTGAGTCTAAAATACTATTAAAAGAAACAACTATCTTTGTTGCATACTATATTCAGACTGACATTAATCACAAAAACAAGAAGAATTCTAAAATCAAAACATTCTAAAATAATAAAAAAGGAAAAAACATTAAACAATACAAAAAGGTTGTGCCTGCGGCACATTTCTCCCCTTTTTAGTCACACCAGCATCCGTACTAACTTCTGGGTCGATAAAAGTTCCAGTGTTGGGCGAGGGATACGCTACGCGAGGGGTACCCAGTGACCAGATTCTGGCTTGGACACAGCTAACAGCCTGGCCCGGTCCCTCCTGTCGAAGGCTGTATTAATGAATCTAAGGTGGCGACGGAGGCTATTGTATAGCCCTGTATTGTTGCATAGCCCTTTGCCTATGTGGTTTGGACGGGAGATTTGGGCTCGGTCTAGCTAGCCAGGCATCCGTGGTCTCGTTCAAGCTTGCAATCTCGCAGTTAATGCCCGCTGGGGCTTTTAGTATTCTACCTGTGCGATCTAGCGTGCTGTCAATCGAAGACAGGAATGCCGGCAGAGCCACACTTGAAATTTTGCGGGTTCCCAAACCGCCGTTCCTTATCGGTAAAGCGGCTTGGGTCCATGCGTGCTCGCCGAGGTGAATGTTCAAATTGTTTTCAATTTGGGATTTCATGATACTGTCAATAGGTATGATCAAAAATACTTACTGAATTTAGTTGCCGACTTATTTAAAAGAAACGGAATAGCTGAGGTGCAGACTGTCCTTCGATACTATTTTTATATTAGGTGCAATGTTGTTGAAATTTTGAACAATTTGGGAAGCAGTTAAAGGATTTACTTTGTCCGAAATATATTATTCAGATTTGTCATAATTTAGTTCTAAACCTAATAACAATTGGTGGAGAAAAGTTAACCCCACAATTAACTGCTTGTCTGAGAACTACCTCAAGCAAGTAATAATAACAACTCTCAGTTTTATGTGACAACAGTCCAAAAACTAAAGGGACGGTAATGTTGCCTTTTTTTGTGGTGGGAAAATGCGTTACGCAGAAGTTATTTGGTACTCTCCTCCCCGGCCCTCCTCCTGAGTGGAAGGATGCGGGGGAGGCATACCCACTAAAAACCCACCAGTATTCCCTCTCTGCCATTTGGAGGGCGCAGCGGGAGCATGATGGTGTCAACTCGTGATGGTAATGTAGCATTGCCTACCTGACCGTGAATTGAATGAATATATTTGCCGGAACGGTTTAGGACAACATTTAAATGTTCCATCCATTATTACGAATGGAGATTCGCTTAATAACAATATATTTTCTGCTGTGGAGAAACGTATTACTCTTTCACCATCCTCACAAAAATCAGCTTCCATTTTGAGCGGGGGCCAAAATGTTTGCAACGATGTGCGCGTTAACGGTTTTGTCTATATGTCAACGTCAAAGATGTGTGAATGTGTGTGTCAAGTCAACGTCAGTCAACTTTCATGTGTTCGAATCGTTCTGTCCGTTGGTGTTATTTGACCACAGAACAAAGCGTTTGATCCCTATACATCTTTCCCGACTCCTACTTACATTAAACTGGTCTTCGCAACCATACATCACGTAAACTTTGAAATATTCCACATTAGCTTGCGTGCACGATTCCTTCCGCAAATCTTCTCTTTTTCTACTTCTCCTCTTTGATTTCGTGGGAGCTCAGTCATTTTTGCACCCTGGCACAATTGTTTTTTTATAAATATCCATTGGGTATTTCAGTTTTATACTTTGAATTTGCTTTTATTTCTAACGTTTGTAGATTAAGTAGGAATGTAATGTTATGATGTAGATGTGACAGTGACAGCCTGACAGTTACCGTGAGCTTAACTTTTTTTTCATTTTTGTGGCAAACATTTAATGCCCGATTCTGCCATAAAACCGGGTCGTTAAGTCAAACAAAGGTCAAAAATACTTTTACAAAAATATCTGTAAACGTAAAGTATTTTTAAAATCGAACAAGGTAAATCGTATAATTGGTTGTTTTCCTCCAAATGGTTTTCGAATAGGAGCATACTAAAAAAAGTGAACAATGCCAATTACGCGACTTAGGTATGTAAATAGCGACGTCGGGCGAAGTCTGGCGACTTCGCGAAACTTCAACTGACATCTGGCGACATCGCGCAACCCGTGCGGCGCTGGCGAAACGTGTCACGCGATGTTGTCAGACACGTGTGAAGTCCGGTGATGTCGCGCCTCTTCACCCGACGTAGCTGGCGACACGAGTTGACGATGATGATGGTATTGTACGTACCGCGACCCTCCTTGAAGCCGGGGTTGTTGATGGTGGTGGCGTTGTCCCCGAGCGGGTCGGTGGGGTCGCCTCCCGCGCGCCGCGAGAACAGCGCGTCGTACACCGACATTATGAACAGCAAAGAGTTTATCACTATGCACACTATCTGAAAATGCATCAAAAACAACATTTTAGTACCTACTAGGTTTATTTGCCGACTGTACTTGCATTTTAATTAGTGTCTGACTAAAGTTTCGGTTTCAGCCAAAAAACCGCCGCGCTGAAACTTACATCAATTTAGACCTAGTGCCACTATGACAATGTTGTCACAAATCATAGAACCTTGCTCGTCTAACTGGAAATACCCACTGACATTTTATTCAACGTTTTAATCACGTTTACAAAAGCTTCGGTTTCGGCCGAAACCATAATCAAAACCGAACCTTCTGTTTCGGCAAAAAAAACACGTTTCGGCCGGACACTAATTTTCATCTATATTTTACGTGTGTGTATCAAATTTCAAATCGGGAAAATGGAATGGGAAAATGCGTCAACCAGTGACCCGTTTCTCGATGCTACACGTTACATTGGCCCATCAACCAATAAGTGGTTGGGATTTGACCAATCAATGTTGCCAGTTTAGGCTTGGAAAATTGTAACTTCGAATAACGGGTAACTGATCGAGCCTCATACACTCAAATTTTGACGTTTCTGTAATCGTTGGTTAGATAGGAGGAACAGATAGATGGTAAGACAGTAATGTTAACTTACCTGGACATAGAAAGCCTCCCCTCGCGTCACGTAGAAACCTCGGTCATCGCCCTGGACCGCGAAAAGTCCGGCTGCTGCTATGGACAGCAACGCTGCAATAAAGCATGATGAGTTCTGTTTAAATTTTCATAATATTAAAGAAAAATGGCAGTAGATAGTGCTGGTAGTTTAAAGAGCCAAAATAATTATTTTGATTTTGATCTTTGATTTCATTTCTTTGACAGAAAAAAAAACGCGATTTTCTAGTAATATCTGGAAATTAACGTTATTTTTGGTAACGTAAATCTGTCTGGAACCCAATTTAGGATCAAGGGATTTTGTTTTGTACCCTATATCAAGCTTAAGAAAACCAAAGGTGCCGACAAGAAAGTTTAACATTGCTTCACGGCATAAGGAAAAGGAAGTTCTTGTTGGTTATTATCACGAATACCAAAACGTTAGTCACCAGTAAGCTGTGATGTAAAAGTACGTGAGCTTGTCGTCTCAACTTTCTAGACTTTAACATCATGTGTCATTTTCAGTACATGACTTGATTAAAAAAAAAAGAAAACAAATTTACAAGCGTGGTCAGTCATACTCATACTATCTCAAGCACCTGTAGAAATATTCCGAATTAATTTTAACCTTTTCACCACCACGTCAAATGTTCCCACCCTACCACCAGGGGTAGTGCCAGGGGTATGGTGGGTCTTAACCCTAAAAATCTACATTTTTTGTCTGTCTATGTAGGCAACCAATATAAAGTGACCTTACACTGCCTGCTTCGGAGCAGGGTCCAGCTATCACTGGCATTCTATTCCATTCAGTTCGCGAGTTAACTTACCGGCTAACAGCGCCAGCGCCAGTTTGAGCATCACGAGGTGCGTGTACTTGAGGCCGACGCGCTCCTTGGAGGAGATCATGGCGAGCTGCAGCACCGACAGCACGCAGAACACGCCGAGGACCGACGTGCCTATCGCCCCGACCACTCCCGCTATGTGGACAGCCGCTGGAATCACAAAGTTATCCATTAAACTACTGGCTTCATTGCCATGAGGCGGCAACCCCATTTTTGAAGCATATCACTCGAAAGTACCATTCGAAAGTGTTGAAAATCTGTATACTGTTACAAAAATACAGCAAAAATGATAGTTAACAAGATTATTAGGAACTGATTTTTTTTTGCTGTATTCATATTTCAAATCCCTAATATTATAAATGCGGAAGTGACTCTGTCGGTCTGGGATTAAGACCCCGCAAATCCTTGGTACCTTATGCCCGAAGGACCAACCACCGATTGGAATAGGCGGGGCTCCGTCTATTTTTTTCAATTTCTCAAATACCAACACTACTATGGTGGTATGGTTCAGCCCCACGCTACCCCCAGGGGTATGGTGGGTGTGAAGGGTCTGGCTGTTATCTTTTACGCTTAAAACGCTGAACCCATTTAATTGAAATTTGGTGTACAGATAGTTCAGTCCCTGGGAAGGACAGGATAGCGAAGCGGATCCTGCTCAGACGGAGCCGCGGGCAACAGTTGGTTCAACATAATTTTCACCACTTTCTATTGGTACCTTCAAATATCGGGCCACAAATCAGAATTGCGGGATTTTACTGAATATCCATGGGTGTTTACTAACATCCTTAGGAATTCCCAAAACTGCCATCAAATGACCCACAAGTTCCCAAACAATTTCACGTACGAATTTCTGTTTTCAAAAATGAATATAAACAAATAAATGGTAATTGTACAGCTAACAAAATAATAGCTTCAAGCAAGACAGCGGCAACTCTTTCCCATTAAAAATGACCAGATAATATTTTACACTTTAGTACACGTACAAATTTGAACTTAGTCACGTCACAGATTTCACTCTTGTTTATTTAAAGAAAGGTTAAAATTGGCGAACAAGACAGCTGAGTGACAAAGCCCGACTGGCTCGACACTTTCCTTACTCGCTTGTTACAGTCGGGCCACTTAACGTACGAACATAGGCCACGGCAACATTAACAAACTTTTTAACTGCTGACTGGACAGAATGTAAAAAACAACTTTCGGCACAAATGCTCTACCCCTGGGGGTAGGGTGAGACTGTACCATATCACCGTAGTGCTGTAAGCTACGGGTATTAGGTAGGTTAGGTCAGTTAGGTAGCTCCTTATGCCCGAAGGGCAAACCACCCAGGAATTCCTATTCCTGCCCCGGATTTTTTTTTCAATTTCTCAAATCCCAGCACTACTATGGTCGTATGGTTTCGTCCCATCCTACCCCCACGGGTAGTCCCAGAGGTATAGTGGGTCTGAAGGGTTATTTTTGATAGTCAGTGTAGTAAGTACATGCAAAATATGAGAAACAATGAGCACAGAACCAGTTGTTCAGGAAAAACAGAGTCTGTTATCGTAGTTTGGTAATTATTTAACTTATGATGAGGCTGGTAGTTATGCGTCACTAAAAACTATGTTTATTAGTCATTCGTCGAAAGATAACTTAAAAACTAATTATAGGTCAATTACTCAGTATTACAGTATTAATAAGCAGTTATGTTTGATTGAATTGTATGGAAGAAGTTAAATTATCTACCTTAAGTTGGAACGGTTTATCTTTTATTACGAAGCGTTTAAATCAAAGTCAACCTTAGATTAACAATTACTGAAGATAACGGCTCGCATTCAAAATCAAAGGCAAATGCAAATTTACGGGTTTAATTACGGGAGTTTGTAATTGTGTCATACAGACACATCATTCAAACAGATGACGCTTAGCGACAAAAAATCGCATAGTAACAAGGTCACAATGACAGCTAGTAACAGATAGAAAAATTCGAAGGCTAACCCACCTGCTATGGGTGGTGTAGGGGTATAGCACGCGTCACGGAATGACAAGGATCCAGGTTCGATTCCCGGCCATAGCTTTACTATTCGGATTTTTCTATGGGTTCTAATTTTCAGTGTCGTTCAGGAATATTAATAATTAGCAAAAATTTGGCCTAAGTTCAGCATTAGCGTGTTTTAAAAGAGGATAATGCGAGTACATATTTGGGTCATATTTCAAGGCTGCCTCGTGCCCATAGTGTTTATGTTTCAGGTCATTTGCGACAGTTGTCAGCGCACAAATGTTGGGTAATTTAGACCAAGCATTAGCCGTACTGGATTTGCATGAAAATTACATAACGTGTAATGGACACTGAGTTCACTATCTCCGCGTTTCATGTGTTTGTATGCAAAACCGTGTGACATGATCCAGTATTTCAAAGTTGTGCCATCTACAATATCTTCAATGGTTAAAGCAGTTATCATTAACCATTTTAAATGATTACGGTTAATTACATTAAACATTTATTTATACTGGTTTCACATTAGAAACATTGGATTGGAAGCTATAGACAGGAGATGTCAAGTTCATGATCGAAAAGAAAATATGTGAATTAGTCACTGATGAGCAAAAATATCGAATTGACCAGTTGTTTCTGCTCATCAGTTTAGAATCTAAACTTAAGATTGTAGTTGTCTTATCCTTCTCACCGTCTGCTATAGAAAGGGAACCGACATGCTTGAACGGAAGATTGGATTTGGCACAAGAAATGATTACTCAGGAACACCGAAAACGTAGCATATAGGCTGGGGTCGACAACCTTTTGACAGGTAAAAGTCACATACTGGCACAATGAGGTAGAGGTGGGTTAAAATTGTCTATAATTTTGAAAATAGATGTCTTATCTGTCTATATAAATTTAAAACCTACAATCCTCAATTTATAAAACTAGCGGGTCGCAAGGAGACGACTGGTTGCCGTCCGCTGGCATAAATCATTAAATGTCAGATTATATAATACTAGCTGTTGCCCGCAACTTCGTCTGCATAGAATTCGTTTATCGCTATCCCGCGGGAATTACGCAATTTTCCGGGATAAAAATTAGCCTATGTGTTATTCCAGACTATAATCCATCTATGTTTCAAATTTCATCCAGATCTGTCCAGCTGTTCTGGCGTGAAAGAGTAACAAACATCCAAACATTCTCACAAACTTTCACATTTATAATAAAGTAGGAAGGATGGAATGGAAGGCAATCGGACCTGAAGATAAATGATGAACGCCTCTATATCGCTCTATAACTACTCTGCGACTTTATTCTATACACTTAATTAGTTAACATTTTGTGGTTTCTACTTCGATGGACATGCGATTTATTATTGTAGTGTTTAACGACTTATGAACACTATCACTATTAATCAAACATGACCGTTATTTCTTGATCCATATAATTAATTAATTTGGGTTAAAACTCTGACTTTTCAACTAAAAGGTTATGGCGTTGTAAAATAGATGCGAAGCAAGAAGCATTGCAACAAAACATTAAATGCTTATCTACAGATATTTATGAAATGAACGTTATTGACTTGACTGCCCTAAGTCGGTCCGCTAATGCCTCTGCATGACGGAAAAATAGCGGTCAAAGAGACAATGGCGCAGTGACATTGAAAACGTCAGTCATAAAGTAATTGTCCATTATCTCTGAAGATATGCCGTGTCAGAGGAAAAACATGAAACAACTGAGATAAATATTTAATGGAAATTAGTTCTAGAAGGTGTGCAATACACGAACGTAAGTAATAGTCTTAATACATACAAACCCGTAACTACTATTTCTTAGTTTTTTATTAATTCCCCTTTCCATCTATACTTTCACAATTGCGCTAAATATCAAAACTAAACTAACAAAAAAATGTCAAAACTTACGAAACGAAACAGTCAAGAACCCAGGTTTAGCAACTTATATCCTGTGCTACATGTGAACGTTATGGTTCCCCTCTAAGGGGATAGAGTAGACTTGCACCCTGGGCAACAACAGTTTTATTAATTTGTTCGGAGGTTTTTTTGAACCTCGACATTAACAAAATCGTGTCGATGATAATAATCTCGATGGAGTCATATTTTTGGAAATTGTTTTTTTCCTGCAAGTCGCCGTTTTGCCGTTAGTCATTAACATACTTTTCTGTAAATGATATTTCTATTATCTTGTAGAAATCTAGCTTTTAAGGCATTTAGCACGAATGTAGCAATTCAGTCGGAATTTTAATGTATGTATTTGATCAAAATACTAATCGCGTGCCGCTAAATCGAAACGGCGAAGTCATGTTTCACAGAAACTGGTTTCGTATCAAATATTTGGTCTAAAATAATGCAGCGGATCTTCATAGGCTTTGTTTTAGTTAGTGAGTATGAGGATTCCTTCCTTTATCACAACAACATTGAACTTAGTTAAGCATTGAAGTATTTGCTTGTACAGTCGAGAGCATAAATGTCGATACAGCCATCATGTCAAATATAATGTATGACCGACCTTATTGTTTCAGGCATAAAGTTGTATAAATGTTTTTGACGTATTGGTAACGTAGGTACATATATATTCCCTTGACTCGACCTAGTGATATCAGGTTCGTTATGGCCCATGTTATTTATTTTAATTTGATATTTTCTCTATAAGAAGCTGTCATAAGGAAAGCAAACAATTGACTTGTAAGCGGATATATCAGATATGCTACATGATAACATAATTACCATTATAGCCAAAACCGTTACCTACACGACAGCCGATGCGTTTCAATATGGATTCCAAAGCGGATAAACCAGTTGTGTATGTATACCTCTATACTATGTAAGTACACATGATATGTATGTTCGCATGTTACTAAACACGTCTGTTTCAATTGCTCCGTAACGTCAATGTCAATTTTATTGTTTAGCTTGTATTGTGTTCATTATAAGCAGGATGAACTGAGTATGTGCAATAAAAATGCATGAAATTAGAGACGAAAGAGTATTTTATACTTCTGTTGTTCACGCGCAAGGAATCATGTTTGTTTTAGTTTGTGTGTTAAAACACCAAAAAACAATATGTTAAGTTGATCTCTAGTAGTAGGTACGGTACGGTTGAAGAAACTGAATCACTAACATCTGTGGAACCTTTTCATACGTGAAGGCTGTGTGAGATGTCAATATGACATTTGCAATGAAAAGCTAGCTGTGACACGAGCTTTGTTCGACGTCTCTCAAAAAAATCGGTACCCATCATACATTACAGTTCAAATATGTACCCCGCATTTCCCCAGAAACGAGACCTATCTAGATCGTATATAGCTAATTTCATCGAAATCGTTAGCTGTTTAGTGATCTCATCCATATTTTCGTACATTCTTCACCTGTCTCTTTAATTCCAAATTACGCGAAAATACGAAAGTTGATGTATTTGCGGCACTTTCACATAAACTATTCAACCAGCCTCATGTATTTTTGCATACAATGCATGCCTCACAAACGGAGTCTTACACCGCAAAGTTTAATGCCTAATGGTAGAAATGTCCCACTTACCTTCTATTCCGAATATCATTCATTAACCTAAGACATGGGAATGTCATTAAATTCAAATTTATCAATACTGATACTGGCTAGCCAAAAATAACCACCGCATACAATGGCCATTTGTGTCTAACCACAGATATCAGATATACCAATCTGTGTCTCTAACCACTCGTAATTAAAGATTCAGCATCTCTTTCTGTCGAATAATATAAAGATGAGGGTAGAAAGAGAGATTACGAGCGCCTAGGGGGTTTAGATCTATCTTAAGATCACTCAACATAAAATGGTATGGAGTAAAGGATTGACAATAACCAACAATTTGTGACAGTGATTTGATGATGACAATACGTCGTGCATCATAATAGCCGCCGCTAAATCACAAACTAAAGCGAACCGACATCATCAGGAACGAAAAAAAACTGTCGTAAAGCGGACATTGCATAGCAGGCGCCAGAGGCCGTCGCATCAAAATTTTAATGATTAAGACTCAATGCATCTGCGCTATATTACTTCTGCTAGCGAATTCAGATGAATCTGTATACTGTATTAGTCTATTTATTACGGGCCAACTCCCTTTCTCTAAGATCCCCGCGTCTCCCAATTTGGCGCAATGCCTAATTGATTTTACGCTCAGCAAATAACCTGCTACAAACATTAGTCTGATGGTTATTGTCCATATTCACAACACATAGATAGCAGTTACACAAATTCTATTTATGTTAGCTTGCATGATAAAAAACAAAACATTTTGTATAAACAATTCATCTTTTTTACTCAGAGGCGCCTATAGGATCATTTAGTTTAGCATGCCTAATAAGCTCCCACTATGGATTTTTTGCGGCATGTAATGAACATTCCGCTTAGCGCGAAGTCACTAACTAGTTGATCGCAATCAACGGAATTAGCACCTAAGGTTTTTCAAGAGGCCAGTACATAATTACACAGAACGTCATCGTTTCAGTTTAAGCTGCTGCTATTGTTAGCTATAACATCGACTTCTATGAATGCCTTTGAATTATTGAGGCGTGCTATTGCAACAAAAACGCCTGCATTTCTTGTTATGACAAAAAAGAAGCGTGTAATAAGAAAAACATACTTTAATGGATCTGAAATTGATGGCATATACAGTGAGGAGCCATCAGAATAAGAGTTTAAAATCAGATTCGGAAATGGGCCTTATATATTGGTATAGTCGTAGCCAACGCTACTGGTGCTAAAGATAAACACAGAAATAAATATTGCGGGAAAAATTGGCGTCAATGACCTTTAGTCCCAAAATTGAAGCAAACTTATACGCATGGACGGATACTACACAACTGATAAATGTATAGACACAGGCTTATTCCCGCAGCTTCAATCCTGCGGAAATTCCTTCTCAGTACACCTCGACGATACTCAAGTTATAAATGTCTGCCAAGTTACAAGTTTGTCTCCGCTGACAACATTATGAAGCATATATTATACAGCAACATTATATGGGAAAGCGATTAATAAGACCCGTGAGTGAGTACATGCATTCTAATAGCCCCAGTTTGAGCAACACATCTAGTCTTAGCGGTACCCATTTCACTTAATGTTTTCGTTGAGATTTTTTGCAAGAAAGCGGTTGTTAATGTACCTGGTTCAGCTAACGTGCTAAGCTAGCGCTAGAAAATGTAATTCGTTACTCGTGACGTTTATCACGACTGCACTAGTATCACTAAAGCGCCATTTTGTAAATAAATGTAGGAAATGGCTATAGTTTTATAGATACAAACATTGTTAATGCTAGACGGCATTTTTGCACGTCTCGCTGTGAGTCACGCTTCATTCGATATCATTTTGTAATTGCAAGATTGCAAGATCATTGTGTGCTTAATCTTAGCTCACAAATTATGAACATATTAAATAATACATTTTATGTGATAATATCATCCACACCGTCACGCCTCTTTCCTACAGGGGTAAGCAGAGACTACTTCGTTCCACTTGCTACGATCCTGACACCTCTTTCGCTTTATCCATATTCATCAATCTCTTCATACTTCTCTCTTCATGCTTATCGGTTTCGGGCACCTACTCCTGACCTGACCTTTTTTAAAAACGTCTCCTATTTCGTCCCGGAACGTCTTTCTAGGCCTTTCCCTCCCAACGCATCCATTCACACTCCCCATATAGATCTGTTTAGTTGATCTACTTCCATCCATCCTTTCTACGTGACCAAACCAACTAAGCATACTTTTTTAAAATCCATGTGAGTTGAATAAACTTGAGTTCAGACACAACCAGCAGTTTTTGATCTTTTTAGAGCTTTAGGATGTTGCAGCGCAATCAGTTGGCGTCACCAACAAACTGGACTGGTTGTTTGCGCAACCAAGTGAGACACAAGGGGTCACCAGGTCACACTTCATAGAACAGTGTTTTTGTTGGTAGCGCAGACTGTAGTCCCGAAGAAAAAATCCTCAGATGGACTTCACAAGACTAGCGTCGTCTCCCAATCTAAATTTACAGTGGCTTTGCTGCTAATCATAAATTAATAATCCAGGCGAGGCAACCTAATTGACAGGTATTTATTACCGCAGGTCGGATGATGACAGAGTTTTTTATATTGTTGGTATAGGGGAAAAGACCAAGTAAGCAATCGACAAGGGTCTTAGATAAGATGAATCGTGGATCGTCGGCCTTAAAAGAAAATAAGTCTTGTCTCCAAAGTTTTTAAGTAGCATGTATTCGAAAACCCTAACGCTAAAGCTTGCTTCAAACTACAGAGTATTTTGATGAAAGTATGAGTTGCATGGCCACGGGAAGACCAGTGAACAATATCGAAATTTTCAATCACGAAGCGTACGCGCGTGAAAATATTCCTAATATGTCACTTCATAATAATCCATGTAAAAATATTGCAGCTCGCTAGGCACAGTGCAGGTGCCTGTAGTCAGAGCCGTGCGCTGCATCTGATTAGATTAGCCGACTGAGTGACTCATTGG
This sequence comes from Pandemis corylana, assembly GCA_949127965.1. NCBI lineage: Eukaryota > Metazoa > Arthropoda > Insecta > Lepidoptera > Tortricidae > Pandemis > Pandemis corylana. The sequence continues at coordinate 11,043,390 of OX421870.1, read as the reverse complement.
CCTCCCCGTTGACGTTTGATGTCCCTGATCCATTAACACGGCACAGTTCATTCCGGGGCTCAATCAGACCATCAACCGGGTCGAATACATGGAGGAGTCAGTTGAATTAATTTTATAAAACGCCGACATTGGCGAAGAAAGTAGTGCGAAATCTGATAACATCACAAAAGTAGGTGAAGTAGGCGTTTTGAATAACTACTGTGGCTCAGAAAAAGTATTCGGTTTGCGTAAAGCGAATAAGGTGTAAGGTAAGTACGTAGAAATGTTGGTGAAGATCTTGAACTCAGTAAGGGATAACAATGAATCAGTTTCTCAGCCTTTTTTAATAAGCACAATATAAACCATAACGTAAGCATTAGATCAGTGTTGTATCTCCTATCGCCGAACACTTTTCTGTTTTAATGGTTGATTGGTAATTTGACCAAAGTTCAAACCAATATTTCCAAAAATAAATTATGACTGTTTCATTCTAAATTTACTGAAAAGTCAATGGTTTCAGTTCAGCAGACATTAGGTACATTAGGCCAGAAAAATATTCTTCAATCCAATATAGACCCGTAATACACTCCAGGATTGCTCCACAGTTGCGATACGGTCGTGAAATGAGTGATACGTAAATTCGAACGTATAGGATAGGATATTTATAATTTGGCCCTGAGGAGCAGACTTACATTGTAAGACTCTTACCAAGGGCATTAAATATTGGACGATGCCCTGATTTAACTCTAGTGTTGTAAAAGGGGCGTCTATAATTAACGATATGTTTTTGACCATCACTGCTTACCCCCTCCTCCCGTGTTTGTTGTAGGACAACTGGAAGAACCCTACAGGTTTCATATGACGGCATTTTGCATGGAAACATCTTTTCTAATGACTTTTTTTTTGATTGCGTAAAGATTGCGATGGGCCGCCGACCTCAGTATTTGGTATTAATTTCAAATTTATCTCTACGCGTTCCTGAGAAAAATGGTCTTGACAGACAGATAGGCAACGAAATAAATAAGGGTATGATAAGGGTTCCTTTTTTCCCTTAGAGGGACGGAACCCTAAAAACGAAGAAGTCATCTACCTATGAACCATAAGGGAAACATTAAACCACGTTCACACGGACAAGTAAATATGAACCGACAATGTTGTTTCGAATATGGCGAACTGTGTTGAGGTGAATCGTAATCTTTCGTACACCTGTGTTTATTTAGTCGACTGTAGAAATTAGTATGCGAACATTGTTTACTGCAGTTGCTGTATACGTCGTGTCAATGTCGGAAGAAGCGAGACAAATGGATACAACAAATTATAGCTCGATGAAATAGATAGTTAGTATTGTGTGTACCGGTAGACAATTGAGCTACGCCGCCAGCATAGTACTGCATCTATCTTCATAAATCTATTTGCAGTAAATAAAGCGACTTGTTTTTGCATTTTCGCTTATTCCTTTTCAGTCTTTGCTCACGACTCGGTGTAGCTACAATCGACGTTGTAGAAGATTTATCGATTGGTTAGTTGATAAAGCCATGAATTTTCACCTAAAAGTTTAGAAATTAAACGAGGGCGCCACTTTCCTCGCAACTGGCACATATTTGATGTAAAATGCTATGTTCGGTGAACTAGCCGTTCGGCATGTTTCTCATTTAGTATTACAAATACGTTCTTGCGATCCCCTTTGTATATGTAATATCTTTCTTCAAGCGTGTCGAAAATCTCCTAAGTGAAGTAGGTCTTTTTTCGTCCTGTGACACTTACTATTATTTTTTCACGTGTATTTTTGACAAATTCAACCCAATAATCCTGTAATGCTACCAAACGGCTTTAACAATAGCGTAACGAAATCCTTTCATTATGCGTCTTTTTGAAATTTATGTGGGCTTTTTCAACCTTTTGTAGTAAATCAAATTAAATTTTCGTATAATTTTGAATAGATACCATTTTAAAACTTAAGTAGTTACCGAAATCTTTAAATTTTATAACTTCGTGTTGTTTAAAGAACGCAACTTTTAAATTTCACAGAATTTTTAATATAAGATTTCAATATATAAAACCATTTTGCTTTGCTTACTAGGTCACATTTTTTCGTTAATTTAACAATGTCTATCTCGCTTGACCATGGACCGTGTTTAACTTATATCGCGACGAAATGACAGCACCGTTTTCAAATTGATGTTTATTATTTATCTAACTCCATAAACTATGCTTGGATATGGTAATAATTTGGTATGGAAATATTTATTTCCTTTTTCATCCGTTTTCTACTCTTTAATGTGGGAGTCGAAATGATTAATCGAAATACTGATTCACATTGTACATTTTGCTTATGACAAAAAAGATAGTTAGCTAAAGATAGAGAAAGATTGATGCGTGTTTATCGATTCTTTTTAGTTGGGCGTTCACCGCAAGCCTAGACTATAAACAACGCAGGTTATAACCAGGTTAGAAAATTTACGATTACAGAGAAGTCAATAAAAGTGGGAAAATGTACGAGTGACTAACTGCGAAGCCTGTTGTGATTTCCCACAAGAGTAATTTTCCAACGACACTAGTTTGTTTTCCATGAGGAAAATACATTCGACATTGTATTGTATGTATTGGTTTATTTTTAAACCCCCGACGCACAACAGACTAGTTTTTTTAAGTATAACGCTTATTTCTGTCTGTCTCCGTGTAACATCATATCGTATTACCCCAAAACGGTTTTTTTTAGTGAAATCTAGTTCAATCGTGATGGTCGATTTTGAGATATTGAACTTTGACGTGACACTGCCAGGGTTTTCGAACTTTTTTTTGACCAATTTTACCCCATTTATAATATGAATGTTCTGCCGGCCAAATACATGGTCTATCATTTTTCATCCAATCCAACTTCTTAACAAATGAATACGTCGCTTAAGTCGAACGAAGTGGGACAGCCACTATATTTTACGTCCACGGTACGGACCACAAGTGGCTGATTGTAGACTAGCTGTAAGACGCTGCTTCATCTGCATTTCAAGGGAACATATTTCCCTACTTACGAACATACAAACAAAAAAAACATGGCATAAATAATTTTATTGTTTTTTTTTTTACATTATTGATCAATTCTACGTTTACTTAATGCTACGCAATCCCAAACTATACAGACATATACACTAAGTATGTATAGCACTTAGGATGCATGCCAAAGGGAACAATGAAAGCATTGCCAGTTGGTAAGCGGGTTATGCTTACAATGACATTGTTTTAGCATTACGTTGGCGCATACGGACGTTCTGAACCGAGGTGCTTCCTTACGAATAGAATTATTGTAGCTGGTAACTTCAATTCACTTACCCGTCAAGCGTCCAAGCGACTATAGTAGTCCCTAACTTTTTCGGGCGGGAAATGTCCTAGGGACTGCATCATGCATTCACGCCACTGACCAGGTCTTCCTCCCTTGGAAGAGCCAGCGACAACTCGCTATATATGCTTCTCGCTCTCTCTTTAAGCCCCCCACCCGAAAAAGTTAGGGACTACTGTAGTCGCTTGGACGCTTGACGGGTTAAACTTGGCGTAAAAATAGATCTAAACTCAAGCTAAATATTATTTCGTTTATAGAAATCTGCAGCAAATTAAAGCAGGAGCTTAGTACTGTGGGTTTTATTTTCAGAGTGACAAAGTCAATCAGACAGAGGAACAATGTAATTCTGAATGTATCGCTTATAGCCAGGATGATATACGTATCCAGGATGATTTATACGTATTTGTTAAAAAGGTTCAACACTAAAGAATGCGTATTTATTGATCTTTAAGCTTTGGAATAACGTGTACAAAAACTAAATACAATGAATATTTTTTCCAAGCGAAAGAGTTAACTTTCTGGATCGTACTTGTAACAAAGTCAGTTCTTCATTGACAGAAAATATTTTGAAGAAAATATTGCGAATGACTTATGCCTAATACGACTACACCTATCACTACATAATTATAAAACATACTTCTATGCCGCGTCCGTCTGTTCGCAATAAACTCAAAAACTTCTGCGGATTGCACCAATAAATGCAATAATTCACGAAGAAGGTATCAGAAATATATTTAATACAATTGATGGAAGTATCGGACAAAGTCAAGCGGCTTCGGACACAATTTTAATTCTGCAGCTAGTAATTAAAATGAAGTTATAACGGTGACGTTGAATCCAATAGTCACATTAGTCTTCGTGATACGAAAACGCCCCTGACATCTTCATGCTCTTGGATAACTGAATAATGTTCTATTATGGTGCAAAGTGGCACGTGCGACGAATCCCATACGACTCTCGACACGTTCGCACTTTCAAAATAACACGTTTGTTTTCAAAATACGTGGTAAAAGGATTGTTTTAATTAATTATGCTCTCTGCGATGTAATTTTACGATATACTTTCTTACCAGGCCAAATGATAAAAGACTGAGAAGATAAACTGCACGTCTTGAACTAGCTTTTACTCAAGTAAACAGTGGCTGAATCCGTTAAGAGTAATTTTCAGTAGAGTATAAAATTTGCGTTGAAGATTGAGTAGATAAATAAATTCGATCGTGAGTGACCTTTCGGAGTTAATCTTAAAGAGTCATCGGCATGTCTTTACGACATAATGTGAAAAGGTATCACAGGATCACGATTCAAATGGTTTGACTAGCACTTCATAAAAAAGTCATCCGCCGCGTATGTCTGTTTGTAAGCGATAAACTGAAAAGTATTGAACGGAACTTCATGCGGTTTTTACCGATAGATAGAGCGATTTATGAGGAAGGTTTAGATGTATAATTTGTCAAGTTTTTTTTTGTAAATTAGATGAGATATGACGATACCTTTTCGGCATCATCAACTCAGTACGTTTTTTATATAAAGTTATGTCTATGTCTATAAATGTGGCAGCGCCGTGTTCGAATCTACATTTTACCCGATGTTGCTAAATAGTTACTAATAGAACTAATAATAGAATAGAATTGACTCGCATTAAGACGTTATGTTCCCCCAATAATTTTCTTTTAAGCAACTTGTATTTAAAATTCAGTGCGATTTTTTATCACTTTCGAGTGGTATTTTCACATATGTGCTTTCAAAAATCAAGCCCCTGTGGTCAAATATTAAAAACTTGTTTAAAAACAAAAGGAAACCTAGGTTAGGTAGCAACTGCCGTCGATTTTGAAACAGTCACACGAACCTCACAAGCCGGAGCCGTGGTAACTCGTCCAACCGATAAACAAAATGCGATCGCGTCAACTTCCACGTCCCGAGTTCACAAACAATCGCATTCTCGGAGAAACATTTAGATAAGCCACTAATTGCTTAACACGTTAGACTGTCAGCGACGAAGGTGGTGGGAAAACTGACCGCGCAAGTCCGTAATGAGATTAGCCTAAAAGTTGTTAAGGGATAGCTTTAGTACTTTATGCGGCACGTACAAATATTAGGCTTAGTTTCGCGTCCTTCTGGTCTAGTGGTCATCGCTAGCCATAAATGAAATTTCAAACTCAACTCAATCAAAAGTTTTTTTTTTTTTATATATATATGAATAGGAAGTCAAACGAGCAGGTGGGTGACCTGATGGTAAGTGATCACCACTGCCCATAGACACCCAACCCCGGAGGGATTGCAGATGCGTTGCCAACCTAGAGGACTAAGATGAATGGCCTCTTGTGCCCGTAATTTCCCCGGCTGTCTTACTCTCCACACCGGAACACAGCAGTGCAAGCACTGCTACTTAGCGGCAGGATTAGCGAGTAAGATGGTGGTAGCGATCCGGACGGACCTTGCACAAGGCCCTACCACCCGCAAACGTACGTTACACTACGTTATAGATAGTAATTCCCGTGTTACCAAGGGATATGAAATATGGGATATGGGTAGTTTCATGTTGAAAGTGGATATGAAATACTTCCAGTTGTCCTAGAAATTTCCAATATGAAAGTAGTATGGTACAAACTAATGAAATAATTCTAAAAATCTTTTGTCATGTCTGTATATGTAAGTAACCAATATGAAATAACCTCACGCTGACTACATTTAGCTCAGGAGAAAGGCTCTGCTAACACCGATTTATTATTCACTTGCCTAATCTGTGGCCGGTTTTTTTCTATCACACCAAAAGTTTTGTATTACACCAAATTTTAAGCCAATCCGACCCACTGGAATGAGGTCAAATTTGCCGCGTAATATTTGAATTGAACCAAACAGGTATAGTTACATTACAGCTTACTTAAAAGAATGTAAAATTTTACCTTTCAGTGAGGTTAGCATGGGACGAGTATCTAGTCTAGAGAGTAATTCCCCATTACATTAGGTATGTTTATTGTGTCAATGTCATATAACGACGGATTTCTCGAGTTGTGTTGTAGTGGTCTTTGAGATATTATCGCTCGCTGAGCTCCAATGTTAAGCATGACATAATGCTTGTCGACATCATAGCGCGTCAAATATGGAATTATGGCCATGCACTGTATTTACTGATGGCACATTACGAAAAAAATTCAACGGTATTACGTAGCACGTACATTACAGCTGCTTAAATGGTTTGACAGTGGTGCCTTACTAGAAAATTAGTGTTTGTTACCACTATGTTGTTTATGTGTACAGAAAGTATGCGAGTAGAAACGCGTTTTATTTTAATGCGTCATATGGATCGAACGAATGTATCTCAGTAATCCAAAACAAATAAATATTAACCTTTCCTTTAATTCGGTAATTTAAGAAACAAACAAATATGGTGGTAATTAAAACTCTCCGTCTCCGACTCTATGGAACTTCGGTGTCAAAATGGATCTCAATGACATCGAATTTAGAATCTTGATATCGAGATTTACTAGGAAGACATGGCCTATTTCTGGTATTCGGAAAGCAATCACGTTATAAGCGATGTGTCTAGTAACCCACTATTTTAATTCCCCTTTACACCTATACACCCACAATCAAGCTAATCGTGGCCTTTAGTTCATGTTAACCTAGGCTCTGTTTAACCCGTATTTTCCAAACTTGCATTGCACAGGTGCACAGAGGGATCTCCATCCCGAGCTGGTCGTGGGGCGTCGCCGTGACACCGAGTGCTCCCGTAACGCCTCACATACGACTGAATAGGGAATCCGTGTGGTTTTCGGTGGATATGCCTGCCACCGCGGGAGAGCCTCACATACCCCGTACCGGGCGGATGCATAAGGCGCATTTTCCACACCATAAAAAAAGGCCCGTAAGGAATAAAGACGTGATTTATGCATTTATGTATGTACGGAAAGCAAAAGCAAACGAGAAATATGAAACTTTCCCTTAACTTGCTAATTTAACAAACGAATGTGGACATGCACGTCAGATATGTCAGGTGCTAATGAAATGTATGAAACACCGGGCGTGCGGGGTCGTTCCGAAATAGCCTAACTGGTTGATTAAGCATGCAAATAAATAGGTGTGAGTTAATGAAAGTGTCATTACTAATGTCGTTCGTTTGGGCTTTGAAGGTTGCGGAGAATTTCAACAGGTTTTGTAAAAATATGGGTCACTAGCTGTGTTGCCCACGACTCGGTCTGCATAGAATTTGGTTATCGCTACCCTGCGGGAACTACGCGATTTTCCAGGATAAAAGCTATGCTATGTCCCTCCCCGGGACTAAAACTGTCTCTGTACCAAATTTTATTAAAATCGGTTCAGTGCTTTAGGCGTGAAATCGCAAAAGCAGACAGACATACAAGTTACTTTCGCATCGATTTGTTACTGTCCCTTTCGTCACGAATTAAGTTTCAGTAAATAATCTGTACCTATTTTATAGTTTTTTGTGATGGTGAATGTGGAATAAAGAGAATGTTTGTGAGTAAAACATATCCATTTGCTTATCTATACATTGTAACATACATTAAAAGAGGGACATACATACACAAAACACGTCTATATCTCTTACGGGGTAGACAGAGTCTATGGTAACAAGACCTAAAGGGCACGTTTGGCATGATTGTGGGCGTATAGGTGGAAAGGGGAATTAAAATAGTGATGGGTTGCTAGCCGCATCGCTTATAACATATAAGATTTTCGTCTATGTCTATTCCATCCATGGGCTTTTACCATCTGCGCGAGCAGAGAAGCCACCGGTACATTTTGTTATTTATTTGCTCCTAGACAAGTGGATGTAGGGAGTATTAAAGAGGAAGAGATAATATTCCTTAAAATAGTCAGCCGAGATTCATATTGAATTGATTCTTGAACTATCACGTTTAAACTGGTACCGCACAATATCTAAATGCAGAATAGCCTCTACCAGCACCCTTCTGGCACCAAATTCTATGCTTACGCAGGCGACCATAGTATATATTGAGGGAAACTCTAAATAGTCTGGTTCGCTCTGCAGCACACACACATTGGCAGGTGGACAAATCGTGCTTATGTAGTAACAGTAACAGCGTGTATTTAGTATGGAGTATCCGCTCATTGTCAGTTGATGCCCAATAATAAACCGCGACGAATAACAATCGTGGTGTTGAGGATTACTCGGTAAAAAGATGGAGAAGTAAATTTTGACACGCACACTTTGACACGTATTCAGATACGGGTTTACTACGCATACAGCTCACACGCCGTCGTGAATTGCAAGAGCGTATAATGGGAATACTTTTCTGTACAAAAGTTTTATCATAAACGACCTATTTCGTATAAAACTGGCTGATACGTTGGCACTGGCTGAATGTGAATAGTTTAAGTGGCATCGGGTGCTACCGTCCTTTAACATAATAAATTAAGTTGATGGACTCGGTAGAGAACTAGGTGCGGTTAATAGATTAAACATCAAGACAATCCAATTAGTTAAGTTTATTTGGGCAACAGAAAATACGCGCATTCAGTTACCCAATGCCTGTTAAGATATTGCGCGATATATTTTTTTTGTTTAAACAGCTACTCACATAAATAAGTACCAGAAATACTTGGCATACTTGAATGAGTAATACGTTAAAAAGTAAATAGTACTTGTTTAAAATTATAAAGCTGTACATACATCCATACATAAATCACGTCTTTATCCCTTACGGGGTAGACAGAGCCTAAGGTAAAAAGACCTAAAGACCACGTTTTTTTTTTATATGAGAGGGGGCAAACGAGCAGACGGGTCACCTGATGGAAAGCAATCACCATCGCCCAGGGACACCTGCAAGACCTGAGGAATCACAAGTGCGTTGCCGGCCCTTTGAGGAACAGGAAGGTTCGCTTTTTAAAGATCCCTAAATTGTACCGCTCAGGGAATGCTGCAGCAGGAAGTTGGTTCAAGATCTTTACCGTACGAGGAAAGAAATTGCGTTTAAAACGCACGGTGCTTGACTGCCAACCATCAAGATGTTGAGGATGGAAGGACAGACGGTTCCGCGAAGTACGGTAGTGGAATTTAGCCGCAGGCAGCAATCCGAAGAGTTCATCGGAGCACTCCCCATGATAGATACGGTACAGTATGCAGAGGGGTGCTACATCCCTCCGCACAGCCAGAGAATCGAGCCTACCAGAAAGTGCCTGGTTATCGACAAATCGAGCAGCATGATTGTGGGCGTATGGACGGAAAAGGGGAACAAAATAGTGATGGGGTTGCTAGGCACATTGCCTAATAACATGATCCCTAAGATTTTCGCCCGATCCCTCGATGGGCTTTTACCATCTGCGCGGGAAGAGAAGCAACTGGTACATTCTATGTTTTTTCTTTATTCCCAGATAGCATGAAAGAACATAGAGCTGTATCTTAGTCATTTTCTTTTATATAATATCTTGGGGCAGTAGATTTCCTGTATTTTATGTACAATACAGAGTTAGAAGACACTCAAATATTGACCCTAGTTTCAAACTAAACAAAGTTTGTACTATGGACATGGACACTAAGCAATAGCAATGTATATCACATTAGTATTCATAAATAATAAATTTAAAAAAATAATTAAGCATTTGTATTTTTCATGCTTATTGCTGCAGACATGCTGTAGACAGGGGTCTAGGTCTAGATATCCCGGGTTTAATTTATCCAGTCATTTAGATACTCTAAATAATCCGGTAACACACACATTCTCACAAAGCAAGAACTTGGAGTAAGAAATATCGTACACTAATTTCATTCTTATCGGACAAAATAAAACCATAGCGGTAATTTCTATTACGGATGCGAAACTCGCACTTTCATATTATATTAAATTGAATCTGTTTCAACAATAGCCTCTTAATTTCGCACTTGTACGTAGGTATAATAATGACTTCGGTGTTCAGATACCCAATTCGTTCTGCATTGAAATACTTCTTGAAAATAAAAACGAAAGCTCGCGTTGGCTACGGGATCGATACAAAGAAACAAAGGCGATATGCTAATGCAGTTGCCTTTCCCGTTTCTTTAATCGATTCCTTGACAACCGACACGGGACACCCCTGCGTTATGAATATAGGTTACGTCGACCCCCGTGTTAAGGGTTCGTACGAAAGAAAATGAAACCGCGATGTGGAGGATAAACTCCTTTTTACTGCCATAGCATTTTATAGCTGGCTAGCTAAACCTTGTGACAGCAGAATCTCATTTTTTATATCTGTTTCAGTTCCTTACGAACCACAGTAGTTGCTGCTGCTGCCACGAGGTCACTCGTCTTATGTAGTTCTATTCCTATACTTATTAAAAAACAGTTCATCATCAAGCCGCTTTCATTTATAATATACAGTCCACTAGTTCGCCACACGCGATAAACCTATATTTATATAGAAAAGATAAACCTTATTTGCTTATTTGTAGGGGAGCAATCTCTGGAACTACTGAAGTGATTATAAAATTTCTGCTACTAATAGAAGCTATGACCATACCTGGTTAACATAGGCTTCTTTTTCGCGACAAAGTGCAAATTCCCGCGCAGTTAGCAGTGTTCGTCTGAACACGACAAGAAGAAGCCAGCAGTGTTTTATTTTAAGTCTAATCTACATTGTAATTTAGGATTGCATAAAATGCAAGGGTCTAAAGTGCACAATGAAAAGTGCTTAGCAGTAAGAAAAAAATACATGTAAAACAGCATTCGGAGTATAAACTTTTTTTTTTGTTGAAGCCCAAACTTCGGCAAGACAAACCGGCAATAATTTCAAAAAAGTATTTATTCAAAACAATAGGTTCTCGAACACATCAATGCTGTCCGCTAGCAGACCGTCTATAATGTTCCCAATAGTTTTCTATACGATGTCCTTGCCATATTTCAGACAGAAATGTATGTCTGAAGCGTTATTGAATTACAAATGATTTACACACTTATGAATATTTGATTAGCGCGCTCGTAGTTTACAACGCAATGAAAAACTATGTTAACGTAAATGTTATACGTACGATTTTGGTGGGAAAAGCATACAAACATTATAATTTGGTGAAAGAGACGGGTGGACTTGAAATGGGTGCCTTAACAACAACAAAGGAGAGTGAAGGGGGCGTTGTCTAGTAATATAGGTCAGTGGTTACCGTACAGTCAAAAGTAGATTTATGTTACCGAGGCATGACAGATGGGAGCTCATTAAAGTAAAACACGGAATTGTTAGTTTTTTGAGACACGCTTCGGGTTCTGTAGTGGATTGGACCTTATGCTACACGAAAAATGCATTTTTATTTCTAAAGGGACTTCTTGGAATAATTGGGAGTTTTATTGTAAACCAGCTTCTATAAAATTGTTATATCATTTTGACCTCATGAGAGTATTTTATATTCGTATATATAACACTCCATGTTGACTTCTGAAGTGCCTCAAATTTTTGTCCAGGTATTCCTCAAAACTAGAGATATGAAGGATTAGATTTTATTACTTCAAATTATGGAAGACTGAAAGTTTCATAAACATCTGTTCATTACTTTCAAGATATAGATAATTCTATAACTTAACCCTAGAAAACACATCTTCGGCTCAGTGTAAAATCGCATGCCAAAGTATTGAATTGTGAAGGCTAGAATCTTTGATAGAAAGTGAGTCATGTGTAAAAAGGCCTGTGATTAAAATCGTAAGGGGAGGAAGTAACTGTAATTTCTTAGGGTTCTTTAATTAATGCAATTTCCGTAAGTGCGAGTGGTCAGTAGACGATATAGTAAACAGTTGTAGAGCTCAAAATGCTCAATACACGACTTTGTCGCCAAGGTAATAAGAGAAAGTGAAGTTATCTACTTCTGCTGCGGACTGTATACGTATTATATGCCATGATAATATAAACAGGTATTTATTCATCCACCCTTTATTAAAAATCACTCGCAGTGTTGTTAGATTATTTTAGACTTTTAAAAGGGTAACTTGTAGCTCTGAAAAACGGGCCCCAGATATGGAAAAAGAACAAAAAACTTCATAAATTCTTATTATCTCTTTTAGATTTCTTGAGACAAACATGATCCAATATTTGAGATGTATGCCGAAGCATCTTAATATAGAGCAGACGGCTTTGATGTTGTAGGTATGGAATAGCTCAAGGGCGGACATAATACATTATGATGTTTATAATAATACCGTTCCGTTATGCTTGCGGTTTTCTGTCTTTCATCTGTATTGTTTGATATACTTAAACTTCTATTGAATTTTGACGACCGTTCGTTTGTGAGGAAATGTTAACGCTCGCACTTACGAAGCATATTGTAGAGGTATTTTTAAGTAATTTTTCTTTTTCGCATAATACCAGGACAACGCCCACGTTGGGTAATATATTTTAGGTTTTATCACAAAAGATTGAGGCTGAGCTGCATCGTAAAGGTTTAATGCAAATATTAATGTTACATATTGCGTTGAATAACGGTGTAATGCAAAAATATTGTAACAATGTTTTTCTGAATATAGTCGTACGCATATTTCGTAATTTTTTCACTAGATTGTTTCAAATAATATTTATCGCCCAATTATCAGTGAGCTCGGAGGAACAGACCCAGTGAGTGACGCAAAACTTTAGTGTACTCGGGTTCTTTAAAAGTACTTGTGAGCTCAGACATACGTAACTTAGCGCTGAATAGGAAGGACTGGTATTGAATTTGGAAGTGTTTGTTTGGAAATAAAGTACCACTATTGAAAGACGTACCTACACTTCTTGAATAACAGTTTATTTCTCAACCTACTAGATGAAATATCAGTAATACAAAGAAGAGCGTTACACGCCACTCCATCTTAAAATGGGACCTCCCATTTTTCAAAACCATAAACATTTAACTAGGCAACGCTTGAAATATCTGGGCCCCTATTTGGTAAACGTGACGGGCGACAAGTGACTATGACAATTCGGAATACATTGCCGCCTTGAGAACTTACGTGTTCAAACAAGTTTCAAATCGGCTACGAAATGTTTACCGAAATTTCACTGTCAGTCCCTATCACGTTTACGAAATAGGGACCAGTAGGCTTATTATCTAACTCGATCGCAATCGCCATCGTGTTCATTTTGACAGTTCATGTATGGGCTGACAGTTGGCATCGGAATCAGCTAGCTGTCACATTCATACAAGAACTGACAATAAGCCTACAGCTCCCAGGTGAATACCATTGCGTACCCAGTACGTACCATTGAACAAATTGATTCCCGACCAACTATGGAACCCCCTCACAGTAAATCTCATAGGGACGTTACATTGAATTGACAAGGAAAATCGTGTGTTGTTTACTGTGAGAACATTCTACGGTGTGTCGGGCATAGTATACTAATAAAAACTGGAAGCCATTGAAATAAAAAGAGCACTCACTCGAAGGTCTGAATTTGGACACGTCGGCGCCACATTTCTCTCTGTTGTAGAGCAGTCTCTTGCAAATACGCCATGGTCCGAAATAGCCTTGGTCGAAGTTCGGATTTTCAACTGTGAACAAAGAAAAATCAAATACAATGACCATTTAAAAATTTATATCATTCATGCATGCGCTTTCCCATACCAACAGCTTAAGGCCAAGTCAAAGCTGTGATACTTCAATTAAATCTTAAGTGTAAAGGGGCGACCACACCGGTGCGTAAAAGACGTTGACGTGCGTATACGCAACAAAATGTATGGAAAAACGGTAAGAAAACGTGGCGTCTACGAAACGTCACTGCGTATACGCGGCGATGTGGTCGCTCCTTAAATCAATATTATAAATAAAATAAATAGGGCGTGTTCAACAATTTCGTGAATGTGATTTGCTGATTTACAGATGTACTTATAAGAAAAAATTTAGTAAATAAAAGTATTTAGGTACTACCAAAAACCCATTTTTAGTAAGCAAGACCACGTAAGAGCGAGTAAACCAAACTCTAAAATTTGCTTTTTATTATTATTATTTACCTACAGCTATCCGATCTACACTGAAAGAAACCGAATCGCGTACCTCCGTAGAATCTTTTCACTGCAAATGTCATAATGAATTACCATACCTGCCAAAGAAATGATTGCAAAATTGAATGAGAAATAGTTCCGCAGAGGTAACGTGATTCAGTTTCTTCGACCGTACATCTATTCTAACGCAATTACCTTTTTTTGTAGTGATTTGCCCTTAGTTGACCTTTCCTTACCTAAAGAAGTCATTAGTACTTGTATCTATATGTGCATACCTAGTCGTTTTTAACGGTAAAAAGAATCGAAGCTCAACTATCCTCAAAGCCGTTTTAAATGCTAGGCAGGCCAAAGAATTGCGATCGTTGTCAGCACAAATTAAATACCTACTAATAAGTACAGTGAAATCATAGAGGAATTAACCATCAGAGTGGTAGAACGGGCCATCCAATTCCAACCTTCATTTGTCAAGTGACTCGTAACTAGCTAGCACTAGTTTTATCGTGGTAGTTTTACCTTTATCTCCTTTCAATTACATTATTATAATACACAGGGTATCTTAAAATTGTCCCGGAATATTTTAGTACATTGTTGGGTTAGTTTGAATTAATAGACCTGTAAATGTACTTCTGGATTTTTGAATCATAGTTGTTAAAATGTTTCCATAAAGTGATCGACGTACAAAGTGACACCTGTCAAGGGTGGGACAAAATTTTGAATCAAAGATTTAAATGACATATATAAGAAGGGGTGTTCAAATATTCCGGAATAAATCTAAGATACCTTGCACACGAGAGTACATGTCCATACTTTTTGAAAAAAAAATTGTATCCAATTGTAAGTATGACGTTTGATCGTAGGCGCACCAATCAGTGCAACATATCCGCAGTGCGACGAACTCTTTGGCAAACAAACGTCATTTTCACTCTATGGGTTAAGTTATAATAATAATAATAATAATATAGCCTTTTTATTCCGAATTCGCTACAATTTCATTTTTTGTTGTTGTTGTTGTTGTTGTGTTTTATTATTAAATTCGGCGTGCCTCATGGCATAGGCCTCCTCCGTGTATTGGAGGGTTTGGGCTATAGTTCCCACGCGCGCCCAGTGCGGATTGGGAACTTAACACACACCATTGAATTTCTTCGCAGATGTGTGTAAGGTTTCCTCACGATGTTTTCCTTCACCGAAAAGCTCATGGCAAATTTCAAATGTAATTTTCGCACATAAATTCCGAAAAACTCAGAGGTGCGCGCCCGGGATTTGAACCCACGACGCTCTGCTTGAGAGGCCACAAGTCAAACCACTAGGCTACCACGGCCTATGGGTTAAGTTACCTTGGCACGGACCAGTCATAGGTGCATTACGTAAAGTTGAATTAGCCCATAAAGCATCTTCGGTTAGTATCGACCTTGCCAATTAGTATGTCACGTTACGCCACCTCAGGTTATCACAAATGGGCGGTAAACAAGCTGGCTTTACTATTACTACGGAGTGATGTCACTGATTTGAGAATAGACACTTCCAAGGTGGTGTCATAACTGTTTGTTGGTTGGCTCATAGAGTTTAGGTTTGGCATGTCGTAACTACGTATCGTTTCGGTATCGATTGTTTCAGCTAAATTCTGAAACTCTTGTGTACGTTCTTGAGACGAAAAACGTATCGCACGCGTTGTTTACCGTCTCAATTTTACTATACATATAGGTACATTGGCATCGCCACGGACCGAAAAGACAACGAATAGTTCTCAAAGTATTCGAAATTTTAACGCGCGCTCGAGACGTACTTTGTGATCGAAACGAAAACTTACACAGCAACTGTGTTTCGGTACCTACTGGGTAACGAATAGATAGTCGAGTAAAACAAAAACTTCTACCGTCACAAGACCATAGAGCAAACTGAACATAAATAATATATAAAACCTAAACTTTAAAATTTCACAGATAGTTATTACACGATTCAACTATACAACGCCATTATTATCAGCAAAGGGAAATCCTGTCTCGAATATTCAAGGTTAGTTTAGGATTTACGCAAATAAGGCAATGTTTTTTTGTGTATCAGGCATCCAACACACGACATTCCCTTCTGCATCCCGTGAATAGTAAGGAAGCGGTTCAGTTGTAGTCCGTTCTGTTTATTTAAAACAAATGAAGACGTTACGAACAAAAAGTAAAAGAGAAAAAAGCTGCGCCCGTAATGACATGTTTAAACCTCTATTAGATAATGCATCGGAACTACGGCGTAATAAACAAGAAGCATCGTAATGATCTTTTTTCGAGCGCTCACTTTTACCCATTTGTCTCAATTACATTAAAATACCACCAGCCGTACCAAGCGAATAGGTCAAGTTGAAAGATAAATCAGAACTGGCATTTACCGAAGGTTCTATGATGCAGTCGTGGGTTGAAGATTTATTCATAAGCAATAGTGCTACGCTGACGAGCAAAAATAACGGGACTACTACACAAAAAAAGAGTATGAGAAGTGACACGTTATTTTTGCACGTCAGTAAATTATTTTGAACACTGGCCGGGATATATAAAAAAAGAATCGTTCGCATTGGGAAGTAATAATTGTTAGATAATTGATAGGCATCAAGTCATAAAACACTATGGTCTTGGAAATTTGTTTTTCACTATAAGTCGGAGCGACTCAATAAAATTACAATGTCACTGAATATTTAAGTCAGTACATGCTTTGTCTTTGATTGTGATTTTTGATTTTTCTAACGATAGTCAGTTCCAAATTTCTTGTTACGATACAGCTATCAACATCTACCGTTAACCGTGGTTTTTCAAATTGCTGACATTGTGGGTACAGACCCACATTGGATTATAAATACGCAAGCCACATATTGGCCTTAAGAGAGAAGAGTGGAAAGTCATCACGACTTCCTATCCTTGTCCAAATTTAATTTGTACTATAACGCGAATTGGATGGCTCGCTAATTGTGTAACTAGACCTAACGCATGTAAAGCCTTTTACCACCTTTAAATCCAGCCGAGCAGATTTCGAAGTCACGACCATCTGTTTACCTACGTGCATGTTTTGGCAGACCAGAGTACAGAAATTAGCACGCAAAATTCCACACTTCCACGCTTGAAACGGTGGGGGTCTACTCCGAAATTCAAAGTTCGAATCACCCCTCTCACTCTATCAATGACTATTAATTTGAATGTCTAACTTCAGAGGCCCGCGGTATATTTACAACGGAAAACTGCTTCGCCGCATAGGTTTATGCAGAACAGGTAATACTGCATTTACCTACGAAGGAAATAAAAATTTCCACGTCGAGGAAACATCTTGTCGTGTTGGTTTAATCGGCAAGTAAATAACCCAGTCTAAGTCGCGAGAGGAAAACGGAAAGCGAAGTGATAAACCAGAAACAGAAAATGTTAGATTTATAAACTGACGGCGATTCATTTCACGAGTATTAAACATCTGTTTAAAAGAAGTATTTTTAATGGAGCGTAAAGATCCATTAATTTGAGTACAATCACAATGACACACGACTTCCGTTGTAAGGTCAAAACGGGCTTTCATCGTCACATTTATACGTCATTAATGACCCAAAGGATCAGTGAAGTCATGAGTCAATTAGTCTCATGATGACCGCCTACTTCGTGCCCGTCCTGATGTTATTAAACCTCTCACTTCTGCCAAATTGGCTGGTAATTTTTAGAGTTCCGTAGCCAAAAGAAGTGAGGCTCAACCTTGTCCGTCCGTCTATCGGCCATGTCTTTTGAGCCATAAAAAGGAGACACTTGAAATTTTTGCTGTTTGTAGTAATGCCGTTGTTACAAGAAATAATAATCTTCTGCGTACTTGTACATGTTGAGATGATACGTAGAAAACCGTGATTGACTGATCAATCAACGCAGAGCTCAGAAACTGAACGGATTGTGCTGAAATTCGGAACGCAGATAGTGGTTATGACGTTGGCATCTGCCAAGAAAGGATTTGGCATCGGCTGGATTAAGGTGGTTATGGAGCTCCACTACTGTCATATTACAAAGTTAATCATAGGAACGTGTTACTATCGGTGTTTTTCCTCAATCTTTAATGGTTATTGTACAATTTGTACATTCGAACGGAACCCCCCGCGTGTAAATCCAACTAATACCTGACAAGTTTTTGCTATCAATGAAACTTTCATTTGCAATCTAAATTCCGATGGTTGAACAGCAATTTAATTTGAAAACGTCTTTGATGACTTTAGAATATCAGATCAGTGACCTCTGACTTCTTTACAAAGGGCAGTGAGTGTACATTGAAAGAAACTGAATCGCGTGCCACTGTGAGACCTTTTCACTGCAAATGTTATAACGACTCATCATACTCCTGCTAAATAAATTATTGCGGAATTGAATGAGAAAAGTTTCCAAAGAGGTTACGTGATTCAGTTCCTATTGATGTTTGTAAGGTTATGGTTTTCTATAGTCCATAGTCTATGCGCCTTTGATAGCGCACGCTTTAATCTTTGTTTAATATTGCTCGTAGCGCATACGACGATCAAGCATCTGTCAGATGGAATCGTGTTGGGTCTGACCTGGTTCCGCTGGGTGGAATAACGGGCCACACCCGTTAGTTTACTTAAATATCGAATGCAACGAAATTGAAACTATTACGCAACTAATATAGATAATAATATTTTATTTAGTTCGGACTGTTTAATTCTCAGTGGACCTCTCAGACCAAATGAAGCTGGAGTCCCGTGAACGGCGAAGTGAGGCCGGTTTAAACTACGCGTAGCGTGGGCGTACACATGCACGCGCACACGCGCGATCAAACTTTGCTAAACAAATTGTTTGAGACACGCACACGCGCATGGCAGGGCGTAGTTCGCAGAACGCTGTCTTTAGTATTTCTTCTGAGGTGAACGTATGAAACTTTCTCAAAAACAATAAAAAGTAAAGACGAAGTTCTGTTCTACAGTGGCATTTACACAAGGGCAACGAAACATCGCCAACAAATTTAGTATTTTATTTTAGCCAAGCCACGAACGCCGTACGAGTATTATAAGTTCACACTGAAAAATGCTGATTGTGGCAATATTTACAATTGTTTTTCTTCTTTTTATTTTTCTATTTATCTTTTCATTAAATTTTCAAGGGAACTGTATTGTCCTTATGAGTAAATAAAGCATATCTAAAACTTTATTGTTGTATTTGTGTCTAGTTTGAGTCATTAAATTTATTTTGTTCATATTATCCCATCATTTCTTCTTCTTATAAGTTCTTCCATGCTGGTCTGGGAGTAAAGAAAAAACATAGAATGTACCAGTTGTTTCTCTCCCCGCGCAGATGCTAAGAGCCCATCGAGGGAATGGGCGAAAATCTTAGGAAACATGGTATAAACGATACGGCTAGCAACCCATCACTATTTTGCTTCCTCTTTCCATCTATACGCCCACAATCATGCTAAGCGTGGCCTTTATGTTACCTTAGGCTCTGTCTTCGTCGTCAGGGATAAAAACGTGATTCATGTATGTATGTTATATCCTATAGTAATATAAAACAAGTACATAAATAATAGCCCCGCATTTTAGCCCACTGCACGGCAAAATACAGCTCGTTCCAGTGTCTCAGTATGGTCCCATCATCTTAACACTCAATACCCTCAAGATACACACATACATACATACCGTTACGCCTCTTTCCCACAGAAGTAGGCAGAGACTACTTTGTTCCACTTGCTACGAACCTAACATACTTCTTTCGCTTCATCCACATTCACCAATCTCTTCATACATGCTCGTCGATTTCGGGTACTCCTGACCTGACCTTTTCCCAAAACGTCTCCCATTTGGTCTCGGAACGTCCGTCTAGGCCCTCAGACCCTCAGAGTGCTTCTATTAAGAGGCAATGGTTCAATGTTTGAGCCCCGCAACTCCTTCGTTGTAACTGGATTCATTGAAGGAACAGAAACAATACGTCGTAAAGTGTTTAGCGATAATTTTTACGATTACAGCAAACCCTGGTGCACCGATAACCTAGTTAAGTTACGTTGGAGTGTAATGCCCTAGCTTAAGATATTTCAATATTCCAGATCCTAAGTCACCTTCTCACTAGGTTAGCATTGGTATTGTTTTTTTTACAAAACCTTAGTTTAATTTAATGGTTTGGTAATTTTAACCGGTTTAGAACCCATAAATCACGTGATGTTTCTTTAGCCACTTTTTTGCTCTACCTCACTTGGATTTGGAAGTATGGAAAGCGTTAAGTCGCGAACATGGCCGACAACGCACTGGCATCGCGTAAAGCACTGCGGGTGTCTATGGACAGTGGTGATCATTTAACATCAGGTGACCCACTAGTTCGTTTGTCTGGCCTCTCTAACATAAAAAAAAAACATTAAAATTTTCAGTTTCACCTTCCAAGGAAGTAACCCGAAAATAAATACAAGGGAGACTCCATAAACATGGAAACACATCCCCCTCGTGTGATGTTTCGTGATTTTTTTACCCCCCTCCAAATTTAAGGCATCACATAATTTAAGCACGCCGATAGTCAACAATCTGTTTAGTTCGAAACGATAAGACCATAACGTAAGCCTGGTATTCTTTAATTTATCTATCTTCAATAATACCGAATACATAATGCACAGAACCCTTAAAAAGTAAAGACGGAGTTTTGCGAACGGCACAGTGAGGCCGGTTTAAACTACGCCTTGCCTTGTGCTTATGTGAGTTGCTTAACATCACACAGGAAGGCGTAGTCTGAGACTAAAGGTAAGTCTCATCTGTGCTAACATAGCTGTAGTTTAAAAGTGCATTACACCGTGGTACTTAATAAAATGTAACAAATTGCCAGACTTGACACTTCATTTAGCATCAATGTCATGGACAATGAAGATACTCCGTCTAATAGCAGAACAAAAAGCCAGTGAGAAAAAAGGCTTTCTTGGGACCTTCATATCGCGCGCTGGCATCCCGAAGCGAGGTCAATGGCTGTCAGTCACAAAAAATGGCATTGTCATGTTGACCATTGATGGAACTCGATACGCGTTGGCAAACATCAACAACAGTTAGACTATTATAAAACTGTGAGAGAAAATTTTGGATCAGCCAGATAACATTACCAGGTGGATTTGTTACACGAAGGCAGATGCGCGCGCGATATGAAGCTTCATCCAGTTCAAAGGGTTCTGCATTTCAAGAAAACCTTTGTTTGCTTTCTGCTCCACACAATTCTGCGATTAACAAAACCCGTAAACTTCGCACCACAATTTGTAATATCCATCCAAAACTCATGTGCCTTACTTGTACACAACATACACACAGCCAAGCGTATTGAATCTCTCTAATCCCAAGTAACAATGATACCTATAGCTTTAAATAAGATTGAACACAAAAACCATGCTACGGCGATTCACGTGTATGCCGTGTCTGATACGCACATCGTCGTTTTTTGTATTTTGCAGAGTTCAGAGCATTGTACCACAGTATCTCATGTATGTTTAGGACCCGATAATATTCAACCCGTGTACGACCCACGCAAAAATATTTGCTTTAACGTGCGCCAGACTGAATTAATGAGACGTGCTTTAGAATGTTCTGGTAAAAGTCTTAAGTTTAAAGTAACATCTTCGTACATATTATCGAAATCAGAATAAGTAGAGACGACTACGATAAACAAATCCACAAAATAACATATAAATAATAAATAAAAGCAAAGAAGTAATGTTGTGAGTGTATAATCGAAACTTGTTATGAACATTAAGCAGTTCCAAATCAGGTCAATTATAAAGAAGCTTGAATTAAAAACAATACCGTTATTATCGTAGGTGTTATTTAACAACTGTCTCATGGAACCATGCTAGATAGTAATCACTTCCGTACAAGAGGATCATTGGAAAGAGTTTAGACGTCACTACGCTGAAGGGAAGGCCATCGATGCACAAATTAACAATGGCTATTGATTTCTTTCTTCCGTGTTCGCCAGACGAAGCGACTGAGAATCGTCGAAGTTTGTAGAACCGATTGGAATTCAACAACAACAAAAGTACGAGATTCATTTATAAGCCTCAACTTAATGGATCTGACCGTAACTGTAAATAGAAACTAAAAAAAAATGTACAATGGCGTATTTACAAACAGATTTTTCTCCACGAAACATCGCAATTTGCATAGCTATAAAATAAACAGTCGAAAACAGGCATAAACGGCGGGGCATCTCCTACAAGTTTGTCACAAAGGTCTCGGGCTCGGGTCAACAACCTGTTTGGCGGGTCCCGGCGAGCGGGGCACGTTTAAAAATGCATCGTGCTGTTGGATAATTATCTGGTGGTTTAATCGAGTAACCTTATTGTGTCGCAATAATTGTTATAACTGGCTTTTCTGTAATTACTCAATTAATTAAACGTCCGATTAGCGGGTGGCGCAAGTTCTAACAATGGTAATTAAATTTGAGATTCGCAAGTTCAAGCGTTTTGTTGTGCTTAAATCTTTTTGTAACGGGTTTAAAGTTAGAGAAGAAACTGTTTAATTTCATAGAAACTTTTTAACCTTTTACACACATACATACGTACATAAATCACAACTTTATCCCTTGCGGGGTAGCCGAGCCTAAGCTCCGTTACTCTAGACTAGAGTATCAAGACCGGTCTTTTGGTTACGTTTAGCATAATTGTGGGCCTAATTTTGATTTTCAATTTTAATTTTAATTTAAAATTAATCTAGCCTAAAAACGTACACTTAACTTAATTTCAATTTTAAAATTAATTAATGAATTAATTCTAATTAAATGCAATAGTTTGTCTTTTTCTGCTATCATTCGCGAATTACTTATTCAATGCGCTTGTACGATCGCAAATATCGATAGATTCATGAATTGTGCTTATCATGCATTCCGAATAATCAGGAACTCGACTATTAAGCATAACCACAACGACTAACAATCCAATAGAGCTTACAAATGGAGCAACGTGTTCAATATTTTGCTGTAATTTACCTTGTAACTGCGGTTTCTAACAATCGTCTGTAAACTACGAAGACAAATGAAGTTCAGTATTGCAATCGCACTTAATCTCATCTTAGGGCCTAGAAAGGTTAGTAACAGTACACCTGAGTAGATATATACCGGCGCGTGGTTTGCCCTACTTTGTGCACGTTGTGGTGAGGGCACAAACTTCCGTTGTGTGTGGTACAGACAGGTTAGACTTTTTATTTAAATACAATGTGTTTCGAGTCGCTTTGTTCACGATAATCTGCTTTAAAGTTAAACTGAAAGAATAGGCGATGTTAATTACCATTTTTTGAGTATGCGTGAGATTCGTCTACCTCACCGTCGAAAGGTATTAGATGCAGTGAAACACAATAAATATGGCGTCTTTTCACGTGCATTTGATTTTTCACGATGGTATTATTACATGTAACTTCGTCGCAATATCGTGGTCTATATTCTGTTTATAACATGTAAGTAAGTAAGTAAATGCTTTATTAAGTAAGTAAGAAACCTCACTTCAACCGCACCCTCCTCTACTTGTGAACTGTTTCGTGAGTTTTTCGAAACCTTACCCTCCCTCTTTCAAGCATCACGTGATTAATGAACGCCCCCTTAAAAAAGCTTATCTAAGCAGGGGAGAAAACTAATTAATCCAGAAGAAAAACGGCTGAATATCAGTAAGAATCATGACTTGACTACCAGTGAAACCAAATATGCGTTTCTATTGATGACATGGTACATTCAGAAGTGGGATCTAAGTTTGAAGTTTCACGCATATGCTTTTTATGTGGACGACGTTATTCGAAAACTCATACCGTAACCATTTGACCGACATTTTTAAGTACGCAAAGGCTGGTTAGGTGACAAGCAATTTCACCCACACATTAAGCTTGGAAGCTTACGCTGCCTCCGATTTAAAACTTGTTTACTAGTTCTCAAGTACCTACGTGAAGTATGTATTGTTTGAGAGGTTAAGGTTATTTTGTTGATTAAAAAAGCCACCTGTTAGGCGATTAGCTTACGGTATCCGAGGCTCAATTTCGAGACAGTTGTTCGTCAATTCTAAGGCTTCCTTTGTTTACCTACCCTTTAAATTATTGGATGGTACAAAACTTGCTACATAGAATTAGTTTGAAGCTATGGTTTGAAGGAGCGCTTAAAATGAATAATCTCAACGCCTCACATTCTTACTGTTTTAGTACTGTTTTGTTCATTTTGAACGTCCAATACCTACATTGTTATAATGATGTCTCCAGTCCTCTTATGACGAATATTAGCTCAAAAATTAAAAAAGAGCTAATCCATACCTAGATTTATAAAAGTGGCGACGTAAATGAGACTAGGTTATGAGTTTTTTCCTTGTCTCAAGCAAGAGCTTCAAAACTGTGACAGAGGCCTGACTTTTCATGCATAGTTTTATGGGACCTCAAAAATGTGTTAATGCATGCTTGTAGACTCCTACAATAAAGAGTAGAAATTAAACGAAAACGCAACTTCGTAAATTTCATTTTTGACGTAGTCTTTAAACATGGCAACAATTCTGTTTTTTTTTTATTTCCACTCTTTGCTGCCAGAGTCTATTTTATTAATGGGAAGTACTTACAAGAGTATGACTGCACTGAGAGGGCTATGCCAGAATCATCTGAAAGAATTAGTGTCAATCTAGTTGTGCGGCTAAATAGGTGGTGATAAAATTAAAAATACACTACACATGTACAAGAAACATTTTAATTGAGTTCTATGTATCAATCATTTATATTCAAGATATAACATTAGCCGCACGTAAGTGTAACCGTTCTCAAAGTCGTTTTGAGAACTGTTTTCGGTTGTCACGTGTGGACCATTGACGCGAAACGATGGTCAAAATATTCGAAGATAGTAATATTGTCTTTTATTTTATTGAATCAGGCGTTACTTTGCGGAGGTTCATTTCAATGAACAAAAAATATTTACCTTGCTACTCTGCTACTCACATGCAAGATAACCAAGCCTGTGTGAAATATATATGTTTTTCATGCAATCCCTCCCTCCACTACACCCATATATATTTCACACAGGCTTGGTTATCTTGCATGTGAGTAGTGGAGTAGCAAGGTAAATATATTTTGTTCTAATAAAATTGTCGGCAATGTTATATCTAAAGAATAATGATTGAGTTGAAGGTTGTTACGCTCCCCTCTTGTGAAAAAATAATATTAATGTAACATCAAATTATGAGTGCATTGCTAAAACACTAATAAGTTTTTAACACAAAGTTTATCATTATTTAATGTGAAGTTAATTAGAACTACACAAATGGATAAGTCACTGGATAACTCACATATAAAAGGCAAGTGATACTCAACATTTGTTTCGTACTAGTTCATAGTCTTCATAGTTAGTGTTGTTTGTGTAATTATGATCGAGTCTCATGGTAGTTTCATGTAGTTAATTAAAAAACACACACACTCACACACAAGACTTGTAAAGTTCTACACAAAGTTAGTAAAGGGGCAATCATCAACATTCAAATAAAATGGCCATAGCACACTAGTGTATCGCAGATTTAAAACTTTGTCACCAAGCGTGGATCCAGCCCTCAAAAAAGGTTGTGGTCACAGCTACTAGAAAATCGGCTAAGTACGAGTCGGAGCATGAACATGCTCATTAACAATCATGCAAGTAAAAGTGTGACGTCACAAGTCTATTAAGGTTGTGGGCATGCCCATCGTGCTCACAACGGTGGATCCGCCCTTGTTTGTCACATCCTTTTCTAACCAGTAGAAATGTATGAAAGGATAGATGTCTGCAAAAAACACTAGTGCACTCCATCTTAGATGTAAGAATACTCACAACTGTAATAATAGCCCCAAGTCGGGATGCCAACTGCTATGGCACCAACAACGAAACATATGAAACCGAAGACAACAACGGCTATAGAATACATAGCCTTGCCGCACGCCATGGCTGCATCTCAGCCAACCTCTGGTGCCGAGGACATCAGGAATTGCTTATTGCTATGTGACCGGGAGTAACGGACATCTGTGGACAAGAAAGGATAAAAAGGTTAGATTATGTCAGTGTCACATCAGCATCATCATATGCAGCATATAAATGCCTGGGCACAGGCAGAGGTAGTCTCATGAGAGGACTTGGGCTATAGTCACCATTACAAATAAAATTAATTTGTATTTTGAATATGGATATTTCTTGCATAGGCATTGTTCTTTACGGACTTTGATGCTTTCTGCTAGGCATCCTCCCTTTTTGCTTAAAAAAAAGTCATTTAGGTAAAGGCTGCAAGATCTCAAATTGTCCTTCGTGTTTTCACAGTATATTTCTTTTTTCTGTCTAATATGATAGATCAGGGGTTCATGAAATGGTGGACCACAGTCTGGATCCGCACCATGCTTTGACTAGTCATATTTAGTATGGACATAAATTCCTATCTCATTCATCCCAAATCCAGCCCGATTTAAGAACACATTTAATTCACTTAAAGTGCCCACTCCACATACTGATTTTCTTTTGTTTTATTGTTTTCATAATTTGTGTAAAAAACTTAACACCTGGCCAGTATGATTATGAAAAACAATATATAGAAACTTCACTCCAAAAAAGAATAAAATATGTGTTATTCTGTTGTAGGCAAGAATCATGTGGGTAAGTAGTTTAAAAAACTAGCATAGTAAATTATTACAAAATGCCAATACAAACATTAAGGCACTAGGTGCAATAACAATCAGCCAATCACATACCGATGTCAAAATATCCTACTAGAAAATCACACTGGATTCCAATAAAAATCTTACTAGAATTCATAACAGTATCAAAAAACAGTTAAAACTCTTAATGAACGGCTTTGTACACTATCAAATACAGTTATTTGATTGTAGTTACTTTTACTCACGTTTTCAATAGTCCGCTAAGAATTCGTCACACGAAGATCACTGAAGTATGCAATACAAGACAATTGAACTGAGGACGAATTCCGCAATCTATCAACATCTCTTTTTTACACGTTTGAACTGCACATGCAACTAAACACCTTTATTTTCACGTGAGCGCACACAAATTCACTCACGATTCAAAATTTAAAGCTACGACTGCGACACACCTATAATAACACTACATTTAAATGTATGAATAACAAGTTTATGAATTAAACTTTGATAAACTTTTATTCGAGTGCGTAAATATTAAAGCTTCAAAACTATTTTTTGTACGAACACACGGACGGCAGTAATTAAATTCTTTCGAAAAAGCTCGGCGCGGCGCACTGTGTATGCAAACCAAGCGACAAGCCACGGATGTGGTCGGTAAATAAACTGGTTTTTTGAGTTGGTTTGGTTGGTTGGTTGAGTGAAGTGAAACCTACGTTGCCATGCTGCCACGACAGACAATCCTTCTTTCCATCGCATTAACACATAGGCTATCTCACTTTATCTCACTAGATAGAAAGAATAAAAAGAACATTGAACACTTAAGAACTAAAGAAAAGATTTCAAAGCGCATTGTTTTTTCCTTTTCTTCTATCATTATATTTAAGTAATTAAACAAAGTTGATTTTAAAAGTTCGAATTATTCTATTTTCTAATAATCGGAATTTGTGTAATGTTGCTAGCGCTAATAAATTAAAATGACAGACGGCCGAGCTCGATACGTTCCAATCTACGTAATTTTTATACGTATTTGGGCAGCAACTTTCAACAACGAAATGACAATTTATCAATGAACGGTTATAATAAACAGGGAATATAAGAAAAATTACATGGTTACATTATTCTGAAATGAAGTCTAACTTTGTATACTGAAATATGAAATAAAATAAAATGAAATTAATTTAAATGTTTTTTTTTTTCAAAAAAGCGAAACCATTGAATTGAGTGGCAAGTAAAAAACACAAACTAATCATATGAGTGCCTTCAATATATTATTACTATAATACATAAATACATATTTACTTTGTAGTTTTATAATTAGAAATTGCCTTGTTTCATTACTTATTATTTTTATAATTTGTAACAAAAAGAAAACCTTCATTCATTTTTATTATATACACCTTATATATACTTTATATAACGTAGTGGCGCCAATGACCGACAAGAACCAGTTACCGACACTTTTTTTTTTGATCAAAGAAAATAAGAGTTGTAAACAGATTTCTTAATGTGGCAATACTGTGCCGTAGAGATGACACTGCATACTTTCATTCGGCGACATATGAAAGAAATCGGCCATTTCGTTTTAAAATGGCCGGAGGATATCTGAGCACGGCGAGTGTTTTCGTGAATACGGCGGAATTTCTTACAGAAATCGTTAAGGAGGTGAGTACAATGTTTCGTTTATTATCGTGATGTATTGAAACTCACTTGAATTTGGTGTTTTCCGCTGGTTATTATAGCAATCGGAGGATCGGTTTTTATCACAGCGAAAGTTCAGAGATTATTCTTTTAGTATTTATTGCCGTTGTCGATGACTGGATCTGAAAAAGTGACTTTTTCCAATTATCGACAAGTGTCGGTAGCAATTTTTTTTTTAAAGTGTCTCTTTACAAACGAATAAGGTTCTGTTTTCTTTGCCGAGTTGGTGGGCATTTGAAACAGATCGATAAACGTCTAGATACCAGTAATCGACGCGGTGTCGATTATTGGGACCAAATTGTGTCGATAATTGGTTCTTACAGATGCCTTCAAGAAAAATTTACATTTCTGACCAAACAGGAAAAGCTTTCAAGGCTGTGAGGAGCTATGAAGGTTGCAGCTGCTGCTAAACGTATCGCAGTACCTGGGATTACTCTTCACGACAAAATCACAGGAAAAACTCCAATTGGATGCGCTATTATGGGGCCAACTACTATCTTGACAAAATCAGAACAATACATTTTGGAAACATGGATATAAACGTTATCTAAAAATCAGAATTCCGTTGACCATCGAGGAAATAACCAATTAAAGTGGTAATAAGGGTTATCAAATTATGGCAATACATCTGACTTTTGACGTATACCATACTAACACATTTTTTTATTTTTTTTCCTTTATCTTCTACGTGGAACCAAGTCATCTAAGTAATTTACTTTTTGGTTTTTATAAAAAATAATCGACTGTCATTCATTATGCCACATAACGACTAAACATTAACCATAATTTATTGCTTTATTAACTCAAGTGACCTATTTAACATTCAGCTGGCCAACCTGAGAGCAGCAATCGCCAATTTTGGCTTAGCTTAAGTTCATTTCATATTAATTGTTTCATCTATGCCCCACTGACTAAAAATTCTTTACTGCACAGTGTGTAAAAATAATTATTGATTAAAACACAGCAAATGCTTTTCCAAACAACAGGCCCATCAAGAAGAGATTTCAGTCGTTCTTGAAAAGGCATTCAAGTTATCTAATATAAATACGACTGATTATTAACTAAAACGTAGGTATATTATTGTGAAATATTATTTTCAGATAAGTAATTTGGTTAGCAACCAAATGAACAAAAATTTTAATGAAAGCGTATCTTGATGGTCTTAATATAATATGTAGACTTTGTTCTGTTCTCAAGAAATTGTAACATCACAAAGTACTGCAGTTCCTAATTGTTATACATTCTGTTTTGTTTTTGATTGAATTTAATTCCACTCAAGGTATATATAGACTATATATTAGGTTATTATGACACTACAGGGTAGTTATTTAATTATGAATACGACTAATTGGTAACTAATATTAAATATTTTTTCAGGAAAGTGATACGGTTACCTACCGAAATAATGATTATGAATAAAAAATAATAATTACTTACATCGTATTTTGATGCTCTTCATATTATTATGATCACATATTAAGAGCATCAAGATATGCTATATTATAAAAAAAGATTTGATTTACTTTTTCCGTTTTGTTATTGTTCGAATTTACACGTACCTAAATATACCCACGTAGATTGCGGAAATTATATCACTAAAAACTACTAATGCTATTATAAAAACACGGCTAATTGATAACTAAATACTAGGTATTTATGTGATTTTAACGCTGATTCCAAACATTTGGCTTGATAACTAACTGAAATAATAATAATGAATAAAATATTAATAATTGGTGACAGTTTATTTTGATACTCGTAATTTAGTTTGTTCTGTGTTGTATCAATTTAAAAAAATAGGAATGGGTGAACATAGATGACAATAAATAAATACTTATTGAACTGTTCATTTTAATTCATTACGGATTTATCTAACCAACATTCCAATCCTATCTACACTCACTTTGCCAATCATGGTGATTATGCAAGTGTGCATTGTGAATTATAGTCGATAACTGGGTGACGATAACTGGTAGTTGTCGATAACTGGGTGTCGGCGTTTGGAGTTTCAAGTGTCGATTACTGGAGATTTTGGAGTAAAAACGGTTTTTCAGGTTTTTTTTCTACTACATATTTATTTAAAAGTAAGAATATACCTCATTCATATCTCAAGGATATATTTCATCATATTGAAATGTCAATTTCCTTCTAAAAATATCATAAGTATTAAAATTTTTATAACAAAACACACCATCTCCTTAAAGTGTCGATGACTGGTGCCATTACGTTATACACCTTAGAGAATTTAGACTATTATACTTTCTCAACAAAACTAAAACTAAACGACGAAAAACATCATTTGTCAAGTAAAAGAATAAGGAAATGATAATCAGCGTCCAGGAGGAAGCTTTACGGGGTCAACCCGTTATAGTTAAATAAATGTTAGTGCTGTAGCACTTACTCAATATTATATCCAGTGTCTGAATATATTTGACCTACTTCTTTTTTTTGTTCCATTTAAGAAATAGCTAAGAAATCGTTTTTTTAGTGCGATTTTTGTAGTTATAGAAACTATTATATAGTGGTATAGAATCCGTATTTATAATAATAATTCAAATTACATCATTGCTGCGCTTTAAAATATAAACAATAGTTTCATTTGTGTTTTTTTTTCAGCAACGATACTCAGCGTAAAGAAAGTATTTACTTATAAAAAAACGCAAAGGTAGTCTATAGCATAGTTGATACATCGATAGTTAATACAACACTAGTTTACGAGTTACTGCTCAATTGGTTAATAATAATATGAACTTCTCTAGACGTAACTTCGCAGCTCCGTAGGATTCATAGTAGGAGGTGTAGGAGGTGTGAAATCTGTCGTGCTCTGCATTGTAAAGCGACAGTACGCTTTTTAAATTAACAAAAATAAAATAAAATAGAAATAATACTAGTATTTAATGTCATAAATAATGTGCAAAAAGTCATTGTTTAGTTTGTGTATATTTTTGTATATTTTTATGTGGAATCATGAAGCAGGTACGTAACTTTCAGTATTCGTACTTTTGCTGGTTAATAACTTAACAGTGTCATTTTAAAATAAATTGATTGCAATCTTAACTTATGATTTAAAACAAATTAAAATCTATACTTACTAGAAGAACTTCTTGTCTAACTGTAGACGAACTTGAAAATAGTGATTTAGTCTTAAAAAAGAGCATTCAGTATTTAAATTTATATTGCCGGGATGTATTTTCAATTGAATATGAACCCCATTTTTTTTAATCAATTATCTCTAGACTTATTTTCTAAGGAATTTAAGTAGATTATGACTCTTTAAATCTGTTTTTTTTTCAGCTGCGGAAGTGAAAAACATGCGAGTAAGAATGAATTTTGTATACATTTACATACTTTTCTTTTAATTTTTAAAAATGTATCCTCTGAAGTGGTCGTAATCGAACCGGGGGAAGGGGGGAGGGGGGTGGCAGGAGGAGGAGAGTACTCTCCACTTCTCAGTTTTCTGTAAATTGATAAATTAAGACTGTTTATTTTAGACGCCTGTCATGCACATGTGTCAACACTGATAAGCGTCGTTGTTATTTTCAGGAGCTTGTTGTCCAATCTTGCGGTGAAATGGATTGTTCTTTCCACGAAACAATATCCTGTACAGAAAAATGCGGTTGCGATAAAAGCATGTATGTCCTTTTAGTGATTTCAATTTATGGCGTCCTTGTCTAATAATAATTAATATAATTGCACAGTCGAGTATGAAAATATTAATTTTTGAAACGTTTCAAAAATATGTGTCATGCAGTCTTTATCCAATATACCTAATTAAATCATTCGTCTTCTGTACATAATATGGAAAGCCGTGACTAACTGATCGATCAATTCACAGCTCAAACCATTGAACGGATTTCACTGATATTTCTCCCAGTTATTACGACGTAGCATCCGCTAAGAAAGGATTTGGTGACAGGGTCAGTTTATGAGGCTCGATTATCAATTCAATTCAGCGCGGACGAAGTCGCAGGCAACAGCTAGTGGTACAGTCGAGGGCATAAACATCGATACAGCCATCATGTCAAATCTATGGTTCACCGACCTTATTGTGTGTAGCATAAAGGTGTATATATATTTTTGACGTCTTTGTAACGTACAGTCAAGTGTAATAATATGTATAAAAATAAGTATCGTAAGCTCTTACACCGGCGTAATAAGGTCGTGGAACATATTTTTGAGAAGTTCATATCGATACTTTTTTTTTTTTTTTTTATATGAATAGGAAGGCAAACGAGCAAGTGGGTCACCTGATGGTAAGTGATCACCACTGCCCATAGACACCCGCAACCCCGGAGGGATTGCAGATGCGTTGCCAACCTAGAGGACTAAGATGAAATGCCTCTTGTGCCCGTAATTTCCCCGACTTATTTTTGGACTTGACCGTACATATATTTATGCCCTTGACTGTACATATTTCTGGTCAGCATGAATAGAAATATATATTTGCATTTGACTGCAAGTAAGTTTACTTTTAATGGGAACAAAGTAACGAGCAGTTATAATTTATTCGACTTTAACATTGGGTACAGAAGTCATGGTCACATATTTCTTTCAACTTTTGTCTCACCACTTTTATATTTCTGAAAAAAATAACCATAGTTAGTATAGTAATTTTACTACCCCGTAAAGTGGACTTATATTTTTCAGCCCTTACCGTTTCAACGTAACCACTGGAGAATGTGTGTTGAATTTAAAAACATTGATGCTCTCCTTGGCTGAAAAATATAAAACGCAAGGTTGGTATTTAACTGTTTTATGACGAAATGTAAAATAAATAGCAGTTACTTTAAGAATAATAATCATAACTAACAATATAATATAATATAATACTCGACAATGTACAATTTATGTTGTAATTTTTATTGAATGAATAAAGAATCTAATCTAAATGAAGATTTATTTCCAGAGAGAAATCGCAAACGCACTGAAAGAATTTTCCAAGGAGTTATGGTATCTGGCATAATAGTTGTTACTTGGGCAAGCATATGTGTATTTTTGTTATGCTTTTACTGCTGTCGGATAAGATACACGTGAGTCAATTAAAATAATTTGCAAAGTTAATGTTACTACAGAAGTTTTAATATTATTTATTTCATTAGGGATCATCAACTAAGGAAAAGCGTCAAAGACGCAGCAAAAAAGTTCAAAGAACACCATACTGCGAATAAAAAGAGACTCAGAGGTGAAAAAATTGAAGAATTGGAGCCCTGCAGAACGGCGAAAGAAGCAACTTCTGCTGTATGACGCAAGACGATTTAGTGTTATCAAATAAATCTGTGCAATAAACAAAAATTAAAAAAAAACATATAGTTACAGGACAATTTGACACCAATATGGGGTGCTAGGCAATAGAAAAACAAAGTTACATCCATAAATATATGTTTAAATAAGCAAATGAAACGTCTAGGACTCGTGTATAAACATTTATACTTATTTTTATTTTATTTATTTATTTTTATTTTTATTAATTTTGGCACACAAAACAAATTGTAAACATGTGATACAGTAGTGTAAATAATTAAGACAGCATCATTTACAATTCGAAACTATGTGTACACATCATGAAAAGAGTGATATAGTTAAAATCTAAAGAAAAGGATAAATATAGGATAAAATAAACTAACACGGTTTTGTTACCTTAGGCTCTGTCTACCCCGTAAGTGATAAAGACGTGATTTGTGTGTGTGTGTTTTGAAGACACTTCAAGTTTTGTATTTATAGTCAAGATGTCTAATCACTAGGTTTTCTGGTCTTAAAAAAAATCGAATAAGCAGTAAAATTTCACAGCATACGCATAAACTAATAATGAACAACTCAAACTGGAACATTTCTGAAAATAGCTTGCTCTTATTTGCTTTATCATGACTAAGAAAACATAAATTCTATATTCAAACTAGCGGTCGTTTCTCAAAACTGTAATAACAGTGATTGAAAACAATTTAAAAAACATAAATTATATGAAACATTTATCCGAATTTAACCGTTTGATTTCTAGTCTAGAAAAACTGTGTATTTGAAATAATGTTTTTAAAACTTTTAGGCATATT
The DNA here is from genome assembly GCA_949127965.1 of Pandemis corylana. NCBI lineage: Eukaryota > Metazoa > Arthropoda > Insecta > Lepidoptera > Tortricidae > Pandemis > Pandemis corylana. The sequence goes on along the minus strand of OX421870.1, from coordinate 11,008,832 downwards.
TATATTCATTAAACTTTTATATGTAGAAAGGTACAAAATTATATTAGACAACTACAGTGGAAAGAACTGGCGTCATGATTCGAGGCCATGCTATTTTAGTATCCTTGCTCTCGTTCAGAGGTTCAACCAAACATGAATTTTCGCGAATGTCGTCTTACACTGTGTTGAAAAAACTTGCTCTATTATTATAGGAGTGCACATTATTAAATTAATACTTAATTCAGGGTTTGCGACGAGCAGTATTAAACGGACGGTTGTGAAGGCGTATAACATTAGTGGAGTGAAAAGTTTCTGTATAAAGTAGCTAGCATTATATTATACCACTATAAAGCGGTGCTGTAAAAGTTTAGAATTCAATGAAGAGTTCACATTTAAACGGCACATAAATCAAAGATGTATAAACAAGTGTTTCCTATATTACTTCTTATCAGTGTCTACTCTGTTCTATCATGTAAGTTTTATAACAAATCGTACAATTTTACTTGAAATAAAACCATGTTAATTTTAACTATATTGGTTTTTTTTTATTTATGAATTCATTGTGCATTTTATAGATGCCGATCAATCAGTGGACGGTAAACCTGTGGTAAGTGTTAAACTTAATCATCATTGCACCGCATTTCTTTCATCTTTTAATTAAAGAATATGATGGCTTAGTTACGTGTGTTTAATCTTCAGAAAATGCGCTTATTACCTTCAATTGAACTAGGTATTTACTTTACCTCATAATCATAATAATCTAATTTTACAGACTCGTAATTTTTACATGAAGCTGAAGGTTTGTGCCTATGTAGACTGGCTCTTGTAATATTAACGTCAGCAGAAAAGTGTGAATTAAGAATGAGCTTATTTAAATGGTACCTATGCTGCCGTCCTAATTCAAAAGGAAAAGGGCGCATCTCCAATAAAACAGATTTCGTTTTTTTTTTTTCATTTTCAATCTATCATTATTTTCTCAAAATCTGTGAAAAAGATATGCGTCCATGTGAAGTAGGAAAAGTGTAAAAAAAAAACTGTTTTATTGGACATGCGTCCTTTTGAATTAGAACGCCAGTATCCATATCCATGGTCCATTGCCCTGCTTTGTTTTACTTCCAGACGGCCTGCGGGGAAGTGGGCGATTGTCCGACAATTGAAACTGATTGCAATAAGAAATGTGGCTGTGATAAAAAAATGTATGTTTGAAACTACTTTTTATTATTTATTTCTAGACAGGTATTTTTTAGTCAATAACTTAACTTTATTTAGTATTTTTTTTTTATCAAATTATTTATTTTTTCTTTCAGACCTACTTTTTACAACAATGAAACCCAAGAATGTGTGATAAATATTAAATTTCTAATTCTATCCTTAAAAGAAAAATATAATACTGAAGGTAAGAAACTATTCCTGCAGTTCACTCTAATTGCCTTATCAAGTAGCGTTAAAGCATAAGTACGTTACGAATATTACCTTTATGTTTTGTAAATCCTAATTTTACAGATTTTGATACGTCATTGGAAAACGATTTGGCAAGTATGTTGCATATGCTCTCTGCATTGGATGTACCTTATCCCTGTCTTGGCTTTAGTATTCGTACCAACATTTTTACTGTTAAAGTAATAAAAAAAAACATTTTTCTAGAACGAGAGTCCGTGAGATGTTTTTATTTTGTCAAGTCACACAAGCGTTAAATAAACGAACTAGGTTTCATTGAGTTAAAAATCTACTACTGTTTCGCTACCTTTAACTTTAGTTAGTTTTATTGCCGCTCGTGTGACTAGAAAAATCTCATTCTCCTCACCACTTTAATACCAAAATTAATGTTGATTTGAACATGTAGCAGAAATGGATGAGCTTACGTACATACTTGTTCATAAATAAGAAAGTCAGTTATGTTTTACTTTTTCTTTCAATGGAACAAATATTAGTGTATACATATGTTTTTCTTTCAGGTAAACTTCGAGCAGAAGCTGACAAAATATTTCAAGGGATTATCGTTGCAGCTCTGCTGTTTATTACATGTGCTAGCATCTGCGTACTCACGGCCTGTATTTATTGCTGCAGAATCAATTATACGTGAGAAACATTATTTTTACTCCTTTACATCATCAATTCATGATGCCTTGTACGTAATAGAATCTGTTTTTTCAATATTGTACTCTTTTCAGGGATTATCGACTCAAGAAAAGTATCAAAGAACTAGCGAAGAAGGTAGGGGTGAAGCCTCAGTTACAAAAACCTATTGTAAAGCCTACCACGAAACCAGTGGCAGAGAGTTGCAATGTTGTTGTAGAAGAAGCCGGTGTCTTGTGTGTTTGAATTAATTAAATCATTTTTTTAATAGTTTTTTTTTGACAGAAATTATTTATGGAACAAGCTTAGAACAAGCTATCGAGAGACACGATCGGCCTAAGCATCGGCTTGTGATACATTTATCGTTATCACGTAAAACTATCGTCCGTAAACCGACTTTATAGACAACCGGTTTTAGAGTTCCTTCTGGCACCGTCTTTCCCTACTTAAATGTTTTAAAAATAAAGTTTGTTGAAACGGAACGTGTGATTTTTTTTTATACATGTGGCAACTCAGAAAGACATTTCGTCTGACCTACTTCGTGCCCTATCTGTCAAATCCTAGATGTCAAAGTAATAGTATTACACTGTGGTATAATGAAGACGATACAATCAGATACAATAACAATTCGATCATTCTATGTCGTTTTGAGTATTTATTTGCGGTTTATTTACGGAGTATCCTGGAAATCGTATTTAATTTAAGTTTCATTATTGTATTGGTATAATTGAAGCAGTACGAGCCTAAAGTTCAGATAATTGGCCGTGAGTACTTTGTTCTATGTCCTGGATTTATTGATCGAAGTGCATTAGTGCAGTGCCCATTGACCCAATTTCACCAATTCGACAAATGTCGGCGATATGTGACAATTCGGCATGCAAGGCGTAGTCAATTCAATATTAAGCCAACCGGCGCAGATTCTGGTCGAGTTTGTTATGTAAACAGTAATGTCACTTGTCATCGACAATAATATTGTCCAGTTGATGAGATAGGGGCCTCTGGGGCCTGGACGTTTGCTTGTGTTTGTTTTTTGTTTTTGTGTTCTAATTTTAAAATATCTATCGTAAACTTTTTCAGTTGGGTCTGATTTTGGAGCAAATTAAGAATGACAGGCGTGGGCATGTTGAACGCAGCTACAGTAACATTAGGCGCTTGTATGATCTTGGTACTACTATGCTGCCTTTGCTGTTTTTGTATGAGATTAAGGTAAGATTTATTTTGTTTATTACAGCTAAATAATACTCCAGTACAGTCAAGTAATAATAATACATTTTTAGTTAAGATAAAAAATTGCGCGTCTTTTTTTAAATACAGTAATAGAAGAGTTCCAGTTAAAACCTTAGACCAAACAAAAAGTCAGGATGGAGTTCTGCGAAATAAGCCTTGCTGTGTAGGCACTGTGCACGTCTCAACCTGTTAGTTTGGCAAAGTTTGGCCATACTTGGGTGCATACACTGCTTGCTACTGTATGCATATGCTAAACCATAGTTTAACCTTTTCACCACCACATCAAATACAAGAGACTTCGCCCATAGGCCAGACTTCTTTATCGCAATGCCTTATCTTATCTTAGTCTAGGGGTCCCTACGGATACACTTCGACCCATTCGTGGATCTTTTGTGTAATTACCCCTCCTTCGCACTATTCCATCGCTTTTACCACCTCATTTATGAATTGGGTGATTTGGCGTAGTGGAAGTGCCTTTATCGCAATGCCTTACTTAAGCCTTAAGTTGAACCTAAACCGAATTGAATGAAGGTTGCTTTTGCATTGAAGTAATGGACTTATATAGGTGCTGCTGTGCTGATATATGTGTCGTAGGCATCGAAAAGGTTAAACCTGCCTCTCTTCACCATTAAAAGGATTTCATCTTGACTTTTTATTTGGTCCGAGAATAAAACAAAGTATTTGCTTATTTAGTTGTGATCTTTCTGATCCACACCTTGGCCCGTATGGAAACTATAGCCCAAGCTCTTCTATGCTGAGAGGAGTTTTGCGTCCAGCAGAACAAATAATTATGTGTAGGGCAAAAAATTTATGAAATAATTTGTCACTGACTTCCTTCTTTCAATAATTCCAGTGACCTGAGAATGAGGAAGTACATACTAGAAATGGCTCACCGAAAAGGTTTTGTGGTTAACGTGGACTTATTGGAGTACAACCACAAATATGCTCGCAATCGCGACCCTCCTGAGACCAGTGAAGTCTGTACGGTTATGATTCCCGATGTTGGTATTATTTTCTAGATTATCACTTTGATTCTCTACCACTTATTTGCGTACATGTCATTTGCTATGATGTGAACAATCTCATGCCGTGTAGGCTTGTATTAATGAGAATGGTTATGAATACAACGCATTATGAGCTTCACAGAAAGCTTGGCACAGTAATGGTTGGTGTCTAAAGCCATTATGTGTCAGCGTATGTGTTTAATCTAACTGTGTTCAGTATAACCATCTTGTATAGTTGACTGAGGAATTACTTTACCACCTTGAGGTACAGTGTCATATGGATCCACCAGTCCTGGATCTGGGCAAAGATGGCAAGCTGTCTGTTTGAATTTTTTGTAGCCTTTATTCACACGAAAGGTTTTAAGACTTCAAAAACTGTTTTGGCTGCCAGTCTTATTGTTTTTTCTGGTGTAGAAAAATGGTAAGGTGCTTACTTAGTTGACTATACATTGCAGTGCCAAATTAAATGAAAGAAAACAACCAACAAACTGAAGGAACGCCTGAACTTTGTAAGGGTTTCTTCCGTTTTCTTCTACTCATATTACAGTCATAGATTTAAACTATTTTACGGAAAAAATCGGGAATGCAAATGATAAAATGTTGGTACACACAAGTGAATCTGTGATAGGTAAACAATACCATTTTCTGTAATCCCTATTAGCATGCTGGGATCTAGTGACACTTAATGAAATGAGTAAAGGTTATGTCTATTTGTCTTAAACACCAATAGCTGTAAAGTTTGTTGGTGTCATTGTTACTTCGAGCAGATCTTATCCGACAGTAGTGTGTTTTGAATCTATGATTGTAATACTTATGATTGGGCACAGGTTATCATACTAAGTAAAACCTGCGTTGTATACTTGTAAGGCATTTATAGGATTAAGTGTTTTGTCCCCAGTTACAGTTGGACTGAAAGGGAATATGAATAGGTACTGTCACAATTATGCAGATAAGTGGAAAATGGTTTCCATTTTTGTGATTTTTTTTCATTTTCTCGGACCAGTAATAAGTATATTTGCTTGCTTTTGCCTATTTTGTCTGCGTTTTGAGATAAAAGCACAGTGTGAAATGAAAGGGATAGTGTATTAGTGATAGAATTTTCAAAGTGTTCTCTAGTTTCTGAGATAAGTCTCTAATTTAATGCTTAGTTAAGTAGTCAAAAATCAAAATTTTATTCTTGCAAATTGACCGCCAAGTGCTCTTTTACGTGTCTTTTTTGAAACTACCGGCGCATTCGGAAATACCATTAATGCCAAGAAGAATGCGCCGCAAGATACTTGGCAGAAAGTCGTGATAGAAATGTTTTCTAAATTAAGAACTTAAATAACTACCTAACATACTGTTAGCATATTAACTAGATTGTCACAATCAAAAGTAATGATAATACATTTACAGACCTATGATCTATTGAAATATGTAGTTTTGTCGTAAGCTCTTTAAATAATGTTAAAAAACAAGTTTTAATCAAGAGAGATACTTATATTGTACAAAAATATAAAAATATACTGAGACCAAAAATTCCCTACCATAGAATTTGCAAGATTTTACTTAACTTTTTGAGCTCTCTAGCCTTCTAGGCTAGTAGTAGAAAACCTAAATAGTGAGATACTGGACATACAAGCATTACACATCATGTATTTCGTGTCACCTTATAAGTTGACATAGTTACTTTCACAATAAGTATGACCATATTGATAAAAAAAAGGTATTTATGTTTATTTAATATGATATAGTCGTGAATTGAGAGCCACTGCAAATCCTGTTACACTAAAATGATTGTTGAAGACTTTGGCTGTCTTGCTGACATTTAATTGATATGACTGACTATTCTTATACTTTGAAGAAATTATCAATGCGTCTGTTCTTTTCCTTTACATTACAATAATCAACTGTCAGCAAAAATAAGGTATATTATAAATTAACATTATCATAATAACTTTATTTATTATGTAGGTACCTACTTTACGTAGGTATCTACTAGATTAACTTTAGACTTAAAGAAAAAAGGGTCACTTATATTATGGATTGCTATTGCTAAGATTAAGTAAAAAGTCTACTTGAAGGAGAGGATGCGTGTTTGGTATTGCGAACGTTTTGCTTGTAAATTGTATGTGTACAAATACATGAACAGGTGTGGTTGAGACAATGTGTACCAACGGAGACAGATGCAAAGGTTTATTTTGTTTAATTAAGGTACCTAAACCATTATTTTACTACCGAGCTTGTACTAAGGGTTAAATAAATAAATGCTTGAAATTAGGAGGTATGTGATAAAGATGGATTTATCTAAGAATATTCATTGGTCTATTTGTGTGTATTTTCTTGGTGCGGTTTAATACTATATGAAGTGTGGCTTTACGATTTGTTAAGATTGGTTGAAGAGACGTGACGTTACTTAAATGCCCGAGAGTTCTGTAAATGTACCTGTATAAGTAAATAAAGGTAAATAAACAATGGGCAACATTATTAACATTCGGGTTGGACGGCTCTAGTCAAATATCAAGTTATTAAGCATTTATTTTAAGCTCATTTTGTGATATATTTGATCTCGCGTAACGAAAGGTCTTTTAATTGAACTGATTTAACTCTAATTATTGATATTATATACTTGTACTTGAAGAATGAAAACGAATGTTTCAACTGTTTTGATAAATTCAATTTACATTCGGGGTTAAAAACTTACTAGGCTTTTAAATGTATGTAGCTGCTAAAAATTCTTGGTACTCAGCTTTTACTGTTTGTTTTATTTTCGAGTGCCAGGATTTTTTCAAAATATACCTTTTTACATATCTTACATAAATATAAGTAAGATGCAGCGCACAAATAGATTAAGCTGGTTTCGAAATATAATAATATCTCATTAATTAAAGTAGGGTTTACTGCTTTTACTAAGTAGGTAGGTACTCATAGAATTTTATTCCAATAAAAAATTAAACAGAGAAATATCCCATGTTCTTAGTATGTCAGTCAATATTCAATAAATATAATTATGAGACAATGGCTCAGTAAATCGTCAGTGGTTGTATGTTAGATGTAGTCCAATTGCATAGAGGAATTAACCAATAAAGTGGAAATGGCATACCTACAGGTTGTTCGAAGAAAATCGGCAAAACACTGGCGATAGTTGTATCCTGATTGTCCCGCCAAGATCAAACAGGGCACTATAGTGCAAACAGGTATGATTGATAACGAAAGTATATATTATGTTAAGTCATCACCCCCCGGCATCTAGTGAACAAAGTCACATAATAACCAATCATAATTCTATTGACTAAAATGGTTTTGTTTCATGTAGAGAATAAAGGCTAGTTCTAGTATGGTACCAAGTGAAGCAGTGACAGACATCTAATGATAACAAATTACTACTCAATTGGTTAATTCTTCTATTAATTTACTTTATAATTGTATTACGAATAACTTGTATTTAATGAAGATAGTTCTGAATAACATTATAGTATTTGTAGAGAGATTGTAGAGACTTGATTCGGAGCAGTTGAGCCTTAAAAATTGCATACGAAAATATATTAACTAGCAATTTACCAGTTAATCATCGATCGTGAATGTAGTGAGGATGATTCTATTTGTGACTATAGTCTCAGACCAAATAATACAAAAAGACGGAGTTCTGCGGGCGATGTAAGGCCGGTAAAACTACAGTGCATGCGGTCAGACAAATGCGCAACCAAATTCCCCCAAGTGAACCGAATATTTAGTGTAGGTAATGTCCAGTTTAGAGTCGCAAGAGAAAATCTGTTAATCGCATTACATTGTGGCGATATAATGAAATACTAGCCCCCTTATTCATAAACGCTTTGTAGGCTTCTGCTAACTAAGCAATCGTTTGTCCTTATCTGTCACTTTGACATTTACGTTTAACAGATAAGGACAAACGATTGCTAAGTTAGCAGAAGCTTATAGAGCGTTTATGAATAAAGGGGTAGGTCTTCAAGTGCCGTGCCAGTAATTTCACTGGCTGATCTAATTATTATTGTCAACTAAGTTAGTAGCCGTAGACTTCATTTGAGGCGTAGATTTGCGGCAATTACATTTTTGAATGATGTGCTTTAATAATTTGGAACCCTAGTGAAGCTACGCTTAAACAACCAGGTGTAGTTTGGCTCGCCCTCACTTCGTTGTTCGCAGAAATCTGTCTTAACTTTTTATTTGGTCTTAGGTTCTTACGTATTGCTCTTTTTGAGTTGTTGTTTTCAGCAGTCACTGCCTATCCATACGTTGGCTACTGTCAATTCTACATTCATGACCTAGTCTTTAGGTATTGGTTAATTTAATTAGGTATACAATTCTAACATTTTGTAATTTAAGTCCTATTTAGAATTGAAAGTAATTTTGAGAAATTGTATTTTAATATTCCTCTATTGAATATTATTATTTTATTACTAAACTATATGGTGCGAGAGATCAGGTGTTAATCTACTGGCGTGAAATAAAAACGGGTCACAGTTTTGGATTGAATTGGTCGATTATACTTATCTACCCACATTCATATATTATCCAAACTTCAAAAAAATCACGACTACAGCCAATCAACAAAGGGTTATGTATTTAATAATTAACAACAATGTGTTTTGTATTTAACAAATCAATTTTTTATTCACTTAATTGGACACGCATAACTTCTGCCTAGAGAGATGTCTTATGACACTCCCCACAGCATTGTTGTTGGCGAAACCAAGTTCACCTATTCATTAATGATTGAACCACTATTTTTGTACCTAACTATTTCCAATTATTCCAAAACATTTATTAACCGTAATCCCTTCTCACAAAATTGTAAAATATCGAATGAAGCCGAATCTAATGACGAATGATTTGTTTTTAATAACTGTTCAAGGGGGTGACTTAATTTCAAATCAAATCAAATTGACACAACTTTCTAAAATATTCTGGAATAATTCGAAGACACGTTGTACATTTGCTGGGACCTAGGCTGCAGCATAAAAAGCTGTCACAGAAATCCGCATTTGATTTCTATATCTGAGTGCACCGTTTGAGGAATAAAATGAACCAACTGTTTAAGACTGCGACCTGTTCTCATATTCTGCCGGTAACCGAATAAGCAATTAGCGACGGCTCTACACTCGCGAGCAATAAAAAACGGGTCAATTCTATGTAACCGACCTGTTTTCCTTCAGTGGGGGTCTACTCTCAAAACCGAAATCTGAAGCTCGTATCCCCATCCCGCTATAGAACGACCGCTTAAATGAGTCCTCGCCCGCGCAGCAGAGGCGCGGTAGGACACCTCTCTCTGCCCCGTTTGTCGTTCTACCCCGCGCCCCTGCACCGCGGTCGGCCTAGTACTAAGCACAATTAGAGTGAGCGAGAGCACGATTTGAACTTCGAATTTCGATTTTGGGGACTAAGGTCGGGTGATACCTACTGCCAATGTATTGCGCGTGGTCCTGCTAATTTGTCCTCGGAAAACATGCTGCCATTATTTTGAATCATACCTACGATTAGGCTAGTTAGTTAACTTCAGTTGCCCGAACGGCAAAATACCCAGAAAAAGGGGGCGGAGCTCCGTCGAAAACCAGTTGGACAAACTGTAGTAGGACCACGGGCAACAGAAGATACTGCCATGTTGCCAAACGCGTGACTGATGTATTATATTATATTGTCTAAGTAGTTGAAAATAAAACGTGTAGGAACGTTTATGCACTTGTGTTGTGTTTTATTTCAAACATTAATTTAGTTTCCACGGAACCCTTTTTTTTAAAATAAAACTAGCCTAAATTACCTACTCCTTACAACATCAGCTAGCTGTCAGTGAAAGTCCAGTGTCAAAATCGGACCAGCTGTTTCAGAGTTTAGGCGGAACAATTTTTTTTAAATTGTTTTTTTTTTTAATTAATGTAACTACCTACCGTATTCTCTTCAAACCCATAATACCCCTGGCAATACCCCTGGGGGTAGGGTGGGACTGAACCATACCACCATAGCAGTGCTGGGATTTGAGAAATTGAAAGAAAAATCGACGGAGCCCCGCTGCGAGGCTCCTATTCCTGGGTGGTTTACCCTTCGGGTATAAGGAGCTACCTAACTAACCTAACCTACCTAATATACGTAGCTTACAGCACTACGGTGGTATGGTTCAGTCCCACCCTACCCCCAGGGGTAGTGCCAAGGGGTAAGGTGGGTCTTAACCCCGTATATTCTGTTAATTTCCAATTAATTTTCTTTTGTAAGTATATACCTAGATTCAAACAAACCATTTCTGATTCGATTGTGTCTTGCTCATAAAGGAACTAACCCATACAGTGGAAATGCCGTACAATTTGTATGATAAAAGAAGAAAAACACCTAGCCAGTGTGGCGGTTGCTGCACTCAGGCCGAAAGTCGAGGCCACTAGAGTTGGGCAAGCGGTTTTTACGTTCGATATGGATAGTTAATGTTTATTGTTATGTAAACATACAATTGTCAAAATTCTAACAAATTAGGTAGGTACCTAATTGCCTTAGTTAATAGCTAAATTGTGTGGTAAAATTATGTTAAGCGTGGCCTTTAGATCTTGTTGCCTTAGGGCAAGGCTGCCCAACCTTTTCAACAGTCGGGCAAATTGGATGATTCAAAAATCACAGGCGGGCCACTGACCACTGACATCATATTTTTGTTATTTCTTATATTATCACATCACTAGCTGTTGCCCGCGGCTTCGCTCCCGTTTTTTTTCTTCTAAATTTCAATATGAAAAATAGATAGTAGCCGATTCTCAGACCTACTGAATACGCATATAAAACACGAGAATTTTATATATAAGATTAAAAGAAGATATCATCTTTTGGTAACAACTTCCAGTAATCTACAAATTATTCTGAAGAAGTTTCTGACTGAAGTTTTTTTTTGATAAAAGGGTTTTTAGTGCAGAATGATTTTGTAAGTTCGAAACTTACCTATCTACTCACGCGGGCGGCGGGCCATTTGAAATTCGTTCGCGGGCTACATTTTGGCCCGCGGGCCTAGGGTTGGACAGCCATGCCTTAGGGTAATGCTGAGCCAGCGACCGTTTCACTTTTGCGAAGACACACAAAACTAAATGATCTACTTTTATGTCTTGTGTTTTTTTGTTTCTTTTCTATAAAATTGTATGTATGCTCTTATATTTGTGTGGGTAACAAGACCTAAGGTAACAAGACCACGCTAACAAGGTAAGGCGCAAGTTAACAAGGCTACGTTTAGCATGATTGTGGGCGTGGAAAGGGAAATCAAAATAGTGATGGGTTGCTAGCCGCGTCGCCTATAGCATGATTCTTAATATTTTCGCCCATTTCCTCGATGGGCTTTTACTATGCTCGAGAAGAGAAGCAACTGGTGCATTCTATGTTTTCCTTTACTCCCAGACCAGCATGGCAGAACTACCCGTGTACTAACCTACGAGACTTCTCTCTCTCGTTTTTTAAATTCGCCGCTTTAGTTTTTTTCGGCTAACGCAAATTTCCAAGAACACCACTGAAACCGGTCTGGTCTGGGAGCAAAGAAAAAACATAGAATGTACCAGTTGCTTCTCTTCCCGCGCAAATGGTAAAAACCCATCGAGGGAATGGGCGAAAATCATAGGAATCATGTTATAGGCGATGTGGCTAGCAACCCATCACTATTTTGATTCCACTTTCCACCTCTACGCCCTCAGTGTCTTGCTAAACGTGGCCTTTAGGTCTTGTTACCTTAGGCTCTGTCCACCCCGTAAGGGATAAAGATGTGATTTGTGATTTGATTTGATTTGATTTGATTTGACCACTGAAACCTACCTACGTTTTCTACGAAACGAAAGCAAAAGCATCTCTCACTAACATGGTTAGTGGTAATGGTGAAAAGAGGAGCCCTGTGTCAACAAAATTATATGATAAAGCCATCTCGAGATTCTGCGGCTGCTGTATACGTGACGCCAATGTCAACAGATGCCCTATTTCATTACTGCAAATCAATAGTGTCGTGCACGGAGCACTTACAACGAGAGTTGCCATTGGCGTTAGTTGCGAGAGCCAGTGCCACCTCCAAAAGATCAAAAGATTATATGAAATCGCTAGAAAGTCACTCTCCAGAAAAGCGGGTCTAGGGATGGAGAGGGTTCAATGAAAAGCACCAATATTTTTGCTGTACTGATTTTACGTTATTCTGACATTAAACATTTTAAAAGTATCGAAAAATAATTTTTTTTTTATCCCTACTACTTAGCTAGAATCTAAGTAAAAGTAAGTAAGTAAGTAAATGCTTTATTGTACAAATATAAAGAAAAAGGGACAAATCACAAAAAAATACATTAAATATATCCACAAAGGCGAACTTATCCTTATAAGGGATCTCTACCAGTTAACCTTTGAGTAAATGAGAGGAGTATTAAGCGAGGGACCGACAAAGAGTGAGTTAAAAGTTGCCATTTCTGGTGACTAAGTCGCTAAATTAGCAACACTGGAGAGAGCTGGCAGACATTTTGGAGTTGATCTTGGAGGCAGCACAAAACTGTACAATACTTCTTCCAATAGCTAAACACAACTTACATAGACAGACAAAAAAAAATGTTTGTGTTGTTATAGCGATAACTGAAATACATCATCTGTGAAAATTTCAACTGTCTAGCTATCACGGTTCACGAAGATAACACACAACCTGGTAACAGACAGACGGACAGTAGCCTCCGCTATAGGGTCCCGTTTTTACCCTTTCGGCACGGAACCCTAAAAAGAATTTCTCAAATGCGAACCAAGCATATAACTAAACGTTTCTTATGACCATTGTTAGTTGTAATTCCCCGTCATATTTTTTGGCGGAGCGTAAGAAAGGTCGCGTCTCCATCTCCAGTCGTAGGTACTTTGTGGTGTTATGCGAGGTCAATTGGAATAAGTGTGGGAGATTTCTCTCTATTACGTTAGGTCTTTAGGATGATTTCTTAGTTTGTTTTTGTGTACATATGTATGTTTTTTTTTTCATTATTCCTAAAGTGAAAAAAAAATAATAATTTATATTGAGGCTTAATTTACACGCTATTGAGTAAACAGTTGTGTTCGAGAGCATGTAGCTAATGGCGACTGTAGGTAGTCTGTCAAAGAAAAGTAGCTTGTTGCTTAATGAACAATAGTTACTTGTGTACCAAGAGAGCAAATGATGTATTTACGGCGAGGGCGCTACATTGAATCCAGAATGTAGCGAAGTATTCTAAAGTAGATTCCAGAGCGTAATGAGGGATTCAGGTGTTAACGCCCAAGATGAATATAATTTTGCTCCCGAGTGGCTCATACAAAACTTTAAAAGACTTGAAAAAGAATTCTAAATATGATTAAAGAGCTACCAGCATAGAAAATGGGGTGGTTTTACAATTTAGCAACTTCAAAAAATAGCATTTGCAAAATAACACTTAGAAAAGCGTTGAACAGAAAAGTTGCACTTTGATCCCTCTAGACAGGGAGCAAAGGTTACTTTTCTGAATGAGAGGTGTGAAAAAAAACATTTCCTATCTTGCCAGAACCCATGGCCAGTAGGGGCCCTGAAAGTCTGATAAATCTTGTTTTTTAACTCGAACAGGGCCCTGTTTACTGTGCGACAACCCTGTAAAACGACTGCCCTGAAATAGAACACGTGTTTTATTCAGTTTTAGAAACTTGCTCCTCATTAGTGAAACTTTCTGCTATGAATACGTACATACATAAAACTTTCACACTTTACCTAGATCTGGAGAAACAGTATCCTTCTATGGTTAAGAGGGCGAGTGGTGGAAGCATAGAGGAAATAACCAGATAGAGTGGCAATAAAGGCTAATCAATGCAAATACAAATACTCTTTATTGAACACCACAAATCAGTATAAAATAATACAGAAACAAAGAACAGAGTTGACAATAGGCGGTCTTATCACTTAACAGCGATCTCTACCATACAACCAATAAGACAGATAAATTAGTTGGGAGACAGTTTAAGTAGGTAGCGGAAACAATAGACAGGAGAAAAGCAGGGATAATAAAAACAACAGTACTTACATTTCATAAAAAAATATCGAGTTTCATTCACTATTCCACAACGACTAAACAATCTATTCATATCGATCATAATGGCTGCTTGATCAACTCTAGTGACCTGCTTGACCTTCGGCTGGCCAATCAGGGTCAGCAATCAGCAGTTTCGGCTTGGCTCAATTTTATTTCATATAAATTACTAGCTTCTGCCCGCGACTTCGTCTGCGTAGAATTATACATAAAAACCCTCCTCTCGAATCACTCTATCTATTAAAAAAAACCGCATTAAAATCCGTTTTGCAGTTTTGAAGATATAAGCATACATAGGGACATAGGGACATGGGGACAGAGAAAGCGACTTCGTTTTATACTATGTAGTGATATAAAATTTCCTCTCTATCATGATGTTTGCTCTATGGGTGGAAGTATTAAAGAGCTTCTGCTATATTACGGCCGCTAACAGCAAAGACAACACAGGCGGCTTTATATTACAAAGAGCCTTTGGTGCGGATATCGACTTTTATCTGAGGTCTAAGGGAACTATGGGGAGAGATGTGTAGTCGTAGCTCACGAGGGAGTGAATCAAAGGAACTATTATATAATATATGCTTAGTTCAAGTTTTGTGTTTCAAAGTACGTCTCGTCCGCGTTTGCGTTAAAAAATCAAACTATGAGAACATTTTGAAGCCGTTCCGTCTCACAAGTGGCACTTCCAATTTTTCCATAGAAATTGAGACGTTTACGTGTACAGGTGACTAAATTTATGTAAATGACATGTTGTATGTTTGAGTAATGTGTGCGAATACATAAATTGACGTTCCAAATTAGAAAAATGACTTAAGTCCCATATCAATTCTGTAGGTACACTACTACATACAACGTAAAGGTGCGTCTACGCTAGGCGAGCCGAGCACGAACGAGGCCGTTCTCGGCGCAGCGTCAAGTTCGAGGCTTGTAAGTAGGGATGGCGATTCTTTCCGAAAAAGATCGATTTTTAAATCGATTCGAATTTTCAGAAAATCGAAAATCACACCGTGTGTGACCACTTTATTCCTCAAATCAACCGCCATATTGAACGTGATAGGTTTTCAATCCTGATGAAATCTTCTCAACCGAAGTTCCGGACAGGGGCCGAGGACAAAGTACGAGTTAAAAATTCCAGATAGTAAAAGCCACAATAGGGCGCACATATCTAAAACAATAAACAAATCATAAAATAAACTACTAAATATCATTATCATTACACACATGCATACATCTATACTAATATTATAAAGAGGAAAGATTTGTACCTATTTTTGTATGTTTGTATGTTTGTAATGAATAGGCTCAAAAAGTACTGGGCCGATCTGGATGAAATTTGGAACATAGATAGATTATAGTCTGGAATAACACATAGGCTACTTTTTATCCCGGAAAATTGCGTGATTCCCGCGGGATAGCGATAAACGAATTCTACGCAGACGAAGTTGCGGGCAACTGCTAGTAGTACAAAATACAATAAGAGTACACAATATACAATATCAAAAAAGTCGCTCGATTGTAGATAAATCTTCCAAAAGTCGCTAAATGCATGGAACACCACCTGGAAAAGTCGCTAACATAGTTCCAAAAGTTACCAGATCTAGCGACAAAGTCGTGAAATGGCAACTGCCTCGGTACTTCAGCTAAGTCACAGATGAAAATCCTTTTTTTTTTTTTTTTTTTTTTTTTAATATGAATAGGAAGGCAAACGAGCAAGTGGGTCATCTGATGGTGAGTGATCACCACTGCCCATAGACACCCGCAACCCCGGAGGGATTGCAGATGCGTTGCCAACCTAGAGGACTAAGATGAAATGCCTCTTGTGCCCGTAAATTCCCCGGCTGTCTTACTCTCCACACCGGAACACAGCAGTGCAAGCACTGCTACTTAGCGGCAGGATTAGCGAGTAAGATGGTGGTAGCGATCCGGACGGACCTTGCACAAGGCCCTACCACCCGCCTTTTCAATAAAAATGGAGAAAACTCGAAATCCAATTCCGCACATTCCAATCTATCGCCGCTAACATAACTTCTGTTTATTCTCTGGTTTGCCTCAAATTGCTATTAGCAGGCATCACAAGTGTCTGCAGCTCTCAACCCTCAACCAGCGGAAATTATTCACCGCCTCGAGGAAGTGTCGAGAAATGTCGCGCAATCCTAAAGTAATATGAAGTGTGACGTCATTTGATACTTGTCTCATCTGTAGCGTTGACATAATACTTCTCAAGGACCTTGGTAATACGTTTCCAAGAATAGATTTGCGGCATTGAAAAATATTTCCGCTGACATAGAATTACAGTGCTTCTATTTTCTAAGTGCCTTGCGGCGATCTTCGTTTTTCATATGGCAGACGTCTGAACTAAAATCACTACATAGTAGGTATAAAGTCGCTTTCTCTGTCCCTATGCCCCTATGTATGCTTATATCTTCAAAACTACACACCGGATTTTGATGCGTTTTTTTTTAATAGATAGAGTGATTCAAGAGGAAGGTTTTATGTATAATTCTACGCAGACGAAGTCGCGGGCAGAAGCTAGTATACATTAAATTAAAAATATAAAACTCTCACGCATTAAACGAATCAAGTAATCATAGTGTATATACGTAAATAAAAAAACAAGTTTGTGCCTTACACCATTTTGGAAAGGAGCTGATACTTTTCAAATTGTTGGCCCAACTTTTACCACACATGACTGTATAAGAACCACCACAAAGAAGCTCTTCTTCAGGTCGTCCAAAACAAATGAAAAAAACCGATTCGGTTCATCCGCTATCCGCTACAGATCTACGATGCCACACACACACACACACACACACACACACACACACACACAGAGAGAGAGAGAGAGAGAGAGAGAGAGAGAGATTTTTCTATACTCCCAGACCAGCACGGAAGCACGGTACGTAAAGCAAGATACGGCAAGGGAAATGAATTCACGTACCACCGTAGAAGTGTATCACTTGAGGGTGAATACCTACCCTGCCCTTACTGTACGCATGCCGTAGGAAAATCGGAATAAAAAAGGAGAAATGCTACTACACACCAAATTTCACCCAAATGCTTTCAGCCGTTTCAATCAATAAATAATAAATAATAAACAAATATTTTGGGACAAATTGCGCCAGCAAAGCTTGTACTATGGGTACCAGGCAAACATACTTATATAATGTACATAAATACATGCTTTAATACATACAACATCCATGAATCGGGCACAATCATTCGTATTCATCATACAACTGTCTGCCCCTACCGGGATTCGAACCCAGGACCTCTAGCTTCATAGTCAGGGTCACTAACCACTAGGCTATCTGGTCGGTCAAAATAAACTAATATAATAAATTGAAATTGGAACTGAAAACATTCCAAACCCCATCTCCATCAAATTACTCGTTAACAAGACTTAAAAATAAACCGGCCGCGCAAAACAAATTGCTCGATGCGGTCCTGATTTCATTCAGTGCTGGAATCGTGTCTATTGCTGTGCAAACACCAATCAGCCGCAATGGCAGCCATGAATCAACAAAATCATTCATTGATAAAGGGATTGATAAAAGCCGAGTATCATTGAGTTTTGTGCTACGAGCGACTTTAATAACATCATACCAATTAAAAAAATTGCTTCCATGCTGGTCTGGGAGTATAAATTTAGACACACAGACACACCAGTACCTACAGTTTCGTTTAATATTATAATAAATTTAATTAATAATATTATAATAAATTTAATTTAATTAGTTCTGATCATGCTTTATAAAATTAAAGTAAATTGAAAATAGAAATTGCATATATCTTGGAAAATATTGTCTGATTTATTCTCAATTCTCAATATGTATCCTGAATGTTAAATAAATACATTTTTCATTTTCATTTAAAAAAAAAACAGAATTTACTAGTTGCTTCTCCTCCCGCAGATTAATAAGACCATTTTTTTAACAATCGATGGACGTATGAGAGTGGTCACAATAGAAAAAGTAAAAGCGGTACACAAAATAAAGCTGCAAAATATAACATTTTTTTTAATGGACAGATTGTCATAATGCCAGAAAACAAATATTACACTTATATACTCCGGAGCGATGAAACCGGGTAACTTTTCATACAAATTTTTACGGAAAGTGACCGGGTTTCTTTGCTCCCATGTACCTATAGTTTTTTTTAATGGCTGAATACTAAAATGCTGTCTCAAATATGTGTGGAACGGAAATTAAAAAAGAGCGCTTTCCCGGCCTTGGCCTGCAATGATGTATGGAATCCCTTTAAAGACTTCTCGTCTAGTCGCACCTGAAACGTGTCACTTCGCGGCCTGATATAAGGAACATATTATCATTATTTCATTGCATCTTTAAGAAAGTAAAAAAAAAAAGAATCAAACAAGCGTTAGTGTGAAGGTTTACAGTTTAGGTTTTGTATACTATTTATGTTCAGTCTCTGTGGTCTTGTGACGGTAGAAGTTTTTGTTTTTACTTGACAACATTCAGATTTGCCTAAAGCAGTCGTTTTATTATTTAACTAGCTTCTGCCCGCGACTTCGTCTGCGTAGAACTATACACAAAAACCTTCCTCTTGAATCACTCTATCTATTAAAAAAAACCGCATCAAAATCCGTTGTGTAGTTTTGAACATATAAGCATACAAAGGGCCATAGGGACATAGGGACATGGGGACAGAGAAAGCGACTTTGTTTTATACTATGTAGTGAGTGATACAGTCCTATCCACTATAGTTAGAGCATGGTCCGACATTTACGAGCACTTAGTTCGCATCAACTTCTACTTTAGTGCTGACTCTTTCATAATTTTCTTTTATTCGGCCTAGCTCAAGCGAACGGACCCGACGTTGCCGGAATTTCACGGTTCTTTTAAATAAAGCTCTGTGACAAAATTCGTACAAGCGCCAGCCGACGTGACCGAAATTAGGTGTCTTACTCTAACGCTTATGCAAGCCCGCGTCGGAGAAGGATAGATTTTCGTTTGCGTCCAGTAAGTTTAAGGTAAGGTTGCCCTGTAATCTTGTCTAGGGCCTCAGTTGAAATAAAACATACAGTTGGGTGGTTCAACAAATCTTTAGTTAGACGATACTCAACTCAGACCGATACGAAAAAAAGTTCCGAATGTACGGTTTACCGTAATTTTCGTTAATTAAACTAACCTTTTTTTTATTCGGAGGAAAAATGCTGTTAAGCACTATCCACCGCGCCGTTGGGACGACACGGCGGGGTGTATGGGACTCTCCTCCTCCATAACTAAACTAACCTAACCTACTACATTCTGATGAGTTTTTCAAAATATCTGAAAAATGCACGATTTAGAAAGAAAGAAAGAAGACATTTATTCCTTTTTATATAAGATAATATACACAATTTTATAGAAAATAAACAAGAAAAAACATAGACAGGAAAAATAGATCATCAGCGTTGTGTGTTATGACCAAAAAAATTATGACCAACGATTATTATGACCAATGAAAATTATGGGACGAAAAAGGACTCGGGTAGAACGTTATCTGAAACACAAATGAAGTATCAATCTATCTATAGATTAAAATACATAATTTTAATTTCTGAAACGCGTTTTCTGTTCGGTTTTGCAAATCCATGGTAAGATCGGACAAATATAAGTGGTCCATTACCTTTTCATCCACCTTCCGATCAAATGAACTGTCGCGAAAGTCAAACTTTCTTGTGTTAGTAGGCAGGATATAAATCATAAAAACGTTACAGAATTAGCCACCTACACACATACACAAATCACGTCTATATCCCTTACGGGGTAGACATAGCCTGAGGTAACAAAAGCTAAAGGCCATGTTTATCATGATTGTAGGCGTATAGGTGGAAAATGGAATCAAAATAGTGATGGGTCGCTAGCCGCATCGCCTGTAACATGATTCCTAAGAATTTCGCCCGCCTCGATGGGCTTTTACCATGTGCGCGGGACGAGAAGCAACTGGTACATTTGTTTTTCCTTTGCTCCCAGAACAGCATGGAAACTAACTACACGCTGTCTAAAAATACTAAGACAGAAGAAACATCGATTTCCCTTTGCTAAGTGCTGAAATACGATATGTTACTTAAAAGGTGACCGGGGCATCGTGCAAGCGTAGGAGTACTATTACGTCATGAGATTTTCAATTTCCGTAGCTCGCGGCTGTTTCATTTGATTCCCAATCAACTCTATGCCTGTTATATTTATCTTACGTACAGATGGATCTTTGGATGGATATATGTTTTTTATTGAATCAGGCGTTACTTTGCGGAGGTCCATTTCAATGAACAAAAAATTTTTACCTTGCTACTCCGCTTCTCATGTGCAAGATAACCAAGCCTGTGTGAAATATACATGTTTTTCATGCAATCCTCTCTCCACTACTGCCAATAAAACACATATAAATCCGTCAAACTTAACTATCCCTTACACCACACAAACACTGGCGCGTTTCGATCGTTATTTTTCAATGTCAAAAACAAACAAATTATAGGGTGACGGTAACAGTAATAAACATGGAGCAGTAATGCACAATAACTCTTATTTAAAAGACAATAAGGCCATTTATTTTACAACAGTCAATTTAAAACCATATAGCGCATTCGGGTAAATTCGAAATTGGGGGAATTTCGAAACTTGTGGATATCCACTTTATGGGGAATAATTACATAATCTAGCAACGCTTACATAGAAGCTCCAATGTCTTTGGCTTCTAGATAAGCGTTGCCAGATTATGGAATTGTTCCCCGTTTAGTGGATATCCACGATTTTCGAAATTCCCCTAATTTCGAATTTACCCCAATGCACCTTATCATCTTTTAATTAAGAATGAAGTGTCTATTACTGGTGCTTGTCAGCTTAAAGTGTTCAACACTGGTGCAGTTACCCTAATCACTCGCATTACAGAACGCGATTCCAACAACAGTAACAAATAACTGTGTTAACTTGTCTTGAACAAGAAAGAGAAAAAGGAATTGCTTTTAAAACAGTTCAAAAGCATTTTTAATATAATTGGTGCTTCCTTGTAATCTTTGGAATGCCGGCAGAATGGTAACTTCGTTTA
This sequence comes from Pandemis corylana, assembly GCA_949127965.1. NCBI lineage: Eukaryota > Metazoa > Arthropoda > Insecta > Lepidoptera > Tortricidae > Pandemis > Pandemis corylana. The sequence goes on along the minus strand of OX421870.1, from coordinate 10,987,510 downwards.
AACAAAATTAACAGAGCCGTAATGTTTTTGTTTTTGATGTTTTTCGAGGCCCTGTAAATGGAACAATTTTAATTTAAACGTTGAAGACTTTTTCAAAGTAAAATTGTTCAATTATAACAGAAACAGGTTAAAGAATCTCTAACAGATCTGTAGTTAAGAAGTCGCGCAAGAATTATAAATTACGGGTAGGATAACAAACAACCACAAATTAAAGCGCCCCGCCCCGTAAACGATCAAATTTGTTTGACAAACTTGCTTGCCAAACTTCACGTTTTCATCAAACATAAGCGTAAACGATCAAACCAAATATCAAACAAATTTGTTACAGCGCCCCGCGCAAACGGTCAAACTTGCTTGACAAACTTATTTGTCAAACGTCTTCTACCGAGATCTTGTTTGACAAACACCGTCGTACAGTCAAGGGCAAAGATATATATGCAAGTAATGTGAAAGAAAATAAGTAATCATATAAAGTTAAAAAGATATATACTCATTCAAATGGGAATTAATATGCAAACTACACTGGCAACATAAATATGTACCTGGCAAGTCCAAAAACTTGTATACAATCAAAATTCCATTATTAGTATCCTGCAAATAATGCAAAATATTATAGTCATACTTATGTAATTAAATATAGATTCAGTAATTGCCACAAAAATATGTATACAAAATGTAATCTGCGAATATCAACTTTACGGCCTAGTCACACGAAACAAATTTGTAAAGTATGTTTTGACAATTCACGAAAACAGTACAGACTTGTCATTGCATATGTTTGTCGCATGTTTTGACCTGTCACCACGACGTTATCAATCGGCATGTTTAATAGATTTTACAGATTCAGATTTCGTTGATTTTGATTGAAGATGAAAACGCTAGGTAAATTCAGGGACAACTCAAGAAGCTTGTGTTATGGGTATCTACTAGTTACGAGTAGATGACGATATACATACCTATATAAATAAATACATACTTAAATATATAGAACATAGAATGTACGTATGTATGTATGTATGTGTGAATGTATGTATGTATAAGAAAAACATAGAATGTACCAGTTGGTTCTCGTCCCGCGTAGATGGTAAAAGTCCATCGAGGGAATGGGCGAAATTCTTTGGAATCATGTTATAGGCGATGCGGCTAGCAACCCATCACTATTTTGATTAATTTTTCCACCTACACGCCTACAATCATGCTAAACGTGGCCTTAAGGTTTTGTTTCCTCAGGCTCTGTCTACCCCGTAAGGGATAAAGACGTGATATATGTATATCGTATGTATGTATGTATGTAGAACATCCATGACCCAAGCACAAATATTCAAGTTGATCACACAAACATTACCCTGGCCGGGTCTCGACCCCGGGACCTTCGACTCAGAAAGCGGTTGCTTCACCACTGAGCCATCCGTGTCGTCAATATCAAATCATACAGTAATTGGCGATTTACGCTATTTTCAATTTTTTTTTTACTTAATCACCATCATCATCATCATCATTTCAGCCATTACAAGTCCACTTTTTTACTTAATAAAAGGCAAAGTACACTTAAAATAACTGTATAATAAAGAAAACCACTCCTTAAACTTAAGACAAAGTGATTAGAGAGTAATATTTTCTATAGTACGTTATTATTAACATGTTTAATATTTCTTACCGTGATGCCTAATTCGTCAGCAGTATTTGGGTGGTAGGGCCTTGTGCAAGGTCCGTCCGGATCGCTACCACCATCTTACTCGCTAATCCTGCCGCTAAGTAGCAGTGCTTGCACTGCTGTGTTCCGGTGCGGAGAGTAAGACAGCCGGGGAAATTACGGGCACAAGAGGCATTTCATCTTAGTCCTCTAGGTTGGCAACGCATCTGCAATCCCTCCGGGGTTGCGGGTGTTTATGGGCAGTGGTGATCACTTACCATCAGGTGACCCACTTGCTCGTTTGCCTTCCTATTCACATAAAAAAAAAAAAAAAAAAAAAAAAAAGCAGAGCTATATCAAGCACGGATATACCTTCCTCGCATAAGGCAACAATCCTATGTTTTAAATGATCGCTTAAACGATACATTTTCTCCTTCAAAATTAATGAAAAGCCGCCAGATAAACCATAAGAAACGGTAAGTCAAATGGAATTAAAAAATCCAAAAGTGACACATGACACATGCACATACATATGCACAAATCACGTCTTTATCCCTTACGGGGTAGACAGAGTCTATGGTAACAGGTACCTACAACCTACAGGCCACATTTAGCAAGATTGTGGGCACATGACATGATTTAAAATAAATAGAGTAATGATCAGTTAAAGAGTTTGGAATAGCAGTTGTTGTATACGACTTGAAGCTTCAAGTGGTTGGCTGATTACATTAAGATTACAGAGTTCGATGTTACGCAAATACGTTCATAAGCTACACAATAGAGTTGTGTTAATAGAATTTTGGATTGTTTACATATTTTTGGTTATCATATTAGATACATAATTAATTTTTAAATAGTGTATACATATTTTTGAGCTTTACGGTGTTTCTAAGTTTATGGCCTAATACATGAGGACATAATATTGCAAATGTTGTATACATAGTTATCTCTCAAATCATGTATACTAATTTATGTACTTTTGTATGTTGCCAAATTTATGACCATTTAGATGACCATGCTTTTTGACACTCAGTGGTGTTTACATATCTTTGCCCTTGACTGTACACGTTCAAACCTGTTTGTCAAACTCGACATCAATCCAGATTTTCATCAAACGCATCAAACACGTAGATTGTTTGACAAACGCCTCAAACACAGCCGTGCACGATTAAATTGTTTGACAAACACGTAAAGTTTGACAAACAATTTGATCGTTTACCGGGCGCTTTAGAACCCGCATTTTTTAAGCTTACTACATATTATTAACTAGATTTACATAATGGGAATACATATAGGTACATAACTAGCTCCTACCCGCGACTTCGTCCGCGTAGAATTAGACTTCAGAACTGATATTGACAGTATATTCTGCAGTAATTATTTAGGTTGTGACTCTAGGCAGCTACGACCATTGACATGTTTATCGCTATCCCGCGAGAACTATGCAATTTTCCGGGATAACAAGTAGCCTGTTTTAATCAAGGTTACAGCTATCTTCGACCCAAATTTGATCAAAATCCGTTCATTCGTTTCAGCGTGAAGAAGGAACAAACAGACACACTCACTCACAAACTTTCGCATTTATAATATACTAGCTTTTGCCCGCGGCTTCGCACGCGTGAACCATGAGCATTTCAAAGAAGCTAGCAATTAAGCAAGCGAGCAACCAAACCTGCAAGCTTTCAAGCATGCATGCAAGTATGCAAGCAGGCATGCAAGCCTTGAAGCATGTAAGTATGCAAGCAGGCATGCAAACAGGCATGCAAGCATGTAAGTATGCAAGCAGCCATGCAAGCAGGCATGCAAACAGGCAAGCAAGCATGCATGCAAGTAAGCACCCATGCAAGCAAGCATGCAAGCATGCATGCAAGCAGGCATGCAAGCAGGCAAGCAAGCATGCAAGCAAGTGTGCAAGCAAGCATGCAAGCAAGTAAGCAAGCAAGCATGCAAGCAAGTGTGCAAGCAAGCATGCATGCAAGTAAGCACCCATGCAAGCAAGCATGCAAGCATGCATGCAAGCAAGCGTGCAAGCAAGCATGTATGCAAGTAAGCATCCATGCAAGCAAGCATGCAAAGCAAGGACTCAAGCAAGCATGCAAGCCAGCCCCCGCATTGCCCCGCTGCCTTAATTTTTCTGAAACTGTAAATATTGCAGGATTTTTATAAAACAAACCTAACCTAACCTATAGGGCTGTCCTAAAATACATCCTAAATAGCTTTTGCCCGCGACTTCGTACGCGCTAAGTTGTAAAATGAAAAAATAAGTTTTTTCCCGTTCCCGTGGAAATTTTGGGGAGTTTTTTCGAAGTACACTTAAAGCCTTTAAAGAAACACACGTTATAAATGTTAAGTCTCTTTCTTTCGCTGTTTCGTCTGGAAACGTAAAATCCGGTTTTTTCCCGTCCCTGTGGGCGTTTCGGAAAATACTTTCTTAGTGTTCCCCTACACTCCCGAATAAACCTACGTGACAAATTTCAACTTTCCCCCGCTTTTCGTTTTTCCCGTTTCCGTAAGAATTTCGCCAAATAAAGCATTTCCCGAAATTCTTACGGGAACGAAGAAGAAGAATTTTGGAAAATTATCTAATAATGCTCCCCTACACTCCCCAAGGAACCCACTTGCCAAATTTCAGCTTTCTACGACCAGTAAAACGTAAAATCCTGTTTTTTTCCCGTTCCCATGGGAATTTTGGAAAGTAGGTACTCTCTTAATGCTCCTCTACACTCCCGAAGCAACATACATGCCGAATTTCAGCTATCTGCAACCAGAAAACGAAAAGTCCCGGTTTTCCCGTTCCCGTAGGAATTTCGGGAAATCCTTTTGTAGCGCTCCCCTACACTCCCCAAGGGAAATTGAAGGCCAAATTTCAATTTTATACGACCAGTAAAACGAAAAATCGATCCCGTAGAACTGAATACATAAATCCCGTTTTTATCCCGTGGGAATTTCCAAAAAGCATTAAAACATTATTTTACTATTATAATCACCTACTTCTATGCCAAATTTTAAGAGTCTAGTAATTATAGTTCATAGGATTTCGTTAAACTGAATATATAAATCCTGTTTTTTTCCTTATCCCGTGGGAATTTCCAAAAATCCTGAAATAAGTTTCTTAGTTTTGTAATCACCTACTTTTGTATCAAATTTGAAGTCTACTTTTTATAGTTACTGAGATAGCGTCACTCGGAATCGAATATATAATTCCCGTTTTTTCCTTATCCCGTGGGAATTTCCAAAAATCCTTTCTTAGCGGATGCCTACGTCATAAGATCTACCTGAATGCCAAATTTCAGCCCGATCCGTCCAGTGGTTTGGGCTGTGCGTTGATAGATCACTATGTCAGTCAGTCAGTCAGTCACCTTTGAATTATATATATATATAGATAGGATTTCGTTTAACTGAATATATAAATCCCGTTTTTTTCCTTATCCCGTGGGAATTTCCAAATATGCTGAAATTAGTTTCTTCGTTTTGTAATCACCTACTTTTGTATCAAATTTGAAGAGTCTAGTTATTATAGTTACTGAAATAGCGTCACTCGGAGTCGAATATATAATTCCCGTTTTTTCCTTATCCCGTGGGAATTTCCAAAAATCCTTCCTTAGTGGATGCCTACATTGTATAAGGTATCTATGTGCAAAATTTCAAGTCTCTAAGTCCAGTGGTTTGGGCTGTGCGTTGATATATAGTTAAGTCAGTCAGTCAGTCAGTCAGTCAGTCAGTCAGGACTTTGAATTTTATATGTATAGACTAGCTTTTGCCCGCGGCTTCGCTCGCGTTAAGAAGAATAGTATGCATGCAAAGTCTCAGCCCGATCGGTTTAAAATTGACAAAGTTTCATACAAAGTTTCGTCCCCTATTTTATCCCCTTGGGGGTAGAATTGATCAAAATCCTTTCTTAGCGGATGCCTACGTCATAACATCTACCTGCATGCCAAATTTCAGCCCGATCCGTCCAGTGGTTTGGGCTGTGCGTTGATAGATCACTATGTCAGTCAGTCAGTCAGTCACATTTGAGTTACCTATATAATATTTAGAAAGAAAGAAGTACAGTTTGACAACAAATATAATGCGCATCGGCAGTATTCGTTTGCGCAGAGAAGCGCAGACCAGTTTCCGATGGTAGCCGAACGTGTAAATAATCTATATTGAACTTTATTTGCAAGCGCAACTGGCAGAGTATTGCTTGCTTTGCATTCTTAGCTCTGTCCCGCTTACACGATTTTGCCATTGTTGGTACGAAATCGATCGACCAATAACAGCGCCAGAGTTTCCCGCGCTACTAAAATTGGTATACTGCGCAGGTACATCGTGGAGCATTATTTTTGCTGTCAAACTGTAAGGATGACCATCGAAAAACAATGTATGTCGTTGGCGGCGAGAGGGTTAAACACGAAAGACTGGAATATGGAATTTTTGGATATTATTAGAAACTGAAATTGACGCAGAAAAACACCAAGTTCATTGTTATTCGCTCGACAACGGGGCACCTATATTTGACGTAGTATGAGTGAAGCCTCCAGACAAGGGTTTCTGTTGATTGCAGGTCGTAATTTATATAACGAACGCGTGTTCGGGCCACGAGACCTACGTTGCGAAAACTTACTGGCCAGTTAGAAAGGATGCCGTAAAAAAAGGAAACTTTCGGACTGTGGGCTACGTGACGCATTTGGCTGATCTTGCCATAAGTATTTCGAAATTCGAATTTCGTTACGAGACTTTCTACATACTCCTTGCGCCGCCTCTCTACGTGCTTTATATTTTTTAATGTTGACTTTTGACACTAGTGTCACGAAAAAAGGAACATACTTAACTGTCCCTCCGTGTGGTCAAGAGCTGCGGTTGGTTTTTGGATTCGTCCGAGGGGAAGAGCAGTGCTTGGTCCGGTGCATTCTGGGCATCCGCTAATGATATCCTGGCAGTTTCTAAAGGAATATCATCGACCGTGGGCTAAGAGCCTGAGGGGGGGGGGGGGGACCATTACCGTCCAACGTTGCGGACATTTTAAGATTTTTGAATTATATGTTTGTCACTTTGACATAGGCGAAGTTGTCGTTACTATAACGACTTGATATGCCTCAAATAAGAAGAAGAATGCAGTAGTTTGAAGCCTCTTCCATGACTGGTCATCTATTCACCATGTTAGTATAATAATTGTGACACAACATTTCTTCTAACAAACCGTATTACATTTGTTACCTCGCTAATGGGACAGAATAACAAGTAATAGTGGATGAGTCGGGCGAAAATCTCACGAATCATGTCGTCCATGCGGCTAGCAACGTCACTATTTTGATTCCTCTTTCCACCTATATGCCCACAATCCTGCTAAATGTAACCTTTATGTAGGGTTGCCAACTTTTATTAGAAGTAACCGAGTTCGAAGGAGGTAAATATAGATCACGGACTTACAAAAAATAATATCATTTATTTTATATATGTATCGTATGTAAACTCTTTATAAAAAACATACTATGTACCAGTTGCTTCTCGTCCTGCGCAGATGGTAATAGCCCGTCGAGGGAAATGGCCAAATTCTTAGGAATCATGTTATAGGCGATGTGGCTAGCAACCCATCACTATTTTGATTCCCCTTTTCACCTATACGCCTATAATCATGTTAAACGTGGCCTTAGGTCTTGTTACCTTAGGCTCTGTCTATATCCCGATTCCCGTTTACCATCTGCGCGGGAAGAGAAGCAACTGGTATATTCTATGTTTTTTTCTTTACTCCCATAACTGCATGAAAGAAATGATAAAGAGTACAATCTATTTTAGAGTACTGCTGGCAACCCTACCTTTATGTCTTGTTACTTAAGGCTCTCCACCTCTGATCCACCCATTCAGCATAGACTATTCGCTCGTTACCTATGACCCGATAATAATACGTCAGGAAGCCGAAGCTCTTGTCGAAACAGTTTTATATTTCATCCTTGTTAAAAAACGCAAAGTATTTCGGCGTCTCGTCGACTGACATCCATCTCGGTAATGGCCAATTTGTGTCGACGCCTCTCGAGTGCCTCAAAAATGTAATTTTGTCACTGTTTATTCTTTAGGGAACGCTGAAGATCCCTCCAGATTAATTGACGTGGCGAGCGAGTACGGCGGAATGTTGATTTTTGGAGGATAAAATGGCCTCAATAATTCGGGAATGTGGGATGCACATTCTACGCAAGAAATTAGAGTACGCATACTTACATACTACTAAATATTATAAATGCGAAAGTTTGTGAGTATGGATTTAGCACGAGGATAGACTACTTATATAACCTGGAATAACATATAGGTTACTTTTGTGTAGTTCCTTCGGGGTAGCAGTAAACAAATTCTCTGCGTATTTTATTGAATCAGGCGTCACTTTGTGGCGGTCCATTTTAATGAACAAGAAATATTTATCTCGCTACTCCGCTACTTTGTGCAAGATAACCAAGCCTGTGTGAAATGCTGTGTTTATGTGGTAGTAGTGGAGGAAAGGATTGCATGAAAAACATATATATTTCACACAGGCTTGGTTATCTTGCACGTGAGTAGCGGAGTAGCAAGGTTTTTTGTTCATTGAAATTCTCTGCGGACAAAGTCGCAGAAACCGCTAGTATATAGATTCCAGGTTTGTTTGATTCCAAAATGTGATTTCATATCTTAACAAACACTAAGAAAAAAAGTCACATTTCTTCTAAATATCATTTTTATGATCTATTATCACGGCAGCTGTTCAAAATAAGACCTCACTCCGCATGTGAGGCGTTATATTCTGCCGAGATGACTTATGAGCAACAACTCGGTAATCTAAGTACAGTTCGGTTAGATCTAGATGTTACAGAGAAAATAACATCTGCTTTACTGTAGTTTAGAGTAATTGTTTCTACCCGCAACTACCGCGTGTCGTTTTCGGCTGCCGTAAAAAGAGTCGAGTTTCGTCGACCTCGCGCAGTCCTCCGTTTTAGTGGTTTGACCTTATCTCAGAGAAAAGCCTACATTTTTATTGCGTTACACCAGTAAAACGCAGTATTTTTACTCCAGAATCAGAATCAGAAAAAATGTTTAGTGTACAGTCGCCATCAGATGTATCACAGCGGGCGAGGTCCTCAAAATATTTCAGAGAAACATTAAATTTCAATAAATTCGTTACACTAGATAAGGTTAATAAAATCAGGACACGCAATTCGTTGAATTCGTCATAAATATAGGAGCAGCGACTTTTCAATAAATTAGGAACGTTAAATGGGTTAAAAATATTAGGAAGCACAAATGGTCAAAGGTAATACGCAGTCAGGGTGATCATGAGTGTGTCTTCGCAAAAGTGAAACGGTCGCTGGCTCAGCATTACGCCGTCTGTGACTCACGAAAATACACAGCAGTGGCGTGGCGTCAATAGAGAGAGACAGAGAGAGAGAGAGAGAGAGAGAGAAACATTTATTTACACACATTCGATACACGTTGATATATAATAGGAAGAAATACAAAATACTTAGCATAGATATAATAGAACTCGATTCTTCTCTCGATTCGGCTTGCCTTCTGATTTTCTTGACGCCACACCACTGATACACAGGTATTATATAATATATATATATGTAAATATAATACCTCAGTTCATAAACTCAAAACCTATACGTCGTATGTCTGCCTGAAGAGAGATGTCTGCTTGACATCCCCACAATTGTCTTTACTTTGTCAATTGTCTTGTGTTACTTGGGGTACATTTCATTCCATTATTTTTCTAAAGCAACACAATTCAAGCATTCAAATTTAAAAATGTACCGAAATCACAACAAAAAAACAAACGTACATACCTACATACATATATAAATCAAGTCTTTATCCCTTACGGGGGAGACAGAGAGAGGTAACAAGACCTGGCCACGTTTAGCATGATTGTGGGCGTATAGGTGGTAAGGGGAATCAAAATAGTGAAGGTTGCTAGCCGCATCGCCTATAACATGATTCCTAAGACTTTTACCATGGTACATTTTATGTTTTTTCTGTATTACCAGACCAGCATGAAAGATAAAATTAATAAAAACAAACGATTTGATCAATATGTATCAGGCTATGCTAGTAGGGGAGAAATAGCATGAAAGAGCCAGGTTTTGAAAGAGCCACTTGCATTATTTCGGTAGTTTTAGAACAAATTTGGTTGGCAATATTATTTTTAGGCGGCAACACTGATTTCCCGTCCTAAAACATTTGACAGTTCGCCGAAACCAACCGCCATCGGTGCATCGAGTCGAAGTTCTAGGCACTCAAAAGTAAGTTTTGGGGTGCGAGTCGGGTTACCTCCACGTGTGATTAAGAGCTGCGGTTCGTTTTTGGATCCGTCCGGGGGGAAGAGCAGTGCTTGGTCCGGTGCGCCCTGGGCAACGGCTAATGATTTCCTGGCAGTTTCTGAGGGATATCATTGACCGTTGGCTAAGAGCCCGACAGGGGGGAGGGGGGTCTTTGACCATTACCGTACAACGTTGCCGACATTTTGTCACAAGATTTTTAAATAAAAATTTTTACATTGACATTGGCGAAGTTGTCGTCACTATAACGACTTGATACGCCACAAATAAAAGAAGAAGAAGAAGAAGAAGAAGTAAGTTTTTTGTCTCAACTGGCTCTTTCATGCCACTTCTCCCCTACGGCGTGCTAGATTGCAGAACCAACTGGAAGCATTTAATAAAACCCTCATATATTTGTCCAATAGTTTTTATGAAACGGATGCCGACCCACGTCCTCATATTTTACAGGGTGGGAACAGTTCAACAAAAAATAAATTTAAAATACGGAAGTGATCGATAAATCAGCGCTCGCTATTAGTTCCGCCCGGTATTGCGATGGCGAGCGATAGATATTAGATATCGATGAGTTATGAGACGGTTTGTAGTGGTACTGCAATTTGAAAGGGACCGCTTTGGTTCAAGCCGCGAGAATTGGCTGCAAAAAGTTGGATGCCTATAAGCTCCACGATATCGTTTTACAGACGTTATGAAATGGTACATTGTGTAAAGTAAAAAAAAAGTAAAAAAGTCTTTATTTATAATTATGCAATTGGTTACAACATGTTTGTTCGGCAGCCTCCGCACTAGACTCAGGGCCTGCGTCGCGGAGACTAGATACAGTTATAACAATAAGGGACCAATATAAAAATCCGAAATAATTTGTTTGTGTGTGTGTAGTATGTGAGTGTTAGTGCATTTAATTACTCTTGGAGTAATTACTAAATGAGCTAATTATAAACCATATATGTGAATAGGTACCTGACTATAAAGTCGCTTTCCGCTGTCTGTCTTTCGGTCTGTCCCTATGTACGCTTTTTTTAATAGATAGAGTGTTCACGAGGAAGGTTTATATGCATAGATTCTACGCAGACGAAGTTGCGGGCAGAAGCTAGTAATATTATAAATGCGAATGTGAATTTACTTGTTTGTTATGCTTTCACGTGTTAACTAGTCAACCGATCGCGATAGATTTAGATTGATTATTTATTCATTCAATAAAATTACATAATAAATTGTACATTGTCTAGTTAGGAGAATTCAGATTGAAATCGTCAAGAGTAAATAAAATAATAAAACGATCAGGGATAAAATTTGGTATACATTACAGTTTGAGTCCGTGGGAAGGGTACAGGATGGTTTTCATTCCGGGAAATAGTATATACATATAGTTCCCGCGGGCGCGCTATAAACGCATTCTCCACAGACGAAGCCGCAAGAAATTTCAGACACCGAAACTCGTGTAAGCAAGCCTAACGAAATGGCCGAACGTTTTGGATTGCAATAATGTGGATCCATTTAACCTTCAAGCGCTTATGTCAGGAAATGACAACGCAAGGTTTGCCCCGTGTCAAAAAATATGAAATGCCGTTCCCACATGTCCATGAGAAATGTTTGATCACGCGCGAGTGTTTTGCATTTTGCATATGTCTGCCGGTTTTGGTTTGAGCTCGCAGAAACGAGACAAATTTTGGTGTTATATCAACTCCAGGGGGCAATTTCCAAATTCGATTTTCGAAGTTCGCATCGTACCGTCTCTCAGCAGTTAGCGGTTGCGTTGTAGTCGGAATGCAGTCCGCCTGTACTGGCTCTAATAGGTAGTGCAAGTTTGTGGAGCTGTACTGCAAAGGACTTTTTACCCCGGTGTCGTTAGCAGGAAACAAGCGTTTTCCAATACCCAGCGAACCACCGCTCTGATTGGAAAACTAAACCGTCATCGTATTCCATTTCACGCGGTTGAAAAAAGCGATCTATGCAGCCGAGGCCACGGAACTGTGTTTGTGCTAGATTGGAGTGCTCTAATACTCGTTACTGACGGGTTTGTTTCGTTACAATTTTCACTAGTTGTTGACAGGGGCTTTGCTTGACGTCTTAATGCGATTTAATTCTGAGCCATATCTATACTAACATTATAAAGAGGAAAAATTTGATTGTTTGTTTGTTTGCATTGAATAGGCTCCGAAACTACTGGACCGATTTCAAAAATTCTTTTGTCGTTAGAAAGCTACATTATCACTGAGTGACATAGGCTACTTTTTACCGCGGAAAAATACCTTTTTCTACGGGAAAATTAATTTATCGCGGGCGAAGCTGCGGACGGAAGGCTAGTAGATTATATATGTATAACGTTACTGGTTTTAGTTCCAGTTTTAAGTTCTGCTACGCCTTAGTAGGGTCCATATTTGTACTGGCTAGAATAATATGAACATCTTGTTGGTCCATGGTTGCAATAAATGATTGATTGATTGATTGAAAAAAAAACTTCCCTCTTGTGCAATATTCTATTCTATTCTCCCTTAATGGCGGCCGGTTGATTCTGTCCACGTCAACGAGTGAGCAGCAGCAAGGAAATAATTTTGCAACTAAACCCCTTTTCGGCTGAGTGCTGATGTGGAGTCACCCTAGGACAAACACAAAATTAGTATGAGTACTTACAAAAATGGAGGATACAGGTTAAATTAAAGCCTTATATTATTAGAGCTAATAAAATCACACAATATGTTAATAAAAGGAGTAAAGACATAACGAAGAAGAATTTGTGCAATATTTAAATTGTTTGAATGCTATACTTAAACCTGCTGAAGATATGACAGCTGTCAGTTGCACTCTTGCTCTGGCAACACTGTACTTAAAAAATGATTTTGTAACAATGTGTGGAAAAAAAAGCTTCTAATTATAATAAAGACAATAGTTTTCAACAACGCTCATAACAATCACCTCTTAGTGTAGAAGTAGGAACTATTATCAAAAATGATGAGGCACTTTCTCAGTCACCTATATAGCCACGCCTGAATTCGGGTAAAGAACTTCGCTAGAGCATATTTCGACTGCGCAACAAATTCCTTCATCCCTCAATATTCCAGAAAAGTCGGAATAAATTATTTATGGCGTAATATTTTGCACTTATTACCCATTATACCGCCGTCGAAGGGTTCAGCATAATAGAACTTTTATTACGCGCAATTTGAGCATTACGATGTCCATTTATATAGCTGTCAGAGGATTTTTACCCAAGAAACCTTGATGTTTTCCTGATTCATAATAGCTGTAAAAACTTCACTAGCTCGTGATTTCTATTATCCCATTTACCTACCTACTTGTAGGCTATTATTAATAATATAATAATATAGTCTTTTTATTCCGAATTCGCTACAATTTCAGTAAGTATGTTGTTGTTGTTTTTTATTTTATTTATTTATTTATTTATTTATTTATAGGATCACAAACAGTCATACATGGCTCATAAACAAATCACAAAGAGTTTACATCACTGACAAAACAGTGTTCACATTTAACGTAACACAAAATTAAATTGTTATTAAATTGTCGTGTAATTCGGCGTGCCTCATGGCATAGGCCTCTTCCGTGTAGTGGAGGGTTTGGGCTATAATTCCCACGCGCGCCCAGTGCGCATTGGGAACTTAACACACACCATTGAATTTCTTCGCTGATGTGTGCAGGTTTCCTCAAGATGTTTTCCTTCACCGAAAAGCTCATGGCAAATTTCAAATGTAATTTTCGCACATAAATTCCGAAAAACTCAGAGGTGCGCGCCCGGGATTTGAACCCACGACGCACTGCTTTAGAGGCCACAGGTCCAACCACTAGGCTACCACGGCTTTTGTAGGCTACTGGGAATATAAAAAACCGGCCAAGTGCGAGTCGGAGTCGCGTACCGAGGGTTCCGTATTCGGCAAGTGAATATAAAATCCAGTGTCAGCAGATCCCTGCCCCTAAGCTAAATGTAGGCAGTGGCAGTGTTTTAATTAATAAACATGCAATAGAAAAAATCCTCGTAGTTTGAAGGTTGGGCTAAGTGGAATTTTAGATATCCTGGTGGTTCGCTGGTTGGCTGAGTGGAATTTTAGAATTCCTGGTGGTTCGCTGATTGGGCTAAGTGGAATTTTAGATATCCTGGTGGTTCGCTGGTTGGCTGAGTGGAATTTTAGAATTCCTGGTGGTTCGCTGATTGGGCTAAGTGCAATTTTAGAATTCCTGGTGGTTCGCTGATTGGGCTAAGTGGAATTTTAGATATCCTGGTGGTTCGCTGGTTGGCTGAGTGGAATTTTAGAATTCCTGGTGGTTCGCTGATTGGGCTAAGTGGAATTTTAGAATTCCTGGTGGTTCGCTGATTGGGCTAAGTGGAATTTTAGATTTCCTGGTGGTTCGCTGGTTGGCTGAGTGGAATTTTAGAATTCCTGGTGGTTCAATGGTCGGACCAAGAGGTATATAAAATTCCTTATAGTCCAAGTGTCGGACAACGCTGTCAATGAAAGTTATTATCATTTAAGCGGTCGGCCTATAGCAGATATTTGACACGGACTTGGAAATGTGTCGATTTGTTCAATTTCATTCAATGTGAAAATCTTGTGCCATACATATTTTTAGAATCTCGATTATATATAATCTTTTATTAAATCAACTAAATACGTAAAATTACAATAGGTACACACAAAATTAACATATGAAACCTAAAATTATTCTAAACTTAATGAACAAAAAATGGACCTCCGCAAATAACGCCTGATTCAATAAAATAAAGAAAGAAATAGTACATTACTGCAGAGGCCGTGAAGTAAGGGATTGCTGGACGAGTTTGGGGTAGGTGGCCGAGTCGAAGACGAGGCCAGATAGAACGAGTCCTGCAATCCCTGTTTCGGCCAAAGCTTGTATAGTGCTTTTCTCAAACAATGTGAGGAAATATTAAAATTAAAATAACTATTAGACAATCAAGTAAATCATAGTTACTTTTTTCCGGTAGCATATTTTGCATAGCTAAATTTTCCTCCTCTTTTAAATGAGGCGGAGTACAGTTCATAAGTTCCCCGTCACTTTCATCACTAGAAGTCATTTTTATTTCTGTTAAATTATAATAACAATCACTACGAAATACGCATAAGCAGAAAAAAAGATTTTCGATTTGCCACCTTTTTTATTTTTTAAATGTACTAATTTGATCCAGCTATTTGAGCACCATGTTTAACCGCACATAAATATAGTACCATAGATTTTTTTTTATGTCGCAATTATGCCTAGGTACAGATTGTGGTGGTGGTTGGCTGTATGTAATTTTTTCCTTTGCCAATTTAATTTTAGTATAGAAATTTAAAAAATTAGAGCAGCGGACAAAAATGGATTTTCATACTAACTTTTGTGGCCTAAGCCAAGAAGTAATGTAGGGAGCCATAAACGAGAAACTTCATGTCCTCATATCGGGACATTAACGCATACATTTCCGAGCATGTTTGAGAAAAAACAATTTATTGCCACAAAAAAAGATTTACAAAAAACGAATTAAGTAAAAATACTCAAACGGTGACTATTGTGACAAAAGGTGTCGGCGTCAGCATAAGCTGCTGGTGCCGGTCCCGAGGGCGACGCCCGCAGCGCTGGTTTTCACCTACCTGTATAATGTAAATAAAATAAAAATAAACTACGACTAAAATATAATATTACTAAAAGAGGTCCACTTAGCCATGGTGTCGAAGATGCTCGCAGCATTTCCTCAATGAAAAATGAAAATGAAGATTTATTTTCGCAAATTGGCCGCCAAGGGCTCTTTTACATGTCTTTTTGAAACTACCAGCGCGTTCGGAATGAATTGCTATGCTGATTCTTTGTCCGAGGAAGCTGCCAACTCTTCGGTCCGCTGTGACGTCGATTAACATTTTTGTTACCGCCTTAAAAAGTCCTAGACCGCTGACTGGGTTATTACTTACGTCTCTTTCAACAAATTTACAGCGAAACAAATCCATCAAAGTAATGGCCATATTCTGCGCGGCTATTTTCGTCTTGTTTACTGGCACGGATGACGTCATCTTTGCACAGCTATCATTAGCTAAGTAAGCCCTAAGTGGACTCCACGTTCACACGGGATTCGTAAAGCATGTAAGTAACCAATTTCATGTAAATTCCCACGCTCTTATGTAATTAGCAACACATCCATCTAAACGTTGGAGGACCATACTTATCTTGCTACCACTCTTGACATGGCGACCAAGACAACTCTGCCAAGTAACGGCGAAGAAAAGACGTCAGGCTAGAAAAGAAGCTATTATACAAACTTTATTGTTTTTTACTTCCATGCTGGTCTAGCAAATAAAAAACATAGAATGTACCAGTTGCCTCTCTTCCCGCGCAAATGGTAAAAACCCATTCAGGGAATGGGCGAAAATCATAGGAATCATGTTATAGGCGATGCGGCTAGCAACCTATCACTATTTTGATTCCACTTTCCACTTCTACGCCCTCAGTGTCTTGCTAAACGTGGCCTGTAGGTCTTGTTACCTTAGGCTCTGTCTACTCCGTAAGGGATAAAGACGTGATTTGTGTGTGTGTGTGTGTATTTTTTTTTTAAATTGTCGTGATAAAGATTAAAGATTTTGCCTTCGGTTAGAGTTTGATATACTACATTTATGTGGTCCCTACATAAGAATGTTATCTGATGATAAGCCGAATTAGAGTGAGGTACTTGCACTCTGTGTCAGTAATTTCTCCAGCAGCTGTCTTGCTCTCCACGCCGCAACACAGCAGCGCCAGCAAGCGACAGCATTAGCGAGTAAGAGGATGGAAGCGATACGGACGGACCTCTCATGCACAAGAAAACATTTTTTTACCGTAGATTTTCATTGGAGTCCACGGTAACTTATTTATGCTTGCAGACGCGAGCGAAGTATTTCAATCTGTCATAACTATTATTTTGTTAGTGGTAACTGTTGAAATATTTATATTTAGAATACATTAAGCTTTCCGCATCAAAAACGAACATAATTTGAAATATTCACAATATACTAATGTGTGTGGAAAAACAGCTAAACTATTATTTCGGGGCTTAAAGTTTCTGTTTACTCGTTAACCTCTATGTAAAGCAATTATAGTTCGGGAGGTAGGTAGCGTTTAAATGGAAGAGGAAATTTCATGCCGACTGAAAATTACAACCTTAATATTTTTTCTTGATTAATTACATGGACTCTGAAAGACATCAAATCCAATAGCGTTAAAGCTACAAATGAAAGCATGTTAATCTTATCAAAGAAATGTGCTTGTAAAGAGTATGTTGGCCTGATGTCCTTACCAAAGTCAACAACAACACTTTAAATTTTTCTAAAGCTATTAAAAGTCATAGTCAGAAATGTATATACTCGTAACTCGTGACTGACGTATTCATAATTGTACAGCTGTTTATTATTGTTTAATTGAAAAATATCAAAAAAACAATGTCATGATTTTCTGTAAGGTATGAATCAAAATTATCACTATATTTTGAAACAACTTTTACATGTTCCTTGCACAATGGGTGCGAAGCTCATTTAGATGATTATTGAACGTATTAATAGCTGCATAAAATAATATATTTATTGGCATAAAATCGGAAAATGCGATGATGCCTCCCGTACTATTAGAATAACCCACAGGCGGTCCTAACTTTAAATTGAGGTTGCCCAAACCACGGTTGTGAATGAATTTGACATCAATTGTAACTTTATATGTAGAAACAAATGAAATGTAATTTCCAAACGCTTTCATTTTTTAACATCGTTATTATTATTTACCAACCTTTGCAATAAACTGAGTGACAAAATGATGTACTTAATTGAATCTTGTCACCGAAATGTCGGAAGGCCACCAATGAGATGGACCGATGTTTTTTTTAGAAAGAAGAAAGAAAGAAAACATGTTTATTACCACTAAAAACCATAAAAAAAACATCAAAACACAAAAATAAAAGGATTAATTAGTGGTAAATGATTCGGCGTCAGCAAATGCTGCCAGTGCCAGCTCGCACGAGCGACATTTCAGCGCTGTTTTTCAGCCGGAACACATACTGCTCGCTCCAACAGTTACACCAAAAGCCCTTACACCAAAAAATAGGCTCACTCACAAAATACATTTTACATAGTAACAAATTTGGTAAATTTCCATTTAAATAATGACAATAACAATGTAGGCATTACAAATATTTCATTAAGTAAGTAAATGCTTTATTGTACAAATATAAAGAAGCAGAGACAAATCACAATATACCTATAAGGGATCTCTACCAGTTAACCTTTGAGTAAATGAGAGGAGCATTAAGCGAGAGACCGACAAAGAGTGAGTTTAAAATATCCATATAGTGAAAGCCACAATAGAGCGTACATCTCAAAATACAACAAACATTTCATAAATAAACTACTAAATATCATTAAACACATGCATACATACACACTACATACAATATGAGTACACACATACAATATTTTAATTATGATTACATTGCACTAAGTTCTAGCCACGCTTCTGATTAATTATACATACTAATTTGCTTGTTCAATATTATATTCTTACAGTGTAACTTGAAACCATACAAGTAATTTTAGAGTGGAAAGCAGCCACTGGATGCTAAAGGCTTGAGATCGGAAGGAATAGCGAGCATTAGAAGAGATGGGTTGCTTAATGCGTGCCAAGTTCTATTCAACATAAAGGGACAAAGCTATACATCTAGCTCATAACTGTGTCCGTTACGATGAATTAAACTTGGCACACATTCTTCTTCTTCTTTTATTCGTGGCGTATCAAGTCGTTATAGTGACGACAACTTCGCCAATGTCAATGTAAAAATTTTTATTAAAAAATCTTGTGACAAAATGTCGGCAACGTTGTACGGTAATGGTCAAAGACCCCCCCCCCCCCCCCTGTCGGGCTCTTAGCCAACGGTCAATGATATCCCTCAGAAACTGCCAGGAAATCATTAGCCGTTGCCCAGGGCGCACCGGACCAAGCACTGCTCTTCCCCCCGGACGGATCCAAAAACGAACCGCAGCTCTTAATCACACGTGGAGGTAACCCGACTCGCACCCCTTGGCACACATTAACAATTGTGGTAAGTAGCCTCCAGAGGCCTTACTATGACGTCTTAATGCGATTAAATTGTGATTTTTTAGCTGTCATTTACGACAAGTCTAGTATGGATCAGACAGCAATCGATTCGACTTTGGCTCGGATTTGAATCGCATTAACCCGTCAAGCGTCCAAGCGACTACAGTAGTCCCTAACTTTTTCGGGCGGGAGGCTTAAAGAGAGAGCGAGAAGCATATATAGCGAGTTGTCGCTGGCTCTTCCTAGGGAGGAAGACCTGGCCAGTGGCGCGAATGCATAATGCAGTCCCTAGGACATTTTCCGCCCGAAAAAGTTAGGGACTACTGTAGTCGCTTGGACGCTTGACGGGTTAAGATGTCACGGTAAGGCCCCTACACTAAGCATTAGGTGGGTTATGGTTGAAAAAGAGAGAAGAAAATCGAATCTTGCAGCTCTTTGTAGTGGTTAATTTTATGGCTGTCATAACAAAGCAATCTAGTCCTGTTTTTTAAAATGTGAGACTTTTTAAAGTGATATATATGTACAGTCGAAGAACTCAAAATGGTATACACACCCTCTTATTCCCTTGGCAATAGAATCGTGTGTAGATCATTTTGAGCTCTTCGACTGTTTACAAACTTTTGATGCTGGCTGTACATGGCGCCCAAAATGGTGTTTCGTGTGACCAAAAATGACCTTACTCTTTTTTATATATTCTATTCTAACAAAAACGCAGTACTAATATGTGTCAGGTATGAACGTAAAGTATCTCATCGAGGAAAAATGAAAATTTGGCAACTGCGACCCCGTTCGTAACAAAGGACCATTTTGGGACATCGTGCTGTAACCAATCAAATTTATTGGCGTCGTTAAATTCGTGAGCGATTGACGAATGTGTACGAAGTCCTGCCTCAGCCAACGAAGCCAATAAACCTTTGTAGCAGGTGTAAGTAAACTGCAGTTGCCACAGTCGAAAGCTTGCAGATAGCTCACGAGTGTGATCCTTGATTCTATACCAGGTTACCATAACGTCTTAATGCGATTCAGTTTACGTTCGCTCGCTGTCAGATCGATACTAAAAATGACAGCTTAAACCTGAACTGAGTCGGAATTGAATCGCATTAAGACGTCTTAAAATTAATCAAGACTATTTCAGTGCATGCCTAGTTTAGCTAGACAGAACACTCCGGTAATGTTTGCCAGGATTATTTAATACATACATACATAAATCACGTCTTTATCCCTTACGGGGTAGACAAAGCCTAAGGTAACAAGACCTTCTTTTTTGACGTGGTCTTTGGGCCACGTTTAGCATGATAGTGGGCGTATAGGTGGAAAGGGGAATCAAAATAGTGATGCGATTGAAAAATGTTTCCTTGCATTGATCGATGTTCAAAGTGTACGGTGTCAAAAGTCGGGTCCTCGTCTGCGAGCGTGACTGTTGCACGTTACAGTAACCAAAAACCTAAGTGTGGACGTGGCGTTCTGTTTGCAGCAGGCTCGCGAGCCACATCCACACTAGGGTGTTTGGTTACTGTTACGTGCTACAGTTACGAATACGTCTTGCAAATGAGTAGGTACCTGGGGTGGCTTCAAAATGCAAAATTTCGATGAAAAATTTACAGGAGCATTCAATCAAACTAATTCCAACCATTGCGTTGAAGTGTCAAATACTACGAGATTTGTTTGTCGTTCATCGAATCGCCCCGAGTGATGCAGCCGTAACAATCTGTGACCAACGACACTTTTAATTACTATGACCCACATCTCTTTAATCAAAGGCCGAGTCGCAATACCTAATGAGGACTGGATTTTGTGGAGGTTTGTTGCCATTTTAAAAACAAACGACGGTTAAGTTATGATTTTATCAAAAAATTTGAGATACTCGCTTTGAATACAGAAGAATTTTGACCAGCTATAGGCGGGTATATTGGTGGAAAGAGAAATCGAGATGGCGATGGGTTGCTAGCCGCATCGCTTTAACATGGATTCCCTAATATTTTCAAGTATTAGCGATAGATATTTATGATCTGCGCGGGAACAGAAGCAGCTGCTACGGTCGGCCAAGTAAGAGGTCTAACACTTTCATCTAATTTCTATCAAATGAATTTGTCGCTGAAGTTGAACTTTGAAGTTGATAACCACACTTCTTATTGACATTATATTCTAGGGAGGCAGATATCATATTTGGGTTATGGTACATTCCATATTTTCTCTTTGCTCCCAGATCTAAATGGAAGAAATTTCCATCGATAGTAAATAATCATTGCAGTAAATAAAAAGTCATTAAATCAATTTGGATTCTACTTCCAGCGAACCAGTATCGAAACTTCACGGAACAGGTACAAAACTCAAGGGTATCTCCTAAATTCAATCAACCGTTAACTCAATTGTACTAAAGTTCGACAAATTCAATTTGCCGGCCCTTACACTTTGGATATCAATTTCGTGTAATCTATCGGCTCTGTACATAAACTAAAATATAAAAAACGGGCAAGTCTGTACGAATTTTTTAAGCCAAAAATTTTAAAGGGTGTAGGGTGAAATGAGGCGCCAAGAAGTACACACAGAAGGTTTATTAAGTAAAGTTACAAAATAAGTTAAGTCTTACTCTAGTCGAATACCCTAGCTAAGCAAAAGCATAACCATATGAGTTTTGGAATGGACCGCAGCGGCGTTCTCACTCCACTCACTTGATCGTTTTCCACTGGAGGATGGCAGAGGCCTTCTCTCCAGCTTGACCGCTGGCTAGCGAATGATGATGGTCCGGCGGCGGCTGCTGCGGTTTTATAGGGACCGCGCGCCGCGTTCGGAGATGCTCGGGTCCGTGTCGGTTCGCCGAGCGCGATAGATAGCGAGTGTGTGAGCAGGAACGTATTCGAGTCCACGCGCATTGCGTAGTTGATGTGATGTTTCGTTAACTTGTCGCTTCAAGGGTAAAAAATACAGTCAGCTTTGTAGCGAAAATACTTTGAATATGGCACCAGTTTTGTTGAAAAAATTACTGCTGGAATATTTCGGAACTGTTTTGAGATACCGCTGATTAAATGCAAAAACGTTGCTTAATTAAATAGATAACTACTGCTATATTTGAAACCGTATACTGAACGACTTTTGTTTTTAGATGCAATGCAGCAATGGCAAATAATTTTGGTATCACGCGTCCTTTTAAAGTTAATAGGTACATATAATCCGGCTCGAAGGACCAATGTTTGGTTCTTATATTAATTAAAAGGCCGAACTTACACTGGTGAAACTTTATTTTCCCTTTTGCACTGTTATAAGGTTAATAAAAAATAATAGATTTTAGGTGAGTCCCTCATTGTTGCGCCATTTTGAGAGAGAGAGCGAGAGAGCGCCCTGTGCGAGAGGGAGCGCAGCTTAGGCGTTTTTTACTTAAACGCATACACATACATAAATCGGGTCTTTATCCCCTACGGCGTAGTTAAAGCCTATTAAAAAGATCTAAAGGCCACGTTTAGCATAATTGTGGGCGTATAGGTGGGAAGGGATGTCAAAATAAAGTTAACATTGTAAAGTAACTTGATGCAACTCACATAAAATTTAGTCCATTTGCTGCGTACTCTTTCTTGTCCGTGGAAAGATCGCAAACGGCGAATCCCAAATGTCCGAAGTCCTTTGAGGCACTTCGCCTTTTATTCCCGAGTCCAGTAAATCGCCGTACAAAGGCTAAGTGTCTCTTATGTATCCTCAGGGTTGTCGACTAAATGAAGTGCTCAGTTAGGAGTGAAGGACTTTCGAACTAAGCTTGAAACAAAATTTTACTAATAAATTTGGCCTAGTGCGAGTAGGGCTTGGAATATTATGACTTTTGCACTACTGTATGTTGTTTGGTTATACAGGGGCGCAATTTTTTCAAGCACATTATGTGAAAATGCCACTCGAAAGTGATGAAAAAATGTGATGAATTTGATTTACGGATGGATTAAATGAAATGAAATGATTTTATTCCAGACTTACATCCATAATAGAATTTACAAATAATAAAATAAAATATTAAGTGAAAAATTAAATGTCTTAAAATCAATAAATGAAATCAAATTAAATTAAATTAAATCAAATTAAATTCAACTAAATCTGATATGCCGGGTGAACATTTTATTTGAGCTCTAAATTGGTAGCAATATACAGATTAAAGGTCCGGCGACACCAGTGCATATAAGACGTCGACGGTGCGTTTACGCAACGAAATGTATGAAGAAACGGTAAGAGAACGTGCCGGCTACGACACGTCACTGCGTATACGCAACGGTGTGGTCCCTCGTTTATACCACTGTACTAGCGGTACTTACGAATGATGCGCTTTCAAAAATACTGTTCGATATCGTTTTAATACACACACACACAAATCACGTCTTCATCCCTTACGGGGTGGACAGAGCCTAAGGTAACAGATACCTACAGGCCACATTTGGCAAGATTGCGGGTGTAAAGGTGGAAAAAGGAATCAAAATAGTGATGGGTTGCTAGCCTCATCGCCTATAACATGATTCCTATTATAATCGCCCATTCCCTCGATGGGCTTTTACCATCTGCGCGGGTAGAGAAGCAACTGGTACATTCTATGTTTTTTCTTTTGTTGTTTGATCGATATAATACTGATTGATATCGAGATAGAAATAGCAGAAAAACATTTTTTACGGATAGACGAAAGAATGTAACCGATGACAAGCAATCACAGCCGCCATTTTAGCAGCCATTATCTTCCATAAGTTCTGTGAAAAATTAAAGTTAAGTATTCTGCGTTACGGTTTACGGTGTACGAAAGTCATTTCATTTGTCTACAAGCTTTTGCCTGCGACTCCACCTGCGTAAGAATTCTCTTATCGCTATCCCGCGGGAACTACGCGATTTTCCGGGATAAAAACTATTTTGTCCTTTTTCGGGTCTGAAGCTATCTCTAGACTACAATTCATTAAAATCGGTTCGGTAGTTTGGGAGTGAAAGTGTAACTGACAGACAGTTACTTCCGCATTTATAACCATCATCATCATCACCAGCCTATATACGTCCCACTGCTGGGCACAGGCTTCCTCTCAGAATGAGAGGGCTATAGTTCCCACGCGGGCCCAGTCGATTGAGGACTTCACACACACCATTGAATTGCTTCGCAGACGTGTGCAGGTTTCCTCACGATGTTTTCCTTCACCGAAAAGCTCATGGTAAATTTCAAATGTAATTTATATTAGTAGGGTTAATACATCCATTGGTAGACGTCATAGTCCTAGCTATAAATATATACCCCCCCTTTGAAGGGAAGAGATCCCTTTTAGTGATAAGTTTGCCTTTGCGCATTTGTGGTGTATTCATCTTTTCTTGTGTTTTATGTACAATGAAGAGTTATACATACCAGTGGCGTGGCGTCAAGTATATCAGAAGGCAAGCCGAAAGGAATTAAACTAGTCTTTTTCTCTAATTCTGCACAAAATAAAATAAAGCAGCCAACTGCCTTAAAATAGGCAAGCCAATGGGAATCGAGTTGGACGCCACGCTACTGATACATAGGGGAGACCGAGGCGAGTTGAGACAGAGGGGAGTTAATACAAAGCCGATTTCTCTGCACCTATGACAGTTAGCGAGGTCACAACTTCACACAAACTGTGGAGTGTAGAAAGAGCAACGAATTAGCGAAGTTACCAGCCCGATAAACTGTCACAGTTCAGAGAAATCGGCTTTGTATCAACTCACCTGTGTCTCAACTCTCCTCGGTCTCCCCTACGTACTGTCTTACCCCCTTATTCATAAACGCTCTACAGGCTTCTGCTAACTTAGCAATCGTTTGTCCTTTTCTGTGAAAGGTAAATGTCAAAGTGACAGATAAGGACAAACGATTGCTAAGTTAGCAGAGTCCTACAGAGCGTTTATGAATAAGGGGGTTAGTCAGCAGTCTGAAGTTTACTTTTTTTTTTTTATATATGAATAGGAAGGCAACTTGTAAAACTTTAATGATCACGTCACGTACGTGCTCTACCACTAAAACGAATTGACGACAACCCTACTAATAAAAGGTAGCAAGGCAGGTTTAAATAAATAAATCGTATGTAGTGGCCATAGAGTCCATTACGGCCCTAAGTTGAGATTAAAGAAAAATGGCTGCCACCGCAGTTTCCCTTGCTTTAGTAGATTTTGTTTAGGGCTTCGTAAATTCGGACGTTTCCCTTTGGGGGGATGGGAAGTGCGTGCGAAACGTTGTTTACACTTTGGCGAGGGGCTTATTCTAAGATTTGGGAATTATCAGAGGGAGATTTTTACTAAGGAATAATTCAAATCACAGTCATAAATGGTCTTTTCTATTCACCTCCAGTGTAGCGATATTGAAAATGTTATTGGGAGCTATGGCGGTCGCAATTTGAATATCAAAGTGCAGAAAGGAGAACGTGGTGGCATAATATTTAGTATGTTAGACACCGCACGTATATTCTTCCCCAAACAAAAATTAAACAAAGTAACGGTTTAAGTCACGATTATAGTTGAGAACGGTAAGACTACTTTCGATCTTTTTAGAGGGTCAGACTTTGGTGGTGACTATCGGTTTGACAGTTTCTTCTATCGCCTTTTCTATGGATCCGCTTTTCGCTTTACACCATCACGGTTCCGCTTTTTCCGAATCAACCTAAAATCAAATATTTTTTTATAATTACCCATTTTTTATGACAGAAGACAACCTGCAAATTATTACGGTTATTTTGCATCTTGGCTGTATGGGCTATGTTGCCTTTGTCTGTATGCTTTTTTCAATCAGTGTTTTTTAGTTACTACTATCACTACGGCCTCTCAAGCAGAGGGTTGTGGCTCGAACTCAAGTTCGCACCTCCGGGTCCTTCAGAATTTAAAATAATATATGCTGAATTGGATACATTTGAATACGAGTTGAGGAGACGAGAGGAGCGAGTGAAGGAAAACAGAAGCAGCTATTACACTGTGTACAAAGTCCCTCATTCACACTGGATCCAATAAAGGGATGTTTATAAGCTAGAGATGAACCTTAAACATCCATCGCGATGCGTTAAATATGAATAAAGAAATATATTATTTACATGACACGTAATGGTAATTTAAGTCACGTTACCAGTTGCCCGACAACCATGGTGTCTCACCATCCATCTTCGTGTCTGAGGGAGACAGAGGCATCTTAGCGATTTAATACGAATTAATGACTTTAGTGGCGACGAGTATTTGTACTAGTAAATATTAGGAACTAGTATTTTTCCCGACTGTCTCCTTAAGTTTGTCCACTACAGTGGGCAGGGTTACTTTGGCCTGCTTTAAGGTTTGTAATTTTTTATTATAAACCTTAAAGCAGGGGGTAGCAGTCGTGTTAACAACTGATATTTTTTTTTCATAATGAGGTGTATTAAGACTTTTTATTTCTCAAATAAATAAAGAAATGGTGACCGCTGAATGTCACTATATCATTCTTTGTTTGACGAAGTTTAGGACAAAAATAAATTTATGCGCTTTACTCTTTTCTTTTTAATATTACTCATCTTTTTGTATAGGCACGTCATGATACTTTAATAAAATTTAAATTAAAAAATTCATGTAGGTACTAAGAAAAGCTGCTAAGTACCTATTGCTACCGAATACCTACCACATCGGGCTCAATACAAAAAATAAAGCACTCAGTCATAAAGTATTTTCATACTAAGTATTTTAACCTGTTCCGTAAAATACTCGTCCCTTTCTCCGTAAAGAAAGTAATTTGTTTTAACATCCAGTTACATTGATCCGTGTATGATTAATAGCAACCACATAAAAGGCTCGTATACATACGTATAAAAGTACACGCAAAAGGTTATATTTCCTGTTTTATGTTAGACCAAGGCCGGATTATCCACGTCGAGGCACGTAGGCAATGCAATTCTTGAAGCTCCTATCCTTCTTAACTTTCTAAAATTCAGTGTTGCCATCTTGACTTTGTTTCCAGAAATGGCGACTTTTGCTTAGGGACTGCGACAAAAAAAAGTTTTAGCGATAAAGTTTCTAGCAATTCTATCTGGCGATTTTTTCTGTTGCCGTAAAAATCACAACGTTTCAAGCTACAGTTTTTCAACTTAGCCATTCTACATCTATAAATATAAAAAATGAATTTGCTAAGTATTCACTTGTCTCGCTAAAACTCGAGAATGGCTGGATCAATTTGAACAATTTTGGTTTTGAAACATTTGTGCAGATTCAGGGAAGGTTTAAACGGTGGGAATACATAAAAAACTGGGAACTGGAAAATAGTGATTTTAATTCCCCTTTCCATCTATACGCCTACAATCATGTTAAACGTGGCCTTTAGGTCTTGTTACCTTAGGCTCTGTCTACCCCATAAGGGATAATGGACGTGATTTGTGTATTTACAGTTGAAGTAAGTATCTCAAATTTTACGTTCGCTTTGTTCTCTGTGATTAGGTACATAAGTTATTCTGTTTTCCATTGCCTTCGTTTGCACTTATTCGCAAAATGATTCAGTATTGTTGCCATGTACTGCATGCTTCAAATTAATTGTAAATCTTTAAATATTCTCATTTAAGTGAATTTCTGTAATTATTTTGAGAATAAAGTATCTTTAACCCGAAAATCAATATTTTGGCTCTACTTTAGTAAGTGCGTCACATATATTTTCCTTAGGGATATCGAATAACTTCAGTTCTTTTTGTTTTCAATAAAAGAATAAAGTGTTTAAGTGTAAAAACGTGTCACATTGTTAGCCACTGATACACAAGGGGACAAATGTCCAACGACATGTCTAGCGAAGCTACTTCGTCTGAAATATCTAGCGACATCGTGCGACTTATGTAATGTATGCGATAAACGTGTCGCGCGATGTTGCCAGACATGTCGGGCGAAGTCCGGCGACGTCGCTGGCGACACGTGTAGCAGGACATTTGTCCCCTGGTGTATCCGTGGCTAAAGGTAATGTATCGGTACCCAAGAGACATACCGTTAAGTGCAGTGTGCGTCACATGTCTGGGACCCGATTTTTTAAAGCACATCACTCGAAAGTACCACTCGAAAGTGGTATAAATTAGCTTATATCTCCAAAACTACAGCTCTAATCAAACCTTTGACTAGTTCACAAGATTAACGAGAGCTGTGATTGTCTTCTAAGCTAGACGTATTTAATATTCAGCACTGTTTTTCACCACTTTCGAGTGGTATTTTCACACATGTGCTTTGAAAAATCGGGCTCCTATTCAAAGGCCACATAATTATATGACAATGTGAAATATCATTGTGGGGCGCACGCTGATGAACTTGAGATTATAGCATACTAGCTGTTGCCCGCAACTTCGTCTGCATAGAATTCGTTTATCGCTATCCCGCAGGAATTACGCAATTTTCCGGGATAAAAAGTAGCCTATGTGTTATTCCAGACTATAATCTATCTATGTTCCAAAATTCATCCAGCTCTGTCCAGCTGTTCTGGCGTGAAAGAGTAACAAACATCCAAACATTCTCACAAACTTTCACATTTATAATATTAGTAGGATTAGTAGGACTAGACACCCGCCCGCGTCCCCGCCTGCGTGGATTTCGGTTATAGCGCTCCCCGAGGAACATGCTAATGATCGCTTATTTAATTTTTCTTAAGCAAACTCAGTTTTAACAGTTATCGACTGTTAAAATTGTTTGCTATTCCAGGGGCCGCAACATTCACGGCCTCGGGCTGCATGTGGCCCGCGGGCCACAGTTGACGACCAAGGGTTCGGTGTAAGTTGTTGGTCACGATATACCGAATAATGTTGCAACGTTGCCAACTGACTACACACACACACATACACATAAATCACGTCTTTATCCCTTACGGGGTAGACAGAGTCTAAAATAACAATACCTAAAGGCCACGTTTAGCTTGATTGTGGGGGTATAGGTGGAAAGCGGAATCAAAATAGTGATGGGTTGCTAGCCGCATCGCAACTGACCACAACATTGCTTAAACTTGTTTAGGGATAATTTATTAATTTTGACAAGTTTTTTTTTATCTTGTGATTTACTCAGACCTTAAGTGACCAGTTTGGGCAATGTTGGTCTATATGGCAAAGTTGCAACAGCATATATGCGTTTGCTAATTTCATGTCCCTACATACAAGAGTAGAAACCGAATGAGAACGCTAGTTTCTATGTAACTAACACATTTTTGACGTAAAATCGTGGGTGGTAGGACACTCCGGATAGCTACCACCATCTTACACTAATCCTGACGCTAATCAGCAGTGCTTGCTCTGCTGTGTTCCAGCGTGGAGAGTATGACAACTCTCCACGCCGGCAACGCATCTGCAATCCCTTACGGTACCTACCTTAAAAACGAAACTATATCTTATTGAACCCTAAAACTTTATAAGTTGCGTTATGTGGGTTAACATAATAAAACTACACAAAACTGTGAGAGCGAAAGAAAAAGTAATTTGTCAAACCTCCAGAGGGTTACTCGGAAACTTTCGTACGCGCAATAATATACTATTACGTACTAAATCAGCTAATGTATTTAGGACCGCCGTGAATTAATTGCGGTCTAAGCCTAACACAGGCACTATGTTGCAAATAAATCAGAAACATAACGCTTAATATAAGCTAAAGTACTTTACTAGGATAAAATGGAGATGAAGATAAAACTTAGGCCTCCTTTCACCACTCTCTGTTATCTAATCAAGAACAGACAGAGATGTCATCACAGATAACTGACACTTAAGATAACTGAAACTTATCAGAGTGCGGTGAAACAGGCTCTTCATGTCGCTAAGTAATGACAATACATTACAATACACACAGTACACAAATCACGTCTTTACCCCTTATGGGGTAGACAGAGCCTTTGAACCAGCTACGAACCAGAGCGGGGATAGCACCCCCTATCTTCCAGTCTGCGGCCCAGCTCCCTGAATAGCTCCTTTGCCTCCGAGCACCAGGGAACCGCTGGTACAAATTCGTTTATTGCCTCCAAGGCGGAATATTGGGAGTGCTTTAACCTCGCGGCAGCTACAGCTGCGGAGCCAGCTAACCGCGAGGTCTGTCTCAAATGGGACACACCGAAAGTGCTTACACACGTCGCGTCCCACAGAAGACAATGACGTTTCCGCCAAGGAACCAGTGCAAGGCCATCCGGTCGCTTAACGTCGATTCTGCTGAGGAGGTTTGAGCACGCAAGGCACATTGTCGTTCATGGCGTGGTGCCTTGGAAAGCGCCCCGCACACCTTTGGCAGCTCAAACCGTGGTGCCCATCTTCTTGCACCATTGCCCCATATACATAATGAAATGAAAATGATTTTTTTTTTGCAAATTGGCCGCCAAGGGCTCTTTTACATGTCTTTTTGAAACTACCAGCGCATTCGGAAAGACCATGATTGCCAAGAAGAATGCGCCGCAAGAAACTTGGCAGAAAGTCATTTTTTCAAAATAATATACAGTAAAGAATACTTAAATTGTACTTAAATTAAAATACATTTATAAAAGAGATGTATAAGGTTCCCAAGCCTTAAATTATATTAATCTATAGCGTTAAGAAGTATGGAAGGTGTATCACTGAAAGATAGAATAAGGAATAGTGTCATAAGGGAACGTGCTGTGTGAAAGAGAATATAGTGACTAGGATAGAAAAAAGTATGCTTAGTTGGTTTGGTCACGTAGAGCGGATGGATGAAAGTAGACTAACTAAACAGATCTATATGGGGAGTATGAATGGTAACGTTGGGAGGGGAAGGCCTAGACGGACGTTTCGAGACCAAATGGGAGACGTTTTGGAAAAAGGTCAGGTCAGGAGTACCCGAAACCGACGAGCATGTATGAAGAGATTGATGAATGTGGATGAAGCGAAAGAAGTATGTCAGGATCGTAGCAAGTGGAACAAAGTAGTCTGCCTACCCCTGTGGGAAAGAGGCGTGCCGGTATGTATGTATGTATAGTAGAGATGTATAAAGTCTCTACTAGTCAAAACAACAAAAACAAATGAAGTTCGGTGGAGGTGTAAAACGTACATGTATACATTTTTATTGTATCAATAACTACTTTGAAAAAGAAATGGAACGATAACAAATTTTCATTTTTATTTCCCTTCCACCCATGGAATTCAAGTAGCTCCTATTTTCTCATGAGTTTTATTATATTTATAGCTGGAGGCGATTCTGCCACCGATCGAAACCATTTTAGCAATAAAATGGTTTTCCCGTACATTCTCCAACGAAAGCGTGTAATAAATCGAATTCGAACCCCAGTATCGATATTGACACAGTATTCGATTTGCTGCTTCGTCAAGTGGTTTTGAGATATGTTTATTGCGATTGCAAAGACGGCAGCAACATATATATTTTACTAGAGCTGGAAAGCTAACAATTGTATTGTTTTTATTTTATTAGTTTCTGTCATATTATTATCAGAGATGGCGCCGCGAAACAAAAAATAGTGTCCAATACATAAATAAATAAATATTAGGGAACAATTCACACAAATTGACCTAGCTCTAAAGTAAGCGCTAGTAAGGCTTGTGTTATGAATACTAGACAACGATATACATACTTATATAATAGAGAAATACATACTTATTTCTTAACATGAACTTTATTGTATTGTGGCTACGGAACTCTGTAAACCTATAAATGAGAAGTATTATTCTATATTGATAGGATTTAGCGAAGCAATATCAAGGATGAAGGAAAGGTAGAATCGCAATCAACCATGTGAGATTGATTCGTATAAATTCAGTTAGTGGATAGTAGGAATACTTGACCGGAATAGAGAGTGACTATTTGGAATCGTTGTTTCTTAACAAGATCAATATAAAAATGTATTGTATGCCGAATTATGAACATTGCATACTGGCTCTGTTAGTTGTAGGCTATATCAAGTCTGTCTAATTAAAAAAAAAATACATACATACATAATTCATGTCTTTATCGCATACGGGGTAACGGAGCCTAAAGGCCAAATTTAGTATGATTGTGGGCGTAAAAGTGGAGAAGGGATCAAAAACAGTGATGGGTTGCTAGCCGCATCGCCTAACATGATTCCTAAGATTATCGTCCATTCCCTCGATCGCCTTTTACCATCTGCGTGGGAAGAGAAGCAACTGGTACATTCTATGTTATTTCTTTACTACCAGACCAGCACGGAAGACGTTTTTTTTAAATAGCTTTAATTTTAATATTTTTTACATTTACAACCCCCCACGGCTCCGCCATTTCGACAAATGTGAATGCTACATTATAATAATTTATCAAACCTGCTCGCAAAATTTATTTCTCTTTGATTTGACTTGTTTCTTTCATACACATTCACGCCATCGCTTTCATGAAAAAGCTATTGTCAGACAAAACTTAGTAACATTGTCTGTTATTGACAACAACGGTTCGGTCCGCGGACCTTTGTTGAAGTGGATGACTTAAGTATGTTGAAATATATTCGAGCGTGTCAATATTTGGATGTGTCGTTGGATCATTTCAGTAGAAAATATCAACATTCGGCCGCCGGTCTTTTACTTCAAGGCTTATCTTTAAGTGAACGACAGGCGGCCGAACGTTGAACGTTTAAAAATTCGAATTATGAAGCACAATAAAATTGTTCAATTGTGAAATTTGAAAATTTGTTTATGTTAATGTTATAGGCGATGAGGCTAGCAACCCATCACTATTTTGATTCCCCATTCCATCTATACGCTCACAATCTTGCTAGATGTGGCCTGTAGGTATCTGTTACCTTAGGTTCTGTCTACCCCGTAAGGGATAAAGACGTGATTTGTGTGTGTGTAATTCCCAATATTTAAGTAACTTATGGACATACAATACCTTGATAACATTTTAATCAAAGATCAAATATTACTAAAGTTTAATCACAAGGTTTGTTTAGTTCACGTTGGTAACAAACAAGCATACGGCTCTGTTCGCGAGGAACTAATGAAAACTTGACATTTGATATTAAAAAATATATAATTCTTTTGCACATACAATAGCTCGACAACAATCTTAGAAAAATCCATTGACAAGTTTTCATTTGACACATTTGTTATTCTTCTTCTGCATTTGAATCGGAACACCTTGAAAGATTAGCAAAGAGGCGCCAACAGCTCTCCCGATGGTAAGCCGTTACCGTAGCCCAAGGACACTTGCAAATCCGTAAAATCCAGTGTCATTGATCCTTCAAAACACTCTTTACGCAAAGAACCCCATATCCCATAATTCGGGATGACCTCAGCCGGAGGAAATTCTTTTGGAAGCGTACTGTGTTGCATATTGAGTAGCGTCATCTAATTAAATACAAGTCTGTGGCTCCTTCATTTTGAATACAGTCCCGTACAATGCATCGAGTTTCTAAATTGCGTCATATTAATTTTACACGATGAAATTCAAAACACAAAATGAAATTCGAATTTTCATACTGTTAAATGTCAGCCTGTTTTAAACAATATATCGAGGGAATGGACGAAAATCTTAGGAATCAGGTTAACCCATCACTTTTTTGTTTCCCGTTTCCACCTACAGGCCCGCAATCATGCTACACGTGGCCATTTGGTCTTGTTTTTAGGTTCTGTCTACCCCGTAATAAAGACGTGATTTATGCAATGTACCTATATATGTGTAAACTGTCAGAGTTTTAATTAAAATTGTTTCTACTGGAATTGGAGGAGCGTACAAGTTGTAATGTGGAATGTAATCAGTTTTAAAATGGATAGCCAAATCAATTAACCCTTATCACGAACTATTGTATGTCCCAAATATAGGGGTATAACTGTTTAAATAGATTAGCGTTCCATTTGTTTCGATAAATACTTATTTTAATGACTCATCTGTTTAGTTTAAGGATTTAATCCGAGTAACTAGCAGCGGCAGATAAACTGCCGAGCTTTTGCCCGCTGTCATAAACCTTTTAAATTGTATTATTAATTTGTTTTCAATAAATAAAAAAATAAATATTAAACTTCCAAGACCCGAGACTCGAAAACAAACAATCGTATTTTTAGACTATTATCACAGTATATATATAAGCTAAAGCAGTAAGGAAACTACGAACAAATCGGTTGAAACGAAGCACGCACACAGGCGCGCGCTTTACACGGCCCCTAAGCGGACCTCGTCCACTCCGCTCAGGCTCAGGTCCGCTTAGGGGCCGTGTAAAGCGCGCGCCTGTGTGCGTGTTTCGTTTCAACCGATTTGTTCGTAGTTTCCTTACTGCTTTAGCTTATATATATATATACTGTGCTATTATCGACGGTACTCTGACTTTGACGCGTAAGGTGCATTCGATATTGTGAATATCCACTAAACGGGGAAACTAAACGCTTATCTAGAAGCCAAAGACACTGGAACTTCTAAGTAAGCGTTGCTAGATTATGTAATTGTTCCCCGTTTAGTGGATATCCACGAGTTTCGAAATTCCCCCATTTTAACAAGCATTGTAGCAAGGTAAATTTTTTGTTCATCGGTTCAGTGGTTTAGGCGTGAAAGATTTACAGACAGACAGTGTTACTTTCACATTTGCGTAGCTAGGGCGAGTCGTTAGTTAATCCCATGGTGGCCAAAATTGCAGTAACACGAGATATTATATCCAATTGAACCCGATATTCCCGAAGAGGCTCTCGAAAATCACGGAATCCAACTATTAAGCTTGTGTACTTTCCGTTCTAGCTCATCTTGAGAACGAACCACGGATTAGTCCGAAACATGTTCCTGTATTCATCTTTTCTTGTGCTTTATGTACAATAAAGAGTTATACATACATACATACATGTAGAGTGAATCTCGTCTACAAATGAGTTACAGATTGCTAAAAATAAAAAAAGACACGTAATAGTCGGCGTACTTTATTAACTGTCAAAACTTAGTGTCAAGTCGAGCGCGAGTCGGGTTACCTCCGCGTGTGGTCAAGAGCAGCGGTTCGTGTTTGGATCCGTCCGGGGGGAAGTGCAGTGCTTGTTCCGGTGCACCCTGTCTTTTGACCGTGTGTTTGAATACTGTACTTTGACATTGGCGAAATCATCGCATGGATCGATGGGGCCATATTTAAAAAAAAGTAAGTCGAGTAAGTACCTAATTCGAAAGTTCATTCTTTGTATGTATATTATTAGTTTCTGCCCGCGAGTTCGTCTGCGTAGAATTATACATATATAAACTTTCCACTTGAATCAATCACTCTCTATTAAAAAAAACCTCTATTATAAGCGTACATAAGGACACACAACAGCGGAAAGCGACTTTGTTTTATACTATGTAGTGACTATTAGAATTTTGTGCAGACGTAGTCGCGGTAAAATGTAGTATAGAGATTAAGGGAAGTAATATAAATGTAAATCAGAGTCTGACATGTTTTCATTATAAATTCAGTTGATCTTACATAATTGACTTACCTACATGTTTAAATATAGACGGAAGGAATTTTTAGGTATTCCTGTCCTGTTTTAAGGAATCCGTAAACAAGTCAATAAATTTTAATTACGTGCCTCTCCTGCTTTGTTTAGCTTTGCTCCATAATCATCATCATCATCAGCATCTCTAGCCCATACAAGGTGTCTTCCGGGTTATTTCAAGGTTGTTAGGTTATTTTGGCTTCTTCGGTCATGTCGGTCGTCACGTAACCCCGGCCCGCAGGCGCTGGGAACGTGGGCCGCTGAGGGGGCTGAGGAGTTAACCTCTTTAAAAATAACAAACGTCACCGGCGGGGGAGGGTGGGGAATCCGGAACCTGCATTCAACGGTGCCGTTGCCATCTGCCCCATCCCGGGGCGGCCAGTGGACGTTGCGGTGGTCACCGTAGTGCGCCCGCAACGCCCACAGTTCATGGCCAGGAGGGAACGTGTGTGTTTTTAGACGGTAGGCCTCTCCCCTGCTTCCATAGGGAAGGCAGCAGCGAGCTGGAGAGCCCGTCATTCCTCCGTTGCTGCCCCGAGCGCGGAGATGCATAAGGCGCATTTTCCACACGTTAAAAAAAAAAAAGGTTATTTTGACTTGATAAAGGTCCGGCCACAGCAAGCAGCAAGGGCAAAGCTGTCCGCTCTTCGTTGCTGTAGAATGTAAATGGATGAAATTAATAAAATGATTTTAAGGATTATTTAATCTGTCAGATATTTAGGTGCGATGTTAATAATAACAATAGGCCGAGATCAAGGTGTTCGCGATGGGGGGCGACACGTTACGCTTTTAATTAGGTGTGTTATTTGAAACATCGATATAGAACATTAGTTTTATAACGTTTTGCTACAAATTTCCGAATAATCTTACACTTAGCTAGTAGACCAAACCAGACCAAATACCAAACCAAATAGGACCACAACCACCAAGACCAAATACCAAATAGGAGACCAAATAGGAGACGTTTTGGAAAAAGGTCAGGTCAGGAGTACCCGAAACCGACGAGCATGTATGAAGAGATTGATGAGTGTGGATGAAGCGAAAGAAATATGTCAGGATCGTAGCAAGTGGAATAAAGTAGTCTCTGCCTACCCCTGTGGGAAAGAGGCGTGACGGTATGTATGTATATCTAGCGACCCGCCCCGGCTTCCCACGGTATATTATGCATGTATTATACATATAAACCTTCCTCTTGAATCACTCTATCTATTAAAAAAAACCGCATCAAAATCCGTTGTGTAGTTTTGAAGATATAAGCATACATCGGGACATGAGGACAGAAAAAGCGACTTTATTTTATACTATGTAGTGATGATAAAACACATTCTACAGGTAATGAGTAGAACATATGTACAAAGGCGACTTGTTCCTTAAATGGATCTCTTCCAGCTAACCTTCGAACGATTTACAGGACAACAGAAACCAGAGTAGGTATCAAGAGTAGACATACTAAAAAGCTAAGACCCTAACTTAACCTAACGAAGTATTAATCCTTAAAACAAAATACGTAAGTATTATAAAGTGTCAGTACTGTCAGTGTATTTTATTGTGTTTTATAACGTTATACAGCACTTTATAACTCCAGTGTGCGAGCACCATAAACGCCGTGTGGTGTTCACTGTGTGAATGGTGAGGAAATATTTCACCGTTGCTTTGAGCAAAGTTACATATTTCCGCAATAGTTGCAGAGTGCCGTATGAAGGCTAGTTTTGCGTAATTCTAGTTGCGAAAGTAATAGAGTTGCTAGGTCGGTCAGCAAGCTTATTCGCACAATAGTGTGGAATGTTCCAACTTAAGAGGTGTCGGTTTTACGAGGACCGCAGTCAGACGTTTAATAATCACCGGTTAAGTTGCAAAAGCCGTGGTAGCCTAGTGGTTTGATCTGTGGCCTCTCAAGCAGAGGGTCGTGGGTTCGAATCCTGGGTTTTGGACCTCTGACTTTTTCGAAATTTATGTGCGAAATTACATTTTGAAATTTGCCAGCTTTTCAGTGAAGGAAAACATCGTGAGGAAACCTGCACACTGCGAAGCAATTCAATGGTGTGTGTGTGAAGTTCCCAATCCGCACTGGGCGTGGGAACTATAGCCCAAACCCTCCAATAAATGGAGGAGGCCTATGCCATGAGGCGCGCCGAATTACGCGATAATTTATAAAAAAAAAATACACAATGTAGTAAAATTGTAGCGAAACCGATTAAAAAGGGGCTATAGAAAGAAAGAAAGAAAGAAAGAAAAACAGTTTATTCATGACAATCACAATCAAATAAAATATATAAACAAAATAAATTATCACAAGAAATAAATTGTCACAAAATGGTCCCAACTCAGCATTTGCTGGCCTTACAGCCAGCGCTGGTCTTCCGTTGGGACCATAGGGTGATTACATTAAATAAATAAATAAAACGCTAGAAATAGACACTAAACATTAAACATAATAAAATATAATTGGATGTGGTTGCCCGGGCACAAAGCCCTTTGCCTTTAAAAAAAATAAATAAACAAAACAGGCATAGACAACCACATCACAATAAACAGAAAAAAAAAGATAGAATAGAAAGAAAGGAAGGGTGCGAGTCGGGTTACCTCCACGTGTGAACAAGAGCTGCGGTTCGTTTTCGGATCCGTCCGGGGGGAAGAGCAGTGCTTGGTCCGGTGCACCCTGGGCAACGGCTAATGATTTCCTGGCAGTATCTGAGGGATATCATTGACCGTTGGCTAAGAGCCCGACAGGGGGGGTAGGGGGGTCTTTGACCGTGTTACCGTACAACGTTGCCGACATTTTGTCACAAGATTTTATGATTAAAATTTTTTACCGACATTGGCGAAGTTGTCGTCGCTATAACGACTTGTAACGCCACAATCAAAAAGAAGAAGAAGAAGAAGAAGGAAGTGAAGTTAAATGACAACATGTGACTTAAGGTTAGAAAAGACGTACAATTAAAAATGAAATTAACCAAATTACGAAATAAAAAGACGAATGCTTCACTACAGTTAAACAGCAAAGGAACTTTAAACATTGCACGCAACATAAAAGTGTGAGACAAAGCAATAGCTCACCGGCCGGTGGGCAGTGACCACATGGTGCAGGAAAGAACACTGCGTATGGCGTATGGGACGCAAAAACAGGTAAATATCTATTCGGTGTGTAGTACCCAAGGCGGATTATATATAAAATACTTTTGTCTAATCGAGGTATATTTCTTTGAATGAAAATTAAAAACTAACGTTTATTTTTGGCACCTCCTAAAATACCCACTATTCAGTTTGCATAAACATAAACAGTGAAAAACGAATGTTACATGAACGAAGTTGCGTGTTAAACCGAGGTTGAAAATTACACCTCTACTGAACTTAAATTATTTTTATTGTTTTTTTTAATTTTTTTTTTTCTAAACCTACCTACCTATCTACTTCGTTTTTCTTTGACTAGTAGAGACTTTATACATCTACTATAGACTAATATAATTTAAGGCTCGGGGACTTTATACATGCCTTTTATAAATGTATTTAATTTAAGTAGAATTTAAGTATTCTTACTGTATTTTATTTTGAAAAAATGACTTTCTGCCAAGTTTCTTGCGGCGCATTCTTGGCAATGATGGTATTTCCGAATGCGCTGGTAGTTTCAAACAGACATGTAAAGGAGCCCTTGGCGGCCAATTTGCAAAAAAAAAGAAATATATTTTTGATTTTTGACATGAGCTTAATGTTGTATCGGATATTATGTTTGTTGTGTCGTTCCTCATAATACTCTCTCGATGCGGAACCGGATTACGAATAAGCGGAATTAAGTAGGCACGTACAACAATTGTAAAGCGTGCGATGATACGACATCGGAATTACAATCCGGGGTCGATATGAGCCCTACCGGCAGTGCAACCTGCTCGCAACCCTGGCCATAATCTGATATTAGAAATGTGATTTAATCCATGGGGGCCAATTTTTGAAAGCACATGTGTGACAATACCATGTACACACACACGCACGCACGCACACACACACACACACACACACACACACACACACACACACACACACACACACACACACACACACACACACACACACACACGCACATACACATACACACGCACACACACAAATACACAAACCATTTATTTAAGTTCTGCCGTTATTTTGTTAGCTACGTATAAGTGCTGTACTCTTTTTGTATTAAATAGCAAAGACTGTCAATAATAGAGGAGCGGGACTTCCTGACACAAGCATTCCTATGCTTACTAGGAGGTTCCAACCTTGATACTTCAATGTGTAAACCTAAAAAAAGAATAAAATTTTTAATTTTTAATTTTCATTTTTTCATTCGAAAGTGGTGAAAAATTGTGCTGAATTTGAAATACGAGTAGCATAGAAGACAATAACAGGGGTGAAACTTGGGAAGATCGTGATAGGCGATGTGGCTATCCCATCACTGTTTTGATCCCGAGAATCACGCTTGAACATTCTTGCCGAAACTTTATACATTGATGATAGAATTAACAAATATTTATGTACAAACACCTTGTGGAGTGCAGAACTTAACAATAGTTAAATAGGTAGCTAAATTTAAAAATAAAGGTAGGTAGGTAATACATACATACAAAAATCACATTCTTATCCCGTACGGGGTAGACAGAGCCTATGGTAACAAGATCTAAAGGCTACGTTTAGCATGATTCTGGGCGTATAGTTGGAAACGGGAATCAAAATAGTGATGGGTTGCCAGCCGCATCGCTTACGACATGATTCCTAAGATTTTCGCTCACTCGATTTTCCCTAAATAAATAAATTTTCCTAGGTAGATAGGTAAGTAATATTGTGTAATTTGATTTTAAAAAGATCCTTTAATTTAAAACAGGTAATTAATTTAAATTAACTACGAAAAAGAGTAAACAGAAAAGGTTTCGTTTGAAGCTCGATGCATAAACTTATCATGTTCGGCAAAATTAAAAAAAAATAAGACAGAAAAAAGTAGTTTCTTATTTCGTTAATTAACTGGCTCTTCTGCATTAATTATGGAATATCAAGGCTTCAGTGTTTTATTTAAATTAAAAGCAAAACTTCAGTAAAAAGTTAAAGATTTAACTAGTTAGATTTCACTGGCTGTACAAATAATTTTCTATTTGAAAGCACAGTACAAACATTTCGTAGCAAAGTGCGCAATCTTGAAAGTATATTTTTAAACGCGTGCAATTTAAACAAAAATCTGGTGTCTAAGTGAGCACATAAGTTTTATTGCGTAGTTATGTATATAATATAGATAACTAGCTTCTTCCCGCGACTTCGTCTGCGTAGAATTATACATAAAAACCTTCCTCTTGAATCACTCTATCTATTAAAAAAAACCGCATCAAAATCCGTTGTGTGGTTTTGAAGATATAAGCATACATAGGGACATAGGGATATGGGGACATAGGGACAGAGAAAGCGACTTTATTTTATACTATGTAGTGATAGTGATTTGTATTTGTAACGTGAACGCGTTCGAGCGTTTTCTTGTGTCAAACTTTACACTAGCTCAGGGAACGTTTATTATAAATCAGTGCCGTGCTTCGGAATGTAGTACAATCAGCGGTGTTTCATCTGGTTATGTTTGTGTTGGCAGTCTCAAAAACAGCCAATTAGCGATGTGTATCTTAAGGGAACACGGCGCGCGATACTCAAGGGGAACGAATGAAGCTGAGAAGACCATTGGTTAAGTTTTTGGTATATTATGTTGAGTGCAAAAGACGTGTCTATCTTACGGGGCAGATAAAGCTTAAGGTAAAGGCCACGTTTAGCACGATTGTGGGCGTATAAGTGAAAAGGGGAATCAAAATAGTGATGGGCTAGTCGCATTGCGTAATACACGTGATATGATTCCTAAGATTTCCTGTGTCCACTACTGGGCAAATCCTCCTCTTTTTTCCGCCACTCATCACGGGCACGCTCCTGTCACTCTACTGAATAAAGTGTAGGTACTGTAAAATGTTATTAAAAAAAACTATTACATAAGTTAGCTATCAGTTATTCAACTTGCTTAAAAAATATTTTGATTCCACGATTAGTATCATTGTGGGCGAATGAATACCCACGTATACGTCCACAACCAGGCCTACCATCATATAAACCTTAGGCTGTGTCTACCCCGCAAGGCATAAAGAGGTGATTTATGTATCTATGTTAAGAAAACGGAGACCAAAATATTTGGATGATTTAATATACTTTCCAAGCAGGTCTTAATACATATTCTCAACAGTACAGTTTTCGAAAAGGTTAACATATAAATGGTTCAATTAATTTACTCTTTGCACCACCAAGTTCATTAATTTCTGGACTTTTGTGATTGGTATATGAATCTAATGTGTATTTTGTCATTGCTACATTTCAAATTCCGCTGGATAACCTCCAAGTCAAGTAACACATACATACATGTATACCGTCATTCCCAACACTAACAGTCTTCTATATTGTAACTGCTTGTCACCTCCCTACTCTTCTTAGACCGTGGTTTTTCCTACACTAAAGTATTTCTGTTCTAATAATTATATTTAAATTAGTTCCCAAAGTTATTGTAATGTGTAATTTGTCTATAAAGTTGAGATTTATTTAGATTTATGCTAAGGAATTCTTCGAAGTACGCTTTGTTAGGAATTACACGAAAATCAAATTAAATTTCGGTCATTTGTTGGTTGTAAAAAGTTTTTGGGAATTAAATTTTTGACATAAATCTTTTTCCCGTAAAACTGTAAAAAAAAGTAAAACATAAAAAATCAAGGAGTAAAATTCTTGATTCACTTGATAGTACCGATCATTTGAAAAACAGCGCCTTCATTCGTCCCTGGTGAGCAGTAGATGTTCCACGGGAGTTTGTAATTGTGTCGTACAGACACACCATTCAAACAGATGACGCTTAG
Source organism: Pandemis corylana (assembly GCA_949127965.1). Lineage (NCBI taxonomy): Eukaryota > Metazoa > Arthropoda > Insecta > Lepidoptera > Tortricidae > Pandemis > Pandemis corylana. Next base: position 10,945,323 of record OX421870.1, on the reverse strand, counting down.
CGACAAAAATTCGCATAGTAACAAGGTCACGTGATAGCTAGTAACAGGTAGAAAAATTTGAAGACTACCCACCTGCTATGGGTGGCGTAGGGGTATAGCACGCGTCACGGAATGACGAGGATCCGAGTTCGATTCCCGGCCATAGCTTTACTTTCCGAATTTTTCTATGTGTTCTAATTTTCAGTATCGTTTAGAAATTTATAAATCTTTTTTGCTAACTGTCTATCCAATTTTGTAATTCATTAGTGATTTATCAAATATACAATACAATCACAATACATACAACACAATACAATGATTCTTTATTGAACACCGTATAATCCACAATTACAGAAAACAGGTACTTAGAGAAAATTACAAGGTAACCAAAAGGCTTATCGCTTCGAAGCGATCTCTACTAGGTAAGCATAGGAACATAATAAAGGCATAGATAGCATTTTTTCATCATTGTTTTTGGTTTATCTCCTGTTCGGAACAAGGACCATTTGGATAAGAACGTGCAGATTGATGTTAAAATACGAGTATACAGAGCAAATTGGATAATCTGGTGATCGAGCTGACCTACGGGAAAAAATAGCGCCTGGGCCGATGCACCCTGGGCAACAACTATTGATTGATTTATTAAAAACTTGTGCCGTCGACTAATATCTGACTGGAGCCGAAATTGTTCTCCAAATATGTATAGTATAAGTAAGCAGAGCTTAAAGAGCGTTTATGAGTGAAGGAGGTAAAACGAACCTCATGTCATGCTCCTTCAATGTACTGGCTTTTACACTAAACGACGACTAAGGCGTAATTATTGTTGCGAAAATCGTCGGAAAATTTAAGCACAATTTACTTACGAAGCAAAAACCTAATTTCCTATTTAGCGCAGGTTTGGTCCAGCGTATTTGTGGCTAGCAGTGGTTACACTGGTTAAATATTGGACTTTATTTACAAAGGAATTTTAACCTCACCATCACCATCCCTATAACTATCGTGGGGATTGGGCGAAAATCTTAGCAATCATGTTATAGGCGATGCGGCTAGCAACCCATCACTAATACTTATGATTCCCCTTTCCACCTATATGCTCACAATTATGCTAACCGTGGCCTTTACACAATGTACACGTCTGTATATCGTGTGTATGTATTTACACGTCTGTATTTACACAATGTAGTGTCCAATCTGTAACAATGATGACAATAAAAAATTCTGATTCTGATTCTGATTCTGATTTAGGTCTTGTTACCATATGCTCTGTCTACCCCTTAAGGGATATAGACGTGATATGTGTATGTATGAATTTTAACCTTAACGACGCCAACGACACATGATTGATGATTTCCTGGCAGATTCTGAAGGAAGTCATTGACCGTTGGCTAAGAGCCCGACAGGGGCAGGGGTCTTTTGACCGTGTTCTACCGTACAACGCTGCCGACATTTTTGTCACAAGATTTTTGAATACTGTATTTATTACTTTGACATTGGCGAAATCATCCATATAAAAAAAAGAAGAAGTACATAACTTCTAATGAATGTCTGGTTGTGATGTTATGCTGCGGCCTGCTTTTGTCGCGCGGAGGGCCCTACACGTCGCCACAAGCGTGCCTTTGTTTCTGATGAAGCACTTTACTTTTAGGCTAGCAACACACGGATGTGCGGTCGCGACATTTATGAGCGGTTTTCTTTACGAACTTGCTTTCATAATAACAAATGATTACTCACGATTATCATGTTTTGAGTACTGTTGGTGCGACAGTTCAGTTCGTTCAATATCTTGTTTGTCTGTTACCCTTGAACGCTTAAATCGCTGGGCCGATTTAGTTGAAATTTGGTTTACAGACTGTTTCTGTCCTGGGACTAGGCATACATTTTAGGAATCATTTTATAGGCGATGCGGTTAGCAACCCATCACTGTTTTGATTCCCCTTTCCACCTATACGCCTACAACTATGCTAAACGTGGCCTTAAGGTCTTGTCACCATGGGCTCTGTCTACCCCGTAAGGGATAGAGGCGTGATTTGTTCAGTCCTGGGAAAGGACATAAGATAGTTTTCATACCGAAAAATTGCATAGTTCCCGCGGCATAGCTATAATACCGTGCAGACGGAATCGCGAGCTATTGTGTCAGGTTAATTTAAAAGGCAATTTTTTTTTTCAAATTTTGATTGGTAGTAAAAATACCGTAGTTTATAGATAGATATATATACAGATTATTTATTCATTCAATATAAAATTAGTACATCATAAATAAATTTTTCATTTTTCAATTAAATTTTTTATATAAATTGTAAAATTGTAATTTCCATAAAAAAAGAAGTAAAGATGACTTATGTTGAAATTACAGATAACTAAAAAAAAGGATACGTAAATAAAAAAGAATACAGTGGACTGTATTTTCTCCTCAGTACCTACGGACAAATTAAAACAGTATCAATATAGCACAGAACGAATATTTATGACAGATATACGACATGTACTCGTTGTACCAGACGGACTGATCATTTCCGATGCCAATATGGGCGCGTCCGGCGGCCATCAGGAAGAGTGATTGAGGTCTTCAACTCCCAATCTGAAATATTGCGTCTAAGGTTCAAAGTTCTTTGAACGTTTTGCTCATGTATGTACTGCTGGCTGGCAATTGCTGGCAACAATCTCGAAAAGAATTTAATTGCCGCAGACAATAATGGTAATTGGACAGAAATCTCAAGAGACAATATTACCCATTTTTTGTTTTTATTGGCCCAACGTTTGCTTACTCCCATTCTGGTCTGAGAGGAAAAATATATAATGCACCAGTTGCTTCTCGTCCCGTGCAGATGGTAAAATCCCATTGAGGGAATGGGCGAAAGTTTGGAGAATCATGTTATAGGCGATGCAGCTAGCAACCCATCACTGTATTGATCACTGTATTGATTTATATATGCGATGTGGCTGTTTTGCTTCCAACCCATTACTATTTTGATTCCTTTTTCCACCTATACGCCTACAATCGTGCTAAACGTGGCCTTTAGGTCTACCCCGTAAGGGATATAGACGTGATTTGTATATATGTGTGTATGTATGTATAACGTTTGCTTGAGGCGTCAACCCTTTCTTAAATCACTTCTATTATAATCTAGCTTTAGTGACTTAGGCTGTGCGTTGTGTGTCAGTCAATGAGTCAGTCACGTGACTGCTTTATATTGTAAGCACCTATAGATTTATTTCTGGTTTTCACATTATAAATAAATGCTTACTGAATTCTTGTAACAGGTTTCAACGTGGAGCCGAAATAAGTCTTAATTTAGGAACATTTCGCAAAAATTTGGAACGTTGTCTTAAGGTATTCAAATTAAATATGCCTGCAGCCGTTTCCTTTACAAAACCAGCCTAATATAAATGGAGTGCATAAATAAACTTTCCTGTTATGGCTCATTCGAAATTTACGCCCAACGTTACTGTTATAGGATCACTATATGAGGTTTTTACGAGGTACGGGTAACTACTTATCGTTTATGGTGTTTACCCAAGGTCGCAAATAAGATTTATGAGTTCGGAAAGGTTGGTCTAACCTGACACAATGTCAAAACGACTAATGCATTTTTTACGCGCTCATATTTTTTTAACGACTGATTCTAGAGTTTATGAGGTCTTTTAATACATTATACGCTTGAACTTCAGGATATTAAGTTTATTTCCCGCGGTTTCTGTATTGTCTCATCAAAAACGTCTGAAGTTGGCGCCATGCTAAATAAAACCGGTCAAGTGCGAGTCGGACTCGCGCACCGAGGGTTCCGTATCATTATCTATAAATATCTAAAACCAGTGTAAGCAGAGCCCTGTTCCAAAGCAAAATGTACGCAGTGTGGGGTTACTTTATATTGGTCACTGCTATATACAGACATACATACACATTTACGGTTTTCGCAATTATTCTTTAATCTGTGCTATAAGACCTACCTTCATACCAAATTTCAAGATTCTGCGTTCACGGGAACTACCTTGTAGGTTTTGATTTCCTTGAGAGTTGAAAATTTGCGGAAATTTGCGGCATAAACGGCTGTATCTTTTGATTGCGTTGGCTTAGAAGTTTGATTTTTTCACAGCTTCAAGGGACAGTAGACCTGAGTAATTGATATAAATTTCAGCTTCATACCTCCACGCGTTACTGAGAAAAAGGGTCTTGACAGACGGACGGACAGACGGACAACAAAGTGATCCTATAAGGGTTCTGTTTTTTCCTTTTGAGGCACGGAACCCTAAAAACCACATAATCTACGCAATATCTTTTTTCACTTACCTAAAAGTGGTTTAGTCATTTCGTCTATTCGTTTTTATCCTCTTCCTCTGCCTCGTTGTCCAGTGGCGTAATTATAACGTCTGGGGCCCGCGGCAAATTTGTCAGGTCCTTCCTCAATATAAAGAAGTGCATCAGCGTCCCTTCTGTGCTCTAAATCAAGCCAATTCGGGGCCCCGTAGAGCTAGGGGTCCGTGGTATTTTGCCACTCCTGCCACCTTATAGTTACGTCACTGTCGTTGTCATAATTATATTGTAAAAAAGTTACCAAAGATGGCGGAATGTCACTCTCACAAATTGTTGTCAGCGTGCCGTTCCAGATGTAAATAATATAAATTTGAAAAAAAAATGTCTACGAAATTACCCTGATACATCGCCAATTGGTGCGGACTAATATTAAAATAAGATTGTTTCCCCAGGCAGTCTTATTTAATTTTATCTCCAAAAATTCAAATTCCTAACTTACGCACATCATTTAGAAAACTGAAAAATTACTGACTGGTGTAAAACTGTTTTATTGTAATGGCAACACATTGTTGGTTTTTTAGAATAATTATGACGACGAGTATGCAAATGGATACGTCTACGGTGTCGATGTCGACACTCCCGTCACAACGAGTGCGGGGACTGCGGGGTATGAAGCGACGCGTAGGCGCGGCACACCCCCCCGCTTCCCCAAGCCCCTTTTCTCTGAGCTCGCGCGCAGACTGTAGCTATATTTACATATTGTGTATTTATGTAGCATAAATAACGTCTTTATCCTTTACGGGTAGTCAGACTAAGGTAACAAGACCTAAAGGTCACGTTAAACATGATTTAGGGCGTATAGGTGGAAAGGGGTATCAAAATAGTACAGACTGTAACGGATTTACAAAACTTTTCTCTGGAGTATTCTGAAATCAATCCTCCTAATTGATGACGATTTCTTGTAGGCTTGTGTCTTGTGAATTTATTTTCTTAGAAGCGTAGTTTTATCGTCTTTTTTTGAAACCTCTGACGTTCGTATAATCATGGAATCAAGAGGTGTCTATTTTAAAAATAACATCTTCATTTACAATGTATTCCGCTCAAGAGTTGAGACTTGTATTGACTTTGTAACAACCGGAACTTGATTACGCTTGTTGAATATATAATGTGCCTTCTGAAGGTGGAACTGGGTAAGCCTTCTTTCGTACCGGAATTTATTTTAAAAGAAATACTTTTCTATTTTTACCATCTATTTAACTTCATGTTTGTATATAATGTTTGGGTGGGTCAAATCTTGCAAGTTCATTATGCATGTCTGTGTTCTTGGGAGTATGTCTATGTATGAAAGAGAGATTGAATTTTAGCGTTATTTTTAATCGTTATTAGATTAGATTATATTCGATTATTTATTCATTCAATAAAAATTACATCATATTGTTCATTGTCAATTTAGAAGAATTTAGATTGAAATCGTCAAGAGTAAATAAAATAAAATTAAATAATACAGATCAATTGAATATTACAAAAATGTCAAATCATAAACATAACATGAACAACAATAATAATGAAACAATAAGGAACAATTAAATTAATTCTCCGCTAGGGATCGTCACTGCTTATAAATAATGAAATAATAAAGGGTGAATTAAATGTAATGTCAAAATGAATAAAAAAAAACAATGCAATTAAATAAATAAATCAAAATGTCATAGTCAGAAACTCATTTACAGCTACATTTATTGCTTTGTATTCAATACTGCACACAACTGCGACGATTCAATGGTGTGTGTGAAGTTGCGTTCCGGTCTACGCATCGAAAAACGCATCCAGCCATATTTAACCACGAACATTGATTTCATTTTTTTTCTATTAGGTAATAATGGCAAACATAATATCCCAATAACTCAATATTTCGAATAATATTCGAGGTGTAAAACGTGCTTTTTCGAAATCAGAAAGGAATAAGAAACTACGTAATATATAAAGAATTTTCAAAAATAGAATGTTGAGTAATGCTTCAGTTAATTGACGCCCCCTTGGAAGACTTTAAAGAGTAATAAGAAGTTGATTTTATGAACTCTCTTTCTACGTAAACAACATTATTAAATTTTAATGTAAACAGGTAAATGAAGCAAGAATTTAATATACTTCGCGTGTAATATTCCCCTCGACAACATTTTTGTGCGAATTATATTTTAAAGTTTATTTTATAATTGGCCGGAAATAACTCAGACCCTTGATGGTGACGCCATTGCAGTAGATATTATTACTAGGGTGTTTTTATTAGTACTACCCACTTGGACGCCCCTTTTATGGAAAGGGTGGTTAAACTCTGGAATCAGTTAGCGGTTCCAGTTTTTCAGGAAAGGTACAACTTAGGGATCTTCAAAAATAAGTATATTCTTTTCTTAAAGGGCTGGTAACGTACGCGTAACTCCCTATGTTATTGGTGTCCTTGGGCGGTGGTGATTGCTTTCCATGAAGGGTCCCGCGTGCTCGTTTTCCTCTTGTCACATAAAAAAGATATCACTCTAAAATACCATTCGAAGGTAGTAGAAATAAAGCTAGAGTGCAGCATATTAAATTGTGACCTAGTCTAAGATTAACACAACTTGTAATTTTCGTCTCTATTTTTTTTTTCAACTTTTAAGCGGTAGTAGAATAACAGAGCTGCTATTATAAACCTTTTTATTACATGATACTGGCTTCTGCCCGCGACTTCGTCTGCGTATAAATGTTCCTCTTGAATCACTCTATCTGTTAATAAAACCGCATTAAATCCGTTGCGTAGTTTTAAATATCTAATCATACTTTGGGACAGACAGCGGGAAGCGACTTTGTTTTATACTATGTAGTGATAGTAAAGGAAGGCAAACGAGCCAGCGGGTCACCTGATGGCAAGTGAGCACCCGTTTAAACTCAGCAACACTAGAAGATTCCAGATGCGTTGCCACACTATAGAGGGCTACGATAACCATGTGCCAGTGAAATTTCACCAGCTGTCTCATTGTCCTCGCCGGAACAAAGCAGCGCAAGCACTGCTGCTTGGTGGCAGGATTAGATCAAGACGGTGCTAGCGATCGGAACGGAACTTGCACGAGGTCCTACCCGCAATTTTCTGTCCATATCTGAAATTTTATTTTAATACATTTAAAATTCAAATTTCATTCCGTTCTATTATTATTTGTACTGAAAGTACCTTAGTACTTTCAAGGGGCAAACAGAGGGGTTAAAATCGAGGGGATGAAAAGAGAGAGGTAGGTACTTGCGTAAGCAAAACACGCCGCTTCTTCAGTTTGTTGATCTTTGGACGTTACTTTGGCATGGAGGAACTTTCTTAACGATCTCTAAACTTGGGATTTTGTTTGAGAAAAATCTATGTGGGCCGGTGTAGGTAGATAGGGCGCGCTTTAAAAAGTTGTGTACATACATACATACATACATACCGTCACGCCTCTTTCCCACAGGGGTAGGCAGAGACTACTTTATTCCACTTGCTACGATCCTGACATATTTCTTTCGCTTCATCCACAGTCATCAATCTCTTCATACATGCTCGTCGGTTTCGGGTACTCCTGACCTGACCTTTTTTCCAAAACGTCTCCTATTTGGTCTCGGAACGTCCGTCTAGGTCTTCCCCTCCCAACGCAACCATTCGCACTCCCCATATAGATCTGTTTAGTTAGTCTACTTTCATCCATCCGCTCTACATGCCCAAACCAACTAAGCATACTTTTTTCTATCCTAGTCACTATATCCTCTTTCACACCAGCACGTTCCCTTATCAGACTGTTCCTTATTCTATCTTTCAGTGTTGTCAAAAGTTGTGTACGTTTCCAATATACCCATCTACTGATTCTGAATGGCTATATTCTGTGTCAAAGAGGAATTCTTCCATGCTGGTCTGGGAGTAAAGAAAAAACAGAATTTACTAGTTGCTTCTCTTCCCGCGCAGATGGTAAAAGCCCATCGAGGGAATGGGCAAGTCTTAGGAATTATGTTATAGGCAATGCGGCTAGGAACCCATCACTATTTTCATTTCCCTTTCCACCTATACGCCCTTAATCATGCTAAACGTGGCCTCAAGGTTTTGTTAACTTAGGCTCTGTCTACCCCGTAAGGGATAAAGACGTGATATATGTATGTATTTATGTATGTAAAGAGGAATTAAGCTATAGAGTGGTATAATGGTGCTACGAGCGTTTGTCTCATAATACTGTCACTACTTTTTCCTCTATAGTATTTCCTTGATTCTCACTTTGATCGAGTGTCAGAAATGACAGCTTTAACGTAAAATGGTAAGGCCCCTGCATGTCTAGCATGAGAATGCGCAAGAGTCGCGTCGCTCGCGAGGTATATAGCCCGTCTTTTTCTTACTAGTATTTCTTGAAAGAGACAGAAAGTCTATCTCGCGCGCGACGCGACAATACAATAAAATACAAACATTCTTTATTTAACACCACAAATCAGTACAAAATAATACAGAAACAAAGTACAAGGTAGACAATAGGCGGTCTTGTCGCTTAATAGCGATTTCTACCAGACAACCAATAAAAGAAAGAAATAAGTCGGAGACAGTGATAATGATCCCGTAGAGGGATCGAAACGCGTCAGTGTTTGTGTGGTGTAAGGGATAATTAAGTTTGTGGGATTTATATGTGTTTTATGTGGCATTAGTGGAGGGAGGGATTGCATGGAAAGCATATATATTTCACACAGGCTTGGTTATCTTGCACGTGAGTAGCGGAGTAGCAAGGTAAATATTTTTTTGTTAAAGTTGGAGACAGTTTAAGTAGGTGGCGGAAACAAATAGACAGGAGAAACGCAAGGATAATAAAAACAACAATACTAACATACATCTAAATATATATAACTCAAAGGTGACTGACTGACTGACATAGTGATCTATCAACGCACAGCCCAAAGCACTGGACGGATCGGGCTGAAATTTGGCATGCAGGTAGATGTTATGACGTAGGCATCCGCTAAGAAAGGATTTTGATCAATGTTACCCCCAAGGGGATAAAATAGGGGATGAAAGTTTGTATGAAACTTTGTCAATTTTAAACCGATCGGGCTGAGACTTTGCATGCATAAATCTACTATGACGTAGGCATCCTCTAAGAACTCTATGCAGACAAAGTTGCGGGCAACAGCTAGTATAATATATAGCTAAGTATAAGTACATATATTATGTAGGCACAGATTCACTAGAATTATATGACCATCATAATATCCACTAAAGACCAATATCCACGTTTATTAACTGCCTTCAAAAAGTCCAATATCTTTCAAATTATTACGAATTTATAGAACCATAAAACTTAGAGCCACTTCCTCATTTGTGTGATTCAAACGGCGGAAAGTTCAGACTCTCAACAATTCCGAAATCTCGGCATGTTAACGACAGGAATTCATGCCAAAACTTCACGATCCTGCCTGGATCATTGTTGATGGCAGATAAAGTTTTAAAATGTTTGAATTATTTTCGAACTAGCGACAAGCGGTGGGAAATTTAGTTAAAAAGACAGTTCAGTTTTTAAGCGGGAAATGCGATGTTTAAGCGATTTATTACAAGCCTTTGATTGAAACCTTTATGCTGGTCTGGGAGCAAAGAAAAAACAAAGACTGTATGTACCTACCAGTTGCTTCTCTTCCCGCGCAGATGGTTAAAGCCCATCGAGGGAAAGGGCGAAAATCTTAGGAATCATGTTATAGGCGATGTGGCTAGCAACCCATCACTACTTTGATTCCCCTTTCCACCTATACGCCCACAATCATGCTAAGCGTGGCCTTTAGGTCTTTACCTTGGGCTCTGTCTACCCCGTAAGATAAAGACGTGATTTATGGCGTGTCAAATCGACAAAAATTTATCTGTATGTCTTTGCATCGCGTACGTACCTATTTACTACTACGTACTATTTTTCTTATCTGTACTGTAATCCTGATTGACTTTTGAGAACAGCAGCTGGTGCAGCTACAGAAGATGAGCAGTAGATGGTCCACGGGAGTTTGTAATTGTATCGTACAGACACATCATTCTAACAGATGACGCTTAGCGACAAAAATTCGCATAGTAACAAAGGTTACGTGACATCTAGTAACAGGTAAAAAAAATCGGAGACTACCCACCTGCTATGGGTGGTAGGGGTATATCACGCGTCACGGAATGATGAGGACCCGGTTTGGATTCCCGGCCATAGCTTTACTTTTCGGATTTTTCTATGTGTTCTAATTTTCACTGACATTTAAAAATTTTGAGAACACACAAGAAAAGCTTTTATTTCATGCATACCTACTAAATACAAACTTAATAATCCTAAGCTGAAATACTCACATGAGTGTTCAGTTAATAGCCATATAATTTTAACCTTTGTACCATTAGAATCATAACTAAGTAGGTACTATAGTCATTCGCAATCAATTTAATGTCAAGCTATGTAGCCGACCGTAATTTAAAGCAATAATGTCCGATATTAAATGATCCAATTTTATAACAATTTGCATAAACGGTATGGTCTGTAGATTTATAGATTTAGGGACTTTATTTAGTTTCTTGTCGTAAATTTATTATACCTACCTGTAGCGCGCGACTTTGTCTGCAAAGTATCTGTTTATCGCTATCCCGAAGCTACTACGCAATATTCCGAGATATAAACAAACTTCGGCCAAATCTGCTCAGCCGTTCTGACGTGAAAGATTTGGTTGATGTTTAGAAAGATTAGATGGGACGAAGTACCTCGGATGCATTGATTTTTGTAGGCACTGGTTCTGCGATGATGAGGTTCTGCGTTCCACTGGCACTAATTGCCACCAAGCCCTTTCGACAGCACAGCACTAGTTTTATCTCAAGTCCAAGAGGCTCTTCTAATATACTTGTGAGAGAATTTTTATTAAATGCGCATTCAATACGAAGCCAAGCGGCGTAGATTCTCGTCGAGTTTGTAACTTAAACAGAATTGTCACTTATCACCGACTATTGTCGCTTTTGAGAATAGGGGTGGGGTGCGAGTCGGGTTTACCTCCGCGTGTGGTCAAGAGCTGCGGTTCGTTTTTGGATCCGTCCGAGGGGAAGAACAGTGCTTGGTCCGGTGCACCCCGGGCATCGATTGATGATTGCCTGGCAGATTCTGAGGGATATTATTATCCGTTGGCTAAGAGTCCGACAGCGGGAGGGGTCTTTTGACCGTGTTCTACTATACAACGTTGCCGACAATTATGTCACAAGATTTTTGAATACTGTATTTATTACTTTGACATTGGCGAAATCATCGCATCGATCGGTGGGCCATATTTAAAAAAAAAGAAGAAGAATAGGGCCAGCACGTGTTGGACAGTGTGTCACTTCTTGATATATTCCTGGGACAATCTTTACACTAATGCCATGATAATTTATTGAATCAGGCGTTAAGGTCATTTTGCCACAATGCCTAAATACACAATAGTTCAAAATGTTTCATTACCCAAGAGCCGAGCGTCGCCATTTTTTTTCAAATACAAATAAAATACAAATTCAAAAATCTTTATTGTCCGACTATAGGTAGGTATAAAATATAAGGTGATACAAAAAAAATTGATCCATCTATAGTCTACCAAACTTATGGTGTACAATACAATAAATAACATCATAATAAAATTGTGATGTTCAAAAAATATAATGAAATTAGTCAAAAAAAAAAAAAAAAGGGATGAGGACGGATGAGGGGTGTGTAAGAGCAGTATTGCCGACATTGCACGGTACTTTCTGAAATAAGAGCGAATGGAAGGAGATTGAAATGTGTTTTATGTAACTGTTATGTGTATATTGTGTAACCTTTATTCGGCCAAATCAATAACAATTGTCCATACTCACAAATTTTTGCATTAATAATATAAGTCGGATTTACTTAGGCTAGTTATTTTCTCTCTCGATTGCACGCTAACATAAAAATACCTAATGGACGTGTAAGGCTTAGAAAACAAAGGAACCATTTGAACCATATTCAGTTCGCATTTTTTCCATTTCGTGCCTCCTGACATTTTCGGCGCAAACGAAAAAGTGCTAACCGAGTGATAAAATATTCAGGGACCTTAACAGTTTGCTCGCGTCCTCCGGGAGGTGCTAAAAGGTGTTTTTCTTTATCTTTATAATGTTATAAAAGCGAAAAAAACATAATGTTTTATGCGATAATTATAAAGAAGTAGGTACTAACAACCGAGAGTCAATGATGTTCAAACAGTCAAACCATTCAAACAGATTTCAAATTTCTACAGGTACGTACTTTAACGTTAATAATGTAAGACCTGTAGGCTTATTACCTAACTCGCTCGCAATCGCCATCGTGTTCATTTTGACAGTTCTTGTATTAATGTGACAGCTAGCTGATTCCGATGTCAATTGTCAGCCCATGCATGAACTGTCAAAATGAACGCGATGGCACAGTATATATATAAGCTAAAGCAGTAAGGAAACTACGAACAGATCGGTTGAAACGAAACACGCACACAGGCGCGCGCTTTACACGGCCCCTAAGCGGACCTCGTCCACTCCGCTCAGGCTCAGGTCCGCTTAGGGGCCGTGTAAAGCGCGCGCATGTGTGCGTGTTTCGTTTCAACCGATTTGTTCGTAGTTTCCTTACTGCTTTAGCTTATATATATACTGTGATGATGGCGATTGCGAGCGAGTTAGGTAATAAGCCTACTGATGGCTGCGTTTAGCGTGATTGTAGGCGTATAGATAGGTAGACAAGGGAATAAAAAAGACCGCTAGACCAACATAGAAGGGCTTCCTGTGTTCCTTTCCTTGCACGGTATAATCTGTCTTTAAATCTAGTGAGAATGGGCATTTGCTAGGCAAGCCTTGCATTTTGGTCTTTGCTTACCTTGTGGCGTATGAGTGGTCAACACCAACTGAACATAGTACGGCGTGGCGCGGGAGGCGGCATGATTTAGGATTCATAAAAATGTGTTAAAAAATAAAAATGAACAAAAAAATATTTGCCTTGCTACTCCGCTACTTACGTGCAAGATAACCAAGCCTGTGTGAAATATATATGTTTTTCATGCAATCCCTCCATCCACTAATGATAGATAGATAGATAGATAAAACGTTTATTTGGTACACAGTAGCACAAAAGGGCCATGGCTCAGTGGTCAACATTGCTCGTAAAAGCAAAACACTGGTATTCTGCCACAACCCACGGAACAAACAAATGAACACTTTTTAACAGTTAGGTACTTAAAATATGAAATTAAAGTGAACGGCGCAAAAACTAATAAAAGCATGCACAGTGAGCATCATAAAGCGAAATTGTACGTAAGTAAGTGTAATATTAAAATAAAATAAGAAAAAACGAAACGAAAGAGATTGCAGAAGCCTTTCCATCTCTTGAGCACCTGATACAGATATGCGTTCACCCCACACCTATCTTAAACTTTAAAGTCACATTTGAAAATGCCACATAAAACACATATAAATTCCACGAACTTAATTATCTCTTACACCACACACCACACAAAAAATGGGAGCTAAACTCAAAAACTATTGAACGGATTTTCATGCCATTTTAACCCGTCAAGCGTCCAAGGGACTACAGTAGTCCCTAACTTTTTCGGGCGGGAGGCTTAAAGAGAGAGCGAGAAGCATATATAGCGAGTTGTCGTTGGCTCGTCCAAGGGAGGAAGACCTGGCCAGTGGCATCAATGCATAATGCAGTCCCTAGGACATTTCCCGCCCGAAAAAGTTAGGGACTACTGTAGTCGCTTGGACGCTTGACAAATAGATAAAGTGAGTTTCAGGCTTGGGTGTATAATTTTGTCAATGTTTTATGTAAATTGGTTGAAATATGACGATACTAGTACGAAGTATCGGTCGGGAAAAGTCAAGCTGGCTGGGATACAATTTTTAATTGAGCGCGGACGAAGTCGCGGGCAACAGCTAGTATTACTAGCAATCGTCTGTTTACCTTCCTCGATATAGCTGTAACGAAAGACTCTTGCTCTATGATTTCAGGTTTATTTTCGATGGCAAAACAAATGGAGCCGGTCGTGTTTGTACAAGATTCTCGCTTAAGACACGCAGAAGTAATACGGGAAAGGTACAGTGTCTGTTTAAAAAAATATTTTAATTAATACACATTTTTAACCCTCTACCCAAAAAGAGGAATGCTATAAGTTTGAGGTCAATGTCTGTGGCATAGTAGCTCTCAAGCGGATGGACCGATTTCGATGTGTTTTTTTTTCATTCGAATGACAATTTTCTTGCGTTGGTTCTTAACCATGTTTGGTAAAAATTTGTTCAACAGGTAAAGACTATAAGCGGTTTTCCTAAATGATGACTGATTGATTATACTCTATTAATGCGTGGATTTTTTTCATTTTAATTTAATGTTACGTTGTGGTGGTTAAGTAGTGGAAACTGAAACACGTATGGCTTTTGCAATGACAAGGTTCCATAGTGGTACACAGTTTAGTTTCTTTACCTGTACATATAGGAAGAAAATAATTTTAACCGACTTAATATCCAGCAATGGTCCGAAGACGGACGAACCAAGGGCAGTGATGATGATGATGAAGAAATTCCAGCTGTCACAATTCATGGCGACTGTACGTCTTTATATGAACGAAGGATAAGGATCTATAATATTTACTCTATCTGCTGATTTTTCTGACCAAATAAAGAATTTCTTGTTTATTCGATAGATCGTTTTGATTGTGACAGCAAACAAAAGGTTTAGAGTTAAATTGTATATAATAAGGAACCTCTGGTTCCTAATGAAAGAATCATTCAACTCATACAAGCACAATACATGAAAATGGAACAAATAACGAATCTTCTTCTCTTTTTAATATGGCCCCATCGATCGGTGCAGTGATTTCGCCAATGTCAAAGTAATAAATAAAGTATTCAAAAATCTTATGACAAAAATGTCGGCAAAGTTGTACGGCAAAACACGGTCAAAAGACCTCCCCTGTCTAGTTCTTAGGCAACAGATAATGATATCCCTCGGAATCTGCCAGGAAATTAATCGATGCCCTGGGTGCATCGGACCAATGCTCTTCCCCTCGGACGGATCAAAACAAACTACAGTTCTTGACTACACGCGGAGGTAACCCGACTCGCACCCCAAATATGCCGAGCTGTAGGCTGGCAGGAGTCGTCTTACACGTGGTAGCTAGCGCCACGTCAGGCCGTCTACCTGCCAGCCACTTTTGAAGGAGGTTGGCTCCCGAAAGTATATTTACGATCGCAGGTGTATTAAAAACAGAGATAGATTTCTGCGAACATAAAAGTAAGGCTGGATAAAAGTGTACGCCTCGCTAAAGCGGACGGGAAAGACAGTTTTAAGTAATAAGGTCTATGTGAATGTATTGAATACAAAACTCTATAGCTAATAGTCGGATTCGACAAATGTATCGTTTGACAAACAATTAATTATGTCAACCCTTTAACTGCTAAACCGCAAACTTTTTTACAACACTTAATCTTTCTTGCGTGGCTCACATTCGGTTAGGTTAAATTAGTTTTATAACTTTAAAGTCAATGTTAATCACGTCTTTATCCCTTAGAAGAAAGAAGAAAAAAGAAAGAAAACATTTATTGTCTTTTGAAGGACACAAATAGAGCATACACACAATTGTGCAAAAATGAAACATAAAACAAAAGTGAAACGGTCTCTGGCTCAGTATTATGCTGAGGCGTTAAACACCAGCAGCACTGATGACCTTACGTCTACTTTACGCCCACAATCTCGCCCACAGTTTTGCGGTCTTAGCAGAAAATACAGGCTTGATGAAGTGCTTGTCAAACGCTGCATTCGATCAAACGTTTGGTTGTGTAACATTGGTGAAACGAAATCGTTATGCTTGTGACGCCCAGTAAAGAGAAACTAGTAAAATTAACTTTATATCCCTGCCCCAACGTTTGAATCGAGACATTTATTTTCATCAAACAAGGGTACTAAAGTACTAAAACGAGGCGAGCACGGTTCCTTAATTGACAAAGTGTCAATATACACAGACGAGCAAAAATAACAAGACACTTTCCATACAAAGTCGTGTGGCAAGTGACCCGTTATTTTTGCACGGCGGTGTACTTAAATGCCGTCGTTAAGTTTTATTTAACGGCCTGAACGGGAGCTGAAATTTAAAATTGTGGGCTTTATGTATTTATGTATGTTAACTCTTTATTGCACGTAAAATCAGAAATTAATAAATAACACACCACTAAATAGAAAGAAGTACAACGCCTACCGGCCTACCTTATCCATAAAGAGGGATGTCTTCCAGCTAACCGAAGACTGAAAGGACAGTTTACAAATTATAAATATAAGCAAGCAGACAAAAACAACGCGCACCAATTAAAAGTTAAGAACGCATCGAAAATTTCGGCATTTGACACGTTACCTGCATGAAACATAAATTACTTCGACTTTTGAAAAATCCCTCTTCTTCAAATTTAATGTTAAAGTTATTGTGTCAACACCAAATCAAAAACTTGCAAACAATTTCCCGCGACAACTGCGGTATCCCTGGCAACACTACGGTTTCGCGGGGGAGGGGGGCAGCGAAAGTGTTAAATTAAATAAATATTTTGCTGCCTAGGAGGCAAGCGCCTAAACAAACAAGGGTCCGTGTCGACGACCGGCCTGTTATGGCGCCAGAAATAATACGGCAATGTTGCCATTTGTAATCATTAGGCCTTTGAATGTCTGATTCTTTAATAAAATAAAAGCTCAAGTTTGTGTGTCTGTGTGGCGTAAAGCTACCACATAAATAACATTTAGGTAATAAAAAAAAAATTAAAACCCCTTACACATTAATGGAAGGACACATAACATTCGTAAATATATATAACTAGCCTTCCGTCCGCAGCTTCGCCCGCGATAAATTAATTTTCCCGTAGGAAAAGGTATTTTCCCGCGGTAAAAAGTAGCCTGTCACTCAGTGATAATGTAGCTTTCTAACGGCAAAAGAATTTTTGAAATCGGTCCAGTAGTTTCGGAGCCTATTCAATGCAAACAAACAAACAAACAATCAAATTTTTCCTCTTTATAATATTAGTATACATAATTATTATTTATTTATTTTGTTTATTTTTCGTTATTACATTCTAATATACATTTTGAATAAGTACCTATCTTAAGTATTATACAATAATGTTACGTGTGTATGTATTATTTAATTTTATTTACTTAGCTATTTATTATATTTATTAGCGTTTCTCCTGTCTATTTGTTTTCGCCACCTAGTTAAACCGTCTCTGACTTATTTCTATCTTTTATTGGTTGTCTGGTAGAGATCGCTATTAAGCGATAAGAACGCCTGTTGTCTACCTTCTTCTTTGTTTCTGTATTGTTATGTACTGGTTTGTGGTGAAAGAGTATTTGTATTGTATTGATACTCAAACACTAATAAAGTTACTTAACGTAGAAAAACGTTTCACTGTTTGACGGTTCCGTAGAAAAACATGACCCTTTTCGTTTTCGAGACCTCGTTTTCTCATCCCAATCCAATAAAAGGGCGCGGAAGGAATAAATAGTCGGAGCAAACAAAGCGTCGTAAACGGGAGCAGTGGCTTTCTAATTGGGATATTAAAATTGGTATTGCGGAAATCAGGAACGATATTTGTGTTAAAGTTAACTTAAACTTACATTATAAACCATTGTATACATTATAAACCATTGTATTGATTCTTAGATTTAATTGACATACTATTATACTGAAATCATCTAATTCTATTAACAAATAATTAACTAGAATAGAATAACATTAATGAATTTGATAATATCAATGTATAGCTTTAATGTACTTAATTAATTTGAAGGCATGTTTTGACATTATATTACAATCCTAGATTTAGATATTAACTACTATTGTGTGCCCTTGCAGGGCGTCATGGACTGACTTAGAACAATGTTAACATCTTCATTATGTATGTACATGACTTGACAATGAATAAATAAATAAATAAATTAGAAAGTCTCTGACCACTATAGGCTCAAAATTACAAAACAAGTAAAATAAGTGAATTATTTTTAGATTCCTCTGACCCATAGAATGATAGTTACAAAACACTTATAATAAATTATCGAATGGTACTTTGATTCCCCTTCCCATTTATACGCCCACAAGCATGCTAAACGTGGCCTTTTGGGTCTTTTTACCTCGGGGTCTGTCACCCCGTAAGGGATATAGACGTGATTTGTGTATGTATGCTATTTTCAGATGTGATTTGTGTATGTATGCTATTTTCAGATGTGATTTGTGTATGTATGCTATTTTCAGATGTGATTTGTGTATGTATGCTATTTTCAGATGTGATTTGTGTATGTATGCTATTTTCAGATGTGATTTCAAGAATCGGCCCCTAGAAACGGTTTCTTGCCAAATTCGGTTTACAATTATAATTTCTACAGTCAATTGATGTTTTTGTTTAAAGAAAGCTATAGGAGTGCGCTAGTCTTTTGGTTTAATGGTAAAGAAATACCAAATATTTAAGTTCAAAGAGTACGGCAATAGCTTCGTTTCCACGAACAATTGGAACAAAAGCAAGAAAACATTCAATTCCGTTGTTTGAAAGCAATAGGAAATAGAAGGCGGGAAAGCTTTTAATTTATCACATCTGAAGCAAATACGGATTTTAGGCACCCATACACACGTACATACAAAAACGTTAAAATGAATTGGAATGGCCTATATTATGTACGAAAACTTTCTTGAGCAGGGGTCACCATGACGTCTTAATGAGAGTTTAGGTTCGCTCGCTGTCAGATCCATACTAAAAATTACAGCTAAAACCTGAACTGAGTCGGAATTGACCGACACACATTCATAATGATGTTTACAAGTCGACATTATTGTACTAGAATGAGGACTATCGCTTCTTTGTTCACCAGGTCCAGGAGCGAGCACGTGTCAATACGCAGCCGGAATACGCTAGGGATGCGCCGACTGTACTTAGTCGTAGAATAAGCAACCTATTGTCTCTGTGCCACCCAATGACATTGTTATTATCTACTTATTGTTTGCAAATATAAAGATATTCCTATTCTTATTCTTAAATACTCGCTTGTATTTTTGACTTTGCTTAAAACGTATCATGGCCGTATTAGGAACGTATATATACGTATGTATAACTCTTTATTGTATATAAAACACATCGAATTTTACAGGTAATGAGAAAAACAGATGTACAAAGGCGAACTTATCCCTCAAAGGGATCTTTTCCAGCTAACCTTCGAACGATTGACAGGACAACAGTCAAAATATTAAAATCTTAGCTCGTTGTTGCTGAGGGTACATTTTGTTGTAAAATTTCGATATTGTTTATTTCCAATTTTTTTTATTTAAAAAAAAATTGCATTCTCAAGAGGTACCTACATTGAAATGCGCATCTTTTGATACCATTTTTAAGTCTGTATTTGTCACGGACAATGAGGATATATAATCGCCAGATGGTAAGTGATCGCCACCGCTCATGGACACTCACAATACCAAAGGATTGCAGATGCGTTGCCAGCTTAGAGGGCTATGATAGATTACTTCATGTACCAGTTATTTCACCGACTGTACTCTTCGGAACACAGCAGCGCAAGTGCTACTGCTTGGCGGTGGGATGAAATAGTGTGATACACCTACGAGCTTTGAATTTAGGCCCCCACCCTCTCGCGTCCTGCTAAAAGCATTCCATTAATAAAAATTTACGCGAAATATTTAAAACACAATTTTAATAAAATTTTAACCCGAAAATTCTGCGAAAAACCCTTAATACAAATTCAATAACACCCTAAAAATATAAAAATACCGTTTTGTTATTTTTCCATGAAAATCAAAGCGGTTATAATTACTTCGAAAAAAAACGTAATCCCCGAGGTGGTCTTCGTATAATTAAACCAATTTTAGGTAACCGGTGAAAAAGGGCTTACAACAAGTATTTAACCCTTTACGAAGACAATACTTTGTGCACAAAAAATATGAAATACTAGCTTTCGCCCGCGGCTTCGCCCCGTTCCGCCCCGTCCCGTTTTTTTAATATTGTGTCAAACATAACACAAAATGAATTAGAGAAATTGATCCAGCCGTTCAGGCGTGATTCCGTGACCAATAGTCCAGTACGGGAACGTGTTAATTACCCTTTATACTCACAAAACTCACAAGTGCGCAATTTTTTGTAGACAGTTAGAACTTACTGAGTACTAATTTGTAGTTAAATGCAATAATCTAGTACAGAAAAATTACACTTGTATATTTTTTCTATGGATTTACACGCTTTACTAACAAAAACTTAAATATTCAATAACGCAATGTCAAAATCTGTTATATTTTTTTTTACCAGTAGTACTGAGTAAATTCTAACTGTCTACAAAAAATTGCGCACTTGTGAGTTTTGTGAGTTCAATTTAGTTCCCGTACTGGCCTACAAGAAAAATACAGATTCATTTGTAACAGACTTCAAAAAAGGAGCGCTAACCCATTCCCATGGAAACTTTGCAGTGCTCCGGGATAAAAACTATCCTATGTCCTACCCTGGGACTGAAACTATCTCTACCCAATCTCAACTGAATCGGTTTGGTGGTTTAGGGTGAAAGTGCAATTGACAGACGACACTTACTTTCGCGTTTATAATATTAGTAGGGATTAGTGATAGTTACGAAAACAATAGATAAAAAGGATGTTATTAATATTTTGAGGTCGAAGTGCGACCATACAACGCGTGAGCCGAGCGAGCGAAACGAGCGGGTCCCGGGAGCGGCCGGCGAAGCGCCAGAATCGAATCTGTATTAGATTATATTGAGAACATGACTGTCCAATTTTCCTGAATTAATACGTGTCTAACAGGGAAATGGGCTGTCGAACTACATTTATAGCCTCTAGTGTAAGTTTTGGCATATAAAAACGTCTCGACCGCGTTCACGTAAACGTCTCAATTACTATTGAAAAATTGGCAGCGCCACTAGCGGATCGAATCAGCAACAAACTTCTTCTCATGGTATATGATTTTAACGCAAACTACTACTAACTATTCCTATTCCTAACTACTACTACTGGTACTATTCCTAAGTATATTGTATTTCTTCCTATTATATATCTACGTGTATCGAATGTGTGTAAATAAATGTTTCTCTCTCTCTCTCTCTCTCTCAAACGCATTCGAGACGTATTTTGTGACCGAAAACCTACACTAAGCATACTGGACACAAGGGGAATCAGCCGCTGGAACTCTAAATGACCTCGTAGTCTTGTGCATACAGCTTAATGACATGGTACTCGAACCCATGAAAGTAAGAACGGCACTTTTTTAATTAAAATTTGAAGCGGATCATACAATTTCATCAAAAAGATAGACGTCATCGTAATAACATGGGTGAGACGGCCAATTTCAAAACAACCGGATTCACTGCGATAAGCATCAACATTTCGTGATATTAATATAGATTGTGATATGCATGGAACACAGGATAATATGGACCGTCTAAAGCATGCCTTCACTAGAAAAAATCTTTTTTTTATATATAAGAGGGGCAAACGAGCAGACGGGTCACCTGATGGAAAGCAATCACCGTCGCCCAGGGACACCTGCAAGATCTGGGGAATCACAAGTGCGTTGCCGGCCCTTTGGGGAAGGAAGGCTCGCTTTTTAAACATCCCTAAATTGCACCGCTCAGGGAATGTTGCCGCAGGAAGTTGGTTCCAGATCTTTACCGTACGAGGAAAGAAATTGCGTTTAAAACGCACGGTACTTGACTGCCAACCATCAAGATGTTGAGGATGGAAGGTTCCGCGAAGTACGGCAGTGGAATTTAGCCGCAGGCAGCAATCCGAAGAGTTCATCGGAGCACTCCCCATGATAAATACGGTACAGTATGCAGAGGGATGGGAACTTGTCTAGGTTCTTATCCACTAGAGGCAGCCTCGGGTTGCGTAAGGGGAGACGTTGCCTCAACGCTGCCTCAACTCTTGAAGCAGCGTCTCGGAGCGAGGCAGCCGCTCGACCCGAGGCTGCCTCTAGTGGATAAGCGGCTTCTGAATTCGACAAACTGACTAAAAGATTACCATTTTGTTATATTACACTTCGGATTGGGTCTTTATATATATTTCGTAAGTACAGATACAATAGATATTTTTTCATGTTATTGATCAAATGATTATATTGTTTATCGCGCTGATTAATAAATGATACTATGCTTGTTAAATGACATAGCAAGTACGTTACTTATCGTTACGTGTATTGATTCCCTATTCCAACTCTGTACGCCTACAATCATGCTTTACGTGGCTTTTAGGTCTTGTTACCTTACCCCCTTATTATAAACGCTCCGTAGGCTTCTGCTAACTTAGCAATCGTTTATCCTAGCTGTCACTTTGACATTTACCTTTCACAGCTAAGGACAACCGATTGCTAAGTTAGCAGAAGTATATAGAGCGTTTATGAATAAGGGGGTTCGACTTTGTCTACGTATATAGACGTGATTTGTTTATGAGTATGTGTGTATGTATTTTTTGTCCGACAAACAATTAATTTGACAAAAAACGAAACTTTTTAAAAAACGAAAACCATTACGAGTGTCTCGCTTTAGGCTTGGTTTGTTTTATAAGTTTTCCAAAATGTTAATAAGTATGTTTGTTCGTTGTCTAGTACCTATTACAAACTTTGCTTAGTTTGGGACTAGGTCAATTGGTGTCAATTGTCCTAAGATATTTATTTATTTAAAAAAAAGTAGAAAGTAAAGGGTTGTCAAATGAAATGTTTGTCAAACGATGTATTCGATCAAACGTTTGTCGGCGAAACATTAGTGAATCCTATAAAACAGTGCTCTGACTTCATTGCTCTGATTGCCTAGGTTTATTGAGACAGAATCAAACGGAGTATGTATAATGTATTCCTACCAATAAATAACACTACGAAAGCTTTATCAATCAGTTAAAAATTAAGTATATTATTTTATTCGATGAATCCTCTTAAATGAATGTGATGTGTTTTGTAACTTGTGTGTGTATGTATATATTTATATATTATGTAGTAGATATATGTTATTTATTGTGTATAAGTTTATCGTATTTATTTATTATGTAGAGTTTATTATTTAAAATTTAGACATTTAGGATTATTTTAGGCTTCGATCGGTTCTTTTACTTTTTCTGTGTGTCTACTCTTGCTTAATACTTATGTCCTGTCAATCGTTCAAAGGTTAACTGGAAGAGATCCCTTTTAGGGATAAGTTCGCCTTTGTGCATGTGTGTTGTCCTGTATTCATCTTTTTCTTGTGTTTTATGTACAATAAAGAGTTATACATACATACATACATATTTTTGTTTGTCTTTAGTTAGTGTTTGTTATATTGTACGTTGTTCGCATTGCGAATTGAACACCCAATGGGAAATCAAGGAGAAAAATTGCGAGAGGGAATTGTACAGGATGAATTACGCTTTAATACGTTTGTGCAAACGTCTTTTGTTCGTTTAGAAAACGACGCTTTCTTGCAAGAGCACAATCCAAAATTAGAAATTTGAAGATCGTATTGTACTGTCCCTCACACTTCTTTATTAATTAGTAGCTGTTGCCCGCAACGTCGTCTACATAGAATTCGTTTATCGCTATCCCGCAGGAATTTCGCAATTTTCCGGGATAAAAAGTAGCCTATGTGTTATTCCAGACTATAACCTATGTATGTTCCAAATTTCATCCAGATCTGTCCAGCCGTTCTGGCGTGAAAGAGTAACAAACATCCAAACATCCATACTCACAAACTTTCACATTTATAATATTAGTAGGACTAGCTGTTGCCCGCGACTTCGTCCGCGCAGTATCAAATATGAGGTGCTAGAAAATTAGGTGCAGATATTTTCAGGTTATGTAATTAATAACCTGAGAATCAATTAAAAACATAAATTATGTAAGTTCTAGCTTCTGCCCGCAACTTCATACGCGTAGAATTAGTAATTGACATGTTTATCGCTATCCCGCGGGAACCATGCAATTTTTGGGGATAAAAAGTAGCCTATGTGTTAATCTACGGTACGAGCTATCTCCGTTCCAAATTTTATCCAAATTCGTCTAGTCGTTTCAGCGTGAAGAACACACACACTCATATCGTCACATCCGTCCATCCATCCATCCATCCATCCTCACAAACTTTCGCATTTATAATATTAGTGGGATTGTGTGGTATTATTTTTGTTTCATACAAAAATAATAATTACCATTACCGTACAAAGAAAATCATCCTTACATTAGACGCTGTAATTAATTAAGTATGCTTTAAACGGACTAACAACGATGCAAACAGTCGATCCTCAAAATATCCGCGTCTAATTTTCTGCAAGCAACCTGTATAGCCTAGCCCTACACCCACAATCTTGTCGAAGGTGGCCTGTAGATACCTGTTACCTTAAGCTCTTTCTACCCCGTAAGGGATAAAGACGTGATTTGTGTATATATGTATGTATAGCCAATGACATTCACAAATAGTGCCGCTTTCTATTGGTTAAAGAATTCTCAAAATCGGTTCAGTATTTATCTCTATAATATTATATAGACATAGATACATCCTACTAATATTATAAATGTGAAAGTTTGTGAGAATGTTTGGATGTTTGTTACTCTTTCACGCCAGAACGGCTGGACAGATCTGGATGAAACTTGGAACATACAAAGATTATAGTCTGGAATAACACATAGGCTACTTTTTATCCCGGAAAATTGCGAAATTCATGCGGGATAGCGATAAACGAATTCTATGCAGACGAAGTTGCGGGCAACAGCTAGTATATACATAAATCACGTCTTTATCCCTTACGGGGTAGACAGAGCCTAAGGTAACAAGACCTAAAGACCACGTTTAGCATGATTGTGGGCGTATGGATGGAAAGCCACCTACCTACTACCCCCTACCTACACCTAGCTACCTACTTCTCATAATCTTCGTCACTGTCGCCGCTTCTTAATTATACCATCACCTTTTACTCTAAAGTACCTACCTATCTTCACGCTGTTTGGAAGCACTAAGAGAATGATGGTTACCTAAAAGAAAGTAACTTAAGTACCATTAAGTGCATATAGAATCTACAGCGCGTTGTCAAGTTGTCTGGGTGCGAGTAAACAGCTCTCGTGTTTCTTAAGGCGACGCAGGAGGCGAATATTTATCAAGGCCATCGGGACAGCTGTTATTTCAGTCTTTAATATCACACATATTGCTTACACAAGTTTTTGTAAAAAAATCAAATTTAAACAAGCAAACATTTCAAGTTAATCCGACTACTAGGAAACCTTGCATATCTAAGTAAGTCGTCCTAACTAAGTATCTATCTAACTTAAATATAAAAATATAAATGACAAGATAAATTAATTAACCTAAAACTAAAATAAATCTAAAAACGCACTTCCACATAAGTCGGGTTCTATCTATTTATTACTTTGTTTACGTAAAAGTTTATGGATTATGTAGTATATTTTATCTGTGTATCGTTTCGTGAGTCACAGACGGTTCTGGGGGCCGATTTTTGAAAGCACATGTGTGAAATTACACTCGAAAGTGGTGAAAAATTGTGCTGAATTTGAAATACGAGTAGCATAGAAGATACTTAGGGCTCTCATTAATCTTGTGAACTAGTCAAAAATGTGATTAGAGCTGTAGTTTTGAAGATATAAACAGATTTATACCACTTTCGAATGGTATTTTCACACATGTGCTTTCAAAAATCAGGCCCCTGGCTGAAAATCAGTGCTGCGGGTGTCTAACACCTCAGCGTAATGCTGTGCCAGCGACCGTTTCACTTTTGCGAAGACACACACAGCGCTGATGATCTATTTTTCATGTCTGTGTTTTTTTTTCTATAAAATTGTGTATATTCTCTTATATTTGTGTCTTGCAAAAAGGAATAAATGTCTTCTTTCTTTGTTCTTTCTTTACTTCCCCGCGGCATTGAGACAAAGATGCTGGCAGCATTTCCCCGCTGTATTGCAATACTATTACGCTGTGCGAGGAAGCTGCGAGCTCTTTGGTCTCCGTTGCAGTCGATCAGCCTCTTAGACATTTCCTTAAGGCGCTGTAGATAGTGAAAACTACAATTTTAGAAAATATTAATAAAATACTTGCACAGAACTTACAACTGCAATTTTTTTATATGTATATTTTCAGTCTATTCCCTAGATTTTTACTTCATCAGAAACACGATTGCTGAAAAAAACCTCGATAGTTTTTTTTTTTTAAAATAACCCTTTTTTTAAACCTTAAACCAAATATTTCGATGACTATTATGAATATCTGCACAAAATTTGTTTTATTTAATAGTTTTTTAGTAGATCTCGATTTGTGCTTCATAGATTTTTAATAAGTTGAGTACATCAATCATACCAACTTATTTCGTTTTTGGCAAAATAAAATGGTTCAACGCGCGGCGGCGGCCGACTATTGCCCAGTCGCCAGTACGCTCGTGGCCGCTGCCGACGCCGGACCTGTGCACATTTTTCTAACTCGGTAATAGTACTTTAGACAGCAAGCAATATGGGTAATCGCAGTGTAAATAAAGTTAAGCGAAAGAGGAAACGCTTAAGTGAACTAAGAGAACATAATGAGAAACATTAGAGTGCCTAAACGGTAAGTACCTACATACCAGACCGCGTCGTAGCGATTTCACATTCGTTTTGACGTAGTTGGTTTGCAGTTTTACTAATTGAGTGTTATACAGTTCTATTTTATTCTAGTTATTTTCAAGTGAGTTACAGCCGTTATTTCCTTAATGAGTATTAAATATGTCTTACGATAATTTAAAATCCGGTTTGTAATGCATTAATTTGTAACTAAACTACACGTGAATTAAGTATCATTATTTTAGAGGTGTTGAATAAATACCATCCTACTAATATTATAAATGTGAAAGTTTGTGAGTATGGATGTTTGGATGTTTGTTACTCTTTCACGCCAGAACGGCTGGACAGATCTGGATGAAATTTGGAACATAGATAGATTATAGTCTGGAATAACACATAGGATAGGCTACTTTTATCCTGGAAAATTGCGTAATTCCTGTGGGATAGCGATAAACGAATTCTATGCAGATGGAGTTGCGGGCAACAGCTAGTTTAGTATAATTGTAATTTTAGAGCAAAACAGGACTCTCAGCTTGAAAACCCCGGAACGTCACTTAGAACCCTGACACCGATAGATGCGTCACTGCCAAACTCAACGGACACTGAAACCCCTAATCCTTCTCGTAAGGAGTAAGTTTCATTACCATAACTTAGATAATTCTTAACTCACATTATTACTGTATTTTCCCCGGATAGTTTAATTCGAGAAATGCTTTATTATTCCATATCTCACTCGTGTCGTCCTTGTCTCAGAAAATAATAAAAAAAAAGAAGCGCGAGACACCCATGAACTTTATAAGTAGTCGATATACGCTTGACATGTGTCGGGTTCGTCCGAAACCCTTAATCAGAGCGGCCGCAGCACATTTACTGCGCGTGGTCGCTCACTCAGCTCAGCAGAATTATTATGAATTATTATGAAATATTAGAGCTTATTACGAAAACGCTTGATTATTATCCTATCTCTAAGTCGGAATATCATTATATGACTTCTACGTTACTTTAAAAAAAAAATGGCGATGCTCGCCAGTTTGTTAGGTGAACTTGGCTGGAATGGCTGGTCATGCTGCCGCTTGTCTAGATGTTTCAATTTCTGCCGTCTAAAAATAATGTTTTTATTTCAGGGCAGAAATAACTTGTCGGCTTAATTACCTTAGGCCATCTCTATCAACTCTAGAACACCTACAATCACCAACCATGTGGGTCAATTTCAACAGTACTCATTTTTTGTATCATTTCGGCGTGGTCCCTTATATGTGTTTTTTTTTAGATTTTTAAATGTCGAACGACACCTTAGGCAATTTTACAAGACATAATGTAAAAGGGAACCTAAAACCTTAAGTAGTTTTCGAGTTATTAGAGGTCGAATTTCTAAACACACAGCGGAACGGAATTATACAATGTACACCGGAATGAATGACACCTTACAACGGAATGATAAATATACACGGGGATGATAATATCAGCCCACTGGAATGAAATATGGACCACCGGAATTAAAGTAATAAATAAGGCTCCATAATCACGTCTTTTATTTAGAAAAAATACAGACAGACCTTAAGTATATTTTAATAGTCCTAAGAGCGAAAATTTGGTGCCAGTTAATGAATATTTTTTAAGTAGGTATTTCATCACTTGGTAAACAACATTTCATGAATTCATTTTACAAACTACGTTAGGCAAATCAACGATTCACAAATTAGAAATTGCATAAAACATTAGATACTTGAAAAAACATCATATTATGTTGTAGAATAGATAGATATATGAGATTATTACCGAGTAATTATTTGTAAATTGAATATTTTTAGGAATGACAGGTGTCTGAAATGAATAGTTTGTAAATCGTTGTTTGTTAAGAAGTGATTATAAACCTGAGTTAATCTTTTGTACATAATTTTGCTGATATTTTATCTCCAGTTCCTTTATTTACGATGAAATAGTTAAAAAATTACAAAAATAAGACGTTTTGAGGTTAGAATTTTGTTTACCAAATAGGACAGGTAAGAATGACACTACCTTACATAGACAGACCAACATAAAAATAATTCTGTCTTTAGTATTTATTGTGTAGCTGCGAAAGAATCCTACATCGTATGTGAAAATTAACTGTCTAGCTATCACGGTATTCACGGTTCATGAGATTCCCCTGGTGACAGACAGAGAGACGAGCAGTGATCTTAGTAATAGGGTCCTGTTTTTGCCCTTTGGGTACGGAAACCAAATTTTTAAGCCTTTTTTGTAGCACCCCCTGATAGCCTAAAAGCGTAAATTTTATCTTAGACATGAGCTGTGGTACAATAAAATAAGTTCAGTATTTGATTTTAGAAATTATGCTACGGAACCATTTCATAATAATAAAGTGAAGCTACATTTGATGTCATTCCGGTGTTATTTTCATTTTGGTGAGTATTTAAGTCATTTTACTACACCGGAAACACCGGAATAAATATGGTGGAATGAGAAACTTGACATAAAAATAAATATTAAAAAAAGTAAGCCTCGTGTTCTTAAACTAATTAAACTCTTGAAATCAGAACTACATTAGACGTGACATAATATAAATTTAAAACAAAAGTGATACAAAATACAAAAGCTATGACTAACTCCGGAATGAAACTTTTTTTGTCCCCACACCATGGCGATGATAAATGCCCACGTTTTGCTCGGAAACGTTCGCCGTTACACACGTCTACTCTCGCTGAGCGCCGCAGTTTGACTATCGCTCGGGGTGCGCGGGAGACGGAGGGGCTTAAGGGTCAAACTCGGCAAATAAATCGTTCCCAAAATTTGCCCGCGGAATGAGAGCGTGTCTCCGGACAAATATATATGCATATATTCAGAGGTTTACAAATGAGGTAAAAATCAGGCGATGTGCTTTTTTTGTTACCTGTTTATTATGGTAATAAAACAATGATATTTTTTTTTGTTGTCAAGCATAGTGTTCGACTTATCCGGCATTTTGTAACTTAAACCGGCTCCGGGACAACCCACCTCGATGAGAAATATGGTCTAAATATATTTTTTTAAATGATTAAATAACATAATATTTTAATTTTAGCTGTTGCCCGCGGTAGACAATATATATATATATATATATATATTTATTTGTCTACCCCGTAAGGGATACAGACGTGACATATGTATGTATGTATATATTTTATATGAATAGGAAGGCAAACGAGCAAGTGGGTCACCTGATGGTAAGTGATCACCACTGCCCATAGACACCCGCAACCCCGGAGGGATTGCAGATGCGTTGCCAACCTAGAGGATTAAGATGAAACGCCTCTTGTGCCCGTAATTTCCCCGGCTGTCTTACTCTCCACACTGGAACACAGCAGTGCAAGCACTGCTGCTTAGCGGCAGGAAGCACTAAACTTAATTATATGTTCAGAGAAATTACTGAAGATCTGCAAGTCGAGACCAGATCGAATGAAGAGAATTGGTCACAAATTCAGGACGAAACTTATTGACATAACTTATTTTATTCAGCAGCTGCAGACACAGCTGCCAGCCACGATTCCTTGTTTAATTGCAATTTTACTCATGTGTCACTTATAGGAGAATTACAGGAATTACTTCGGCTGGAATCGGCTATTCCCACACACACACACACACACACACACACAAATCACGTCTTTATCCCTTACGGGGTAGACAGAGCCTAAGGAAACAGGTACCTACAGGCCACATTTAGCAAGATTGTGGGCGTATAGGTGGAAAATCAAATCAAAATAGTGATGGGTTGCTAGCCTCATCGCCTATAACATGTTTCCTATTTTAATCGCCCATTCCCTCGATGGGCTTTTACCATCTGCGCGGGTAGAGAAGCAACTGGTACATTCTATGTTTTTTCTTTGCTCCCAGACCAGCATGGAAGTATTCCCAGTTTACAGAAATCACAGCGTGCATGGATATACCAATATTTACGGCAGCAACTTATTCAAAAAGTCAAGATATTATCTATGATAACTGGGAATTAACCGCTGTTGAATCCATGGCAGCAGCAGCTAAGCGTGAGCGTGAAGCGGCGATAGAAGAAGGCAAACTCAGAAAAACGTCAGATTTACAATGAAAGCCCGACATGTCCATATTTTACAAGTGACGAAAATAAGGAAAACATCGCTTCTTGCTCCAAACAATTAACCTTTGAAGAGCTATAACTACGGTGTGCGCTGTCAATGCCGTCATTGATAAAAACACGGTCTATTGTTACCACTAAGTGTTACTATTTACATTAAATTAGTATCAAATGAAGCATTTCTTTTAATTAACCAAAAATAAAGTAAGTATTTTATAATTTTCGGAAAACTCCGGAATTTACTTCACCCAGAATACGGTTACGAACAGAATAAGGCCGTGCGCG
This sequence comes from Pandemis corylana, assembly GCA_949127965.1. Classification (NCBI taxonomy): domain Eukaryota; kingdom Metazoa; phylum Arthropoda; class Insecta; order Lepidoptera; family Tortricidae; genus Pandemis; species Pandemis corylana. Next base: position 10,914,153 of record OX421870.1, on the reverse strand, counting down.
GGGCGCCCCGCATGCGCCTCCACTTCATGTCTGCTTCACCCCCGCAAATACCTAAAATTCGTCTATAAGCGCGCCTTAATGTACCTAACTTACATACCAACATAGGAACAGGTTAATTTAAAATAATTAATCGAATCAGGCGTTAATAAACAACAATAACTCCGATAAAACTTCTGTCAGGCCTTGCAGCTGAACGCTTTAGTATGTAGGTAAGTACTGTGGAGCTGCCCTGATGAGGCACTTCAAACTGTACGGGAATCGAGATATAAAGTTCCTAACCAAACTGTTGTTGCAGAAGGCCAAGCTATTCAAGTTAAAACACAAACTTATTAACTCTTGATTTTATTTCAATTTTAAATTATCATTACAAAATATTAAAGCTTTCCGCCTATGCGGCTTTCGGTTCGAGCTGTTCTGAGAGCCGTCCCAAGTTCCAAAACAAAAAACTTTAAAAATATCGAACGGGTGTTCGATATTCGGAACTTGAACTATTTCAGAGCAGCCAGCACCCAAAACCTGCCAGCATAAAATAGCCGAACCTATTCCTACAGTTCCTTGTCACAATAACCAACAATTTTGTTAAGTTTGAAATCGTGTCACAGCTGAAAATGACAAGGTACTAAAGAATTCAGCTACTTTTGAGGCTGACCACTCATATGCTCGGGTTTGAGTCCACGATTCTCCGCATGAGAGGTCATTGGTCTATCTGACAAGACCACGACTTTTACATACGTATGTATGTGTGATTTGTGACGTAATCGAGATAGACTATCTCTTTTTAGAACGAATAGTAAGAAGAAGACGGGTGATCACTTGTGGTAGTCGTCCTGTCGAACACACACCTTAAGCTTCTAGGGAGCGTAAAAGCTTTGCCAATAAGCTACTTAAGGCAGCTCCCGATGAATCGGGCGCACTCTACAACTTCGGACGTGCGAATCCTTGAAATGTAACAAACGCATTTGTTACAAGATAAGCTAATAGCTGGAAACAAGTATATGGAAAAAGTTAAACAGTCTAAGAAAAAAAAAAACAGTTTGGAACAATAGCTGGCGTAAAGGACTTTGTTCACTTGAATTTCACTTTTTAACCGATTTCAAAAAAAGGAGGAGGTTCTCAATTCGTCTGTATTTTTTTTTTTTTTTTTAGGAATACTTGAATTGCACAAAAGCAATTACAGACAGACGGGCAACGAAGTGATCTTCTAAGAGTTCCTTATGTTTCTTTAGAGATAAATAGAGGGATCTTCTATGCTGGTCTGGGAGCAAAGAAAAAACATAGAATGTACCAGTTGCATATATTCCCGCGCAGATGGTAAAAGCCCATCGAGAGAATGGGCGAAACTCATGGGAATCGTGTTATAGGCGATGTGGCAACCTAGCAACCTATCACTATTTTAAAGGTTGACTGGTAGAGATCCCTTATAGGGATAAGTTCGCCTTTTTGTCTTTGCTTCTTGGGATTCTAACGGCAACACTGGCCGAGTAAAACGTCAAAATAAGGACGTCTGTAAAATTAATTGTTTTAAATCATATTTCAAGAAAATTAAGTGTTTAAACAGTTACACAGTGTTCTTTATGCTGCAATTTATGTGTGTAAACGTTATCCTGCTTGATAGTGGCGGATTATTAGAAAAAAAATGCGATGCAAAAGTGACGAACTCGGAACAAACGTCAAAGATCAACGACCTTATTTTAAAATAAATAAGTCACGCCTGGAGCTGCTGCTATAACCTGGGGAGTATTGTTGATATTTTAATCTATAAAATTAATCTTCCTTTCGAAGAAATTTCACGTAAATGTTAATTCTAAGTACTATAAAAACATTCATAAGGGTATAACGTAATTCTTGCGCATACCCACATATGTATTTTAAATGTCATTGACCCAATCAGCTGATCTTTCAATTAATTTATACTTGTTTAAATACTTATACTAACATACCTTGGTGTTCATTTCTCTTTGTTTGATGAACTTTTCTGTATTCCTATACTTCTATACTTTTTCTCGATTTCAATCTTTTCTTAACATCTTGTATTATTGCTTTCTATACCTGGTTTACAGTTGCATTTTGGGTTAGTTTCAGATTCACTGTCAGTCTCAGAGAAACATCGGGGTCGACAAAAGATTTTTTTGAAACTTTGTACCTCAACCCTGAGCGGAGTCAAGATGAGTTCAAACGTCCTTACCCGCAAGGCTACGGCCCGCCAGCAAGAAATACAACTTCGAGCAACACTACAAGAATTAAAACATTACAAGAATCAGTGTGCGCAGCTAGAGAAGGAAAGAGAGGATAGTGAGGTGGAGGTTACGAGAGTCGTGGACAAAAACACTGACTTGAAAAATCAGTTGGCGGAACTTGACATCCAGTACCAAGACACATTTGAACAGTTTTTACAAGTACAATCAAGATTGGATTCTTTCGAAGACTGTTCTAAACATTATGAACAAGCGTTAAAGCGCATTCATGATTTAGAGTGTGAGCTAAACGAAGCTCACAGGGACATAAGTGACCTCCAAACTGAATGTGAGCGCCATCAAACTGCTGATACTGATAGTCTGTATGAAGAATTAATGGGGAAAAGCTTGTATGAAGATATGATAGACACAAGCCCTGACAGCGGTTCACCCTCAAAGTCCCACTCTCAATCAGTTTTATCAACAATCGACTTAACAAAAGATGACTCGATTACATCATGCTATTTCGTAAGTAACAAAAAACTTAAAAAATATATTAAAATTAAGAAATTTATTAGGCGCACCCAGAAACTAACGAGCTCTAAAAACAGTTTACAAAAAAATAAACATCTAATCAAGGAACGCACTATTTTGCTTAACAAATTAAAAATAACTCAAAGCAAACTAGTCACAAGAGACTCGTTACATAACATCTCGACTCAGACTTTACAATCTAAAATCGATAGATTAGAGGAATCACTCAGGGATATAAGTTCAAAATATGAAAGCAGCAAGCGCGAAATCAGCGAACACGTCAGCGCCGCAAATCAACTAGTAGACATGTGTCGCTATAACGAAGAACGGTTTGATTCTCTTATTAATAATCATATTTGTACTTGTTCGCATGAAACCACGCCTGCCGCAAGCCACAGCACCACGACGGCGGAGCCCGAGACGCCCGCAACGCCCGCGACGCCCGCAGCGCCCGCGACGCCCGCGACGCCCGCGACGCCCGCGACGCCCGCGACGCCCGCGACGCCCGCGACGCCCGCGGCGCCCGCGGCCCCCCCGCCGCCCGCCATCAGCGCCCGCCCCCCGCTGCCCCCCGCGTCGCCTGTGCGCACCGAGCGGGGCCCGCCGCCTCCTGCGGGGAGTCCTGCGTCGGCGCACCGGGATCGGGCGCCCCCCGCCTCCACTGTCGTTTACTCCGACGAGATGGGCGCGGGCTTCGGTTCTGTGCTCGGCCGGTTCCTGCGGCGGGGCGTCATGAACCACTGCCTGCGCGGTGCTACTCTCCGACAGTTCGCCGACCGACTGGCGAATGAACGTTTCGACGATACTGTTACGTTAATAATCATGTTAGGTGACAGCTTCGACTTGACCGAATCTGGTTTCGAAGATTTGCTGCAAGTGCTGTCAGCCATCGAGCGGCGTGGCATAGCTAAAATCATTTTGTGCGCTCTGCCTTATTCCGCTTCGTACGAACGCGACATGTTTATTTCTAAGCTGAATACGATTTTGTACAACTTTTCTGTCTACAGTAATAAAATTCATTTCTTTGATACCAATAAATTTGTAAAACAATATAAATGTAATACTAAACGTTTTTACTTACCTAAAAAAATTAAAGTAAATATTGCCAAACTTTTAGCATATAATGTTGAACCCGTACGAGGGTGCGCGACCGCAGCAGACGGTAGCGGCGGCGCCGGGCCGGGCGCTCGGGCGCCGCCTGCGATTTGCCAGCCGTCTTTAAACTGACGCGGGAGACAAAGGAAAAGCATTGCAATTTTACTCTGATCCATCAAAATATACAAGGCTTTTCCAGCAAAGAGGTTGAAATTGGGCTTTTTCTAGATGCATATAAGGTGGACGTGATGTGTATTACAGAACACTGGCTGAAACGCCATGAATTATTATTCAACTTTAATAATTATAAAATAGGCAGCTCTTTTGTTAGAAAATCGGCGATTCGTGGTGGCTCAATAGTCATTGTTAAAGAAGACTTTAAATGTAAGGAACGAAAACAAATAGTTCAACTTTCTGTTGAACGCGTCATAGAGATTGCATGTGTTGAATTAGAAAATCATGTCGTATTGTGTGTGTACAGGCCGCCGGCTTCTGATTTTAGCCAGTTTGAATCAGTCATGGAAGAGGCTCTGAAGCAAGTTTTTGATACTAGTAAGTCTATAATAGTGTGTGGTGATTTTAATGTTAACATACTAGAATCTACTGATTCAAACTCGATTAGAATAATAAATCTATTTAAATCGTTTAACTTATTCCATCAGTTTGAGGAGCCGACTAGAATAACTGCTAACACGGCCACATGTTTAGATAATATCTTTTGCGACTGCGAAGCTGCGGATAAAACTGTTTTTCATTGCTTCAGTTCAGATCACAGCGGCCAGAAAGCAGTTTTTAAAATGCCGAAGCGGAATCATAAGCAAGAACTAACTTACAGGCCCGTAACGGAAAGTCGCCTAGAAAGATTTAGTGACAACATTTCCATCAAAATCCCTTTGTTACCAGTAGGGGAAAACGATCCGAACATATTGTATAAGGATTTATCTAATGTTATTAATAATGAGTTCCGAAATGTTTTTAAATTAAAGACTATTAAGAAAGACTCGAGCAAAACAATGTTCAGCGACTGGGCTACGGTCGGTATACATAGAAGCAGGACCAAGCTTTATGAATTGTATGAGATGAAAAGTAACAGCAACGATGCAAGATTCATTGAGTATGTCAAGAAGTATTCAAAGTTATTTAAAAGGGTTTGTGCTATTGCAAAAGCAGATTACTTTAGCAATAAAGTTAAATCTGCAGATAACAAAGTGAAAGCAGTTTGGAACGTAATTAATTCAGAGACAGGCAAAAGCAAGCCCCGTAATTGTCATTTCAAACTGAAAGTAGGTGACAAAATACTGACCTCGGATAAGGAAATAGCAGACACCTTTGAGAACTTCTTTGCAAACATAGCTGTAAATACTACCCGTAACCTAAAGGCATTTACTGAAGAATCAAGCTCATATTTGTCTGTGAATGTAAAAGCTTGTAATTATAAATTTGATTTTAAATATATAGACTCACGCGAGATTGTTGCAACTTTTAAATCCCTGAAGCTAAAAAATACGGAAGACCTTTGGGGAATCTCAGTTAAAGTCATGAAATCTGTTATTCACGTGGTGGCGCCATATTTGGCTATCATTTTTAATAAGTGCGTGGATGAGTGCGTGTTTCCGGACTTGATGAAATTTAGTAAAGTGATTCCTTTGTTCAAGTGTGGTGACAAATATGATCCGTCAAACTTCCGTCCAATTTCTGTTCTTCCGGTGCTCAGCAAAGTGTTTGAGAAGATAATGCTGAATCAGATGTTGCATCATTTCAATGCAAATGAATTACTTCACAGCCAGCAATTTGGTTTCACTAAAGGCCGATCCACCACAGATGCGGCGGCTGTACTCGTTAAGTATATTTATGATGCATGGGAACATTCGCAAGATGCAATAGGGATCTTCTGCGACCTCTCCAAAGCATTTGATTGCGTGGAGCATGAAACGCTTATCCGCAAACTTGAGCACTACGGGCTTTCTGAAAACGCACTGAAACTTGTCATGTCCTATCTCAGTCAGAGAATCCAGAAAGTGGACATAAATAGAGTGCAGTCATGTGGTGCGCCGGTGAAGCTTGGAGTACCACAGGGTTCAATATTGGGCCCTTTTCTCTTTCTGGTGTATATCAATGACTTGCCCCGCCTACTGGAAAACAAATGTGACATAGTTTTGTTTGCTGATGACACCTCTCTGATTTTCAAGGTAGACAGGCAACAGGAAGATCAAAGTCACATCAATGAGACTCTAACAGAAGTGCTTCAATGGTTTACTGCGAACAATCTACTACTAAACGCAGCTAAAACGAAATGTATTAAATTTTCGTTACCAAATGTACGACAGGTTGAAACAGCCATTTCCATAAACGGAGAGAAGCTAAACCTCGTTGATGACACCGTTTTTCTTGGTCTCACCCTGGATCGTAACTTACAGTGGAGCCCACATATTTCTGCTCTTGCTGGTAGATTGAGTTCTGCCGCCTATGCTGTACGAAGAATTAGACAATTCACCAACGTGGAAACTGCTAGACTGGTTTATTTCAGTTATTTTCATAGCATTTTGTCTTACGGCATTCTGATTTGGGGAAGAGCAGCTGACATTCAGAGTATCTTCATTTTACAGAAGAGGGCAGTTCGGTCCATCTACAATCTGAACTCCCGAGAATCATTAAGAGAGCGCTTTAAAGAGATAGAAATTCTCACAGTAGCTTCGCAGTACATACACGATGTAATTATGTACACACACAAGAATTTCAATTCCTTTAAGAAATTGTCGGACATCCATGATATCAACACTCGTAATAAACACAAGCTACTCATTCCTAAATTTCGTCTACGGAAAGTAAGTAAATCTTTCCTGGGAAACTGTGTCAGGTTCTACAACAAAGTGCCTGTAGATGCGTGGAAATTGTCATATGTGTTATTCAAGAAATACATAAAGAACACGCTGTTAAAGAAAGCATATTACACAGTCGATGAGTACATGTGTGATGAGAACATGACATGGCCATCTTTGGAAAAATTACCATAAGAATCCAGTGTTTTTTTGTGAGTGATCCTGTAGTGTGTATATACGTGTGTGTGTGGGTGTGTGTGTATGTGTGTATGCGTGTAGTGTCTCTAGATACGGCGGTCTCTGGCCCTGTTGCCGCCGTCTGCTGTTTAGGTTAGCTGATCTTGATTAATTAAGATTTTTATTATGATTCAAAATTGTATAGCTATTATTAATTATGAATATTAAGATAGGTATTATCAATATAAATATTGTACCTACTGTAATTGTTTATTTAAATATTTATTCTATTTTTCATAATTATTATTGTTTACAATGACGTAAATATTGCTATGTCATACTAGGTATTGCGTAGGTATATTGTTAAGCTTATGGATTTCCGGTTTCATTTTTTTTTTTTTTTTTTCTCTTTTACTATTTAGTTGCAGGCTAACGACGTCGAAGTTCCTAAAACGTTCCCATAGTGTGCCTGTGGGGACGGAAGCGAAACATGCCCTCGGTACCGCTCTGCTTTCAGAGCAGGACATGAGTGCGTGGAAGCCAACATTGGGGGCGGCAGACGCAAGCTTGCCTTCGGAATCCAAAAGCTTATTGGTTACTTACTTGACATGAAATGTATATTTCATAATTTTGTTTTATATATTTTTTTTTCCTGCGACATTGGAGACATCTCCAATTAATTTATTTGACGTTAGAGGCGTTTTACACCTCCACTTAACTTATTGTTATTATTTTCTTTTCTTTGTTTTTTATTTTTGACTAGTAGAGACTTTATACATCTCTACTATTTATAGATTAATATAATTTAAGGCTCGGGGACCTTATACATCCCTTTCATAAATGTATTTAATTTAAGTAGAACTTAAGTATTCTTACTGTATTTTATTTTGAAAAAATGACTTTCTGCCAAGTTTCTTGCGGCGCATTCTTCTTGGCAATGATGGTCTTTCCGAATGTGCTGGTAGTTTCAAAAAGACATGTAAAAGAGCCCCTGGCGGCCAATTTGCAAAAATAAATTTTCATTTTCATTTTCATTTTCATTTATATTACTTACTTACTTACTTATTTTGATTCAATTTCCATCTATACGCCCATAATCTTGCTAAACGTGGCCTGTAGGTCTTGTCGCCTTGGGCTCTGTCTACCCCGTAAGGGATAAAGACGTGAGTCGTGTATATGTATTTATGAATAAATAGAGGTATTAAACTCTAAATTTACACCAAAAAATTTGACGTGAAAAAAAATATCGACGCTAAAACTTACCGGCGCATTTGTGCCTCTCACGCCACCTTAGCTTCGCACATTACAGCTCCGGTGAATACGGAGTCTTATCCGCCCTATTCTCACCATGTGCGCGCACCTTTACCCTTTAATTACGTACCGTTTGCGAGTTGCCAATCAGTTGCGCCCTTTGTTCCGTGTATAGGGTGTTTGTGTCATTGGCGGTAAAAGGTCACGTCACTCGCATTCCATAATAAATCTTCTTTGAATGACGCCCCAATAGATTGTACGAGTCATTCAATGGTGTACAATGGCGTGCGGGAAAATGGCGTGCGGGAAAATGGCTAGCATTTTTTTTTAAAGCAGCACGCAAGCCTCCTGTTCTTGAAAGGGCCGGCAACGCACCTGTGATTCCCTAAGTCTTGCAGGTGTCCCTGGGCGATGGTGATTACTTTCCATCAGGTGACCCGTCTGCTCGTTTTCCTCCTCTGATATATATATAAAAAAAAGCTGTCCTGTCTGTGAATATGGCAGGTGGTTCGGTTAGTTAGACTGAACATCCAAACATTTGTCAACTATGATTTAAAAATCCTAAAAAAAATTACAGGGTAAGTGCCTCTTGAGCTTATAGGGTAAATGTTTGAAAACGTATACTTATAACTTTGTCACAACATTAGCAATAAATAGTTTGAGTTTGAGTTAGTCAAACTACAAATAAAACTATACTTACATATATACATAAATCACGTCTTTATCCCTTACGGGGTAGACAGAGGCTAAGGTAACAAGACTTCAACCACGTTTAGCATGATTGTGGGCGTATGTAGGGAAAGAGGAATCAAAACAGTGATGGGTCGCTATCGCTAGCCAAATCGCCTGTATAACATGATCCCAAAATTTAGTATATATCATTTGAAAAACAGCGCCTTCTCTCGTCCCTGATGAGCAGTAGATGTTCCACGGGTGTTTGTAATTGTGTTGTACAGACACGTCATTCAAACAGATGACGCTTAGCGACAAACATTCGTATAGTAACAAGGTCACGCGACAGCAGTAACAGGTAGAAAAATTCGAAGACTACCCACCTGCTATGGGTGGTGTAGGGGTATAGCACGCGTCACGGAATGACGAGGATCCGGATTCGATTCGGGTACTTTTCGGATTTTTCTGTGTTCAAATTTTCAGTTTTTTTCATGTCATCATTTTCTTCCATGCTGGTCTGGGAGTAAAGAAAAAACATAGAATGTACCAGTTGCTTCTCTACCCGCGCAGATGGTAAAAGCCCATCGAGGGAATGGGCGAAAATCATAGGAATCTTGTTATAGGCGATGAGGCTAGCAACCCATCACTATTTTGATTCCATTTTCCACCTATACGCCCACAATTTTGCTAAATGTGGCCTGTAGGTCTTGTTACCTTAGGCTCTGTCTACCCCGTAAGGGATAAAGACGTGATTTGTATATGTGTATGTATGTGCAAATTTTCAGTGACATTTAAAAATTTGATTATACTTTATTTTTGTTTGGTCTGAACGGTACAATGACCTCAATTTGCGTATATAGTAGCTACGATAGTGCTACGCCGTAGAGGACTTTGCTTCGTACCTCGCTCTACGTGTTGCAGCTACGCGCATGAAACACTTTTTGTTTATATGATAAAATGTGATATTAAAAGAGATTTCACATAATATTATTAGTTTTTATATCTACATCTACACACATCATAATTATTAAAGGGTCATTCACGCATAGAACTTCATACGCATGTGATCCTTAGATTTTTTTGAGTAGCATGTGTTCGTTTGTTGATTATTTTTTACATATAAATTGAGCGAACCATACCCATGTATTCATCTTGTCAAATCAGTTTAATAATTATAATTGTACAACACAATACAATAACTCTTTATTGAACACCACATATAACAACTAAAACAGAAAAATGGTATACAGAATATTACAAGGTAACAATAGGCGGCCTTATCGCTACAGAGCGATCTCTACCAGCCAACCATAATGGACTGGAGAAAAGAACAGATCTGAGCAGGTAGTGCAATTTAGAACATATATTAATATACTAAGTAGTGAAAATACCTAATACATTATCCATGAAACACACATTTATAATAAATGTCGCATTTATATTTGTGGTAGCTAGTTTATATTTTTGTTTGACGTAATACATAATCATGTCTTTATTCCTTAGGTACGCGGTAGACAGAGGCAAGGGTAACAAGAACTAAATGCCACGTTTAGCGTGACTGTGGGCGTATAGGTGGAGGAATCTAAACAGTGATGGGCTGTTTAATGAATAAAATATTAATTTTATAACCCTACCGTTATCTTGTCCGCCAGTATCCAAGATGAAGGTGCGTTGTCACTACGTGACCCGACCGCTCTTCGATACCTTTTCTACCATTTAAGGGCTTAGTTTAAATTTTAACGAACAGCCGTAATTAGGGTTTCTTGACCCAGAGTTTAAAACAACATTTTAAAATAATTAGTTTATAAAACCGCGCAGATGGTAAAAGACCATCGAGGGAATGGGTGAAACTTATAAGAATCATGTTATAGGCGATGAGGCTAGCAACCCATCACTATTTTGATTCCATTTCCCATCTACACACCCTCAACTTGCTAATTGTGGCCTGTAGGTACCTGTTACCTTAGGCTCTGTCTACCCCGTAAGGGATAAAGACGTGATTTGTGTATGTGTATGTATGTGTGTAGTTTATAAAATACTAGCCTTCCGTCCGCAGCTTCGCCCGCGATAAATTATTTTTCCCGTAAGAATAGGTATTTTCCCGCGGTAAAAAGTAGCCTATGTCGCTCAGTGATAATGTAGTTTTCTAACGGCAAAATAATTTTTAAAATCGGTCCAGTAGTTTCGGAGCCTATTCAATGCACACAAACAAACAATCAAATTTTTCCTCTTTATAATATTAGTATAGAAAAGTTCATACTGTAACGAATCGTTGACTTGACATACGTTGGCAACCACGCTTTTGACAGGAATTTGTGCGGTGGTTGTGTGTGGGGGATAATTTGTCTCTATTCATTGGTATCTTTGTTTTTTTTACTTGATACGAATAAAGTTTTTCTTTCTATCTGAATACCGGGTTATACCTAATTGACGAATAAACACAGCGCTAATCCGACGACACGATCTGATCAATAATAATAATAATAATATCTACGGACAATTGACACCAATTGACCTAGCCCCAAACTAAGCAAAGCTTGTAGTATGGGTACTAGACAACGGATAAACATACTTATATAGATGATGCATACTTAAATACATATTAAACATCCAAGACTCGAGAACAAACATTCGTATTTTTCGTACAAATATCTGCCCCGACCGGGGATCGAACCCGGGACCTCAAGCTTCATAGTCAGGTTCTCTAACTATTAGGCTATCCGGTCGTCAACAATGACACATCTAAAATACATAGATAGATTCAATTCCCGACCGAAAGTTTGGTCACGTACCATTTCTAAATGCGGCGCTGCGCCGACCTAAAACGTACGGCGACCTAATAAAGTGATAAGACATCTTTCTCTCAATAAATTACTTCTGTTGTGGATGTAAAGGCCATAATGTGGTTTTCTTTCTTTAATCTGTTTGCCCGGACGCCCACTCTGCTATTTTTCAATTTGACGGATTGTCCAAGCTTTCCTTACAATTTAGATTGCTTCTGTGAAGCGATAAAACAAGTGATAGTGCTATAGGAATTTGTTTATTTTTCATCAAGTCTTAGAAACAAATTGGGTTTGATGTATTTTTGTGTATATATTTAACTTTCTGAGTACTTTAGGAAAAAACATTGTCGTAATTCTGTTAACTAAAGTGGTTTTCGTTCGATTTAAGCGTAAAGCGATATCATTATCTCGTCTCCAGCCTACAAATAGGTATACGTCCCACTGATGGGCTCTGGCCTCCTCTCAGAATGAATTATTCCATATTATTATGCCTATGTTATGGGTGGACTGTAGGAGTTTAAGATGCGTGATGGTGATGGAAACACTGTATTTTGTAGCAATAAAATATGACATAGTATTATCGAGAGTGAAATAAGAGCGAGACGGCACGATCTTCTGTCCTGTTTCCTGCACTACGTCAGAGCCTACGTCACTCACCCAGCCACCGTGCTCCAGACCATCGGAGGAGCGCAAGGGCAGCCTTCACTACGGCGGCGTGCTTGCTAGGGATAGGTCATCTACCAGAATCTGTGCTACTCTGTATAGTTAGGTCTTGTTAATCGCGAGTGTTATATCTATTTAAGCCTATGTTAAGTTTTCCAAATAAAACCGTTGATTTGCATCCTTCATTTAATTTCGTCAACTTATCCATAATAATAGTCTTTACAGAGGCTATACGTAAACCTGAACTGAGTCGGAATTGAATCGCATTAAGACGTCATGGTAAGGGCCCAGGTACTATTAAGGGATCTTCAACAAACGAGTCTACTCAATTATTAAAATTCTTTGCTTCCTTGATTCCATGTTTGCTTATCCATCAGACGACCTGCACGCTCCCCCCCGCGTTTTCCCCGTCACTAAAAAAATGTCGGTTACAGTTAACGTTATTGTTATAGTAACTCGACGCAACTCACACCAAGAAGCAAGAAAAAACGTAAGACGCGTTACATTGCGGCACTCGGTCAATGACTTCTAACCCGTCGCTTCACGGTCCGGCAATGTATTAAAACATGCAGGATTATTCTTGCAAGTCCGATTCGGGCTTTAAAGGACCTCATTGTGTGGCAGGAAAAGGTCGTTTCAAGCCGCAAATACCCTTCGGTTTCGGCTTTGATTTGCGCCTAAAAGGTTTTACGATATTTTTAGCTTTTTTACACGCTCTTGATGAGATATCGATTTCGAAAACTGCTTTGTTCTTATTGCAGTCATTTCAAAATATTATGTTCTGTGTTTGTTATATGTGATCCTTAAAGTTATACTTCTGTTTTTTGTATGCTTTAGGAAATTTGTTATTCTTTGAAGTAACAGTTTCCGTGAGTAAAGAGAATTATTGAAGGGAAAGCACTACAATACAATACAAATACTCTTTATTGAACACCACAAAATCAGCACAAACAATACAGAAACAATGAACAAAGTAGATAATAGGCGGTCTTATCGCTTAATAGCGATCTCTACCAGACAACGAACAAGGCAGAGAAATAAGTTGGAGACAGTTTAAGTACACTACGCATTTTCCAAAAAATACTTTGTCTGCTCGACAAAGGCAAATTTATTTTTAGAATATTCCCAACAAGTTTTAACTATTTTTAAAGTATAAGTGTCATGTTTGAACTTTTGTCATTATCACTAGTTTTATTGATATTTTGGGACTTATGTAAGCACGAAAATAATTATCATCACTCGAAAGTTGCATAAATCAGCTTATATCTCCAAAAGTACAGCTCTAATCAAAGTTTTGACTAGTTCACAAGATTAATGAGAGCTGTGATTGTCTTTCAAATTACATTTTCACATATTATGTGCTTTCAAAAATCGGGCCCCTGGACTTTTTAGCTATATCGCTGCAACCATTTTATAGTCCTTAGAGTCGTCTGTCAAGTTGGTAACCCTAAAAACTTTCATTGGACTAAGTACCAAGACGCAAGCCATTGTCGGCGCCCACCTTTCAAAGAAGTTTGACATTTACATTTTTTAAAGTCTTTCACAATTCACAGCATAGACAAAGGTAAAAAGCCATGCTGCCTCCGGCCTTAAACTAGGACTATGGGTTGCCAGTCTTCGAAACTTTTTCTATGCGTGCTAAAGTCTTTTGTCGCGTAGGTTTTTGTTCTAGCGACCTAGTAAGTGTTGTGCCCGAGGCAATTTTCAAACGTTTCTGTGTAAAAGTTTTTCTTTATTCTAGTTTCGATGGAGTCTGAGTTAGGATAACAAAAGCCTTTGGTGAAAAGGAGTGGAGTTTCAAAATGTATTTAAGGGTTCCATTTCTAAAATACTTCACTGATATGTGTAGAATACATGGCTTAATGTTCTCAAAACTTTACTGTTTCGTGTTTGTAGTTTAACTACATATGTGTGTGTTTTCACTGCTGTGATAATGGTTCCATTAGTCACATTAGAGCACGTCATCAGAGTCCCACTAATTAGAACGCTACAGCGACACCTTAACCGGAATCGTTCTAAATTACATCATCATCATTATCGTACGGTATCAGATAAAAGCGCCGACCAAATACGACCTGTTTATTGACGACTGTCTATTTGTTGACGACCAGATAGATAGTGGCTTAGAGAAACTGACTATGAAGCTTGAGGTCTAGGGTTTGATCCCTGGTATTATGTATGAAAAATACGAATGTTTAATATACATACACAAACACAAATCACGCCTTTATCCCTTACGGATATATTTAAGTATGTTTATCCGTAGCCTGGTACACATAGTGTTAGCTTTGCCTAGTTTGGGACTAGGTCACACACACACACACGCACATAAATTGCGTCTTTATCCCTTACGGAGTAGACAGAGCCTAAGGTAACAAGACCTAAAGGCCACGTTATGCATGATTGTGGGCTTATAGGTGGAAAGAAACTACTACTAGTGCATTAGTTTGTACTGTACTGCTGGTGTTACTTGTAAGACTTGTTAAAATCAAATAAATATTTTACTCTTTTTTTTTACTTTATCTGGGTCAATTGGTGCCAATTGTCCTGATTGCCTTGTAGTTACAGCCTATCTTCTATGTCTATTTTTTGTTGTTGTATTTTTTTGTTAAGTCAAAATTTCCTATTGAAATACAGCAAACCTAAATCGAGCTTTTAATATTTTCAATTGTTTTATGTATGTATGTATGTAAACTCTTTATTGTGCAAAATAAACAAGACAAAATACAATTGACAAACACTGAGATACATGCACAAAGGCGGACTTATCCCTTTAAGGGATCTCTAATTAATTTTTTAAATGCGAGTTGGCCAAGGGGCCCTAAAATGCTTTCAAAGGCCATTTAAATCCTGTATTTTGTGGAGAATTTTCCTGATAAACCGTTTCACACTTCACCAGCTACCGCGTAACTCGAGCGCCATTCATAGACGGTTTTGTAAGCTCCCCATTGTTCGTACTTTTTGCCGAAAGCTCCGCGGAAAGTTTGTTTAGCACTAACATTGTTCACGGCTTTTTGAGGTGGAATGTTGATTTCTCGCTTCGCTGACAGGCTGTTTTTTCATTAACTAAGATTCAAAATTATGTTTCACAATGTTATTTAAAACAGTATTTTTAACAAATTCTACAACAGTCTGTCTAGAAGTATTTGTTCACGCTATTCTTCGAAACTTCTGAATAGATTTTCATGGCTTTTTCACAGTTATAGACATGAAGAGTTTGTTTCAACAAAAGGAATATCACGTAGAAAATATAACAACTTGAAAAGATAAATAAATTAGTTAATCTCCTAAAATATAAGGACAGTCAGCGTCATATAGTATGAAACATCCAAAGTGACCAAAAAGTTCGACTTACCACAATTTCTATGGTGTACCAAACTATTTGGCCGACTTGGATGCTTCAAACTATATGACGCTGACTGTACCTGCATTCGAACGAAGTCGCTGGCGCTAGCTTGTGTACCCATAATTAAATGTATTTTTATTCGATAGAATATGTTACAAGGTCGGTTCCCTTCTCGGAAACTACATGTTGTAATACTTTTATGAGTTTGCGGCGCTCGCAGTAGAGACAATGGGTCCCTGGTCGGCTGACATGGGGGCCTTCATGAGAGCCTTGTCGTCCCGGCTAATAGAGACCTCAGGAGACCCCAGAGCTGGCGCTTACCTCTCCCAGCGAATTTCTCTGGCTGTACAGAGAGGTAATGCCGCCAGTGTCTTGGGGTCTATGCCGCAGGAGGGCCTTTTAGATGGTGTTTTCTTTTTATAGTTAGGTATATTTATTTAGTTTTAAGTTTTGTATATTTAGTTAACTTTTAGATTTTATCAGTTTAATTTTTTTTTGTAATTCGATATAAATATTTATTAAATGTATGTATAATGTAGTTCAATTACAAAGTGTACCCATTGATATTCTGTAATTTAATGAAAACTAGCTTTGCTTCCAAGTGACATACTAATTCCGACTTTAGCTTTACTTCAACCCAGGTTTTAGCTGTAATTTTTAGTAGGATCTGACAGCGAGCGCAGTGGCGGATTTACAAATTTTCAAGGTATAGGCTGAATAGTATTTTTGCCGCCCTTGCAAAATTTGTTGCAGACTTCTAAGAAAAACTTTTTTGATTTCTATGAGGTAAAAAAAAAAGACTCGTTCCCCAAATTTGCTGCCCCCAAAATCTGCCGCCCTAGGCTAGCCTATTCAGCCTTCTGGTAAATCCGCCACTGAGCGAGCGAGCCTAATCTGAATCGGAATTGAATCAAGACGTCATGATGGTTACCATGGTTTCTTTTTTTGTAATCATTATAGTTTTTCACAACTTTCGAGTCGCATTTTCACATATGTGCTTTAAAAAATTAGGCCCCAGGCTGGGCTATCTTGTATGTATGTAAGTAGCCGAGTAGCAAGGTACCTATTAAATGTATGTATGTATGTATGTAAACTCTTTATTGTGCAAAATAAACAAGACAAATACAATTGACAAACACTGAGATACATGCACAAAGGCGGACTTATCCCTTTAATGTTATTATGTTCATCGTTTTTTACAAGCTTTTATTTAACTTGCAACGTATGTATGTATTGTATGCATGTATGTATGTATGTTTGTCCGGGTGGCATCTTGCGACTCAATTTTGAAGCAGATATCTTCAACCGATTGACCTGAAATTTTGCATACTTGTGTAAGTCGGATGACAATACAATGTGGCAGTGGAGTTCTGGTGGCCTAGCCAGGATCGTCTACGCAGGAGGGAACTCTTCAACGGTTGGTCCTATAGACTGGAAATTTGGTACACATTATGTAGGGCGGATGACAATGCAAGTACAGTCAGCAAGAAAAGCTTGTGTTAAAAAATATTTTTTTGACAGACTTATTTTTTTAACAAGTATTACTCCTGCGAATAAAAGCATTCGCAGGAGAAAAAAAACCAAGGACCCATGTCACTTTAATAACAAAGTGGCAGAATTCCATTTACCTGTTAATCTGCAGCCAAAAGTCGTTATCTTTTAATCATTCAATTCCCCCCAAGATATAAAAAGCAGAGCCATTAAAAAGCAAAATAATGTTGCGCAAACCTTTTATCTCCTGTAATTGATTTAGGGAGGCGAGAAATTGTTCCTTGAAAAAATTAATGGAAGAACTAGGTTAATCTAACGAAGACGAACTCGGGACGTCAGTAAAGGAATATTGGGACTACTGAACTACTATTAATAATAATAAAAAAAAATTTAACTGTTTATTGCGAAAAAAAAACGATACATTTTAAACAGCAATAACTGCTTAATCCTTAATTTGTAGGATTGTTGAAGTTAATTATTAACACTAGTTGCCTACTTACTGTTTAACAATTCATCAATAGATACCCATTAATAACATAAAACCTTTTTGTTAATGAGGTTGGTCTAAGTGACGTACAAGGATACCCTTAATCTTATTGGCTTTGTTGTTAGCAATTTCTTTAATAGTTTCTAGTGGAAATTTATTTAGTATGCAAGGCAGAATGGACGTCCATACTCTTATTAAAGAGACACTTTGTCTTGCTAAGTGGGCGGTCAACCAAAAAGTTTGTTAACTTATATGATACAAACAAACACAAATCACGTTCGTCTTTATCCCTTACGGGGTAGACAAAGCCCAAGGTGACTAGACCTACATGCCACGTTTAGCAAGATTATGGGCGATGGAAAATAGAATCAAAATAGAGATGGGATGCCGCATCGCCTATAACATTATTCCTATGACTTTCGCCCATTCCCTCAATGGGCTTTTACCATCTGCGCGGGAAGAGAAGCAACTGGTGCATTCTATGTTTCTTCTTTGCTTCCAGACCAGCATGGAAGGCATGTGAAATTGTACAATACGTCATTTTAAAATTATGCTCAATTCTGTGTTGTCGTTTATGCGTGATTCACATACAAACGAACTTACAATTTTTCAAATTTATAAATGATATTAGCTTTTGCTTTTGGATTTTATTTTGATTCAAAGGGTGTGTACTTAACACATCGTGGTCTTAATTTACGTATTTTTTTTAAAATTTTCTGGATTTTTTATGCGTAAATCCCGATCCGGTGGGAATATAGGGATAAAAAGTAGCTTATGTGTTAAGTTGGGGTATAAACTACACATCTGTTTCAAATTTCATGCAAGGTCCGGCCGTTTCGGCGTGAAGAAGTCACAAATACACATACACGCACACAAACTTTTGCTTTTATATTATTAGTGGGTAGGATTACCTGTCAGAAAAGTGATGAATTATTGGAGCTCGTTTATTCTTGGAAGATAATTAAAGTCGTAATTATGTTAAGACAATATGCCTTAATTGTTAAAAGGAGAGTTTTGTTGGCGTTTATAATCATAATGCCGTTTCGTCAGTGTAGGGGAGACCGAGGCGAGTTGAGACAGAGGTGAGTTGATACAAAGCCTTTTTCTCTGCACCTATGACAGTTAGCGATGTCACACTTCACACAAACTGTGGAGTGTAGAAAGAGCAACGAATTAGCGAAGTTACCAGCCCGATAAACTGTCACAGTTTAGAGAAATCGGCTTTGTACCAACTCACCTCTGTCTCAACTCTCCTCGGTCTCCCCTACTTATTGCTATCAAAACCGAAATCAAAATGACTATTTTGTAAATAGACTGGCGAGGATCTTCTACGTCATTTTTGATAATTAACATACATACATAAATCACGTCTTTATCCCTTACGGGGTAGACAGAGCCTGAGGTAACAAGACCTAATGACTACTTTTGGCATGATTGTGGGCGTAAGGATGGAAAGGGGAATCTAAATAGTAATGGGTTGCTAGCCACATCGCCTATAACATGATTCCTAAGTTTTTGCCCATTCCCTCGATGGGCTTTTACCATCTGCGCGGGAAGAGAA
Organism: Pandemis corylana; assembly: GCA_949127965.1. NCBI lineage: Eukaryota > Metazoa > Arthropoda > Insecta > Lepidoptera > Tortricidae > Pandemis > Pandemis corylana. Next base: position 10,895,100 of record OX421870.1, on the reverse strand, counting down.
GCAACTGGTACATTCTATGCTTTTTCTTTACTCCCAGACCAGCATAGAAGAAATTGATAATTAAACCTCTCGGAAAGACCCTCATAGCCAATTTACTGTTCCACTGTAGCTATGCTTCTTCTAAACAGTTTTCTACGTGATGCACAAACTTGGCCAAATTAAGTTGTCTACTCGGCAACTTCAGTTGAACTACATTCCAAACAGTTAGCCCAACTTGTGTTACGCCGCGCCAGAAAAAACTTGGTGAAATATTGCATTTACGGTAGATTAGATTAGATTATTTATTCATTCAATAAAAATTACATCATCAATTGTTTATTGTCAAGTTAGGAGAATTCAGACTGATATGGTCAAGAGCAAACGAAATAAATAAAATTAAACAATAAAATTCAATTAAATATTACAAAAATGTCAAATTCAAAAACAATTAATATTATTAAATAAAACAATTAGGCACAATCAAACCAATTCTCCGCTAGGGATCGTCACTGCTTATGATTACAAATAATAAAATATTAAAATAAAAATAAAACAATATGGTACAAAGTACAAATGGATCATTCAAATGGCAAGTTTCATCTGGTAGCTACTACATCTTACTTGCTAATCCTGACTGAATCTGCAGAAGCACTCTTATGCATGCGCTTGAAATGTACCCACGAGAATGCAGGAGGCTTTCCATCCCTATCCTTTAGCACCAAAAAACAGAGACGACCAAGAATGGTCACTTCGAATAGTAAAGAATGAACCTGACGAATAAAACAGCAGTGGTAAACACTTAAGCTGACTAATTGAGAATAAGATGAACAAACGATGAGACAAGACGACATCCAATGTCAAGGGAGTAAAGAAAAAACGTAGAATGCACCAGTTGCTTCTCTTCCCGCGGAGATGGTAGGAGCCCATCGAGGGAATATGCGAAATCTTAGTAATCATGTGAGGTGAGGTGTGAAGGTTAGCTGGAAGAGATCCCTTTTACGGATAAGTTCGCCTTTGCGCATGTGTGTTGTCCTGTATTCATTTTTTTCTTGTGTTTTATGTAAGAGTTATACATACATACATACATAGGCGATGCGGCTAGCAACTCGTCACTATATTGATAAGGCGGACAGCGGAGTCTTAGTAAGGAGTTTTTACCCTTTGGGTACGGCTCCCTAAAAAAGTTGATAGCCGAAGCCTGTTTAATCCGGCACCCTAAACAAAACACGAAGTAAAGGGGGTTATTTTCGTCGCAGAATAAATAGACGATTAAGATTCTTCTCACGCTTTGGAGCGCCCTCCAGCACTGCGTTGACGAGGGCCGATTATCATAATGCTGGTAAGGCTGCGGTTTTTGTAAGGCGGTGCTTGTCATATAGCAGGGGTGGCCAAATTGATTAGACCCAAAATCTCCTGTTTACTGACGAAACCCTTTTTTTTTAACGTGTGGAAAATGCGCCTTATGCATTCCCGCGCTCGGGGCAGCAAGGGTATGACGGGCTCTCCAGCTCGCCGCTGCCTTCCCTATGGAAGGAGGGGAGAGGCCTACAGTCTAAAAACACACACGTTCCCTCCTGGCCATGAACTGTGGGCTTTACGGGAGCACTATGGTGTCACCGCGACTACTAACGAAACCCTGTGCGATCTACCAATTACCTCATTCTTATTCTTCATGAAACCTTAAATCAGCAGTTGGTAATTACGTTGCGCAGTCTGGTCTACGTGTTTATATTTTTTGCCTTGCCACGATCGACTGGACTAACAGTCGCGATCGACCTGGTGGCCACCCCTGTCATATAGGGACAAACGAGTTAGTGGGCCGTCTGTTGGTTAGACTGCTGACAGGCTGCAACACAAAAGGATTGCGTGATCTTGGAACTGAGATTTTCCCGTGTGGTTCCGGGAGGTTTCGTCACGAGAACGTTCCGTCTGTGAATGACCTTCTCTTTCCTATATACATAGTTTGTGGTTCTTAAAGAAAGTAGTTTTAAAAGGTTCTTAGAACTATCAAATGAATCAAGAATTTTGCTTCTTGATTTTTGTATTTATTTTAACGGTTTCACCCGTAAGTAATCTTCCATGCTGGTCTGGGAGTAAAGAAAAAACATAGAATTTACCAGTTGCTTCTCTTCGCGCGCAGATGGTAAAAGCCTATGGGAATGGGCGAAAGTCTTAGGAATCATGTTCTGGGCAATGCGGCTAGCAACCCATCACTATTTTGATTTCCCTTTCCACCTATACGCCCTTAATCATGCTAAACGTGGCATTAAGGTTTTGTTACCTTACGCTATGTGTGTGTGTGTGTGTGTGTGTGTGTGTAATTAATTTTCTAAACGAAACTGGAAATTAGAACAGAAAAATCTGAAAAGTAAAGCGGTGACCGGGAATCGAACCCGGATCCTCATAATTCCGTGATATGTGACGCTACACCATGCAGTGATGATACACTTGTACACATTGACAGTAGGTACATAAGTAGTAAAATTTGTGCTTCTAATATTGGTATTTTGTGACTAGTAGTCTGTATTGGTAACGAAACGATACACAGCGAAATAAAAGCGCGTAAAACAATGCAGCCTGGCTTTGGTATAATAAAATAGCCACATTATAAGGGCGTTTTATCCTTTAAGCGTGTCACACTTGCCAGCAATCAAGCTGCGACGTAATTTGTCTAATGTTGCGATAAACACCATAGAGAGATAATACTATGTTTAATTGCCGAGTAAGGCAGCTCATTTGCTTGAGATTCACGGAGCGTTAGTGTAAGATCGGTTGCCGTAGGATTGCTTTAACCGACTAAAGGATACCACATACGTAAATGTACGGGGTAGACAGAGCTCAGGGTAACAAGACGATAAAGCTACGTTTAACGTGATAGTGAATAGTGATGTGTTAGCCGCATGACTCCTAAGATTTTAGTCCATTCTCTCGATGGGCTTTTCAGCAGGGGAAGAGAAGCAACTGGTCCGAATGGATGGCTGTTTTATGAGTGAATTGGTGATCTAATTTTGATGATAGGATGTGTTTATTTTACTCAAGGCCAAGTTTAATCTACTCATTAAAGCACCATGGAAATCCGTGCGAGAGAAGAGATGTATAAAGCCAACCAACCTCAATCTCTCAACCTGAAACTCTTAGACTCAAGACAGGTAATTTGATGCTGAGGTTCGTGCCTTATTGTTTAGACGTTTCTTCAATCATCAATATCGTCATCATCATCAATTCATCAATACATTAGTATAAAATAAAGTCGCTTTTTCTGTCCCGCGTGTCCCTATGTAAGCTTATATCTTCAAAACCACACAACGGATTTGGATGCGGTTTTTTTTAATAGATAGAGTGATTCAAGAGGAAGGCTTATATGTATAATAAATGCATAATTTACCGTGCGAAGCCGGGGCGGGTCGCTAGTAAATTATAAGTGACTATTACGTTTAGAAATTAGATTGTACGCAAACGATCCCGCGAGCCAGAATTATTGAACAAAATTTAAAAACGCTGATATGAAAGTAGATCGGAAAATTGAGTGCGTCTTTCATTTGAGATATGATTTCCTAGCTTTACTTATTTTGCATATGCCCGCAACCTTTTTAATGAAAAACATGTTCGGCCTGAAATTCGGTTAAATTTAGGTATCATAATATTATCATAATCCCTTGTTTTTGCATAGGATCCCTTTGAGACACGTAGGTTGTTAAAAAGCGTTTTTGTGTTGAAAAAAAAAACTTTATAATCAATACTAAAGCCAGACGTTTTAATGTAATATATTCAGCCCTTTTAGGACCTTTTAAGGGTTTCGTGACTAAAATATAACATAAATAGGTACTCAGAAAAAAACATTATTATTTCAAATGTCAGAAGAATCGGAATAAAAATTAACAAAGAATTGAAACTAATAATCTAGATATAGATTTAATGTCAACTAACCAAAAATTTAAACTAATAAAAACGAATACGATAATGAATCACAACAATAAAGTAAAAAAAATACCATAAGATCAATATTATTATAATTATGTATCCCACTACTCAGTGATCGTTAACCTTGAACAAAAAATTAACCTTGCTACTCCGCTACTCATCGCTATGGCTTTTTGTTCATTGAAATGGACCTCCGTAAAGTAACGCCTGATTCAATAAAATCGTTAACCTTTTTTTATCACAAAAATGGATATTTAAGCATTTGATAAAGTTGCTTCATCAGGGGGCACGAGGAATGCGCACTAAACGCACGCCGTTTTAACCCCCCTCCCCCTTCCCCTTCTTTTAGTGTTAAATCGTAAAGTATTTGAATTGAAATAGTGAGATTTCAAAATTAAATTCCGTTGGATCTAGTTCGAACTTTATTGCTTAGGAAAATACTGCGCTGGACACCTCCCTCGACGGTATTTTTATTAGAACTAAAGTTTAGTGAAATACGTTGAGCAGATTTATGATACTAGTTTATGCTCGTGGCTTCACCCCTGTCGAATAATAAAAAATAGGCCAGATTTCCGTTGTGATGAAATTTAAAAAAAGTCACTTTTAATGATCCGAATATATCTGTCAATTATAAACTTTCTATAACATACATTCTGTTTGTCTAAAATAGTTCTCTTTATTCCTTAACCCCTGGAATTTAGGTAAATGTCACTATTTTTATCTGGTCTAAATGCCGACTAGCGTGCCAAATTTAAAATCGATTAAGTTGTGAAAACAGAATTCCCCTTTATTCCTTATCGACGACCGTAAGTACTTCGACAAGAGTGCAGTGTTGCCGTTTGGTTCCGAAAGTTCCGTTTTGCGGAACTTTTGACACCCCCGCGGAACTTGGGAGGAACTTTCTATTTTGGTACATTTTTCGGAACTTTTGGGGTCCCGGCATAAAGATACGTGGTAAAAAAACTTTAAATACCACACTGAAAATACAAGCAATTTTTTCGTTATTAACACAAATATTGAATGGACGAGGTAAAAAAAAAAAAAAAAAACTCATTCCCCAAGATTTAAATGAAAACGGAACTTTTCTGCCAAAACTGGAACTTTTTAGGGGTGACAATGTAATTTTCAAGGGAAGTGACCTGGCAACACTGCAAGAGTGAGTCTCAGAGAAATTGGTAATACAGGTAAGCATTTCTCCGGTTACCTATCTAATATAAAATACGGTTTCGGCGGAATCTCCGAGTGATCCGTCCTTAGAACGAGGCAATGAGCGTCGCGTGTCATTTTATTAGTACAGAGTGCGCGCATAGCTCAGTGCTTTGTATTATGAAGAAATGTGAGAACCGTTTATCGTGATCACGCTTTTATTTTACTTCTATATGTACTATGTATTTCACGAGCAACTCGATCTCACGGAAAAATGTGACCGAAAGTGATATCGTGCACGAAATTTGGCGGGACTGACAATCGCCAAAAGCGCGGTCACGCGAACTACAGACCAGACCGCTTGAATGATTCCTCGCCCGCGCCTCGACTCGTTTGCAGTCGGCCTATACTAATAATACAAAGGTTCCCGAAAAATCACTATACACGGATTAATTAACAATTTATGAGGCGACTTTTGCCATCTGCGCGGGAAGAGAAGCAATATATACCACATACACAAATCACGTCTTTATCCCTTACGAGGTAACAGAGCCTAAGGTAACAAGACCTACAGGCCACGTTTAGCAAGACACTGAGGGCGTAGAGGTGGAAAGTGGAATCAAAATAGTGATGGGTTGCTAGCCGCATCGCCTATAACATGATTCCTATGATTTTCGCCCATTCCCTGGATGGGTTTTTACCATTTTCGCGGGAACAGCAACTGGTACATTCTATGTTTTTTCTTTGCTCCCATGCAGACCAGCATGGAACATACACACATACACACACATACACAAATCACGTCTTTATCCCTTACGGCGTAGACAGAGCTTAAGATGACAAGACCACGTTTAGCAAGATTGCGGGCGTATAGATGGAAAATAGAATCAAAATAGTGATGGGTTGGTAGCCTCATCGCCTATAACATGATTCCCATGTCGCCTATTCCCTCGATGGGCTTTTACCATTTGCGCGGGAAGAGCAACTGGTACATTCTACGTTTTTTCTTTGCTCCCAGACCAGCACGGAAGCACCAGATTAATTTAAAAATACACTACATTTATCTCATTCGAAAGCAGAACAGCATTCGCAAGTATTGACACTAGCACGCGTCACGTTGCTGGCTATGGCTATACGAGTAGACGTGAACAAACGTAGTTAGCTTCACAATGCTCTTGGCCGTGTTTACTCGGTTTTGCTGCGGTAAATAAAGGCAGATCCGCTGTGCCAGCCGGCACACGTCAACGTCACGTAGAGAAACACGGCCAGGCTAAGGAATAAAAAATATATGATACTACAGATACAGAGATTAGTATAATTTGCGTGAGTTACACATAAAATAACTATGACGCTAACCAGAGTTTTTGACGTAGGGGAGACCGAGGCGAGTTGAGACAGAGGTGAGTTGATACAAAGCCGATTTCTCTGAACTGTTCTGATTTAAGGATCTTTAAAAAGCGAGCCTTCCTGTTCCTGAAAGGGCCGGCAACGCACCTGTGATTCCCCAAGTCTTGCAGGTGTCCCTGGGCGATGGTGATTACTTTCCATCAGGTGAACTGTGACAGTTTATCGGGCTGGTAACTTCGCTAATTCGTTGCCAATTCGTTGGGCCAATGTCAGTTTAAGCAACAAGTGTGCTGTAAAAAATATTATTCAAAAATCTTGTGACAAAATGACGGCAACGTTGTACGGTGATACGGTCAAAGACCCTTCCCCCTTGTCGGGCTCCCAGCCAGCGGCCAATGAACTCAGAAACTGTCAGGAAATCATAAGCCGATGCCCAGGGTGCACCGGACCAAGCACTGCTCTTCCCCCCGGACGGATCTGAAAACGAACCGCAGCTCTTGACCACACGCGGAGGTAACCCGACTCGCACCCCTTGGTGCAACTCATTGTAACTATTTTAGATATTATTTTTATTGACAGCCGTCGGCGTGTATCAATGACAAATCATTATTAAGAAAGAAAGAAAGAAAGAAAGAAAAGAAAGAAAAACTTTATTTCACATATAAGTTGTTACATAGAGATGATGACATTTTATGCGGTAAGTGAAACAGCGGCCTTCGCACTAGACTCTGGGTCTGTAAGGAGATCCTCAGTATCTTGGTAGTTTATGTTTGCAAGACATACTTCGATAGTAAGAACTGTATATTGCATACAATATGGCCCTCACATATTTTTGGCCGCTGTATAATAGTACGGATTATTATGGATTCTATTTATATCTATGGCTAACCTTACATAAAAATCCTACGGACATGTTAAAAAGAATGTCGCAAATTCTGGACCATTACGTAGTGACATCTGACTAAAATGGCGGCTCTTCCTGCTGTATAATTCAGCCGTTTCCATCGGACACCGAACACGCGCTGACCCCGACATTCCCTCATTTAGGGGACGATTTTCGGGATAATATCCGATGATTTTGGGTACATTCCGACTTTGATTTCGGGATGTTTGGATCCCTTTTTCATAGTTGAATTTTTACCTTTTTTCTTACGTATCCCTCACGTCATTTTTTCAGAGGGGCGTGTAATCAAACCAGGAGTATTGCTTATACACACATTATACCTGTCGCCATGGAATGGCAACCTTTGGCAATTATTACAAACTAGCTTCCGCCCGTGACATCGTTAAACATCTCTACTATACATTAATGTAACTTAAGGCTCGCTCCCTTTTATAAATGTATTTAATTCAAATAGAATTTAAGTATTCTTACTACTGTATTTTATTTTGAAAAAAGTACTTACTGCCAAGTTTGTTGCGGCGCATTCTTCCTGGTAATGATGGTCTTTCCGAATGCGCTGGTAGTTTCAAAAAGACATGTAAAAGAGCCCATGGTCACCAATTTGCAAAAATAAAATTTTGATTTTGATTTTGATGACATAGACAAAAATCGCCGCCGTTCAAATTGATACACTAGATAGTATAGATACAATGAGACGAGACAGCCTGTTCTGGAAAAGACTATTGGCCAACCAAAAAGTCTTGTATTAAGTAGCTTTAAAAAATAAACGTTCCAGGTCAATTTATTCGTCCGGATAAAAAATATTGTAAATCGAACCGGATTAAACCGAAAAAAACCGATTCGTAAGCTCCAGCATGGAACCTCCGGAGGATTAGCATGGATCACTTTAAATTCTCTACAAATAGGCAATTTGTATTTGCGCTCAACGCCCACTGCTACATTAAATTAGCCCGGTCCGGTTACATGCACTCGGATTTATGTCCCTCTGCGGTTGACGGCAACACGCCTAAACGACAGGCTTTGCGGAACTGTTATTCGTCATTTGTTCTTTGCATATTTTGCGGTCCTGTGAATTGCTCGCTTCAGTCGTGAAAAACAGGCATTGTATTAAAAATAGCTACAAACATACCGTCCCGCCTCTTTCCCATAAGGGTAGCCAGACTACTTTGTTCCACTTGCAATGATCCCGACATACCCGTGGAACGTGACTTTCAAGTGAAGAGCTTTAAGAAATCGTACCTTGGTGCGCCTCACAATTAGCGATGGGTTTCAGTGACCTTAAAGTTTAATTAACTTCTTCACCTTATAAAATCGCCGTCTGTTCATCCCCTGCACTATTCACAACGTCTCGCACACTTTTTATTTTCATCGCTAACTGGGGTAGGAGCGTTATAAAAATATAACGTGACGGATTTTTTTTATAGTTTATGACGTCATTTATAGCACAAGTTTACACCAGTTTTATAAGAGTTGAGGTGTTGTAATAAATTATGTTTAATTATTTTCAACGGAATATACGCGCTTCAACCTAATTTTTTACTAATTTGAAACTGGCCGCTAAGAACGACGCCGGCCGAAAAAGAAGAGGCGATCGTCTTTTGTTTTTTTTCTCGCAGCGCGCAGTGAGTCTGTTACTTGCGCTAATCGCGTATAATTTATTAAATTATTGAAGTACGATCCGTCTATTCTCTAGTAACTTCCAGTGTTTTATACCCTAGGATGAGGCTTGTACATAATACATAGCCTAGCCGTAAGTTATATTTATAAATATGGTTGTATAAGTTTCACAAATGCTTGTACATACCATTAGTGTTACATCTGTTCTGTTCAAATGCTTCAAGTATGTGTTTCTGAATGGGTGTTTAGTGCATTCAAAGTGTATTGTTTTAAAAGTATGCTAGAAAGTATTGCTGCCAGTGGGTGAGTTGGTTTGATTGAACGTCTTTGTGGGGGTGCGAGTCGGGTTACCTCCACGTGTGATTAAGAGCTACGGTTCGTTTTTGGATCCGTCCGGGGGGAAGAGCAGTGCTTGGTCCGGTGCGCCCTGGGTAACGGCTAATGATTTCCTGGCAGTTTCTGAGGGATATCATTGACCGTTGGCTAAGAGCCCGACAGGGGGGGAGGGGGTCTTTGACCATTACCGTACAACGTTGCCGACATTTTGTCACAAGATTTTTTAATAAAAATTTTTACATTGACATTGGCGAAGTTGTCGTCACTATAACGACTTGATACGCCACAAATAAAAGAAGAAGAAGAAGAACGTCTTTGTGTTGAAGTTTTTTATCTTATTTTGGATTCTAAATTAAAACATCCCTTTGACGCCGCACGCTTTGAACATCGGCTAATGTCTGTATGCTTAGTATAGTTTTATGTCACAAACAGTGGCGTAACTATAACGTCTGGGGCCAATGGCAAATTCGATACATGGGGCTCCTTCCTCAATATAAAGAAGTGCACCAGCGTCCCTTCTGTGCTCTAAACCAAGCCAGTTGGGGACCCCGTAGAGCTAGGGGCCCGTGGCATTTTGCCACTCCTGCCATCCTATAGTTACGCCATTGGTCACAAAATACGTCTCTAACGCGTTTGCGTTAAAATGACAAATATTATACTATCTTTTATTGTATTCTTATAGCCAAAATTAAGATGTTGAAGACCAAGGAGGTTGTGCAATTTGATTCGAGTTTTTTTACAGAACTGTTATTTTTAGGGTTACATAACAATAAAAATAAATATGAAATTAGACTCATACAACATGGAATATCACTATTGTGTGCAGATGGAGGCGCGGGCAATAGTTAGTCATAGATAAAGTAACCAATAAAAATACAAAACTAAATTAACTTACTGTAAAATTAAATTAATTCCTTCCTTTGGTCTGGGAGCTAAGAAAAAACATTACAATGTACCTACCATGTGGCTTCTCTTCCCGCGCAGATCGTAAAAGCCCATCGAGGGAATGGGCGAAAATAGTAGGAATCATGTTATAGACGATGCAGCTAACAACCCATTACTATTTTGTTTCCCCTTTCCATCTATACGCCCACAATCATGCTAAACGTGGCTTTTAGGTCTTGACTTTGTCTTTAGGCCTTGGGCTCTGTCTACTTCGTAGACATAAAGACATGAGTTATGTATGTGTGTACAAAATTATTTTTTTAAACTCCAAACGGATGCGGCGGTTATCTGATTAGGTGGCCAAACCTGCTGAAGGTCAAGCAGGACACTGGATTTGTGCAAGCAGATAGTTTAATAATATATCACTTAATGTTTAGTCATTGCGTGACACAGCGAAAAGACATATGTTTTTTAGGAAACGAAAATTACGCATAAAATCATTAGTATACTTTCAATAACTTAAGTGGTTTTATTTCATGTAGGACATAAAGAAAAAAGTATTGTGAAAAGCTAGCACTCGCGCTGGTATTCGATATAAAATTACATCATCACTTAATATTAAATATCAAAGAATTTATATTGAAATCGGCAGCTCAAAATAATTTTAAATTAAGAAATAAACTAAAAAAAAAATATTTTCTCCATTAAGGGTCGCCATGAGTAAAATACAATTAAAATTAATTTTAAATACAAATGAAAAATATGTCCTAAAATTGGTGGTAGGGCCCTGTGCAAGGTCCGTCCGGATCGCTACCACCATCTTACTCGCTAATCCTGCCGCTAAGTAGCAGTGCTGGCACTGCTGTGTTCCGGTGTGGAGAGTAAGACAGCCGGGGAAATTACGGGCACAAGAGGCATTTCATCTTAGTCCTCTAGGTTGGCAACGCGTCTGCAATCCCTCCGCGGTTGCGGGTGTCTATGGGCAGTGGTGATCACTTACCATCAGATGACCCACTTGCTCGTTTGCCTTCCTATTCATATAAAAAAAAATGGAAATAAACTTTAAAAAGAAACAAAAAAATACATACATACATACACAAATCACGTCTTTATCCCTTACGGGGTAGACAGAGCCTAAGGTAACAAGACCTACAGGCCACATTTAGCAAAATTGTGGGCGTATAGGTGGAAAATGGAATCAAAATAGTGATGGGTTGCTAGCCTCATCGCCTATAACAAGATTCCTATGATTTTCGCCCAAAACAAAAAATAATGTAAAAATATAAAGAATTAAAATGACAAATTTAAAAATTAATTAACAGCTCCTGAAACAACGTTCGTGTTTCGGGTGCCATCGGCCGATTCAAATATTAAACCCTGAGTGAGTGGGACAGCACTAAAAATTCAAAAATCTTTACCAAGAATTATATCCTCTGTATTTCTAATGTCGTTCGGAATTGTATTATAAATTTTTCGTTCGTTGGGCTACTTAATTGTTTTCCCAGCCGACCGCGAACCAATAAGACAAGAAAACTGTGGTCCGTTTAAAGTAATGAAAGCGTATTCTTTCCGCCCGTCTCATTTCACCCCCACGTAATTGTATTTCGCGCTCTTTCCTAATTAGCTCCGGCTTAAACAATAGACATTTCTTGGTTAGGGTTGCCAATTACAATGTTATTGTTCCGAGGCAATTAATGAAAATTATTTTATAATTCTTCAAGTTTGTCTGTTTTGCGCTGAGCCTTGAAATAAAAATGGCCGTATGATGGTTTTTTACGAGTAAGTATAATTTTGTAAAAAAAAAACTGATATTATAAAACCTTCAGCAAATCCAAGCATGGGCTTTATTTTATTTACGAGTAGCCGTATTTGATACAATAACGTGATATTTTAATGAATAAGTATTTTAAGTCGTGTAATAGAGAAAAACAGATATTTTTTTGTAAATACATAGATTGAATCGTGATAAAACGATTTAACTGTTCGTAATATGTCATACACTTATAGTCACATTAATAATAATTTCATTAATTCTGATAACAAATTTACATGGGTTTCATGTCTGACAACGATAATACAAACTTAAAACTATTTTAGTACCTAGTAGACAAATACGTATGAAATTTTATTTTATAAAATACCAATAGTTAAAAAAACAAACAAAACTTAACTTTATATTGCTTCAAATCTAACCTCAACTGTATCATCACACTGGCAGAATTCATCATCGTCATCATCTCCAGCCTATATACGTCCCACTGCTGGGCACAGACTTCCTCTCACAATGAGAGGGCTTGGGAGTTTCACCATTGAACTGCTCTGCAGTTGTGTGCAGCTTCCTCAAGATGTTCTCCTCACCGAAAAGCTCATGGTAAATTTCAAATGAGATATCGCACATAAATTCCGAAAAAAACAAAAGTGCGAGCCCGGGATTCGAACCCTCGACCCTCTGCTTGAGAGGCCATAGGTGAAACTACTAGGCTTTGCACGGCTGGCAGCCTTCCCTCGCTGTAATAATAGCCCTATTCGCTTAACCAGCTCTTGTTGCGTATACGAATCATACATCCCTTTTTAACCTATCTATGTACGAAAGAGATGGATGATTATGTCCGCGTATTTGGGGCAGAGGCAGCCCTGACAGCTGATTACACTGGCGCCCTAATGACAAGACGAATGAAGGGACTTGGCAAAGGCGTGGCCTTGATCCTTCAGCGCAGGATGCCTAAAAGTAAGCCTTTTAGAGAACCATGGTGCTCAGTAGGATGGCCAACCTCGTAAGTCCTGACTCTTTATAAATCCCGTAGCGCTTAAGACCCTGATTTGAGATTTAATTTCATCATAATTAAAGTTATTTTTTTCATTTAACAGTTTGTACTTCATAATACAGTACATTCGGCATTTATTCTTGCTATTGTACTTCAGGGCTACGTTCAGTAACTAAAGTGTTCAGTGTGATTATCGTCGGGTGAAAATCGTCCGATCATGAACACACTTACTGAACGACTTGGGGCGTTTTTCTGTCAAAAGTGTCAATTGAAGTATGATTTCGTATTCGTAATAATAAGTTTATATCCCCAGCGTTCGAATTATAAATTTTGCCGTATATCAACTGTCAAAGTGACGTCTGGGCTTTTTTTACCCATCTATTTTATGGGGTGACCGGTGCGATCGCCCAACGACGCCCGACGATGTTACTGAACGATTTGGTGTGATCGTCCGATGATCGCACTGACTTACTGAACGGGCCAGTGCGTCGTCGGGCGTCGTCGGGTGATCAAACTGAACGCACCCCAGGAAGTACACGAGGACTTACGAGGTTATTTCCCGAAATTCGATTTTCAAAGCTCGTTTCGCGCTTTTCCACTCACACTAATATATTTATTAATTTTAAGAGTGAGAGAGACATTTTGTGTCAATTTTTTTTCTAACTTTTTTAGTTATCTCAATATTTGTCGCATTTTTTTTCTTTCTTTTCTTTTATAAACTAGGATTAAACTAAAAAAATCTTGTGTTAAGGTTCGTATTGAAATTAAGTAGGTAGTTTGTAGATGAGCAGCTTGCGTGTAAATATGAATAAAATAGGCATGTTTGTTATTAAATTACTAGAGTTTTCGATTAGGCATAATACGTTCTTCACGAAGTGCCACTTATGGCGGTCGGCAGTTATTTCACGGGGTCCGGACTAATCCGACGGCAGCATCACTCGCCCGATTACGTCTGGGCAGCAAATTAATTTTCTCTATGGGTTAGATCTTTATTTTACCTAAAAGAATACATTTACAAAAGAAGGAAAAACCCTTAAATTATAAACACTAACCCCCTTATTCATAAACGCTCTGTAGGCTTCTGCTAACTTAGCAATCGTTTGTCCTTATCTGTGAAAGGTAAATGTCAAAGTGACAGAGAAGGACAAACGATTGCTAAGTTAGCAGAAGTCTACAGAGCGTTTATGAATAAGGGGGTTAGTAACTACTTAGGTACGGTATTTTTTTAAGTATTCCGCAAGGAAGGCAAACGAGCAAGTGGTTTATCTGGTAAGTAAGTGAGCACTACTATAGATTTCAATATAAATTCAGCTTAGGCAAAACGATCATTCGACCAAACATTACATTAGACCAAATTATTCGACCCAAAGGTTACTACAACTGAAAAAGTATTATAGATTCTGGATCATTGAACACATATTTCCTTTTTTTCCACACACAGCGATAGCACAAATAATTACACTCTCGTCAAACTAATGGGGTCGCCGGCTTTGCCGCACGCTCGGATGCCCCGTGAGACCAATCGGGCAAGCGACTATTTTACTGCCTCTCATTTATAGCTCCCTGGTACCTATTTGTCTTTAAATTAGTTGGTTCGATTCTCTGGAGCAAAGTCTTTTTTGCTTGATTTCACTTGATCTGAAGTTACGTACAGGGAGGAAACGAACGCCACACGGAGGGCGACTATCTTATACATTGAAAATACTTAGTTCGACTGTGTTGTGTACGAAAAGAATTTAAATACGACACTTTTCTCTCCTCCTTCTCCTGTTGAGCTCACGGATCGAAATAACGGGTTATCTCACTTTCTCAATCATGTTTACTTATTCAATTATGTCCTTCTGTTACTGTCTTAACATACATTTAGTGCACTATGAAACCTCAGATTACTTGGATTTTTGAGAAACTGTGTTAAATTACTAATTTGACCCATCTGAATCCGAAATATATAGTTTTATTTTTATTTTTCAGAATTTAGGTTTGAAATCTATTATAAATTTATTTTTAAAAGCATTTTTCAAAAATGATCGTTTTTTTAAACTACCACTTTACTTACAAAGTTAATTAATCAATTTAATTAAACAATAAACTATAATGTGTTAATCGTTTACAGGTACCAGGACAGCAGTGATTCGCAGGAGTTGTCACGTCTCAGCTTATCGCGGTGCGTCTGGCATATTAATTGTTTATACTGATTATACATTCAGATTAGCGTTTTCTTCTATAATATCCTATCCAGATCTTTAACGAATAAGGTACCTACCGATACCATGGGCAAAACCTTAAAATTAACCTTATTTTTATTGATAAAACAACCGAAACGAAACTTTCAACCATTCACCTGTATGAAACCGGATAACTTTCCACCACTTCCTCAAGCATTCAAGGCACGGGTGCTATAAAATCAAAACATTTTGCACAGGGGTTGCACGTGAGCGAACATCGGACTAGTTTTCCGATAATGCGATGTACATCTCTTTTGGGATTTGAGTTTGAGATGTAAAAATCTGGATGTGCCGTGCCATTTTTTTTTAAATATAAAATATGACGGCAGTCGTGTAAAATAGGTGACCTGATGACGAGTAATGTGGGAATTCTTTTTTTTTTGTCCTTTTTAATGTGAATGAGAGTAAGTATCGAAAAGGAGTATCTAGATTAGAGGGTAATGCTCACTTTAGTCTGTAACTTATTCATCATCTACTTCCATCCTCATCCCATGCTGTTCGGCAGAAGGCAGAAATAAATAGTTAATGCGATTAAGAGTCCGATTACGTTAGACAATTTACCGCAGGTCACCAACATCACAAGACGCTGACACCAAGGACAAGGTACGGTCGCACTCGGTGTTTCTAAATAACTACATAGTATAAAACAAAATCTGTCTCTCCTTATGTATTAGATCTTTAAAACTATGCAACTGATTTTGATGCGGTTTTTTTAAATAGATAGAGTGATTCACGAGGAAGGTAACGCATAACTATTGCTAATAAACTGTTTAAATGGAAACGCGTCTAGGTGTAGTGTTAGGTGAGTAGTGATTTTGTGTTGTATATTCGGAACTGTCTTGTCACAACAGGAATTCCGTCTAAGTCCCCTAGACTTACCTTTTCCCTGATATGTCCAATGTTGTCCCTCCGTTTAGAAAAACTGTATCTGTAATTCTTTATCTATTCTCAAAAAACGGACACAGTTTTAGTTTTTATACCATCAGACGCTGCCGTTTATTGGGTTTTATTTAATTTACCTATTAGTTTTCCACTGAAAAAAGTCTTATCTAGTACGTACTTTATATCTTTAGAGAACTTTGGAAAAAATGTGAAATGTTCCTATTCATGTTACAACGCGGTCGTTCACAACATCGCCTGTTCCTTTCGTCATCAATTTGGTAACAACAAAACTTGGAGTGACATTATTACGCCGTAAATATTGGCGGAATGGTCGAGTTATGTCACACAATGAAATAACGTGTCATTGGTTAAGGGAAGTATTATTTCAATTGTGATATCAAGCTTTGTGGCATTTGGTTTGGTTTGTAATGTTTGGAACAGCGTTAGTGACTAGATTTCTAGAGCTGCCATTCCAATATTAACAAGTTTTTATATTAATTCAGCGAAAGACAACCTCAAAACGGAACCTTGCAGAAAGTACGTTTTACAAAACATTTTTTTAAAGTCTTCGATAAAGTGATGTTACCAACATAAGAATATTGTTTTCATTTTTCTTTCATAGTGATAAATGTTTTAAGAACAAAAATATGCTTTTATAAGCGTAGATTACTGACCAATATACATACATGCGGGGTAAAACTACTTTGAGATAGTTCGCAACCTAAATGTTTTCAAATGTTAATAATTAACTGTTGTCCACAACTTCGTCTGAATCCCGTAGGAATTTAGCGCTTCTGTTTTAAGAAGTCTGATCATCTATAAGAAAGTCCGGACGTTCTGATATAAGACTGAAAGAGATTCCTTAAAGGGATAAGTCCGCATTTGTGAATGTGTTTGTCAATTGTACCTATTTGTTTTATGTTTATTTTGCACAAAAAAGAGTTTACATACATAGGTCTGTACATAATTCAATAAATAGGAGGCTTCAGTCTTTGCAGTTCCCAAGTCATATATACCTATCCCCAAATCACAATGATTCTGCACTATACGAGTATTTGCACTTTGGTCGATGGCATTATCACCCACGCTCGCATCACGTGATTATATCTATCAAAAGTCATCATTATTCCCAAAACAATGATTCTGCACTATTCGAGTATTTTCACTTTGGTCGATGGCATTATCACCCACGCTCGCATCACGTGATTACCTATATCTATCAAAAGTCATCATTATTCCCAAATCAATGATTCTGCACTATTCGAGTATTTTCACTTTGGTCGATGGCATTATCACCCACGCTCGTATCACGTGATTACCTATATCTATCAAAAGTCATCATTATTCCCAAATCAATGATTCTGCACTATTCGAGTATTTTCACTTTGGTCGATGGCATTATCACCCACGCTCGCATCACGTGATTACCTATATCTATCAAAAGTCATCATTATTCCCAAATCAATGATTCTGCACTATTTGAGTATTTGCACTTTGGTCGATGGCATTATCACCCACGCTCTCATCACGTGATTACCTATATCTATCAAAAGTCATCATTACCTATCCCCAAATCACAATGATTCTGCACTATACGAGTATTTGCACTTTGGTTGATGGCATTATCACCCACGCTCGCATCACGTGATTATATCTATCAAAAGTCATCATTATTCCCAAATCAATGATTCTGCACTATTTGAGTATTTGCACTTTGGTCGATGGCATTATCACCCACGCTCGCATCACGTGATTACCCATATCTATCAAAAGTCATCATTACCTATCCCCAAATCACAATGATTCTGCACTATACGAGTATTTGCACTTTGGTTGTTGGCATTATCACCCACGCGCGCATCACGTGATTATATCTATCAAAAGTCATCATTATTCCCAAATCAATGATTCTGCTCTATTTGAGTATTTGCACTTTGGTCGATGGCATTATCACCCACGCTCGCATCACGTGATTACCTATATCTATCAAAAGTCATCATTATTCCCAAATCAATGATTCTGCACTATTCGAGTATTTGCACTTTGGTCGATGCCATTATCACCCACGCTCGCATCACGTGATTATATCTATCAAAAGTCATCATTATTCCCAAATCAATGACTCTGCACTATACTAGTATTTGCACTTTGGTCGATGGCATCATCACCCAATATATATATCAAAAGTCATCGTCACGCTTTTCTGATCGACATTGGACTTTGCATTGGCACGTAGGCCAACAAAATGGCAGAATTAATTTTTCCGCCTTGCCTTTCTATACGTTATTAGTAGACCCCGTTGTATTGTCGCACAGAATTTGTATTTCAGCAGAGCGTGAATGATTTTTTTATCGACCTTCTTGATATCGATGTTTATACAATGCACCTGAATTTCCTTCTTTTAAATCTATGCCCAATTTTAATGAAAACTTTTTGTTTACAAATAAGTACCTAGATAACCTTATTGGTTTCACATAAAGCGTGATAACCTTAGATAAATGATTTACTTAGTTGCAATTGGATGTCACATTGACAGATGCAATCCCCAGCAGTTCTTTGGAACAGTGTTTGTTTTATTGGCGTGGAATTTATTAAATTGCTCTGTAGGTACATATTACTACGTTACAATGGAAGATTTGAAAACAATACACACTAAAGATTTTACCTGTTTGATAAAATAAGAAAACGAATCGTTTTGTACATGGTGCAATTTACGAATCACTCCAAAAAGAACAATACAAACCATACAAAAACATCTAGTTACACTGACGATGTACAATATTGTGTTAAGTTTATTGTAATTATTGTGGAAAAGCTATGATAAATCCTAACTAACGAACACTAGACTTTTATTTCTTCGTTTATTTATTTTTATGGGCTAATAAGTAGTACCTGGTAACAAACACCTCTTTGGAATTAACAGTGACATACAGTATCGACATTTAGATAGTCGATAAAAAAAAACATTCACGCTCTACTGAATAAAAAATTGTGTGCGACAAGATAACGGGGTCTAGTTATTAGTATAGTTTACATTATGGGTTTAAAACTTCATAGAGGGTCGGGGTATGTGGGAGGATTGAGGTAAGGCCAGTAGACACACAGATATCACACAGGCTTAACTAGCTGTCTTTCACGTGAGAACGCAAATGTTTTTTTTGTGCAAAGTTACTTAATAGATTCAAAATGAATTCATTTACGTAGCATAATCGTATTTGGGTCCCAGAAATACATGTCTGTATCAAATTTTAACTAATTCGCTGCAGTCAATTCCTTACGTATGAAACCGCTTTTCATTTGGATTTTTAACAGTTTTTTTTTGTATAATTTTTCTTTTTTGCATTAATCTCACAACAATTGTGTTTTGGTTTACATACGTAACATACCTACATAATTGACAAAAAAACGGTATTTTTTTTACTACCCCACCCTATTTCATGATATTCAATACGCATTCTATGCTCAGTTGTCTTGTCACTACATAGTATAAAACAAAGTCGCTTTCTCTGTCCCCCATGTCCCTGTGTCCCTATGTCCCTTTGTATGCTTATATCTTCAAAACTACACAACGGATTTTGATGCGGTTTTTTTTAATAGATAGAGTGATTCAAGAGGAAGGTTTTTAATGTATGATTTTGCGCAGACGAAGTCGCGGGCAGAAGCTAGTATTTGATAAGACTAAATACGAATGTGGTAGATAAGATAATTATTTGTTTATATAAATAAATGTTAACTCATTTATAGTCATTGAGTCTTCGAAAAGACAGTCTTGTAAACTGATCGGCTAAAAACATGTTGTTAATAGCAGCGGGGCTAGTTGCCATCCTTGTTCTGGTCTATTTCTACGGCACCAGGACTTTTGATTACTGGAGCAAGCGCGGCGTCAAGCATGACCCGCCCATCCCCTTCTTCGGCACCGCCAAACGGCAGTTCCTGCAGCAGATCAGCTACTCAGACATCTACGACGAGATGTACTGGAAGTACCCCAAGGAGCGGTTCGTCGGCTACTACCTTACGACCACGCCTCTCCTCATCCTGAGGGACCCGGAGCTCGTGAAACGTATTTTAGTGTCCGATTTCTATTACTTTTACGGTAGGTCAGTGCATCCATTAGATAAAGTACCTGAGCCGATGCAAAATAACCTATTTTCTTGCGAAGGAGATTTATGGAAACTATTGCGACAAAGGTTGACGCCTGCTTTCACTTCGGGAAAGTTGAAAGCTATGTTTCCTTTGATTGTATCGAGAGCTGAGAAACTACAGTTAGTTGCTGCTGAAGCGGCATCGTCAGGATCAGAAGTTGATGTAAGAGATGTCATGGCGCGCTACACCACGGATTTTATAGGGGCTTGTGGTTTCGGTATCAACACTGATACTCTTAGCGACGAAAATTCACTGTTCAGAAAATTGGGCCGGCGGATATTTGCTAACACGAAACGCGACGCATTAGTTGCGATCCTAAAATATTTTATGCCAAGTCTTTTTATGAGCTTACACTTTACACCACCCTTTGTGGAACGCAACACGATTACACTGGTGAAAACTATAATGGAAAAACGGGAATATAAGCCATCAGGTCGGAATGACTTTATTGACATGCTTCTCGAGCTGAAAGTAAAGGGAAAACTCATCGGAGATTCTCTGGAAAAAAAGAACCCTGACGGTTCGGCGTGTATCACCGAGATAGAGTTCGATATGGCACTTATGGCTGCCCAAGTGTTCGTGTTCTTTGCCGCCGGGTTTGAGACGTCGTCATCTGCGACCAGCTATACTTTGCACGAGCTTGCTTACAACCCGGAATGTCAGAGGAAATGCCAGGAGGAGATCGACGAGGTGCTGGCCCGCCATGGGAACAAACTGTCATATGAAGCTGTCAAAGAGATGAAATACTTAGACATGTGTTTTAGGTAACTATCGTCTAATTAATTAGTTCCTTCAAATTATAATATCGGCGAGCTATTTGAAACAAATTGATGTTACCCCATGATTAAGTGTCATTTGCCTATTGGATTTGACATTCAATCAATGGATATTAAAGGTTGAAGGATGTCATTGCTGGTTGGTTATTTTACATTTTATCCTATTGTATTAGCTAAGTCTATCAATCTAACTTTACATCCATAAATACTTGTCATTTACGTTTCAGTGAAGGCATGCGAATTTTTCCATCACTCGGCTACCTGATGCGCAAATGCGAGAAGCCCTACACCATCCCGGACACGAACATCACAATCGACAAGGGCGTGAAGGTGATAATCCCGGTGAAGTCGCTGCACGTAGACCCGCTGTATTGGGACGAGCCGGAACAGTTCCGCCCTGAACGCTTCCATCCGGACAACGCTGCCAGAATCAATAAACATGTGTATTTGCCTTTTGGAGAGGGACCAAGGGCGTGTATAGGTGAGTTTTAAATACTTTAGATTGAAACGCGGATTAGAGTTACCTATAATAATACTCCGAGTTAACTTCTAAACTAGGATTAAGAAGTGTCGAAATGTACAAAACTGACATCCCTAACCGGTTTAACGATTACATTTTTTAAGCGGCCCTCAAAGTCCGTTGATTAAAAGGCTTGTTTTTCGTTGCAGGCGAGCGACTGGGGCACATGCAGTCGCTGGCGGGTATGGCTGCGCTCCTCAGCCAGTTCTCGGTGGCTCCCAGCGCCAACACCGTTCGGCATCCCCCTGTCAACACTTCAGACACAGTTGTGCAGAGCATCCGTGGTGGAATACCACTATATGTTGTTGCTAGAAAGAAACTACAGTGAATCAGCAATACCCATGAAAAATGAACGCACTGAAAGACAAATAATTCGAAGTAAGTTTTAAAAAGACAAATAAAATGCCAAACGCAAGTTGATGTTCTTTATTTCAAGATTTACTTTTAATGAATTGACGTTGACGATTAAAAAGTGAAAGTAACAGCTAGAGAAGTATATTATGTACACACGGCAATATAATCAGGTAAGCACCTACGCACGCTCGCGCCGTATCTATCCTGCTTACCGAATAGATTTGCTGTGTGTACACAAATAGGGCATTGCTTGAAACAGCTTTCACACGTTACCACAACCACAATGTTTGCTACAAAATGTGGGCGAGCAATGTTTGACTCGTAATTGATCAATGAATTAGGCGATACTTTGTGGAGGTCTATTTTCATGTACTAAACTAAAATCGTAAATGAATTGTACTATTTATTACCTTGCTATTGAAGACATTTTGATTGAAATTGAACATAATGAACACCGTGATTCTTTTAACTACTATGTTATAATATAATATCATAGGTATAGCCTTTTTATTCCGAATTCGCTATAGTTTCAGTAAGTATCTTGTTGTTGTTTTTTTTTATTATTATTAAATTGTCGCGTAATTCGGCGTGCCTCATGGCATAGGCCTCCTCCGTGTATTGGAGGGTTTGGGCTATAGTTCCCACGCGTGCCCAGTGCGGATTGGGAACTTAAGACACACCATTGAATTTCTCCGCAGATGTGTGCAGGTTTCCTCAAGATGTTTTCCCTCACCGAAAAGCTCATGGCAAATTTCAATTGTAATTTTCGCACATAAATTCCGAAAAACTCAGAGGTGCGCGCCCGGGATTTGAACCCACGACGATTAACTACTATGTTGTCAATGGTTAAATTTGTTTGATAAAACCTTGCGTCCTCGTGGATGGTGCAATCCAAAGTAGGCGGCCTCGTGTAAGACAGTTACGTTTATAACACTTATAATTTCGTGCAAAAACTCGCCAACACCTGATAAAAAGCTAACGTGGTTCTGTTCGTGTTAAAACACCGAATTCTATTGTTCCTTATCCCAATGACTGGCGTACCTATGTACGTACGTACTGCTTAGTAGTCGTTAAAAAGCCAAAAAAGCTTGCATTCTTTTCTCTCAAACGAATAAAACATTTCACAAAACTACATCTTTTTATCCAACTTCAGTTAATACAAAGAAGGTAACTCGCTCATAAAGCTGTGGCTGCGCGTATAGTGTCGCTACGTTTCTATGTTTCTTCGATGTAAAGTAAAGTAAAGTATTTTTTTTCCAAAATAGAAACGTATTACAATGTTAGGAAATTCAATAAATATAACAATAATTTACAAATGGGAATTCGAATACTAACTAGATATTAAAACATTGTATTAATAGCTGCAAATGTGTGTGTGTGTGTGTGTGTGTGTGTGTGTGTGTGTGTGTGTGTGTGTGTGTGTGTGTGTGTGTGTGTGCGCGCGCGCGAGTGTGTGAGTGTGAGTGTGTGTGTGTGTGTGTGACTGCGACTGTGTGAGTGTGAGTGTGGGATGTGCATGTGAGAAATATTATTTGCTTGATTCAGCGAGTTTATACCGCGGATAATGTCACTAAGGAAATAGTTATTACCTTAAAAATTACATGCGAAATGCATTCTCCTCTTTTTTATATTTCAACGCGAGCGCTGCTGCTGGCATAAGGCAGTTGAAAGGCATTTTTTTTATTGAAAACAAATCAATACCTAATACATAATTTAAAAGCTTTATAACAGCGGGCGAAAACTCGCCAGAGTTTATCTGCCGCTGCTGGAAATAAAGAGAGATAGTCAGATAACCTTTCATTCTAACAGATTCACTGTGATTTGGTAATGTTAATAACTGTCGATAACTGGTTGTACCTACTTTGATATGTAAAAGTCATCGTGAATTTTTGTAACTTTATAACTCGACGTGAATCTATTATAACCGGAGTCGCCTTACTGCTTTACTTAAATTACGGTACTTTACTATAATACTTAATTTTTGGCCACTTGTGGATACAAAAACATCATAAAAAAAACAAAAAAAATTACCTAGCTACTCCGCTATCACAGTGGTATAGTGGCTTGTAGTAGACGAGGCGCTAGGTAAAGGTTTTTTGTACATTGAAATGGATCACCGCAAAGTAACGCAACTCAATACATTAAGCATACAAGTAGTTGATTAAATACGAAACGGCCGCATTCCAAAATCATTCGCCATTGCATCTAAAAACAAAAGTCATTCATTAGAAGGTTTCAAATGCATCAGTGGCTGATATTGAAATGTGTCGCTTTTGTATTTAATCAGAAAGTTCATAGTAGCAAGAAGCTCCCTAGTGAGTAAATGACATCCAATCCCACGATTAATTTCGAAATTGACAGTAATAATAACCAATTCTTGACACAAACGCTTTGTCCTACCCGACTTTGTTTTGGCACATGTGCTTTTGACGTGCGTACCTCAAATCCATAACATGGGCAATAATTTTAGTTATGAAGCGACAAGTTAACGAAACATCACATCAACTATGCAATGCGCGCGGACTCGAATACGTTCCCGCTCGCACACTCGCTGTCTATCGCGCTCGGCGGACCGACACGGACCCGAGCATCTCCGAACGCGGCGCGCGGTCCCTATAAAACCGCAGCAGCCTATCATCAGACTATCATCATTCGCTAGCCAGCGGTCAACCTGGAGAGAAGGCCTCTGCTATCCTCCAGTGGAAACCGATCAAGTGAGTGGAGTGAAAACGCCGCTGCGGTCCATTCCAAAACTCATAAATGGTTATGCTTTTGCTTAGCTAGGGTATTCGACTAGAGTAAGACTTAATTTGTTTTGTAAGTTTACTTAATAAACCTTCTGTGTGTACTTCTTGGCGCCTCATTTCACCCTACACTTACAATTATTCTGAAAGAATGTAGGTATGACTAGAAATTAAATACGGGGACAATTCCCTTTGCGTCTCACATTTCAGACATTTGAGCAGTTTATGCTTGAATATGGCAACAAATTTGTAGAATAGGATTTAGTTCCTCTTCCACCTGTTTTCTACTCTTTGTGGTTCTCTAGAATTCTTAAACATGATTATAAATACAAGGTACAGACAAAGTTTTTTTTTGTTCTTACTACATGCATCATGATTGTGTTAATCTCTAAAGGTTATATAATGGGTCAGATAAGATATCTATTTCAATATCGCAACACATTATTTTAAGTCAGTCAGTTTTTGGGCAGCGGACTTCGACAGATGTCGTGTTAATTGTAGGGTACGGCCGAAAACATGTTGTTGATAGCTGCAGGCCTGGTTGCTGTTTTCGTTCTGGTTTACTACTACGGAACCAGGACTTTTGATTACTGGAGCAAGCGCGGCGTCAAGCATGACCCGCCCATCCCCTTCTTCGGCACCGCCAAGCGGCAGTTCCTGCAGCAGATCAGCTACGCAGACATCTACGACGAGATGTACTGGAAGTACCCCAAGGAGCGGTTCGTCGGCTACTACCTTACGACCACGCCTCTCCTCATCCTGAGGGATCCGGAACTCGTGAAACGTGTTTTAGTGTCCGATTTCTATTACTTTTACGGTAGGTCAGTGCATCCATTAGATAAAGTACCAGAGCCGATGCTAAATAACCTATTTTCTTGCGAAGGAGATTTATGGAAACTATTGCGACAAAGGTTGACGCCTGCTTTTACTTCGGGAAAGTTGAAAGCTATGTTTCCTTTGATTGTATCGAGAGCCGAGAAACTACAGTTAGTTGCTGCTGAAGCGGCATCGTCAGGATCAGAAGTTGATATTAGAGATGTCATGGCGCGCTACACCACGGATTTTATAGGGGCTTGTGGTTTTGGTATCAACACTGATACTCTTAGCGACGAAAATTCACTGTTCAGAAAATTGGGCCGGCGGATATTTGCTAACACGAAACGGGACGCATTAGTTGCGATCCTAAAATATTTTATGCCAAGTCTTTTTACGAGCTTACACTTTATACCACCCTTTGTGGAACAAAACACGATTACACTGGTGAAAACTATAATGGAAAAACGGGAATATAAGCCGTCAGGCAGAAATGATTTCATAGATATGCTCCTAGAATTGAAAGAAAAGGGAAAACTCTCTGGAGACTCGCTGGAAAGTAAAAACGCAGATGGTTCGACGCGGATAGTGGAGATGGACTTCGATGATGAACTTATGGCTGCCCAAGTGCTCGTGTTCTTTGCTGCTGGATTCGAGACGTCGTCGTCTGCGACCAGCTACACTCTGCACGAGCTGGCTCACCACCCAGAGTATCAAAGGAAATGCCAGGAAGAAATAGATGAAGTTTTAGCGCGACACGGAAATAAATTGTCATATGAAGCTGTGAAAGAAATGAAGTACTTGGACATGTGTTTCAAGTAAGAATTATTATTTTGAACTAATCAATACAAATTATTTGCGAGTCTTTGTTATTCTTTGTTACCAAGCACTTGCTAGATGCTTCGATGATGCTTTGTTGTTGTTAAGTAATTTTCTTCTATTGACGTGAATCACTTTTAAGCTAACATTATTTGATTGTCATTATTTTAGGGAAGGCATGCGGATCTTCCCATCACTCGGCTTCCTGATGCGCAAATGCGAGAAGCCCTACACCATCCCGGACACGAACATCACGATCGACAAGGGCGTGAAGGTGATAATCCCGGTGAAGTCGCTGCACGTAGACCCGCTGTATTGGGACGAGCCGGAACAGTTCCGTCCTGACCGCTTCCATCCGGACAATGCTGCTAAAATCAATAAGCACGTGTATTTGCCGTTTGGAGAAGGACCGAGAGCCTGCATCGGTGAGTTAAAGTTACTGAGTCTAGACAGCCTTTCGTATAGCGGTATTACGGACTGTGTTTTGCGTTGCAGGTGAGCGACTGGGGCACATGCAGTCGCTGGCGGGTATGGCTGCGCTGCTCAGCCGGTTCTCAGTGGCTCCCAGCGCCAGCACCATCCGGCATCCGCCCGTTGACACCACGGTTCCAGTTGTGCAGAGCATCCAAGGCGGAATACCGCTATCTCTGGTAGCCAGGAAGAAACAACAATGAGACAGTCCAAGAACTTAAAATTTCTGCATCTTTTCATAGCAAAATGGTTTTTAATGTTTTATGCCAGATAAACGTCATAGTGCCAGACAAGGACAGAAGCTTAAAATTTGATTGCGATAACGGATAAATAAATAGTGCACATTACTTCTAATCGAAGAAGATAAAATAATAATTACCTATTTATCTTTTGTTAATTTTTACAATATAGACCAACCAACAATCAATTGAATGAATGGCAAATCTATGCTATAATACAGACTAAGCAGACGTTTCAAAGTATTTTAATTCAAACTGTGTATGTGAACCTTGCACTCGCAGCAAATGCTGTGTCCGCTCCATTTGTTTTTTTATGCAATTTCTCTTTGATGTAATTATTTAAGAACTTGTAGAGCCAGAAAGTGTCCAACAACATTGTCAAATCAATTTCTACCGGAGGTCCAAAATACTAACGTGTTAGCTGAAGGTTTTGGACACTTAACTGAAATTATTATGTTTCCATCATGTAATTAATGAACTGCGTTCTGGTTTCAAACTCAAACTATAACTCTACCTTACGCGCATTCAATAAAATAACTGCAACCACAAAACTGACAAAGAATTGAAAGATATAAAAAACTTTAAATATAGTTTTCCTGCTTCTGATTCTGCTTTGAATAAAATAACCATTGGATGCTTCATAAAACTTGTATAGTAGATAATTATTTTACAGCATTAAAACGTTATCGTTGTATTTTAATCAGTATAACAAAGTCAAAACAAAATACACTCGCTAATCATTGTCCTGATAACTTAGTAGAGGTATTAATCTATAATGTATGTACAGTCAAGTGTAATATTGTATCTGGACAAAGTTTCAAAAATAAGTACCATACGCTCTTACGCCAGCGTAAAAAGGTCGTGGGACATATTTTTGAGAAGTTCCTATCGATACTTATTTTTGCACTTGACCGTACTTCAATATTAATCAACAATAGCATTATGAATTGCTGCTGGTTCTTGTACGTTTATACGAAATGTTATCAGCACTTTTACAATTGCCTCTTCCACTTGCTACCTGATGCGCAAATGCGAGAAGCCATACACCATCCCGGACACGAACATCATGATCGACAAGGGCGTGAAGGTGATAATCCCGGTGAAGACGCTGCACGTAGACCCGGCTCTACTGGTACGAGCCGGAACAGTTCCGCCCTGACCGCTTCCATCCGGACAATGCTGCCAGAATCAATAAACATGTGTATTTGCCTTTTGGAGAGCGACCAAGGGCGTGTATAGGTGAGTTCTTTAGATTGAAGGGCGGACTAGAGTTACCTATAATAATACTCCGAGTTAACTTCTAACCCATGATTAAGAAGTGTCGAAATGTACAAAACTGTTATCCCTAACCGGTTTAACGATAAAACTTTCCGTTGTTTAAAAGTCTTGTTTTTCGTTGCAGGCGAGCGACTGGGGCACATGCAGTCGCTGGCGGGTATGGCTGCGCTCCTCAGCCGGTTCTCGGTGGCTCCCAGCGTCAGCACCGTTCGGCGTCCCCCTGTCAACACTTCGGACACATTTGTGCAGAGCATCCGTGGTGGAATACCATTATCTCTTGTTGCTAGAAAGAAACTACATTGAATCAGCAAAGCCTATGAAAAACAAACGCACTGAAAGACAAAAAAATAGAATTAAGTGGTAAAAGATCAATAAAATGCCAAACACAAGTTGATGTTCTTTATTTCAAGATGTACTCTTAATGAATTGACGTTGACGTTTAAAAATTGATAGTAACAGCTAAAGAACTTACTTAGAGCTTACGGCCGCCATTAAGGGAGAATAGAATAAAGAAGTATTATTAAGGACACAAAGCCATTGCCATAGATGTTTGTTTCAAAAGAAGGCATTGCTTAAAACAGCTTTCACACTTTACCACAACCACAATGTTTGCTACAAAATGTGGGCAAGCAATGTTTGACTCGTAATTAATCAATTAATTATGCGTTACTTTGTGCAAGTCTATTTTCAGGCACTAAACTAAAATAGTATATGAATTGTACTATACCTAACTATAAAAAGAAAACACCATCTAAAAGGCCCTCCTGCGGCATAGACCCCAACACACATTATTGTACTATTACCTTGCTATTGAAAACATTTTGATTGACTTTGAACATAATGAACACCGTGGTTCTTTTAACTACGATGTTGTTAAAGGTTAAATTTGTTTGATAAAACCTTGCGGCCTCGTGGATGGTGCTATCCAAAGTAAGCGGCCTCGTGCAAGACAGTTACGTCTATAACACATATAATTTCTCGCAAAAACTCGCCAACACCTGATAAAAAGCTAACGTGTTTCTGTCCGTGCTAAAAACACCGAATTCTGTTCCTTATCCCAATGACTGACGTACCTATATACTTACGTACTGCTTAGTAGTCGCTTCCCTAGTAGCATTTTATGTAAGGCTTTTTGTAGGGCCTATGTTAACTGCTCCGGTGGCCAACGGTTAGAGTTGGCCGTTGAATTATCGTAATTTCTACAATTCTACCCAACGTTGGTCCTGTATTGAAAATACATACAGAGGGCCAACGAATCAACCTCCACCACTAGCCAACTGAAGTTTAGGGGTATTTTATTGTAAGCCGATCAACCAAAGCCCAACAGTTTTAAAACCTACCATGGGCCAACGAGTGAATATAGCTGTAGGTTCAGAGTTATAGTTCCACGTCCAGCCAGTGTAGGCGTTACGACATGGGCCCAACTGCTATTTAATTAAGTAGGCCCATCTCACTTTTTACGATGCAGGGCCTACGTGTAAATGTAGCTGCAGGCTTCGAGTTATTTAGTTAATAAGGGCCGATGTAGGATTAACAACATTGGCCCAACTGTATTTAGATTATGTAGGCCCATCTCACTTTTCACGATGAAGGGCCTACGTGTAAATGTAGCTGTAGGCTTCGAGTTATTTTGTTAATAAGGGCCAATGTAGGATTAACAACATTGGCCCAACTGTATTTAGATTATGTAGGCCCATCTTACTTTTGACGATGAAGGGCCTACGTGTAAATGTAGCTGTAGGCTTCGAGTTATTTTGTTAATAAGGGCCAATGTAGGATTAACAACATTGGCCCAACTGTATTTAGATTATGTAGGCCCATCTTACTTTTGACGATGAAGGGCCTACGTGTAAATGTAGCTGTAGGCTTCGAGTTATTTTGTTAATGAGGGCCAATGTAATATTAACAACATTGGCCCAACCACTATTATTTATGTAGACCCATCTCACTTTTTACGATGAAGGGCTTACGTATAAATGTGAAAAATCCACATAAATTCGACAATTCGTTTTAACGTAAGCTTTAATACATAAGAAGGGACATTAGCTTGCATAAATGTTACAGCGGTTGTATTCAGGCCCCTGTTGGAAATCTTACATCAGCCATACAAAACTAAGTATGTAATTCGAAACCACTAAAGTACATTCACACGTATGTCATATTATAAAAACCGTATACGTTTTCTGCATTCTATTTAAATACATTTGTAAAAATATATAATTCACTACAACTACATTTACGCTTCTAATTCGCCATTAAGTATACCTTTTTCTTATGCCACATTATTAATTGTGATGTGTAAATGGAACGTGCCACCCATGGCCTTCAAGAGTATTATTCTTAATGTACCGTTGTGTTTACCAACAATTTAATAGGACGTTTAACTTTGCACGACAGCTAAGATTACATTTCTATTTATTTCTATATTACTATGACAAATGTCACCCTTATAATACGTTAGTTTAGTACGTATGTACCTAAATATAGATAGCTGCCCTTGAACGGCT
Source organism: Pandemis corylana (assembly GCA_949127965.1). Classification (NCBI taxonomy): domain Eukaryota; kingdom Metazoa; phylum Arthropoda; class Insecta; order Lepidoptera; family Tortricidae; genus Pandemis; species Pandemis corylana. The sequence goes on along the minus strand of OX421870.1, from coordinate 10,864,429 downwards.
GTTTAAGCGAAACGTCCTAGTTATGTTATTGGTGCTCTTAGGGCTCATAGGATTTTTTAAATTAAAAAGAAATATTTTCGTAATAATAAGAAAGTAAAGGTTTATTGCGATGCTTAGGAACAATAAGTATTATATACTAACAGGTAACTATTTTTGCTATTTCTCATTTTTCATCATACAAAGTATTAGCACAATCCACATTAATGCTAGCTCTTAAGAAAATAATCATATATAATATCAAATAAACACTTTCATAATCACAACATGAATCAAATTCCCCAGTGGGGCTTAAATTTCCAATACAACCTACTGCAAAAGATCTTGCTGGTGCATCCGCTATAATGCAACTTATTCGAAAACAAAACATTTTACCATTAATAAAGATACCATTGTTCTCTAAATGCTTACATTCATCAACAAAAGGGCGTAAGTAGGTGTTGCAGTTATTAGGTTTTGATTCGCCATAATACAGCCCCACAATAAATGGCTGTTTATTAAGCGACTGATCTAAAGTGCACAAAATTGGCCAAAAAGAATTACTGGTACTAGAATGTATAGGTAACCCGTCGACATTTAGTGTAACAGATATAAATGGAGTATTTTCAGATTGAGCTAATTTTCTTTGCATTAAAGGATAGCTTTTTGAAGATAACCCTAATGATGCCTGTTCTATTAACTGTGTTTCGAGTCCAAAATAAACAAAAGATCCCCCAGAACACTGAACAACATTGATGTACCTCGGCGTTTGCAATAAAGTCCGGGCATCTCTAGGTAAACACGGATGGTGTGACTGTAATTCTTTCAATAAGTCATTTAAAGCGGAATGTGTAATATTATGCTTATTGGACCAAGTTAAAAGAAAGGTGCGTATATTGCTCTCCTTTATTTCAATCGCTGAGGTAATTTCAGCTCTAACATTATGAGAACCGTTAGGCAACTCATCACTAGAATATAATGCTTCTAAAGTTGGACACGGACTTATATTATTGGGCTTAGATGTTAATGGGTTACTTTCTGGATCACAAGGTTGATACACGTTATTGAATTCTAGTCTAATTTGCGATATTTTGGCTGCCATTAATCTCCTCCTGGTTCTGTCCGAATAAGTGTGGTGATTATTTTGCAACGGTACCCGGTCGTCGCTTCTCTCTGCCTCCATCGCGATCCTTGGCAAAACGGAACCAATTGCTGATTACAGCGTTGATCTCGGCATCAGTTGCCAACTCCGAAATCTTGTGACGACGCGCAGCATCTAAGAAAAATACCATATTATTTAAATGTTATAATTACAGCTGCAAGTAATTCATGAAGTGTTTGAACTATTGAAGTCATTTAAGAACCTGTCAGCACAGAGGCCGAAATTTTTGAACAAGAACTTAAGGGCCTTATTTATATTTATGTTTTTGTTGAGATTTTTTAAATATCTTGTTTCATATGGAAGATTTTTCCTAACTCACATTTGACATTTATCATTTTCATATAAATTCTAACCTGAAAGGCCAAATTATACAAAGTGACTTCAAATTGGTAAAATACAAAATTGTATTTTCTGAATCTACTGATTACAATCAACTTTTATCATGGGACTAATATGGAAATCGGTTGTAGGGAACGACGGCTGTCAAATAGGACTTGGAAATAATAATAATAATAATAATAATAATATGGGACACTTGACACCAATTTGAATAATAAATAATAATAATAATAAATAAATATCTTGCTACAAATTACACCAATTGACCCAGCCCCAAACTAAGCAGAGCTTGTACTATGGGTACCAGGCAACGGATAAACATACTTATATAATGTAGATAAATACATAATTAAATACATACAACATACATGACTCGGGCACAAACATTCGTACTCATCATCACACATTTGACAGACATTTGTTATATTTTTTGAATTTTATAGCGCATTGGTTTCGACTGTAATGCTGCAATTTTTTATTGACTAAATAAATAAATCATACAACTGTCTGCCCCTACCGGGATTCGAACCCGGGACCTCTAGCTTCATAGTCAGGGTCACTAACCACTAGGCTATCCGGTCGTCAATTGATCTAGTCCCAAACTAGGCAAAGCCTGTACTATGGCTACTAGACAATGGATAAACATATAGAAAGGACTTCACATAGACCTTTAAAATGATTAATGCAGGTTTCTTATAAACAGTTTAAAGAGTTTTACATACATACATATTATAAAGGTTGTCTAGATCAAATTAAAACAAAATATTCAATATATCATGGATTACATTACCTTTAATAACTTTGACTATGTTCAGATTTTTTAAGGCAGTCTTGTTGTTTTTTCCCGTCCAGTTGCATATTAGGGCTAGATCTTTACTAAATATCTTTTCAAGTATTCTCCTGATGATTGCAGATGTTTTGTGCCCGCCAACAAAACTTAAATAGTTTTCCTGCAAACAAGTTTTAAAAAACTATTTTTTATAGGTGTTGCGTATTTTGACACTTCCTAATTGCAGATAAATCAAAATCTATAGGGTATGAGGAGAATCATAAAATCCCTTTGATCTAGAATCATGAAATTACACAAGAAGCACGGAACCACATTACGAGTTATAGAAGAAATCAGAAATAGTACATTATTCCCGAGGCCCGAAAAGTAGGAGTCGCCCGACGAGGTGGTTTTCAAGCCGAGCATAGCGAGGCTTGCAAAGACAGGCAATTCTGGTTTACGTCGAGGAATATACAGGGTGTTCGGCACATGGACCGTCAATTTTTTTTGGGATATTGGTGGAGTTATTTGGTATCTTTTTACTTTTGGAACTTAGATCTTTAAAAAAAATTAACCTCAATACAAAAATTCAATTATTAAAAAACTAAAGACGTGAGAGGTTATTTTTTTTTCTTAGGACCCAAGTTCCAAGAGTGAAAAGATAGCAAATAACCCCAGCACTATCCCAAAAAAAATTGACGGTTCATGTGCCAAACACCCTGTATTGTATAGTGCTCTTTTCAAACAATTTGAGGAAATAATAAAAAATAAAAACTAATGTAAATTGCTATAAAACTAATGTACTAAACGTTCGCCTCAAGTCGGCCGCTACCTCCCGGCCCGCTTCCCCGCACCACGCCGCAACTGAGGCCCGCTTAGTACCGTTAGTAAACAAACTCAATAAAAAGCATTAAGTTATTTTAAGCATTAGTTAACAAACGTTTATGAATCATGTTTTTGAGCATCGGTCCTACAACAAGCCTTCAAGGAGGCTCTAACGTTTTTTTTAATAAGGCTAGTCTACAATTCTGTTAAATCACACACGTGACTAAATATACATTAAAATCTAGGTCAGTTCAAATCTTCCCAGTACCTAAATGTTAATTGTTTCTTATCAGTTTTTACAGTCAGGTTTTTTCTATTTGTTTTTTAATAGCATAATTACCCCTATACACAGCGCCTTAACAATGTACCTATAAAAACTTACCAAAATCTTGTCATTTCCTTCTATGGCAAGCACACTTTCTAATGCCTGCAGTGACTGCAAGTCTTTGCATGGTATATTAATGCCATCGGGCAATGAAGAAGCTGCAGGTGTATTTGATGGTGCAGACCGTAATTGTTGAGGTTGTAAACCTCTATAATAGTTTTATACTGGCCACGTAGATTTTTGTATTACTCTTAAGTCTTGTCAATGTCTGCTTATTGGTTCTATTGCTCTCGAAGTTGTGTGTAATAAAATGTGATCCATGGAACTTTCTCTCGTTTCCCTCATTATACTAAACATGGTAGCAGATCGTTATATTTAAACAGGAAGTGGAAAACAAGTAAGTCGTAAATATGAGTAATAATATCGTAATACCAATATTTGACGGAACGGATTATGAAAAATGGAAAATTCGACTATTGAAATTTCTTCAATTTAAAAAATGCAAGGAAGTTGCTATTAGATTAAAAACTGAGAAAGATGATGCTATTCATTGGGATGAGATGGATATTCAAGCTACGAATTATATATACAGCGCGATTACAAATCAACAATTGGAATATATTAGCAAAGATAGAGTCAGCATACAAAATAATTTTGAAATTCGACGAAATGTATTTAAAGCAATCTACAGCGTTACAAATAGTATGCAGAAATAATTTGGAAAATATAAAGCTAGCGAAATATTCGGATATTAATAATTTCTTCAATGATTTTGAAAGATGTGTCAACGATTTAAAAAAGGCCGGCGCCATGATATCGGAAAGTGAAAAATTAAATTATATGTTAAAAGCGATGCCTGCAAACTACAGCTACATCGGAGACTTAATTGATGTTTTGCCAGAGAAAGAGAGAACCGTAGAATTTTTAAAGAGCAAAATAAGATTGAAGAAAATTCAAAGCGTAGACGAAGATATGCCAGCTACCTCGAACGCATTTAATGTGGAATCGGCGAACAAACAAACGTGTTTTACATGCGGAAAAATTGGGCACGTACAAAAAGACTGTTGGCATAGACACCGCGGTCGCGGAGGCAGACATTACGCTCGAAGTCGTGGTCGTGGACGTGGACATTATAATTTTGGACCAAACAGAGGAAGAGGAAATTATTTTCACACAGATTTTAATAAAAAGAGTTTTCACACATGCATTGTGAACAATTCGATGATTGATGAAGATGCTCCTATTAAGAAAGGACAAATAAATTGGCTCCTAGATAGTGGATGTACAGACCATATAATAAACACCGATGAATATTTTGATAAATTTACAACATTGAAAGAACCTATAAAAGTGAGAGTTGGTGATGGAAGAATTTTGAAAGCGACAAAGGTTGGAAGCATTACAACCTATTTTCCTGTCTATAAGAACAGAAATAAAGTAATAATTGACAACGTATTTTATGTGAAAGAGATGAAAGCTAACTTATTGAGCTACTCGAAGATAACAGAAAATCATACAATAGTTTCGAGAGGACATTTGACGAAGATATATAACATGAATAGAGAATTGATCGCAATTGCCAAGAAAGATGAGAGACTGTGATCCATGGAACTTTCTCTCGTTTCCCTCATTATACTAAACAGTAATCTTGCTAGAATCTCATTTTGCGTGATCTGTAATTCCGTTATTGCATTTTCAATCCAGCCCAGGTGCCGAGAAATTACATCTGAAATAAAGGGAAAATATAGAACTAAAAATAGACAGAAATAAAAAATAAATACAACACCACTATGTGAAAATCATTTAACTTTTTTCCTAGAGATCGTAACTTAAACTTACTTACCTAAAGATTCTGAAGAGGTTTTTTCACCAAAAACAAATGGTGTCAAATCAAGTGATCCTGAAATATAGCATTTATTTAATCAACATGACATTTATGTTATGGTAGAGCGTGTATATTTATATTACCACTATAACAACAAATGATAAAAATAAAACATTAATAGGGGCCCCCAAACAAAGTACATAGTGTACTACATAGCATTAAATCTTGTATGATGGATGGATGGTACAGAACAGACAGAACCCTTCGTACTTGCACTTGGACAGTTTCTTGGCTATTCAATCCCTGGTTTGTAGTATAATTGCTTCCCGCTCACGCTCACACACCAACATTGAGCTCAACTTGTATACATGTACTAGGGTTTAGTTAGCTCTATGCTTGGCTCGACATGTTAAACTAAAATCACACATCTAGGTACTTTGACATATAAAAAAACGGTATGATTAGGTATACTCACCAAGAGGGGACGACGTCGCATTTAAAGGATCTGATTTTTCTGCAGTTGCGTCTGCTCTAGCTAAAATTTCATAAAAAATTGTATTCAAATTAATTTATGCGAAGTCGCGGGCAAAAGCTATATAATACCTATAACTCTTTGTAAAATATGATAGTTTTAAATGATTCGCGGTTAACTATGTATATCAGTCATCTTAGTTATACGGGATATTGACCGCGATTAACTTACTTACTTTCGACGCAGTTGCACGCATCATGATCACGGGTAGACGGGAAATATCGGGAACTCAATAAACCCAGTAAGTTAATCGCGGTAAATATCCCGTATAACTAAAGATGTCTTTGTAAAACATTTTCGTTTCTATAGCTATGAGATAAGATACTCTAGATTTTGGTATTTTGGTATTGGACAATGATTACAAACAGTTAGGCATAAAATTCAGTTTTAACTTACCATTGTTGGCTTTTAATGTGGCAGTTGCAGATTTTCCAGAAGCTACAATTGAGCTTGGTAGAGGAAACTGAGTAGGTGATCGTGCTATAAATAACAATGAAAATTTATTTTTTATCAGTTCTATCACTAATTCCAATTGGACATAGTTATGCAAAAACGTTCCAATCTATGAGTTGTAGATAGGTTGTAGATTGGAAACGCTCCAACATTCGAAAACCTTCCAAACCAGAACGGGTGTGTAATGATCGGTATAAAAAGAATTAATATAATTTCATTTGATATAACAACATTTGATATAACGTCAAAGAATATAATAACTCATTTTATATAACAAACGATTGGTACGATCATTTTGGCATATCATTTATTTCGTATAAACATCATTTGGTATAATTGTGATTTCATATAAAAATTATATTGTATAACTATCACGTGGTATGATGGGTTCAAGGGCGAGTCGACGCGGGGCTTCTATTTCTGCTCTGAGGGTCACAAGGTAACTAACGAACCTACCCAAGTCAGTATAGGCAAGAGTAATTGTTATGCTAACTGTACCTATTTTAGATGACATGAGTTAATTATTAAAGAAAATATGCATTATATTTAAAGTATGTTATATGAAATGTTATTAGATTAAATTATCTTTGTAGAAAATGATAATTATGTTACATTTAAATATGTTAAATATGTTGTTATATGATTCAATAATTATTTCAAAAGAGTGTTATAGCGACTAATATTTTATCAAATATTTTTATACCCATCATTACGCAGTACGCACCCATTCTCTATTTGTATTACATACGTAATTTATTTATTGATTTCATTATGATGATGATGATGATTTGTAATTAAAGTTAAAATTGTTGAGAAGGCATGTTGCTGATATTGTTTTATGTTGAAACAGTTCTGATAAAGCCTGTCACTGATAATAATTTTGTAATGGTTTAATTTAAATAAATATTCTTCATTACTTTCAACCAGAGGTGGACTAGCAATCCTAGCCGCCTTAGGGTCAATCCACACCGAGACGCGACACGACGTTGCATTTAATTCGAGCTGCGCCGCGCAGCGCAGCGAGGCGTCGAGCTGCCAGGATGCGCCTCGCGCGTTGCGATGCGCAGCGGAACGTGTCTGCCCGCCGCCCTGAAGCATGCGCCACCCCGCGCCCCGCCCCGCACCGTCCCGGCGGCCTCAGGCTGCGCCGCGCTGCGTGTGGATTGACCCTTAGGCCTTGTAGCACCAGCCACCTCCTCTTGCTCCTTTTTTTCTGACACGCGGCCAATTTGTGCCTCAGAATATTATTCAATATTCAGCCGCCCTAGGCCCGAACCTAGTCGGCCTATATGGAAAGTCCGCCCCTGATTTCAACACTAGGTATCTATCTAATTAGCACTTACTGTTACATCTTGGGGGTGTGGGAAATCTTATGTTTTCATTTTCACTAGGTTGTTCAAGCTCCTCTTCAGTGTCACTGTTGTATAATTTGCGAGCAGGACGTGCCTGCCTTTTAGGACGGATGCCGTTGTCAGAGTTCGAATCCGTAAATTCAGATTCTATTTCAGCCTTTCTCGCTCTTTCTCTGGCTTTGAGAAGGTCATCTGAAAAAGAAATAAGTACATGAATTGGTCATTAAAAAATGTGTTTCAATACCAATTGCCATGGAATCAAAACGTATTGTTGTCCTAGAAACTTGAAATTTGGTGTGAAGGTAACTCTTACAGCACAATCAATGAGATAAACATGAGATAAATCTGAAAATCTTAATATTTTGTGCCTGTCTGTCATTATCGACAACCAATTTAAAATTACCCCATACTGCGTACAATTTACTTTGGAGCTCTGCTAACACTCGCAAAAAGCGGGATAAATTAAAGACTCGATTACTGTGATATATGAACTACATACATACCTATGTATCTACATGCATGCCTACCTATAAATTTGTACGGAACCCTCGGTGCGCGAATCCACTCACATTTGGGCGGTTTTTTTATACCTATTTTCCGTTCCATGCACCGTTCGCATGTTCCGTTTACCTTCCATGCTGGTCTGGGAGCAAAGAAAAAACATAGCATGTACCAGTTGCTTCTCTACCCGCGCAGATGGTAAAAGCCCATCGAGGGAATGGGCGAAAATATTAGGAATCATGTTATAGGCGATGAGGCTAGCAACCCATCACTATTTTGATTCCATTTTCCACCTGCCTGCATCTGCCTGAGGTATCTGTTACCTTAGGCTCTGTCTACCCCGTAAGGGATAAAGACGTGATTTGTGTGTGTGTATTTTCCGTTACTAGCACTTAAATTTGAAAAAGGTACACTCACCAGTTGCGTGGAAGATCCTATTTATGGAATAGATTTTCCATGAAGAGTCGGGTTTGCTTGACCCGGAGAGCAATTTGTCACTATTTCCGCGTTTCCCGGTTGGCCAAGCGCAGCGCGTTTTTTTTGGAGTCATCCAGTCTTTTCTAATAATGGCGACTCCACCACCCGCCGCTGCAGTAAATTCAACTACTTGGTACACTATAAAAAAGTTATTAATCAGTTGAATTCCCGAAAAAATGCGGTCGGCAGTAAAAAAATATGTATTTAAATTGTTTTCAATACAATAGTGTTTATTTTCATTGAGTTATTATTACTAATAATAACTCAATGGTTCATTTACGTCCCGCTGAGCTGACATCTAAAATGTACTACTGCGCTGCGACTCGCGTCATAAAGAGCAGCTGTATAATATTATAATAATCACTTTTCACAAGGTCGAAGATTTTTCACATTTGTTTCACACAGTGGTTTCCGTTACACATTTGTTTTCGATCCGTCTTACACACGCGAGGACAGCAAAATGGACGATCGACCCGAAGCCGGACGGACGATATAGCCAGTGTTGCCAGTCGGGTCTTGTCAGAAGTTACCAGAAATATGAAAAAAGGAACCTTTTTGTGTAAAAAATAACCTTTTATATTTTTTTACTGGAAAGGTATTAAAAGTTGATAGAATAGAATGGTAGTTGTATTGGCTTACAGAAACATCGATGAATTTTTGAGCACTTGCCCACATTTCTTGATTTATTCATATTGAAACATCAATTTCAAGTACAAAGTGTTGTTCCAATAGAGATGGCTGGTTGTTCATAAAGGTCTGTGGTTCTACTGCTAACGAAGCAAGCTTATCAACATGAAAAATTCTAAAACAAGCGTTCGTTCCGTTCCACGTTGCTTTTATGTAAGAAATTAAAAGTTAATTCTATAAATTCCGAAAAGTAACCTTTTTATTAATGTAACCTAAAAGTAACCAATGCAGTTAAAAAATCACCTAAAAGGTTACAAAAGTAACCTTCTGGCAACACTGGATATAGCGCCGTATGCGCGGCACGAAAGGAAAACCTGCGCAGAAGTCGATTTTCAGGTATCACCTGCGGTGAAGGAGGGGTGCGACGCAGTCGCACCGCACGTATCCATAGCAACGGGGCGGCGCGGGGTTTTGCGCATGCGCGCGCGCCAGTCGCTCGCTTCTCACCTCCGCCACCCTGCGCAGACGTCGCTGTCGACGCTGTCGCCCGCGAGGGGCGGGGTCCGGGGTGGCGCGAGTACAGTAGAATGAAAACATCAACGAAATAATAAAACGGAATTTGTCACACCATTTAGATTTCACTTCTTTTTCTTTTGTCGCTGAAGTCGACAACCACGCATCGCAAATTGCAGCAAAACATGGCCCGTTTAGAAGCCCCTTTAATATTGAACTTGGCTACCATAGGATTAAGTAGGTATTGTTGACTTATTCAATGCGCAATAGGTAGGTTCACCAACTGTTGCCTGAGTTGCCTTTCCTTCCGCTGCTGTAGAATTACGATAAAGCATAATTTATTTATTATGTTTTAAATGAAAAATGAATACAATTGGCATTTACTTAAAACTTACTTTACTTACTAGGCTGAGACTATAAGTAGGTACTTAATTTTTAAGTACCTACCTAACTACCTACGGGAGACCCCGAAAGAAACAATAGTATATATTATACTTACTAGGTATACCTATAGGGCCTTTGTTGATATTTTGTTTTGCGGTTTTGGTTAAAAATCTTATTGTTTAATATTGTTGGGCGCATGTTGGCTTTTTGTATGAATATTCTGTAGAGTATTTCATTAAACACTACGGTAGGGCCTTCGTTGATATTTTGTATGAATCACCGGTTGGCAGTCTAACTGTCAAAAGTTGTTGGGCCCAAGTTGATTCCTAATATTATTTTTTTATTGGGGAGTTGACCACAAGTTTAGTAGGGCCTTTGATATTTTTTTTGTTACTGTATACGGTTAAAATTCTAACCACAAAATATAGATGGCCCTATGTTAGTTTTTTGCTATGGATTGTCTGTTGGGGACCCAACCGTAATCCTTAGTTGGCCCGAAGTTACATTATTGTTCAGAAAATCCGTAGACAACCTAACAATATCACAGTGTTGGGCCTAAGTTAGGGAACGACATTGCCTTCCTCCAACTTTTTCCCGACCGTTGGTGACGGTTGGGCAACCGAAAATGCTTACTACTTAGTTTTTAAGTTTGGGACTCGGGACCCCACCAAAAACAATAGTAGGGCCTTCCTTGATATTTTGTTTGAGATTTCGGTTAAAAATCTTACTACTTAATATTGTTGGGCGCATGTTGGCTTTTTGTATGAATATTCTGTAGAGTATTTCATTAAACACTACGGTAGGGCCTTCGTTAATATTTTGTGTGAATCGCCGGTTGGCAGTCTAACCATTAAAAGATGTTGGGCCCAAGTTGATTCTAAATATATTTTATTGTTGGGGACCTGATCACAAGTTATAGTAGGGCCTTTGATAATTTTTTGTTACTGTATACGGTTAAAATTCTAACCACGAAGTACAGATGGCCCTATGTTAGTTTTTTGCTATGGATTGTCTGTTGGGGACCCAACCGTAATCCTTAGTTGGGCCGAAGTTACATTATTGTTCAGAAAATCCGTAGACAACCTAACAATATCACAGTGTTGGGCCTAAGTTAGGGAACGACATTGCCTTCCTCCAACTTTTTCCCGACCGTTGGTGACGGTTGGGCAACCGAAAATGCTTACTACTTAGTTTTTAAGTTCGGGACTCGGGACCCCACCAAAAACAATAGTAGGGCCTTCCTTGATATTTTGTTTGAGATTTCGGTTAAAAATCTTACTACTTAATATTGTTGGGCGCATGTTGGCTTTTTGTATGAATATTCTGTAGAGTATTTCATTAAACACTACGGTAGGGCCTTCGTTAATATTTTGTGTGAATCGCCGGTTGGCAGTCTAACCATTAAAAGTTGTTGGGCCCAAGTTGATTCTAAATATATTTTATTGTTGGGGACCTGATCACAAGTTATAGTAGGGCCTTTGATAATTTTTTGTTACTGTATACGGTTAAAATTCTAACCACGAAGTACAGATGGCCCTATGTTAGTTTTTTGTTATGGATTTTCTGTTGGGGACCCAACCGTAATCCTTAGTTGGGCCGAAGTTACATTTTTGTTGGGAAAATCCGTAGAAAACCTAACAATATGCCTGTGTTGGGCCTAAGTTGGGGAACGACATTGCCTTCTCCCAACTTTTTCCCAACCGTTGGCGACGGTTGGGCAACCGAGAATGCTACTAGGGTTAAAAGCCAAAAAAACCTACATTCTTTTCTCTCAAACATAAACTTAAAAAAAAATACAAAAACAACATCATTTTATCCAACTTCAGTTAATACAAAGACTTAGGGCTTGTTTCATCGCTCTCTGTAAAGTTCCGGTTATCTTAAGTGTCAGTTATCTATGATATCGTCTCTGTCTGTTTCCTACTGAGAAATAGAGAGATAATCATAGGTAACTGACACTAAAGATAACCGGGGCCTTACAAAGTGGTGACACAGGCCCTAAGTGTTATCAATTTTGACAATATTAATAGAATTAGACCGAATCCGAAACTGATGAAACTAAGTCAACTCGCTCATAAAGCTGTGGTTCCGTATATAGTGTCGCTACAGTTCTATGTTTCTTTGATATGGGAAATATTATTTGCTTGATTTGCTACGGTGTTATTCAGCGAGTTTATGGTGCGCGGACAATATCAGCAAGGAAACCTTTCAAATTATATGCAACTAGCTTTTGCCCGCGGCTTCGCACGCGTGAACCATGAGCATTTCAAAGAAGCTAGCAATTAAGCAAGCGAGCAACCAAACCTGCAAGCTTTCAAGCATGCATGCAAGTATGCAAGCAGGCATGCAAGCCTTCAAGCATGTAAGTATGCAAGCAGGCATGCAAGCAGGCATGCAAACAGGCATGCAAGCATGTAAGTATGCAAGCAGCCATGCAAGCAGGCAAGCAAGCATGCATGCAAGTAAGCACCCATGCAAGCAAGCATGCAAGCATGCATGCAAGCAGGCATGCAAGCAGGCAAGCAAGCATGCAAGCAAGTGTGCAAGCAAGCATGCAAGCAAGTAAGCAAGCAAGCATGCAAGCAAGTGTGCAAGCAAGCATGCATGCAAGTAAGCACCCATGCAAGCAAGCATGCAAGCATGCATGCAAGCAAGCGTGCAAGCAAGCATGTATGCAAGTAAGCACCCATGCAAGCAAGCATGCAAAGCAAGGACTCAAGCAAGCATGCAAGCCAGCCCCCGCATTGCCCCGCTGCCTTAATTTTTCTGAAACTGTAAATATTGCAGGATTTTTATAAAACAAACCTAACCTAACCTATAGGGCTGTCCTAAAATACATCCTAAATAGCTTTTGCCCGCGACTTCGTACGCGCTAAGTTGTAAAATGAAAAAATAAGTTTTTTCCCGTTCCCGTGGAAATTTTGGGGAGTTTTTCGGAGTACACTTAAAGCCTTTAAAGAAACACACGTTATAAATGTTAAGTCTCTTTCTTTCGCTGTTTCGTCTGGAAACGTAAAATCCGGTTTTTTCCCGTCCCTGTGGGCGTTTCCGAAAATACTTTCTTAGTGTTCCCCTACACTCCCGAATAAACCTACATGACAAATTTCAACTTTCCCCCGCTTTTCGTTTTTCCCGTTTCCGTAAGAATTTCGCCAAATAAAGCATTTCCCGAAATTCTTACGGGAACGAAGAAGAAGAATTTTGGGAAATTATCTAATAATGCTCCCCTACACTCCCCAAGGAACCCACTTGCCAAATTTCAGCTTTCTACGACCAGTAAAACGTAAAATCCTGTTTTTTTCCCGTTCCCATGGGAATTTTGGAAAGTAGGTACTCTCTTAATGCTCCTCTACACTCCCGAAGCAACATACATGCCGAATTTCAGCTATCTGCAACCAGAAAACGAAAAGTCCCGGTTTTCCCGTTCCCGTAGGAATTTCGGGAAATCCTTTTGTAGCGCTCCCCTACACTCCCCAAGGGAAATTGAAGGCCAAATTTCAATTTTATACGACCAGTAAAACGAAAAATCGATCCCGTAGAACTGAATACATAAATCCCGTTTTTATCCCGTGGGAATTTCCAAAAAGCATTAAAACATTATTTTACTATTATAATCACCTACTTCTATGCCAAATTTTAAGAGTCTAGTAATTATAGTTCATAGAATTTCGTTAAACTGAATATATAAATCCTGTTTTTTTCCTTATCCCGTGGGAATTTCCAAAAATCCTGAAATAAGTTTCTTAGTTTTGTAATCACCTACTTTTGTATCAAATTTGAAGAGTCTACTTTTTATAGTTACTGAGATAGCGTCACTCGGAATCGAATATATAATTCCCGTTTTTTCCTTATCCCGTGGGAATTTCCAAAAATCCTTTCTTAGCGGATGCCTACGTCATAAGATCTACCTGCATGCCAAATTTCAGCCCGATCCGTCCAGTGGTTTGGGCTGTGCGTTGATAGATCACTATGTCAGTCAGTCAGTCAGTCACCTTTGAATTATATATATATAGATAGGATTTCGTTTAACTGAATATATAAATCCCGTTTTTTTCCTTATCCCGTGGGAATTTCCAAATATGCTGAAATTAGTTTCTTCGTTTTGTAATCACCTACTTTTGTATCAAATTTGAAGAGTCTAGTTATTATAGTTACTGAAATAGCGTCACTCGGAGTCGAATATATAATTCCCGTTTTTTCCTTATCCCGTGGGAATTTCCAAAAATCCTTCCTTAGTGGATGCCTACATTGTATAAGGTATCTATGTGCAAAATTTCAAGTCTCTAAGTCCAGTGGTTTGGGCTGTGCGTTGATATATAGTTAAGTCAGTCAGTCAGTCAGTCAGTCAGTCAGTCAGGACTTTGAATTTTATATAGAATTACACATTACAATTACATTTTTATATCAACGCGAGCGCGGCATTAGGCAGTCGTTTGGTAAATAAAGAGAGATAGTCAAATAAGCTTTCATTCTAACATATTCACTGTGATATTGGTAATGTTAATTAAATGACTGTCGATAAACGGTTGTACTTTTATCTGTAAAAGTCATCATGAATTTTTGTAACTTTATAACTCGACGTGAATCTATTATGACTGGAGTTGCCCTACCCTTGCTTTACTTAGATTACGTTACTTACTTTACTATATTCTTAATTTTTTGGCCACTTGTCGTGGACACAAAAACAGCATAAAAACAACAAGAAAAAAAATACCTAGCTACTCCGCTACCACTGTGGTATCTAGTGGCTTGTGGTAGCCGAGTCACTAGGTAAATGTTTTTTGTACATTGAAATGGACCTTCGCAAAGTAACGTCTGACTCAATACATTTAATACAAGTAGGCAGTTGATTAAATACAAAACGGCTGCATTCCAAAATCATCCGCCATTGCATCTAAAGACATTATGAGGTTTCAAATACATCAGTGGCTGATTTTGAAATGTGTCGCTTTTGTATTTAATCAGCGTACTCATTTCAAAATTCATAGTAGAAAAAACCTGAGTAAATGACATCCCTTCCCACGATTTATTTCGAAATTGTCAGTAATAATCACCAATTCTTGACACAAACGCTTTGTCCTACCCGACTTAGTTTTGGCACATGTGCCATTTTCTTGCGTAGGTACTTCAAATTCATAACATGGGCAATAATTGTAAGTTCAATTATTCTGACAGAATGTAGGTACGCGTAGAAATTAAATACGGGGACAATTTTCTCTACGTCTCAAATTTCAGAAATTTGAGCAGTTTATGCTTGAATATGGCAACAATTTAGTAGAATAGGATTTAGTTCCTCTTCCATCTGTTTTCTACTCTTTGTGGCACTCTAGAATTTTTCAAAATGATTATAAATCTTTGATCTTCCATGCTGGTTTGGGATAAAAGAAAAAAACATAGAATGTACCAGTTGCTTCTCTTCCCGCGCAGATTGCAGGAGCCTACCGTGGGATTGGGCGAAAATTTTAGGGATCATGTTATTTAGGCGATGTGGCTAGCAACCCATCACTGTTTTGATTCCCCTTTCCAACCATACGCCCACAATCATGCTAAACGTGGTCTTTAGGTCCTGTTGACCTTCGGCTCTGTCTACGCCGTGAGGGATAAAGACGTGATTTATGTATGTATGTGTATGTATTATAAATAGCAGGTACAGAAAAATAAGACACTTTTTTTGTTCTTTCTACATGCATCATGATTGTAAGTGTTATTCTCCAAAGACGACTAATGGGTCAGATAAGATATCTATTTAAATATAACAACACATTATTCTAAGTCAGTCAGTTTTCGGGCAGCGGACTTCGACAAATGTCGTGTTAATTGTAGGGTACGGCCGAAAACATGTTGTTGATAGCTGCGGGCCTGGTTGCTGTTTTCGTTCTGGTTTATTACTACGGTACCAGGACTTTTGATTACTGGAGCAAGCGCGGCGTCAAGCATGACCCGCCCATCCCCTTCTTCGGCACCGCCAAGCGGCAGTTCCTGCAGCAAATCAGCTACGCAGACATCTACGACGAGATGTACTGGAAGTACCCCAAGGAGCGGTTCGTCGGCTACTACCTTACGACCACGCCTCTCCTCATCCTGAGGGATCCGGAACTCGTGAAACGTGTTTTAGTGTCCGATTTCTATTACTTTTACGGTAGGTCAGTGCATCCGTTAGATAAAGTACCAGAGCCCATGCTAAATAACCTATTTTCTTGCGAAGGAGATTTATGGAAACTATTGCGACAAAGGTTGACGCCTGCTTTTACTTCGGGAAAGTTGAAAGCTATGTTTCCTTTGATTGTATCGAGAGCTGAGAAACTACAGTTAGTTGCTGCTGAAGCGGCATCGTCAGGATCAGAAGTTGATATTAGAGATGTCATGGCGCGTTACACCACAGATTTTATAGGGGCTTGTGGTTTCGGTATCGACACTGATACTCTTAGCGACGAAAATTCACTGTTCAGAAAATTGGGCCGGCGGATATTTGCTAACACAAAACGCGACGCATTAGTTGCGATCCTAAAATATTTTATGCCAAGTCTTTTTACAAGCTTACACTTTACACCACCCTCTGTGGAACGCAACACGATTACACTGGTGAAAACTATAATGGAAAAACGGGAATATAAGCCGTCAGGCAGAAATGATTTCATAGATATGCTCCTAGAATTGAAAGAAAAGGGAAAACTCTCTGGAGACTCGCTGGTAAGTAAAAACGCAGATGGTTCGGCGCAGATAGTGGAGATGGACTTCAATGATGAACTTATGGCTGCCCAAGTGCTCGTGTTCTTTGCTGCTGGGTTTGAGACGTCGTCGTCTGCGACCAGCTACACTCTGCACGAGCTGGCTCACTACCCAGAGTGTCAAAGGAAATGCCAGGAAGAAATAGACGAAGTTTTAGCGCGACACGGAAATAAATTGTCATATGAAGCTGTGAAAGAAATGAAGTACTTGGACATGTGTTTCAAGTAAGAATTATTATTTTGAACCAATCAATACAAATTATTTGCGATTGCTTGTTATTCTTTGTCACCAAGCACTCGCTAGATGCTTCGACAAATTTAAGCAATGATTAGATTAGATTATTTATTTATTCAATAAAAATTGCATCATGTGAAATGTTGTTGTTAAGTAACTTTCTTCTCTTGACGTGAATCATTTTGGTGCTAACATTATTTGATTGTCATTATTTTAGGGAAGGCATGCGGATCTTCCCATCACTCGGCTACCTGATGCGCAAATGTGAGAAGCCCTACACCATCCCGGACACGAACATCACGATCGACAAGGGCGTGAAGGTGGTAATCCCGGTGAAGTCGCTGCACGTAGACCCGCTGTACTGGGACGAGCCGGAACAGTTCCGTCCTGAACGCTTCCATCCGAATAATGCTGCTAAAATCAATAAGCACGCGTATTTGCCGTTTGGAGAGGGACCGAGAGCCTGCATCGGTGAGTTAAAGTTACTGAGTCTAGACAGCCTTTCGTATAGTGGTATTACGGACTGTGTTTTGCGTTGCAGGTGAGCGACTGGGGCACATGCAGTCGCTGGCGGGTATGGCTGCGCTGCTCAGCCGGTTCTCAGTGGCTCCCAGCGCCAGCACCATCCGGCATCCGCCCGTTGACACCACGGTTCCAGTTGTGCAGAGCATCCAAGGCGGAATACCACTATCCCTCGTAGCCAGGAAGAAACAACAATAAGACAGTCCAAGAACTTAAAATTTCATAGTCACAATCGATCAACAGCTGAACATAGGTTTTTCAGCATCTTTTCATAGCAAAATGGTTTTAAATGTTTTATGCCAGATAAACATCATAGTGCCAGATAAGGACAGAAGCTTAAAATTTGATTGTGATAAGGGGATAAATAAATAGTGTATATTATTACTCCTAATCGAAGAAGATAAAATGATAAGACCTATTTATCTTTTGTTAATTTTTAACAATATAGTCCCACAACATCCAACGGACTGAATGGCAAATCTATACTATAATACAGTGTAGTAATTAATTGAACAGATTAAACAGACGTTTCAAAGTATTTTAATTCAAACTGTGTATGTACCCTTGCACTCGCAGCAAATGCTGAGTCCGCTCCATTTGTTTTTTTATCCAATTTCTCTTTAATGTAATTATTTAAGAACTTGTAGAGCCAGAAAGTGTCCAACAACATTGCCAAATCAATTTCTACCGGAGATCCAAAATGCTGACGTGTTAGCTGAAGGTTTTGAACACTCAACTAAAATTATTATGTTTCCATCATGTTTCAAGCTATAACTTCACCTTACGCGCATTCAACAAAATAACTGCAACCCCAAAACTGACCAAGAATTAAAAGATATTAAAAACTTCAAAAAGAGTTTTCCTGCTTCTGATTCTAATTTGAATAAATAACCATTGGATGCTTCATAAAACTTGTATGGTAAATAATTTATTTAAACCTTAATCAGTACAACAAAGTCAAAACAAAATGCAATCGCTAATCATTGTCCTGATAACTTAGTAGAGGTATTAATCTATAATGTATGTACTTCAATATTTATCATAATCAACAATAGCGTTATAAATTGCTGCTGGTTCTTGTACTTTTACACGAAATGTTATCAGCACTTTTACAATTTAACAATTTTCTCTTCCACTTACACCCTTAAATGCGAGCGAATTCACTGAACATCCCTGTATATGTTTTTTAGGATTTTTCAATTATGCGTGACAAATGTTTCCATGCGTGAAAAATAGTACATTTGTCGATGTTTTAAGTGTACGGCGTCAAAGGGGAGACTTAATTTTGAATCCAAAACTACGATGAAACGTTTGAACGGTAGTGTTCAACCACAGAACCTCAACCTGCTGATATACTCCAAAATAATCCTGAAAGAGCTTTATTGTCTACGATGCTAATATGGTGACTTGTGTGGGAATTTTATTTCATTGTATTCTGGTGAATTTTAGAAGTTATATGCTATACGTTTTAGTATAGCACACAAATGAAACGACAAAAATACACCTAATTATATTAGAGAAATAAAAAGTCGGATTATTTCTGAAATTCGTTACTGTTTTATACATCATCAAATATTATTTATATTTAATCTCAACGCAACCGTGTCGTGTTTATGTCCATATTTGTTAATACTTCGTGGTATTTTTTATCAATATCTTTATTTAAGCTCCGAGAACTTTCTTTTATTGAAATTAAACCACTTTTTTAAATTTATTTTATTAACACAGATAGATATCCAATATCATGATGTAACTAATTACAAACAGTACCTAGATAAATTGGTCAAAATAATAATTGTAAATCACATTAAATACAACACAAAAGATGTAAAAAAATAGTGCAAATTTCTTTCCTAAGGACTACTTATTCACAGTAAAAAAAACAGTTACATTTTTGGGAAAAAATCTCCATAAAATTATAATTTTTAATTATTTTCGTGTTATATACCTTTTACCCGTTGGAACATTACCTGAAACGAAACATTACTATGTATTACCTACTTAGTAACAGCCCCGCTAGCACGAGAGCGCACGAAAGTCGCGTCGCGCGCGAGTTGGACTACCCGTCTCTTTCTTGTTGGTACAGTAAGAAAAGGACGGGCAATCTATCTCGCGCGCGACGCGACTCTTGTGCGCTCTCGTGCTAGACGTGCAGGCAAATAACTTACAATTTCTGGTCGCATCGTTAGTAGCATGATTGTGTAGTCACCCTAGCGCCACCTAGTCATCGGTAATATAAGCTACTGCGACGCATGAGTAGCTAGCGTCGGTGACGTCACACTTGTTCTACATCGCGCTGTCGAAGTTTCTTAACGCGGCTGCAGAAACACAATCTCCAACTCTTTTCCTTCATAATTCGGTCGCCAGGTACTCTTACTCTCCTCTCAGTTGAAAAGGTTATCAGCTCTCAAATATACTACCAAACCGATAGGTCGCTTATTAAAAAAAGTTAACTTGATAAGTACGCCGGTCATTGACACTTTGTTTACTGTTTAGCTAACTTTTATGATTGTCTTTTTAGACAAGTGCAAGTCAGACTGGCGGACTGAGTCTTCAGTTTAAGTACTCGTATTTATAAGCCAGCAAACAACAAGTTTGTACATCGAAGTATTTCTATGAAAAATAAAGTAATTTTTCACTAATCACCGATTTTTGAACTTTTTCCTTTTGATGCATTGTTAGTTTTCGTTGGTATTTGTTTTCTATTTCTGTATTAAAAAACAAATGCATTCTGTATACAATCTAGGTGTCCATATTAGTGCGAATTCGTGCATTTTAACTGAATTACTCGCTCAGTGACTTTTATTATAAGAATTAAAGCATTACTCAAACCCTATTCATTGTGTCTTCTTCCTAGTAACCAGAGCTAGTGGTAAGCCCCCAAGGACGCTTTGCACCGCCATAACTTTGGTATCAATGATGGGTCGTCGGATTGTATTCTTGCTTGGGGCCACAGAGAACTGGCTCAGTATCGCAGCTAACCCTGCCAGCGACTGCATGTGCCCCAGTCGCTCACCTGCAACGCAAAACACAATTCGTAAGATCATTAAATTTGGTCTGGAAAGACGCAGTCTAGTCTAATTAACTTTAACTCACCTATACACGCCCTTGGTCCCTCTCCAAAAGGCAAATACACATGTTTATTGATTCTGGCAGCGTTGTCCGGATGGAAGCGTTCAGGACGGAACTGTTCCGGCTCGTCCCAGTACAGCGGGTCTACGTGCAGCGACTTCACCGGGATTATCACCTTCACGCCCTTGTCGATCGTGATGTCCGTGTCCGGAATGATGTATGGCTTCTCGCATTTGCGCATCAGGTAGCCGAGAGAGGGAAACACACGTAAGCCTTCGCTAAAATTAGTAAAATAACGTTCAAAGTTAACGTTAGAACGTAAATTATAATTAAGTTGTTTAATATAGGTGTTAACACAATCGACGTTCATGAGGCTTACGCAGTAAATATATATATAAAAAAAAACAAATTTGGACAAATAATTAATTTGTAGCGTCAAATGCCTAGCGTACTTAGAACTATCATTTAAAACCCCTAAGCGCTCTAACGATTAGTCAGATTTTTTAAAAATATATCAATAACCCAAAAATCTTACCTGAAACACATATTTAAATACTTCATCTCTTTTAAGGCCTCGTAAGACAATTTGTTATCATAACGGGAAAGGACTTCATCAATTTCCTCTTGGCATTTTTTCTGGATTTCTGGATAATGAGCGAGCTCGTGCAGAGTGTAGCTGGTCGCAGATGACGACGTTTCGAACCCGGCAGCAAAGAACACAAACACTTGGGCAGCCATAAGTACGTCGTCAAACTCAAACTCGGCAATACACGGAGAGCCATCTGGGTTCTTTTTTTCAAGAGAGTCTCCTGTAATTTTTCCCTTGAGTTTCAACTCAAGCAGCGTGTCAATGAAGTCATTTCTACCAGACGGCTTGTAATCTCTCTGCTTCATTATCGTTTTCACCAGAGAAACGGCATTTGCGTTCACTTCAGGTGCCAGGAAGGTTAAACTGGTGAACACACTGGGGATCATGTATTTCAGAATAGCAGCTACGACATCCCGAGTAGTCTGTGTGAAGATGCGACGCCCCAGTTTTCTGAACATCGAGTTTTCATCGCTAAGGGTGTCAGTGTCAATGCCGAATCCGCAAGCACCAATGAAGTCAGTAGTATACCGTGCCATGAGATCTCTGACATCAACTTCTGCGTTAGTCGAAGCAGCATCAGCCGCAACAAGCTGCAACTTTTCAGCTCTTGACACGATCAATGGGAACATGGCCTTTAATTTCCCAGAGGTGAAAGCGGGGGTCAATCTTTGTCTTAGTAATCGCCATAGGTCACCTTCGCACGAAAACAGGTTGTTCAACATTGGTTCCGGTACCTCATCGAGCGGGTGCAATGATCTCGAATGGAAATAAGCAAAATCGGGCACTAAAATACGTTTCACGAGTTCCGGGTCCCTCAGGATGAGGAGAGGCGTGGTCGTAAGGTAGTAGCCGACGAACCGCTCCTTGGGGTACTTCCAGTACATCTCGTCGTAGATGTCCGCGTAGCTGATCTGCTGCAGGAACTGCCGCTTGGCGGTGCCGAAGAAGGGGATGGGCGGGTCATGCTTGACACCTCTCTTGCTCCAGTAGTCAAAGGTTTTTGTTCCATAGAAATATAATAAAATAACAACGGTTACTAAAGTTATTAAAAACCACAACATTATTCTTAAAAAAGTTAGGGACTACTCGTATCAGTATTCGTCTGATTGTGCGTGCAAGACGGACACAGTCGTTTGATAAACTAATAACGAATGATGGACATTTATGTACTTAAAAAACCTGTTATCATATTGTTAGCTATTCTCTGGTAGTTTTTTTTTCAACCGGTCTCTAATACTACTTATCTAACATAGCCCGCGCAGCGTCTACTATGGTGATTCTATAAAAAGACATCCTTGCTTAAATTATTTTTATTGCCATCCAATTCCTGTACAAATAGGTGTAAATGTATACGTCACTACGTTTTGCGTATGGTTTTTTTATCATTTTGCGCATTTTTAGCATCTATGTAGATTTGTTTTAAGGTAATCAAAAATAAGGAGTCAGATTTGTTTGTATAGAGATTTCTATACCTACTGTACAAAGTAATTGTTTTGGTCACAGCAGGTACATTTCCAAATCATACGACTACAAAGAAATTCTGTAGGATGTAAGTGTGTACTAGTCTGATTATGTTTTCAAGCTAGTCGAATCTCTGATATGAAAAATACTTAGGCTAATTTTCGTTTCGATATTCTCCAAAACATCGGGATTTCCGCATGTAAAATCCTTAAAACCAACCTAACAACCAACTGAAAGCTAACCAAACAACAAAACTATTCCAGACACATATTTCAGTCATTAAATTATAATTTCATACTTATTGCATCATCATCATAATGTAAGGTTTTTGAAGTTAATTATTTGATTATCTGAAAATGATTTTACATCTCGATTTTATTGTGAAAATACTCGAAAGTGGTGAAAATCATGCTGAATTTGAAATAAAAGTTGTTTAGAATATAATTACAATTTGATTAAAGCTGTAGTTTTGAAGATATAAACAGATTTTTAACACCTTCGAGCGGTACTTTTTTTTTTATGTTAAAGAGGCCAGACAAACGAACTAGTGGGAACTTTCGAGCGATCTGCTTTCAAAGATAGGAGCCCTGGCAATTTATGGGCGTTTGTACCGCCCTGAGGTAAACCCATAGCTTGTGAACGACATCAAGGTCAAACCTGTGGTTTGGGATGTTAAACGTACAATCACCCAAAACCAATGAGTATACGTTTATGCTATTAAGTAATATGATGAGTGTTTTTGAAAAATAATTTGCTACCATTATATTCTGTAAGTACCTACTATAGAATGTAACGTATAACGAACTGTTGCCCGCGACTTTGTGTGCGGAGGGAGCGTTTATTGCGTTTTTGCGAGAACTGCGCAATTTTGCGCGATAAAAAGTATGTTGTGTTTATTCACGTTTAAAAATAAAACGTGGTACGACCCACCAGTTTGTGTTCTAGTGTCAGTGAACTGACATTATCTTACACGTACAGGTGAATTCGACCTCAACTTTTGCCATACTTTTTCCTACAGATTCATGGCGTCATGTGTTTGCTTGACGCTAGTTTTTGTCGCGGACATATAGCGTCCATCCCTTTTCAACTAATGCGTAGGCGCAATTGTGCAAAAGGAACAATAGCAGGCTGCGGTCTCACTTTATAGTTAACTAGCGTTGGTGAGGATGTAGGTACGTATGGGGATTTGTTATTCTATCTACGGGACGGATTTTAATTAAATTCGTAATAGCTGCGTACACTGGGCTCACCGAGATGAACCGAGTCGAATCGCATAATTCGCCTTCTACACATGTTCTATGAAACCGCGGCAGCGATTCAAATCGGCGCGCCGTGGCTCTTCGGCAGTCGACGCAGTGTGATATAATAGTTATGTATACAGCGTATAATTTTCATACGGGCGTATTATAAAAGTGGTCCTAAAAATCAGGGATGTTACGGATATATAATTTCGGATCCGGATATGGATATGGATATTAGTAAAATATAATATCGGTTTCGGTTACGGTTATGGATATTAAATTATTTCGGATTATCCGATAGTTTCGGTTACGGATATAAAAAAATTAAGGAACTGTAAAATGAAATACGAGTCGACTAAACGCGCGCGCGGCTGGTCTGCCGGCCGGGCAAAAGCAAAAACTTGTCACGATGTGTCATATTTACTAAGTAGTATTTAGTTAGACTCCGCCCTATCCGAAACTATCCAAAACTTTTATATATCGGATTCGGTTACGGTTCCGGATATTTTTTATTTCGGATATCCGATAGTTTCGGTTACGGATATGGATATCCATAATAACACTGCTAAAAATACGTAGACACTGCTTTCAATATCTAATTGATTAATAAAATTATTTTTTTCATGCAAAATAATTGAGCATGCAATGTACATACATTTACCTATTAATGTTTGTTTTGTAGCAACCCTAGCGCCACCTAGTAACTACTACGACGCACGAGTAGCTAGCGCCAGCTTTAGTGACAGCTGTCACATCGTTCTACATCCCGCTAACGAAGTTTCTCAACACTGTCTTCTTCAACCTCGACATTGGCGGAATCATCGACAGTATCGATGGCGCTATTTCTTTTTTAAAAATTGAATTGAAGTTTCTCAATGCGGCTGCATAAATACAACTTCCAACTCTCTTGCTTCGGACTTCTGTCCCCAGGCATAACATCTGCATGGAAAGAGATCTCTCTATTGTGACACTCCCCACAACTTCATGTGTCTCTAAGTCCTGAGACGACGCTCGATTGTTTTCCTGACACATTAAATTGGATCGTATACGTCACTTTAAAAAATAATTACTCTTTATTAAATAATCCATTTAATGAAATACCTACCTCATATAATTTGTACAGTCTAAAACTATGTCTGGGTAATATATATGCCCTTATGAAATTTACATGCTGCCTGTAGAAGGCGAATTTTGATGGGATCCGACAAGCTTAGTAGACGCCAGCCTTACACAACTTGATATACCATTCCGCTATCTGTCAGTCACACGTGTCGTTAAATGTGCTGTCAAACTTGTTTTTGTTATAACCGAACATTTATAAGACCGCCAGTTGCTTATTTTGTTTTGTTTGAATAAATGTTTATGATAATTTGTCCATTGTCGTTATCATTGGGCAAGTCAAGGTCATGCTATATCAGGATATTAAACGTTAACAAAAAACCTTGCTACTTCGCCGCCGCACGTGCAAGTCGACCAAATCTGTGTGACACATTATAATGTTTTGACACAGAAAGCGCTTACCTTATCCATTATTTATGTGTGTCGATGAGCGTGGGATTTTTTTAAGTGAAACGTGGGAGGTAAATAAGCAAGCGGACCACGCCCCGCCATTATGGTAAACGCCCGCAACCCATGAGCACCAACAACCACAGGAGAGTTGCCGGTCCGTTGCCAGCTTATATAGGAACAGTATACTCTTTTTTTCAAGGCCCTAATGTCATAATCAGGGGGCTTACCATGATGTCTTAATGATTCGATTCCAACTCATTTCTAGTTTTAGCTGTAATTTTTCGTATGGATCTGACAGCGAACAAACCTAAACTCCATCAGGCAATCTGCCTCCGTGGCGTCGTTCAGGGAGGGCTTGAAGAAGATGTGGCTCACACCATCTCCTTAAATATTGTATGTGTGTACTCATATTGTATGTAGTGTGTATGTATGCATGTGTTTAATGATATTTAGTAGTTTGTTTATGAAATGTCTGTTGTATTTTGAGATGTACGCTCTATTGTGGCTTTCACTATATGGATATTTTAAACTCACTCTTTGTTGGTCTCTCGCTTAATGCTCCTCTCATTTACTCAAAGGTTAACTGGTAGAGATCCCTTATAGGGATAAGTTCGCCTTTGTGCATATATTTAAGTTCTTTTTTTGTGATTTGTCTGTGCTTCTTTATATTTGTACAATAAAGCATTTACTTACTTACTTACTTACTTAAACTGAATTGGAATTGAATCTCATTAAGGCGTCACGGTTACCCCCAGTTGGCCCCAGGTCAGTGATGTTATTTTGCATACATGTACATGTATATATGTACCTATGGAGGTAACAAAATTAACAGCGAAAATAATGGTCACTGTTTCTTGCGTGAGAAAACGTAGTATTTTTAATCCTCATCAGGAATGACGCTAAATTTCCAAAATCTGAGAAAAGTTATTGTGACATTTTTTAAACTCTCTGCAATATGCACCATGTTTGCGTTAGGCTTGATCTCTGGCGTTATGCATAGGTACTGCGGAAATCGATTCGCGAAGTTCAATATGTGTCGTTCCGCTCACGCTAATAGTCGTTTAATTGAGAGTGAAAAGGACAGTATGATACGAACTTCGAAAAGTGAATTTTGGAATAGCCACCACGCGGAATATCTGGCCTTGCCGTAACCGAAAAGTTTGGGATAAGATAAAATGGGTCAGATTTTCGAAGTTCCAAATTTAATAAACATTCGAAAGGAAATGATTTATGCGAAAGGATTAGCAGTGAGTGATGAACCGAAACAGAACTTTGGCAAAGTTCAGCACTAGCCGAGTTGTTAATGGCGTTTTGTGAGGTACCCAGGTCAGTGATACCACATGGAAGTTTCAAAAATCCATGTTACAAGTTCGTTTTTTTGTAATGGTTGGGAAACGAGTATTCGGGTCGCAATCGCATGATGGAAAGTATTCACCGCTACCCACGGACACACATAACATAGAGGGATTACGGGTAAGAAAAGAGTAGAACCGTTTTATGAAGATCCTTAAGTTGTACCTGTCCGGAAAAACCGGTGCTGCCAACTGGTTCCAGAGTTAAACAAATACGTAATTTATCGTCACAATACATGCTTTAATCGGGAGATAGGATGATATCGAAAATTTGTGATTATGTTTTTGTTTTTTTAGTATGCCGGTTGTACTAGACGAGCAACAGATTTTACTTGTGGAACCCAGAGAGAAGACGGAAGCTGACCGGTGAGGAAGAATAATGAAGAGTAATACCACGGCTGACGGAACTTTTGGTGTAAATACTTTCATATGGAGTTTACTAAATCGACATATTCCTAAGATACTCTAAAATTGGGGCTTATTTAGCAGACATTTAGTAAACCGTTATCACGTAAAGCGCTTCCTTCTAACCTTATTGGATACTTTCAGAAATTAATCTTACCTTTGAGGACACACACACTGTTGGCTACTGGCTGGTTTGCGGCCTATTTTTACCCTTTTGATACATGTCAATATATTTTTTACCGTCAGTCTGCCTTGTGCCACCATTTGTTCGTGTTGTGTTTTGCTACAATAATTAAATAATAATACAGTTTAGAAGTGTTTCCATCATCCTCCATTCACTCTCAATCTCAATACAGTCCACTACCAGTAGCTATCACACACATTTGCCCAAGAAATGTTTGTGAAACTGTTCGTGGAAAGTCAAGCTCTAAAGTAGCTGAATAATTTAGAGCCATGTCGCTTTCAGTAATTGGGAACATGTCAAACTGTCGTATGTTGTTGTCTGCAGCGACAAAGTGATAAAATGTTCAGCTACTTTTGTGCTTGGCAATGTTATAGCTTACATTGAATTCGTCACTTTCATTTGTTTTGCTTGCTAATTTTTTAAACAGCAGTTTAATATTAGGATGTTTCTTCTTTAAAACTAGAGTCCGTAGTATAATTTTATATCCTCTTCTTTGATTTTTACTGTTACTTACTTCTTATTTCTTCTTGATTGGTTGATCACTCGGGCCTAAGTTATCAGCTTAAGTAGATACAATATATACACATCCTATGTATATAGATATAGAATTATTCATGTCGGTCGATGAATACATTGGTGGTAATGTTTCTTCTACTACTACAGTTCTAAGGACAATGTTTAAATAACTATGCAAACAATGTAACTACTTTTTCAGTAACCAGCGGCAATAAACAAGTGAATATATGCATCAACATGAGATGGCTATAACTGGAATGACTTGTAACTGTCCAGAATCTACCAAAGTATTAGTTACACAACACGAGTTGGACGCCTTCTCCCTTCTTCGTCCGTCAGGACTGGACACTTGCCGCAGCAGAACGGGAGCAGTGGAAGCGTTGGGTGCAAACAATTTAGAGGGCATTGGCCGTGATTTTGCCAATTAAACATTCTTTATTTTATTAGCCGTACTATTAACGGCAAGGGAAGTTGAAAATGTTCACTCTAATTTGTTCAACAAGTTTTAATGATCATCAAAACTATCAGAACAAATTGGAAGAGTGGTGGCCAATTCACTTTATTACCTACCTACGGCCGGCCAAATTACTGGTCTGTCACTTTTCATCCAACTTCCTATGAAATGAATATGTCGCTAATGTCAAACTTTCAAGTAGACATCCATGTAATCCACGTCTCATCGATATCATTTTAGAACGTGCAATAAATTTCCAAACTTAGCGTCGCAGACCACATATTTGGCTGATGTTACCTATTCCTTCGTAGAGCGTAACAATTTAATCAAAATTCAAAACAAAAGACATCCGGAGAAAGCAATTAACTTAGATGAAAGCTAAGATCTAGCAGTCATCACCATCATCATCATCATTTCCAGCTTAGGTATATACGTCCCACTGCTGGGCACGGCCTCCTCTCAGAATGAGACGGCTTGGGCTTTGGCTATAGTTCCCACGCGGGCCCAGGGCGAATTGGGAAGTTCACACACACCATTGAATTGCTTCGCAGATGCAGGATTAGCAGTGTCAAATAATAATGCGAATGTCGTCCATAAACATTTATTAATATAATTTATATTTTTCCATATTCCAATATTAGTAATAATACAATTATCATATTCCATAATCAGGAACGTACGATATAAGAAGCTACGTACAGAAGTACCTACTAGGCTGCAATACCATTATACCCCCTGTCCGAGAGTAGTATAGTACATTATAGAACTTTGGCTCGACACGCTACCGCGTGTCTAGATTCTTTATCATTAATATGAATAATTATATTATGACACATTCATATTGTTAAAAGTCTAAGTTGCCAATCGCAAATACAAGTGGCGCTGTTTCATAAAAAGGCTTAATATAGCGTCTTTCACCAAGTTTTTCTTTAACATTAGTCTCTTAAAACACTAAAACACTAATGTTACATTTATATTTTTTTTTCTATTTTGTAGTATTTGCTACTTCCTATTGACATAAGTTTACCACCAATCTTTAGTAGCTACTGCGTTAGATCTCTACTGTTAGCTTAGTTAACTCTACATACATACATTGTTAAGAAGTGTTGAACCGAGCTGGGGCGACCATGCTGCTGCCAGAACGAAATCGAACTCAAATGGTTGGTCAGCAGCGCGGCGCCCGAGCAGGTTACGAACATCTGATTGGCCGAGCATGGCGTCGAGGCGTACTGATTGGGCAATAAGGCTGGGTGATTGCCCAACCACGTAAGCGGACACTCAACTCAATCAGATAAACTATAAAGTACTAACAACGAAACCAACTAACAGAACGCTTGTAGAAGTAGCTAAGAACGCTAAATTTTGTATACAAGGTCCAAAAATATTTCCAAACTAAAATTTAGGTCCCTGTTTTCGATTCGAATCTCTCTAATTTGAAATTAAACATACGGAAATTAAGAAGCCAAGAACGCAATGGGTCCGTGTGTTAACGCAAGTGTTGTCGCGTCCGATGGAGCGGCGGTCAAGTCGGCTGGTGGGAGTTGGTCGCCGCTTCAGGGGAGCCGTGGGGGGGTAGTGGGGCGATCACCCCCACTTCTGGAAGAGCCCCATGCGCTGGCAGCGGCAGTTGGAGCCCCAGAGGTTGCAGCGGCACGACGAGGAGTGGCAGCAGTCGCCGGGGCGGTGGTCGCAGTTGCCGCCGCGCCGCACGCAGGCGCGTCTGAAAACGTAGATCAGCGACGAACGTCTGAAATCACCATCGGATACTAAACTATACCACTATTTTAGGCATTTAAAAGAATTCAGTCATTCTTTTGAATACCTTGGGAGAAATGCGATTTAGGAGTTCATTACAGCTCGATCATTCTGCAGATTTGTGCACCTGATCTAATAACGCGTCATAATACTTTCCACGTGAGCGTAACGCTTTTAGACTTTATTTGTTGGAGCGGACAAATTTGGAGAATAGCCGCGACAATTTTCCAGATTTGGTGCACTGCATGTGATAAATGCTAAATCAACGTGTAAACAAACGCGTAAATTAGATGGAGTGCATTAATTTTCAGAATAACCGAACTGTAACAAACAAATTGTTTTATTACGTTAATAATTAATGGCAAAAAAGGGCTGGTGCATACCCCATTTAAACGGTTGTTAAAGAAAGATGTCAATATGACAAAAATGTGAATGCGACTAAAGAAAAATATAGCTTCAAAGATCATCTTCCTCCTTTTGTACTTAGAAAGATCTATTTACTAGATAAAAAAGGAAAATAACTACTCGTGGTATATGTCAGTGATCATAGACAGCCATCCTCTAACGTGAAATCTCATAATTTTCATTACCTGACATTACCAAAGTCGTTACTATATTGTTTAATATTAATCTACTGAAAAATACTACGAATAATAACAAAAACCTTCGGTGTTATTACAGCAAATATGCTTTTCTGCGTTAAACGTAAAGTTTCATAAACATGAAGATTTACGCTCATGATTAGAATATTGTGTTTCCCAAATATTGTCGTTGCGCTAATTATGTTTTGTGATCAATTAGTCTAGGGAAGAATTACACCAAATTGGATGTTAGTTTATACTGTCTCTAGACGTTTCCGTAATAAACTCAAAGATCCATAGAAGCTTCCATGCTAGCCTGAGAGCAAAGAAAAAACATAGAACAGAATGTACCAGTTACTTTACGTCCCGCGCATATATGGTAAAAGCCCATCCAGAGAATGGGCTAAAATATTAAGGATTATATTACAGGCGATGCGGCTAGTAACCACTATTGATCACTATTGATAATCACTATTTTGATTCCCGTTTCCACCATAATCATAATCAGGCAAAACGTCGCTTTTAGGTCTAGTTTTCTAAGGTTCTGTCTACCCCGTAAGGGATATAGATTTGATTTCGGCTATTGGTCGTGGTCCACCTGGTTTTCGACGGAGCTCCGCGCTAGGGCGGAGCCCCTTTTTCTGGGTATTTTGCCCTTCGGCAACCTGCTAACCTAACCGACCTATTTAGTGTATTAAAATAATAATCAGTTAAGATAAGATAAGATAATCATTTATTTCCAAAATACTTTACATGCCATAACAAATTCACAGAAACTGATACTTTAACACAATTAAGAACTAAAGTTTAGAAGCGATTCTCGCACTAGGTCGAGCGAGCTGTGTGGTTATTCGAAATAATGTCAGTATTTTTTTCGGGTGGATCAAACTAGGTGGACCACGACCCATATAGCTCCTTGATTTGTGTATATATGTATTGGAAATGTCAGATGACGAATCAAGCTTCATTATATCTTTGTGACGTAATCGGCTTGCATTTGGATTCCCGGCAACGTCATTCAATACGGATTGCCAATCCCTCAACATAAATATACGACCGTCTGTCAGAGAAATGAATTATCTGTACAATAGGTCTGTGCATTAGGAATACAGGGTGTAACAAATGACCGAATGATAATTCACTACAATACAAGCTATATATTTTTTGCAGTCTTAAATTTAAAAAAAAAACGATTTTTTAAAGTTTTTTAAAGGTGCACCTCTGAATTTACTTGTGCTAGCAAAAACAACACGTACTAAGTGTTTAATGCCCATAAACTAGTCCTAAATATCTATTTTGTGACTTTTTTATTATAGTTTATAGTATAATGAACTTCTTCTTTTTTAATATGGCCCCATCGATCGATGTGATGATTTCGCCAATGTCAAAGTAATAAATATAGCATTCAAAAATTTTGTGACAAAAATGTCGGCAACGTTGTACGGTAGAACACGGTCAAAAGACCCCCCTCCCTGTCGGGCTCTTAGCCAATGGATAATGATATCCCTCAGAATCAGAAGGAAATTATTAACCGATGCCCAGGGTGCGCCGGACCAAGCACTGCTCTTCCCCTCGGATGGAGCCAAAAACGAACTGCAGCTCTTGACCATACGTGGAGGTAACCCAACTCGCAACCCTTGTAGTATGCTTAAAAATTCTAAAAACGATGTCTTGGTAATTTATGAAGTACCTACGTCTTTTAGCATTTATGGCTATGGTTATATACATCAGTGAATTATAATACGGGGTGTTTGTTACACTTGTAGATAAAACAAAGCAAAATCGATGTGCAATAGTTCTGGAAAGCTCGTGTGCTTACAAGATTAGTTTGGATTCATTGCAGCATCACCAACGAATAGTTTCTGAACTTACTTCCCGACATCCTGCAGCAACTGCAGATCAGCTGGGTCCTCTCCGTAGTCCGGTAGACTGATCTCCACGTCCTCGTCACCTGAGTAAACAACAATGATGATAACACATTTCATTTAATTCAACAGAGGTCATTAGGTCACTGATAGTAAATCACTACATAGTATAAAACAAAGTCGCTTTCTCTGTCCCCATGTCCCTATGTCCCTATGTCCCTTTGTATGCTTATATCTTCAAAACTACACAACGGATTTTGATGCGGTTTTTTTTAATAGATAGAGTGATTCAAGAGGAAGGTTTTTATGTATGATTATACGCAGACGAAGTCGCGGGCAGAAGCTAGTGAAGTAATATTTCCATGTCCTTTTTACTCGACACTGTTTAAAGTTCTATAAAGAAAAGGTGCTAATACAACCCTAGAAGCCTCTGCTGTCTGTCAGTCCATCCGTCGCTCGTTCTACACACCGTAATAGCTGCAGTTATTTTAAAGATGAGTTAAAGTAATAAAGTTTAAAAATTAAAAGAGGTTTTTTGTATACGACAAGGAAGGCAAACGATGGTAAGCAAGCACCACCTATGGACACCCGCACCACTAGAGGAATGCAGATGCGTTGCTGCCTAGAGGTCCAAAGGAACAAACGAACACAAGGCCCTGATGCACCTGGGGGCTACCATGACGTCTCAAAGCGATTCAATTCCGATTCAGTTTAGGTTCGCTCGATGTCAGATCCATTCTAAAAATGAGACGTCATGGTAAGCCCCTGATGGTAAGTGAGTGTCACCTCCCATCGCATACGCAACACCAAAAGATTACAAGTGCGTTGCCAGCAGTGAGGTTTAGCTGATGGTACCACCCGTACGATGTTCTTACCAGGATCGATGTAAGACGCTTGCGCCCACTCTGCAGCGAGCGCGACCGCCGCGAGCGCAAGCAACAGTGCGCCGGCGCGCGGCATGCTGCCCACGCACGAGCTGCTAACAGCCTGCAACAAAACCTGACGTCATTCTGGGTACCATCATAAACTTTTATTACAAACCAAAAAAGTAAAGTAAAATTTATTAACCAAAATAGAAGCTAATTACAATATTAGCAAATTCAATGACTGCGTAGCACAGCCTGCATCGTGGCATCCACACAATATAAAACAATACCTAATAGGCATAGAGTCTTAGAGTAACTACATCTTTTTTCTATATCTATCTAGGGGCTTTAAATCTATGACAAATGATTCAATCATTGTATCAGCGACACTTTCTTTGGCGGCTGAACAGAAATGTACGGGAGCGGCGTCTACGAAAACGACCGAGTTCGAAGAGGCAACTGCATTTACACATGCTCTGGTCCTTTTAATATACACATCATAATCATCTCCAGCCTACATACGTCTAACTGACTTTTTGTGATTTTTTTTGTGTTGGTGAATAAAAATTTCTTCTATTCTATTCTATTCTATTCTATAACTGCTGGACCCAGGCCTCCTCTCAGACTGATTGAATTGCTTCACAGGCGTGTGCAAATTTCCTAACGATGTTTTCTCCACCGAGAAGCTCATGGAAAATGTCGAAAGTAATTTCGCACATAAATTGCAAAAAGTCAGAGGTTCCCCGGGATTCGAACCTGCTTGAGGGGCTACAGGTCAAACCACTAGGCTACCATACACACAAGAACTTAAACACCTAAAACCCCTACCGAAGTGCCTATTAGAGAAAAATCTATCCGCCTGTCCACGGGAGTTTGTAATTGTGTCGTACAGACACATCATTCTAACAGATGACGCTTAGCGACCAAAATTCGCATAGTAACAAAGGTCACGTGACATCTAGTAACAGGTAGATAAATTCGGAGACTACCCACCTGCTATGGGTGGTGTAGGGGTATAGCACGCGTCACGGAATGACGAGGGTCCGGGTTCGATTCCCGGTCATAGCTTTACTTTCGGATTTTTCCGTGTTCTAATTTTCAGCGACGCTTAGAAATTTAGAAACTTATTTTTACAGTAACAGCCTTCTAAGCGTGTTTCACGCTGGTTCATTTCACATGTTTTTTTTGTCCATGGGCTTGTAGTCTAGCTTTACTTTTCGGATTTTTCTGTGTTCTAATTTTTACTGACATTTAGAAATTTAAATTAATCTGTGTACACGAGAATAGCGAAGCTGCCAAAATAGAACGAGACTACACGAGTTTGGCTCATGTCCCCGTTTAATCAACGACGAGAACTGATGTGGGCTGCAATGCAACACAAGGCCTTAATTAAGCGATAGATTCCGTGTACTGGTACGTAGCAAGAGACATGAGAAAATCCCGTACTAAAACAATAGAATAGAATACAATAAGTCTTTATTGAACACCACATATCAACCGAGACCGAAAAAAAGGTATACAGAATATGACAAGGCAACAATTAGCGGCCTTATCGCTCCAGAGCGACCTACCAGGCAATCATGATAGACTGGAGAAAAGAACAGATGTGAGCAGGTGGTGCAAACCCGAAAAATCGAAAGTGATATCACTTTATGAACAGTTTTTTTTAGCAGGCGTACCGTGGCGACCAATCCGCAGGATTGCGTAAAAA
This sequence comes from Pandemis corylana, assembly GCA_949127965.1. NCBI lineage: Eukaryota > Metazoa > Arthropoda > Insecta > Lepidoptera > Tortricidae > Pandemis > Pandemis corylana. Next base: position 10,829,323 of record OX421870.1, on the reverse strand, counting down.
TGTATGTATTACAATGGTGGTGGCTGATTTGTGGTGTTTAATTGTAGGTAATATTGTATCCAAAATACAATTGATTGAAGCTACGATACAACAACATTTTCTTTCTTATAAATATGTATATGTATATATATAAATCTCGACATTATCCCTTCCGGGTTAGACAGAACCTAAGGTAAGAAGACCCAATGGCATCGTTTAATATTATTGTGGGCGTGTAGATGGAAAGAAGAATCAAAGTTTTCACATATCTTTGCATTTACAGAAAATAAACATTCCAATCTAACAACATCCTATCCTACTAATATTATAAATGTGAAAGTTTGTGAGTATGTTTGAATGTTTGTTACTCTTTCACGCCAGAACGGCTGGACAGATCTGGATGAAATTTGGAACATACATAGATTATAACCTGGAATAACACATAGGCTACTTTTTATCCCGGAAAATTGCGTAATTCCTGCGGGATAGCGATAAACGAATTCTATATAACGAATTCTGTATTTTTATTTCCTCTGTCTTTATTAATTTAATAGATTAAGTATTGTTTTGTATTCGACATTGACGATCTCAACATAAATCATTGTATCAAACTCGTTTATGCAGTAATTTTATGCTGAGAGAATAAATAAACTAAACTAAACTAAACTATGCAGACGGAGTTGCGGGCAACAGCTAGTCACTACATACCTAGTATAAAACAAAGTCGCTTTCTCTGTCCCTATGTCCCTATGTATGCTTATATCTTCAAAACTACACAACGGATTTTGATGCGGTTTTTTTAAATAGATAGAGTGATTCAAGAGGAAGGTTTTTATGTATAATTCTACGCAGACGAAGTCGCGGGCAGAAGCTAGTACATACATAAATAAATCACGCCTTTATCCCTTACGGGGTAAGAAATAAGGAATAAGAAACGTTTACTGTATTAAATCGTGTACAATTGTGATAACATGATTTTTATAAATAAATAAATAAATAAATATCTTGGGACAAATTACACCAATTGACCCAGCCCTAAACTAAGCAAAGCTTGTACTATGGGTACCAGGCAACGGATAATACTTACATAATGTAGATAAATACATACTTAAATACAAACAACATCCATGACTCGGGCACAAACATTCGTATTCATCATACAAATGTCTGGCCCTACCGGGATTCGAACCCAAGACCTCTAGCTTCATAGTCAGGGTCACTAACCACTAGGCTATCCGGTCGTCAAATTATAAGTTTCGACAGTTATCCATTTCGGACGTACAATATTTTAGGTACTTATTTCTAGGGTAGACAGGCTAAAAAGTCCTAAAGGCCACGTTTAGCATGATTGTGGGCGTATAAGTGGAAAGGAGAATCAAAATAGCGATGGGCTTGTTTCAAATAACGTTCGAACCTTTATCTTGGATCTCAATCATAGTTCTCAATCACTTCGGAATCTCACTACTCTCATTGATCTCAGATCTCCGATTGGCCGGCGATGTTCAGCCCCCTAAGGAGTAATTAAAGTACCGTCCCGGAGTATCTTGGACTGTTTATGAGTGTCGCACCAACTTGAAATCGAATTCACGATCAAAGTGGCTCAAACTCTTAGCGTATTACAATTAAAGGACTCGAAGTTGGTGGCAAATCAAAGACGTATTTGAAAGTTTAATTGCGTCGTTCCGTTTTTGAATTAGCTAGTAGCTAGTGAGAACGTTCTGGGATTAATACGCTCGATGGTATAAAACGGAAAGCCTTTGCCAAGCAAATGTTAAAAATGAGTTAAGCTTCCAATGAACCTCTCAGTTTACAGTGTTTCAATAAAGAAGGTATGGCTGACACATTATTTTGACAAATTTATGAGTAAATTTCTAAATGTCAGTGAAAATTAGAACACAGAAAAATCCGAAAAGTAAAGCTACCGGAGACCACCCACCTGCTATGGGTGGTGTAGGGGTATAGCACGCGTCACGGAATGACGATATGGATACGGAATGGCCATAACTTTACTTTTCGGATTTTTCTGTGTGTTCTAATTTTCACTGACATTTAGAAATTTAATTTCTAACGGTAAAACCGAAAAAGTAAAACATAAAAATCAAGAAATAAAATTTCTTGATTCATTTAATAGTACCTAAAATTTATGAGTGCTCGAAGGGTTCGAAACGCGTCAGCGTTTTGTGTGGTGCAGGGGATAGTTAAGATAGTGGCTTTCTTGAACGTGCGGTAGTCGAGTAGCAAGGCAAATGTATTTGTTCGTTCGTTAACCTTTTCGCCACCACGTCAAATACATGCCTTAAGTTCAACCTAAACCCAATTGAACGAAGGTTGCTGAAGTAATGGACGTATATAATATAGCGCACCCTTCGTGGAAGAAGGACGTAAGTCCTGTTAAGCCTTAATAGGGCTTACGTCTGATTCCTGATTCCTGACCCACTGTGGGACCCTGTCACAGTAAAGGTCTTAGTGACGATACATTAAATTGATAGGGGAAATCATGTGACGTTTACCTGTGAGAACGTTCTACAGTCAGGAATCAAATGGTTCAGCTACTTACTTTTGATCTTACTGTATGATAGCGTGCGTATTAATTAAATTAAGAAAACAATAGTGAGATTTATGACAGCACTCGAGAGCGGACGTGCGCTTTGTCCCATTCCCATTGTTTCCCAAATTAACTCACTGCTTATGATTTATGAAAAATTAGCTCGTGGTTCTCCTACCGTACATACATTCATACATAAATCACGTCTTTGGGAGCGTTCAAGTATTACGTAACGCAATTATTGAAGATTTTTGACCCTCCCTCCCCCCCTTGTAACGCGCCGTAACGTTTTTCTGTACCCCCCCCCCCCTCCTCCTCTAAACGTTACGTAACACTCAAGTGACCATTTTTACCCAAAAGTGTCAAAATTTATGTTGCGAACAAAAAAAAATACCTTGCTACTCCGCTACTCACAGCGTACAGCGGAGTAGCAAGGTAAATTTTATTTTTTGTTCATTGAAATGGACCTCCGCAAAGTAACGCCTGATTCAATAAAATATTTAAGAAGTACAGTCAGCAAAGCTTGTATCTAAAATGAGATTTTTGGGTAAGGTTCGTCAGTATGGCTTTCAATATTAACAAAGCTATAATGGCGGCGTAGAGACCACAACGGGTTTTCATTACGCCGGCTTTGTCCCGACGGCCGGCCCTCGGGAGCGAGTATACAAGGATATCTTTTGTGATGACCTTAAATTGACGCCTCAATGTTTCAGTTGCTGATGGCCAACGTTTTGCTTGAATTAATCGGGAATAGAACCTGTGGTTTGAGAGAATCGCTGAGTAATTACTGCAGTGACAACCCCCAAAAAGGATTACTCGGGGATTCGGGGGTTTTAGTTTGATGACGTTTCATTCGACAGGAAATTTAGGCTTCCGTAACCAAAGGGTGAAACGGGACTTCGTTACTAAGACTCCATTGTCTGTCTGTCTGTCACCAGGCTGTATCTCATGAACCGTAAATAGACAGACAGACAAAAATCATTATACGTGAAAATTTTAACTGTCTAGTCTAGCTATCACGGTTAATGACATACAGCCTGGTAATAGACGGACTGATTGACAGACAGACAGACGGATGGACAGCAAAGTCTTAGAAAAGGGTCCCGTTATTACTCTTAGAGTACGGAACCTAAAAAGCAGGCACGCTAATGTCAAGAGGGTAAAAAAGCGGCGACTCCGTTCAGCGGCCTTACCATGATGTCTTAATGCGATTCAGTTCCGACTCAGTTCAGGTTTTAGCTGTCATTTTTAGTACGGATCTGACAGCGAGCGAACCTAAACTGAATCGGAATTAAATCGCATTAAGACGTCATGGTAAGGCACCTGTCTAGAAATACGAACGATGACGTTCCTATTTCCTCTTATTCTCTTATGATTAAAGTGTTCCAACTAATCTGCATAACACTGTCTCCAGTTGTAAAAACTTCACCAACCCTAACCACTTGAACAATTCCGCAGAGTTTAGAACTTGTTTGGACACGTTAAACCTCGCGACAGATTTCAATTTAACTTCGGTATCGGGGTCAAGGGCGCAGATGTAGTCATTTTAATTGGATTCCCGACGTACGGCCTGAGATAAACTATCAGTGACTCACAATTTTAGATTGTGGTTTAGGGTTAAATGGACCTTTATAGAATCACTTTGTTTTCTGTCCGTCTGTATAAGACCCTTTATCTCAAGAACGCGTAGAGATACAAAGTGGAAATTAATACCAAATACTCAAGTCTTCAGTCTCTTGGAGCTGTGAAAAAATCAACTCTCTAAGTCAACTCAATCAAAAGATACATACGAGGTGAAGAAAGCCTAAGGTAATAAGATTTAAAGGCTATATTTAGCATGATTGTGGGCGTATGAAAAGGGGAATCAAAATGTTGATGGGTTTGCTAGCCGCATCGCCTATGATTTTCGCCCATTCCCTCGATGGGCTTTTACCATTTGCGCGGGAAGAGAAGCAACTGGTACATTCTATGTGTTTTTTTTACTCCCAGACCAGCATGGAATTACAAAATCAAAAGATACAGTTACCTTTAGAAAAGGTGTTTCCATACAAATTGCCGTGGTCCCAAAAATAGAGGGGTAAATAAATGTAAAAATCTATTGTTTTATATCGGTCTACGTAATAAATCAATATAAAATGACCTCACTCTGCCTACATTTTCCTTAGGGGCAGAGCTCAGCTGACATTGGATTACATATTCACTTACCAAATTTGTACGAAACCCTCGGTGAGCGAGTCCGACTCGCACTTGGCCGATTTTTATAGTCCATTTGCGATCATGTCAATTGATTTTACGCAGTTGGCTTCCTTCATTAAATGTCACGACGCAATATTTTAAGACACCTTTGATATGTTTTGTTTTGACATTTGACATAATATAACAGTTGCCGATATAGCAGGTACGCCAATATCAACAACTGTTTTATTATTCTGTTTACAATTATAAGCTTGTCATTGACAAAACCGGTACTAACACGAGACCAATTTAACATTTAAAAAATCTGACATTGCATCTAATTAAGTATTACCTAATATGCTAAAATAAAAAACTGTTGGCAAATGTTGTACGGTTGATTCTAGCGCCATCTAGGCATCCACTACATAAACTGCTACGACGCACGAGTAGCTAGGTGCCGGTAGCGTCACAATGTTCTACATCGCGCCAACGAAGTTTCTTAACGCTGATGCATAAATACAACTCCCAAGTTTTTTCCTTCCGACTTCGCTGTCCAGGCATAACATTTACTTCTAGAGAGAGGTCTGTCTATTGTGGCTTCTGCCCACAGTATCCCCAAATCAAATAGTAATTCGGATTCGCCACATGAAAAGATGCGACATTGAGCCCTCTTAGTAGGAAGCTTTGACAGCAACAGCGTCTTGAGTGCAGGTTGGTGCTGGAAAAAGACCGACATTTAGTTGACCTCGACGCTAACGCGATGAAGTAAAAACTGCGCTCACGTGCTTTAGTTTTATTGTGCGAGAGTTTTCGCTTCGAAGATCGGCTACATTTAAGTCATCTTTAAACTAGCGTCAAACTGACTAGGAGCCAAAGAGATCGCCATGGCGAAATCGGTTGGAAGGATCATCACTATTCGGATTACTGCAGACTGATTGGCAGCTTGCAATTGTACTTGCGCTGCACCGCTTTGTAGGAATTTGTATGCAACACTTTTAGATGCAAGCGAACGTGCGGCGCTGCCGAAACCAGTAACAATGTGTTGTGGTAGCCGGTCGCAATTGCCAGGTTGCGACTGCTTAGATCTAAATGATACCTGAAGAGGAAATCGGGTGGCCGTTTTTCCATACAAACGTGTCCCCTTTTGGTTATTCAATACTGAGGTGTCTTAGAATGATTCTGAAATATTTCAGCGTGTGATTCAATTACTTTGATTTGATACTCTTGTAAAGAGTTTTCATCGTAATTTTGGATCCAAAATTAAGTCTCTCCTTTGACGCCGTATACTTTGAATATCGCTCGATGAACAGACAACCGTTGGGGGAGAAAAGTTTTCGAATGGCGACCACGAACCGGAAGACGCAATTTTGGTAGGCTCCCCACTAGGTGGACCGACGACATCGTGAAAGTTGCGGTAAATTGGTGGATGCAGGTGGAGAGTTGTCGTTCTTTATGGTGTGCTTAGGGGGAGGCCTTTATTCAACAGTGGACGTCTTCAGGCTGATGATGATGATGACTTTGAGCATCCACCATGCATGGATACATTTGTCAACCACAACTAAGCAATCCCAAAAAAGATTTACAGACATGTTCAGTCAAGCTAATCTGATTATCTGCTGAAGAATTCGCGTTTAATTGTAAGAGACTGTTTAACTGATTTAATCTAACATAGTTAGTTTATACTGTACCTATGTTTCCGGCACCTTGGAAACTTTGGCCGACGAATAGGCAATCTCCTCCTTTCTAAATACAGTCAAAAAGATAATCAGTAAACTTGAACCGAGCCTAATTCCTGTGTAAACTGATGAAGTATTTAGCTATACCAATTTAGCTGGGGGCCTCTTTTGATCTAATTTGTTTGATTACTATAGGGAACTCCTGAGAAATTAAGTCAAAATGATAACTCGATATTGCTGAAATTTACAAGTTCTGAGATACGCTAGTACACATTTTAACAATACAAAAATTGTTAATCCCTTTATCCCTTGCGCTGCAGAACCTATAGGGTAACAACACCTAAAGGCCATATAGCGTGATTGTGGGCGTATAGGAGGAAAGGGGAGTATAGGACTAATTCTAGAATTACAGCGTCTATCGGTAGCTCAAACAGTATGGCGGCACTTGAATAATAATGCCAAAAAATAAAGTCTGGCTGAGGGGGCAGCCCTCCCCTTCCTGGCGAAGCCCTTGGGCAGGGGTTTTCTCTATTGCCAATTTGCAGATGCGTTGTCAGCCTAGAGGACTAAGATAGTGTAGGTGCGTCTCATGAGGCTCCGTAGAATGACAGACTGACAACAGACAGAAATTAATTATTTACAACCAGCTTCTGCCCGCAACTTCGAATTAGCCATTGACATGTTTATTGCTATCCCGCGGGAACTTTGGAATGTTCCGGGATAAAAAGTAGCCTATGTTTTAGTCTAGGGTACCAGCTATATCTGTGCCAAATTTGATCTAAATCCGTCCGGTCGTTTCAGCGTGAAGAAGGAACAAACATACACACTCACCATTCACCAGTCACAAACTTCCGCATTTATAATATTAGTAGGATAAATATAATGAAAATGGTAATTAAATCACTACATAGTATAAAACAAAGTCGCTTTCTCTGTCCCCATGCCCCTATGTGCGTGTATGTTGCGTGTATTTCCGCCACCTACTTAAACTGTCTCCAACTTATTTCTATCATTGTGGTTGTCTGGAAGAGATCGCTATTAAGCGATAAGACCGCCTATTGTCTACTTTGTTCTTTGTTTCTGTATTGTTTTGTACTGATTTGTGGTGTTCAATAAAGAGTATTTGTATTGTATTGTATGTCCCTATGTCCCTATGTCCCTTTGTATGCTTATATCTTCAAAACTACACAACGGATTTTGGTGCAGTTTTTTTTATAGATAGAGTGATTCAAGAGGAAGGTTTTTATGTATGATTCTACGCAGACGAAGTCGCGGGCAGAAGCTAGTAATAAATAAAGTAATCGCGATAAGCAGCGCGTGACTATGAAGATCGACTGTGGTCAGCTAACAGATGTTCACAAGACCATCCGTGTCGCTGGATGGAAGGCGAATGAGGGTCCTCGGCATTTCAAATGACCGCGCAGTGCCACGCGCCGGTCGCAAATGTTTCGATACGCTTAACCGACTGCGACCAGGAGTAATGAATATATCTTGCTGCTACAATAGAATCCCTCATGTGCCAGTAATTCACCGGCTGTTGTACTCTCCACGCTGGAATATTTAAGTACTACGTTGTAAAATAATCCCACATTTTTCACACAAAATCAAGTTGATAATGTTATGTTACTATTATTACGAGGCTGAGTGTCTCAAAACCCCATGATTAGTAGTACATTGTAAGAGCGAAGATAATTAAAGGACATGATTAGTTAGCGGTCTGGCTAACCTTTAGCCAAGGTGATCTCCTGAATAATGTATTGAGGCAGTGCGATTAATTACAGGAGCTAATTGGGAAACTGATAAATTAACCGTATTATTAAACACTATGAAGGTTTCACAAGAAGCATCGGCAGTGAGTTTTGAGGAACATTGCATTTCAATCCATCCATGCTAGTCTGGGAGCCAAGAAAAAACATAATACAATTTATGTACGTTGTATATTAATGCAACAAAATATCGTGCAGCCGTAATCCAATTTGTTAAAGTGTTTCCATTTTCAAATGAACTTGTTAACTTTGTTTGCCCTTGGGCTAGTTAGTTCTACGTGAGCTGTCTGAGTGGTTATGTTTTGTTTCAATCCAGATATTTATGAATGGTAGAAGAAAAATAAACATTCTTCTTGAAATCGATAAGCGTTTAGGACGGTGGTAGCGATCAGTAGGCTTAATACCTAACTCGCTCGCTTTTGAAAATTTTTAGGCCATAATATTGTTTAACGCACTTGCGATCGCTCTCACTATCTCTTTCTACCCTCATTTTTTCCGTTTGACAGAAAGGAATAGCCTGTTTTAGAGCGCGTTAGACAAAGACCGCCTTAAAGTGTACATAGGGGTGCAAGTCGGATTACCTCCGCGTGTGGTCAAGAGCTGCGGCTCGTTTTCGAATCCGTCCGGGGGGAAGAGCAGTGCTTGGTGCGGTGCACCCTGGGCATCGGCTAATGATTTCTTGGCAGTTTCTGAGGGTTATCATTGACCGTTGGCTAAGAGCCCGACAGGCGGGGGGGTCTTTTGACCGTATTACCGTACAACGTTGCCGACATTTTGTCACTAGATTTTTGAACTATATTTTTATTACTTTGACATTAGCGAAGTTGTCGTCGCTATAACGACTTGATACGCCACAGATAAGAAGAAGAAGAAGTGTACATATTTCTCAGCTATATTTAACTACAGCAAGGATATCTTAGATCAAGAATAGAATTCTCTTTCTCTTTCTACGAAGGATATAATCGTACCAGCAATTACACAAAGCCACGTCAGGCGTTCGCTCCCGTGCTGCCGATAACAAATGGCCTGCCCTCGCGTGCAACTAAAGTGTTTTAGTCTGTATCACCTCGCATTGCTAAAAGGTGTTATTTTTCATGTCTTTTGATTCTACAACGTGGGATTTATGGCTTTCATAATTCGATGTCGTAAGTGGTTATGCAAAAGCTTTTGATGTTTCTGTTTGGTATTTATTTTATTCAGATCGGCGCTTCAGTTGTAGCCCGCTAATTTTATTTTTTGAAACCACTAGTTTTTTCTTGCCTGTATGATCTCAGGTTGTTTTTGGACAATTCTTGGGAAATTATTGACTTAGCTTCGATGCAATTCGATCTTATTTTGATCTTCGGAATCATATCATCGGCGATGCGGCTAGCAATCTATCGCTGTTTTGATTCCCCACAATTATGGTAAACGTGGCCTTGTTACCTTAGGCTCTGTCTACCCCGTAAAGGATACAGACGTGATTTATGTATGTATGATTGTCATTAACAATTCGATTCGAATTCCTGCATTACCCTTTACGCAATGTCGCTAACATCAAGTATTGCTGCGAGATGAAAAACAAATACAAATACTCAAATAATGAGGATACGGTGATTTTGCTAACTTACGAGTATTCAAAACACAATACGACCTATCTTCTACAATACAATTATAACTTACGCTTTTCGACAGCTGACGTGCTTTTGTCTGGCTCCCTGCCTCAAACGATTAAACATGCCTTTATCAACTCGTTTCAATGTCACAAAACAAATGTTTCTCTCAGGCCCTTTGGAGCACCTAAATCACTACGGTCTTCCCTTACCCAATATTGTTTCGTAGTATAATACCGAAGCGGTATTTGAATAACAAGAGACACGGCCCAACATCGAATGGTAAATAATAGGTAAAAAATTGGATGCCCTTTTTGCTTATTGGTTTTTTCATATTTTGAATTTCCTTTCCGAGGTTTTCCTTAATAGGTTTGGCCCATTTGGGCTTTTGTTTACGACAACAATTGTTGAGGAAAGATATGTCTATTGCGGACCATTTTGGACGCTTATTTTTGACTTATTTTGCTTCGTATGTCAACTAATTTCTGGAATAATGTATGTAGGAATGAAGAAAGAGTGACAGCGAATATAAAATCGTCTCGGCAGTGAAGATTAAGAGGTTATTGGTGTAAAAAAATAATGTCCTCTCGAGCAGAGGGTCGTTAGTTTGAGCCTGGTTTGAACCTTTTCAGTGAAGGAAATATCGTGAGGAAACCTGCAATCCTGCATACACCTGCGAGATAAAACAATGGCGTATGTGAAGTTCCTATCCGCACTGGGCTTGTGACAGGAAATCGGGTCCATTAGTGGGTTGGGACGTACATAATAGGCTATAGATGGGCTAACCTAATTATGGTATAAGAGGTCAATGGTTTTTAAACGAATAAAAGGGTTAATAAGTTTAAGAAGTACTGTATTCCAGCTTCAATAAAATGTGGCTAGAATTTAAAATGTTCGAGGTTAAAAGAATTCAGAAAATGTTACAATTTAAGCTACGAATTTTAAAGGAACTTTTAAAATTCAAGTCACGGACAATTTTATCACATAATTTCAGCTCCGGGCTTTTAGTTGATAGTGTTTCTTGAAAGAATGTTAACTTTAAAATACCAAAAAGACCTCACATAGCTTGTGCAACTTGAATTGGCTCTTTGTGCCTCGATTATTTGTACTCAAGATACAATATTTATTCAAATTGTTTCGGAACAGCAGGACGTTGGACAGTGGCGTGCAGAGTTTTGAAGCAGGTCAGACAAAAAAAAACAACTACCTAACTTACCAAAAATGCTGCTTGTTGATTTTGTCGTCAAGTCAGTTAATTATGACGTAAGTGATTAAACACCTCAAATATCCGATAACAGATGGCAATTACAGCAGGATATACTAGGGTGACGGCACCAGTAATGGACAGGGACCCCTTTAAATTAAGAATGAAGTGTCCATTACTGGTGCTTGTCAGCTTAAAGTGTCCAACACTGGTGCCGTCACACGTCGCACGTCAGCGTCACACGAACAAAAAAAAATATTTGTACGTTGAAATGGACCTCCGCAAAGTAACGCCTGATTCGACAAAATATTTAAAACAAACATGTTCGCGGCCAGCCCCACCGCACCTAAATCTAAATTAATCCAAATTAATCATTCTACATTGGTTTGATCAGTGCTGGTTAAGTAACTTGGTTATGTACGGGAAACAGGCTCTGTATTGTTTTGTGGTGTATTATCTGACTCCAATGTACTGTGTATTGTTCTAACTATGTTCTAACTATATTAATTAAAGTTTCTTAGTAGCGATCTCACAGATAACGCAACATGAAACCTGATATAACATCTTACGTCTCTCCTTGAAGTATGATAGTGGATTACGTGCCGAAGTAATTAATCTATAGGAAGGTTGTTCCCATTGTATTTAGAGATCATGTAGATGAAACGTGTAGGTAACCTGAGTAACGTTCGCATTTCACGGATACGGACAAACCATAATAAATCTTCCAGCCTATAAATCCCACTGCTGGGGTTCTTAATACATTTCAAATTATAGACTTCCATGCTGGTCTGGGAGCAAATAAAAAACATAGAATGTACCAGTTGCTTCTCTTCCCGCGCAAATGGTAAAAACCCATCGAGGGAATGGGCGAAAATCATAGGAACCATGTTATAGGCGATGCGGCTAGCACCCATCACTATTTTGATTCCACTTTCCACCTCTACGCCCTCAGTGTCTTGCTAAACGTGGCCTGAAGGTCTTGCTACCTTAGGCTCTGTTTACCCCGTAAGGGATAAAGACGTGATTTGTGTATTTGTATGTATGTAGGCAATTATAGACCGACCGCTTAAAAGAGTCCTCGCCCGCGCGGTACAGGGGCGCGGGGAAGGACGACAAAGGGGACCGAGAGAGGTGCGGGCGGGTAGTGCGCCTGCTAATGTGTCCCTACTATCTCTAAAAAAAGCCATGGTAGCCTAGTGGTTTGACCTGTGGCCTCTCAAGCAGAGTGTCGTGGGTTCAAATCCCGGGCGCGCACCTCTGACTTTTTCGGAATTTATGTGCGAAAATTACATTTGAAATTTGCCATGAGCTTTTCGGTGAAGGAAAACATCGCGAGGAAACCTTGCACACATCTGCGAAGAAATTCAATGGTGTGTGTTAAGTTCCCAATCCGCACTGGGCGCGCGTGGGAACTATAGCCCAAACCCTCCAATACACGGAGGAGGCCTATGCCATGAGGCATGCCGAATTACGCGACAATTTAATAATAAAAAAAAAGAAAAAAAAACAACAACAACAACAAAAATGAAATTGTAGCGAATTCGGAATAAAAAGGCTATATAAATAAGTAAATAAAAATCTCTAGGGCTTGTCCAGAAATCATGTGATCATATTTGGCCTATTTTTACGATGACATGATTTCTGGATGAGCCCCTACTAATATTATAAATGCAAAAGTAACTCTATCTGTCTATTACGCTTTCACGCCTAAACTGAATCGATTTTAATGAGACCAATACGGAGGTAGTTTTAGTCCCGTGGAAGGACATAGGAAAGTTTTTATCCCGGAAAATCGCATAGTTAGCGATAAGCAAATTCTGCACAGAGTCGCGGGTAACCGCTATACTATACTAGTATTATAAATGCTAAGGAACTCTGTCTGACCGATTTAGCTGAAATTTGGTATACAGATAGTATCAGTCCCGGGAAAAGACATAGGATAGTTTTTATCCCGGAATATTGCATACCTAGTGCCTGCGATAAGCGAATTATGCGCAGACGGAGTCGCGGGCAAAAGCTAGCTCCAAATAAATGTTTTAAATAAGACAGGGACCTTTTAATAACAAGTCTACTCTTTTCTTAAAGGGCCGGCAACGCACCCGTAACCATGGGTGTCCATATTTTATATTGTCACTTGTGGCTCTGGTTACGGTTCTATATTTTTTTATAGAGCGACCGCTTAAACACACACATACACGCGCACACACACACACACAGACACACACACACACACACACACACACAGAGAGAGAGAGAGAGACTGACAGACACACGGACATCGACGTCGAACTTAGAGCACCCCTCTTTTAGCGTCGGGGGTTAAAAACTGCGACGGAAAAGCAGAGTTGGGCAAAAATTATCTGTTTACGAAAAACCGGGAAGATAACTAAATCATTTTTTATTTGAAGTAACTAAAATAATCCGTCATTTGTTATTTTGAATTTATCTAGATCAGTTTCATTTTTATCTAGATAAATTATTTGGGATTTTAAATAAAAGATGAATGTCAGTGTGACGGTTCGACCCGACGTGACATTCTGTATACATTTATTATTATAAGCTTACTTCAATAACAAACGAGGTCGGTTATCTTCATCTAGATAATTTATCTAAATAAAAAAGTTGTCAACGCACTATTTGTGATTGAATTTATCTTCGAATAAATTTATTTGAAATAATTATCTAGATAAGAAATTATCTAGATAACGCCCAACTCTGCGGAAAAGGCCCGGTTCAGTTTTCTCGCCTTATTTTAGGTCAAAGTTGACAGAGGCGCTAAACATTTGGTAATACCTAAACGGATTTAATAAACTGAGTCTAATGAGCTTTACCTGTGTATTAGTCTAACTTAATTACGACAAAGTGCGTGGAATGTCGACGTCTTGGTAGCACGCACCAACTTATTGGAATCCGATTAATTGGGGACGGCGTGATGTTTGATTAATAAGTTAATTAAATATCGACATGGGGATTGCCATTATGTATTAATATCATAACGATAAAGATATTGAATATAACGATAATGTGGTACCTATGTCTATGAATTTTTACCACCCGTACCATTAACGGTAGGTAGCTAAACGTATATATACAAACATGCGAAAATAAAATTAACATACTCCAAATTTTGTTGCTGAATTTTTCTAAGCTCCTTAATTTTATTGTCTTGTGATTTTCATAAAACACAAGGCCTGGTTCTAATTTTGGCCAATCAGGCAGCTTTAGGATACCAAAAAATTCCACAAAACCAGTGACGTAATTGTTTTCGGGAGCACTATAACGCATTTGAAGACTTCAATTAGTGAAAAAAGACGACGTTCCTATTTCTTTGAAACTCTTTTCTGTCGTTTGTGCAGAAATGAAATGACATTTTTCAATACTGTAGCGACTACCATTGACAAGACTCAAGGTTCAGCAATAAAAAATACTGGATTTGTCATATTATGTGTGCAATTATAACTCGCGGATTGAACAGAAAAGGAAAAAAATCAAAAACAAATGCCTAGCGACAAGTTTTAATTTCTCATGAAATGCCGAAGGCAAAAAGATGCCACCAAAATCTAAGCGAAACAACAAACACCACAAAATTAGGTTACTGCTTAAAACAACGTTTCTCTTACTGCAAAGTTTCCTAAGCTTGATCAGTGTATAACTTCCATTTCTTATAAAACATCGTAATTGCTTTGACATTAACTTTCACTTGCCCTACGGTCACTGACCCCTATATAACTTTTGTCAGGGCCCTAAAAGCAATCAGCGAGGGAAAAAACTTTATAGCACGTCTCATTTATATCTATTTGTACCCGTAGACTTTGGGTTGGTTAGTTAAAGATTTAAAAGTTGCTCGGAAATAGGCACTGGTAAACTAATAATCCTTAGCAAATCCTTGGGTTTTCGACCCCTGTCAACGAACCTACCCACATCTGTATAAATGGAATTTCAAATAAGGGTAACTGTGTGAACTAAATTAAAGGAAAATCACTACATAGTTTTTTCTAGGCAGATCACTACACGATATATAACAAAGTCGCTTTCCGCTGTCTGTCTGTCTGTCTGTGTATGCTTAAATCTTGAAAACTACGCAACGGATTTTGATGCGGTTTCTTTAATAGATAGAATGATTCCAGAGGAAGGTTTATATGTATAATACGCAGATTAATTCGCGGGTAGAAGCTAGTACTGTAATAAAATGGAACTGTCCACGAAAATACCTTAACACGTATAAAGCCGAGCGATACACATTACTACGAATTAATTGCATTTGCAATTGCACTTGCTACGATCCTGACATACCTTTTTCGCTTCATCCGCAGTCATCGATCTCTTCATACATGCTCATTGGTTTAGGGTACTCTTGACCAGTAGGTAGGCTTATTGTCTAAGGGGGCGTTCAAGTATTACGTAAGCGCTTGAGGGGAGCGGGGGGGGGGGGTCTTTGCTTTGCTTATTTTTGATGACATGGTGGGGGGCGGGGTCGATATGGTGATTACGTCAGCAGTTTCGACTCGAACTGCTGCTCACGAATCAATAAAAAACAGAATCCATTAAAAGGAAAGTGCATATAGGTACCAATGATTACGTAAGCATGGGAGGGGGGGTAAGAGGTTTGCTTACTTTTGCTGACAAGAGGGGGGGGGGTAAATAATTAAAAAAATTGCTTACGTAATACTTGAATGGCCCCTAACTCGCTCGCAATCGTCACCGTGTTCATTTTGACAGTTCTTGTATGAATGTGACAGCTAGCTGATTCCGATGCCCATTGTCAGCCCATACATGAACTGTCAAAATGAACACGATGCCGATTGAGAGCGAGTTAGATAATAAGCCTACTGACCTTAGTTAATACGAAAGAAGTAACAAAATATATATATTTAGGAGTTGTGAATGATTAAATAAGCGTCGTAATCGTGTCGTAGTCGTCTGTTGTAACGAAATAATGACTTCTAATTAAGATACCGAATATATGCTTTGAAGCAGAGTTTAAGGAAAATTGAAGTTTGATTGAAATCTGTTGTTTTCTTAATGTTAAGTTTGTGTATGTTTTCAGTTCTCGCGTTTGTTTACATTAAAATTAAGAAGATTTCGAAATTACAGTCAGTAAGTAGTAAGCACGTAGGTGGGTGTTTACCATCTGCGCGGGAAGTTCTTCCATGCTGGTCTGGGAGTAAAGAAAAAACATAGAATGTACCAGTTACTTCTCTTCCCTTCATGGGCGAAAATCTTAGGAATCATGTTATAGGCGATGCGGCTAGCAACCCATCACTAGTTAGATTCCACTTTTCACCTATACGCACAGTCTTGCTAAACGTGGCCTTTAGGTCTTGTTACGTTAGGCTCTGTCTACCCTGTAAGCTGCTGGGGTTCGTTCTCCAGTAAAACACACCTTTTCGTAACACGTACACAGTTTATTTGCTAAGATTAATTTACGGGCTATTACATAGAACCTTTTAATAGTAAAACAAAGATGTGTGACCTAGTCGCGAGATGCGTGCAGACTGCCGGGGCGCAGCCAACGGCCTCTGGCGCGAACCGAGGGAAATTTACCCTCAAAACTGAACATATATTAAAACTAAAAAGAAAAAGGGTAGGCCCATTTGAGCACATCGTCAACATACCCCGTAAGGGATATAGACGTGATTTGTGTAAGTGTGTGTGTGTGTGTGTGTGTGCGGGAAGTGAAGCAACTGGTATGTTCTACGTTTTTTCTTTGCTTTCAGACCAGCATGGAAGTACTTAAGCAACTGGTTTTTAGTAAGGTATTTTTTTCATTTTATCTTTGGTTAAAGAAATCTTAAAAAGCCCGAATTCTGTTCCACAGGAAATAGCACCCGCGGTACAATGATTTGAAGACAAGGAAATTACAATTCCCGGTCTAATGGAATTCTTTATGAAGTTCTGAGCGAGGTATTTCATTATTTGGTTCAATACATATATAAATCACGTCTTTATCCCTTACGAGGTAAACAGAGCCTAAGGTGACAAGACTTAAAGGACACGTTTAGCATGATTGCGGGCGTATAGGTGGAAAGGGGAATCAGAATAGTGATAGGATGCTAGCCGCGTCGCCTTTAACATGATTCCTGAGATTTTCGCCCGTTCCCTAGTTGAGCTTTAACCCTCTGCTACATTCTACGTTTTTTCTTTTCTCCCAGACCAGCATGGAAAAAAACATCTTCATAATCCAATTTAGTACGTGCTCAATGAAGAAGGATAAGTACAAAAGATTTAACAATGAACTATTATGACTTTCTGCCAAGTTTCTTGCGGCGCATTCTTCTTGGCAATGATGGTCTTTCCAAATGCGCTGGTAGTCTCAAAAAGACATGTAAAAGAGCAATTTGCAAAATAAAATTTTCATTTTAATTTTCATTTTCATTTTAATATTCTTTTGTAAACAAAGAAGTCCCCCAAGTTCATATGAAAATTAAATTAATTAATCATAGTAGGTATAATTGTTATCAAAAGCCGCGGTAGCCTAGTGGTTTGACCTGTGGCCTATCTCAAGCAGAGGGTCGTAGATTCGAATCCCAGGCTCGCACCGCTGAGTTTTCGCAATTTATGTACGAAATTACATTTGATTCACCATGAGCTTTTCAGTGAAGGAAAACATCGCGAGGAACTGCACACATCTGCGAAGCAATGCAATGGTGTGCGTGACGTTCCCAATCCACACTGGGATAACGTCGGAACTATAACCCATGCCCCTCGTTGTGAGAGTCCTGTGCCCAGCAGTGGACGTGGGGTGTGTCTTTGACAGCTATACCTCTAGACTTTCGTCAACAGTGGCGCCAACTGGTGAGCAAAGAAACGATAGTCCCCATTCACACAATATACAGGGTGTCTCATTGAAATCGGTCAGTATGGGAAAGTCTGAAACTATAAGACATACGAAGATATGTTCTTAGGAACCATGTCATCGATTTTAATAACAAGAAAAACTGCATCATAGGTACTTTTAAAAAAATCCTGTGCTCAGCTCGGGAATCGAACCCGGTTGTTTTAAAAAAAAATAAACTTACACTATTTCTATTTAAATATCGATTGTGTAGGTCTTGAGCAGTACATGGTTCTATGAAACATAATGTCTAAAATAAATAAAATGCGTTGTTTTCACATACTTTAATTTATTTTAGTAGGTCTTCGTTATGACCACCGTTACAATATTCAACAAGTTCAGGCATGTAAAATTGTCTCTATGGTTGTTTGTACCTCTTTACTGGTGTCGCAACTTGTTGCATACACCTCTTTACATATCATATGGCATTTTATTCATTTTAATGTATGAATACAGTTTTTCTTGTTATTAAAATCGATGACATGGTTCCTAAGAACAGATCTTCGTATGTGTTATAGTTTCAGGCTTTCCCATACTGACAGATTTCAATGAGACACCCTGTATAGGAAGAGCGTGAACCTACATCACATCAGCTTCTGTAATCGTGCACCTGAATAAATAACGATGGGGTTACATAAAACCAGACACCGGCTAGAATTGCCGGCCTCCAGAATTATATAAAAGATCGAGCCACGAAATTGATGTTTTATGCCTCTTCACAGTATACAGAATAAACAGTATGATTAAGATTGCGTAAGTCACGGACCTATCGCGATGACATTTTTGAAGAGATTAGAATTAAATGTTTAAGATTACTTTACTAAATTATAAATTGAGATTTTATTTAAGTTTAAATTTATTTTCTTCCATACTGGCCTGGGAGCAAAGAAAAAACATAGAATGTACCAGTTGCTTCTCTTCCCATGCAGATAGTAAAAGCTCATAGAGGGATGGGCGACGATCTTAGGGATCATGTTATATAGGCGATGTGGCAACCCATCACTGTTTTGATTCCCCTTTCTACCCATCCTCCCACAATCATGCTAAACGTGGTCTTTAGATCTTGTTACCTTAGGCTTTGTCTACCCCGTAAGGGATAAAGACGTGATATGTGTGTGTGTGTTCTATCGGCCCATTAACTGTAGTAAATTATGCTCTTTCTAAAAGCGCTGCTAGTAAAAAAAGTACGACAAAAGAGCCATTTGTGGCCTGTTCGCAAAATAAACTTTTTCATTGTGATAAGTTTCTGTCAAAATCAACTTCTTCTTCTTCTTTTCTAATATGGCCCCATCGAACCATGCGATGATTTCGCCAATGTCAATGTAATAAATACAGTATTCAAAAATCTTGTGACAAAAATGTCGGCAACGTTGTACGGTAGAACATGGTCATAAGACCCCCCCCCCCCCCCCCCCTTGTCGGGCTCTTAGCCAACGAATAATGATATCCCTCGGAGACCGCCAGGAAATCATTAACCGGTGCCCAGGGTGCACCGGAACAAGCACTGCACTTCCCCTCGGACGGATCCAAAACGAACCGCAGCTCTTGATCACACGCGGAGGTAACCCGACTCGCACCCCCAAAATCAACTTGAGAAATCCACACGCAACGTCAGTGTCAATCATCTAAATACGGTTTCCTGGTTTTGTATCTCAACAAACATGAAACCTTTTTATACTTCACGGGTACGGATAGGCTAGACAGCTGTCTCTCAAATAGGGCCTCTATTCTCAGCCAGACTACCTTAATATATTCTCATCTGCATCGGGAACTATTTTTAGACATCTGTATCCGCTTTAGGCCTTGGTTGAAAAAGATACGGACACCGGAGATGAAAACTCTTTTGAACCATTTGATTATGGAATATCTGAAAAAATATTGGCCTATTGCATATTGGCAGAGTGCAAAGCGGGTGGAGGGGGTAGCCTAAACGATCACAGCGCTCGCTACGGCTAAAATTGTCATTTTTGTCGCTGACTTGAGCTGTCAAATCCATATTGCAGTAAACATTTTCTAATCGTTTTTGAGATAAAAATATGGTCCTGGTAAGATGTGTTGTTGTGAATTGTAATAACACCAAGAAGAATAGCGACTGTAAATTTTACCAATTTACAAGACCATGGTGGAAACGAGACCAAAGAAATAAGTGGATATTTGCCGTAAGAAAAAAAAAGTAAGTTACCTAACCTCTAAAATTTCACTGAAAACAACAATTTTAATATTATTGGCAATAATGTTACTGACAACCATTAATATTTGAACCAACCATAAACATGACACAAGATTTCATTAATATTTTTCACAATATTTACTTACTTCTTGTTTGACAGCGGTGACAATATTGTCCATAATGGCCGCCTATCACGTGGCGCTGTCGTCGCGCACGGTCCCAATAACTCAAACAACTTTTAAGCACGATTACCTCGGTACCGTAAACTGGGGTAGCTATGAACTTCGGGGCTACTTTAAGCAGTAAATTGATAATAAATTCACTCATTTTTATTCCTTACTGCTCCCAGTCGATGTCTTCATTGTCATGCCAAATATTCAACGCATATAGTCAATTTTGATTTTATGCTGGTCTGGGAGTAAAAAAAGAACATAGAATTTACCAGTTGCTTCTCTACACGCGCAAATGGTAAAAACACAACGCGGGAACGGGCGAAAGTCTTAGGAATCATGTTATAGGCGATGCGGCTAGCAACCCATCACTATTTTGATTCCCCTTTTCACCTATACGCCCGTAATCATGCCTAAACGTGGGCTTAGGGTTTCGGGCTCTGTCTACCCCGTAAGGGATAAAGACGTGATATATGTATGTATGTATGTTTGTCAAGACTATTAAAGTTAGCCCGGTTTACAGTACCTAGTGGTAATGATGAAGGTCTGTAGCCGGCTATAAAGATTGCACAAAGGTCTTCTCAGCAAATTTTGGCTTCTTAGTGTTGTCTCGCTCTAACTTACAAGATGCCAATTGTTTCTTTCCAAAGACCGAATCGTATAAATAGATGAAAAACTTAAGTAGGTATATGACCTGTTGTATGTAGTAGTGTACAGAACTGATATGGGACTTAAGTCCTTTTTCTAATTTGGAACGTCAATTTGTCTATTCGCATACATTATTCACACATACAACAGGTCACTTACTTAAGTTTTTCAGCTATACGTTATATTTATGTTTTAAATCAATGTACCCGAACTGATTTTTCACGGTAAAAAATTTACCTTCACACACAAAAACATGCTTGAGTTTCACAACTATAATTTTAGATCTTTGATATTTAATTTGAAATTAGTGACGGAAAATTAGAAGACTTGACCCTGATATTCGTACACACAGCACAAAGAAAGAAAAAAAAGAAGAATAAAAGACACATAAACTATCAAGTGAAAATAAATAAAAATCCACCATATAACACTTGAAATCACTTACAAATAAGACAATAGAACCACCAATTTATAAAAAAACACGACAGCACAACTCGCACATGGCACCAATGTTAATATTCAGGCCCTACAAAAAACAAAGTGGCAAATATGGGAAAGTAACGCTACTTAGAGATCCGGGGAACGGTAACTCGGCTCACAAACCCATTAAATATATCTTCCCCGTCACGGAGACAGTGTTGGGTCTTTAAAAAGCCATTTTTGAAATTCAAGCGTGGATATCGGCTGCATACATCATTTTGGAGGAACATTTTGGCGATGTAAGCTGTAAAATATTGCCCAAGTTGTTACGTATTCGGATATACTTCAGTGTGTATCTAATATGGGGAAAAAAGTCCCGACTGACTTACTCATCTAGAAAGCTGAAATTTTGCATACGGACTTTGTTATGTCCCCAAGAGATTGAGAACTCTGCAACAGGAGTAAAGCCTTTTAAAGTTAAATGATTGACCTAATGATACGCATACACACACACATACACAAATCACGTCTTTATCCCTTACGGGGTAGACAGAGCCTAATGTATAAATGCGTATCTAAACTATTTAAGCAAACACATGTCATCTTAGAGTGACTTATATGTAAGCTTATGTCGGCAAAGATCGAAAAACCCGCAGAGATAGCGCATGTGCTCTATTAAAAATAAGAAGGGGCCGGCTCTCGACACGGTGATACGACAAAGTGTAAAGTCGTTAAAGCAACTTTCAACATGAGACTTAA
This sequence comes from Pandemis corylana, assembly GCA_949127965.1. Taxonomy (NCBI): domain Eukaryota; kingdom Metazoa; phylum Arthropoda; class Insecta; order Lepidoptera; family Tortricidae; genus Pandemis; species Pandemis corylana. The sequence goes on along the minus strand of OX421870.1, from coordinate 10,807,384 downwards.
TCATAATTACACATAAACGGATAACTCACGTATAAAAAGTCGACCGATGCTCGACATGTTGTGCCATGTCAAACGGTGAGTGTGAGCGAAACTTTACGGAGTGACATGATGAGTGTTGTGTGCTGCCCTACATTTAACAGTACCTAATAAAAATGACGATGAAAACGAGGGTAGTTGTGCGCCGCTGTCAGCTGCGTCGAGCAGCCGCACGAACAGAGCGCTGGCGCGCAGTGTTCGTTTCGCTGCCGCCGGGGCGAGCGCTCCAGGAAGAAGGACTACGAAATAGTCCGAAACATCATGTCGAGCATCACTCGACTTTCTATACGTCAGTTATCCGTTTATGTGTAACTAGCTTCTGCCCGCGACTTCGTCTGCGTAGAATTATACATAAAAACCTTTCTCTTGAATCACTCTATCTATTAATCACCAAAATCCGTTGTGTAGTTTTGAAGATATAAGCATACATAGGGACATAGGGACATAGGGACAGAGAAAGCGACTTTGTTTTATACTATGTAGTGATGATTATCGTTAAAGCAAGATTAAACGCTGACTTCTTTTACACTACTTGTATAGTTGTAAGTGTAACTGCCGCCATGATTGTTACGCTAACACAGAGAATTGCGGTGTGACTCACTAAACGAAACTAGTACGTGAAGACGCTACCTTATGCTTGCTTTGTCAAACAATCTAAATTATTGTACTTACCGCAATTTCGTAATCCGACGGCTGTAATTGGGTAAAATTACAGTAAATTACAAGCAAGCACTGCTACTCAAATAACAACTTACTCGATTAAAGGTATGAGATAATAAACATACATTATCTACTCGTATTAAAATTCTTAAGTAAAAGAAATCCAGGGATTCCAGTTACGGTTAGTAACGGTCGTTATTTAGTGCAAAAATAAATTAACCGTTACCCGCTCGCAACTGAACGTTAGCACTCTATAAAATTCTATGGTCGTGTGGTGTAAGGCGCGGCGATCCACTGTGGACGATTAAGTTTTACAATAACGGTTATTAGCACCGCGGAGTGGATCCCGTTACAAGTGTTGTTTACCCTTATCTTATTTAATAAAGCGGTACGCCATAATTACAATTCGTTTAAAGTTAAATTTTGTGTTAAAATTACCTAACTTAAATAACTTTTCGTTATTTTTTTAATCAAACTTTTTAATCCATCTGAGCACTGGAAGTAGCTATATTTGACTTCAAAGATTTAACCACTACCTTTATGAGCGAAAATCTTAGGAATCATGTTATAGGCGATACGGCTAGCAACCCATCACTATTTTAATTCCTCTTTCTACTTCCACCTATGCGCCCACAATCATGCTAGGCGTGGCCTTTAGGTCTTGTTGTCTTGGGCTCTATCTACCCCGTTAGGAATGAAAACATGATTCATGTACGTACCACTACCTTGTAAGTGTAATGTACCAGTGAAGTTACTTAAGATATTTCTTGTATACGATTCGAATTTCAAATTAAAAACTAAATAAAAAAATGTTCTACCGTCTTGTAACTAAAGAATCGCTGATACATGGTAATTCTAAAAGGTATTTGGAAATAGACAGTTTAGAAGCAACAATTACAATACTAGTCTACTGTTTAAATGCCTGTTAGATTTACGCCTGTATTAAAAGATAGTGTTTATCTCCTGGATTATTATAATCCAAGGTGTGCGTGTTTCTGAACACTCCCAACCGATTGTAACTTACATTTTAATCCATCGAGGGTAACCCTTTGTAACGAGTTATTTGAAAACTAACTAAGTTTGAATCAAGGGAAACGGTTGTTTCGTACGTGTTTTAAATCCAATGTCGTTATTTTTATATTAGTAGAAAGAAAGCTTTATAGGTACTTTATATCAAGGGAATGGACGAAAGTCCTAGGAATCATGTTATAGGCGATGCAGCTAGCAACTCATTACTATTTTGATTCCATTTTCCATCTTTACCTAGCCCCACAATCTTTCTAAACGTGGCCTGTAGGCCTTGTCTACCCCGTAAGGGATAAAGACGTGACTAGTGTATTGTACAAAATACCTTTGATATTTACCGCTCTTAGGCGATAAATAGACCACTAAGCCGTTCAATTAAAATTCAATCTTTATGCCTTAGTGTGGTAAAATAATATTATGGCCGACTATACAAAGGTTTATGGTGATGATGATAATTGCTAATGATGTTGACCTGAACATATTTCAATCCAGGCCGAAACAATTCCCAAATGACAAACATAAACAACAACCGCCAGCCTGTAATAACTGAAATGGATTTAAATTTATTACAATTTATTTTCATTGCTTCAGCTTTAGAACGGTGGCGACGAAAGCGATGGTTCCCTTGGGGCTAAAACAGCTAAATCTGAGTCTCTATTCGGCACTGTCCAAGTGATATAGAATCAGAATGTCTGTGATCGGGAAATGAAGTACCATTACTTGTAAAAATGTTAGTATACCTACATAGTAGATACCGTGTGATATAGTGGTTCGTACACGGAACTTTGCTGGCGTCTTTTCTACGGGCACGGCAATAGTCGACTGTATTTGGTAACTGGCCAACTTTTAGTCCATTCAAATAAACCGTAAGTTAAATGACTCCAAGTCCCATTTTACTTGATAAATTCACGATTCAAACCTCGTTGTTGCTTTGGAGTCCAGAAATAACATGAATAAATACAAAATATAATATTACGCCAACGCCAACGTTAACTATACGTCCACGGGAAAAATATCGTTTGTTTCTTGCCTTTTTATCTCGTGTCATTCTGTTTCGGGCCAGCCTAAAAGGCGTGAGAAAAGTCAAAAGCAATCGCTACTTGATTTTGTAACACCTGTCGCCTGCTTACCATTAATTAGCACTGGCTCTGCAGGTAAATAGGATACTAAACGGCAGCGCGCTACAGTCTGGTTTGCAAATCCCATTTATATCACTTCGACGTGTCCGAATAAGGACTCTGATCGTAAATTGCACGCTTTGAGTCGATAGCAGAGATTTTGCGTTTGAGCTCAATTTTTAGGTTTATGTATGACGAGAGGTGGGGTGGGATATTATATTTTTTATTTGGTATTTTACTACCGTACCTATTCTAAATTTTTTGACGGTTGGTCAGCAATTCTGCCATTTTATCGCTTATTATGCAGTAGGTTATTCTTTAAGTTTAAAAATAATGGTCAAGCGCCAGTCTGTTTCAGTGGAACTGAAATTTATTAAATACAGATAATCGAACAGTCGTTCAAACTTCTTCCATGCTGGTCTGTGAGCAAAGAAAAAACATAGAATTTACCAGTTGCTTCCCTCCCCGCGCAGATGGTAAAAGCCCATCGAGGGAATTGGCGAAAGCCTTAGGAATCATGTTATAGGCGATGCGGCTAGCAGCCCATCACTATTTTGATTTCCCTTTCCAGCTATACTTAATCATGCCAAACGTGGCCTTAACGTTTTGTTACCTAAGGCTCTGTCTACCCCATAAGGGATAAAGACGTGATATATGTATGTACGTATGTATGTTCAAACTTCTATATTGTAGTAAAATCTATCTGCGTAACTAACTACCTAAAATCACACTAATTAGTCTTTGTAGTTTAAACGTATATTTTAAGGAATCTAGCCTAGCTATTGTAGCAAAACACAATATCTACTCAACATTGTACGTGTACTACATTTTACGATAGCAAGGCAGGTAATAAAACTGAATGTATAATTAATTAAAATAAGCTAGAGCAATATATGCTTGTAAGAGACGTCAACACAATCTGACTAACTCTTTAAGACATTCTGTCCTTTTTCATCTTCCAAAACTTACTCCAAAACCTTCACAGTTCTCTCTGCTAGGCTGTGGAATCAGGTTACCGACCTCCATCAAGCAATCTGCCTCCGTGGCGTTGTTCAAGGAGGGCTTGAGGAAGATGTGGCTCACACCATCTCCTTAAATATTCGTATGTGTGTACTCATATTGTATGTAGTATGTATGCATGTGTGTAATGATATTTAGTAGTTTATTTATGAATTGTTTGTTGTATTTTGAGATGTACGCTCTATTGTGGCTTTCACTATATGGATATTTTAAACTCACTCTTTGTCGGTCTCTCGCTTAATGCTCCTCTCATTTACTCAAAGGTTAACTGGTAGAGATCCCTTATAGGGATAAGTTCGCCTTTGTGTATATATTTAAGGTCTTTTTTTGTGATTTGACTCTGTTTCTTTATATTTGTACAATAAAGCATTTACTTACTTACTTACTTACATCCACGAAGACCCCCTTATTCATAAACGCTCTATAGGCTTCTGCTAACTTAGCAATCGTTTGTCCTTATCTGTGAAAGGTAAATGTCTAAGTGACAGATAAGGACAAACGATTGCGAAGTAAGCAGAAGCCTACAGAGCGTTTATGAATAAGGGGGTAAAACTACAAGGTCTGATTTCCACAATATTTTTTATTTTTCATTTTATAGGCAGCTAATAATCTGTAAAAAAGTAATTTAACAAACATAAACCAAGTTGAGGTTCCATGAATCGATTTCCATAATTTTCGGTGGCAAGTTTCAGAATTTTATAATTTGATGAACTTATTCCATTAAGCCTGACGTAACACGAAAGAAATTTCTTTGAAAATCTTTTCAAAAGCGGAAATTTCATGCATTCCGCTGAACAGCTTCCTAATTCTTCACCAATGATGGAATAACGCGGAGAAGTAAGTGTTTAATGATGGCTTTAGGGAAAAAGTAATGAGCTTATATAAAGTGTTTCAAGCTTCTGCGATTCTATCGCATAATTTATACTAGCTAGTTATAATTATGAATAAGGTTACATACATACATACATACACAAATCACGTCTTTATCCCTTACGGGGTAGACAGAGCCAAAGGTAACAGGTACCTACAGGCCACATTTAGCAAAATAGTGATGGATTAGAGGTTATAAAAAGACCGCACTTGTCTAAATAGTATTGATAGCTATCAATTGGATGCCCATGGAATGCATCGTAGCTATAATTTTGGTCCCGATTTCAGATATCAATTAAGATTGAGCTTTTTCAGGTTGTTGTGTATCTATAGACAAATACAAAAAGTAGAGTATGAAATATTAGATCACTCAATAGGGATCATCGTGTAGATATCGTGGAATTTCTATTATTTTCAACAAATATTAACAAATATGATTTTAATGAATACACTATGAATATTGTAATACCGAAATGCACGTAGACATTAAGTTAGCTAGAAGATCTGCATGGGTAGCACGCGTGAGCGCGAGAGCTGTGTCGCGCGTGAGATAGACTACCCGTCTTTTTCTTACCGTTCATTCTAAAAAGAGACGGGTAGCCTATTTAGTGATAGACGTGCAATAGATACTAAAATCGACGACTGCAAGATTTTGTTGTATTGAAACTGATTAACCTGACGAGTTTCAACATGAAACTACCGTGAGACTTAATCATTATTACATATAAACGGATAACTCACGTATAAAAAGTCGAGTGATGCTCGACATGTTTCGGACTTCTTTGGTTTGTTTTTTTTGTTTCACTCGACTTTTTTTATACGTGAGTTATCCGTTTAAGTGTAATAATAACCTGACGAGTGTTCAAAATAGCATTAACGCTCTTTGTGACAACACGACAGCTCAATAGCATCATCATCAATCAGCCGTCAGATTTATTGTCACCTCCCAAGTTATCTCCCCCGTGGGTCGGAACTAATCATATTTTCTTTCCGTTTCAAAGCAACGGGGACTCATAATATGGCGCTAAAGAAAGAAATGAATTATTAATGGTCCTCCGACAATGCCTGTTCTCACTTAATTAAAATATCCTGAACGTGGAAGGCTGTCTGGAGAATAATGGAAGTTGGAGAAGGAAGCGCCAGGTTTTTAGGAACATTCGTAGTGTTAATAAATGGGTACAAAGGAATTAATTAATAGAGTGGAATTGCCACAATGGGGTTATGGAATCCATAATATCTTAAGTCATAATGATCTTTTGCCATAACAGCGTTTGCCCTAATATTGTTTACCCTTTTACTGAAATGCAATTTTTATTGCCGCTAAAATCAAAATTTGCTCAAAAATTTGGAATTTACATCAAAATAATAAACAAGTAATGAAATGAATCAGGTATTACTTTACGTCCGGTCCGTATTAATATTATTGAGCAAAAAACATTTACAGTCTATTCCAATACATTTTAAAGCTTTTGTAAACAAGGAAGTTCCTCCAAGTTCATATAAATATCATAATAGTTACTAACAAATTAATCAAGTTTTTTTTTTTTTTTTATTTCTAAACGATACTGAAAATTAGAACAGAAAAATCCGAAAAGTAGAACCCTTTACTATGGCCGGGAATCCAACCCGGATATTCCCGGCCATAGTTTTACTTTTCGGATTTTTCATTGTCGTTTAGAAAACACCTATCAAGGATAATGTTACTAATATCGACCGAGCGACTAAATCACTGACCTCAGATTTTCACATGCCTAACCTGGCTGAACATGTTGTGGGCAGCAATACTACTTTATAAGACCTTATTTAACCATATTATATGTTCATTGTGAATAAATAATCATTTCAAATAATGCTTCCATGCTGGTCTGGGAGTAAAGAAAAAACATAGAACGTACCAGTTGCTTCTCCTCCCGCGCAGATGGTAAAAGTCCATCGAGGGAATGGGCATAGGAATCATATAGGCGATGCGGCTAGCTACCCATCACTATTTTGATTCCCCTTTCCACCTATACGCCCATAATCATGCTAAGCGTGGCCTTTAGGTCTTGTCACCTTAGGCTCTGTCTACCCCGTAAGGGAGAAAGACGTGATTTGTGTATGTGTATGTATGTATGTTCAAAAAATAATCATTTCAAAAAATAATCATTTAAAAAATAAATATCATAGTTTAATTATTACAAAATGTCGTGAGATATCAAGTACGATCTGACAATATTCTGGTTTGTTTACAAAGATGTTAAAATGGATTGGAATTTAGAATACCTTGCTATTCTGCTACCAGCTGTAGTAACTATAGGTAGGAATAGCAAGGTATATGTCTTTTATATTTGCTACCTGCTTGCTTGCTGCTTTCACATAGCTCTTTTATGTCACGGGTAATGCGTAATTTAAAAACCCTTTCAACGACTTCGTATGCAAAATACCCTTTTGTGTTCCATTTTGTTTCGTAACTTTGAGTTTGCGAACGGTTTGAACATTTTTGGAACGTTGAAATTTTAATTTGTTTGTCTTAGGTTTAATTTGTTTCTGTTGGCTAATAAAACATAGGATTTGCTTATTCATGCGTGTCAATTTGATTTTAATCGGCTTCAGATGCAATTTTTTGTTTCACTATGACTTATTCTTACTGAAGACAAAAAAGTACTTCGCGTGGTGTTACTTAAACCTTAAAAAACTGTACAGAAAATAAGTTTTCATTTAGTCTACACGTAAAACGATACACGCCTTTCCTAAAAGAAAAAAAAACGAAACGCTAGATGGTAATAAAACCATTAAGCCTAAATAGCCTTTAAGTAGGTATTATAACAATTATGTAGGTTCATTAAAAAGCAAAAACGAAATTTAATATTCAGTCTTTAATTGAGTTGGTGGGTTTGTAGCTTTTATACTTTTTACATACATACATACATATATACATCACGCCTTTATCCCTTACGGGGTAGACAGAGCCTAAGGCAACAAAACCTTAAGGCCACGTTTAGCATGATTAAGGGCGTATAGGTGGAAAGGGAAATCAAAATAGTGATAGGTTGCTAGCCGCATCGCCTATAACGTGATTCCTAAGACTCGCCCATTCCCTCGATGGGCTAATGTTTTCAATTATTCATAATAGCTATGCAAAAATATGTATTGTGCGTTTTAATTATTTTTTTTCGTTTAAAAAATAACCAACTACCTACTTGGTTCACAATTTATTTTTTTGTAAACACAAAGAAACAGACACAAATCACAAAAACACATAGTTATATTTTATAAAATATCGTGAAATATCAAGTATGATTTTTTGTCATCGATAAAATGACATACTTAGTTTCTTAACTTTTACACCTACCAACATCAATTTAGGTATTTTTGTCCTGTTCTGGTTCGCACGGCTGGCCACTTAGATGTTTCTTTACCCTCAGAAACGAGCTCTAATTAAGTTACCGGAGCGTAGCCTGCTAACAAGTGAGCAACGCCTGATTAAACGTTCTGGGTCCTTTAATTTTTTTTTAAATTTCCAAACCTAAAACATGAACGGAACCCTATTACTAAGGCTCGACTCTATGCCCATCCTTGTTGCGATAAGGTATAAACTAATAACACATACACATGTCACGTCTATATCCCTTACGGGGTAGACAGAGCCTGAGGTAACAAGACCTAAAGGCCACGTGTAGCATGATTGGAAGCGACTAGGTGGAAAGGGGAATCAAAATAGTGATGGGTTGCTAGCCGCATCGGCTATAACGTGATTCCTAAGAATTTCGCCTATTCCCTCGATGGGCTTTTACTATCTGCGCGGGACGAGAAGCAACTGGCACATTCTATGTTTTTCTTCTGCTCCTAGACCAGTATGGAAGAGTAATAGATAAACTAATAAAGTTGTAAGAAAACAGTTCATATTATTATAATATTTAATGTCTAATAAGACACCATTACCAATACAATTCCTACCTACTACAATACATTACATTCCGAGGGTGGTGAAAATACAAAATGTTTCAGATCGCAGGAACGCGAGGGCGATAAACATGCGACCTAAGGCTTTCCTTTATCACCGCCCGAGGTGTGTACACAATTTTAGGTACGCCTGGCCAGGAAGTGTAAATTACTGCTAAAAGTGTAAAGTGTAAACAACGAAGGCATACATCTCCCTAGCCTAAAAGGAGCGACCCCAAGCGAGCGAAACGAGCGAGATCGATGTCATCGAAGCTGATCCGACGCGCCGTCTTGTTCAGTTAACGGCTTAGGCCTCGATTTTTCTCATCCACCACCCCCAGCAGGCAGTTGGTCACCCGTGGCGTCTGTAGGTATGCTGTGTTCATATATATGTATGGGAGCCGTGTTTTTGACGTTAGGTACACACGGCGGGAGAAGATGACCGCTTACAAACATTTACGAACACAGCATATAGACGCCATAGCGGCTGAGAACGACCGAGGAATAAGCCTTTAACCGATCAGCTTCGATGATATCGATCTCGCTCGTTTCGCTCGTTTGGTTTCGCTCCTTTTAGGCTAGCGAGATAGTTTTATTATTTGATATGTATAAACTCTTTATTGTAACATAAAACACATTAATTTTACAGGTAATGAGATAAACAGATGTACAGAGGTGAACTTATCCCTAAAAGGGATAGTGCTTGTATCATGACTAATTTGCAGTGTAAATTTGTGTGTCTAACTAACCATATACCATTAGAATGTAAATATACCACGCGTGCATATATACATCTTGTCTCATTTTCAATGACATTCGCATCTTCAAATAAAAAATTCAGCCCTCTCATTGTAAGAGGAGCCCAGTAATGGGACGTATATAGGCTAAAGATGATGATGATGATGATGATGACGATAAATAATTAGGTATCTTCAAATGCGTAGGCAATTTTGCTTCAGATAAAAAAGTCCGAACAATACTGAGGAAACAAGAATTGAAATTGCGTCGCATAAATTTAATTCTTCAGTGAGTAAGAAAATAAGCCTGTATTAAATACATTTTGCCTCTAATTCGTCTTGAAGGCAATAACTGTCAATGTGACAGCTGTGTCCTTAGCCAGTGTATAGGTACATTGTTTTGGCAGGGGTTCTTTTTTAAGGGTCTTCTGTTACGAATTATTATCTCTTGGTGGACATCTCTCGCAGTTTTCCGGCAAATTTTATTTAACGAACTCTGCAAGGTAATCTTGTTTTTCATGCTTTTATTTAACTTGCAATGTAATGTTTGTCCGGGTGGAATCTTGCGACTCAATTTCGAAGCAGCTTCAACCGATTGAGCTGAAATTTTGCATACTCGAGTCAGTAGGATGACAATTCAATCTGGTAGTGGAGTTCTGGTGACTCAGCCAGGATGGTGTCCGCGAGAGGGAACTTTTCAACAGGTAGTCCGATTGACTTGCAACTTGATACACATATGTAGGACGGATAACAATTCAAGAAAAAAGTACTATCAGCGAAAAAGCTTGTATTAAAAATGTTTTTTTGACAGAAACTATCCTTTCACTAAACGCATTTTTTTTTAATTAGCCTTTTATTGTGTCCCACTGCTCGGCAAAGGCATCCCCTTCTTTCTTCCACTCGTCTCTGTCAAAAGCATTATTATTATAACTTTATCGATATATGACTGACAGCCAAAATCGTCCGAGCTTGTCTTGAAACTTAGATAGTCAAATACATTGAGTATCATTACACTCGTAGGTGCACTAAAAACCCATCCATCAACCCACTATATTCCACAGGATAAAAATAGCTTATTTAGCCGTCGAAGCGAGGATAAGCCAGTATTTTTTTTTATACGAAAAGGCGTTCAGCGCGAGTGAAATCATCCAATTCAAATTATGAAATGAAATGAAATTAACTAGCAGATTGGTTGACCGATAGCTAACTGTATGTTAAAGATACCTACATGTTGTGTACTCTGTGGCTCGTGGCTGCGGTGCCTGTTGTGTTTAAGCTTCGAGTTGCTGTTTGCGTCCTCTTGTAAGGTTGCACTTGACTTTTAGGGTAAGTTCAGATGACCGCGCGGCGACGCGCGGTTGGCTCGGCGCGCGGTTCAAGATCGTAACAAATCTATGTTGCCGCGCGGGACAAGAACATGCGCGCGGTGCACGGAGGCGCGCGCGGTCCCGCGCGGCACCGCGCGCTCATGTACACAGCAACATAGATTTGTTACGATCTTGAACCGCGCGTCGCCGCGCGGTCATCTGAACTTAGCCTTAATTGTTGGAGTAGGTAATGCATGCTGACTTGTCTTTTTAATTTTAATTTTGCATCCATGATTGGGCTTAAACGATGTTTATTGTATTGTATTTAGAATTATATTTCCATGATTATTTTAATGTCATTTGTCATAATATGCATGTAAATCATTTTGTCCCAAATAAGATTTTAATTTTGACTACCACCTACTTATACTTTTTTTATGGATAGGTAGGTGGATATTTTTTTTTGTAATATTTGAATAGACATCTCGCAGTATGGACAATGTTATGTACTCCGTTGTTGTCGTGTATATCAGACTAATGTACCAATTAAGTTTATATGGCTCACACTGTAAACAAATAAACAAAGTCATATACTGTATTCTCCTTTGTAGGTACGAAAAGCCAAAACCGAAGTTGCTAAAAGCCATCCCTTATGTAACTACAACCATGTAAGCCTCCAGGCACGTGTCATGGCTCCTTTTTAAATATTCTCCTTTATGTTTCGTCTTTGTGATAAAATAACATTACTTCGAGACATGACTAAACTTAAGTTGCAGCCTTTACAAGGAAGATTTCGTATGCTCTTTGCGTTCGTATGTCAACATCTAATTTAGACGCTTATTTAGGAAAATTGTTTTACAAGAATCCAGGGACTCTTATCGCCACTCTAAATAACTTCTCTTCAACGGTGCTTAAAACTTAGTCATAGAATTTGCTTTTGTTCTTGAAATTGCGGGTGGTAGGGCCTTGTGCAAGGTCCGTCCGGATCGCTACCACCATCTTACTCGCTAATCCTGCCGCTAAGTAGCAGTGCTTGCACTGCTGTGTTCCGGTGTGGAGAGTAAGACAGCCGGGGAAATTACGGGCACAAGAGGCCATTCATCTTAGTCCTCTAGGTTGGCAACGCATCTGCAATCCCTCCGGGGTTGCGGGTGTCTATGGGCAGTGGTGATCACTTACCATCAGGTGACCCACCTGCTCGTTTGCCTTCCTATTCATATAAAAAAAAAAAAATTGCTTTTTATTTATAAGTTTTAATTACTTGAGAAAATAAATAAATTTAGAAATGTGTCAAGAAGGCCTGGCAGCTCTTCACTATCACTACATAGTATAAAACAAAGTCGCTTTCTCTGTCCCCATATCCCTATGTCCCTATGTCCCTTTGTATGCTTATATCGTCAAAGCTACACAACGGATTTTAATGCGATTTTTTTTAATAGATAGAGAGATTCAAGAGGAAAATTTTAATGTATGATTCTACGCAGACGAAGTCGCGGGCAGAAGCTAGTAATAAATAAACATGGCGTGGCGGCTGGAGAACTCTGCACCCATGACTAGAAAAAAAGGCATCGCCCATCAATGACCTATTGCTAGACTTTTGGGCAATATGCCACGGGGGATTTTTTATAGGATTCTGCATACACCCTTATAGTGCATTGGGGTAAGTTCGAAATTGGGGGAATTTCGAAAATCGTGGATATCCACTAAACGGGGACAATTAGATAATCTACCA